>OZ012737.1:135971421-137265171 GCA_963859935.3 Lathyrus sativus | reverse complement strand
TTTACCCCCGACTAGGTTTGGGTGTGGGGGCGGATCTGTTATAAGAAGGTGGGTGCAAGTGTGGGGCTGCCTAAAGTCGTCCCCGATCCGCCCCGTTGTCATTTCTACTTTTGGGACTAAACTACACGCAAAAAGTGAGATATAAGAACTCAGACAAAAAATAAAATTTAAGTCAAATATTTAAAAAAACAAAAGTTTTATATGAAAATCTACACCAATTTTTTTACCTATTAAATTTATAAAATAAAATATCAGCAATTAACAAATTTTATAAAACCACAAACTTTAATAAGTTTTGTGATATTATCAAGATGATCTTATATTGAACAATGGATGTTGTAAAATTTTAAAGGGTGACGCATTCTATTTCTTTTGTTAAATATAAATGGCTTAATTGCAACTTTGGTCCCCCTATTTTGTGTTTTTTTGGGTTTTGATCCCCCCATTTTAAAATCCACGATTTTGGTCCCTTTTTTAAGTTTCGAGATTGATATTAGTCCCTTTGCCATTTTAAGTCATGTTTTTAGTGATGTGGCACGTTGAATGATGATGTGGCATTTCCATGTCATTTAAAATGGTCTTATTCACCGAATATCATTTCCATGTCATTTAGGTTTTTATTTATTTCATTTTTCAAAAAATTTAATTGAATTTTGGTAAAACCCCAGCGCAGAATCTTCAACCCATTTCTTCAACCATTCATTTTTGCCATTTCCATTTCATTTTTCACAAAGAACAACCCATTTCTTCAACCATTTCTGTAGCCATTTCTTCAAACCCAGTCCTCCTTTCCTCAATAAACCCATACCAGCCATTCTTTAGCCATTAATTTCGAAATTCATTATTTCAAAGTTTCTTCATACCCTTCTTCACAAACCCAACGTGCCTCCTACTTACCAACATGTTCGAAACGAATTTTTATTTTTCCTCGACAAACCAGTATGGGTCTGGTATAAGAAGAAGAGGTAATAGATGTTGGTGTGAGCTTGAGTCACCGTTAATGACGTCATGGACATACGATAATCCCGGAAGAAGATTTCATGGTTGTGATAATTTTAAGGTGATGAGGAAAAAATGATGTAATTACTTTCAGTGGGTTGATGAAGACATGAGCAGTCGTGCTAAAGATGAGATAAGATCTTTGAAAGAAAAGAATGAGGAGCTTATGGATGTGATTAAGGACATCAAGAAAAATGAAGATTTGTTGAAGATGAAAATTAGGTTTATGTATTATTTTGTGGGGTTATCTGTGATGTTTGTCTTTTTAATTTTGTTTGCATTAGTTACAACACATGTACTCAAATGATATAATGTCAAATGTTGTAGTTACTTTGATGTTTATGTAGTTTCCAAATGAAGTAATTTCAAATGAAGAGTTATGATTGTCTGTGTTAATAAAGTAGCAGCATAATATTATAGTAGCATAACCTTGTATTATGCAGCATAATATTAAATTAACAACATAATATTTCAAATGAATAGCAGCATAACCTTGTTTATGTATTTGCAAATGAAGTAATTTAAAATTGAGAGCTACTTTGTGTATTTACAAATGAAGAGTTACTTTGTGTAGCATAACATTTCAATAACACTCAAACTGATACTTTATGTATTTTCAAATGAAGAGTTACTTTGAGTAACATGGTTTATTTCAAATGTTAAAGAAGGACTGAAACTGAAGTAGCACTAAAATTGAAACTGAAGTAGCAACATGTTTATTTCAAATGTTAAAGAGCTACTTTGAGTTACTTTGAGCAACATACTTTGAGTAATAACACTGATGTATCATAAGATGGATGTATAAGACTGATGTATCATCACATTCTAATAATAAACTGATGTATAAACTAGCAGCATACTTTGAGCAGCATAACATTCTAATAATAAACTAGCAGCATAAGACTGATGTATCATTACATTGAAGGCAATATTACATAACAGCACTGCATTGTAACTTTACAGAACAGGCAACATTAAAGACAACATATTTTAACAAAAAGACCTTGAGTTTTTTTGTCATAACATATGCTATAGCAACATCACAAAAAGTAAAGTAAAACATAGAATTATTCTTGGGTTGGTGGCAGTGCTTGCGACCCTCCGTATATAACAGTATGTCCCCCGTCTATAACATTTTGTCTCGCTTCCTTGCTCGACTTGTCACCCTTTTGTTTAGGTTTTTTGTTGCCACCTTTAGGAATCTCTCTCTCCGCAGCTCGCATCCCTTTACACGTTCGCTTGTTATGGCCAAAACTCCCACATTTCTTGCACTTGACAGTTTGAAGAGTTCTAGGCAGTGTATTTCTTATCCTCGGTTCATCATTCGCCTTGTTACGATTCTTTTTAAGACGACCGATAGATCTTCGCATGACTGGAGGGCTGATTGGGTTAGCAACATTAACAAGCATAGTTGTGGGCCATTGGTGGGTATAATAATATGGCTATAAGTAGCCAGAACAGTAGATTTCCTAGATAAAATGACACAATGATTTTAGTAAGCATACAAAAAAGATGAATGTAAGTGAACATAATATACGAGTAGGTGATACCTATAGAATGATGAAACGTACTCTTCGGGCTCCTTCTTGTTATACCATATGCATGCAATAGCATGACAACATGGTATTCCATTTAAATCCCACTTTCTACAACCACATTTCTGTTGAAGCAAGCTCACAACATATGTCTCAACACCATTTGAAACTCAGAATATAGCAAAGTCATCATCTGCATGCCATGTTGCAATCCATCCTTCTGCTGCCCTCTTTGCTTTTTCCAAGACTTTTTGAGTGTTAGGACTTGTAACACATGTGTACCTAGTTAATTTCTTCTTTTGAGCATAGATTCTCACTATTATGTAATGTTTGATTCCTTCAAGTTGTGAAATGATCAGCTTATCTCTATACTCCAAGATTGCGCGATTAAAAGCCTCACACATATTGTTGACCTGCAAATCACATTGTGTGTCTGTTTTGAAATGAGACCGAGTCCAACATGCAGCTGGGACATCCATCATGTCTTTTCAAGCATTGACATTAAGCTCCTTCATATGATTCATTTCTCTTTCCCATGCCGGAATTATTGTGGCTCTAGCTGTCCGCCATAAAGCCTCCTTCATAAATATCCTAGGATATTTCTTTCTCCAACTGCCATACAAGTGTTTAACAAATAGTCTGTGTTCAACATGTTGGCTTGTCTCAAGAATAGCTAGTACCAATCCCTGATCATACACCAGCATTGTAACAGTATTGTAACAACACATATCAACTAGAAATAACAGCACATCATAGCAGCACATAACAACACATCAAACAACAGTACATAACAACACATATCAAAACATCATAGCAGCATATAACAAATACAACATAGCAACACATATCAAACAGCAGTAGCATATATCAAACAGCAGTAGCATCACATATCAACACAACATAGCAGCACATATCAAACAACATTGTAAAAGCACATAGCATCACATATCAAATAGCAGTAGCATCACATATCAACACAACATAGCAGCACTTATAAAACAACATTGTAAAAGCACATAGTGTAACGCCCCAAATTCTGAATTTCCCATTTTTGTTGAGTCCTTTTTAAATCCATTTGGATAATTGGTATTTTAATTGTGAAATTTATGTGTTGATATGTTTAATTTCAATATTGTGCTATTTTACCGATTCAGAGAGTTTTCGGGGAAAATAGAGTAAAGGGTATTTTAGACATTTAATATTAAGTGTTAAGTGGATTATTGCGTGAGAATTAATTGGTAAGTGTTTGGAAAGAAATGGAGAGGAAAGAAAATAGAACATGAGATAAGAGAGAAAGGGAATAGATAGAAACATTAGTGGAAAAACAAGGGAAAGAAAGAAGAGAGAAGAGAAAGAGGAGAAAGAAGAGAAAAACCTAGGATTTCATCAAGGATCAACATCCAAGCTTTCGATCAATCGGGTAAGGGTGTGAAACTCTATTATACTGTTAATGTGTATGATTATGTATGTTGTTGATCGTTTGATGTTGGATTGATAAGAGTTTCTACTCATTTCCATTTTAGGGCAACATTAGGATTTAATCGGTAGAACGTGGTTTTAACCGGTTAGAATCGAGAATGAATGGAGTAGGATAGTCGGGTGTTATTGGGTTGAACTTACTGGGGTTGTTTGGTTTTAGAATCGGTTGGTTTGTGAGGTTTGAGCTTTGGACAACCATGGAAGTTCTGAGTTCGCAGGCTCGCCAGGCGAACGACAGCGAAGCTTCGCCGGGCGAAGCCCAGCGAACGGCAGCGAACTAAGTCATAAGCATCCACCCTGTCTTCGTTGGCAAGTTCTCCAGGCGAGTGTGCAGGCGAGTGCTAGCGAGTAATTCCAGAATAAATCCTAGTGGTCTTCGCTGGCAAGTTCGCTCGGCGAACTAGGTAGCGAAAGTTCGCCAGGCGAAGGTTGGCGAATGTGACAACATTTTCCTATTTTCTGTGTTTTTCCCTTTTTATGCGGATTTCCTTGTTCAATTATGTTTAATCCTTATCGAATTGAATAGTTTTGTGTGTCGTGTGGTATGATATGTATGGGTAGCCGCAAGGCGTGAATCCTAGAATGTGGAATTTTGATTGTGAAAAATATATGCCTTATATGGAATGGTATGCGTTGAAATGAAGAGTATGTGTATTTTATGGAGTATAAGTATATTGTGAATGTGCATAGATTGTATGTGCTTGTATGAGATGGATATGCATAGTGATATATTTGTGAATATGTATGCATGTAGAGTAATGTTGTGAGTCATTTTGCATAAAGGCATCATGATGTACATCCTAGCGATGTTGATTCCTTGGAGAATCTGCTGAACATTTGATTCCTCGGAGAATTTGCAGAGTATTTGATTCCTTGGAGAATCTGCTGAATATTCGATTCCTTGGAGAATCTGATGAATATTTGATTCCTTGGAGAATCTGCTGAATACTTGATTCCTTGGAGAATCTGCTGAATTGAGTCGGTACCGCATTTGCATCTGCATAGAGTCGTGAGTCGGTCTCTATGAGTTGCATTAGTCATCTTTATATGATGCATGAAGTGAATTGAACATAATTCTATATGTTTATATGGAAATGATGAGTGTGTATAGATGTATGATTTGATGATTAAGCTTGATTGTGTGAATATGCATTGTGAGGTATATGATGAATTGTGGAGAGAATCTGAATTGTGGAGAGAATCTGAATTGTGTTAATCCCATGTATGTATATAGATATATATAAATATATGTATTGACTGTTATGATATTGTTTCTCACCCTTCTGCTGTTTCCTAATGCTCTATGAGGCATCGCAGAGTAGGATTGCTGGATGTCCTTTTTGTGAAGCAGGTCTTCATTATTTTTGGTCGATGGCTCTGATATGTAACATCTGGGTAGTTAGGAAGCCTTTGGTTCTTTTTGAAGATACTTTGCTTTGATTTTCTTTTGTGATACATCTGCGTATGTATCTGATAATGGATGTTGTACATATGAATTAACTGAATGATGTATATATGTTTATATGAATGCATTGATTCAATGTTTAGAAGTTTCCGCTTTATTCTAAATATTGAGGTGTGAGTTTTAGAACTATGTTCTTCAGTTGTGAATTGCCCATTGTTGCATATCCATTTGAGCAGGTGTTGTAGATGTTTGACTTCATGATAATGTGACACACCTCTTTTATATCATGTATTAATTAAACTCTGATGAAACTTTTACCTAGTGCTTAAATGATTTAATTATTTTTATTTTTATTTTTTATTATTATTGAGGGTATAGAAAGGGGGTGTTACACATAGCAACACAAAACAAATAGAAGTAGCAGCACATATCAACACATCATAGCAGCACATAACAAATAGCAAAGTAGCATCATATATCAACACAACGTAGCAGCACATATCAAAACAGCATTGTAACAGCACATAACACATATAACAAATAGCAGCACTATAAAACTAATCTTATATTGATATGATATAAATCCATATTTGTTGTCTTGTATAGATTGCAAGTCTTTTAGTAACAAATTAAGGAACCATTTCCAAGAGTCTTTTGTTTTAGCTTCCACGACGGCATAAGCGATTGGATAAATCTTGTTATTTCCATCCTTACCAACAACACCTATTAACTGACCTCCAAAGTCCCCTTTAAGAAAACAAGCATCCAGTCCTATTAGAGGCCTACAAGTCGTTGTAAACGCTTCGTTACAAGCTTCTAAGCATACATATATTCTTTCAAAGATAGGACCACCATATGAATCATCACACTTAATTTTAACAGTGGAGTTTGGATTTGACATTAACAACTCCTCACCATAGCTTCTAAGATGTGTGAATTGTTCAGCACCTTGAATCAATTCCATTGCCTTTTTCTTGGCTCTATAAGCTTGATCCTTTGACAACTTCACCCCCCACTTCTTAATAGCTTCTGCAATCAGCCCTTTGGTTTTTATTTCAGGAGTGTGTCTTATGGTGTACACAAATTGGCGACCCAACCAATCCGTTTTTACTTGTCTATTTTTGGATGTCCTATGACAACCATGACGACCAGTTAAGCTAAGAAGTTGCCAATATTGATTGGTAGTCCTCATGCTAAACCTAATATGAAATGGAAAACCATCTAAACACTTGACAACCATTCTCTTCTTGTCATTTTTCTTGAATACAAGATTCTTCTTGTTCTCCATTGCATACTCCTTTATGGAATCTTTGATTTTTGGTTTATCCTTGAACATCATCCCTACACTAATAGAAATGTTGTATTTATCCTAGGCCATTTTCCGACACTATTAGGCAAAAAACCGTCGCTACTAGCCAATTAGCCTCGGCGTAGCGTCGGTGTCGGGGATAGGCTAAAACGGTCGAAGCTAACATTTAGCTTCGGCCAAAAAGAGCCGTGTCTACAGTACTCTCGGTCTAGCCGTGTCTACATTAGCCTCGGTTTAGCCGTGTCTACATTAGCCTCGGTGAAGCCGTGTCAAAAGACAAAAAATAGCCTGGGTTTGACCGAGGCTAAAGTCAAACTTCATAAGCTCACATAATATTTAGCCTTGGTCCTGGTCGAGGCTAAAGGAACATTTTGCCTCAACTTTTTCGAGGCTAAGTTCAAACTTTATAGCTGCTATTCCAATCACTGGAACTGGTATCAATCCTACTAGAAGCTTTGGAGCTGATGTTATTTACAACAATGAGAAAGCTTGGGGTGATCAAGTATGCATTAGTTTCGATAATAAATAATTACTAATACTATTTCTAGCTAGTTCTATAGTTCTATAATAGAAAATAATTATAATTGGATTCTGAAATGTTTATGTTGTTTGTGTGTAGTCCGCGGGACCGGTGCAGCCCGCACTGGCAATGAAATGCACTTAAGGAAACTGAAGAGTTATAGCATATGACGGGTAAAAATCATTGCAGTCATAGTATATTAAAATTGAGAAGTGAATTGTAGTGCTGCCACATATAGAAGTAGTAGCCATAGTAGTAGCGGTAACACTACCACCTGTACCTATAGCAGTAGTAGCCATAGCAGTAGCGGTAACACTAACACTAGCAGCATCTATCCATAAGGAAACTGAGTTTGTCAACTCAGATTTGGTGGCTATCAGTCTTAGTTTCTCGTAGCTAGTTTGGTTTCATTGTGATAGGTAGTGAGTTTCACATTGTTTTGTCAACTGAGGTAGGGTATGGCCAGATTTGGGGTCATGAGAATTCTTGAGCAAGTTGGAGATCTTGACAGATTAGAACTTCAGTGGACACTGTTGGTTTGATGTTGGGCTTGCTTCCAGGTCTGTTGGAGAGTTTTATTTCACGTAGGTGTGGTTTGCTTGTAATGTCAAATTCAGGATTTTGTTTAGGGAATTTGACAGCATGTTAGGGAATTTGACAACATACATCTCAAGAACAATGACAACATACTATTAGTAATTATGTCAAAAAATTCAATTATGGTTTAACAAACGATACTGGTTACAACTTATTAACACAAATGAATAAATTGTACAAGATATTAGTAAAAGATAAATGCCAAACTGTCAATTTCTTCTTTATCTTGTGAAATATAATATACAAATAATAGGCAGTTCAATTCTTTGTTTTGAATTCTGTCAGTTTCTTCTTAATATTGTGAATCATCTTAAACTACAACCGCTAGTGCTCCTTCAATAATAGGATTCTAGTACTCACTACTGTAATGTACATAGTTGCAGAATATCATTAATTTGCTCATTTACCTTTTCGAATGACACTAGCTCAACCTCATAATGCAGGGTTGAATTAGGAGGAACCACTTCCAATTCCTGCTGAGTGTCCGTTGAATCAAAACCATACTCAGGTGCAATGGTCAACATTTCTACCTCACCCTTCTTCATGGTCCTTACAGCTCTATCAAGCCCATCAATCGCTTGTTCTGTTCAACACAACAGACATTTTCTTTAGTGGGTATAAAACCAAATTTATGGGAGAGGGTGAAACATTGGGACAATTCATATTACCATCATCTGTTTTGAATTCAAACAACTCGGCTTCATCATCACCATGACCCTTAGAAAATACAGTGCCATCTTGCAGCTTACCAATTAGTTTCACTGCAAAAATGCAAAATGAATCGGCACCAAATCCATTTAAAAACAATGAAAAAAAGTCATAGTCATCGTCATTGAGGATTTACATTTCACAACATCTCCCTCATTCGGATGATCATATCCTTCTCCTTCTTTGACGATCTTTTTGATGACTTTCTTGTCATCAGTTACTTCAGAAACAGTCTTCCAAGAAACTAGCTCAAGTGTAATTTGCAATGTTGCATTAGGTGAAACTGCAACCTCACCCTCCGAGCTGGCTTACCCTTCTCACCAAATCCATTTGTAACACAATTAAGAAAAGCATACACACCAAGAGTAAGTACTAGCAAGATTCTCAATAGAGAAAAAGTGGTGTTACATAATCATTTTCCAGAAACTTACATTGTGGCTTCACAGTCAAAATCACTTTCTCTCCCTTCTTCATGGTCTTAACAGCCTTTGACAATGAAGGACAAAAATGACCTGTCACATTGTAAACACAAAAGTAAGACATTTGTTTCACCTTTGTCCATAAACCTTGACCCAATTCAATTCCTCCAACTTCAACAACAACAGAACCGTCTGATAAAATACTAACTTTTCCTGCAGCTGGTTTTACATTCAGCTCATACACCACCGGTACACGAGATATTCCCCTCATAGAATTTCTTAAAACTTGTGTAGGTGTGAAGATTAATGTTTCTGACAGAATCTAATTCCATTGAAAGTGTAGCTGCAACATTTTCTATTATACCTTCCGCGATGAATGATCCCTGCACGTCCCCCGGTGCCCTCATTATAGTTCTACTAGGATGATTTGTTTTGCATACTTTTATATCAAAAGAGAGAGAACCCCAGTCATACTTTTTAATTGCACCGACTATTTTTTGCGGTATTACTACACTAACGTCAGGATAAATCCCAGCGTCGACCAATACGTTAAGGTGTAATGCAATAAACTTCTCGTTCTTCTTAAAGCCAACACTGTATGTTATCTTCACGGGATGCCTTCCTCCGACCATTATCATATCTGTCTTTCGATTTACATACATCCTGACAGGTCGCTGTAATTTGTGCCCTGCAAGTGCACAAGATACAGCACCCTACAAATGACATGACACGAAACACACAATGGAGAGGTCAAAGCATATAGTATAGTTGAATAGTTTAGAATGATCAACTTGCATTACACAAAGGAAACTGTATCAATGGTATTAAATAGAGAGAATCATTCTAAATACAACTAAGAACTTACAACTATAGATTTCATGCTCTTCCCTCCATAACCTCCACCAACTCTTCTTGTAATTACTCTAACATTATTTTCAGGAATACCAAGGCAACTTGCTATAGTAGAATATACATACTCATGGTTTTGACTTGACGAGTAAACTGTCATGCAATTTTCTTCGTCCGGTACAGCAAGTGCGGTTTGCGTGCATGGAAGTGTAACCTGCTAGACTAATCATACACCAGGTAGTGAGTGTTGTGGGATACCTAATAAGAGTAAATAGCTCACACAACCAAACAAGAATCAAGACCATAAAAGCAAGGAGCTGATCATCATAAAACTCAAAGAGGAAAAACAGAATACCAATCATAATCTGCAAAAATCAATAAGCAATTTATCAGCAAAGCTAATACAACAAGAAATAGCATAAATCACATGCAATTCAAATGAATACGAACATTTTCATAATCAATTAATACGAACACAAGTTCAATTAACTGTATGTAACAAAAGAATCAAAGACAATGTGAAGAATTTCTTTGTTTCCTAAACTTTGCAGTAAAACATAATCATCTGTATATTAATTTGACAAATCCAAAAATGAAACAAATCACAATATGAAGATAAATATAAATCATTAAGGAAATGACAGTAGGTCTATTACTTGAAAACATACAAGCATGCTTAAATTGATGGTAATCACAACTGATAGGCTTATTTTTTAAAAGAAGCCACAACATAGATTTAGCAGTTCCTTTTGGCGGAAGATTTTAAAGATACTCTCTAAATTAAGAAATTGCAAATTAAGAATACAAAAATTAAAAATCCATACCCTTTATGTCATCCAGAGATATAAATGATGGATGCAATAGCACAACAGCTGGTATAAGTTTGGATTTCGCGAGTTCAGTAACAACCTTAGCTGAGAAAAGGGAGTAAATATATTACATTGTGTGAGTTCAATTTTAGCTTAGTTGTATTTCGAACATTAAACTCGACCGATAAGTAAACCCATCATATCAGAAGCTGAAAGGTCTTCATAGAAAAAGACAGGGAATGATGTATATGAAATACGTATAGTGAATAGCACTCACTCTAACAGCCCAATTTTTCCAAAATTGATTAACTGTACTAATTAATTGGTTTATGTGATTTATCTGATTTAAATGGATTATTGGATTTATTTAATTCATATGTGTTAATGGATTTAACTGATTTATCCTATTTGGAAGAATAATGTGGATTTAATAGATATTCTTTATGTTAATGATAAGATGAGATATTTTGGTGAGAAAAGGAATGGATAGATATTTTGAGAGAAGAATTATGGTGGAAAGAAAATAGAAGGATATAAAAGGAAAATAGAGAGAAAAGAAAAGAGATAGAAAGAAAAGAAGGAAAAGGAGAGAAAGAAAGAGGAAGAGGAGAAAAGAGGAAGAAGAAGGGAAAAGCTTGGAAATCTTCAAGAACAACTCAAGCTTCAATCCAATCAAGGTAAGGGTGAGAAACATTATTATTTGATCAATGTGTATGGTTATGTATGATTGGTTTGGGTTGTTGGGGGTTTTTCTACCATTTTTCATGTTAGGGCAAAAATTGGATTTAATCGGTAGAAATCAAGTTTAATCGGTTAAAAACTAAAATAAATGATGTAGAATAGTCAAGGGATGTTAGACTAAGTTTAATGGAATTGGTTTGGTGAAAGTTGGATGGATTGGTGAGTTTTGGATTTGATAACAGTAAGTGGGAATTCAGTTCGCAGACATTCGCTAGCATGTTCGCTAAGCGAGCTGGTAGCGAACGTTCGCTAAGCGAGCTAGTAGCGAGCCAGTAGCAAACGGTCCCAGACTTTGGCAGAATGCATTTTGTGGTGTTCGCTGGTAGCGAAGGGGTAGCGAAGGTTCGCTAGGCCTTCGCTGAGCGAGCGAGGTAGCGAACGAAGTCAGTAGCTTCTGTTTGCCTTCGCGAGCTTGTTCACTTGGCGAACAAGTAACGAATACCCGCTAGAGGCTCGCTGAGCGAGCGAGGTAGGGAGCATGACAAATTGTGATTTTTTTGGAGTTTCCATCCGAGGTTGGTGTTCCGATTCTAGTATGATTAACCCTTCACCTTATGACATAGATTATGCTATGATATATATGTTGTGGGTAGTCGTATGGCGTGAATCCTAGATTGTTGAATTAAATTAAATTGTGGTCTTTTGACAAATGTAATACATTGTTTAAGTTTATTAAAAATGTATGAAGAGTGCATGAGAACATATTATGAATATGTGTGCATTGCTTGTGTTTATGTGTTAAGAGTGCATGAGAACATATTGTGAATATGTGTGCATTGCTTGTGTTTATGTGTTAAGGGTGCATAAGAACATATTGTGAATATGTGTGCATTGCTTGTGTTTATGTGTTAAGGGTGCATGAGAACATATTGTGAATATGTGTGCATTGCTTGATAAATATGATGATTTAAAGTATGAATACTTGAATGATGTGAATATGTTGTGTGTGCAATCATGTTATATTTCTTGAAGAGAGGAATTATTTGAATGCATGAGATTAAGATGTCGGTCTTAAGTGCATTTTATTGTTGATTGCATATGTATCATTTAGTCAAGAGGCAATGCTTGCTAGTTTCGTGGAGACTAGTGACTTGTCCCAAGCCTAGAAGAGTGGGTTTGAAAGCTTAGAGGACGGGGATTTGGTTGTTATCGGTCTAGAAGAGTGGACCCGGTTTAAATGTAAAAACCGAAAAATGATAACAAGTGTTGGTACCACATGGCATGAGTTGCATTGAGCTGCATTGAGTCTGATGGCATGAATATATGATTGTTGTGTGAGAGTATGCATATGTGTATGCTTATGTGGAGAGATGAGAATTATGGATATGTTGATGATTGTCCATATTTGTTTGTATATATATATGCTTTGTGAAGTATATGATGAGTTATGATGAAGTATGATGAGAATTGTGGAATATGCGTATGTGCATTACTTGTGTAATTGGAAGTTGTGAATATGTGATTGTTGTATGAAAATATGCGTATGTGCATAAATTGTTGACTTGAGAGTTATGAATGTGTAATTGTGAATTGGTGATTAAACATAAATGTAAATGTTTATATGAAATGAGTATGATCGTGAATTGGTGAGATAAACATAATTGTAGATGTTTATGTGAAGTGTAGTGATTAAACATATTGTGTATGTTTATGTGGATTGTTTGGAATAGTGGAAATATGCATGATGACATGCTTGGATTATATATATGTACGTTGTGATGTATATGAGTGAATTATGAATTTGTGGTGAGAAAATGTGGAATATATGTATTCTGTACTTGTGTATTTATACATGATTATATGCATTGTTATTATGATAATATTTCTCACCCTTCTGCTGGAATGATGTCCTACATGACATCGTGCAGGTATCAAGGAGTAGTATTGCTCGTAGTTACGAGGTTGCTATTGGTGTAGCTGTTTAGTGATTTAATTATGTTGGGTCGAGTCATGCTCTGGTTATGTAACACTGGGATCGCTTGGGTTATGTTTTTGATGTATATTATGTACTCGATAATATGTTTTTATATTATTGAAAGATTATGATGTTGGCCTTAGTGCCTAAGTGATGATAATATATGTGATGAACGTGAATGTTTTGTTAAGAGAATTGTGATATAAATGAATCCGCTGCTACATGCAAAGTGAAATTTTGTAAAGCATGATTTTACATTGAAATGTTAATGAGCATGACAGGTGATTTTGATGTTTTGGAATTTATGTGTGACACCCTTTTGTAAATGCATGACAATTTACTCTGATTATTCATATGTTTTCCATGGGGTTTAGGAGGGTGTTACATTAGTGGTATCAGAGCCTGGTTGGTCCGTCCGGCCAAGTTGTCTAATGTTGGTTGTTCCCTTTGTAGGAGACATGTGTGTGAAAGCATTGTCGATACATGTTTGTTGTCTAACCTTTGTCTGCAGAATCGGGAATGATTCAAGTGGGGGAGAGGGTTGTGCTTCTCCAGGATGCTGCAAGTGTGAAGTTGTAGCTCAGAGTATGGTTGAACGCTTTTATAGTTTGGTAAAGATGGTTTATACCCCATCATGATTTCGGCTATCTATTGACAAATTGAGGAACTGATCACCCTTAATCTCTTGTTGATAGTGGTTGGGATTGTGTTGGATGGGATAGACGTGTCTTGCAAGCTTAGATGGCGTGAGCAGTGAATTGTTTGGAGTTAAGCCAAGTGCTGAAGAATTGATTTGATGAGTCGGCGCAGGACAATGTTGAGATGTTTAATTTTAATGGAAATTTTGAGTGTTCATGAAAGTGGGAAGTTGGCGGTTTTCCGATTAATTGTGGTTGTCTGGAAGTTATCCTGACAAGATAGTGATGTACTGCCAGGACGTGAAGTGGAGTTGTGATTGACTTAGTTACAGGAACTAGTCCTATATTGAGAGCTCCATATCATATGTCTGTTTGGATAAGTCAAGGAATTAAATTGATCGAGTAGTTTTGAGACTTGTGTCTGGTATGTGTGTTATGACAACATATTGTGAGGTCGAGTATATAAAGGGTAGATAGTGACTTCTGGTGATCACTAAAGAAAGTAAGAGGTGGCATACAATATTGGTATAATTAGACCTTTAAACAATTTGAGAGTTGAAGATGCGTTGAATGGCCTTCTAAGTGTGAAACGTTGTTTTCGTATTGTTGACGTAACGGAAGGACCGTAATTCGGAATGATGCATGATTAGAAGCGTTGGGAGTTATTACAATACTCTAGGAGATGATGAAGTAATGACATGGAATTAAGTTATTTATTGATGGAATATGTTTGGATGTTGTAGTAAGTGCGAACAGCGAGGTTCGTGTTTCTGCCAGAACTCACAGATCGAGTGTTCGTTTGGCTTGGGATTTTCCATACTCAATTGAGTAAGTCAATGGTGTGTAACCGATGATATTTGGGTTTACTAGAAGAGTATAGAGGATCATGTTGAGCATAGGGGACTTGAGTTATCAGTGTTTGAGAAGAAATAGTGATATGCTACTGTGAAGAAAGTTCCGAGAGTTTTTGGGAGAGTTGTCAATAGCTCGTGTGTTAGTTTCGCCGAATCCGACAGAACTAATTGTTGTGTTTTGTGATTCTTTATTGAGATGATTGAGAGATATGTTAAGAACAACATCATCAAGTTTTGGTTATGCTTTAAGGCAACTTAAAGTACATAAGGGAATTATCTGACAAGTGATTTAGAGTTGGTTGTTGTTGTGTGTTTGTACCAGAGTTTGGAAGCCTCAATTTGTTTAGTTGAGATTTGAGATGGTTCATGATCTTAAGAGCTTAAGGTATTTGTTTGATTATAAAAAGTTGATTATGATGTAGAGGTAATAACTGGGACTTCTGGAAGAGTATGGCTTTGGGTTGAATTACCATTCGAGTGAGACAACATGGTAGCTAAGGTATCGACTTGGGAAGTTTTGTGTATACCAATAATGATGGTAAGGAAGTTAAAACTGATTAAGCAAATTCGGGATATGAGTTTGATCTGTGAAGAGACTTCTTATGGGATTGAGATTTGTATGTTGAGACTGAGTATTGGTATTTTCGATGAGATCCGAGGAGGTCGAAATCCTAATTTGAGTTAAGAGATTAATAGAGTTTAATGGATTAAAGTCGAAGAGCTGAGAATGGTACTATGAGATGTCGTGATGGAGTTGTATTCCAGATAGCATGAGTTGGATAAGAGTACTTTGAAAGGAGGACATTGAGATAGATTGAGTATCCATCTAGGTGGTATGAAGATGTGACCGGATTTGAGGAAATTGTTTTGGTGGCCATAGATCGAGGGAGAAGTGGTTGAGATTGTATATGCTGATCAGACTTGTTGAAAGTCGAAGTGTGAACATCAGAGACTGTTGGGCCTGATGCAACCGTTGTTTATTTTGAGTGGAATGAGATGGTATTCCCATGGATTTTGTGTCGGGTTTTCTGAAGAAGTTGAAGGAATATGATTCGATTTGGATGGTTAAGAATGGATTAACAAGAGTAACTCGTTACTTACCAGTAAAGATGAATCATTTTGTTAGATGGGAACCTGAGTTTTCCATTGATATTTTGGAAAGGTTCGTAGACGCCTTGGGTGTCGTGTTGAAGTTGGACTCTGTCTAGCATCCGTGGACGGATGGGCGGACAAAGAGAACTATCCAGTATGTAGAATATTTGTTGAGAACTTGTATGTTGGATCAAGATGGATCAGGGGATAGTTAATCATTGCTGATTGAGTTACCTACGATAATCGCTATCATTCTATTATCGGAATGACATCGTATCAGGCTTTGTATGGTAGGAGGTGTAGGATTCCTTTGTGTTTATGTGTGTCTGGTGAGAGTGTTATACTCGGACCTGAGATTGTGTAAAAGACGATTGGAAATATCATGAGGAATCCAAGAAAGGACGTGTTTTGAGAGTTACGATAGTAACTGGTGTTGGTCGAGCTTGAGGTCTCGGAAACACCCACTATTTTTTACTGATCTGTATCAGAGTGGCACAGTGGAAGAGTGGGGAAAATAGCATGTTGGACTGTTTTACCGCTGTCACTTGTGGGAATTGCATGATGTGTTCATGTGTCTAAGTTGAGGAAGTGCATTCATTCAGATGGAGTGGTGTACGAGTGAGAGAGGATTTGATTGTTGAGACATTGCTAGTTCAGGTTGATGAACGAGAAGCAACTTCGAGGTAAAGGGATTCCTTTAGTAGAAGTAGTTTGGGATTTGGGATGCGAGGGTCTTATCCGGAGTTGTTCGAATCAGATAACATTTTCGAGGACGAAAATTCCTAAAGTGGGGGAGAGTTATAACAGCCCAATTTTTCCATAATTGATTAATTGTACTAATTAATTAGTTTATGTGATTTATCTGATTTAAATGGATTATTGGATTTATTTAATTCATATGTGTTAATGGATTTAACTGATTTATCCTATTTGGAAGAATAATGTGGATTTAATAGATATTCTCTATGTTAATGATAAGATGAGATATTTTGATGAGAAAAGGAAAGGATAGATATTTTGAGAGAAGAATTATGGTGGAAAGAAAATAGAAGGATATAAAAGGAAAATAGAGAGAAAAGAAAAGAGATAGAAAGAAAAGAAGGAAAAGGAGAGAAAGAAAGAGGAAGAGGAGAAAAGAGGAAGAAGAAGGGAAAAGCTTGGAAATCTTCAAGAACAACTCAAGCTTCAATCCAATCAAGGTAAGGGTGAGAAACATTATTATTTGATCAATGTGTGTGGTTATGTATGATTGGTTTGGGTTGTTGGGGTTTTTCTACCATTTTTCATGTTAAGGCAAAAATTGGATTTAATCGGTAGAAATCAAGTTTAATCGGTTAAAAACTGAAATAAATGATGTAGAATAGTCAAGGGATGTTAGACTAAGGTTAATGGAATTGGTTTGGTGAAAGTTGGATGGATTGGTGAGTTTTGGATTTGATAACAGTAACTGGAAATTCAGTTCGCAGACATTCGCTAGCATGTTCGCTGAGCGAGCTGGTAGCGAACGTTCGCTAAGCAAGCTAGTAGCGAGCCAGTAGCGAACGGTCCCAGACTTTGGCAGAATGCATTTTGTGGTGTTCGCTGGTAGCGAAGGTTCGCTAGGCCTTCGCTGAGCGAGCGAGGTAGCGAACGAAGTCAGTAGCTTCTGTTTGCCTTCGCGAGCTTGTTCGCTTGGCGAACAAGTAACGAATACCCGCTAGAGGCTCGCTGAGCGAGCAAGGTAGAGAGCATGACAGATTGTGATTTTTTTGGAGTTTCCATCCGAGGTTTGTTTTCCGATTCTAGTATGATTAACCCTTCACCTTAAGACATAGATTATGCTGTGATATATATGTTGTGGGTAGCCGTATGGCGTGAATCCTAGATTGTTGAATTAAATTAAATTGTGGTCTTTTGACAAATGTAATACATTGTTTAAGTTTATTAAAAATGTATGAAGAGTGCATGAGAACATATTATGAATATGTGTGCATTGCTTGTGTTTATGTGTTAAGAGTGCATGAGAACATATTGTGAATATGTGTGCATTGCTTGTGTTTATGTGTTAAAGGTGCATGAGAACATATTGTGAATATGTGTGCATTGCTTGTGTTTATGTGTTAAGGGTGCATGAGAACATATTGTGAATATGTGTGCATTGCTTGATAAATATGATGATTTAAAGTACGAATACTTGAATGATGTGAATATGTTGTGTGTGCAATCATGTTATATTTCTTGAAGAGAGGAATTATTTGAATGCATGAGATTAAGATGTCGGTCTTAAGTGCATTTTGTTGTTGATTGCATATGCATCATTTAGTCAAGAGGCAATGCTTGCTAGTTTCGTGGAGACTAGTGACTTGTCCCAAGCCTAGAAGAGTGGGTTTGAAAGCTTAGAGGACAGGATTTTGGTTGTTATCGGTCTAGAAGAGTGGACCCGGTTTAAATGTAAAAACCGAAAAATGATAACAAGTGTTGGTACCACATGACATGAGTTGCATTGAGCTGCATTGAGTTTTATGGCATGAATATATGATTGTTGTGTGAGAGTATGCATATGTGTATGCTTATGTGGAGAGATAAGAATTATGGATATGTTGATGATTGTCCATATTTGTTTGTATATATATGTTTTGTGAAGTATATGATAAGTTATGATGAAGTATGATGAGAATTGTGGAATATGCGTATGTGCATTACTTGTGTAATTGGAAGTTGTGAATATGTGATTGTTGTATGAAAATATGCGTATGTGCATAAATTGTTGACTTGAGAGTTATGAATGTGTAATTGTGAATTGGTGATTAAACATAAATGTAAATGTTTATATGAAATGAGTATGATCGTGAATTGGTGAGATAAACATAATTGTAGATGTTTATGTGAAGTGTAGTGATTAAACATATTGTGTATGTTTATGTGGATTGTTTGGAATAGTGGAAATATGCATGATGACATGCTTGGATTATATATATGTACGTTGTGATGTATATGAGTGAATTATGAATTTGTGGTGAGAAAATGTGGAATATATGTATTCTGTACTTGTGTATTTATACATGATTATATGCATTGTTATTATGATAATATTTCTCACCCTTCTGCTGGAATGATGTCCTACATGACATCGTGCAGGTATCAAGGAGTAGTATTGCTCGTAGTTACGAGGTTGCTATTGGTGTAGCTGTTTAGTGATTTAATTATGTTGGGTCGAGTCATGCTCTGGTTATGTAACACTGGGATCGCTTGGGTTATGTTTTTGATGTATATTATGTACTCGATAATATGTTTTTATATTATTGAAAGATTATGATGTTGGCCTTAGTGCCTAAGTGATGATAATATATGTGATGAACGTGAATGTTTTGTTAAGAGAATTGTGATATTAATGAATCCGCTGCTACATGCAAAGTGAAATTTTGTAAAGCATGATTTTACATTGAAATGTTAATGAGCATGACAGGTGATTTTGATGTTTTGGAATTTATGTGTGACATGATTTTTTAAATGCATGACAATTTACTCTGATTATTCATATGTTTTCCTTGGGGTTTAGGAGGGTGTTACACTCACCACCCCAACAAAATCCAGCAGCCCCAACAGATGCAACACCTTTACTTTTTATAATTTCAATTATGAGTTTTGTATCTTCAAAACCCTTGTCCTATTAATATAGTAATAATAATAGGTATGCATCAGGGAATGACGATTTGTACATTTAATTTGAGACAAATTGTAATGTTCAATCAACAATTCAAAACTGTCAATAAAGGTGAGAAGAAGCGGTACAAAAAATACATAAACATGTCATCTGAATTTTGTCATGCACCTTCCAATATCAAAATCCACTAGAGAAACAAAGTAGGTTCCGTTTATACTCATCAAGGGAAAAAAATCATAAAAAACCAATAATTGTTAAGTAAGAACTAACCGTTCCATGATCTTTTATCCAAATAGGCAATGGCTTATTAGGGTTCTCCGGATTGTAGGGTTCACCATTAAAGAAGTCTGGAACAACCACGTAATAACCAGCAGCTGCAACTTTGTCTGCAAGTTTCTTTCATGACAGAGAGCAAACAATATTACTTAACAGGTCCTTACATTACAATGAACACTAAACAATATTACCTAAAATCAGCCATACCTAAAATTTGGCGCTTCATATCCTGCAAGAAAAATTGAGCATGAGCAATTAGAACAAGGTTTTGGGAGTTGCAGAGAGCAAAAAAAAAGAGGGAGAGATGGTACCAAAAATATCAGAGACGAGAAGAACGACGGAGTTGGAATTCTGGTCTCCGACGATGTAGACATTCAGAGCACCGGCATTCTACATTTGGACTCAGTGTTGGTGGATTTGAGCAACATTTTGGACCTGACATGCTTACTTTCTTCTAAAAATGTATTTGGTTTAATTTTAGGGTTCTCTGAAATGAACTAAGAGGGAAACATGAAAAACAAGGTGGGAAATAGTTAGCCTCGGCTCATCCGTGTCTATAAGATAAAACAAATATATTTGGAAAAAAATAAAAAACCTTAGCCTCGACTGATTCGTGTCTATCAGATAAAATAAATATATTCGAAAAAATTAAAAATGTTAGCCTCAGCTCATCCGTGTCTAATATTTAAAAAAATAGAAAAACTTTTAAAATGGGGTTTTTTGCATTTAAGTAGCCTCGATAACGTCAAGGCTAGTTAGCCTCGGTATCGGTGGCCGAGGCTAAGTTCGCAGCTTAAAATCGTTAACCTCGGCTAGACCGTGTCTAATATTTAAAAAAAAAAATAATTCAAAAAATAAAAAATATCTAGCCTCGGCCTATCCGTGTCTAATGAATTAAATAAAAATAATTGTAAAAGAAAAACTTTAAAATGACTTTTTTTGCGTTTGAATAGCCTCGGTTTTGTCAAGGCTAGTTAGCCTCGGTGTCGGTGGTCGAGGCTAAATTCGCAGCTAAAATGAAGTTTTCTAGTAGTGTTACTTCAAGTTTTGTGGGTTCCCTAAAGATTGAAAACTTTGCCATATCACCTTCAGCATCACTACCGGGTGGAGTTTAAATCACATCTAAATCACTACCATTATCGGAATTACCATCCAACTTTGAAGGTTTTTCTGCTGTAGCATTAGGTAAAACGATCTTCCAATTAATACCAACGTCAGCACCTAAAATCATCTCATCAATTTCATGTTTCAAATCTTCATCATCTTCCTCGTCATCCTCACTGCCCATGCTATAATCTGGATCTGTTTCACTCTCGTCATCTACGTCATCAACATTAACACTAACCTCTTCATCTACTCCATCGACACTAACCTCTTCATCTACTTCATCGACAATAACCTCTTCATCTACTCCATCAACACTAACCTCTTCACCGTTTGCTCCCTCGACATTAACTTCATCGTTTGCTCCCTCGACATTAACTTCATCGTTTGCTCCCTCAACATTAACTTCATCATTTTCTCCTTCGACATCAACATTAACTTCATCGTTTGCTCCCTCGACATTAACTTCATAGTTTGCTCCATCAACATTAACTTCATCATTTGCTCCCTCGACATGAACTTCATCATTTTCTCCCTCGACATTAACTTCATCATTTGTTCCCTCGACATTAACTTCACAGTTTGCTCCTTCACCGTTTGCTCCTTCACCATTGACTTTTTCACCATTATCAAAAATAACATTCTCAATACTTATTTCTTCAATTTTGTGTTCAACATAATGATCAACTGCCTTAAATCCTCTAACATTCTCCATTAACCTAAAGACATCATTATCATTGTTCAGAGGCCAAAGTCCACGAGAAAAGGAAAATTTAGGATTCCAATACCATAAACACTTTATATTACGATACCCCTCACTTTTGATCAAATCTTCAAGTTTCATGTAGGACATCAAGTCCGCATCTCAACCCCAATTCATTTCAGCTACAACCCCATCCACATACAACAGAACTGGATTCTGAATTAAATGTCCCCTATGGTGTACTTTAAATCTGACAGCTTGGGTATAATAGGACCTACAAAACACAAACGACAATTTCTGAATTAAAACATAGATAAAAACGGGAGTTAGTATAAACAAATCATATGTTATGACAGAACACAAACGCCATTTGCTTGTTTAGGGTTTTTGAATTCAGAGGTGAGTTACGAAACATACCTCGACACGTAACTTCGGTTTTCCATTTCAGAGACGACCTAGCTACTACGACAACAACGGGAAGCGAGCTACGGTTTGATTTGAAGCGAGCTACGGTTTGATATAGAATCTTTAATTACGTACGTGAAAGGGGAAGATTCGTGCATGAAAGGGGAAGAATAAGAATCTTCATTCCTGAATTGGGTTTGAAGAAATGTCGTTTGTCTTCTGCACTGGGGTTTTACCAAAATTCAATTTAATTTTCTGAAAAATGAAATAAAAAAACCTAAATGACATGGAAATGATATTTGGTGAATAAGACAATTTTAAATGACATGGAAATGTCGCACCATCATTCAACGCGCCACATCACTAAAAACATGAATTAAAATGGCAAGGGGACTAATATCAATCTCAAAACTTAAAAATGGGACCAAAATCGTGAATTTTAAAATCGGAGGATCAAAACCCTAAAAAAACACAAAATAGAAAGAACAAAGTTACAATTAAGTCAATATAAATTTATATTCAAAAAGTAGTACACTTATAGGCAAGTCAAACAAAACAAAATTATATTCAATGAAGATTTGCATTGAGTTTTATTTATACCTTAAGAAAAAGGCAGTCCTGAATGTGACTTAAATCACAGTTAAAATGACAATATGGGTAGAAGAAGATCTAACCTTCTATACTGACGTTGGCTTAGTGTTCTTTTTGGTAGAAATCATGACACTAAAATATTTATATTTCAGGAGTAGATGATCAATTATTTATATTGATAAAAAAAAAAAAACTATGGAACTATTTAAAACTTAACAAAATACTCAAAGGGTTAACATTAGATGAAGAAGCATATATTATCATCAAGTAACGTCTTAAAATGCCAACTATTTGTTTGGAAAGCTAAACTGCTTCTTGGTTATAAGTAGTATATTAGTAAGGTTTTCATTTGTTAAGAGTATTACTAGCACATGGTTTATAACCAACAATAATTAAGCTTCATTAATTCAAAAAAGAACTAAAACTCTTCAAGTGGTGATGATTTTCATTCCCTTTCTCTATCCTTGGGCTGCAGCTTCTCTTTTCATTTGGGAAGAATCTAGATAAAATGGAAGAAGAAACTTTTTTATCATATGACAAAAATAAATAATTTGAAATTAAAATTAAACATCAATTAGTCTTACTTGCAAATGTTGAACAATCTGTGTTGACTTCATTTGTCTTTCTAAAGATGTGAACTCTAAAAGTCATATTAGTTTTATGAATGAACTCAAAGTTGCAAACATCTCCAACTTTCAAATTATTGTCCTTTGAGAATTTCCTCTATCCATCAAAGAGCTCAAATCTTAGTCTTGTAGCGCACATCCTGATTCTGTAGTTCACAGGCCAAACTTTTTCATAATTTGAAACCTGCAAATAAATATATCCTTTCTTTTTGTCCTTATCAAAGTGTGTCCTACCAAACATACAAGGTACAGTCTGTCAAGCAAAAGAAAAGGCCAACATTAATGAATAGGAAAAAATATTTAGTTGAAAACAGTGTTTATAGTATTAAAATTATTTGCATGTTTCTTGGCTATTTTACTTACAAAAAGAAAATGGTGTTTTATGTATGATGCAGCCATGACAACAACAAAGGAGGGGTTACATGTTTTGAACTCTTTTGCTCTTTCAAGTGCTGTGTTTACTTTTTTTTCTGCAAAAACGAAACATTATAAGGCACATAATTCATGTTGAAAAATATGTCTTGCCCTTCCCACAAGATTTCTACTAGACATAATAACTTATACCTTTGAGCTTTTTGACACAACTTCCGCTTCCGATTTCAAAGGAGGAGTTAGATTTTCTCTTTTGACTTGCTCTACAATCTTCTTCATTATTGGCTTCAACTCTTTTGAAAGGATAGGTTATTTCTAGAGCACTTTTATCAAAGATTCTTACCTCAAAATGGGAAGTTCCTTCGTATTTGAAGACTATAAGATGGCCATGAGATAGAGAATGATAGTTTGTGAATTCTTTCCAACCCTTTTCAAACCATATCTTGCCATCACTTTTTACCAAATTTATTTTCCAATCAGCACCATTGGGAGTCTTCAAACATATAGCTTTTGGTAACCATTGTCCATATTTGTTCACAAACATTATTGGTATCATCTGTGAAAAAGAGTAGTTTGATTAAGATTACTACACTATCTAACATCTATCTTGCTTTATATAGATCACATGTTATCTTCTCTACTTTCAACAAAGTGTCTCCGGAGATCACATGTTTCTACTGTTGCCATTCTATTCCAAGCAGCTTGTACACTTCATTCCTTTCATGTATACTAAACTAAATAAACATTTTACTTTGTAACAGCGGCAGGTAAGTTTATTACGAAAACTTAGTGCAAGAAAAGCAAGATACTGTTTTTTGTAACTAGAAACCCTAAGATACTATTTTTAGTAATTAGAAACCCTAAGATACTATTTTTTGTAACTAGAAACCCTAAGATACTGTGTTTTGTAACTAGAAACCCTAAGATACTGTTTTTTGTAACAAGAAACTCTAAGATACCGTTTTTCGTAATTAGAAACCCTAAGATACTGCTTTTTGTAATTAGAAACCCTAGGATACTGCAAGAAACCGTAAGATACTGTTTTTTGTAACAAGAAACTCTAAGATACTGTTTTTTGTAATTAGAAACCCGTAAGGTTTTCTTCAAGCAACATAACATGATGATTATGATGATGTTATTAAGAAAAAGAAACATAAACTACATTAGTATGAAGAAAGAATCTAAATAAGAGACTTACAAGCTTTCCTTGATCAAGACTTTCACTAACTATTATCTTAAAAAAGTGAACCGGAGAAAATTCACTTGCCATGATCTTTGTTTGATAGCAATGAAATTTACTCCTAGATAGCAATGACAGGCTAAAGACAAATGATATTAAAAGTATTAGTAAATTGGACTCTCTCCTGTCTTATTTATAAGCAAAAATCTTATGATTTTTTTAGCCTTAATTATAAGCAACAGTCATCTAATGATTTATTTCAAAATTATTCCTGCATTAATTACTTAACATTATTAGGGTTGGGATCAACTCCATTTTTTTGTCCCTAAATTTTATATACATAAAAACTATAGAAATGGAGAAAATGGAGGGACAAAGAAATGGAGTGGATCTCAACCCTATTATTAATGGGTAACAATTTAACTCAAGATATACTAGTAATTGTGTTATCTCTCTTGTATGAAATCAAGAAAATTAAATGACGCGTGAACTTTGTTTTTTTCTTATACATCAGGCCAGTGTAGTAGTATTTTTCATGTTTTCCAAAAAAAAAATTTCACTGTCCTACAATCTCATGTCTGCTATTATTTAATTTTCTCATCTAATCGCAGCTCAAGGCTTCTTAGATGTTTAAATTGTTAAAGTATTTATTTAAACTATTGAAATTAGGGCTGGCAATGAACCAAACCAACTCGAAGATAGTTCGGAATTCGACTCGACAATTAAATCGATGAACTAGGTTCATGAACCAAATGAGTTGAGTATGAGCGAAAAATTAAGTTCGTTAACTAAATGAGCTGAACTTGAACTATACATAGTTCGACTCGTTAGGTTCATGAGTCAACTCGGTTACATATGAAAAGAATTATACTATCTTTAAGATTAGGTTTAAATATTTACTTCAAATCTTAGACAAATTTAATCTTCAATTTAGTAGTTTTGAATTAGACTCTCAAATGTGTCTCTTGAAAGTTGTGTAGGTTTTGAATTAGTAGATTTCAAAGATAAAGTTAAATTTCAATATGATAACTTTTATTTTATTTTAATATTTTATTTAAAAAATATATATTTATTTAAAATGTAAAATATACCAAAAATTATATATATTTAAAAAAATAGTTTTTAAGTTCGTGAACCATGTGAGATGAACCTAATGAGATGAACCTAACGAGTCGAACCGAACTGTTCGTGAACTTATAACGAGTCGAGTTTGAGCTTAAAAAAAAGTTCGTGTCAAACTCGAACTCGAACTCGAATTCGAACAATTCTTAATGAGTCGAGCCGAGCTGAGGTGAGTTCGACTCGACTCGACTCATTTCCAGCCCTAATTGAAATGACCAACTTGCTCTCTACAGAAATATTTTTGTCTGAACTACTAAATACTATGATATAAAAATCAATTAAAACTATATTTAGTTAATAAATATGAAATGATAAATAAAATTAACTATTTATTAATAACAAAAATGATTATTAGTTATATTCAGGAACTAGATTAGGATGTTGTTGACAAGTTTGAATTGATGGTTTCGTCATAGCGGTGCGGAGTGGACCTCTATAATTAACACATCAAGATCATAGATGTATGTAGTGTAAAGTGGAGGCTAGAGAGTGTATTTTACTTTTTCGTATGAATTGATTTATACCTTGGATCAAGTTAAGTGAATTTAAGACGAATTGACCCTTGACTATTTGGGCCTTCGGCAGACCCAAAACAGTTTCCCCCAAAGCGTTTCTAGACAAAAAGAAAGTTGGGGAAGCCTTTGATGGCTTTGGCGATCTCCAAGGATGTGGTCTAATGGGAGCAATAACTGAAACACTTGAAGTCAATTGGAAAAAGTAATGGGGAAACAAACACATTTAATACATTTCCATCATTGGGACGTTTCACTGTTTGCTTCTGACGTGTGGGTTTACATGACAAGGTAGGACATGATGCAGCTTATAGTGCACTCGAATTTTGCTGTGTCCTCAAGGAGAAATCTGGTTGTTGATTTCACAACTCCTCACCTTTGCGAATCTGTATCGTTCAAATGTCATTGCTTATAAATAGAGGGTATTGAACGCTAATTTTTTTTGCCATCCCCAACATTCAAACTCATTCATATTTGTATTGTTAGCAAACGCCGTCGTCTCTTCCTCCCTAAGAGCCTTTATCAGATTACTAGTGATTCTTCGATCGAAGTTTACGCCTTCTTCATTCGCTTCGCTTCATCAATTACACATACTCAGGTACCCTCATCAACTGAAGCTTTTACCTTAATCATGTTCATTTTTCTAGTAAGGATTACTGATAATATTGTTAACCTAGTGAGCAGTTTTGAGTGATGCCTCTTCTAATGCGGGAATGGGGCATCCGTTAATTCTCATCTCTATTTTCCTAGTTATGATCACATGGGCCAGGAAGATATATTATTGTTTGACGATTCTGAACCAGAAATGGCATATGGGAATACCTTTAATGAAAGGGCTTATTCGATTGACTCTTTTGAAGCCTTTTTACACTGAAAGGGAAGACCATATTGAGGTTCTTATGCACTCCTAGTTTCAAGGACTTGGTCATGAATAAGGATTTGGACCTGGTGTGGTGCCCTCTTCCGAGATGAGGAAGAAAAGAATTTACACTTACATTATCTTGAGTGCGGTCAGTTGGGAAGAGAGGAAAGAGATTTTTGGTGATGTTAGAGTCTTGTAGTTTTTTTAACCGTGTCATTATGTTTTGCATATAACACAGATAAGTTTCAAATGTCTAATGACATCGTCAAATCTCAAAGTGTTTAGGCTGGTTCTATTGGTCCGGCTAGGATGTTATCTCCTTGTGGACCGGTTTCCGTGACCCCATCAATCCTGAGATGGTGAGACTCCCGTGAACCGTGCTTGTGCTACTTTTGAATTTCTAATATTTATCCTATGATATTTAAAAGGAAGGGGAAGGAATCTAAACTAACCATGCGTGCAAGTGTTATCTCTACAAATGCAAAGAGATCTGAAATCGGGGATTAGTTATATTAAGGGGAGCTATTAACACCCTGAGTATCTATAGTACTCTATAGGAACCTTTTGTACACTTTTTACTATCAGTCATTTCATCTTCTTAAGTTGTTTATTGTCGATTGGGAAAGTCTTAACCTATGGGTGAGAATAAGGATATGATATGTTTTTGTTATTTTTGTTTTATGAAAGGTATGAGGACCTAAAGGGTTTTATTTAAAGGTGTCCTTGCTAATATCTCGCAATCTTATGCTTACATATTCTCAAAAGAAAATTGAGAAATAAGAGCGTTCGTAGTTTCACCTAACTATGGGTGGAATTCGTATCTTGTTCAAAGCCCAAGATGATGAAGTTAAACGGGTATTTGTGTATCTTATTCAAAACCCAATATATGAAGGTAAAAGTTTAGTTGGTTTGAAAGAAAAGACAAATTGTCATTTTTAAAGGAGATATCCCACCTATTCATCACAAACATTTGAGAATAATAACATAAGCGAAGAATGTTAAATAATCCTAAGCAATGACACATCTTTCTTTATAAGTCTTTGCATGCTAAGAGAAACACCTTAACTTTGATATAGTATCAACAAGTGTGCCACTTATATTATTTAGATGAAAGAAAAGTTTTGGACCATGATACGAGAAGGACTCTAACTTGGATTTTGAATCAACAAGTGTGCCACTTACATCACTTATATGGAAAAAAATTAATATTTGATTTTAAATTGTGGTGTATAGAAGAGATATCTTCCTACAGAGATGACTCAATGTCTCATCTCTAGGGAGAAGTTGATTTATGTGAGTAACTTGTTCAAAGTGAAAGGTGTTAAGCTAAAAAGTTTGTTATAGCCTAAGAGGAGGATAACTTAACTGGGGGAGTTTTAAATTGATGGTATCTTGTATGAAGCCCAAGATGGAGGCTATTATACTTTTAAGAAGTCTGAGGGTCCTTGTATGAAGCCCAAGAGGAGGATGTGGTGAAGTTGGCTTCATCCAAGGGGAACTAAGGTTTGACCTAAGTTGCAGTGGAGGAAACCCTAATTTTTAACTAAGTCTGAACTAAGGATAAGGTGTTATAAATGTCAAGAGAAGCTTAATATGAATAAGTATGTGACAAGTATTTAACAAGTATAGACATGAATTGAAAGTGGAGGGTCTTACACTCTAATAGAGGCCAAAGAGTTTTGAAAATGAATGTTACTAGGGCTTTGTTTGATGAAAGTTGAAGATTGAGTTTTGAAAGATTGAATGTTTTAAGAAATTGAAGAAATTTTTGAGGAGAAGGGTAGACACTTATGTTAAGAGTCCCACATCGGACAATATATGGCATGAACATGTGTTTATAAGTGGGGGAAATCCTCACTCTACCAACCGGTTTTGTAGGGTTGAGTTAGGCCCAACCACACTTCTTAACATGGTATTAGAGCCTCGTTTAAGATCCGGTGGGCCACCTTCTATGGTTTCCGCTATCGGGCCACCCACCATTTATTTCTACGCTTGCAGTTGTCCAGTCCTGAGCGTGGGGGGGTGTGTTAAGAGTCCGACATCGGACAATATATGGCATGAACATGTGTTTATAAGTGGGGGCAATCCTCACTCTACCAACCGGTTTTGTAGGGTTGAGTTAGGCCCAACCACACTTCTTAACAACTTACACTCCAATAGAGGCCCAAAAGTTTTGAATATGTAATGGGTCTTACACTCTAACAGAGGCTCAAAGAGTTTGAAATGGTAATGGGTCTTACACTCTAACAGAGGCCCAAAGGTTTTAAAAATGTAATGGGTCTTACACTCTAACAGAGGCCTAAAAGTTTGTAAATGTAATGGTTCTTACACTCTAACAGAGGCCCAAAAGTTTGTAAATGTAATGGGTCTTTCACTCTAACAGAGGCCCAAAGAGTTTGAAAATGTAATGAGTCTTACACTTTAATCGAGACCCAAAAGTTTGTAATGAATTTGAACATGTGAATTTGCATTAAACAAAGATATATATTCATCATGGTAAGAGTTTATGAAGGAAATACTTGAATAAAAAGAACATGTTTATAACAACAACATGTGGATGAAGGTGTAAATATACAAGAGATGACATGTGAGAATACTTAAAGATGACAAGTTTAAAGTTTAAACATCATGTGATAAATTTAAGGCATTACTTGAATATTTAAGCATGGGTACAAGTTGAACATGTTAAGACAAGTTGGTAACAAGCAAACATGGATATTAGGGTTCAAACATGGTCATAAGTAAGTAAGAACATCACAAACAGTTTAGGCATACAAGTATGTATTCATAGTCATTTTCAAGAAAACATTCAAGTGTATAAGGACACATAAATATGGTAAAATCAACACGAAGGTAAACATGCACATCATGATCATGTAAATATGAAAAGAACATTTCATGTTAAGGCAAAATAGTCAAGTAAAGCTCATGGTATGAACAAAGTTTCAACATATATTAACATGTGATCATACATTTGAAAATGCATTAAAGTCAAGTAAAAACAAGGGTGTACAATCTCACAACATTTAAGGTTCAAACAAATTACACAAGGTTCAAACAAGTCAATGTAAGCAAGGAAAGACAAGAATCACTCAAAAGAATCAAGATATGCCTTAAGAAACCCTAAAAGCATCACTCACTTTAAGCATACCTAAATGCCATAAAAGTTATTAATTTTGGTACTTTATTTTTGCAAACAGGAAATAGACAATATCATGAACATTTTTAAAAAAGAATGGGTTCAAAATGATAAAAAAATAAGAAACTTATGATCAATTGAACCCATGACAATATTGTTGAACCCATGAAACTTCTCTCATAGTTTAAAACAATAACCAAACATATTGGGTGTGCATTGTGATAATAAGGTGAGTGCGTGTTATTATATGTGTTATTCAGTTGAATAATCAGAAAAATAAAAGAGCTGGGCGAGGGAGGATTCGAACCCTAATAAGGTGAGTGCGTGTTATTATATGTGTTATTCAGTTGAATAATCAGAAAAATAAAAGAGCTGGGCGAGGGAGGATTCGAACCCTAGTTTAGGCAGTGACAAGGTACTAACGCGAGCAGGTTAAACCACTGGGGTGGTGATACATCCATTGTATCACCCCACCCATTAATTAATATGCCTATAAGTGTCCTAAGGCCTGTCCAGAAATGCGCCCAAGGCCAAGTCTTGCCCAACAAATTTAGGTTTTGGACCTGATGCAAAACCTATCCTAACTTCTTCATTTCTCCATGAAAATGGATGAAACAAAGATGAAACTTCCTTAAAATTTCCTAAGGAATCCAATGGTGATGGTGGTTTTGTCAAATGATGCTCTTATTTTAAAACTCGAAGGCTACACTAAAAATGACCTATTCTTGCAAGTTCTATGTCAAACTCATACACTGTCAATAATAGCACACAAAAATAGTTCAAACACAAGACATATGATATGTCAGGTATGTCTAAACTCAATGAACATCAAAGCACAACATATTTTTGCAAAGTTCAAGTTCTTTAGGAACTTACCTCTTGAAGTACAAAGCCAAACCTCCAAGATACTTGCTACAGAAGTGAATGAATGCCTTGGACACTTCAAATAGACCCCTAGGAAGCTTTTAGGATGCTTGAAATCAAAAGAAAATCTCTGGAACAGAAAGTGGCCTCTTTTTGCAAAATGGTCAAAAGTGACCAAAATGGAACCTTCACCAAATGATTTTACAGTTGAGAAACTATTGTTGGAACAACTTAGGGTTGTTATATATAGTGTGTTTGAAGTGTTAGATGGTTTTGAAATGGACAGAATCAAGACATGGTTTGTGAAATGCAAAAAGTCAAAGATATGAGGTTTTAACAGTTGACGTTCTAATTCTAGTGTTTGGAGGGGAAGAAGCAGGTTTAAACACCTTCAAGGTATGATTTGTGATATGTTTGAGTGGCTTAATCTCTGGTTTAGAAAATTCGATTCTCACTCTTTGTAAATTTGAAAATTTGAAGTGAAAAAGGAAGAATGAGAAAATAAGTGTCGTGATTGTTTTGGTGTGTTGAAACATCAGATGTGGTCTCTATTTATAGGGGAGCAAGTTTGTTTTGGAGGAATAGTGATGGTTTGAAGGATGAGCTCAATGTTCAATGGTTTTGGAAATGCATCATTACTTCCAACTCAAGGTACCTTATCTATTCCAGTAGCCTAGCTCTTCTTTTGACGAATTCCATATTCTGTAGCAGTGTTTATTGTTGTTTAAGAGTGAATCTTGACTGGTGATAGTGGTGTCTTTGACAATGCATTATTCTTGAATTCAAGGCTTAAAGTGATAATGTCTCATCATTTCAAAGGGATTCCTCTTGACTTAGTGGCTCTATGTTGCAGATTTTGGATAATTCATTTAGATTCTTGTTGAATGAGCATTGTATGATCATCACACTTGGACTCAAGAAATTGTGCACCACAAGTAATGCCAAATCTGCCTTACCAAAACAGTTGCATCAAGGCATCTGGTGCACTCCATATCTCCTTTCTTAAATGGAATTAGATTGTGTTCTTTGACATTTTAGAAAGATGAGATGTCATGCTTCAACTTTGATGCTTGAGGTTTACCTTGGATCATTGTGGATCATGGAGAAAAATAACCTCAAAGTGTCAAGGTTCAAAAGGTCTTGAAACCCTAACTTCATGGCCTTGTATCTCAAAATCTATGCATTTTTTGGGAATCCATCCTAAGTGACAAAGTTGTAGTATGTAAAAAGCTCTTCAATTTGATCTTTGGATCAAATAAAATGGTTTCTTGGTTTGGAAGTTATACCTTTGAAAAGTTTGCACCAAATTAGGTTTTTTTCAATAACTTAAATTTTTTTTCATTTCTTCATGGTTGCCCTCTTTACAAGTAACCTCTATTTTCTTGATTTTTCTAGATCAATCATGATTTAAATCACATACTAACATTGTTCTTGATTGAAGAGGCCATGTTTCACTAAAAACTTCAAAAGTCAAACTTGATTTTGGACAGTTGACTTTTGTATCAGTTGAACTTTGAACTTTGTGATCCTTTATGAAATCAAATCCTTGGGATAAATTAAACATCATGGATGGAATCCAAAGGTGTTTTCTAAATATCTTGAATCATGTTCCAATGTTTGATATCATGCCTTTTCTTAGAAGTCAAACGTACAATTGACTTTTCATCAAAACCCTTGTTTGTGGCTTAGATGAATATGAATCCTTGCATTGCTTATGAATCAAGTTATTTGGATACATCCAACCACATGAATGGACCAATGTGATGCATTTGAGGTACTTGAAACATACCTTGAGGTATTGGCTCATTCCCAGATGAAAAATTCACTTTGGAGGCCCTGATCAACCAAAAACCCTAATTGGTACACCAAATGAACTTGGGGCTTGATTGACTTAAAATGATGTAGAATTATACTTGATTCATGATGGAGGAGATCTCTTGATCTTCATTGGATGAATAAGGGACTTAGTAAGTTAGATATCATGCCCATTCTTTATTGATCCTTTGCTTGAGTTTCTTTTGAGGCTTGAAACCCTTATTGGTAATCAAATGAAACAAACAACAATTTTTCTATCTCCAAATGGATTAGTGATGCATAAAGGTATACACATGTATGATGCTAATGAAATGCAAATGATGTGGGATCGTAGAGTAAAAAGTTATGGTATGACAAATGCACCTATTTAAGGTTCTCCTATCTGTAGAGGTGAAGATTGACATCTTAGTTTCGACCAGATAGGAGAGACTTAAATACAACTAAGAATACAAGAAAATTGGATCCAAAGATGCCATAAATGATGTAATACTCGTGAATGAAAGACATGAGACTTGCGAGGATGACACCATAGAAAAATAATAATAATTTGAATTACTGGGGATTAAAGACTTATTCACTGGGGAAAATATTAGGATTAAGGATGTAGTCTGTTGGGAAACAAGGAAGTATCATCACTGATTAGGGAGATGATAATTCCACTGGGGGGCACGACTATGATTCTAATAATTTGAATGGTAACAGGATCCCGCTTACTCATCTTCTTTAACAAATTAATCCTACTTAAAAAGGGTAAAACTTCCCCATGTTTCTGGTCATGAGCCATGAAGTGGTCTTCGTTTCTAAAATAAACTTCCCCTCGATCCTAGTTTTTAGCCATGGAACTAGTCTTTGTTTCTTCTTGTTAGTTCTTGATTGGCATGAATTTTGGTAAAACTTGGTGATATCACAAGATGTCCTACAGGATGTATTGACATATGTTCTTAACATTTTGTAGGTAGTTATGCTTGTTGTTGCAGGGTTTAGTTCATGATGTCAAGCATGATGTCCTGACATTTGTGAACAGAACATTATGTGAGAATGTGTCTGTTTGTCTGTTTCTTTTGTGCAACTCTTTGTGCTTTTATGATCTGTTTTTTTATGGTGCAAATCTGCATGGATATGGTCTTTATTCAAAAGAGTTTTTGATGCATATTTCATGGAGTATTTATGGAATCGTGTGAGGTTATTTTCTGAAGGAAATCTTGAAGATCTGATGAGTGATTTGATTGGAACTGATTGGATCAAATCAAATCCATTTTGGTTTTTCTCATTGATGCTATTTATTTAAATTGATTTCTTCAAGATCAGATGTTGTTTTTGCCAAAGCCCAAGCCCGTCCAAGAGTTACTATTTAAAGGATTCACAATCCTATTTTGTTGTTTAGAGAAGCTAGGTTTAAGATAGTACATTGTGTAAGGTTTAGAGCTTTTTGCATTCGTATGCTTGTGTTAGTTTGTGAGCCAATCACTCTTTACTTTAATGTGTGAATTGGAATAAGTTTTTGTGTTATATGTTGTTCACTCAAAGCTTGTAAGAAAGAGTGTATTGTTCTTGATTGAAGCTTTTAAGCAAGATCAAGTTTTATCTTTGAAGAGTGTCTTCTAAAGTTTTATTAATTTGTTGTTATCACTGCTGTGATTGAGGGGGAGTGAGAGGTGTCTCGTATCTAGGATGTCCTAGGTAGAAATTGCAAGGGTAGAGATTAGGTGCGAAGATAGTAAACTAGAGAGAGTTTACTGTGTATCTTCAAACTAATTCTACATAGTGAATTTCCTTGAATTTCCTTCCTGGCTTGATAGCCCCCAGACGTAGGTGTGTTAGCACCGAACTGGGTCAATAATTGCTTGTGTCCTTTTACTATTGTTAACTGTTTATCTTTGTTCTTATTAGTGATAGTTCAGATATTAGTGTCGTAACATCACCTTTGACATCTTATATATGATACCAGAATTTCAATTGGTATCAGAGCATGCATCCTGGACGAGAGTAATTATGACTATTGGAAACCACGTATGGTTGCCTTCTTAAAATCCTTGGATAGTAAGGCATGGAAAGCTGTTATAAAAGGATGGGAACATTTTGTGACTATTGGGAAAGATGGAAAGGCTACATCTAACTTGAAGCCCGAGGAAGAATGGACAAAGGAAGAGGATGAACTGGCTCTTGGCAACTCCAAAGCCTTGAATTCCATGTTAAATGGAATTGATAGAAACATATTCAGATTGGTGAACAACTGTGAAGTGGCTAAAGATGCTTGTGAGATACTCAAGACTACCCATGAAGGTACCTCCAAGGTAAAGATGTCTAGACTTTAACTGCTGACTACAAAGTTTGAAAACCTAAGGATGAAAGATGATGAAAGCATACATGACTTTCATATGAATATTCTTGAAATAGCCAATGCTTCAAGTGCCCTAGGTGAAACGATGTCAGAAGAAAAGCTGGTAAGAAAAATTCTCAGATCTCTTCTCAAGAGATTTGACATGAAAGTAACTGCTATAGAGGAAGCACAAAACATTTTCAAGATGACATTTGATGAACTCATTGGATCTCTTTTAACCTTTGAAGTGGGAATAAGTGACAAAGTTGATAAGAAAAAAAACATAACTTTTATGTCAAATGTAACACCCCCTTCCTATACCCCTAAATAATTGAATAAATCATTTAGGCACTCAATATGAATTTCATCAGAGTTTATTTTAAACATGGTATAAAAGAGGTGCATCACATTATCATGAAATTAAACGCATACAACACCTGCTCAAGTAGATATGCAACAATGGGCAAATCATAACAAAGAAATCTTAGTCCTAAAACCCACATCTCAACATTTAGAATAAAAGCGGAAACATCTAAACATTGAATCAATTCATTCATATAAACATATATACATCATTCAGTTAATTCATGTTTACAAATCATCCATAAGCAGATACATACACAGATGTATCACAAAAGAATCAAAACACTTGTATCTCCAAAAAGAGCCAAAGGCTTCCTAACTACCCAGATGTTACATATCAGAGCCAACGACCAAAAACAATGAAGACTCGCTTCACAAAAAGGACCTCCAGCAACCTACTCTGCAATGCCTCATATAGCATTATAAAACAGCAGAAGGGTGAGAAACAATATCATAACAGTCAATACATAAAATTATATATTATACAAATTACACATACTTCACATTCTCACCACGATTCATTATATAAACCTCAATGCACATTTCATAACTGGCCATATTCGCCAATCATACTTCTACACATACACATTATTTCCACATAACATTTACAATATAACACCAAGCATATACAATATGCGTCAACCATGTTTATATTAATTCATAAACTCACAAAACATACATATACATACATTCACACACACACACACACACACACACACACACACACACACACACACACACACACACACATATATATATATATATATATATATATATATATATATATATATATATATATATATATATATATATATATATATATATATATATATATATATATATATATATATATATATATATATATATATATATATATATATATATATATATATATATATATATATATATATATATATATATATATATATATATATATATATATATATATATATATATATATATATATATATATATATATATATATATATATATATATATATATATATATATATATATATATATATATATATATATATATATATATATATATATATATATATATATATATATATATATATCTTCAAGCATACCAATCATTCCAATCATCCACAATTCACATAAACATTTACACTTATGTTCATTCACCATACATCATGCAAGATGTCAACATGCAACTCATAGAGACCGACTCACGACTCTATGCAGATGCAAATGCGGTATCGACTCATTTCAACAGGTTCAATTGAAGAACCATATGGAATCATCGCTCGTTACTGAAGTAACTCCCCGTCGGGCCTACGATGTTCACCCATCGCTCACACCCCACATGGGCACACGATGTTTCAGGATTGCTCACACCCCACACGGGCACACAATCCGATTGCTCACACCCCACACGGGCACACAATCCGATTGCTCATACCCCACACGGGCACACAATCGTTCTGTAGATTCACTACGGAATCAAGAAATAACCATCGCTCACACCCCACATGGGCACACGATGTTTCACATGCGACATGACTCATGACACTCATGAAAGCATACATGTTTACAAACACACTCATGCATTCTTCACATTTATGTCATATATTCATTTATGCATTCAAAATATATGTATCACAAAACATATATATTCATCATTCATTCACACCATTCAAACATGGCTCACATTCATAATCAATTCTTCATGCATTTCTATTCAAACTAAGCAAATGCACAAAATTGCCAACCGGCCACACTTATGCTTCACAACCATAAACTAGGATTCACGCCATACGGCTACCTACAGCACATCAGAAATTAACACACAATCTATTAAACCAAAGAAGGGTCGATCGCCACCAAAACCCCAAGCCACAACAGCACACAGCAGCAGGGAAAACCCATCCTGCTACGTTCGCTACACGCTCGCCTAGCGAGCTGCTAGCGAGCGTTTGCCACTTGCTCGCCTAGCGAACTACTAGCGAGCACAAACAGAAGCTCCAGACTTTGTTCGCTACCTCGTTCGCCACAGCGAACCTCCAGCGAGCTCCTCGCTACTCCCTTCGCTGCAAGCGAAGGACATCAAAACCATTTTGTCCCAAGTCTGGGACCGTTCGCTGCGCACTCTCCTAGCGAACTGCCAGCGAACACTCGCGACCTGCTCGCCTAGCGAGCTACTAGCGAGCGTCTGTGATTTCCACTTCTCCCCACTGTTCAGAATCCAAAACCACTGATAAAAGCACCCGATGAACTCCAACTTATATCCAGTAGCCTTAGTCTAACATATATCGACTAATTTACGTTATCTAATCACGATTCTAACCGTTAGACAATGATTTCTATCGATTAAACCAATTTCGACCTAAAATGGAAAGTGTAGAAAACTACCAATCAATCCAAAACAATCCAACAAAAATCATACATGATTATACACATTGATATAATAATAAGGTTTCACACCCTTACCCGATTGATTGAAGCTTGGAAGTTGTTTCTTGATGAATTTCTAGGTTTTTCTCCATTTCTCCTCTTTCTTTTCTCTTTTCTTCTTTCCTTCCTTTTTCTTTCTATATCATTTCTTTTCTCTCTAATTCTCACTTATACCTCTTTCTATTCTATTCTGTTTCTCCTCAAAATACCTCTTAAAATATTTTCTCACAAAATACCCCACTTAATATAAAATACTAGATGTCTAAAATACCCTTTAATCTATTTTCCCCGAAAACTCTCTGAATCGGTAAAATAGCACAAAAAGCAATTAAACGTATCGACACATAAATTCCATAATTAAAATAACATTCATCCAAATAAATTAAAAAGGACTCAAACAAATTGGGAAATTCAGAATCGGGGCGTTACAACTCTCCCCCACTTCAGAAATTTTCGTCCTCGAAAATATTAACCGATTCAACCGACTCGGGATGTGACTCTCGCATCCTAACCTTCCAAATCCAACTCCCTCTAGTTGATTCCGCCTAATTACCTTTACCAAGACGATCCCTTTTCCTCAAGGTTGTCTCAACAGTCAAATCCTCTCGCACTCATACACTCTCCATTCGTGGCCACCGAAACAATTCTTTCAAAGTACTCATATCCAATCCACACTACTCGGACACATAGACTCTATCACAACATCTCATGTCACCCTTCCCATAAATCCGAAGATCAGCCCTTCGACTTCAATTTCTTAAACTCCATCAATCTATTAACTCTAATTAGAATTCCAACCTTCTCGAATCTCATCGAGAACACCAATAATCAGTCTCACTACACAAAGCTCAACTCCATACGAAGTCCCTATTATTTCCTCTTCATCATATGCAATTTTTCTCAAACCAAACAAATACCTCAAGTTCTTAAGATCATTAACCACCTCAAAGCTCAACTAAGCCATTGAAGCTCCCCAAACTCCAGTACAAACACACAACAGCAACCAACACTAAGTCACTCATCAGATAATTCCTCTTGTACTTTTAACTGCCTTAAAGCATAATTCAAACATTGCTGGTGTTGCATTTAACGTATCTCCCGATCATATCACCAAGGCATCACAAAGCACAACAAACAGTCTTGTTGGATTCGACAAAAGCAACACACTAGCTGTTGACAGCTTTTCCAAAATTCTTTGAACTTTCTTCATAGTGACATAATACTACTTCCTCACTAACACTGATAACTCAATTCTGCAATGTACAACCTGATCCTCTACATCCTTCTAATACATCGAAACACCATTGTTTACACAACCCTTGACTCACTCACTCAAGTGTGGAGAATCCCATTTCAAACGGACACGCAGTTGTGGACCTATAGCGAAAACACGAATCGCACTTACCACAACACCCAAACATATTTCATCAATAAATACTTGATTCCATGTCACTACCTCCTCGTCGCGTAGAGCACTAAAATAACTTCCAACGCTCCTAACTTTGCGTCATTCCAAATCACAGCTCTCCCGTTACTACAAAATTTAGAAACAACATTCTGCACTTAGAAGGCCATTCGAATCGTCTTCAACTTCTCTAAATGGTTGAAGGTTTACCCATACTAATCTTGTATCCTACATCTTACTTCCTTTAGTAATTACCAGAAGTCACCATCCACTCTTTATATGCTTAACCTCGGAGTTTGTTGCCGTAGCGCCAACACCAAACGCGAGTCTCAACCACTCAATTAATTTAACACCTTGACCATCCAATCACACCTATAACATGGGGTTCTCAATCCCGGACCAGTTCCCAAAATTGCGTCCTTCATAACCCCACTTAACATCCTGGCTCTATATCACTTATCTTGTCAGGATAACTTCCAGACAACCATAACTAGTTGGAAACTGCCAACCCCCCACTTTCATTAGCACTCCAAATCTCATCAAAATTCAACATCTCAACACTGCCCTGCGTCGACTCCTCAGAACAATCCTTAAGAACTTGGCTTCACTCCAAACAATTCATTACATGCACCATCTAAGCTTGTAAGACACGTCTATCCCATCCGACACAATCCCAGCTACTATCAACAAGAGATTAAGGGTGATCAGTTCCTCAATTTGTTAATAGACAACAGAAAATCATGATGGAGTATAAACCATCTTTACCAGATTATAATAGCGCTTAATCACACACCACGGGAAACACATCAATTTCCACCTTCCTCCCAACCGACAACGATGCAAACAAGTCAAACAACTGAGCTTCGTCCGCTAAAAATTCTTCAACTCTTTAGTGGATAGAAAACCCTCACTTCTATCATCTTCCAAAGAAGGAAACTCTACCAACTTGTGACAACAATCTAAATGAACTCTATTAGATTGCAACCAATTCATACCGAAGATCGCGTCCAAACCGTCCAACGGTAAACACACTAAATCCATAACGAAGTCCTTACCACACATGGTCGAAGGACGACTTATGCATATCAAATAAGTAGTTACCGACCCCGAAACGGGCGTCTCAATAACCATATTATCATCAGAAGTAAATATACACAAATCCAATCGCTTAGTGCAGTCAAAAGAAATGAACGAATGAGTCGCTCCGGTATCAATAATAGCAACTAAAAGCATATTATTAGTAAAGCTTGTACCTTTAATCAAATGGTCCGCATTAGTAGCGTCGGAGCCTGCTAATGCAAATACCTTCCCACTCGTTGGAGCTTGCTTAGGTTTAGGACACTTAGCACTGATGTGTCCTACTTCTCCATAATTGTAGCGCTTCACTACACCCATTCTACAATCCGTAGCATCATGTCCAAGAACTCCACAGCTAGAGCACTTAACTTTGGGCTTCCTACACATAAAAGACTTGTGACCCATCTCGCCACACTTGTAGCACTTAATGGGACCCGAACATCTACCTCCGGACTTCTTAACAAAGTGTTCCCTATGCTTGCCTTTATCAGCAAGCGTCACATAAGGCCCACTCCTTACCAGTTGCTTTCCTCTCTTCTCATTCAAACTTTTGTAATGAGCGAAACGAACCTTGCTATCTTCCTCGAAGATTCTACAACACTCCGTCAAATCCTAAAACCTTCTTATCCTCTGATATCCCATCGCTTGCCTAATCTCAGGACGCAAGCCATTCTCATACTTAGTACACTTTGCGAACTCAGCCATAGCCGCATCATAGTGAGGATGAAATTGAACCAATTCCACAAACTTAACAGTATATTCCACCACGGACATACTACCTTGTTTCAGCTCAAGGAACTCCATCTCCTTCTTCCTGAACTCATCAGTCGCATTCACAATCGGCGCATCTCGCACCGTCCTAACCATTTCTTCCAAAGCAGCCGCCACCGCATCGCCGTTACGACCATCCATTCTAACCATTACCAAAAATATCAACAAGGTTAAACAACTGTTCAACCAACACAACGACAAGACAGACACAACTGACTCAACACTGGCTCTGATACCACTTAATGTAACACCCCCTTCCTATACCCCTAAATAATTGAATAAATCATTTAGGCACTCAATATGAATTTCATCAGAGTTTATTTTAAACATGGTATAAAAGAGGTGCATCACATTATCATGAAATTAAACGCATACAACACCTGCTCAAGTAGATATGCAACAATGGGCAAATCATAACAAAGAAATCTTAGTCCTAAAACCCACATCTCAACATTTAGAATAAAAGCGGAAACATCTAAACATTGAATCAATTCATTCATATAAACATATATACATCATTCAGTTAATTCATGTTTACAAATCATCCATAAGCAGATACATACACAGATGTATCACAAAAGAATCAAAACACTTGTATCTCCAAAAAGAGCCAAAGGCTTCCTAACTACCCAGATGTTACATATCAGAGCCAACGACCAAAAACAATGAAGACTCGCTTCACAAAAAGGACCTCCAGCAACCTACTCTGCAATGCCTCATAGAGCATTATAAAACAGCAGAAGGGTGAGAAACAATATCATAACAGTCAATGCATAAAATTATATATTATACAAATTACACATACTTCACATTCTCACCACGATTCATTATATAAACCTCAATGCACATTTCATAACTGGGCATATTCGCCAATCATACTTCTACACATACACATTATTTCCACATAACATTTACAATATAACACCAAGCATATACAATATGCGTCAACCATGTTTATATTAATTTATAAACTCACAAAACATACATATACATACATTCACACACACACACACACACACACACACACACACACACACACACACACACACACACACACACACACACACACACACACACACACACACACACACACACACACACACACACACACACACACACACACACACACACACACACACACACACATATATATATATATATATATATATATATATATATATATATATATATATATATATATATATATATATATATATATATATATATATATATATATATATATATATATATATATATATATATATATATATATATATATATATATATATATATATATATATATATATATATATATATCTTCAAGCATACAAATCATTCCAATCATCCACAATTCACATAAACATTTACACTTATGTTCATTCACCATACATCATGCAAGATGTCAACATGCAACTCATAGAGACCGACTCACGACTCTATGCAGATGCAAATGCGGTACTGACTCATTTCAACAGGTTCAATTGAAGAACCAAATGGAATCATCGCTCGTTACCGAAGTAACTCCCCGTCGGGCCTACGATGTTCACCCATCGCTCACACCCCACATGGGCACACGATGTTTCAGGATTGCTCACACCCCACACGGGCACACAATCTGATTGCTCACACCCCACACGGGCACACAATCGTTATGTAGATTCACTACGGAATCAAGAAATAACCATCGCTCACACCCCACATGGGCACACGATGTTTCACATGCGACATGACTCATGACACTCATGAAATGCATACATGTTTACAAACACACTCATGCATTCTTCACATTTATCGCATATATTCATTTATGTATTCAAAATATATTTATCACAAAACATATATATTCATCATTCATTCACACCATTCAAACATGGCTCACATTCATAATCAATTCCTCATGCATTTCTATTCAAACTAAGCAAATGCACAAAATTGCCAACCGGCCACACTTATGCTTCACAACCATAAACTAGGATTCACGCCATACGGCTACCTACAGCACATCACAAATCAGCACACATGCTATTAAACCAAAGAAGGGTCGATCGCCACCAAAACCCCAAGCCACAACAGCACACAGCAGCAGGGAAAACCCATCCTGCTACGTTCGCTACACGCTCGCCTAGCGAGCTGCTAGCGAGCGTTCGCCACTTGCTCGTCTAGCGAACTGCTAGCGAGCACAAACAGAAGCTCCAGACTTCGTTCGCTACCTTGTTCGCTACAGCGAACCTCCAGCGAGCTCCTCGCTACTCCCTTCTCTACAAGGGAAGGACATCAAAACCATTATGTCCCAAGTCTGGGACCGTTCGCTGCGCACTCTCCTAGCGAACTGCCAGCGAACACTCGCGACCTGCTCGCCTAGCGAGCTGCTAGCGAGCGTCTGCGATTTCCACTTCTCCCCACTGTTCAGAATCCAAAACCATTGATAAAATCACCCGATGAACTCCAACTTATATCCAGTAGCCTTAGTCTAACATATATCGACTAGTTTACGTCATCTAATCATGATTCTAACCGTTAGACAACGATTTCTATCGATTAAACCAATTTCGACCTAAAATGGAAAGTGTAGAAAACTACCAATCAATCCAAAACAATCCAACAAAAATCATACATGATTATACACATTGATATAATAATAAGGTTTCACACCCTTACCCGATTGATTGATGCTTGGAAGTTGTTTCTTGATGAATTTCTAGGTTTTTCTCCATTTCTCCTCTTTCTCTTCTCTTTTCTTCTTTCCTTCCTTTTTCTTTCTATATCATTTCTTTTCTCTCTAATTCTCACTTATACCTATTTCTATTCTATTCTATTTCTCCTCAAAATACCTCTTAAAATATTTTCTCACAAAATACCCCACTTAATATAAAATACTAGATGTCTAAAATACCCTTTAATCTATTTTCCCCGAAAACTCTCTGAATCGGTAAAATAGCACAAAAAGCAATTAAACGTATCGACACATAAATTCCATAATTAAAATAACATTCATCCAAATAAATCAAAAAGGACTCAAACAAATTGGGAAATTCAGAGTCGGGGCATTACATCAAATATTGAAAATGGAGAGGATGGATCAGATGGGGATACTAATGAAAGTTTATCCAATGCAATAGTGCTTCTTGGAAGACAATTTAACAAGGTGATGAAGATAATGTATATGAAATCAAGACTTAACATCAAGAACAACACTCGTGACATCAGTAGGTCCAATGATGCTGGTAGAAGAACCAGGATTGAAGAAAAACCAACCAATAGCAAAGGGATTCAGTGCCATAGATGTGAAGTTTTTGGTCACATTAGAGCTGAATGCCCAACCTATTTCAAGAAACTAAAGAAGAGTCTTGTTGTCTCTTGAACTGATAAGGATTCTGACAGTGATGTTGAAGAAGAGTCTGCAAAACATGTAACTGTTTTGACTGGAAGATACTATTCTAATGAAGACTCAAGTGAAGATGATGTAGACAAGCTTAATGACAAAATCATGGAGCTTGAGCAAGAAAATACATAGCTACGAGTTCAACTTAATAGGGACAAACTCAAAAGTGAAGTTTGTGAGGATAGAAGCATAGCACTGACGAAAAAGGTCGTAAGTAGTAGGAAGAGGATTTGAATTGAAGAAGTCGGTATAAATTGGGTTGGAGGTGCCCTGGACCACCGCAATGAAGAGTTGAGCCAAGCCAAACGAAAGATCTGGGAGCTCGAAAGAGATGTGGAAAACTCTAACATCATGAGGAGGGATGCCAAAATAGATTACGAGGCTCAGATTCAAGAGTTGAGGACTACCATCCCAAATAAAAAAGATAGAGTGGAACAAGAAAGGCTGGAAAAGGAGAGAAACCACAAAAAATATCTCCAAAAGAAAGTTCAGCTAGATAATGCCATCGAACAAGTTGACAATCTGAGATCTGGGAGGGATTACCAAGACTTGCTGAATGTCGGTACTCAGTGGATGACTCAGTGCAAGAAAGTTGAAGCTGCTTTAAGTGAAAGAGACGTCATTATTTCCAATCTTCAAGATTTGTACTCCGAGTGGAAGAAAAAGTTTTTAAATCTGGCTGGTATGATGAATCTGGTGGGTCAAGATCTTCCTAAGAAGCTGACAGAGGCTGATCTGATAATGTGTCCAGAGAATACTCCACATTAAGACTACAAATGTATCAAGTATTGCAAGAGGCTTATGGAAGACGTTGCCTTGGATTTGAAGGCAACTCGCAATGCTGAAGGAGTCACTTTCAGAATGGCGAATTAGCTTGATGTCTTAGACTATTATTTCTTTTGTTGCTTGGAAGTTGTATTTTCATTTTCGTTGTACTTGAATATGAATGAATAAAAGTGGAATCTTTTTATTTATATGTGTCTCTTCACAATTTGCAATGTTAAATGCTCAATATTCTCAACAATGGATAATAAGATAATTGGGAGCTCTAATAATAAAAAAAAACATTCATTCATGCATACATAAAAATGAACAAGTAAACTCATACCCCTTTGTCTTCAAACAATTTGACTACTCGTCATCGCTACGAAACGAGAAGAAGCTACAACATGACATTTGAGTAGATTGAAGCAAATCATAATACCATGAGAGAAGACATTGATACCCTCTGAGCTAAGATGGACCAACTGCTGGAAACAATGTTGACCTTAGCCCGAAAAGAAAACAACATTGAAACCACTTCTGAAGCCCAGAAACTTGCCAATCAACTAGGTTCAACTAAGGTGACGAAAGATGGCTGCTCACACTGACAACCAGAAGTTGCTTATCCACTGTTTCACGGACAGTTTATGTGGTGCCTTAGTGTAGCACCCCAAAATTTTCCCTTCTGTTTTAACCTGGATTGGCTTTTGTTTCTTTGCATTTTCGTATTTCTACATATCATAGCATCTGTTATTGAGGCATGTGATCAAGATTTTTCTATGGCTCAGGGCTCTTTTAGTGTAAAAAACTAAACAGCAAGCATCAGAAGCTCCGGCATTTATTTTTCCTAACGATCGAGCGGTCGATTTTATTTTATTTTGCAGGTTATTTTCAGCTCAGGAGGCAGCATTCAGGCTATCTCAAGCGTTCTCATGGTTGTAGTATTCAAGAGCAAGTTTCAGAGGCTGAACAGGGCTTCTAACGAGTGAAAACGGACAAATATGCAGGTTTCCCTCCAAAAGGCGCCAAAATTCAAATTTTCAAGGTGTTAATCGATTAACCCAAATGGTTAACCGATTAACCAAGTCAAAATTAGGTCAAATTTGAATTTTTAAAGGTGTTAATCGATTAACCCATATGGTTAACCGATTAACCAAGGCAGATTTCAGCTCTGCACGTGAATTTTCAATAGAAGTCACTTTAGGGTCCATTTTGATCACTTGAGGATTGATTTTACACCAAAGGAAGGATCTAGAATCACTTCAAATTTTGATTAATTTTCAAATTAATTCACATTTCCTCCAATTTCCCACTCCTAATCCCAAACCAATTTTCACAAACCACACTCCAAACCACATTTGGATCCAAACCAAGAGCATATTTAAATAATTTGCTCCAAACCTCAGACACACAATCCTCATGGTTCTATTTCATTTTCAGAATTCAAGATCACTCTTGAATTTTGATCTCAACTCTTTTACTCCAAAACTCCACCAAAGCTCTTCTCACCTTGAATTCTTTGATTCTTCATTGGAATCATTGAATCCTAGAGCTAAAACCTTCATCCTTCATCCATATCATCTCCAATTCTCCATTCAAATTTCGTGATATTGTGGATCTGAATTTTGAAGTTGATCTAGAGGAGCTTATTTGGATAATTCTTGCTTAATTTTGGTGAATCTTCATTTCTACTACAAGTAATCACTTGGATCTTGAAGGAATTCCGGATTTCTAGCTTGGATCTGCTCAATTGAAGTTGAATAAACAATTACCAAAGCAAATCTCCGCTTTGTAGGTTGGAATTCTAGATCCGTTGATATTTTGAGCTTATTTTGCATATTTAATGTGAATCTTCATTTTTGATTGACTTTTGGTTTATTTGATCCATGTGATTGGTGATCTTGATGTTTTATTGTGTTTACAAGTTGATTGGATCACTGTTTTCTGGTTTAAATTCGTGCTTAATTGATTATACAATCATCTGGATTATTGGAGAAGTGACTAATTGCTGAAAAGTGCTTTTGAGCTGCTGTTTTCTGCCTTTGGTACAGTGTTAATCGGTTAACCAGTTGCAGTGCAAACTGGTTAATCGATTAACCAGTGCGAATTTTCAAATTTTCAAACATTTTTAAATGGTTAATCGGTTAACCATATGTGTTAACCGATTAACACTGAACCAGAACGTCATGTTTGTTGTTTTTTGTTTTGGGTATCATTTCACTTTGAATCTTCATGGATCAGTATGATGCATTTGAGGGAGATATTTTGGATATTGTGTTGTTGTTCTTGATTTTTTAATCATGATTTCTTCGACATGCGTGTTCGATTTCCACTTGAATGCATGCTTATGGATGTGGTTCAAAGTGATTATCATTTGCATTGTTTCCTTTGCTTGCATTGCTTGGTTGAGATGTGCTTGTGGTGGCTGCTGCCTCACACTTTTTCCTCCCACTTTTCTTTGGTGTTTGCATCCCTTGGGATCCCTAGTCCCTTTGTGAGTAGGGGAGACATTAAGTGTTCAATCCAAGCATGCTAACATTAGGGTAGATATTCCTCTTTTAATCCCAACTTTAGGTCCATTTTGCATGACAACGTTAGGGCCGAGTTTCCCTTAGACCTTCCGTGCGTCTCTCTTCTCATCTCAAAACACATTCTAATTCATTTAATAAATAAGATGAACGTTGTATGCTATGAGCCTTAAGCACAAGGGGAATGATGAGTGAGGGGTCTCATCTCACTTGTCTAGAGTGTTTAGTGTACGTCCCGTTTGAGGGAGATATGTGACGCGTTCGTTCCTATGTCATAGTCTTTAGTGCAACGTGAATCACAAATCAAACTAATTTACTTAACTAAAAAAATACAAACAAAACACTAAACCTTTTTATCCTTCAGGATTAATTCAAAACCATTTTCAGAAAGAGTGTTGTTAAGCTTTGGTTCTACCGCAAACAGGCATCGTCCCTAACTGCTAGAACGAAGGTTTAACCCTACTCGGTTAAAACACTTAATCAACCTGTGGTTTTGTGTCAGCCCAAACTACATTTGCTCTGATTTCTCGTACCAGACGAGGATACGTAGGCACAAGACGGAGATGTCTTTGTGAGCAACCTTCCCCCACTTTCACCCGTAGTTTTCTGAACTACGTTGACTCTGATTTTCCCATTGCACGAGGGAATACTTAGGCATAGAGCGGCGATGCTCTATCGAGTCTCTTTTCTTTTCTTTTGTCCTGTGAGCCTGTAGCTTAGATAGATAAACACACTTTTTGATTAGACAACAAGCGTTGATCCCGTTGAGTACAACAGACGTGAGGGATGCTAATACCTTCACCTTGCGTAACCGACTCCCGAACCCAAGATTTGGTTGCGATGACCTTGTCCTTTCCCTTTTCGTAGGTTTTCTCTAATCGTTTCCTTTCCCTCTCTTTAGGATAAATAACAAACGTTGGCGACTCTTCTATTTTTTCGTCGGGTGTTTTTCGCAGTTGCGACAGCTGGCGACTCTGCTGGGGATTGCGACGGTTCCTTATGCGAGTCAATTCTAGCGCTTGTTTGTTGTGTGTCTTTGGGTGTTTACTTTTGTGCAATTATTTTGCTTTATGTATATTATCTGTTGTATATTATTATTCGCATTTTGTTATCATATCATGTTGCTACTGTGCTGTGGGGTGGGTTGTTCCGTTGAGAGATAAGCCCAACACCCAGGCTTGAGTATACACATAGGATTAGTGTAGAGAGTAGCAGGAGCTTGTGTGGCGTTTGGCCATGCAATAGCTCGTGAAAAATTCACATCCAAACGAGGTTTTTCTTTGGAGATATTCTATCCTGCACATCTGGTGCAGTTGAGGGAGTATCGACTTAGAAAGACTAAGGACTCTGAAGACCGTTCATTAGGAAGTCAGCTAAGTGAGGTTGTTTCATTAGACCATGATGCCAGACCAGAAATGGTGAACGTATCATCGTTTCTCGAAAGTCTGTAACGCTGATCACCTGTATAGGATGTCGTACCTTTCAAGACTAGAACCCACATGTGAGAAGGGATGGGTTTTGTAAGAAAATTGACCTTCAACCAACCCAATTTTCTTGTCAGAGCGGATTTTTAATCCTGAGTACTCCGGTTTTCTATTATCTTAGTGTTTCGATTAGCACAAAGCTATGGTTGAATTCAGTCAACGAAATAGCAACAAGTTTGAGCAATTGGATACCTTGATCCCATGTGTGCATCTGCATAATCATCCTGAATTTAACATTGCATGTCTGTGTGTGTTACAGGTTCTCATTTCTCCTTTGATTCTAGTACTGGTCTTCTATAGAGATGGAAGTTGGCAGAAAGAGGATTGTGGTATACAAGTTTCCTGCACCTGAGTTGGAACCTTTAGTTGGTCTAATTTCTCTAGCTGATCTGGGCGGCATCCTGGAAACCTTCAGGGCAGATTATGGGAGAATTCTGAATCTTGTCCTTAAGATCACGAGTTATGAGCATGGAGCTATCCATACCCTATTACAATTTTACGATCCACCACTGCGATGCTTCACGTTCCCGGACTATGTGTTAGTTCCGACTTTGGAGGAGTTCGCTTTCATCTTAGGTGTTCTGGTGCAATATAAGGTGCCTTTCTTCAGTTCTGAAGAAGAACCTGATCTCGAGAAGTTATCCGTCGCTCTTTATTTGAGTGCCTCTGAGTTGGTAGACCATGTTATCAGCAGAAATGGAGTTTCCGGCTTTACTTTATCTTTCTTGATGGATAAATCCCAAAAGTATGCTGAAGAGGGTTGTTGGGTGGTTTTCAATGCTATTTTGGCTTTGTGCGTCTATGGTATTGTGTTGCTCTCTAATGTACCGGATTTTGTGGATCTTGATGCTTTTCATATCTTCGCTTCCAAGAATCCAGTACCTACTCTTTTGGTGGATTTGTATCATTCAGTACACTATAAGAATGAGAAGAGAAGAGGGAAAATGGTTTCTTGTTGCACACCACTTTTGCACAAGTGGTTTGTTGATCATCTCCCTCGCTCTGGAGCTTTTGTGGATTTAGCGAACTCGTCTGAATGGTCAAAGAGGCTTATGGGTTTAACAGAAAAGGATATTTCCTGGTTCAATTGAGACCTGCTTGGTCGTGAGCTTATCTTTAGATGTGGTGGCTTTCCTAATGTGCCTTTGATGGGGAGGAAAGGCGACATCAACTATAATCCTTCTCTTGTCGTGAGACAGTTTGGTTATGCTTTGAGAGGACCTCCGAAAGAAGAAGAAGTGCAAGAATCTCTGTACTTCACCGGTGTAGTGGAAATTTGTATTCTGGCCAAATTCGTGGACGCATGGGGTAAAATTTACAAGAAGGGAAAGCTTTCTTTAGGCAAAGGAGATTGTAGAGCCTATGACCCTTACCTGGAGTGGATTCAGAAGAGAGTTGGGAAGGTTCTATTGCCATTTCCCATCGAAGAACCATTGTATCCCTTAGCCATTGAGCAGCCTACTACGGTCGACATCCTGAGGTATAACAAGCTTTGGGCAGAGAAGGAAAAGCTACGCAAAGAGAATGAAGAGTTGAAACAAGAGATCGGTCAGTTGAAGCATGATAAAGGTGAAGCTGTTTATTTGGCCAAGACAAATTCAGAGTCATTGATCAAGTTGGAGAAAGAACTTGCTGATCAGGTACAAGCACGAGAGCGGGTCGGTCATGATTTAAAAAGCACCTGCAACATTCTAAAGCGCAAGAAGGAGGATTTAGATAGAGTGTATCTGAAGATATCCAAGTTCGATGAGCAGTGGAATGCTACTTTGACCGCCAACAAGAGTAGAGAGGATCAGCTTCATACTCAGGTTGATAAGTTGAAGGCGCAACTCAAGGCTAAGGAGAAAGAGGTATTGGTAGAATCATTCCGCATATGCACTATTGAGCAGAAATACCGAGAAAGTTTATCAGCACTTGAAGAGCTCAAGATACGCGCAGAGGTGAAGAAACCCAGGCTTGAAGATGTCTTCGGCGAAGATGCTTGGGAAGATCATTGTTGTTATCTTTGGGATGTGATACACAAAAGGGATATCCTCATCAGAGAGTTGGTTGATAGACCAGATCATCCAGACACAAAGGAGATTCTTAGGGAGGCTCAGGCCTGGGGCAAAGAGCATGACTACTAAGAAGGTTTATCTTTTGTAGTTTCTTTGTGTTTTGTATCTTGATCATCACCAGAGATGTTGGATGGGATCAATACCTCTTTGTATGCGGATATTTCTCATTTGGTTGTATTGGCTCAACTTTATCTGATATATGAGAAGATTATCGCAGTGTTCTTATCTATCTTTGTTGTTCTTGTTTATTGAAACTAGAATCAAGGGGGAGACCTCTCTGTAAATACACAAACATGTCTTCATTTTGCATCTTGCATTTTCATTTGCATCGTAGGTGTTTTCGATGGCCTTCTGTTCCTAACTCTGCTTGGTTTTCTTAAGTAACAGAATTGAGGAGTTCAATTTCCACAAATATTCAACTCGAGAGAATCAGCGAAGAGTAATGGATCAGGTTCAAGATGAATTGCAGGAAGTCAGGGCTCGCATGGCCCAATTCATGGAGTTGATGCAGACTGTTGCTAGTGGGCAAGAACAATTAAGAACTATGGTCCAACCGTTGATAGCACGGGTTGACGAAGAGGGTGTTTTGCACGGAGGAGCTGGTATCATTCCTCCACCGATCGGTGGATCTGTTCCACAGGGTATTCCTACTGTCGTCATACCTCCGAGCGGAGGTGCTGCGAATGAGAATGGTAATGTTGCTGGTAATGAAAGTGTGTACGGTGTGCATGGGGCTGCTGGCTCTTAGTGAGAAGATCACCAGGATGATGTTTTTTCCATGAGAAATATGGAGAGTGGTTTACCGAATGAAGCGGACATAAGGTTTAAACTGACGAGGAGAAGATGAAGTCTTTTGAGAATCAGAACTCTTTGGGCCTCGATATGTCAGATCTTGGTCTAGTTTTTGGGGTCAGGATTCCTCCCAAGTTTAAGGTACCAGATTTCGACAAATATAAAGGGACGACCTGTCCAAGGGTGCATATTCAAGCATATTTCAGGAAAATGTCTGCTTACCCTGATGATGAAAAGCTGCTAATACATTTTTCCAAGATAGTCTGACAAGGGCGTCTTTGGAATGGTATATGGGACTTGAGAGAACTCATATCCGCAGCTGGAGAGAATTGGCCGAGGCTTTTATGCGTCACTATCAGTATAATAGTGATCTAGCGCCAAACAGGGTACAATTGCAGAGTTTGTCACTGAAAAGTAATTAGAGCTTCAAGGAATATGCCCATAGATGGTGGGATCTAGCTGCAAGAGTGCAACCCCCTATGGTAGAAAGGGAGTTGATCGACATGTTCATGGCGTCGTTGCCTGGTGTGTATTTTGAGAAATTGATAGGATGCATGTCTGCAGGGTTCTCTGATCTGGTAATGGCTGGTGAAAGAGTCGAAAGTGGGATTAAGTCTGGAAAGATTCCAAATGGTGGTGGATCCTCTTCAGGAGGAATAAAGAAACCATATTCAGCAAGCCCCAAGAGAAGGGAAGGGAAGGGGATGCAAATGTTATTTCTCACAAGGGTACAAGTAGAGCTCAGTCCCGTTATAATCAACAGGTTGCTACGGTAGATATCCCGGCCATGAGTCAGCAGCGAGTTAACGCTCCGCGGCCTTATAATGCTAGACGCAGAATGGCTGATAGACAGTTTGAGAACCCTCAGATACCGTATTCTCAGTTGTTACAACGTCTTCTACAATTGCAACTGGTTCAGAAAAGGACTCTGGCTCCTCTCACTGGTACACCGCCTCCTGGTTATGATGCGAATGCCCATTGCGATTTTCATTCTGGGGCCCCGGGCCATAATATTGACAACTCCAAGGCCTTCAAGCACAAAGTTTAGGATTTTCTTGACTCCAAAGCTATCAACTTCACCAACGATGTGCCTAATGTGAATCAAAACCCGATGCTAAATCATGGGGCGGCAGGGGTTAATGCTATTATTGAGGGAGAACAATTAAATCTGATAACTGATGTTGGGGATTTGAAGCTCCATTTAGCTTTGTGAAGGCTAGGTTGTTGGATAAGGGGGTGTTTTCTGGTTGTTCTACTGAATGCTCAGAATGTGAGGTGCATCCTGAGGGTTGTGATATTTTGAGGAACGGTATTCAGAGAATGATTGATGAGAGCCGTTTACAATTTGACAAGGTTGTAAAAGATGATGTTAAGGATAAGGTGAGTAATGATGGAAGCGAAGTTGCTACGATCTCTAATCCGTACCGGATAATCAATATTTCAGCGCCTGCTAGGCCAGCTCAAGTTATCTTCATTGTACCTGGACCCGTGCCATACGAGAGCACTAAAGCCATCCCATGGAACTATGGGGGAGAGGTGTTCTGTAATGGGCAGAGACAGGAATGGACCGTGCCTACAAGTGGAAGTTCGTCAGTTGAGAATATAGTTGGTGTCAGAGGTATTACCATGAGTGGTAGGATCTTTTCTCCGCCAGAGGTTAACGTTGATAAGAATGACAAAGGTAGAGGTAAGGTCATGATTGAGGAGAATATCCAGCAACAGGTTGGTACTGATGTTTTTTCGAAAGACGCAGAGGAATTTATGAGACTCATCCGGAAAAGTGACTACAAGATTGTGGATCACTTAAATCAGACTCCTTTGAAGATTTCCATTTTGTCATTATTGTTGTGTTCGGAGGCCCACCGAAACACTCTATTGAAAATCTTGAATGCAGCATACGTACCCCAAGAGATTTCTATCAATAAGCTAAAGGGGGTAGTAGCTCATGTAAATGTCGGTAATGGTCTCGGTTTTACTGATTTGGATTTGACTCCTGCCCGAAGATATCATAATCGTGCTTTGCACATATCTGTGGAGTGTAGAGGGTCTTTGATGTCGCATGTCATGGTCGATACAGGATAATCCCTTAATGTGCTTCCAAAGAAGGCGTTGATGAAATTGGATACTCAAGGTTTAATATGCACGCCAAGTGATTTTGTTGTGAGGGCTTTCGATGGGTCTAAGAGATCCGTGTTTGGAGAGATTACGATGCCTATTCAGGTAGGGCCAGAGACTTTTGATGTAACTTTTTACATCATGGATATCCATCCGGCGTATAGTTGTTTGCTTGGCCGACCTTGGATACCTGTTGCGGGGGCAGTTACTTCAACGTTGCATCAGAAGCTGGAGTACATGATGGAAGGGAAAATTGTCACGGTATGCGGTAAAGAAGACATTATGGTCAGCCATTTGTCGTCCTTCAAGTATGTGGAAGTGGATGGGGAGATCCACGAAACACTTTGCCAGGCGTTTGAAATAGTTCAGATTCAGGGGAAGTCTCCTGTAGAAGCCGAGAGCCCGGAGGTTTTGATGTTGTCGGTTAAAGAAGCTCGTGCTATCGTAGAATCCGTCTCATCACAGAATTGGGGCCAAGTTCTTAATGTTTCCGTCAAGAAGGACAATTTCGGCCTGGGATACAAACCCTCCAATTCTTCTCAAAGCATTCTGAGGTACAGGGGACCTGTGCAATTCACCAGCAGTGGTGTGATATTTGACAGGATTAATGCTGTTGGAGATGACGAAGGTGACAACGATTGTGATATTGATGCCAGGATTCGTCCATGTACTCCTAGCCAAAAGCTGTGCAATTGGACTATGAAAGAAGTCATTCATGTTACTACTGCAGAGTAATGTTCATTGTTTTGTTTATGTTCATTCCTACGTTCTGCCCAAGACGTAGTGACCTAATTTGTGGGGCCCTCTTGTTATTTGCACTTTATCATATAAATAAAGGACGTTTTTCGCATATTGTGATCCCTGTTTTTCTTGTTTTTTCTTTTGCATTTATATTAAACAGAAAAATGGTAATGTGTTTTGTTTGTTGCATGGCATAACAAACATAACATCATCATGCAAGTCTTTTCTATTAGATGCCATCGATTCAAGTTCAACTATGAGTTCGTATGACTTTGATAACCCCATTTATCAAGCTGAAGAAGAGACTGACGAAGACTGTGAACTATCCGAAGAGTTAGCTATACTTATCTAGCAAGAGGAAAGGGTCATTGTGCCTTATCAAGAGGATTTTGAAGTTATCAATCTGGGTACCAAAGATGACAGGAAAGAGGTAAAAGTGGGGGTTGCATTGGAAGACAGTATCAAGAGAAGATTGGTTGAAATGCTCTGTGAGTATAAGGATATCTTTGCTTGGTCTTACCAAGATATGTCTAGGTTAGATACAAATATTGTGGTACACCGGTTCCCTCTCCGAGAGGAGTGTCTTCCAGTCAAGCAGAAGATGAAACAGACGGGACCTGACGTGGCCGTCAAGATCAAAGAAGAAGTTCAGAAGCAGTTGAATGCTGGTTTTTTTGCTGTCACGAATTACCCTCCGTGGGTCGCTAATATTGTTCCTATTCCTAAGAAAGATGGAAAGGTCAGGATATGTGTTGACTACAGAGATCTGAATAGAGCAAGCCCAAAAGACGATTTCCCACTCCCTCACACTGATGTGTTGGTTGATAACACCGCTCAATATTTTGTGTTTTCCTTCATGTATAGATTCTCTGGGTATAACCAGATCAAGATGGCCCTGGAGGACATGGAGAAAACTACTTTCATTACACCATGGGGAACTTTTTGCTATAAGGTGATACCCTTTGGATTGAAGAATGTTGGGGCAACATATCAGCGGGCAATGGTGACTCACTTTCATGATATGATTCATCATGAGATCGAGGTATATGTTGATGACATGATTGTGAAGTCACAGACGGAGGAAGGACATCTGGTCAATCTTTTGAAATTGTTTGAAAGGTTAAGGAAGTTGAAGCTGAGGTTGAATCCTAACAAGTGCACCTTCGGGGTGAGATCTGGAAAGCTATTGGGGTTCATTGTCAGTGAAAAACGTATTGAGGTAGATCCTAACAAAATAAAAGCTATACAAGAAATGCCTGAGCCGAGAACGGAAAAAGAGATTCGTGGTTTCCCGGGAAGATTGAACTACATTGCAAGGTTCATATATCATCTTACAGCCACTTGTGAACCAATTTTCAAATTGCTAAGAAAAGATCAAATGGTCAGGTGGAATGAAAATTTCCAGAAGGAATTTGAAAGAATAAAAGAATATCTGCAGGAACCTCCAATACTCATGCCTCCAGTTGCAGGGAGACCTCTGATCATGTATCTCACAGTTCTTGAGAATTTAATGGGATGTGTGCTCGGTCAACAAGATGAGTCAGGTAGAAAAGAGCATGTCATCTACTACCTGAGTAAGAAATTCACTGATTGTGAGTCGAGATACTCAATGCTGGAAAAAACATGTTGTGCACTCGCTTGGGCCGCTAAGCGTTTGAGACAGTACATGTTAAACCACACAACCCTGTTGATTTTGAAGATGGATCCGATCAAGTACGTCTTTGAAAAACAAGCACTCTCCGGAAGAATTGCCTGATGGAAAATGGTTTTAACAGAATATGATATTCAGTATGTTTCATAAAAAAGCCATTAAGGGAAGCGTTCTGTCGAAATATCTTGCTAAACAGCCGATTGAGGATTATCAGCCGATGAAGTTTGATTTTCCAGATGAAGACGTCATGATTTTAAGGATGAAATATTGTGATGAGCCTTTGCTTGATGAGGGTCCTGAGATTGGATCTCAATGGAAACTGGTTTTCGACGGAGCGGTTAATTCATATGGTAATGGAATCAATGTGATCATTACTACTCCTCACGGTTCTCACATACCGTTCACTGCCCGATTGACTTTCGCATGCACCAATAATGAAGCCGAGTATGAAGCTTGTATTATGGGTTTAGAAGAGGCCATTGATCTGAGGATCAAGAATCTAGATGTGTACGGCAATTCAGCGTTAGTCGTCAATCAAATCAAAGGAAAGTTGGAAACTCGTTAGGCCAACCTGGTGCCTTACAAGGACTACACAAGGAGACTGTTGCTTTTCTTCAATAGAATTGAGTTCTATCATGTGCCAAGAGCTAAGAATCAGATGGCAGATGCCTTGGCCATACTATCCTCAATGTACAAAGTGAATTACTGGAATGAAGCTCCATCTATCACCATCATGCGGCTTGATAGACCCGCTTTTCTGTTTGCAATCGAAAAGGCATCAGATGGAAAGCCTTAGAATTTTGATATCAAGAATTTTGTCAAGACTCAAGAATACCCATCTGGGGCATCCAGGAAAGATAAGAAGACTTTGAGGAGGTTTGTAACACCCATTTTTAATTATTTAATCTTTCCGGTGTTATTTTAATTCGGCTTGTCTTTTGTGGGATTATTTAAGAAGCTATGGCCTTTAATATTAGTATAATAAAATTAATAATGATAATAATTTGATAATTAATAGTAATGGTATTATTATTATTATTATTATTATTATTATTATTATTATTATTATTATTATTATTATTATTATTATTATTATTGGAATTATATTGGAATTAAAAGAAATGGGGAATAAGTGTTTTAAGGGGGGTATTAGTGAGTTGGAAAAGAAAGGAAAGGAGAAACACGGTCTATTTGGGAGAAGAGTGAGGAAGAAGAACAAGAACAAGGGAGAGTAATCAGATTGTTGGAAGTTTTCATCGATCAAAGCAACTAATCGAGGTAAGGGGGAGAAACGAGTTAAAATTGGTAATTGCATGAATGGGGTAGTTGGGGATTCCTTAATCCCATAGGGATTTGATGATCATGATTAAGATGCTGTAATGTTCTGATTGTTGTTTCCATGGATGAATTGTGTTTATGTTGTTAGGAATTGGTGAAATTCTATTATGCTATCCTTGCATGTGATTATGTAAGGATGGTTAGGTGTTCTGAAAAGTTTATCGTTTAGGTCGAAAATGATTTAATCGGTAGAGTTGGTGTTTTATTGGGTAAAGTCTGGAATAGTAGTGTGGTTTAGTCGTAGAATACTAGGCTGAGACTGCTGAGACTGGTGTGGTGAGAATCGGACGATTTTTGAGCTTCTGATGAATTTCTAAACAGTGAGGATTTTGTGAAATCGCAGACACTCGCCAGCACCTTCGCTGAGCGAGCTAGTAGCGAGCACTCGCTAGGAAGTCGCTAGGCGAGTTGGGTAGCGAACACTTCCAGTAGCCACTGTCTGCATTCGCTAGCAGGTTCGCTAGGCGAATGAGGCAGCGAGCGTTCACTGAGGCCTCGCTAGGCGAGTGAGCCAGCGAGCGTGACAGAATATGATTTTTATGCTGTTTTGCCTTGTGATTCGTTTTGTAGGATTCCTTGGGTTGTGATAGGTCGAGAGATGTTGTTTAAGGGTAAAGAGAGTATACTTAATGTGGAAAGGCGAATTATGGGATATTGAATTTAATTGACATGATTAAATGGTGGGTAAAACATATATATGTAATATATAAATGATGCATAGTGAGGTGATCGGGAGGATCGCGTGTACTCAGTGTTTGAATGTGATTTCCCAATTATTTAACTTGATTGATATAATTGATTGGTGTGTGTATATATATACATATGTGTATGATGTATGGTGATGTGATCAGTAGGATCGTGTGCACTTAGTGTGCTTGATGTTGTGTGTTGTGCATTTGGGGTTGTGCATAGCATGGTGTCTTGGTAGGGTTGAATCATGTCTCAGGAAGAGCGTAAGTGATTCAACCATACTCTCTTTTGATGTTCATGATGTTCTCCTTCGTGGAGGGTTGATGGCCCAGTGTCCATCGGTGATTATGATGTGCTCCTTTGTCGAGGGTTGATGGCCCAGTGTCCATCGGTGATTGCGGAGTTGAATCATGTCTCAGGAGGAGCGTAAGTGATTCACCCGTAATCCTTTGTGGAGAATTGTGGGGATAGATCATGTCTCAGGAGGAAAGTAAGTGATCTATCCAATTTATGATGTGCTCCCTTGTGGAGGGTTGATGGCCCGGTGTCCATCGGTGATGATGAGTCGGTACCGCATGCATGTGTTGGGTTGCATTCTTGCATTATGATATGTTGTATTGATGATTGGACTGTAGGTCCTGATTGATGTTGGTGGGGTGATGATTGTTTATTTACTGCCTTTTATTCATGTATTTTATTACCGTTAATTTTGATCATGTTTTCTCACCCCTCTGTTGTTGTTGTGGTCTGTGCTTCTTCGGAAGTATAGATAATCCAGGTGCATAGCTAGCTTGGATAGTGGTGTGCGAGTTGAGTCGTAGGATGCTCTGATACGTAACAAGGGACGGGGGAGTTTATTTTTCTTATGTTAAATTTGTTGTATTCCTGTGACGTAGCTAGCTTGGATCTGCTCAATTGAAGTTGAATCAACAATTACCAAAGCAAATCTCCTCTTTGTAGGTTAGAACTCTAGATCCGTTGATATTTTGAGCTTATTTTTCATATTCATGTGGATCTTCATTTTTGATTGACTTTTGGTTGATTTGATCGATGTGATTGGTGATCTTGTTGTTTTATTGTGTTTACATGTTGATTGGATCACTGTTTTCTGGTTTAAATTCGTGCTTAATTAATTATACGATCATCTGGATTATTGTAGAAGTGATTAATTGCTGAAAAGTGCATTTGAGCTGCTGTTTTCTACCTCTGGTACAGTTTTAATCGGTTAACCAGTTGCAGTGCAAACTGGTTAATCGATTAACCAGTGCGAATTTTCAAATTTTCAAACATTTTCAAATGGTTAATCGGTTAACCATATGTGTTAACCGATTAACACTGAACCAGAACGTCATCTTTGCTATTTTTTGTTTTGGGTATCATCTTACTTTGAATCTTCATGGATCAGTATGATGCATTTGAGGGAGATGTTTTGGATATTGTGTTGCTGTTCTTGATTGTTTAATCATGATTTCTTCGACACGCGTGTTCAATTTCCACTTGAATGCATGCTTATGGATGTGGTTCAAAGTGACGATCATTTGCATTGTTTCCTTTGCTTGCATTGCTTGGTTAAGATGTGCTTGTGGTGGCTGTTGCCCCACACTTTTTCCTCCCACTTTTCTTTGGTGTTTACATTTCATGTATGCATCTCTTCATTTCTTTCTACTTGTGATTGATTTACCTTGTGTTTTCTTGGTTTTCTTTACCATGATCCCTTAGGATCCCTAGTCCCTTTGGGAGTAGGGAAGACATTAAGTGTTTAATCCAAGCATGATAACATTAGGGTAGATGGTCCACTTTTAATCCCAACTTTAGGTCCATTTTGCATGACAACGTTAGGGCGGAGTTTCCCTTAGACCTTCTGTGCGTCTCTCTTCTCATCTCAAAACACATTCTAATTCATTTAATAAATATGATGAACGTCGTATGCTACAAGTCTTAAGCACATGGGAAATGATGAGTGAGGGGTCTCCTCTCACTTGTCTAGAGTGTTTAGTATACGTCCCGTTTGAGGGCAATATGCGACACATTCGTTCCTATGTCATAGTCATTAGTGCAACGTGAATCACAAATCAAACTAATTCACTTCACTAAAAAACACAAACAAAACACTAAACCTTTTTATCCTTCAGGATTAATTGAAAACCATTTTCAGAAAGAGTGTTGTTAAGCTTTGGTTCTACCGCAAACAGACATCGTCCCTAACTGCTAGAACGAAGGTTTAACCCTACTCGGTTAAAACACTTAATCAACCTGTGGTTTCGTGTCATCCCGAACTACGTTTGCTCTGATTTCTCGTACTAGACGAGGATACGTAGGCACAAGATGGCGATGTATTGGCGAGCAACCTTCCCCCACTTTCACCCGTAGTTTTATGAACTACGTTGACTCTGACTTTCCCATTGTACGAGGGAATACGTAGGCATAGAGCGACGATGCTCTATCAAGTCTCTTTTCTTTTCTTTTGTCATGTGAGCCTGTAGCTTAGATAGATAAACACACCCTTTGATTAGACAACAAGCGTGGATCCCGTTGAGTACAACGGACGTGAGGGGTGTTAATACCTTCCCCTTTGATTAGACAACAAGCGTGGATCCCGTTGAGTACAACGCACGTGAGGGGTGCTAATACCTTCCCGAACCCAAGATTTGGTTGCGATGACCTTGTCTTTTCCCTTTTCGTAGGTTTTCTCTGATCGTTTACTTTCCCTCTCTTTGGGATAAATAACGAACTGTGGCGACTCTTCTGTTTTTCTGCCGGGTGTTTTTCACAGTTGCGACACTCACTTAAATGGTACATGAGTCTAGAGCAAAAACAAATCCGGAGTTGGGAACACCTAGCCGATGCTTTCATCCGCCAGTACAAGTATAACTTGGACATGGCACCTGATCGCATGCAACTCCAAAGCATGTCAATGAAAGAAAAATAGTCCTTTAAAGAGTCTTCCCAGCACTGGAGAGAATTGGCTGCTCAAGTAGAGCCACCATTATTTGAAAGGGAAATGATTGGAATTTTCGTGAATACGCTGAAGGAACCATTCTTTGATAGGTTGGTGAGTAGTGGGGCTCCAAATTTTGCTGGTTTATTATTCATTGGGGATCGTGTTGAACAAGGTATGAAGGAAGGGAAGATTCAAGCTAGCATCAGAGTATTCGGTCTGTCCAAAAAGCCTTATCTCAACTTTCAAAAGAAGAAAGAAGGTGAAGTTAATGTCGTAATGAGGGGAGCAAGAGGGAAAGCTCCCATGGACATTCCTTATCAACAAGTAGCAGCAGTTGCTCAAATTCCGTATCAACCACCTACTTAACAAGGCTATCAACAACATCAACATCAACAGGCTCTTGCACAACAGCCTCGATAATACAACAATCAAACTCAGCGACAGTTTCATCCAAGTACTCCGAGGAAGCAACTGGATCCTTTGCCTATGTCTTACAGTCAAATATTCCCTCTTCTCCTGCAAGGAGGCCATTTGACTCTGATAGATTTGTGTCTTGCTACCCTTCCATATCCTTCTGGGAACGAAGCCAACGCCCATTGTGAGTTTCACAAAGTTGCACCAGGATATTCTATCAAAAATTTCTATGCCTTTCAAAATAGAGTTCAAGAGCTATTAGACTCTAAAGATCTGACTCTTACTCCTAGAGGACCAAACGTAAGGAACAATCCTATGCCTACATATGGAGGCCCATCTGTCCATGCTGTGGAGGAAGGTAATAAGCGAAGACTAATTACAAGGGTCGAGGACGTTCGTACTCCTATGGCAGTTGTAGAAGAACAGCTAAATAAATTTGGTATGATATCCTTGAAGAATAAGACTGATAATCTTAATGACGAATATGTATCAGAGTGTCTACAAAAATGACTAGATCAGGGTGTGATCCAAATTGAAAGAGTTGGTGAGGATAAGAAGGTGAATTCGGTGTCGTGATTGAGATCCCCTATGACGTTCCCTATGATACACCTCCGCCTCGAGTTACGCCTTCTTCTATTATAATTTACTATCCTGCTCCTTTCCCTTACGAGAGCGATCAAGCAGTCCCATGGAATTATGAGCCCAAAGCTTTTAAGTATGGGCAAGAGGTAAAGTCTTCACTTACTGTTGAACCAAATGTAACCTCTATTGTAGGACCAAGTGGAATGACTAGGAGTGGACGAGTATTCACCCCTCAAAATGTAGACACCAGAAAGAAGACACCCGTTGTGATCCCATTTCCATATACGGAATCTCAAGAAGGGTCTTCATCACCAAAGGTCGTCGTTACACAAAAGGAGGCTGAGGAATTTTTGAAAATAATAAAGAAAAGTGACTACAAGGTGGTCGATCAGTTGAATCAAATGTTGGCTAAGATATCTATGTTGTCGTTGTTATTAAGCTATGAGGCTCACAGGACCTCTCTATTGAATGTTATGAGTGCGGCCCATATCACTAAAGATATCATCGTGGCTCAATTTGATGATGTGATAGAAAATGTTACCACTGGGAACTTTCTTGGTTTTAATGACGAAAAGTTGACTGCGGAAAAGAAAAACCACAACAAGGCTCTACACATCTCCATAAAATGTGTGGACACAATGTTGTCAAAGGTCTTGGTAGATACTGGTTCATCCTTGAATGTTATCATAAAGACTACTCTGATTAGGTTACCTCTAGAAGGCTTGAAAATGAAGTCGAGTACTCTGATTGTCAAAGCTTTTGATGGTTCCAGATGCGCTGTTATTGGGGAGGTGGATTTGCCCATCAAGATAGGCCCAAGTGTATTTACCATTACTTTCCAGGTAATGGACATCCACCCTGGATATAGTTGCTTACTTGGAAGACCCTAGATACACGATGCAGGCGTCATGACTTCTACTCTTCACCAGAAATTGAAATTCATCGCCAACGAAAGGGTAGTGGTTATTGGTGGAGAGGAAGACATCTTGGTGAGCCACCTAACGTCCTTCCGCTATATCGATGTTGAAGGAGAGACTATAGAGACACCATTTCAATCACTGGAAGTTGTGAGTGTACTGGAAGTGCAGCGGATCCCTGATCAACCTGAGTCCTCCATGGCATCTTAGCAGAGGGCTAAAGAATTGATTGAAAGCAGAAACACCTAAAGTTGGGGCAAGCTAGTTGAAGTGAATGAAAAGTTTGACAAGTTTGGGCTAGGGTATCAGCCATCTTCTAGCTCAGTGATGGTCCCATATGATAAGAAGAAAATTCCTTCGGTGGAGAAGACATTCACAAGGGTAGGACACATCTTTGGTCGTCATGTGGCGATGATTGCTGAAGACCAGGGTATCAATGATGAAGCCGCTTCAAGCTGGATCCGTCAAGAAAAGCCTAGAGAGGAGCTCCACAATTGGACGACCATTGAAATTCCTCAGTTCTTCCCAAACCAAAACGTAATTTTCTTAGTTTTATCAAAAACCCTACGTTCTTCCCAAGGCGTAGTGGTATCTTGTACGGGCCCCCGATGTTTTAAATCATTATTTATCATTAATGAATAAAAGTTTTCACTTAATTTCGTTCATTTTCTTTCACATTTTTTCGTTTCTACAATAAATGGAAATATATCATACATGCACTTCCTAAAAAAATTGCATAAATCATAAACATGCAGAAACACCATTGAGGTCCTCAATACCAACTCTACTATTGGGCTATATGACTTTGATTGCCCGATCTATCAAGCTGAGGAGGAGGAAGAGGAAGATTGTGAGCTCTCCAACGAGCTGGCGAGGCTACTCAAGCAAGAACAAAAAGTCATTCAACCGCACCAAGAAGAAGTCGAAGTTATCAATCTGGGTACCGAGGAAGATAAAAGAGAAGTGAAGATAAGAACCTCTCTTCAAGATGCAGTCAAGAACAAGGTGATAGAGCTTCTCCATAAGTACTCTGATGTGTTTGCCTGGTCGTATCAAGACTTGATAGGGTTGGACACTAACATTGTGGTACACAAGTTACCACTTAAAGAAGGATGTTCTGTTGTCAAATAGAAGTTGAGGAGCACCCGTCCCGACATGGCCCTCAAAATCCGTGAAGAGGTTCAAAAGAAATTTGATGCTGGTTTCCTAGCCGTAGCAAAGTATCCGCAATGGGTTTCCAACATCATGTTGGTACCAAAGAATGATTGAAAGGTCCGTATGTGTGTGGATTACCGTGATCTAAATTGAGCTAGTCCTAAAGACGATTTCCCACTACCTCACATTGATGTATTGGTCAATAGCACAACTCAGTTCTCAGTGTTTTCCTTCATGGATGGTTTCTCTGGATACAATCAGATCAAGATGGACCCAGATGATATGGAGAAGACAACCTTTATCACACCATGGGGCACATTCTGCTACAAAGTGATGCCTTTCGGACTAAAGAATGATGGGGAAACATATCAACGTGCGATGGTGACGCTCTTCCATGACATGATTCATAAAGAGATCGAATTATACATTTACGATATGATCGCTAAGTATCAAACTGAGGAGGAACACTTGATCAATTTGCAAAAGCTGTTTGCCCGATTGAGAAAGTTTAGACTAAGACTCAACCCCAACAAATGTACGTTTGGGGTACAATCTAGAAAATTATTAGGCTTCATCATGAGTCAGAAAGGGATTGAAGTGGACCCTGATAAGGTGCAAGCAATCCAAAATATGCCAACACCAATAACAAAGAAAGAGGTTCGTGGCTTTTTGTGAAGACTGAACTACATTGCCAGATTCATCTCTCATCTCACCGCCACTTGAAAACCAATTTTCGAACTATTGAGAAAGGATCAAGTGATTGAATGGAACGATGAATGCCAAGAGGCATTTGACAAAGTCAAAGAATATTTACAAGATTCTCTAATCCTGATACCCCCTGTTCTTGAACGACCTCTTATTATGTACCTGACTTTGCTCGATGAGTCCATAGGTTGTGTGTTGGGACAACAAGACGAGACTGGTAAAAAAGAGCATGTCATCTATTACATTAGCAAGAAATTTAATGACTATGAGACAAGATATTCCTTACTTGAGAAGACTTGTTGCGCACTTGCATGGGCTGCTAGGCGTCTCAGGAAGTACATGTTGACCCATACTACTTATCTGATTTCTAAGATGGATCCCATTAAATACATCTTCGAGAAACCTGTTCTCACCAGCATAATTGCACGATGGCAAATGCTTCTATCTGAGTACGACATCCAATATGTTACTCAAAACGCCATCAAAGGTAGTGTGCTAGCAGATCATCTTGCTCACCAACCGATGGATGACTATTAACCCTTGAAGTTCGATTTTCCAGATGAAGATATCATGGCTTTAAGTGATTACGAAGAGCACGAACCAGATGAAGGAACTGAACCAGGGGAACGATGGACTCTCATGTTCGATGGTGCTTCGAATGTTTTTGGACATGAAATTGGGGCAGTGATTACATCCCCCAAGAACTTTCACCTACCGTTTACAGCCAAACTTTGCTTTGCTTGCATAAATAATAAGGCTGAGTATGAAGCTTGTATACGGGGATTAGAAGAAGCCAGTGACTTGAGGATCAAGATCCTCGATGTTTTTGGAGATTCTGCCTTGGTAATACATCAAATTAGAGGTGATTGGGGCAGGAAAACGCCAACTTAGTTCCATATCGAGATTATATGGCAAAACTACTCCCTTGATTCGATGACATCACCTTCACTCGTGTTCCTAGAGAAGAAAATCAAATGGTAGATGCCTTGGCAACTTTAGCATCCATGTATAAACTGATATGGCCCAACTATCGTCCATCCATTAATCTCAGGCGCTTTGACGAGCCTGCCCACTGCCTAATTACCACTGAAGAGCCAGATGAAAAGCCATGGTTCTATGACATCAAAGGCTACCTAGAAAAGCAAGAATACCCAGAAGGTGCTTTGAGCATAGACAAGAGAACCTTGAGAAGACTGTCATCCAACTTCTTTCTGAATGGCGACATATTGTACAAGCGTAACCATGATACCATTTTACTCAGGTGTGTCAAAAAACATGAGGCCGAACAAATTCTAAAGGAAATTCACGAAGGATCATTTGGTACTTATGCTAATGGATATACAATGGCAAAGAAGATCTTGAGAGCAGGTTACTATTGGCTTACCTTGGAGGCTGATCGTTATCATCACGCCCGAACTTGTCATAAGTGCCAAATATATGCTAACAAAGTTAACGTGCCGCCCACTCCTTTGAATGTCTTGTCTTCACCATGGCCCTTTTCCATGTGGGATATAGACATGATTGGGATGATTGAGCTGAAAGCTTCCAATGGTCACTATTTCATACTAGTTGCCATAGACTACTTCACCAAATGGGTCGAAGCTGCATCATACGCTATAATTACCAAGCAAGTGGTCGCCCGCTTCTTGAAAAACAACATTATATGCAGATATGGGGTTCCTAACCGCATCATCACTGATAATGGGTCTAATCTCAACAATAAGACGATGAAAGAGTTGTGTGCTAGTTTTAAGATCGAACATCACAATTCAACACCCTATAGACCCAAGATGAATGGAATTGTTGAAGCTGCCAACAAAAATATCAAAAAGATCATTTAGAAGATGGTGGTCACATATAAAGATTGGCATGAAATGCTACCTTTCGTGCTACACAGATATCGTACCTCGGTAAGAACTTCCACAGGGGCAACATCCTATTCATTAGTTTATGGCATGGAAGCGGTACTTCCCGTAGAAGTTGAAATTCCCTCACTGAGAGTTTTAATGGAGGCTCAACTCGATGAAGCAGAATGGGTAAAGACAAGGTTTGATGAGCTCAATCTTATTGAGGTAAAGCGTTTGACAACTTTGTGTCACGGTCATCTCTATGAGAGACGTATGAAGAAGGCTTTCGACAAGAAGGTGCAACCTCGGACATTTCAAGAAGGCAACTTGGTGCTTAAAAGGATCATGTCCATGTATAATGAAACCAGGGGCAAGTGGACACCAAACTATGAAGGACCATATATTGTAGTAGGAGCATTCTCCGGGGGTGCCCTAAAACTTGCAACTATGGATGGCGATAATTTACTGTATCTTGTGAATATAGACTCGGTCAAAAGATACCATGCCTAAAAAAGTGGAATAATCATAAAGTCGCTAAGTCGAAAACCTGAAAAGGTGACTTAGGGAAAAATGGTTATCCCGGTGAACTAAAAAACCAAAAGGGCAGTCCAAGAAAAAATTAGGGATAAATAAAAAAATAAAAAATAAATAAAAATATTAATAGAAAATTATCATGCCCGCTGAGTTGAAAACCCAAAAGGGCGGCTCAGGTAAAAAGGGGCGTCCCAGTGGATTGAAAACCCGAAAGGGCGATCCAGGCAAAAATAAGGGACAAATTCCAAGGCAAAGTATCTAGTTTGTACATCCAATTGATCCTGGCATGCTACTAAATTAAGGAATCAATCCAGCTGTCTTCCTACAAAGCAAGGTGTTGAAGTTCTCAGAGCCGTAGGGATCATGGCAGTATTGGAATTCGACGGAACCTCACTTTTATTTGCCATTGTATTTTTCTTGCACAACAGTTACCTCATTAAGGGATTGCATCTTTGTACATACTTACCCGTTCAAGGGTCAAATAAATAAAATAAAAATTTCTCATAAAGTTGTGCTCACAATCCTATTTTGTTGTTCATAGAAGCTAGGTTTAAGATAGTACATTGTGTAAGGTTTAGAGCTTTTTGCATTCGTGTGCTTGTGTTAGTTTGTGAGCCATTCACTCATTACTTTAATGTGTGAATTGGACTAAGTTTGTGTGTTATATGTTGTTCATTCAAAGCTTGTAAGAAAGAGTGTATTTTTCTTGATTGAATCTTTTAAGCAAGATCAAGTTTTATCTTTGAAGAGTGTCTTCTAAAGTTTTATTAATCTATTGTTATCACTGCTGTGATTGAGGGGGAGTGAGAGGTGTCTCGTATCTAGGAGTGTCCTAGGTAGAAATTGCAAGGGTAGAGATTAGGTGCGAAGATAGTAAACTAGAGAGAGTCTACTGTGTATCTTCAAACTAATTCTACTTAGTGAATTTCCTTCCTGGCTTGGTAGCCCCCAGACATAGGTGTGTTTGCACCGAACTGGGTTAACAATTGCTTGTGACCTTTTACTATTTTTAACTGTTTATCTTTGTTCTTATTAGTGATAGTTCAGATATTAGTGTCATAACATCGCCTTCGACATCTTATATTTGATACTAAAATTTCACTTCTTATCAAGTCTTTCTCTTAAGAAGGTTGTGTCATACCCCAAATGTGTCCTACTTTTTTTCAGCGTTCTCTCTGTAAGATCATCTGGCCTTTGGCCATGATCTTCTAAGAATTAGGTTATAAGATCTTGTGTGCATACTCATTATAACTAACAAGTTTTTGCAGGTAAATTCAAGTGGAAATAGTACTCATTCTCTCAGTTAAGTACTTTAAGATGCAGTCAGTTGATTCTGATTCAAAGTGGTACTAGAATTTTCTACTTGTCATTTGTCTCAAGATTTCTAGTTTTAGTATATACCCCCGGGAGAATTAGAGTTTTCTTTCCATTGGTGTTGAGCATGGGAATTTGAAGATTATTTATGGTTTTTGTGGTGAGTTACATTACAAGTTGTATCCTTATTTTCAAAGGATTTCTCAAGGAATGGTCCGTGCACCGAATTCATCATCATCATCTAAATCCTTGATTGTACGGGTAACAAAGGTCAAGCAAGACTACATTCTTATTTATGAAGTTGGATCATCATTTAAGTTCTTAAGAAAAAGAGCCCGGACTTTGTTTTCGGTAGTTTGTGATCAATATGTTTTGAAATGGTAAAGTTTTGGTAAAAAAAAAATCTTGAATCAAGTTTAGAAGTGATTCCTATTTCACCATGAAGAATCCACCTGTTCAAGTGTCCAAATTCAATTTCGATATTTGCAAAAGCTTTGGCATAATAGCATTATCATGTGATTAAGGTTAAGGAAAAACAAATTTCACCAAATTTTATTTCGAAATTCAAGGTTACAAAGTGAAAGGTGTTTCTTTACAAGTTCACATTAAAATTCACACATTACAAACAATTTCAAGTTACGAGAATTTCAAGATACATCACTCTTTACAAGATTCAAGCCATGATTACAAGTTCAAGCTTAAAGGGTCAAAATTAAATTCGTTCAAAATTATGAGAACAATTTGACAAAGCTTCATGTGAAGCAATCCATGACCTTACATGACTATCAAAATTATGGAAAGAAAGTCTTTAAGTTGTATAGAGTACTTCAAGGAGGAATTATTTTGGTATGGAAGGAAAGTATAATGTCATTGTGATGGATTTACTTGGTTTTAAGAACTCATTCATTTTTATAGGAAATTATCCCTTAAAACTACACTCATGCTTATAAAGCAAGTTGAACATATTCATTCCAAATCTTTTTTCCCATAGGAACATTAAACCAAATTTTTTCTTATAGATACCCGTGTGAATTCAAGATAGCAGGTCAGATATGATAAGGCATACTACAAAGGAGGTCAAGTTGAATATTATTGATGCTGAAGCTTTTAACGGTATTGCGAAAATCATGCTCTAATGCACCGCTGCATTCACTGTAGCAACCATCTGAAAAGGGAAAATACAAATCATTAATCATGGAGACAACAAGGTGGATTACATATTCATGGAAAGAAATCAAAGAATCATGAACATCAATACATTAGCAAATTAGAAAATCAGCAAGTTTAAGCATAAAATCACAATCTTCATTTTCTTGCGAGAACAAACCATAAACATGATCCTTCGAAATTCAATTATCATAAATGACGTTCCAAACCAAATCATCATCATCAATTAAAAATTCAATTGTATATTTTCTTTCCAAGACATCATCTCACCCATTTAATTTATAATGGCCTATATAAGAGAGTTGCAGCGCACATAAAAGAAAGGTGCAGAAAAGAAGAAAATCAAATAAAAATGGCCTATAGAAGAAAATCAAATAAAAATGCAGAAAAAGGGGAAATTGAGCTAGGAGCGAAACAAGAAGAAGTTGCCGTCTTCCGCCGCTCAAACCGCCAAACACCACTTCGAGGCTGGCCGCACGTCTCCGACGACGCACCGTTAATTGTCACCGTCACGAGCTGCGGAAAATCGCCACTCATTCACGTCGTTGTCTTTCACCGTCATCAAATTGATAATTTCTTTAAACTTTGATTAAATTTGTAATGATGTACGTTGGTATGGAGATTTAAATCTATTGTTGTTGTGATGTTGTTCTTTTTCTAAAAAAAATTAATTTTGTTTGTCTTTTACGAAAGAAGTGTTTTTTATGAATGTTTGTAGTTCATACTGCACTAGAGACTATGACTTAGGAGTCAATGCGTCGCATGCCACCCTAAGGGTGCCAGGCTAAAGATCCTGACTGTTGAAGAGTGACCCTTCAACAATCATTTCCTGAGTAGCTTAAGGCTCACAACGTACGGTATTCATTAACCTTTATTAATGTGTTTTAATTTGTATGAAGATGAGAAAGGAGGATTACAGGGGAGACTATCAAGCATCCTACTGTCGTCATGCAATGGATTCATCTTATTGTTGAGTTTGAAACAGGGAACTCCTAAATGTTATCATGCAAAAGTTTCAACCTACAAGTCTATCATCACTATCCTTATCAAAGGAGGTGAGAACCCTAAGAGATCATGTCAATGGGTAAACACCAGCAAAAATCGTTAAGCAGATGAGTACAAAGCTATCAAGCTACTGAAATAAAGACATGTAAACATGCTATGCATCAGCACAAGCAGAAGGAGGAAGCCTCAACTTCTAATGCAAACAAGGCAAACACAAAAGAAAAAGAACACACAAGCAAGGGAGGATCACCTCAACCTTCAATGCAAACTAGCAAAGGGAGATCAACTCAACCTTTCAATGCAATCATGCACCTAAGCCTAGAATACTATCCACATGAGATTGTCCTAATGCATCAAGCAACAGGCAAACAAACAACCACACCACAATCCATCAGGAAAGAAGAGGTGAACTGGAAGAGCAAGAAGGAAGTCATCCCCAGGCTACATCTAGTTGATGTGTGTCAACACATGAGTCCATCAGAGGCTCAACCTCTTGAGGAATGCACATAGCACTTCCTAAGGAAGGCCAGGCTCTCCCAAGAGGGATCCTATGTCAATAGGACAGATATAGGAATGGGGGTAGATCCTAGATGTCAATCTAAGGTGTTAGTTCAATGTGCATCAACACAGGAGTCCATCAGAGGCTCCACCTCTTGAGGAATGCACAGAGCACTTGCTAAGGAAGGCCAGGCTCTCCCAAGAGGGATCCTATGTCAATAGGACAAAGAAAAGATTTATGGAATGAACCTAGATGTCAATCTAAGGCACTTGATTAATGTGCATCAACACAGGAGTCCATCAAAGGCTCTACCTCTTGAGGAATGCACAAAGCACTTCCTAAGGAAGGCCAGGCTCTCCCAAGTGGGATCCTATGTCAATAGGACAAAGAAAGATTTTAGATGATAGGAGGCATGGTGAAAACCTAAGGAATTCAACAAACTCAACCAAATTCATTTGATTAAGAAATGATGGGAAGCATGGTGTATACCAAAGGTATCCACCATGACACTCAACCAATCATGCATGAATTGAATCATGGGAAGCATGATGTATACCAAAGGTATCCACCATGACACTCAACCAATCATGGATGATTATGAGCAATGCAAAGCAAAGCTAGAAGGGGAATCATCCTCCTAAAGGTTTTAATGGAAACCCTAATGATAAGTTACAAGGATCACCTAACCAAATGGATTTAGAAGCTCTATCAAGGCTTAACAATTGTTCTAAATAGGTGTCTACCTATGCTCTATTATATCAAGAAGTAATTATAAGTCTAAAGTTTGCTAAGGTTCACCTTAGAAACTAAACTATGAGGTAGGCTAAATTAAGATCACCCTAAACACAATCAACTTGTAAATTCTAGGAAAAATACTAAAATCAATCCTAAAAGGCTAGGAAAAATTCTAAGGCTTCCTAAGTGTGTTAAGGAATCATGGTACAAAATCCAGAGCTAAGACCTAAGTCTAAAGGTTCTAAAAAAATTCTACACTTAAAGGTATGCTTAAGGAAATCCACAAGGGAAAGGTCCTAGAAATCTATCTCAAACCTATACCTAAGAGTTTCTAAAAAACCAAAGAAAAATCATACAATTCTGTCAAGATGTCTAAAGAAATCATTCAAAAAATTAGAACTAAATTCAAATCCATGAGCTAGTACAAAAATCAGAAAGAAAATCATGCATTTTTTACATTATTAATCATCTAATTAAAATGGAAAAATAATATTAAATGGAAAATCCACCAAAAATTCAATTAAATTGCACACAAAAATAATGGACATGCCAAGAATCATTCATGATTTTTTTATAATTTTCTAGCAGTTATTCTTATTTTTCTTGAATTAAAAACAATCAATGCATTAAAAGAAAATAAGAAAAATGAATTAAAAGAAATAAAATGCAAGAAAATAACGTGACCATCAGATCACAAGACCGATCAACAGATCTAATGCTTCCTAGCGCGTTACACAGGCAGGGGGAAGTTTAAGTAAAACGGTGCGTTTTACTGGATATTATATGCGCCTCAGTTGACTACACCCCATCGTGGGTCTTAATCTACACCACTCACTCAGAAAGTAAGTTAATCTAACAACTCTCATTACGCCACCTCACCTGGTCAAAGGTCAGCCTAGCTGACTTCCATTCACATATGTAGGATCATCTTACTTAGTCAAGGAAGTCCAAAGCATCTCATAGTCCAGATTCAAACTGGGGGAAGGGGGAAGTCTGAACCAGGCGGAGGCTGGACTTGCTCTGGTCGTCTTCAACCTCAAGTCAAGGGAACAGTGACATGAATTCCACCCTCATGAAACTTAACAAAAATTATGCTAATCTCTCCCTCTCCTCACGCTGGTCATAAATCTACATTCCACTTTCATTTTTATCCAAGAACAAGTCTAAACTGAAGCCCTAAAGAAATGGTGCACTTAGGTAAATCATCACCAAACTCTACCAATCTCATCCTAAAATCATCTAGGCAACATCAACAACCTAACCACATGTTTAATCTAACCTAATTGTGCATAAATTAAGAGAATTCGTGAGATGAAAAAACCTGAACAGAAGCTTCAAATGTGGCACTCTCAAGTGTGAATCCTTGCTCCAAGTTGTGCAGAATCAATCAGTACTCAATGTTGGATCAATCTTAATGCTCAACTCTTCTTGATTTTGCTTCAAACTCCAAACTCGAATCTCACTCTTCAAGCTTCAAAATCTCAACTGTTCTAACAGAATTTCCCTCCAAATTCCATCCCCTCTCATCTGAATTTGCCTTCCAATTTGGCTCAAATTCATTGCTTGTATTGTGGTGAGGATGAAGGGCTAAGATTCACTCCTTAATTCCAATCAATGGATGATCTTGATTATGTATCTTCTCCTTGAAGTAACTCCCAATTTGGCCATGAAATGTGCTTCAACTTGGAATTCTACCAATGCCAAAGTGTTCCAAATATCATTTACATTCAAAATATGCACAAACTTGCAATGTTTTGAACCAATATGAATTATTTTGCAATTTTCACATTTTAATGCCTTTAAATCTCTTTTTGTCCAATTTTCTTTAACCAACTCTCATTCTAGCCCATATCAATGAACTCTTGATGCTTGGTGGAGTAAATAACCCCATTTTGAGGTGTGTAAGGTGGTGAAATTGACCCATAATCAAAAATGGCCTATAATCTCAACTTCCCAAAATACCCTTGCCTTGCAAAGCTCATATCTTGAGTTCTACAAATCCAATCATAGACTTCTGGTACTCTTTGGAAAGCTAAGAGGATGAGGAACAACATTCATGTTGGCCTGAAGTTGAGTAGAAACTTCCTTATAGGTAAAAAATGGCATGGAAGTTGGTTGACTTTCAAGTACCAAAATCACATTCATCTGATGACCTGTAACTTGTCTGATTCATAACTTGAGTTCTATAAACCCTATCAAGGACTTCTAGTACTAAAATTAAAGCTATGATCATGCTCTACAACAATCATGTTAGGGTCAAGGTGAGCTGAAAATCACATCTTGAGTTATGTGGTCTTGATGTTAGGAACTAAACTAGGGGATTTTACACTGTCAAGCTTAGAAACCCTAGCCTAGGAACTCCTCACACTCTTGATTCATGATGAGATAGTCTTGGAATCATCCTTTCAGCATCTTACACATCATTCCATGGTCACATGGACTTGAAATTAGGTCTCAACCTTCTTCAAATCATCTGTTGACCTAGGGTTGACCAGATGAAACCCTAGTTGCACCAATCTTGGTAGTAGCTTCTTATCCTTCACATGATAACCTGTCTAGGCTTCAAAATGACTCTCAAGACATATCATGAGCTCTCTCAAGGCCTCAAGTCCAACTTCATGTGTAAGTTCAGAGTATGCCTAAGAGGGGGAAGGGGGTGAATTAGGCTTTAGAAACTTTATCCGATTTTTTCGATATTCTTGAATTTTTCTTGGTTATGATCTTGATGTTGAAAGCAGTAAAAGCAGAAAGGAAAATGGACACAGAGATTTATAGTGCTTCCCTTCATAATCTGAAGGTACTCCATTCCCCTTTCCACATGAAAGAGAGTTTTCACTATAGTTTTAGAATGTACAACCTATCACACCATCAACCGGTGAGGCCTACTATCTAACAACTATTTCAATAACTTAGTGAGCAAGAACAATCCTCTTGCAAGCACTAACCCTTGTGTCCAACAATCCTGGATCACAAGTCACAAAGAAATAATTCTTATAACTTTGTAATTTGAGAGTGATATAATAGTAATATCAATACAAAGATTGATCTTCTCCTTTTGATCAAAATTCACTTTTCAATATCAATACAAGTGTTCAAAAATTCTAGATATGAAATGGTATGAACAATATGAACACCTTGAAAATATTTGAAAATTAGTGAATTTGATTCAATGAATATTTTGAAAATTATTGGAGGTATTTTTCAATTTGAAATTTCCAGAATTTATATGAGTCAAAACACCATTTCAAAAAGGTATAAATGTGTATAAATCAAATAGTGAAAAGGTATAACAGTCAAACTAAATTTGAATTTAAAAAGAAACAATTTTTCAAAATTCGTTCAGTGTTAATCGGTTAACCATATAGGTTAATCGGTTAACACTTGAACGTTAGCCCTGAGAATTCAAAATTTGAGGCCGTTAACCGATTAACTCATATGGTTAATCGGTTAACACTGTTAAAACTCAGAAAAATACTTGAGTTAAAAAGTGTTATACCAATTCAAATGATTTTAAAACCATGCACATGCAAAATGTTGATATGTTAAAATATTTGAACACTTGCATATCAATTAAAGGAGTGAATATTGATATACCCAAGCTTGAGTCCAAATCTTGAAAGTTGAATGATCATTTGCACATGATGCTTGATTTGCTTGGCAACATTCCATAGTCTTGATCTTGATCAGTTTTGAAAGCTTTGACTTTTTGCAATCATGGAATGAGCTTAGGTCTTTGTTGACATCAATAAAACCTTGAGATTGAAGTGTGCTTTTACATTCTCCCCCTTTTTGATGATGACAAACAACTGTGTCTGTGCAATATTCTTGACTATGTTTGGTTCTGATCTTGGCTTGCTTCTCCCCCTATGTTCAGCAACTCCCCTTATCTAAACAGAGGCAAAAAATTCTGCACAAAGAGACATTAGACAGCCAAGCTCTTCTCCCTCTTTGTCATTAGCAAAAATGAAGGAGCTTTCAAACCAAACAAAAGCAATATCGGCATACAAAACAACATATAATCAAGCATAGCATAATAGATTGAAATAAAAAATGCAGCACATAGCAAATGCAACAAATATTGTACGGTTACAAAAGAAATTAACAACTTAAAACAACTTAAACATTATCCGGAAAGAAAAGTAATAAAAGTAATCGAACCAAATATTTTCTAAACATCTTCATCGGACATATCCTCGTCTTCTTCTTCCTCTTCTTCACTACCTTCATCATCTGCATCTTCTTCTTCAACCATCCCAGGGTTGGAAGGATAAGCGGTAAGGATAAGGTTACGAAGTGAAGCAATGGCCCTGGAGGTTTCTCGGTGACAATTCAAAGTTTCTCGATGTTGGGTCATCATAGTAGTGTAGAGAAACTCATTTATGATACCTCCTTCGGGAACGGGATAGGCTTGGTTGGAGGCTAATCCTTCGCCCGCATACTTATATGTGCCGTCAACGTCTTTAATAATTCTAGTGTTCTTAACAATGGTGATTTCATTTATCTCATTGGTTGTTGGTTTCATCTTGGTAGATGGTTCCCTATGAAGGTCCAAATCCGTCAACTCAAGGATTCTAGAAACCAGCCTTGCATATGGAAGACGTGTCGACAGAGAAAGATGTTGTTGAAGATGGTACATGATTGTCAAAATCCAATTTACCCTTATCTTGTTTTTGATTGAGAATATAAGTTGCATTTCCAAATCATTGATCTGAGCATGATTCGAATCCTTCGGAATCAGCACATAGCAAATTACGTAATGTAGCATCCGGTCCGAAACCGTCAGATTTTTCGCATAATACAACATGCAAGCAGTTTGTTGATTTGCCACGATCGTTTCCTTTGGAAACCTGCAGATTTGTAATAGTACTCCATCTTGTCATAGTTAGACCACGGTCCTTCCACGTGGTTAACCCCTTTCCAGAGAAAGTAGCCAGAGGATGGAATTTTCAACTTCGCAGCAATATCGGTCAGATTCTCTTTCAAGAGGCAATCTCGAACAGAGGTTTCCATAATGTGCTCATCGTCGGCATTCAAGTACACCGATAACTTATTCAAAAATGCTTTGACCAAATCATGGTAACAATTCCCAGAATCAAAAACAAACTTATCTATCTTTTGAAATTTGAGCAGAGCAGGAAAATCAAAAGATGATGCAGGAAAAGCCTTAAGGTTTACGTACTTTACCGGTAGAATATGACGGACCCGAACCTTGAAATCCATACGGCATTTCTTGGTTGTATCCATAGGAATGTTGTCTTCCTCTGATACAGAGTCATATTCTGGTAACTTTCCCTTGCCTTTGTGAGATGAAGCCATGGATGAAGTTTGAGAGATGCTGAGGGTTCTGGGTTCTTGAAGGAGTTAGGGTTTTGAGAGATGGAGGAGAGGGTAAAGAAGAGGCAATATATATGGAGAGTTATTTAAGTGGGTTTTAAAGAGGGTTGGAAGTCCAAAAATGTAGTCAAAGAAGAAGAAGAAGAGTTCTTTGGATAGTGATTTGGATGTTTAAGAAAATACTAACCACACATAAATAACACATTTACCACACGTAATTTTCCAAAATTTTTAATTAATTTTTTGTTTCTGATTTTTGAAAATTTTAACAGTGTTAATCGATTAACCATATAGATTAATCGGTTAACACATTAAAAAATTTAATTTCCAAAATAAAAAGTATCAGTGTTAATCGGTTAACCCAATAGGTTAATCGGTTAACTCATTAAAAATTTAAGTCAGAATTGAAAAATTAACAGTGTTAATAGGTTAACCCTATAGGTTAATCGATTAACACACACGAATTTTTGAAAGATGCTTAAAACAGAATGCACAAACATTTGAAAACATATATTATGCATACATAAACCATAGAAAAGATCAGATATCACCTTCATCGAGAATGCCAAGTTCTCGTTGAATTTTAAAGAACGATTCTTTCGCCAATGGTTTGGTAAAGATGTCGGCAAGTTGATTGTGTGTATCAACGAAAGTAACATCTACATCTCCATTTAGTACGTGATCTCGAAGGAAGTGATGTCGGGTATCTATATGCTTTGCCTTGAATGCATGACCGGGTTCTTTGTAATATTGATGGCACTTGTATTATCACATCGAAGAGGAATGCAACCGAGATCTACACCGTAATCGAGGAGTTGTTGCTTGAGCCACAGAATTTGTGCACAACAACTTCTTGCTGCAATATATTTTGCTTTGGCTGTACTGAGTGCCACACACGCTTGCTTCTTGCAGGCCCATGACACTAGTGCATTCCCGAGAATGTGACACGTACCACTCGTGATTTTTCTATCGGTCTTACATCCTGCATAATCAGCGTCAGAATAACCAATTAAAGAACAAGTACTACCTTTTGGATACCATAATCTGACGTTCGTTGTTCCTTTAAGATACTTTATGATTCTCTTCACGGCAGTGAGATGTGATTCCTTCGGACTTGCTTAAAAGCGTGCACACAAACAAACGTTAAACATAATGTCAGGACGACTTGCCGTCAAATATAATAATGAACCGATCATACCTCGATATTTTGTAATATCAATTGGAGTACCGGATTTATCTCGATAAACGTACGTTCCGGATCCCATAGGAGTGGACAACACCTTGCAACTATCCATATCGAATTTCTTCTACAATTCCTTGCAATACTTGGATTGGTTGAGATAGATGTCATCCTTTGTTTGCTTGATTTGTAGTCCAAGAAAATAGTTCAATTTTCCCATCATGGACATCTCGAATTATCCTTGCATCATAAGTGAAAATTCTTCGCAAAGCTCTTTGTTTGTTGATCCGAAGATGATGTCGTCGACATAGACATGAACTAATAGGGTGTTACCCTTGATCTTATTTATGAACAGCGTCTTGTCAACCTTTCCTTTTGTAAATCCCTTTTCACATAAGAAATTGCTAAGGCGGTCATACCATGCTCTTGGTGCTTGTTTCAGTCCGTAGAGTGCCTTTTTCAGTTTGTAAACATGCGAGGGATTCTTGAAGTCTTCAAAACCCGGAGGTTGTTTAACGTAGACTTCTTCATTGATGTATCCATTCAGGAAAGCGCTTTTGACATCCATCTGGAACAACTGAAAATTCATAGAACAAGCGTAAGCAAGTAATAATCTAATTGCTTCTAACCTTGCTATCGGAGCGAACGTTTCATCAAAATCAATTCCTTCCTCCTGGTTGTAGCCTTGTGCGACCAACCTTGCTTTGTTACGAACTATGATCCCATTCTCGTCAAGTTTGTTCTTGAACACCCATCTCGTTCCTATGATGTGCTTGTTGTCTGGTCTAGGTACGAGACTCCAAACTTGATTCCTTTCGAATTGGTTGAGTTCTTCTTGCATCGCTACAATCCATTGGTCGTCGCCTAAGGCTTCATAATTCTTGGTTGTTTCAATTTGAGACACAAAAGCCATGTTGAGACAAGCATCCTTAAGATTTAGTCGAGTTTCCACGCCTTGGCTAATATCACCAATAACTTTATCTATCAGGTGATCTCTATGCATTCTCCTTTCCTTCGGAAGATCTTGATGTTCTCCAATGATTAGAGTGACATCTTTTTATGGTATTGCTTGATTCTTTGAAGTCTCTCCTTGTTGTTGTGAAGAACCTACTATATCATCATCAACATCCACAATAATATTATCCTCTTTCGAGGGGTTAGTATCATCAAAAGAAACATGAATGGATTCTTCAATAGTGAGAGTTCTTTTATTAAAAATTCTAAAAGCTCTACTAGAAAGAGAGTAACCAAGAAATATATCTTCGTCGGACTTCTCATCAAACTTACCGAGATTGTCCTTATTGTTGTTGAGAACAAAACATTTGCATCCAAATATGTGGAAAAATGCTACGTTTGGTTTCCTACCCTTGAACAGCTCATACGGAGTCTTCTTGAGAATTGGTCGAATATTGACACGGTTGCTTACGAAACACGCCGTGCTAACCGCCTCTGCCCAGAAATATTTAGGAAGATTCGAGTCGCTAAGTATTATTCTAGCAAGCTCCACCAGTGACCTATTCTTCCGTTCTACGACACCGTTCTGTTGAGGAGTCCTTGGTGCATAAAAATTGTGAGAAATTCCATGCTCTTCGCGAAAATCTTCAAAGTCTGAATTTTGGAATTCTCCACCATGGTCGCTTCTTATGGAGGCTATGGTGAGTGACTTCTCGTTTTGAATTTGCTTCGCATACTTCTTGAATGCTTTGAAAACATCATTTTTCTGCACTAAAAACAATGTCCATGTGTATCGAGAGAAATCATCAACAATAACTAAAGCATAAAGGCTACCTCCGAAGCTTTTCGTTCTTGATGGACCAAAGAGGTCCATATGCAACAATTGAAGTGGTCTTGATGTAGAAACCACTTGCTTGGATTTGAAAGTTGTCTTGGTGTGTTTCCCCTTTTGACATGCATCGCATAACTTATCCTTGATGAATTTTATCTTCGGAAGACCAACAACTAGATCATGCTTTATCAACATGTTTAAATGCTCCATGTGAATGTGAGCAAATCTTTTATGCCAAAGCCACGCCTCGTTGTTGTTTGCCATTAGACATTTTACCTTCAAGCAAGAGTCATCAAAAGAGATCATAAAAATATTATTAAATCTTTTACTTTTTAGCATGATGTCATGGGTGACTTCATGTTTTATCAAACATTCATCCCTTGTGAAGTTGATTCGGAACCCTTTGTCACACAATTGACTTATGCTAATTAGGTTGTGTTTAAGGCCTTCCACATAAAGAACGTCTTCGATGATTGTACATGGAGGTGCACCAACGGTTCCAACTCCAAGAATTTTTCCTTTATTATCATCACCGTAAGTAACGTATCCTTTGGCCTTTAATGATAGACTTGAAAATTTGTTTATGTCTTCTGTCATATGCTTAGAACAACCACTATCAAGATACCATTAATTAGAAGTTGTTTTCAAGCATACCTACAACACAAAATCAAGTATTGTTAGGTACCCAAATTGCTTTGGGTCCTTGATAGTTAGTACCCTTTTCAACCCACACATAATGCCCTTTAGCAACACCAATGTTGCGCACATAGCAAGCATTAGGTGTATGGCCTTTGATTCCACAATAAAAACAAGTAGGTTGAAAGTGACTTCTATATCTAGGAACATAATTCTTTTTCTCCACAATTCTTTTCTTTTTATGACTTTGATGCATAGTTTTAGAATTGTTTGCCTTTTCTTTACCAACTTGTTCACTTGCTTTCACAAAAATGGTTTCACTTGTGCTTGGTTTGGAAAACTTAGAATATCCTAATCCACTTTTATCATTAGAATATCTTTGGTGCCTAAGAATTTCCTCCAAGCCAATTTGACCTTTTTCGTATCTTTCTAAAACTCTTTTAAGTTGAACAATTTGAAAAGATAAGGATTCACAATTTTTGCATACAAGACTTTGTTTTTCATCCACCAATTTTTGTTTTTCATTTTCAATATTTTTTATAAAAGCAGTATTTTGTTCTTCTAAAAATGAAATTCTTTTCTTTTGCGATGAGATGCTTTTATACAAAGTCTTGCATTCTTTTAGAAGTTCATCTATGACTTCTTGTGCATCATTGTCATAAACAGAAAAATCGTTATTAACCTCATCAATTTCTTCATCGGAATGATGTGACGCCATAAGAGCCATATTTGCACATTCATCGCTTTCCGATTCTGATGATGAACTTATCTCGTTATCGTCCCAAGCAACATAAGCCTTTTTATTTTTGAAATCCTTCTTGCCTTTGAATCCTCCTTTCTTTACAAGTTTCGGGCAATCCGGCTTTATGTGACCTTGCTTCCCACATTCGTAACATGTGACTTCTTGATTCGATGTGGATGCATCCTTTTTCCTGAAATGTCTATTCTTTTTAGGAAAAGAGGAATTTTTATTATTATTAAAAAACTTACCAAGCTTCTTTACATAAAGCATGGAATTTTCATCTTTGGAAGTCCCGTCGTCTTTGTCATCCTTTGTGTCAATCTTCAAGGCAATTCCTTTGGACTTCTTTTCTTGACTTTCGTGCTTCTCGAGTCTTTCAAGTTCCAATTCATGCTCTTGAAGTTTGCCAAATAAGGATGCGGATGTCATCGTTGAGAGACTCTTCTTTTCCGAAATAGCGGTCACTTTTGGTTGCCATTCTCTTGTTAAGGATCTTAGGACTTTCAGGTTGAGATCATCATTGGTGAAGGTCTTCCCGAGAGCAATCAAGTGATTTGTTAAATGAACGAATCTTTTTTGTAAGGCAACAATAGATTCACCGGGCTGCATACGGAACATCTCATATTCTTGACTTAACGTGTTGAGTCTTGATCTTTTTACTTCTACGGTTCCTTCATGCGTTTCCACCAAGGTGTCCCAAATCTCTTTTGCCGATCTACACTATGATACACGGAAGAACTCATCCATACTAAGAGCGCTTTGGAGTATGTTGATTGCTTTCTTTTCATTAAGAATCTTTTTCTTATCGTCTTCATCATACGTGCTTTTCAACTTTGCGGTTCCAACGCCATTGACCACATTTATTGGATTGTGTGGTCCTTCTTCGATTGCTTCCCATATACCTTCTCCTTGGGCTTCAAGATGTGCCTTCATTCTGATTTTCCAGAAATCGAAATATTCTCCAGAGAACAATGGTGGTTTGTTACTACTTCCACCGTCATTGAAAATCAGGTTGGTGCTAGCGGAAGCCATACTGAATCATTAGGAACAGGTTACCTTAACCTACTCTGATGCCAATTGTAAGTTCAGAGTATGCCTAAGAGGGGGGGTGAATTAGGCATTAGAAACTTTTTCCGGTTTTTTCGATATTCTTGAATTTTTCTTGGTTATGATCTTGATGTTGAAAGCAGTAAAAGTAGAAAGGAAAATGGACACAGAGATTTATAGTGGTTCCCTTCACAATCCGAAGGTACTCCACTCCCCTTTCCACATGAAAGAGAGTTTTCACTATAGTTTTAGAATGTACAACCTAGCATACCATCAACCGGTGAGGCCTACTATCTAACAACTATTTCAATAACTTAGTGAGCAAGAACAATCCTCTTGCAGGCACTAACCCTTGTGTCCAACAATCCTGTATCACAAGTCACAAAGAAATAATTCTTATAATTTTGTAATTTGAGAGTGATATAATAGTAATATCAATACAAAGATTGATCTTCTCCTTTTGATCAAAATTCACTTTTCAATATTAATACAAGTGTTCAAAAATTCTGGATATGAAATGGTATGAACAATATGAACACTTTGAAAATATTTGAAAAGTAGTGAATTTGATTCAATGAATATTTTGAAAATTATTGGAGGTATTTTTCAATTTGAAATTTCCAGAATTTATATGAGTCAAAACACCATTTCAAAAAGGTATAAATGTGTATAAATCAAATAGTGAAAAGGTATAACAATCAAACTAAATTTGAATTTAAAAAGAAACAATTTTTTAAAATTCGTTCAGTGTTAATCGGTTAACCATATAGGTTAATCGGTTAACACTTGAACGTTAGCCCTGAGAATTCAAAATTTGAGGCCGTTAACCGATTAACCCATATGGTTAATCGGTTAACACTGTTAAAACTCAGAAAAACACTTGAGCTAAAAAGTGTTATACCAATTCAAATGATTTTAAAACCATGCACATGCAAAATGTTGATATGTTAAAATATTTGAACACTTGCATATCAATTAAAGGAGTGAATATTGATATACCCAAGCTTGAGTCCAAATCTTGAAAGTTGAATGATCATTTGCACATGATGCTTGATTTGCTTGACAACATTCCATAGTCTTGATCTTGATCAGTTTTGAAAGCTTTCACTTTTTGCAATCATGGAATGAGCTTAGGTCTTTGTTGACATCATCAAAACCTTGAGATTGAAGTGTGCTTTTACATTCTCCCCCTTTTTGATGATGACAAACAACTGTGTCTGTGCAATATCCTTGACTATGTTTGGTTCTGATCTTGGCTTGCTTCTCCCCCTATGTTTAGCAACTCCCCTTATCTAAATAGAGGCAAAAAATTATGCACAAAGAGACATTAGACAGCCAAGCTCTTCTCCCCCTTTGTCATTAGCAAAAAGGAAGGAGCTTTCAAACCAAACAAAAGCAATATCGGCATACAAGACAACATATAATCAAGCATAGCATAATAGATTGAAATAAAAAAATGCAGCACATAGCAAATGCAGCAAATATTGTACGGTTACAAATGAAATTAACAGCTTAAAACAACTTAAACATTATCCGGAAAGAAAAGTGATAAAAGTAACCGAACCAAATATTTTCTAAACATCTTCATCGGACATATCCTCGTCTTCTGCTTCCTCTTCTTCACTACCTTCATCATCTGCATCTTCTTCTTCAACCATCCCAGGGTTGGAAGGATAAGCGGTAAGGATAAGGTTACGAAGTGAAGTAATGGCCCTGGAGGTTTCTCGATGTTGGGTCATCATAGTAGTGTAGAGAAACTCATTTATGATACCTCCTTCGGGAACGGGATAGGCTTGGTTGGAGGCTGATCCTTCGCCCGCATACTTATATGTGTCGTCAACGTCTTTAATAATTCCAGTGTTCTTAACAATGGTGATTTCATTTATCTCATTGGTTGTTGGTTTCATCTTGGTAGATGGTTCCCTATGAAGGTCCAAATCCGTCAACTCAAGGATTCTAGAAACCAGCCTTGCATATGGAAGACGTGTCGACAGAGAAAGATGCTGTTGAAGATGGTACATGATTGTCAAAATCCAATTTACCCTTATCTTGTTTTTGATTGCGAAAATAAGTTGCATTTCCAAATCATTGATCTGAGCATGATTCGAATCCTTCGGAATCAGCACATAGCAAATTACGTAATGTAGCATCCGGTCCGAAACCGTCAGCTTTTTCGCATAATACAACATGCAAGCAGTTTGTTGATTTGCCACAATCGTCTCCTTTGGAAACCTGCAGATTTGGTAATAGTACTCCATCTTGTCATAGTTAGACCACGGTCCTTCCACGTGGTTAACCCCTTTCCAGAGAAAGTAGCCAGAGGATGGAATTTTCAACTTCGCAGCAATATCGGTCAGATTCTCTTTCAAGAGGCAATCTCGAACAGAGGTTTCCATAATGTGCTCATCGTCGGCATTCAAGTACACCGATAACTTATTCAAAAATGCTTTGACCAAATCATGGTAACAATTCCTAGAATTAGAAACAAACTTATCTATCTTTTGAAATTAGAGCAGAGCAGGAAAATCAAAAGATGATGCAGGAAAAGCCTTAAGGTTTACGTACTTTACCGGTAGAATATGACGGACCCGAACCTTGAAATCCATACGGCGTTTCTTGGTTGTCTCCATAGGAATGTTGTCTTCCTCTGATGCAGAGTCATATTCTGGTAACTTTCCCTTGCCTTTGTGAGATGAAGCCATGGATGAAGTTTGAGAGATGCTGAGGGTTCTGAGTTCTTGAAGGAGTTAGGGTTTTGAGAGATGGAGGAGAGGGTAAAGAAGAGGCAATATATATGGAGAGTTATTTAAGTGGGTTTTAAAGAGGGTTGGAAGTCCAAAAATGTAGTCAAAGAAGAAGAAGAAGAGTTCTTTGGATAGTGATTTGGATGTTTAAGAAAATATTAACCACACATAAATAACACATTTACCACACTTAATTTTCCAAAATTTTAATTAATTTTTCATTTCTGATTTATGAAAATTTTAACAGTGTTAATCGATTAACCATATAGATTAATCGGTTAACACATTAAAAATTTAATTTCCAAAATAAAAAGTATCAGTGTTAATCGGTTAACACATTAAAAATTTAAGTCAGAATTGAAAAATTAACAGTGTTAATAGGTTAACCCTATAGGTTAATCAATTAACACACACGAATTTTGGAAAGATGCTTAAAACAGAATGCACAAACATTTGAAAACATATATTATGCATACATAAACCATAGAAAAGATCAGATATCACCTTCATCGAGAATCCCAAGTTCTGGTCGAATTTTAAAGAACGATTCTTTCGCCAATGGTTTGGTAAAGATGTCGGCGAGTTCATTGTGTGTATCGACAAAAGTAACATCTACATCTCCATTTAGTACGTGATCTCGAAGGAAATGATGCCGGATATCTATATGCTTTGTCCTTGAATGCATGATCGGGTTCTTTGTAATATTGATGGCACTTGTATTATCACATCGAAGAGGAATGCAACCGAGATCTACACCGTAATCGAGGAGTTGTTGCTTGAGCCACAGAATTTGTGCACAGCAACTTTCTGCTGTAATATATTTCGCTTCGGTTGTACTGAGTGCCACACACGCTTGCTTCTTGCAGGCCCATGACACTAGTGCATTCCCGAGAATGTGACACGTACCACTCGTGCTTTTTCTATCGGTCTTACATCCTGCATAATCAGCGTTAGAATAACCAATTAAAGAACAAGTACTACCTTTTGGATACCATAATCTGACGTTCGTTGTTCCTTTGAGATACTTTATGATTCTCTTCACGGCAGTGAGATGTGATTCCTTCGGACTTGCTTAAAAGTGTGCGCACAAACAAACGCTAAACATAATGTCAGGACGGCTTGCTGTCAAATATAATAATGAACTGATCATACCTCAATATTTTGTAATATCAATTGGAGTACCGGATTCATCTCGATCAACGTACGTTCTGGATCCCATAGGAGTGGACAACACCTTGCAACTATCCATATCGAATTTCTTCAACAATTCCTTGCAATACTTGGATTGGTTGAGAAAGATGCCATCCTTTGTTTGCTTGATTTGTAGTCCAAGAAAATAGTTCAATTTTCCCATCATGGACATCTCGAATTCTCCTTGCATCATAAGTGAAAATTTTTCGCAAAGCTCTTTGTTTGTTGATCCGAAGATGATGTCGTCGACATAGACTTGAACTAATAGGGTGTTACCCTTGATCTTCTTTATGAACAGCGTCTTGTCAACCTTTCCTTTTGTAAATCCCTTTTCACATAAGAAATTGCTAAGGCGGTCATACAGTGGTGGTTTGTTACTACTTCCACCGTCATTGAAAATCGGGTTGGTGCTAGCGGAAGCCATACTAAATCGTTAGGAACAGGTTACCTTAACCTGCTCTGATGCCAATTGTAAGTTCAGAGTATGCCTAAGAGGGGGGTGAATTAGGCTTTAGAAACTTTTTCCGGTTTTTTCGATATTCTTGAATTTTTCTTGGTTATGATCTTGATGTTGAAAGCAGTAAAAGTAGAAAGGAAAATGGACACAGAGATTTATAGTGGTTTCCTTCACAATCCGAAGGTACTCCACTCCCCTTTCCACATGAAAGAGAGTTTCCACTATAGTTTTAGAATGTACAACCTATCACACCATCAACCGGTGAGGCCTACTATCTAACAACTATGTTAATAACTTAGTGAGCAAGAACAATCCTCTTGCAGGCACTAACCCTTGTGTCCAACAATCCTGGATCACAAGTCACAAAGAAATAATTCTTATAATTTTGTAATTTAAGAGTGATATAATAGTAATATCAATACAAAGATTGATCTTCTCCTTTTGATCAAAATTCACTTTTCAATATCAATACAAGTGTTCAAAAATTCTGGATATGAAATGGTATGAACAATATGAACACTTTGAAAATATTTGAAAAGTAGTGAATTTGATTCAATGAATATTTTGAAAATTATTGGAGGTATTTTTCAATTTGAAATTTCCAGAATTTATATGAGTCAAAACACCATTTCAAAAAGGTATAAATGTGTATAAATCAAATAGTGAAAAGGTATAACAATCAAACAAAATTTGAATTTAAAAAGAAACAATTTTTCAAAATTCGTTCAGTGTTAATCAGTTAACCATATAGGTTAATCGGTTAACACTTGAACGTTAGCCCTGAGAATTTAAAATTTGAGGCCGTTAACCGATTAACCCATATGGTTAATCGGTTAACATTATTAAAACTCAGAAAAATACTTGAGTTAAAAAGTGTTATACCAATCCAAATGATTTTAAAACCATGCACATGCAAAATGTTGATATGTTAAAATATTTGAACACTTGTATATCAATTAAAGGAGTGAATATTGATATACCGAAGCTTGAGTCCAAATCTTGAAATTTGAATGATCATTGCACATGATGCTTGATTTGCTTGACAACATTCCATAGTATTGATCTTGATTAGTTTTGAAAGCTTTGACTTTTTGCAATCATGGAATGAGCTTAGGTCTTTGTTGACATCATCAAAACCTTGAGATTGAAGTGTGCTTCTACATCATGGACTTAGAATCATCTGATGGCCATCTCACAACCCTCAAGTTAGGAGATATGCATTCTTGTGTCTAGCCCTTTCTCTAAGGAACTTTATGGCTTTTTTGATGAGGATATCAACCCTTGAATACTTGAATAAATACTCTTAGATAGCTTCATAACCTTGGTAGCCTTTTGTTGGTAGTCATACCTCTTGATCCCCTGCACACATGTCAATGCAATGCAGATGATAATGCTAAAATGAATGCAATGAAACACAAGCTAGGTAAAGAAAAAGGTTAGACAAATTTTGGGGTGCAACAGTTATGACCCTTCTTGCAAAATCTTCCTTGCCTTGGTTTTGCTTACCTTGTTTTTTTGCCTTAGTTGCCTAATTTTGTGCCTAATTTTCATATGTGCATAACTTCTTTGATTTTTATTATTTTGATGTCACTCTTTTTGCACGATGCTCCTTAATATGTCTAGCTTCAACGTGTGAAGAAAAAACTCAAAAATAGTTATTTTTGAAACACTTTGGTCTACTTGAATACATGATCCTTTTTAGGGTTTTCTTTGGTTTTCAAGAACTTTCTTGACATAGTACTTGATTTTTCTTGTAAGATTTATATTTTGTGAATAATTATTGAATGACTAACATGTATATATGTTTGAAAAGTATGCCTTGAAACTTCTTTGTGAACCATGATAGGTTTCTTGATGTTGTAACCTCATGAACATGATCCTTCACCCCCATCTTACTTGTTTATGTGTCTTGTTAGAAGCATATCATGTTTAGGGTTGTTTCTTGCCTTGAAAGTTACAATGAATCATATTTATCTTTCCCTTTGTGAAGTTTGAATCCATGCTTGAACTGTTGTTACTTTTCTTGCCTATCCATGATTAATTTTCATCAATATGTCTTGAATATGATTAAATGTGTTACATTTGTATTTAATTGATACATATACCATGTTTGATTCATGTTGTAACTTGTTTGCATGAGTTTTGTTTGAATACCATTGATGAAAATGTTGTTCTTACACATGTTTCATGCTTGCCCTTGTTGGTTGTTACCTTCATGATCTTTGAACATTGTAATGTTAAATCATAAAACCTTGGTTGTTACCATGCCATTTGTGTTCAATTGTTTAATTGATCCTATTTGTTTATCTTTATCTTTATCAAGTTTGTTTCCCTAATAATGGAACTTGTCAGTTCTCATCAAGTTGCCTTATTATCATCTTTGCTTAATATTATCACAGGCTTGCCCTTATCTTTCTTGGTTGTTACCATGAATTTATATCTTCATCATGCTTGAATGAATGCATATGTGTGTTTAGGATTTGTTAAGTTTCCCCAAGTGATGTAGCTTTTTAGCTCTCATCCAGTTGTCTTGTTATCCCTTATTCTAAAGGAAAGTCTCTCTATTGACGTCACTGTTATAGATAGCTCATTACCCCTCCCCTTGACTTGGTTAAGTCATTAGGTCCTTTAAATTAGTTAATTTAGAACCTATATTTATTATAATTTGCTTTAAGTCTAAATACCTACCCCTTGTTAGGAGTATCCTTCAATTATAACTTTAAGATAGAGTTTGTTAACTCTATGTAAGGATCATTGTCATGATTACTTACTCCCCTCTTGGCTTTTGTCAAAGTCAATCCCTTTGAGTGCTAAACTTAGATCTAGAGAGTTTTTTCAAACTCTATACAAACATTGTTATGTTTGTTCCCCCATGGAGTCTTGACCATAGTCAAGTATTCCTCAACCTTAGTGAGGTGAACTACGGTTGCTCTGATTCCATCCTAGTAAGGATACGTAAGCATAACATGCGATATCTTTGTGAGCAAACTTAGAACTATCCTTAGGTCTTTACCTCAAACTTTACCTTAACCTTGATCCCATGACCCTAGCAAACAACAACTTAGATAACTTAGCATACATATACACAAAAGGTTCTTGTAGAGTACTACAGATGTTTGGGATGGGAATAACTACCCTAGGCATAACCAACCCCCGATCCACGAAACTTTAGCATTGTTTTTACATCGCACAAAAGGTTTTTCATTCTTTAACCTTTCCTTTGGATAAATTAAAGCTCGATGGTGAATTTCAATGAATTAAAATTCAAGTTAATCAATAGCTTGATATCCGATTCTCACGGCAACAGAAATGGCGACTTCACTGGGGATAGATTGAAGGTTTAACCCACTTTGTGTGCTTGTATGTTATATCTTTGTAAGTTTTCCTATACATGTATGTTTGTGAATATATAACTGTATGTTTGCTTTGGATCATTTGGGTGATATATTGAGTGGTGAGATAAGTCCTAACCCGAACTTGAGCGTACACGTATGATAGGATGTGGTATGATCAATAGTTGACTGTTGGGTGTAGTCCTAACATGTTTGACATATGATGTAAACACGCTCAGTTGAGACCTCCTTGAGATAATTAATGGTGCATGAGTAGTCATGCATTTCATTAGTTGTTTCACCATGAGAGTCTGTGAAATTGAGGACCTTTAGTTAGCCACTTACCCCACTTGGCCTTTTTAGGACATAGTGCGGTGACTATGTAGGAGTAGTCCTGAGATAGTTGTTACACGATACTACACTCATATAAGTTTATCCCAAGTATATTTTTGACCCACGTGAGTAGTCATCTTGGTTAATAATATTCGAAGGATTTATCTATGACTCTGGGAACTCTTGATAGAACTCATTCTGCAGGTACAATGAACTTAGTACATGTCCTTTCGGAGGGTATACCCTCATTTCATGCTCATAACCCCGAACCTAGGACCTTTTCTTGTTAGTATATGCATTTGTGCATTGTGTATACTTGTATATGTAATATGTGTGCATCATATCATCATGACATCTCATCTTGTTGCACTGCTTGTGTGAAACTCAGTTGTCTTCTGTTTGCGAAACCCTAGATATCATGGATTTTGGGAAAAGAAACACTAAGAAATACAACTTCAAGAAATGTGATACAAAGAAGTTGATAGAGCTAGGAATGTTGGTATCCGAAGATTTTGGAAAAACGTACGGGAAACTCATGAGTATTGTGAAGACTAGAATGGAAGAAGGGGTTCTTAGCCCTTTGGTTCAGTTCTACGATCTGCTATACCACTGCTTCATCTTCCCGAATTACCAATTGATGCTGACACTGGAAGAATACTCTTACTTCATTGGAATCCCTATGACAGATAAGAACCCGTTCAGCGGTTTGGAGAAGTTACCCTCGCCGAAAGAGATTGCTGATGGACTTCATCTAGAAGTATCCGCTTCAAAGAATGTAGTTATAGGTTTTCATTTTGATTACTTATTGGATAAGGCTACTTACCTTGCCAAGGAGGGTATTATGGACGCATTTGAAGCGGTTTTGGCTCTATTGATATATGGGTTGGTGTTGTTCCCTAAGATAGAAGAATTAGTCAATTCAACTGCTATCACCGTGTTCTTGAATGGTAATCTGGTACCTACTTTGCTAGGTGATGTTTATCATTCCATTCATCATAGGACTCTTCATGGAAGATCAACTATTCTTTGTTGTGCACCCTTGTTGTACAAATGGTTTGTCAATCAGTTACCAAGGACAGACGCTTTCAAGGAAAATCATAATGGTTGAAGATGGTCTCAAAGGATTATGTCTCTAACTCAAGCAGATATTCGCTGGTACGATCCTGCCTATGATCAAGGGCCCTACATTAACAGCAGTGGTTATTTTCCTAATGTACCACTCCTGGGAGTACAAGGGGGAATCAACTACAATCCCACTTTGGCCAGACATCAATTTGGATTCCCAATGAAAGATAAACCTAGCAACATCCTATTGTTTGGTTTCTTCTACCTTAACGCCAAAGAAGATGAGAGTTCAAGGAACAATATGATTTATTCTTGGGAGAACATCCAGAAGAAAACTAAAGCTAACCTTGGGAAAAGGAATTGTGTAGCCTTTGAGCTATTCACTTAGTGGGTTCAATCTAGAGCTCGTAATCTCAAGATAACCTACCTTCCTGAAAAGAATACACAGATTATTATTGCATCATCTTCCGCCATCCCTATTGAAAAGATGGAAGAATACCAAGAGATCCTTGAGAGAACCAAGCTTTATAGGGACACTTGGGAGGGAAAGGACCATACTCTTCATTCTGAGATGATAGAATTGAAGAGAGAGCTAAAAGACAAGGATGAGTTGATTGAGTGGCTCGAAAGTCGCTTGATTGGTGAAGATTGATGAAAGAGAACTTATTTTTCTCTAGTGTCAAGCCTACGCAAAGTACTCATGAGTATTCAAATATCCCACCAACTTTTGGCACCTAGAAAGGAATAGTAGATAAATTGGTGATGGAGAACACTGTGCTGAAAAGAATGAAGAGGACACGCGGATAGGACTCTTGTCAGATTCCTTGCCCATAGGGCCTAGTCTTCTCCTTTGATGTAACCTCACGTTTCTTGTATTTTATTTCAAAAGTTGTAATGTTTCCCAATATAAATGAAACAAGGGTTTTGCTTCAATTTATCTTCTGAGTTTTGTAAAACCAGTTGTATCTAGTATCTTTGCATTGCATTTTTCATTTTTCTAACCATTCAAGGAATTCAAAATCTTTTTTTTTGACATAGTAATGGATCAAAGAAACAAGTTCACATTCCCAAGCCTGAGGTTGGACAACTTGAGGATATTAAGAGTCCTAGTAAGAAACTCTGTTGCTTTCATCTCCAAGTATGGAGACATGTTATCTTTACTGGACATGCAAGTAAAAAAGAAAATGCTGCTAGCTCTCATAAAGTTTTATGATCCTTTTTACCATTGCTCACGTTTCCGGACTTTCAATTGTTGTCGACTTTGGAAGAATACTCTGCGCATTTGAAGATTCCCATGACTTTTACACCTCACTATAGAAGAGAGAGAATACCAAATAGGAGAGATGTTGTTGAGGCTCTACACCTGGAACCCACTGACCTTCCAACCCGTTTGGATATTAGAGGTGGATTTACTAGAATGAAAGCAAGACCCTTTATGGAAAAGGTTGAGTTCATTATGATCATGGAGATATGGGAACCTTTGAAGTGGCCTTGATTTATGGCTTATATTTGTTTCCAAGTAGCCTTGAGTTCATCATCTTAGAGGCCATCAAGTTATTCATTGTCAGAAATCCTACTCCTACTTTATTGGCTGATACCGATTACACCATTCATCGGTGGAGGGTGTGTGATCTCAGACAATTTTTTTGTTGCACGGTGCTCTTAAGCAAGTGGTCTATTTCACATTTTCCCAGGACGTTCTCTTTATGGAACCTAGAAGATAGTGATGCATGGGTTAGAAAGCTGGCTTCACTCTCTCACTATGACATCAACTGGTATGATCTTGCTCACCGAGGAATAATAATGATACATAGCTATGGGGATTTCCCAAACGTACCTATGATCGGCACCAAAGGATGTATCAACTACAACCCTATCCTGGCCCACCGCCAGCTAGGATATCCAACTGAGGAAGAACAAGATCCAACCTTGTTAGAGACTTGCTTCTATGAAAAAGGTAGTGACCTAGATTTCGAAGCACAAGTCATATTTGACTGGTGTCATCCCAACTTACAAGGAATGACTGTCGTGGAAAACCCGAGTTGTCTCGCTTCAAAGGCATATCTACTTTGGTAAAAGGAGATAGCGCTGAAGATGTTCTACACCTGCTCTTATGACATTTCACCAGTCCCGGAAGACCTTTTTTCTAGAGGAGAGTGGAGGTTCGCTTTAGTCAAAGCCAAACGAGAAAATGAAGAACTCTGGACTCTGCTTCGTTAAGACCATATGAGGGCAGGGCTGCAAGAAGGAGAAGGATCATCTTGTTAGAAGATCTTGGCCTTTTAATTTCCTATTATTTAGTTTGAACCCCTAGGTTTTGGGAATGTGTAACCTTCATTTTGTAAAATGTTGTAAAAGTTTCATTCGCTAATGAAAACTTTATGCTTATGAGACTCCATTTGTTAATGAGAATTTGGTTAAGCTTTCATTTGTTAATGATAAGCATCACGTCGTTACATGTTGATCCATTAATTTTGTTCATAAACAAACCTTTTGGTTTTCCTTGAATGTGTGGGTTGCATTTGCATCTGCATCCTGCATTTCATTTGCATTGTATTGCATCAGTTCTCCAACTCATCATGTGCTCTGTTGTTGTCAGAAATCACGCTGAATACCCACTGATACACTACCAGAGCCAGCGCTAAGAGAAGAATGGCTGATCAAGATCAAAGAATTGAACAAATCAACAACGACCTCGAGGGGTTAAGCGGTGATGTTAGACAGATTATGGAAGTTCTACAAGTGATAAAAGCAAAAATGGACATGTAGATTACAGTTGTATCTGAAATCAATACAACATCGGCAAATCCTCCTCCGATAGTGACCTCAGCAACTGAACATCCGTTTGGTATCGCCAAGGATTTCACGCCACCATTCGGTAATGCCCAACAATTCAATGTTCAATAGCGCTCTAATCTGCAGACTGTTCCGTTAATGACGGAATTCCAAAATCCTATCTACACTCAGGCAGGTGCTCAGGCACAAGTCCGACCGATCTTTAATGATCATCAGTAGATATTTGATATACCCGATAGGTCTGAGGTCGAAGATGAGAAACACGAAAAATTAAGGGTTGAGGTGGATATAATGGCAAGACGGATGAGGGCCATAAAAGGAAACAACGTCTTTGGTTCCGATGCTAAGGATATGTGCCTGGTTTTTAGTTTGGTATTTCCTCCTAAGTTCATGATGCCCACATTTGAAAAATATGAAGGAGCAACCTGCCCAAAGATTCACTTGATCATGTATTATCGGCGTATGGCCGTGCACATTGAAAATGACAAATTATTAATCCATTGCTTCCAGGACAGGATTAATGGTGCCTCTGCCAAATGCTACCTAAGTCTAGACTAGTCAAAAATCCATTGCTTCCAAGACTTGTCTGACGCATTCATTCAACAATACAAGTACAGTATAGACTTGGCGCCAGACCGTCGTCATCTCCTCAGCATGACATAGAAGAGCTCAGAATCTTTCAAAGAGTACGCACATAGATGGTGCGAAACTGCCACTCAGGTGGAACCTTCCCTAACAAAGAAAGAATTGGCCGATTGGTTCGTAGATATAGTCAGGCCCAAATTCTACGAGAGGATGATTAGTAGCGTCACAACGAAATTTTCCGATATTGTGGCCGTAGGTGTGAAAGTGGAGGCAAGTTTTAAGAACGACAAAGTAACAAGCTCAGCTAGTAGTACCAACACTAGCATAACGAAGAATCCACCGAGCAATTTTCATAAGAAAAAAGAAGGGGAAACTAATGTTGTAATTTGTGACAGGAGGGTTCAGAGCATAAGGAATCACCCACAAAATCAACAACTATCTCGTCTACAACCACAACAAAACTATCAGCAGTACCAACAATAGCAGTATGTGGTCGCAGTCACGCCAGTTTTTCAACCTCGGCCAAATCAACAAAACTTTCAACAACAGGCGTCCAATGCCTACCAGCAAAATCATAATCAACAAGCACAACAGGAACAAAGAGCTCCAGCTCTGAGGCCTGCTTCCCAAAATAGAAGGCCAAGGATTCAGCCCATTCCTATGAGTTACACTGAGTGGTAACCCTTAATTGTGTGACAAGGCCTGATTCAAACAAGGAAATTGGGTCCTCCTTAAAATCCGTTGCCACATTTCTACAATCCAAACGCATGTTGTACCTTTCATGAAAATTCCGCGGGACACGACCTTGAAGGCTATAGCACTTCAAGACATTGTGCACGAGTTTATTGAAAAGAAGATTCTCTCCTTCGAGGATAATCATCCCAATGTGGAAAACTGTCTTTTACCAAACCATGGTGGTGTCCATGCCGTAGAGGAAGATTATGATATGAGAGTGATTTCCAGAGTTTCTGAAGTTAAAACTCCATTGACCGAGTTACACAAGAAATTGATAAAGGCAGATCTGATCAAAGACTCTCATGAAGACTACAGTAATTGTTATCATAATTCGCAAGGTTGTGACTTAGTGTGGAGGAATATTCGATCGATGGTTGACGAGGGTATGCTACAGATATATGGGAAAAAGATAAAAGAAGATATCTCGGTGATTGAACCTATATTCAATTTACCAAAGAAGTCTGAAAAAGTGTCGCTATTCAACACTGTTGTCGCTAATCGAAAAAATACAACGACGGAGAGGCGAAAGTGGAAGAACAGAAGAGTCGCCATCGAAATTTATTTATCCCAAAAGGGGAAGGGAAAACATAGAGAAAACCCCAAGAAGGAAATGGATAAGATGGTCTTACAACCAAGAGAAAGAGTTCGAAAGCCGGTTATGCGAGGGGAAGGTATTAACACCCCTCACATCCATCGTACTCGATGGGAACCATTTTCTTGTCTATGTGTGAGGATATTGCTAAAGGATACTGCTTTCTAAGAGTATTCTAAAAGGAGATAAAAGGGTATGAAATAAAAATAGAGAGAAAAGAGAAAGTAAAAAGAGGAAGGAGACTCGGTAGGAGCTCGCAGTCATATGCCTACATATTCTCAACAAGTATGAGAAAGTCAGAGTCAACGTAGTTCGGAAAACTACGGATGAAAAAGATGGAAGTGTGCTCACCAAGGATTGGGGCTCTTGTGCCTACGTATCTTCACTTAAAAGAAGTGAAGAATCAGACTGTCCGTAGTTCGGACTACGGTATGTTGGTGTTTTTTATGGACGATGCTAACGTACTCATTCTAGTAGTTAGGTGTAGTGCAACTCGCTTATGGAGTCTTAGGCGTTACCTGTTTGTGATAGAACGGATGTAACATGTCCTTTTTTAAAAGAAATAGTTTTCTCCATCAAGGCAAAATGTCACATTTGATTGATTGAGGGTTGCTTTTAAGGGTGAAATAAGTCCTAGGATAGTAACCCCTTATGGGTAGTACCCAAGTATTTATCTCAAAAGATTTATTATGGAAATGGTGTGGCGAACATAATCACATCTTCATATTGAAATATGAGTATTAAGATCAAACACTCTATAGTGAGTATCCTAATACTTGGAGAGGAAGAATTCTTCACTCAACCCTCTCTCTTTAGCTCAATACAAAGGGAAACTTATTCTCTTATTAAAGATGTTTTGATTTTTTAATGGTAAGTATTTTATGACAGTGAACCCTAAAGGTAATATCAAGTACTCAGGATAGGAGAAGGCCTTCGCCTAACCATTCCACAACCATCCAAGTTTATTAGGAAAAGAAGTTTTGAAATGGAACTTCGTACAAGACCAAGGTTTTTAGACTCAAGGAGACAAAACGAAGTAGAGAAAAGTTTGGAAAAGAAAGGGTGGTAAATAGATCAAGGTAGGTTGATGGCAATGCGCGAATTAATCGACTTACAAAGGTGAAACCCATACAAGGTTAGTGTGGGGTTAATGGAAAAGATAAGAAAAGAGAATAAGATGAAAGAAACCTTAAGGTGTAAACCAAGTTAAAGGGTTTTGAAAAATGACTTGACATTGGATCAAGTCTTATTTGTTCTTTATTTTAAAGGTGTTCTAATCCTAAGTTCATTTTATCTTTCTTAAGCAACAAGCAAGCATAGTCAAGAAGTTAAAAGAACTAAACTATTACACTATAATGGGGAGTGGGAAAAATAGTTCCCACCAAGGATGAAGATGATATAAGATACATGGAAGGTATGAGTAAGAATATACAAAGATGCATTAAAAGAGAAACATCAAAAACAAGACAAAAGGTCAAATTCAACAAGGTAAGCAATGAATAGTCATAAGTGCATACAAATATAAAATATGAAGCAAATGATCAAGACATGTAATATATGAGATAAAAACAATATGTGGAGCAATGAAATCAATCCATAACTCATCAAAGATCAATCAAAATAAGACGTGAGAATAATCTCCAAGCAGTGTACAAAATACAAGTCAAGTAATCTCACAATGAACAAAGAGTCATATGAAGTGTGTGTGAGGTAATGTGATCATGAAATGAGGGCAAAAACACCTTGACCCACAAGTTAAACATCTTACATGAAACACATAAATATCAATAAGCCTCAAATGGCACATGCAAAGAAGTGTCAAAACAAGACTAACTCAAGAGGTGACTAAATGAAACACTCAAACAATGCCAAACTTGCAAAAATCCACTAAAAAATAGGAAAAAGGTTCAAAGATCATGAAACTAAATCAAGAAGAACCTCGAGGCATTATGTTATCATATTCCAAAATGCCACAAGCTATAATCAACCTCAACTATGTCAAGGGATCAATATGCTAAGCATATGACTCAAACATGAGGAATTATCAACACCCCTCAAAGAGGCCTCCACCAAAAATAGAAAGATACTGAAATAAAATCCCAAAAAATAATAAAACATAATTTCAAACACATAATTAAACAATTTATAAAGATGGGAAGAAGATAGGCTAAGGAAAATGCTCAAAATAGTTGAATCATGCAAGTTAAGCATCAAATTGGGAGTGAATCGAGGGTCAAAAAGTCATAAATGGCAAGTCACCTTAGGTAACTCAAACCAAGCTCAAAATAGCATCACATAACCCTCATTCAATGGTCTTAATATGGCTAAAAAATTAGCCTCAATTGATGAGCATAGTCACTCAAATTCTCAACCCTAATGCAAGGGTATCAATGGAAGTACCTATTCAAAATAAATCCAAAATACAAGGAAAATAAATAATTAAAAAAGAAATAAAATTATGAAAATTAATATAAGATATTAAAGGATCAAAAATATATTTGTGTATTTTTAAAATATGTGGAAGCATTTAAAATAAAATAAATTGAGAGTATCAAAATAAAAGAAAAATAAAATGAAGGGGGTGCATTAGTAAAATTGAAATGAACTGAAAATCAGTTAAATAACACATTGGGCCCAAATGAGGGTGGTGTAGATATCAAAAGGAAAAGGCCCGTAGTCAAAACACTACAAATCAGAAAACAAAAAATTGACACGCATGGCCTGCCATGTCATCTAGTTAATTGAGGTGGCAGCCACACAGCGCCACATAACATACCACCTAAGCACAGGTCAAAAGGTCAAACTTCAATACTATATATCCATTACTTTATATCTTCATCATGTTTGAATGAATGCATATGAGTGTTTAGGCTTTGTTAAGTTTCCCCAAGTGATGTAGCTTGTTAGCTCTCATCCAGTTGCCTTGTTATCCCTTATTCCAAAGGAAATTCTCTCTATTGACTTCACTGTCATAGATAGCTCATTATCCCTCCCCTTGGCTTGGTTAAGTCATTAGATCCTTTAACTTAGTTAATTTAGAACCTATATCCATTATACTTTGCTTTAACTCTAAAGACCTACCTCTTGCTAGGAGTATCCTTCAATTAGAACTTTAAGATAGAGTTTATTAACTCTATTTAAGGATCATTGTCATGATTACTTACTCCCCTCTTGGATTTTGTCAAAGTTAATCCCTTTGAGTGTTAAACTTAGATCTAGAGAGTTTTGTCAAACTCTATACAAACATTTTTATATTTGTTCCCCCTTGGAGTCTTGGCCATAGTCAAGTATCCCTCAACCTTAGTGAGGTGAACTTTCTTGACATAGTACTTGATTTTTCTTGTAAGATTTATATTTTGTGAATAATTATTGAATGACTAACATGTATATATGTTTGAAAAGTATGCCTTGAAACTTCTTTGTGAACCATGATAGGTTTCTTGATGTTGTAACCTCATGAACATGATCCTTCACCCCCATCTTACTTGTTTATGTGTCTTGTTAGAAGCATATCATGTTTAGGGTTGTTTCTTGCCTTGAAAGTTACAATGAATCATATTTATCTTTCCCTTTGTGAAGTTTGAATCCATGCTTGAACTGTTGTTACTTTTCTTGCCTATCCATGATTAATTTTCATCAATATGTCTTGAATATGATTAAATGTGTTACATTTGTATTTAATTGATACATATACCATGTTTGATTCATGTTATAACTTGTTTGCATGAGTTTTGTTTGAATACCATTGATGAAAATGTTGTTCTTACACATGTTTCATGCTTGCCCTTGTTGGTTGTTACCTTCATGATCTTTGAACATTGTAATGTTAAATCATAAAACCTTGGTTGTTACCATGCCATTTGTGTTCAATTGTTTAATTGATCCTATTTGTTTATCTTTATCTTTATCAAGTTTGTTTCCCTAATAATGGAACTTGTCAGTTCTCATCAAGTTGCCTTATTATCATCTTTGCTTAATATTATCACAGGCTTGCCCTTATCTTTCTTGGTTGTTACCATGAATTTATATCTTCATCATGCTTGAATGAATGCATATGTGTGTTTAGGATTTGTTAAGTTTCCCCAAGTGATGTAGCTTTTTAGCTCTCATCCAGTTGTCTTGTTATCCCTTATTCTAAAGGAAAGTCTCTCTATTGACGTCACTGTTATAGATAGCTCATTACCCCTCCCCTTGACTTGGTTAAGTCATTAGGTCCTTTAAATTAGTTAATTTAGAACCTATATTTATTATAATTTGCTTTAAGTCTAAATACCTACCCCTTGTTAGGAGTATCCTTCAATTATAACTTTAAGATAGAGTTTGTTAACTCTATGTAAGGATCATTGTCATGATTACTTACTCCCCTCTTGGCTTTTGTCAAAGTCAATCCCTTTGAGTGCTAAACTTAGATCTAGAGAGTTTTGTCAAACTCTATACAAACATTGTTATGTTTGTTCCCCCATGGAGTCTTGACCATAGTCAAGTATTCCTCAACCTTAGTGAGGTGAACTACGGTTGCTCTGATTCCATCCTAGTAAGGATACGTAAGCATAACATGCGATATCTTTGTGAGCAAACTTAGAACTATCCTTAGGTCTTTACCTCAAACTTTACCTTAACCTTGATCCCATGACCCTAGCAAACAACAACTTAGATAACTTAGCATACATATACACAAAAGGTTCTTGTAGAGTACTACAGATGTTTGGGATGGGAATAACTACCGTAGGCATAACCAACCCCCGATCCACGAAACTTTAGCATTGTTTTTACATCGCACAAAAGGTTTTTCATTCTTTAACCTTTCCTTTGGATAAATCAAAGCTCGGTGGTGAATTTTGATGAATTATGATTCAAGTTAATAAATAGTTTGATATATGATTCTCACTGCAACAGGTACTAATACCTTCCTCTTGTGTAATCGACCCCTGAACCCCGAATTTGGTTATGAGACCATGTTCTTTCCCTTCTGTGGTTTTCTTGATGTTTTCCTTTCCCCGTAGGGATAAATAAAGTTCGATGGTAACTCTGTTTCCTCGCTGGTTGTTTTTCGCATAGTGACAGCTGGCGACTCTACTGGGGACCCTTTCCCTATGCGAGCCAAACCTAGTTTTGTTTTTCATATGTTTGGATGTTTGCTTTTGTCTTGCTTTGTGCTTGCTTTATTGCTTATATATCTGTTGGGTATGGGTTGTGAGGAAAAAGCTTTACACCCGAGCTTTTTTTAGTACACATTAAGTTAGAAGGTGGTTGTGTATTGACTTGTGAGACTTAAGACTCGTTGAGTTGGTATGACTTCCCCACTCAAATGAGGTCCCTTTGGAGACTCTATTGTCTTGTGAGCATTCTTAACGGTGTTATTATTTTCGATCTAGGAGTCTGTGATTCTGAGAACCTTTAAACCCTATTCCAAAGTTTATTAAGACATAACGCCAAGCTCATTCTCTTGAAGGAATTACCGTCTTACGAATCTTCGTTATAATGGAAAACTTTTGAGGCATGATGTGAGGGACTTTGTCTGAAAGCCCTTGGAGTATCCCATTGTAAACCAATAGGCTAACTACCCGAGGAGAGAGACACTAGTTATGTGAATCCCTATCTCAGTGATTGTTGATCCATGTGCTACGAGCTTGTTCCGAAGCATGCGTTCATAACATTTCATTTGCATATCAAGGGACCTAAAAGGTTGTGGTTGTCTCAAGTATTCTGAAGAATGGCCGAAAACAAGAAAAGAAGCACCAACGCCCTCAAATTAAGAGAACCGAAGCTCGATACCATCAAAGACCTCTTGATTGATGTATCGAAGCTCATCAAGAACAATGAATGAATAAAAGGCTTTCTCTAATTGTGCAACATGCATCATCTATTCACGATTGTCTCACAACAATGCCTAACGATAGCTATAAATTTTAAAAGTCCCTTGAACATAAATCATTCAAGCATTGTGCATACATCATTCACGCATCATTCTTGCACATCATGGACCCAGTTGAGGACTTACCGCTTGGCTTTCTTTTCAATCAGACCACTTCGTCAAGCTGACTCCGCATAAATACAACACCCGCAACAACCAAAGACTAATCATGGAACAATTGCAAGTTGACATGATTGAAATGAGGAGTCAAATGAAGGCCCGGGTGGGTCAATTCATGGAAGCAATACAGGAAATGGCGCAAGGTCAAGAAGAGTTGAGAGCTCTAGGTCTAAGGTCTACTATCGTCATCCCTGAGTCTAAGGTGGTGAATCAGAGTCAAGGAAGTAACCCTTCAAGGAGTGGTGTTCTTAATGGTACTAATCTTCTACGTACTGGTACCAATCCTTCTAGAATCTCTACAATCCCCCAGGAGCTCGTACTAATCCCCCAAAAGCTGGTACAAATCCTCCACATGCTGTTCAGATCCCTGTTCCTGCTGGAATTCTTATGCCTAATCTCGAGATGGACAATCATGCTGACAAGTTCTCCATGCATGATGCAGCTATAGAGTTCCCCACTGAGGCTGAGTGAAAATACAATATGTTAGAGGAGAGGATGAGGGATGTAGAGTGCCAGAACACTTTGGGTATGGACATTCACCACAAGAAATTTGGCAAATTGCAACAGCTCATTTTGGTCTGTTACGATGGTTAGAACCGCCGCAATTTTCATATTACGACGGTCGCATCTTCGTCCCAAAAACGTGCGTCGCGAGGCTGTTTTACGGCGATTGTCAAAACCATTGCACCAACCTTCATTTTCTTTCACGAAGATTATGGAACTAACGTAACCTGAATATTGTGACGGTTACCAATTGTCGTTGAATTTCGTTTTGATTTTTGTTTTCATTGTTGGTTACGACGGTAAATTGTGGCGGTTATAACCACCTCAAGTTGAGAATGTTTGAAAAAGAAATTCTACCTTCTATATCTTTATGGGCCACTTTCAATAAAACCTCTATATAACCTCTATATCTTTCTTTCCCAGTTTACAGTTATAAAAAATATAGTAATATATTAAATCATTACAATAATATTTTGCAGACATTGAACTAAATGAGTTTCTTTCTATGAATCTAATAATACTCAGTAATAGGAAAGACTAACATACAACAAATATACATTAAGTATTGAATCTACAACAAATATACACCTTGCCATGTCTATCAATCACAAGGTTTGAATCTACAACATTGTTCACTTCACACATATGCTTCCCACAACATGATCCATCCTAAAATATGAAACAACAAAAGGATAGTAAAAACGATTAGTTTCACAGTATAAACCACACTTCAACAATATTAGATTTTTTAGGTTTGCAGAAACTGGAATCCTAGCATGAACAAAATCTCTTATTTTTTCGACAACTTTCTAATCAAATATATATACTATCAAGAATTTGAACATGTTAATAACTAGAGTAATTGTAAAACAAAATCATAATATGTGACATAAGTGTAATTGTATTTTATTTCAAGTGTAAAATTGTGACATAACTAAAGGCATGTAAAAATTATTACATTTTACAAAATGCAGTAACAATGTTACTTTTTTACAACAGCAAATTCAAATTCTAAACTCTCAATGTATCATCAATTGTGACAACTTTAGAAAGCAAGAGTTACACCCACATCATATTACAGCAGTAGTTAAAACAGAATGACAAAGTATGAAGAGTTCAGAAAAGATGGTTGATGAACTCATTTTGATGAAAATGTGATCTCGATGTGTACTGCATTTTGATGTTTACTGTCATAAAAAAAGTTTCTTAATACCTGAAATTTTCATATTTTCGATATTGCTGCAGGGTTTTAGAAACAAGTCTGTCTAATCAAAATCTAAAAATTATAATATCCTTATTTATCAATTAGCTTTTTGACTAGCATGCAAAAACTTAGAAGCGAAGAAAGTAACCAGGAATACATGATTTTGAAAGAAAAAAAAAATAGTTACCTAATTCAAAGGCCGTAATCATACCATCAGTATCAACAACCATAGTTCTTGCCCTGAGAATATGAGTTATGCTTCCCTTCTTAATTTCACAAAGATGTTTAGTCATCCTACAGACATAATTATGAAAACAAAACAATGTAAGCAATTAAGCTCAAATTCGAAAATTCGAAAATCAGACAACCCAAAAATTAAGCTCACATGCATTGTATGAGTCTTCCCACTGCTTGTTACCCCATATGCGAATACTGTTCATGAATGAAAACTAGAGAGGAGCTCATTTATTAATTACACAATATGCCAGATAAGATAATGAAAAACAATCTAGAAGTCTCTCATCCAAATATTTCTCCATGCACAGCGGCTAAACAATTGGAATGATCAACTTCAAGGAAAAAATCATACAATAACTTAGATAACCACAAGGTAAAAACATGATATATATTAGATAATGTTCTAAACCGATATGATTACAGCGACAAAGCTAATAACCCTCTAGCACTTCCTAGCACATGTTGTAGAAATCACAGACCCAATTATTATGAATCTATGTGTTTGGTAAGCTAAAATATGACAAATCATCAGTTACGGATCGCATGCAAAATAGACACAACAAGGAAATCATTCACAGGTCACAAAACCTGATAAAACAAAAAATTCACAAATCGATACAAACACAAAATGTCAATGATTCTTTGGTCCCAAAATTGATAAACACTTCACTAAAATCATCATCAAACAAGTTTATCGGCAATCAATCAATGTCACTCATATGATATTCTCGCCCATTTAGTCATTTAAAAAAAAATTGAAATAAGAGCTAAGGTACCACAGCGAAAAATAGGTCACACAGATGGAAGTGAATAAAATGAATAATTAAAATCAATTGATTGATTGATATCACCTCATGAAGCTTAGATAGACGAGGCACAAAATTGGGAATACGAGCTTTCTTTCTTTCTCTAGAGCCCGTTGAACTCTACTTGGGCTTGGGTTTGGGCTTTGTACGGGTCGAACTAGATGAATGAGTTTTGGGAGTAACTTGTTCCTCATTCGATGAGATAACAACAACGCAATTTTGCTTTGGAGACCCGTAGAAGTGTATGGTCAGCAATTGGTTTCAACAGACCTGAATGTAGGAGGAAACAACAGCAGCAGTAATGGATCAATGTTTTCATCAAAAAACCCTTCAAAAGCATCAAAATTATAAAGCATCTAGGTTCACCTGAAGTTTAGTGTTTAATCTACATCTGTTGGACTTAGAATAAAGGAGAGTTGTTAGGATTGGAGTTAAAAATTTAACATAAGTTAGCAAGTTAATAAGTTTGTTAGGTGGTTGTTAAGATTGTTATTTTAGTTTTTCTTAGAAAGTATAATGGTTCTCGTCGAGTACGATGGATGCGTGGAGTGCTAATACCTTCTACTCGTATAACTGACTCCCTTACCCGTTTCACTCTCTCTTGAGTTTTATCGATATTTTCCCTTTTCTTTTGGAATAAATAAAGTTTGGGGACGACTCTATTGTATATCGAACGTGTGGTGTGCTCAAGTATAATCCCGCTAGCTTCATAGTGAATTCAGCCCCATTCATGATAGCCCACATGTGCACAGTTTTAGAAAAGATATGAACTACCTCTTTTGGAGGGTTGATTACATTCCTTGCTCGTGCTCTAGGGGTCGATACTAAGCTTGCCACCTTGGAACCTTTAACACCCCACACCATTGATCTCAAATTCTTAAGAAACATGTGGTTGTGTAGAGTTAGACCTGAGGGAGGTTAACACCTCGTGGTTCACAGTGTAGCAATAAAAAGTGTTGTTTTACCATGTTTTGGTCGTACTAACGTATGATGTAAGAGAAATTAGACCTATGATTTGAATACTCCACCAGTTATTGGACCGGTGCCACAAGACATCCATCAAGATTTTACAAGAGATGGTGGTACTGATGATGAGTATGATTGAAGAAACATGTCTCTCATTCATAACCCCCTACCTCCACATTTTTCACATGCACACACTGCATCTGGTACTTCTAACCATTTTGTAGGTACTTCTTCTGGTTTTTATTTTGATGAGGAGATGTTGCGACAACAGAGAGCTCGTGAGGAAGAGTGGGATGGTCTATTTTATGCCATGTATGAGCAACATCAAGACATGATGGAATTCATTCGAGAATATCAGAGGCAAATAGACTGGTCCCTCCGAACAGTAATAGAAGCTTAACACACCCTAGCATCCCAACAGTAGCGCCTACAGGCCTCACAGATGCGTGATTTCGCTCTTGTGCATGCTAACCAGGGGACCATACTAGGGAACATCACCAGGCTACAGGCGTCCAATGCCTCACTATCAGCACGTATCCAGCAACTCAAGATATCTCAGAGTTCTCGTCGTCGAAGCAGGATTCGTCATCAGCGACATCCAGACTATGGAGAAGGTGGCGGTGGTAGCCAAGAGTAGCATCTTATCCAGGTTCTACTTATCCTTTTCCACCTTTTATCGAAACATTGGGGACAATGTTTGGTTTGAGTGTGGGAGAGGATCTTTACTTCTTTCTATTTTTACCGCTTTCTAGTTAAGATTTTTAGTTTATTACATTAAGGATGATATCATTACATGTGTGTAGCGTCAGGTTTTGTGGCGCGACCACTACAACTTTTGGTACTACTTTCTTATTTTTATATTTATCCTATGAAGCTTAAAAGGAAGGGGAAGATATTTTAAGTTAACCCTGCGCGCAAGTGTTTTGCCTACAACTACGAAGAGATCTGGAATCGGGGGTTGGTTATGTAACGTCCCGATTATGATTTCCCATTTTTATTGAGTCTTTTATTTTATTTGGGTGATTATTATTTTATTTTTGGAATTGGTGTGTTAATATTATATGTTTGCATATTGTGTTATTATACCGTTTTTGAGAGTTTTCGGGGAAATTAGGTTGGAGGGTATTTTAGATATTTCTTAATTAATGTTAAGTTAGATATTTTGTGAGAAAATGAATTATTAGATATTTTGGGAGAAAAAGTAATAGAAAGAATTAGAACAGAAAGGTATAAGAGAGAAAGAGGAGAGAAAAGAGAAAGAAAGAAGAAAAATGAGAGAAAGAAAGAGGAAGAAGAGAAAAGAGAAGGAAGAGAGGAAAAAGCTTGGAAATCTTCAAAAACAACTTCTAGGAAACCATTTAATCGGGTAAGGGAGTGAAATCTTATTATCTCATCAATGTATATCATTGTGTATGTGTTGTTTGGATTGTTTTGGTTGTTTTTCAACATATTTCCATTTTAGGTCGAATTGGTTAAATCGATAGAAACCGATGTTTTAACGGTTAGAATTCAATATAAATTGCGTAGTTTAGTCGAGGAATATTAGGCCGAGACTATTGGAACTTGTTTGTTTGGAATCGGGTGATTTTGTGACTTTTTGACATTTTTGGATGAGTGAGGGTTTGTGTAGCGAAGCGTTCGCTAGGCGAATCACTGGCGAGTGAGGTAGCGAAGTGTTCGCTAAGCGAGCACACAGCGAGCTGCCAGCGAACATTCCCAGACTTGGATAGAACCAAAATGATCAAAACTCGCTGGAGCGAGTGGAGTAGCGAAGGACTCGCCATTCTGCTCGCCTAGCGAGCATGCTAGCGAGCATGACAGCACAACATTTATTTTTATTTCCACCCAATATCGATTCTTCGACTTGGATGTGATCAACCTTCTCCCGAAACGTGTAGCTTATGTGTTGTTATATGATATGTTGTGGGTAGCCGTATGGCGTGAATCCTAGATTGTGGAATTTATTGTGAATTGTGGCATTTTGGCAAATAAATGCATTGTTTAAATTAAATGTAAATGCATGATGTTTGTGATAGAGTTCGTTGTCGTTTAGGTGGTAAAGCGATGCTCGTTGCCGTTTGGCGTAATTGATGTGAATGTATATGGATTATATGTGATAGTATGAGATGAATGCATGAATATATTGTGAATATGTATGCATTTCAAGAGTGTCTTGAGTCATTTTGTATGTGAAGCATAATGATGTACATTCTTGTGTTGTGTGATTCTAATGAGAATCCGTTGTAACATCGTGTGCCTATATGAGGTGTGAGTGATGATTACAAACAATTGTGTGCCTATGTGAGGTGTGAGCAATCCATAAACATTGTGTGCCTATGTGAGGTGTGAGCAATGGGTGAACATCGTAGGCCCGACGGGGAGTTACATTGGTAACAAGCGATGGTTCCAATAAGTTCCTGAGTAAACTTGAGATGATTGAGTCGGTACCGCATTGCATTTGCATAGAGTCGTGAGTCGGTCTCTATGATTTGCATTTATCATCTTTATAAATGTGCCTTGGTGAATAAACATAAATGTGAATGTTTATGTGGAATGATAAGAATTGTGAAAGTATGCATGATGAATATGCTTGGCTTTATATGTATATATACACTTTGTGATGTATATTAGTGAGTTGTAATAAATTGTGGTGAGAATACAAAATATGTGTATTTTTATGCTATGATATATAATTATATTCATTGTTGCTATGATAATATTTCTCACCCTTCTGCTGTTTTATGATGCTCTATGAGGCATTGCAGAGTATGTATGCTGGAGGTCTTTTTGTGAAGTGTCTCTTCATTCTTTTGGTCGGTCGGCTCTGATATGTAACACCGGATAACTAGGATGTTTATGATCCCTTTTTGTGATACATTTGTATATGTATCTTGTTGTTGAATGTTTATGAAAACATGACTTATGTTGTTGTATCATACTGGATGATATATATATATATATATATATATATATATATATATATATATATATATATATATATATATATATATATATATATATATATATATATATATATATATATATATATATATATATATATATATATATATATATATATATATATATATATATATATATATATATATATATATATATATATATATATATATATATATATATATATATATATATATATATATATATATATATATATATATATATGTTGATGTTTATTCAATGTTTAGATTTTCCGCTTTTATTCTAAATATTGAGATGTGGGTGTGAGGACTAAGCCCATCTGTTGCAAGTTACCCCACTGTTACATATCTTTTGTTGAACAGGTGTTGTATGTTTTAATTTCATGCGTAATGTGATGGGCCTCTTTTATACTATATTTATAATTATACTCTGATGAAATTTTTAATATGTGACTAATTGTTTATGTGATTATTTGGGGGTATAGAAATGGGGTGTTACAGGTTATACAAAGGGACCCTGAGTATCTATAATAATCTATAGGAACCTTTATTTACATCTGATTTTACTGTTTAAATTGCTTTCTTGAGTCTATTTGCTGTCAGGTGGGGAAAGTTTCTCCTTTGAGGAAATGTTTTTATTGTTTTAGGGTTTTTTATTGTTTTTGGAAAGGTATCTAGACCTAAGGTTTTTTATTAGTGCACTCGCTAAGATTTTGCAATCATATGCCTACGTATTCCCGTAAAGAGATTTGGGGAAATCAGAGTGTTCGTAGTTCCTCCTATTCTATGGGAGGAAAAATATTTGGTGTTTTGTTCAAAGCCCAAGATTGAAACTAAAAGAGTATTTGTGTCTTGTTTAAAGCCCAGTATTGAAGTTAAAAGAGTTTTTTGAGAGAGAATTTGTCTCTAAAGGGAGATACCTCACCTATTAATCACAATTATTGAGAGATTAATTATAAAGGAAGTTGTTTTAACTGGGATGTGTGGAATCCAACAATGCCACACCTTCCTTTATAAGAGAGTTGAAATGTCATGAAGGAAGAAGCTTTAACTCAGTGTAGAGCAATGCCACTTTTTCCTTTATGAATCTTTGCATGCTAAAAGAGGGACATTGGCTTGGATATTTATAATCCAGAGGCTTGCCATTTACATCACTTAGATGAAAGAGAACTTTGGCCATGATAAAGGAGAGACTCCGGCTTGAATTTTGAATCAACAAGTGTGCCACTTACATCAGTTATCTGGAAAAGAGTTTAATTGTTTGTTTTTAAATGTGATGTATAGAGGAAATATCCTCATACAGAAAGGACTCAGAGTTTCATCTATAGGGATATTGAATTGTGTGCCTTGATCAAAGCCCAATGTTGAATCTAAAAAAGACATTAAAAACTTACTCAATTGGGGGAATATTATATCTGTCTTGTACAAGGCCCAAGATTGAGGCTGACTGGGGAAAATCTTTATATGAAGCCTAATAGGAGGCTGAGGAAATTTAAGTGGAGACTGACTCTTGCTGAAGAAAATTAAATCCAAGAGCAGGTTCCAACTGCTCTGAGGAATCAAAAGAGAAACTGAGTCTTGTTGGAGATTAGAGGAGAGTTTGATTTATTGATCTTCCATAAAGACTTTGATTTTTTGGGGATTTCTTGATTATAATATGGCCCTGGATAGGGATTTTAAGGTGGAAGTCAAACTTTGTGGGATCAGAAGATATTCAAAGGATGAGTTTAAATATCTTAGAGGTTTTGACTCTCCTGGGGATTGGTGTAGGTGTAGGGATGACTAGGGTCTATCCTATGCTTTAAGGAAGCCTGGGGGAATTTGATTGAAGCTCAAGAGGAGGATAAGGATGCTTCTAGGAAGTCTGTGGGTGCTTGTATGAAGCCCAAAAGGAGGCTAGGAAATTTAGACTGTCTAAGTCTTAAGAAGAGTTCAAGAAACGTTTCACCGAGAAATAATCCTTTCTTTGTTGAACTGTTACAAGATTAAAAGGGTTAAAGAAGAGGTTTCACCGAGAAATAATCCTCTCTTTATTGAAACTTTTCAAGGTTGAATCAATTGAATAAAACCCAAGAGGAGGCTGACTGTATTGGGAAGAAGAATTCCTTTGTATAGGGGGGCTAGTTGTTTGAACTAAGTTGTACTGATTGATAAGGATCCTATGGTTCGAACTAGTCAAAACTAAAGATGATTCAAATGCTAAGAGAAACTTAACAAGATATGTACATGCATATATACAGAGATATGAATAAGCATATAAACAAGTATCAATTGAATTGAAAAGTTGGTGGATCTTACGCTCTAGATATAGGCCCAAGTGTATTGTGATTGATTAGATGTTTTCTTCAAGACTGAGTTAGGGTTTTGAGAAATTGAAGAAAGTTTTGACTTTGAAGATGACTTAATCTATAAGTAAACAAAGGTGTTGGGTCTTACATTCCAGATATAGGCTCGTGAGTGTTATTTGTATCATGTACAAAGCCCATGATGAATGATGTAACACCTCACTCTACCTCGTATGCGTATTATAGGAATATTAAAGAAAATACATCAGAGTCTTCAAAACACGTAGGATGTCACATAGACATTTTTCTCATTCAATGAAGCATCCAGTCACTTCATGCTTTCCACAATATTTCAACAAGGTCATTCAATAAAACAACGGAATAAAATCAATGTTTAAACATAATCCCCACAACCGGTGTTTATACATCATTAATCCAACACATAAAAGATACGTAAAAATTAATCAAGAAAATAAGCAAAATATAACGTAATCCCGTCATCCCATGTTACGTATTAGAGCAACTCCAAAGACACGATCAAATAGCAACACACTCCAAGTGCTACTCAGGTACCTGGTCATCTACATTCCCCAAGGAGCACAGACGCAACAAACAGAAAGAGAGTGAGAACTACATTTAATAAATAACCGGTGAAATACACATGTTAAGAAGTAGTTACACACCATACATAAAATCATACACATACAATGCACATACACGTGCCACCTCAATCACTCGGCATCAATAGCCCATATCAAATACAAATATGCAATGTGACTCACTGACTCGACACAATGCATATGGTACCATCATAAATACATACGGTTCACCCTAGAACCCGATTCCTGTCGGAATCCGGATAAGTCGTATACGTTCCTCTGAACTACAACTTATCTCCACAACGACTTCCACATGAAGTCCGGATGAACTAGGCACCCATCATAGATTCCCACCTAGTCACCTCCACAAGACAGATGACATGAAATGCATGACAACACCATTATACAAATATAATAATAACTTCAAGCATAATTCACGATCCTCAATGTTCCACACGAGCCATCCGCTTACCGTAATCCTCTCGGGAATTACCATCATCACACCAGATCGTCCACACCAGACGGTTCTGGCCCCCACATATCAATCACATCCCTAAGGACAAAAATGTAATTTTCCATATTCTCTCTAATTCAATTCATTACTAAACTTCCTTAGGTTCATTTTAGTCATATTAATCCTACCGATTAAACGGAATTGCGTTCTAAGCAAAATCTGGACAGAAATCATAAAAATGGGAAAAAAAGTCATCCCAGGCCTGCCCATACGCGTATTGCCTTGCCTGTTACGCGTAATGTCTTGTTGTCATGCCCACCATACGCGTATTTCCCTATCTATTACGCGTATTTCCATGCTATCAGGCCCACCATACGCGTATTTCCCTACTTGTTACGTGTATTTCCCTGTCCCATACACGTATCACCAGAACTGCTGCCAAAAACTCATATTTCATCCCTTTCACAGATTCTCACTCAATACTCTTTATTTTACCACTCAAATCAACCCAGAATTTAGTTTTTTGTTAATTGTTTCTCTCTACCTCCACTATACTTCATCTATCCATTATTTTCTTAAGATTTCTATCATGCAAGATTCAATTTCGTTAACCCTCAAACCCTTATTTCCTAGATCTGTTATCTGTCAGAATTATACCACAACATCAATCGATTCTACACAAATTTCATATCAATCCCAGATTCATACACACAATCATCATATAATAATCACTCAACAATAACAGTAATTTTAGGGGATTCATCATAATACGAAATTCAGATCAAGGAAACCAAAAACAGACATAAATCCTATGAGAGAAAGGACCTCTCACTACCCTCTCATGTTAAGTCACCCATATTGAAATCCATTCTCCCCCCTTACCTTGGATTTGATCTGTTTCTTGACAATAATGGAGAAATTGGTTCTTCTTACCCTAGCTCTCCTTTCTCTATCTTTTCCTCTTTCACGAATGTTAACTGTTTAATCCCACTAATGCTCTCTAAACCCTCTTAATCAGATTTTTAATTCATTTACTTTAATTACTAATAATAATAATAATAATAATAATAATAATAATAATAATAATAATAATAATAATAATAATAATAATAATAACCATAATCCTAATAATATTATTATTAGTAATAATTGAAATAGTAATATTAATAATCTTGTTATTAAATTATCCCTTATTCTAGGTCCACATTACCCCAACTAAGGTCACCTCCCACTCTCGCTCCTAACCTCATACCCTTATTAAGAACATCACCACCAATACACCACAGCAAAGTATAAAACGACTAAATAATTTAAATAGGGTGTTACAACTCTCCTCCACTTAAAATATTTTCGTCTTCGAAAATGTACCTGATGAGAACAATTTCGGATACGACTCTCGCATCTTACTCTCCAATTCCCAGGTCACACTTCCTCCAGCAGCTCCTCCCCAAGCTACTCTCACCAATGGAATATCGTTCCCTCTTAGTTGCTTCATCTTGCGGTCTTCGATCCTCAAAGGCATCACCTCCACCATAAGGTTATCTCGAACTTGCACTTCATCCCTCTGAAGCACATGAGATGGACCATCAACATACTTCCGAAGTTGCGATACATGAAACACGTCATGCAGGTTCGAAAGTTCGGGTGGCAACGCCACTCTATAGGCAACCGCTCCAACCCTCTGCAGAATTTGATATCGTCCAATGAACTTAGGATCCAATTTCTTTGATTTCAGCGCACGACCAACACTGGTCACCAGATTGACTCTTAGAAATACATGGTCACCCTCGCTGAATTCCAAGTCTTTCCTCCTATTATCATGGTAGCTTTTCTGCCTACTCTGGGTCGTCTTCATTTTCTCTCTAATCATCTGGCTTATCTCCATGGTCTGTTGCATAATTTTGGGTTCGAGTACCATACTCTCACCCGAATCATACCAACATAGAGGTGTCCTACACCTTCTACAATACAATGCTTCAAAAGGTGTCATTCCAATACTAGAATGATAATTGTTGTTGTAAGTAAATTCAATCAGTGGTAAATGATTATCCCAAGCGCCTCCTCGCTTGAGTATACAAGCTTTCAACAAATCTTCCAATGACTGAATAGTCCTCTCAGATTGACCATCAGTTTGCAGGTGATATGCATAACTCAATTTCAAACTGGAACCCAAAGCTTCTTGCAAGCTTCTCCAAAATCCAGAAGTAAACCTCGGGTCTCTGTCAGATACAATGCTCAACGGAACCCCGTGTAACTTCACTACCACTCTGATATAAATTTTTGCTATCTTCGTCAGAGGAAAACTGATGTTAATCGGTATAAAATGCACCGACTTTTTCAATCTATCCACAATTACCCAAATTGCGTCAAAACCTCTCGCCGTATTCGATAATCCAGTCACAAAATCCATTGTAATACTATCCCATTTCCACTCCGGTATTTCCATCGGTTGCATCAAATCGGATGGTTTCTAGCGTTCCACCTTTGACTTCTGACAAGTCAAACAAGCATACACAAACCGAGCTATGTCTTTCTTCATACCCGGCCACCAAAATAATTTCTTTAGGTCTTGATGCATTTTCATAGCTCCTGGATGAATACTCAAGCTACTCCTGTGGCTTTCTTGCAAAATTACCTTTTTCAAATCAGGGTTATCTGGCACACAAATTATGTCTTTGAACTTCAACACACCAGAATCATCTACTTTAAAGTCTTCTTCCTTATCCGTTCCGCCTACGGTTATCAAGTCTACCAATTTCAAATCCCGTTTCTGACCTTCTCTTATTTCACGAAGGAACTCATTAATCACTTTCAGCATCCCCAACATTACACTTTCCGAAGTTAACTCACAAACCATACTCAAGTCTCCAAACTGCTCAATCAAATCCAATTCTCTAATCATCAACATCGACATATGTATCGTCTTTCGACTCAAAGCATCTGCCATGATGTTAGCTTTACCGGGATGGTAACTCAAGCTAAAGTCATAGTCGTTCAGAAGTTCCAGTCATCTTTGCTTCCTTATATTTAATTCCTTCTGGTCAAACAAATATTTCAAACTCTTATGGTCACTGAACACTTCGAATATCGACCCGTACAAATAATGCCTCCAAACCTTTAGTACGAAAACCACTGCAGCTAACTCTAGATCATGAGTAGGATAATTCCTTTCACGAATCCTCAATTGTCGTGAAGCGTAAGCCACAACCTTTCCATCTTGCATCAAAACACCGCCTAATCCCATTTTAGATGCATCGCAATATACCACAAAAGGATCATTCAGATTTGGTAAGGTTTAAATTGTTGCGGTAGTCAACCTTTTCTTCAGTTCTCGCAAACTTTCTTCACACAAAATATCCCATACAAATGTCTGGCCTTTTCTAGTTAACTGGGTCAATAGAAAGGCCAAATTAGAAAACCCTTCTATGAACTTACGGTAATAGCCTGCCAAGCCTAAGAAACTTCTAATCTCTGTCACTGACTTCAGAGTATTCCACTAAAGCACAACACTCACTTTCGATGGATCCACTGCTATGCCTCCTCCAGAAATAACATGTCCAAGAAAACTCACTTTGCTCAACCAAAAATCACACTTCAAAAGTTTTGCAAACAATTTATTATCCTTTAGCACTTGCAACGTAACCCTCAAATGCTCTACATGATCTGCTTCTGACTTGGAGTAAATCAAAATGTCATCAATGAAAACTACCACAAACTAGTCCAAATAAGCATGGAAGATACGATTCATGTACTCCATGAACACACCCGGTGCATTAGACATACCAAACAACATCATTGCATATTCATAATATCCATACCGAATTCTGAAAGTTATTTTCTGGATATCGTCTTCTTTCACACGGATCTGATGATAGCCTGACCTCAAATCAATTTAACGGAACATACGAGCTCCCACGAGTTGATCCATCAGATCGTCGATTCTTGGAAGTGGATACTTGTTCTTGATGGTTACTTTATTCAACTGCGATAATCGATGCACAAGCGCATACTGCCATCTTTCTTCTTCACTAACAAAACTGGCCCTCCCCATGGCGACACACTGGGTCTGATAAACGTTTTGTCCAATAATTCTCCCAACTGAGATTTCAACTCTGCTAATTCTGACGTTGACATTTTGTATGGTTCCATAGATATAGGTCTAGTATCAGGGACAAGATCAATTGTAAACTCTACTTCCCTCTCTGGAGGTAACTCTGCAACATCCTTTGGGAACACTTCAGGAAGTTCTCTCACAACAGGTAATTCCTCAATTGACAACTTACCCTCCATATATAACGAAGCGAACACTGCAAATACTTTAGTTTCGTCTTCTACCAAGATTCTCAACTCCTTAGTAGATATAAGACTATCCATTTATTCTTCTTCAGGAGTCAGAAATAACAGTCTCTTCCTATAACAATCAATATACACATAGTTGCTCTCGAGCCAATTCATCCCTAAAATAACATCCAGCTCGCTGAGTGGTAGACAAATCAAGTCCACTTAAAAATCTTTACCACTTGATCCAATAGATGGAGTATCAATCACCATCACTCTACTCAAAGTCGACGGCACAAGCCCCAGTCTCTTCACACAATCCACATAAATAAACGAGTGAGTTGCACCCGTATCAATAATAGCAATCAAAGGAGTGTTATGAATGTAACATGTACCTCTGACCATACGATCATCACTGGTAGGCTGAGCTCCCACAAATGCAAACACCTTCCCACTTGTCTGAGACTTCTTCGATTTTTGACAGTGGGTGCTGATATGACCCTGCTCACCACAGTTATAACAAGTTGGTGTGTTGGTTCTACAGTCCGCGACCACATGACCTAGCTTCCCACACTTAAAACACTTCTTTACTTCATTCTGACATTCATTTGCACGGTGACCTTCGCCACCACATCTGAAACACTTGAGAGGATTGGAAGGATTTCCTCCCCCACTTGGTTTCTTCCCAACAACATCTTTCTGCTTTCCTTTATCAGCCGGAGCGTGTGTATTCCCATGCCTCTGTTTGCCTCTTCTGTCACTTAGATTCTTATAGTGAGTGATTCTAGCTCTGTTGTCTTCATCATAGATTCTACACCTGTTCACCAGTTCAGGAAAGTACTTGATCTTCTGATAACGGACACCCAGTTTGATCTCGGGACGTAGTCTGTTCTTAAACTTGATGTACTTCGAACTCATAGCTGCATCAGTATTGTAATAAGGATAATACTTTACCAGTTCGTCGAACTTAACCGCATACTCTACCACTGTCATGTTCCCCTGTTTCAACTCAATGAATTCAATCTCTTTCTTCCCGCAAACATCTTCCGAAAAATACCGTTCCAGGAACTCTGCCCTGAACACTGTCCAATTAATGGGATCCTCACTAACTTCCAATCTCTGGCGGGTGTTGTCCCACCAATCCTCAGCCTCACTTTCCAGTATATGGGTACCAAATTGTACCTTCTGATCCTCTGAGCATCCCATGACTCTGAATATCTTCTAAATATCCTTCAGCCATTTCTGTGCTACATCTGGATCATGTCCAAATTACGAAACTCTCTGTTTCTAGCACTCTGATTGATATTCCGACCCATGTTCTCCACTGCCTACGCAACAACTTGTAATGAAGCAGCCATCACAACATCATTCCTACCATCCATACTGCTCAATATCCATTAAAATACAGGTTAGAAGAAACACACGACTATAGACATCCTATATTCAGACTCTACTACAACACTGACCGGACGAACTGACCTGCTTTGATACTTATTGTAACACATCACTCTACCTCGTACGCGTATTATAGGAATATTAAAGAAAATACATCAGAGTTTTCAAAACACGTAGGATGTCACATAAATATTTTTCTCATTCAATGAAGTATCCAGTCACTTAATGATTCCCACAATATTTTAACAAGGTCATTCAATAATACAGCAGAATAAAATCAATGTTTAAACATAATCCCCACAACCGGTGGTTATACATCAATAATCCAACAGATAAAAGATACATAACAATTAATCAAGAAAATAAGCAAAATAAGAAAAATATAAGTAATCTCGTCATCCCATGTTACGTATCGGAGTGAATCCTAGGATTCGATCAAATAGCAACACACTCCAAGCGGTACTCAGGTACCTGGTCATCTGCACTCCCCAAGGAGCACATATGCAACAAACAGAAAGAGAGTGAGAACTACATTCAATAAATAACCGGTAAAATACACATGCTAAGAAGTAGTTACACACCATACATAAAATCATACACATACAATGCACATACATCTGCCACCTCAATCACTCGGCATCAATAGCCCATATCAAATACAAATATGCAATGTGACTCACTGACTCGACACAATGCATGTAGTACCAACACAAATACATACGGTTCACCCTAGAACCCGATTCCCGTCGGAATCCGGATAAGTCACATACATTCCTCTGAACTACAACTTATCTCCACAATGAATTCCACATGAAGTCCGGATGAACTAGGCATCCATCATGGATTCCCACCTAGTCATCTCTACAAGACACATGACATGAAATGCATGACAACACCATTATGCAAATATAATAATAATTTCAAGCATAATTCACGACCCTCTATGATCCACACGAGCCATCCGCTCACCGTAATCCGCTCAAGAATTACCATCATCACACCAGATCGTCCACACTGGACAGTCCTGGCCCCTACATATCAATCATACCCCTAAGGGGAAAATGTAATCTTCCATACTCTCTCTAATTAAATTCATTACTAATCTTCCTTAGGTTCATTTTAGTCATATTAATCCTACCGATTAAACGGAATTGCGTTCCAAGCAAAATCTGGACAGAAATCACAAAAATGGGAAAAAGTCATCCCAGGCCTGCCCATACGTGTATTGCATTGCCTGTTATGCGTAATGCCTTTCTGTCAGGCCCACCATATGCGTATTTCCTTATCTATTACGCGTATTGCCCTGCTGTCAGGCCCACCATACGCGTATTGCCCTACCTGTTACGGTATTTCCCTGTCTCATACGCGTATCACCAGAACTGCTGCCAAAAACTCATATTTCATCCCTTTCACGAATTCTCACTCAATACTCTTCATTTTACCACTCAAATCAACAAAAAATTTAGTTTTTTTATTAATTTTTTCTCTCTACCTCCACTATAATTCATATATCCATTATTTTCTTAAGATTTCTATCATGCAAGATTCAATTTCGTTAACCCTCAAACCCTTATTTCCTAGATCTGTTATCTGTCAGAATCATACCACAACATCAATCGATTCTACACGAATTTCATATCAATCCCAGATTTATACACACAATCATCATATAATAATCACTCAACAATAATAGTAATCTTAAGGGATTCATCATGTTACGAAATTCAGATCAAGAAAACCAGAAACATACATAAATCCTATGAGAGAAAGGACCTCTCACTACCCTCTCATGTTAAGTCACTCATATTGAAATCTGCTCTCCCCCCTTACCTTGGATTTTATCTCTTTCTTGACAACAATGGAGAAAATTGGTTCTTCTTGCCCTAACTCTCCTTTCTCTATCTTTTCCTCTTTCACAAATGTTAACTGTTTAATCCCACTAATGCTCTCTAAACCCTCTTAATCAGATTTTTAATTCATTTAATTTAATTTCTAATAATAATAACCATAATCCTATTAATATTATTATTAATAATAATTGAAATAGTAATATTAATAATCATAATGCCCTTCATCTTGTTATTAAATTATCCCTTATTCTAGGTCCATATTACCCCAACTAAGGCCACCTCCCACTCTCGCTCCTAACCTCATACCCTTATTAAGGACATCATTACCAATACACCACAAAAAAGTATAAAACGACTAATTAATTTAAATGAGGTGTTACAAATATGGCTAAAAGGTTTTCTATTTACAAAAGGTGTTGGGTCTTATACTCTATTAGAGGCTCATGGTTATTTGTATCTTGTATAAAGCCCAAGATGAATGAGGCTAAACAAGTTTTGTATTTAAAAGGTGTTGGGTATTATACTCTATTAGAAGTCCATGGTTATTAAAACAAAGTTTATGTACAGAGAGATGAGACTTACACTCCTAGCAGAGGCCCAAATGATTTTGAAAACACTGATCGCACCGTGATTTTGAAAAGTGCAACGAGACTTATACTATAGCAGAGGCCCATAATTGGTTTATTTACAAAGAGGGTTGGGTTTTATACTTTAATAGAGGCCTGTGTGATTTTGAAATGAAGTTTGAAAGATTGAATCAGAGGGAAAACCCTAATTTCATTTTTTAAAAGGAAATTTTCAAAGAAATTCAATAAAAAAATGTATAATTTATCAAATGAATCCATTAATCATGTTATAAACAATGATTAAGCTTTTTGAAAAAGGTATTTTATCCACATGAATATTTAAAATCATTTTGGTTTAAGAAAAATGGAAGAAAGAAATTATTTTAAAAATATTTAAAACAATTTGAAAAAATATTTTAAATATATTAAAAAATATATCAAATTTGTGAACTAAATTAGTAGGGTATTTAAATGACGTGTGTGAAAAAATTAGGATTAAAAATAATTAATTTGATAGGAAAAATCAATATTTGAAACTATTTTTAAAATAATTAAAAATAATATATTAATAATATATCAAATATAAAATAAAAATTTGATTTTTTGTGTGAATAAATTATTTAAATAGGTGGATGATATTTGTGCAAAAATTCATTTAAAAATAATCAAAATTGGATATAGAAAATAATTTTTTAAAATAATATGAAAATATTAAAAATATTTTAAAAATTAAAAAATTTAAATTATGGCGCGAAGAACATCATCTTCTTCCTCGTGCCCCACCAGATGCAAAACCTCCAATCTCTCTCAATTCGTAATGAAATTGAATGATGTAAACATCAAACTTGCTCGCTTTTGAACAAGGAACACGATGGTACCAATTAATCTCATTTATTTTAAGTGTGGAGTAAGTTATCAAGTGATGAACAGATGAACCCTAATTTTTACAAAAATACAATGAAATCCTATACGCGATTGATACATAGCAATTGATTAAGGAAAAACATTCTATATAAGTGCAAAAACATGTTGATAACTTAAAATATAAAAAATGATGCATGTTTCACGGAGTTTGGGAAGTTCATGCTTACCTGTACAAGAGGAAATCGAATCCTCAATTGTAGGTGTCACTACGCCAAAAATAAATTTTGGCAGTGTAGCAAAGACAACGCTTTATTTATAAGCGCTGCTAAAAGATTTATAAAAACAAAAGGGAAAAAGCACAGGCTTTAGAAAGCACTTTCTAAAAAGCGCTGTTAAAGGTTGTTATTTTGTAATACAATAGAAAGCGCTTTAAGAAAGCGCTGCTATAGGGGGGATACGATAGTGCTTTCAAAAAGCGCTACTATAGGGGAGATACGAAAGCGCTTTCTAAAAGCGCTGCTATAGGGGGGATACGAAAGCGTTTTTAGAAAGCGCTGTTATAGGTTGGAGATATGAAAGAGCTTTTAAGAAAGCACTATTATAGGTCCTGGCTTAGGAAGACTTTAGAAAGCGCTTTTTAAAAGCGCTGCTAAAGGTGGAGGTTACAAAAGCGCTTTTAAGGAGAAAGTGCTGCTATAGAGGGGTTACAAAAGCGCTTTAGAAAGCGCTGCTATAGGTATTTACTTTTTTAAAAATTAAACTATATTTTCATTTCAGAATCGCACTTCAATACTTCTTTCTTTCTCTCTCTCTTACATGTACGTTTTCTCTCACTCTCTCAACACTGAACCCTATTCCCTCTGTCGTGCTCCCTCCGTCTGGTCGCGGTATCTCCGTCTCTCCAACCGCGTCTGAAATCGTATTTCCTCCGTCAGTAAGGTGACAAATATTCCTCCATCTGAAAGCGTATTTCTTATGTTGTTGTTGGTTATGTTGTTGCTGGTTATGTTGTTGCCGGTTCTATTTTGTTATCTTCTTCATTTTCATTTTGCATTTACATGTTGTTGTCGGCGGTTCTGTTCTCTATTTTCTTTGTCGGCGGTTTGGTTCTGTTCTGCATATACATATATATCTAAAAACACTTAGTTTTGATGATTGCAAATATCAAGCAATTTATTACAAGTATATTTCTTTAATATCAGAGTTGTGTATTATTATTATTATTATTATTATTATTATTATTTATATATATATATATATATATATATATATATATATATATATATATATATATATATATATATATATATATATATATATATATATATATATATATATATATATATATATATATATATATATATATATATATATATATATTTAAAAAATGGGGGAGTACTTACTATAAGAAGCACCCTTCGGCCACTTCTGTCTACCAACCAAGTAGATATTGTAGTCACTATAACCTGCATAATTAAAAAAATGTGAATCATTTGTTTTTTTTGTGTATTCTTCTTTGATTTAAAGATTTGTTGAAGTTTTGTTGGTTCTTAAAAACACAGTTTAAACTAATGCATAGAACTTTATATTTTTGATGTTGTTAAGTATTAACAATTGTCATTAGTGTGAATAATAGTTCCCATATAAACATAAAAAGGACCAATAATAAAAAGTAACGAGAATGTTGTTGTTGATGTTGTTAATGTTGATGTTGATGTTGTTGATTAAAACATGAATTAATTTTGTATGTTAATTTGTTATAGGGGTTACTTGTGAAGAGTAAGATTGTGACGTTTCCAAGAATCTTACTGTGTAGTTCTAGAAGTTGCTAACTTATCTACAGTTGCTACAGGTAGTCACTATTGTTGCTTAACTTACTTAGTTTAGTTTAGCCTACTTAATTAGTATGGATAAAAAATGGATGTCTTCCAATCGATTGTCAAAAGAGTACGAGAATGGGGTATCAAAATTCGTTAAGTTTGCTATTGAACATGCCAAAGACCCCAGTAGGATCACATGTCCTTGCTTAGGTTGCTGTTATGGGCGTCAGATTGACTTAGTTCAATTGGAATCGCATTTAAAGAGACATAGAATTGAGCGAAGTTATACATGTTGGACATTACATGGTGAGATAAGCAACTATAATGTTGAACCGGAGGGTAACACGACCTATGCTTCAAACGACAATGGCACAAATACATACGACTATGATCGAGTCGAAGAGATTACAGAAGCACTTGAAGAAGATCTTCAGGATTGTCCCAAAATGTTTGAGAGGTTGGTAAACGATGCAGAGAAACCATTGTATAAAGATTGCACTACTTTCACAAGATTTATTGTGGTATTAAAGTTGTACAACTTAAAGGTAGGCAATGGATGGTCGGATAAAAGTTTCACAGAGTTATTAGCCCTCCTGAAAGAGATGCTTCCAGAGGATAATGTTCTTCCCAATCGAACCTATGAAGCCAAAAAATGTTGTGCTCTATTGGCATGAGCTATGATAAGATACATGCTTGTCCAAATGATTGCATTTTGTTTCAAAATGAATATGAATCATTAAACGAGTGTCCTAAATGCGGTGTATCTCGGTATAAGAAAAAGTTGTCCCCAGCAAAAGTGTTATGGTATTTTTCTATAATTCCGAGATTTAGACGCATGTTTCATAGTGAAACAGATGCAAAACACTTGACTTGGCATGCAGATGATAGAATTATAGATGGAAAGTATCGACATCCGAAAGATTCACCACAGTGGATGAAAATTGATAATGAGTATCCTGATTTTGGAGAAGAAGTGAGAAACCTTCGCTTGACATCATCTACTGATAGAATGAACCCGCATGGCCTGCAAAGTATCTCACATTCCATATGGCATGTGGTTATTATGATTTATAACCTACCTTCATGGCTATGTATGAAGCGTAAGTACATGATGCTATCTATATTAATTTCTGGTCCTAAACAACCAGGGAATGACATAGACGTATACTTGACACCTTTAATCGAAGACTTAAAGAGTTTGTGGGATAACGGTGTGGAGGTTTATGATGGATATAGGAAAGAAAGTTTCAATTTAAGGGTGATGTTGTTTGGCATAATTAATGATTTTCTAGCATACGAAAACCTATCGGGGTATAGCATTAAAGGTTAATGTGTGTGTCTGATCTGTGAAGAAAACACAGATTGGACGCGATTGGAATTTGGTTAGAAGAATGTCTTTCTTGGTCATCATAGATTCTTAAATTCTAATCATCACTACCATGGGTGGAGAAAAGCATTCAATAGAAATTCAGAACAAGGTAGAGCTCCACCTACATTGACAGATGGACAAATTTTTGAAAAGGTGAAACATGTGAGTACTAACTTTGGCAAGCCTTTTGCTCATACGCTTGTCACGCGTGGGTGGAAGAAGAGGTCAATGTTTTTTGAATTGTCGTATTGGAAGTCATTGTATGTAAGACATTTTCTTGATGTTATGCATATTGAAAAAAATGTATTTGAAAGTGTTATTGGTATGTTACTCAATGTACAAGGAAAGTCCAAAGGTGGCCTTAAAGCAAGAAAGGACTTGGTAGCGATGGGAATAAGAAATGAATTAGGACCCTTGAAGAAAGGAAATCGAACATATCTACCACCTGCTGCTTATACTTTATCTAGAAAGGAGAAAAAGATATTGTGTAAGTTTCTAAGTGAAGTTAAAGTTCCAGAAGGATACTCTTCAGATATTAGAAGACTTGTGTCTATGAAAGACCTCAAGTTAAAGAGTTTAAAGACACATGATTGCCATGTTATAATGGAGCACTTTCTACCAATAGGTATACGTTCTATTTTTCCAGAATAAGTAAGAAGCGCAATAACTAAATTGTGTTTTTTCTTCAGGTCAATTTGTAGTAAGGTGATCGATCCTGCGATCTTACCAACATTGCAAAAAGAAATAGTTATTACTTTGTGTGAGCTTGAAATGTATTTTCCTCCAACATTTTTTAACATAATGGTACATCTAGTTGTTCATTTTGTGAAATAGACACAATTGTGTGGATCAGCTTATATGAGATGGATGTACCCTGTTGAACGTTATATGAAAATATTGAAAGGCTATGTGAACAACTGAATTCGACCAGAGGGATGTATTGTTGAACGATACATTGTTGAAAAAGCGATTGAGTTTTGTACTGAATATATGTCAAATGTTCAATCCATTGGCCTTCCAAAATCTCACTTTGTTGAAAAAATAGTAGGAAAACAATTAATTAGAAATAATGTTGTGACAGTTTCAAGGGCTGAACGGGAGCAAGTGCATTTGTATGTTCTGCACAATGATATTGAGGTTGAGTCGTATGTTGAAATGCACAAGGACATTCTCCGAGGTTTAAATCTGAATAGAAATGTAAATTGGATAGTACGAGAGCACAATCGAAGTTTTATAACATAGTTCAAGGATCATATATTTTCAAAGTTTTATTCCGATCCCGCTTCAATAACAGAAAGGTTGAGATGTTTAGCATATGGTCCAAGTTTGCATGTGTTTTCTTATAGCGCATACACAATTAATCGATACACATTTTATACCAAAGAACAAGATGATAAAAGTACAATACAAAATAGTGGTGTCACCGTGCTAGTTGAAGTAATGCACAATTCAAGTGTGAAGGACTTAAACCCCAAATATGCAAATCTATCATATTTTAGGGTTATCAAACGCATTTGGGTGTTTGATTATGAGAAGTTTCAGATTCCTATCTTTGGATGCAAGTGGGTTGAAAATAATAGTGGCATACGAATGGATAAGTCAGTATTTTTGCAAGTGGGTCTTAATAAGGTGGGGTACAAAGATGCACCTTTTATTCTAGCCACGCAAGCTAAACAAGTGTTCTATGTCGCTGATCCGACAAGTACGAAATAGTCTATAATTATTTTTTCCAACAAAGTAATTGATGATAACATTGGGGATCAGGGTGATGATGATGTTGAGAAGGAATCTTATATTATAGATGATCAAGATGAGAATATTAGAGCGGACGAATCATATATTAGAAATGATCATAACAAGAGAATTTGGATCAATCCATTCGTCCGCATTGTTAAGAGACAAGTAAACCACGTTTGAACGAAGAAAAGAAAGAGATGTTAGTGATAAAGGTACTTGTAAAATTATATATTATATCATTCAATAAAATTATATATTATGTCATTCAATAAAATTATATATATATTTTTCTTATTTATATTTTTCTTATTTATATGTTTTTCTTATTTATATGTGGAAAGAGATATTACAAGAGGAATAACGATTATGAAAGGAATCATTTGTGCGAGAGATAAAGGTATAAAATATGATGTGCATTGGAATGAAATGAACCAATTAATTGAGCATAATGGTGTGATGTTGACAAGTTACATTGGGGCACTTGTTCGTTCGCAAATTCCAATCACTTGTGATAATTGGAGAGTTCCTTCGTTGAAACCTGCTAAAGAAAAAATATGGAGCGAGATACAGGTATCATATCTGATATATTTTAATTATGCCGATGGTTATGTCTTTAAATTACTTATACTAACATAATATATGTATGTTAATTTGTTTGTAGAGGTCGTTTAATATTGGTGACGACCGGAAAAAATATTGTCTTCATTTGGCCGGAAAACGACTAAATGTTTTTAACGAACAAGTTTCTGAAGGATTCTGATGGAAAATTTGTCGAATCAGAGCGTCTAAAGAAGTATGCTTATTTGATTTCACTTGAAGAATGGGAAACATTTGTGGCCAAGCGAAGAACCCAAGAATTCCATGTAATTCTAACTTATCATGAACAATGTATAATATATATACTTCTTCCACATGAGTTCTGATATGACTTAAACTTGTTTTATCAGGCTGTGAGTGATGTAAATCGGCAACGAGCATCAAAACCCGCGTATCCATACAAAAAAAGGCGTTTGGGATATGCACGCTTACAATAAAAAATAGTAAGTATATATAAATGCTTTAATATGATAGAGTTAGAATACGAGAAAAGTTAAGCTTATTATCTGTCTTAATGTGTAGTTAGAAGAGGAGAAAAGTGATGCAACATCTCTTTCGGACCATATTTTATGGAAGGCTGCCCGTGTGGGTAGAGATGAAGTCGTTCAGGAAGAAGTTCAACAAGTTTTTGAGCAATGTGTAAGTACAATATTAGTTCTTACATAAACTCAAAAGTGTATAATGTATTTATGGTTTTATCTATATTTCAAGAGAGTCTATCCCAGTCTATAAGTGCAGATGAGGACGATGATTGCAGGAACATACTAAGTTGAGTGTTAAATGTTTCTGAGTATTCTGGTTGTGTGAGGGGTAAGGGATTTGGTGTCACTCCAACAAAAATGTATAAGAAACCAAAGAATAAAAATCCTAGCAATAAATAAGTGATAGAGTCGTTGGAAGAATTAAAAGCTCGATTTCGTGATTTGCAAAAGGACAAAGAGAGATACATGTCAGAAATGCGTGATCCAGAGTTTAAAGATACTAGTGACAAAGATAGTATCAATTGTAATTTTTAACAGAAACTTCCCGAGGTAACTATATATATATATATATATATATATATATATTACATTGAAATCAATTTAGCACAATTTTCTTAATTGACATATATAAACATTAATCATATTCATTACTGGTTTAGAGTATTTCACCTTGTTGGCTCTATTTATCGTCACCGACTTATCGCATGGTTGGCAAGGGAAAAATGCATAACACTTTGGGAGACTTACTTCACCATAAACCGCTCCCTGCTAGATTTTTGAAAGTATCAATTGATATTGCTTTAGAGGGGGTGCGTTATTTCCTATACCCGACGATGTTTCAAATGCAACATTGGTGGGAGGCGCGATATGATCGTATATTGCATGGCCGTCAAATCTCATTTTCATAGATGATGAGGTAGGTTGAACACCATTATGAACCTTGTAGTATTCAAATGTTTTATGACCCATGCATGTAAGTTATTCTTACATTTATGTACCATTTATTTACATGATGATCTTAGACTCCTATAAAATACAAATCAAAAGATAAGGGGATTGTGCGGGAAACCGAGTAAGCTGCATAAAAAAAAGGTACTCCTACATTAATTGATATATATGCATAGAAAATGTCAATTATATCTTCCGATTTCAATAGCTTTATGATCTTATGCATTAATTACCTAACTTATATGATTTTTAGGTTCATGCTCAAGAGTTGCAACAAGTCAGCAAGGGTAAGATGCCTGAATCTAGCAAGGTGTCCAACAAAAAAAAGGCCGAGCCAAAAAAAGTATATGTTCCTCTGTCGCGGTGAAATTTGGATACCAAACTATTGATTAGTTTGAATCTTTAATTCATTTTGCAACCGAACTTTGATTTGTCCAAAGGAAGGGATAAAGATCGAAATTCCCACAATGCAATGCAAATGCAAGGTTTAGAGAGTTTTAGGTTCGAGGGTTGGTTAAACTTAGGGAAGGTGCTAGCATCCTAAGTTTCTGTAGTACTCTACAGGACCCTCTTGTTTTTATGTTTGTTTATTGCTAAGGTTTATCTGCTTAAGGTAAAAGACCTAGTGGTTTATTTCTAAGTATACTCGATAAGATGTCACATCTTATGCCTACATATCCTTACGGGAGTGGAATCAGAGTATCTGTAGTTCCCCTAAAGGGTTTGAGGAGTTCTTTGACTGTGGTCAAAGTTCCTACGGGTTTAGGGTAGTTGATTGATTGATTTTAGGAGAAAAGACGAGTTGTCATTTTAAGGGAGATTTAACCGCCACAAGTTGTAGGAAAATAGTCTTTGCATCGTCTTAAGAGAAGGGCTCAAGTACTCGGATATTGATCGACGATGTACGCCTCTATCTCTCTTAAGGCAAAGTCACTACGGTGTTGATTGTATTATTGTGGGGTGGAGATTTTATCTCGCTTAAGATGATTAACATCTATTTCTCTGTTGTGTTTGAATATGTTTGATGTATTGAGTTGTTTTGTTTGTATCTAAGTTGTAAAAGATAACGGTCCTTCCTATGGGATAGGATCTAACTTAGGAAGATCAACTTGAATGGGATCAAGGATCATAAGGGAGAATGATGCAAATGATGTGCACTACACATAAGTGTTGACTCATGTGTAGGTTTTTCCTTTGGACGGAGTGCGATGCGAGAAAAGTAAATTGTTGTAATGTAAATTTGCGGATAAAGATAAAACATACACGGACGCATGAAAGCGCTAAATGTGTGGATATGAATTGTGAATCGAAGTGGAGACGTAGGCGTGCTCGATTGAATGTTTATTCGATTTTATTTTAGTTGAGTTGATTTTAAGGGGGGAGTTGTACTTATTTTTAGGGGAATGTTGAATTAACTTTATTAGCGAAATTGATTTTGAGAAAAGTTGGTTTAATTTTAGGTGAATTTGATTTTAGGAATTTATTTGATTATATTAGAGGGTGAAATTAGATTAAGTGAATTAGGTGTATAAATCAATTAAGATTTGGATGGGAATGATTTTTAATTAGATGAGGGATTATTCAATAAAATAGATTGTAATAAAAACAAGTTAATTTTATGAAGTAGGTTCTTTTAAATAAAATGGCCTCAATTATAATTAAAAAAAGGTTGTTATTACTTAAAAATAATATAGATTTGTGCATAATACAAGTTATTGGGAGAATGTTATTTATTAAATAGAGATGGTTTGTTATTATTAAATAGATTCTAAATATAAATTAATAGGTCTTTGTTGAATAAATTTTACATATTATTTAATAAAAGTTTTCCATTTGTAAGTTAATTAATTAAATAATCAAGTTGCTTAATTAGAAAAAGTTAATTAAATAAAAAAGGTTTTTATTGTTTAAATAAGGGCCAATTAAAAAAAGGGTTAAAGGTTAATTAAGTAAATTAAGTTAATTGGTTAAAATAATTAATGGTAGATTAAAAGTCCTAAGGTGGATAATTAAAGGTCTAATTAGGGATAAAGGTTAATTAAAATACTGATGGTGATTAATTAGAAGGTTAAAATAATTAGGACAATGGGTTTCGGTGTGGTGCAGGGAGTGAGGGCATATCGTGGGCGTTAGTTGTGGGTCGCTGATGGGAGATCAGTGGGTGTGTGCGTGCGGTGCATGGTAATACCATAGATGTGCGTGCATACGATTACATAGTAAAAGAAAATTGTAGGAAAAAACACAAACGGGAACCCTAATCCCAATTTCTTCCGTTTCCCTCTTTGCCTCTCTCTCCATCGCGATTCCTTCGTTCTCCTTCTCCCATCGTCAATTCCTTTTCTCCGTCTTCGATCTCTTCCTTTCTCCTCCTTCGATTCTCGGTTCTAAACCTGAAAACAAATAAAACAAATCAGAGTGTCCACAGTATTCGATGAAAACAAAGATTACCGCGAGGTCTCAGCAACGACAAGCGAGTTTGATGCGGACGGAGGCTTGTCACGGTGGTTTCCGGTGGTGGAGTGTGCGAAGGTTCAGACTGTGATGTTGCGGTGGCAAGGGTCTTCGATTGCGATTGGATCGCGGTTCTCGGACGGCAAAATACGCAAGATAAGTCCTCTTCTTTCTTTGGTTTTTATGTATGTTAGGGTTTTGAATTGGGATTCTTGTAAAGTGTGGATTCTGAGGATGGATTATTGTGATTTGTGAAAATCGTGGTTGAATGTTAGGGTTCGATTTGGGGATTTTGATTTACTATTTGTGGATTTTTGATATCTGTGAATTTCTGTGTGTTTGAAATTGGGGTTTTGCTCTGAGTTCGTTGTCTGTTCTCTTTCGACTGTTCTGACTCGGTTTCTTATATAGGGTTTTAGGGAATAATGCAAATTGAAGAGCAATGATGAGGTTTCCATATCAGAGGGATCGTGTTTGGAAGGTGATTTTAATACTTGTGTCTTTGCTCCAAGAGTTTTCGTTTTCGTTTCGTGTCTGCTTTGATTCTCATTGAATTGCTTCCCTTTTGAGACAGACATGTTAGGACTGTTATGGGAAGAAGCAAAAACTTCCATTTTTGACTTATCCTCTCCTATCTGTTTTTGATTTTGGTTAGCTATTTCGACTGCTGCAGATGATGATTTATCGGAGATACTTCCAGATGGCCTAACATTGGTGTTTTTCAAAACAGAGAAGGATGATCTACAGGGTAACCTTCCGAATTATCGGTAGAAATAAGTAGGTTTTCATATCTTCATAATTTCATGCGAAGGAACTTGGGGGCTGTTGTAAACAGAGGGTGATTATTGACTGATTGGTTACTTGCAGGTGGTTTAGAAGTCAAGGCTGCTATTGGTGAACAGGAATTGCTATCAAGTAGTTGGAGAGCAAACTACTGAGGTAAATAATTGATTTGGCTGTAGAAGTTGTTGTCATCGTTGTGGGCACGTTTGATGATGCCACTTTTTATTGTGCAGGTTATAGGCTGGTAGGAGATGCCTTTGGGAAAACAAGTAGAGCCTTACTCAAATGTGTATGAGGAACTGACAAGAGAAGTGGTAACAAGTGCTTTACGGAAGCATCTCTCAAAGTCAATTTGTTGTGGTGATTGGAAGCAATGGTGTCTTCGGATAATTTGGTCATCGGAACTTCGTAAGAAGAATACTCCACAATAGTATGTTGATTCCATGCTTTCTCGTTAAAACTGCGATTGCGGGTAACACAAGATATAATTGTGCAATTATACTATACACTATATGCTTAGAGGATAGTAATAGATATTCTTATTGGTGCTTTATTTTTGCAGTGATATATGATAACGGTGGGCACAAGCTTACGGTTGCGGGAGTTGGGATGATTGGATGCTACCCCGCCTTCAAACCGAAGAACCAAACGGAGTGTGTTGTTGGAACCAAATGCTGATCAGTTCAATATAACAAAGGCCTTCAATTCATGTTAAAAGAATAGAAATCAGAGAATGAAGGCATGATTTATTCCTGTTTCAACGCTTATGCCGCAATGAGTGACCTCCAATTGTCCGTGGTGTTACTATCGTTACTCTCAAATATCTCTGTGAGATTTCTGCTTTTCTTCATATTATTAGCCTTAAACATCACTAATTCACCATGACACGCGTCATAATACGGTAGATGATTGCGCTAGTTCATATAACAACCTGTTGTTGTGACATTTGATACTAACAGGAATTATGCACCCATTTCAGGATTTATAGATGTGAAAGCAGCTTGTGGGGACTTGGAGAGTTGAATGCCAAGGCTTCTCGCCTGCCGGTGTCAAAGCCTTGTCCTACTAGTCAAGACCAAGTTTTTCAGGATCAATACCATCCTACAGAGGCAGCTTCGCGGATCTTTGCCGACAGAATTCTTGATGGTATCTCAACTTACACTTATCCTATTAATACGAGACAGCTTTTGCAATTAACTTTCATTTCAAATGACTACTTTTTTCGTTATGTGTCTCCCTTCTTTTTACTTGTACAAACACATGAAGCTAAAAGAAGAAGCAAATCTCATTTTACTCTGTTCATCTTCGAGTCCTTTTATTGAATATGATTTGCAATAATTAAGGATTACAACTCTGTTGATGATTTGTGTTGGCTTAATCATTGTTGGTTTTCAAAATAAAGGAAAAAAAACGGTGGCGACCTCCTGCAGTGCAGAAACAATTTTGTTGCGTCTCGTAGCATACTTAACAATTGTTGTTAATTAATTTCAGGTACACTGCTTAATGTGGGACTGGATGTCTGCACTGGTCGCGAACGCAACTGTTTACAATGGTAGCGGTTGGACGAGCAATTGCCTTAGCAAGGTATAGGGCGCAGCATTGTAGGAGGTTCCTGCGGTTTGGTTTGGGGTTTTGCGACTCGTCGAGAGTGCGCTTCTATCACTCTAATACAGTTAGAACATTAATACAACTCGTGCTCATTAAATGGTCTGGCGCTTAATTTTATCCTTGTATTTTGCAGGTGCATTAGGAAATGAGCGTGAAATTCTTAAATCTCAGGTAAAAGCTTCTGGTAAATCTCAGACGACCATAGATAAAAGTTGAAGGGCGTTTGCGCAAGTACTCTGAGGATGTTGTGCTTATGGACCAAAAGTTGTTATGGATGATACTATGAAAGTGAAGGTGGCGCTGGATAATCAATCCAAGGAGGTGGTTTCATCCGTGAGGGTTGTAAACTTTCTCAGAATGGAAGTTGGAGAATGAGCTAGTGTTCTTATGGCCATTACCCGCAAGCCATATCGCATCAATGAAAAGGGAGCTATGTTGGATTAGTGCAGGCGGCAGTTTGGTTCAGTAGGTAGCCACCATATGTTGCTACGGCAGGTAGCCTTGTATCTTCACCAAAATCTCGTATAGAGGGTAATAACTGTTGACTAGGCTAGTTAATTTGTGAAAACCCCTTGTAGTTTGTACTGTAATACCGGATGCCGTTACTTAATGGTGTAATGCTTTTTCAATGTAATTCAAGTGCAGTTGTAAAAATAAGTTGGTGATAATCATTAATTGATCTTGCCAAAACTCCATGGATTAGTTAAATTAATGTACACTGTGATCCTCTGGGCTGACAACTCAGATACCTGGATGTGCGATTTGAAAATGACTTGGTGCCTTGTAAAGAACGAGCGAATATAAAATCCTTAATTTTATAACTGATTTGGCTATGTAGTCCATTAATTAATTCTTGCCAAAACTCCATGGATATCGAGACTCATTTAAAACCTGCAGCCCATTTCAAAAATTTGAATGATGATTTATCATACTTGAATCTTGGACTTAAACTTTGTAAAGAAAAAGCGAATTGATTTGAATCTTGCTTTGAGTACTTCTCAACCAAACTCAATTCAAGACTTCCGTTCGAACTTGTCCCTTTACGGTGCATTGATCACGAAATGTTACCGAGGCAATCTCAACATACATGAGGATACACTCCATAAATAAGACAAAGTCCATCCCAACCCTTGTCACCATAGAACGATAACTAACCCTCAAATTACCATGTTCAACACCAATTGAAAGGAGAGCCTTGATCCTTTTTGGGGGCAAACACCGGAACTTCCATTAAATCCATGGAATCCTAGGAACTCTTTGAATCAGGTGCAAGGGGTCATTCCCTGAATTAATCGATTGCGAGAATGAAACATACCTCCTTTTGCGATTACTGTGGCTGCATAAATTGGTTAGCCATAACAAACACACATACAAAAGTATAAGATAACACGCAAGGAAACGCACAAGGCGATGGGATCTTATGGTCAAAAATTAGGGTGTGACATCCTCGATTTAGGTTGTGCCTTGAAACATATGTAGGAACAACATATGTGGTGGAGGGTGGAATTCTTCAAATACCTATGGATGAAGGTATTTCCGGTTTTGATTATGCTGAAACAATTGCTAAAGAGGATTTGGATCAGATTTTCCAACATTCTGAATTAGGCATCAGTGTTATGCATTCATATATCAGGTACTCCGATCAATTTTAATTAAATAATTGAAAAATTTATTTTCTCATTTCAATGAATATTCTAATATTGATTATGTTTTTATTTAAGGTTCTTGTATGACAAGTTGTTGGTCCCGCATCAATTGACAGAGAGATTCACATTCTTATCTTCTAGTTGTATCAACGCACGGTTAATATATCACACTCCAGATGTAGTCAGAGATTACTTAGTCCAAACATTTATGGTCACAAATACAGAGAAGTTGTATTTTTTGCCATATATTATTGGCCATGGGTTAGATTTTATTCTAAATTCATTTATTATAATTATTCATTTTTTGACATTCTATATAACATTTTCGTCTAAACTTTTGTCTTATTTTACAGTGGACACTGGCTGTTGGTTACGATTAATCCGATAAAAGAAATAGTGTATTATCTGGATTCATTGGATGGTAATCAAACAAAATATCCTGATATGAAGAATATGGTTGATACGTAAGTGATGAGATATATTGTTCTGAATAATTATCTTTATTTATTATGTGAGATTGTTCTAAATATTCGTTTATATTATGTTAGATCTATACAAATATTCCAATCACAAAGACAAGCAAGAGTACCAAAAAGTAAGGCTAACAACATTAGATGGATCAAAGTGCAGGTATATTTTCACAATTTTGACTTTTATAGTGATTCTACTTGATAAAACTAGTTAAACTATATATCCTGATATATATATATATTCATTTTTTTCATTTACAGTGTCCTCGTCAGCGCAATGGGATTGATTGCGGATATTTTGTATTATGGTTTATGAAGGAAATTATTCATTCGGGTCATATAGAGATTCTAAACATGATATGGATTTATAAGTTATATGATTTATTTTCATATTTAACCGATATTTCATCTGAGTAATTAGTCTTAAAACTAAATCATGCATATTATGTTATATTATGTAGTACTTTAATGAATTCAAGTGTGGTACTTACTCGAAAGAAAAATTGGAAGAAATTAAGGAGGAATGGTGTCAATACATTCTTGAGATGAGAATTGTATAAGCTATATATATTGTCTTTATGTCTTTTGATCGGAGTTTATAGAGATTTGTGTTGCTATGATGTTATGTACATACTACTGGATAATTATAGTTCTGAAAGTCGTATATAGTTTTGGAATTTGTTGATTTACTTCTAGAAGCAAGTTGTTGCGAGGATCCGAAAATATGGAAATTGTAATTATATGTATAGTGAATATATTTGTGAAGTTATCGGTTTTGGAATATATTTTAGAATTATGGATCGTTTCTGTTGAATTATAATAAAATATTATATATATATATATATATATATATATATATATATATATATATATATATATATATATATATATATATATATATATATATATATATATATATATATATATATATATATATATATATATATATATATATATATATATATATATATATATATATATATATATATATATATATATATATATATATATATATATATATATATATATATATATATATATATATATATATATATATAAGGCCTATATATATGTTGAAATAAAGGCTTGTGTTGAATTACAATGATTATAAGGAGGTTTATGTGTTGAATTGTTATGGTATATATAAGGCCAAAGTGTTGAAATAAAGGCTTGTGGTGAATATAATTATTATAAGCAAGTTTATGTGATAAATTATAAAGAATTATGCAACAGAACTCAACAAAAATCACTTGATAAAAATATGCAAAATAGACAACGCTTTTACCAAAGTAACGCTAATAAAAAGTGATTATTTTGAAGAAAAAAATCAATGACTTAAAGAAAAGGCAGCGCTTTTCTTGAAAAAGCGCTACTAAAAGGGAGGGAAAAGAGAGCGCTTATGAAAGCGCTGCTATAGGGGTGGAAAAGAGAGCGCTTAAAAAAGCGCTGCTATAGGGGGGAAAGAGAGCGCTTTTATTAGAAAAGCGTTGTTATATGTCTTCAGGAAATACACTTTAGAGAGCGCTTTAAAAAGCACTGCTAAAGGTGGGGGAATAGAGAGCGCTTTTAATAAAAAAAGTGATGCTAAAGGTATTAAGGAAATATACTTTAGGGAGGGCTTCTAAAAGCGCTACTAAAAGGGGGGAAGAAAGCGCTTTTCTGGAAAAGCGCTGCTAAAAGGGGGCCTATAGCAGCGTTTTTTACTTAAAAAAAGTGTTTCCATTACCTTTAGCAGCGCCACTTTAGGCAGCGATTTTAAGCGCTGCTAAAGGTCTTTTTTGGCATAGTGTGTTACAAATGTGAAATGATGACCTGGACATCTTCCGTAGACCTCAAGGAATGTGTTAATGTGTTTAGAATGGTTGGAAACCTTTTGGATTGGTGGGCTCGAATACAACTGCAGCTTGCTTGGGATGAACTATGATCTTGATGATTTTGATGTTACAGATGATGTTTGAGTGTTTGGATTACTCATATATGATGTATGTGAGGTGTTTGAATCATTTGCTTGGAATGAATTGCTCTCTATTTGAAAATTCAATTCTCACTTCTTAAGGTTTTAGAATTTTGAAGTTAAGAGTGAAATGAGAGAAAACATGTGCTGTGATGTTTCAGGGTGTTTTAAACAATCAGAAATGACTCCTATTTATAGGAAGAAAAGTTTATTTTGGGAGGAATAGTATTAGATGAGAGGTCACTCTATTATCCAATTGATAGTTAGGTAACCATTGACTTGAATGCTAAGGCAACCAAGTCTCCTCTTATCTTGACTCCAAACAAATTTGCAGGTATAAACGCTCATGCTTCTTGACTTGTTTGAACTGGTATGGCTTGGTTCATGCCACCTCTATGCATTGCATTAATGCATGAAAATAAAACTTAAGTTCTCATTTGGTCATGATGATTTTCACATGCTAAGAGATAAGCCCTTGACTCCTTGGCCTTATGGTTCAGATTCCTCATCATTTTGTCATACCCCAAATTTGTCCTACTTCGGTTTAAATGGATGTTTGACTGTTTCACGATTTCTGGCCATGATTCTCTAAGACTTCGTTTATAAAGACTTTATATGTACTCATTGTGGTGATAATCCCTGGCAACTTATGCTGAATTCTTGTGGGAGGAGCGCACCTCCAGTCCCTTGTGCCCAAGTTCATGTGTGTCCTCGTTCTCGCGATCAGACAGACATGATATGGTCAATAAGCATAAAGTACGTGATGGCAAGCGTCAAATTATGTTTGGATTCTAAAATTAGTTTGCGACAAACTTAGATTTAGCTTGCCAACTCCAAAACATAATTGAATCAGAAAATCAGTTTGTGACAAACTTAAATTTGATTTGCAAATTTTAGGTCATAATTAAATTAGAATTTGGAGGCAATCAGTCCAGGAGATTCGATTCAGTTCAAAGGCTTACGATATAATATGTTTAAGGAATGGACCGCCCATATTATCGAATCCATTAGTTTCAAGGGGATTCCAAACCCTGTGGTTACTTGTTCTTAAGACGTGATTCAAGATAAGTGATCTTTTAGGTTGTGCTTTGCTGGCCAGACTAATAGATAATTTTTTCGAAGGGGTACATGTCATAACCAACACATGATTAAGTAGAAGTTTTGGGCTATTATTAGAAGTTCAAGCTATAAGTTGCAAGGAAACCTTCAAATATTGTGTGTATTTGTTTCTAAATCATAAAGACAAGCTTGCTAAGGAGGTGTCCCAATCAAGGCATGGATGGAAATATTCTTTAGAACATATTTGAAATTTGAAATTACTTCAAGACATCACATACGATGTGTTTCAAGCAACAAATGAGGTACATGTCATCATGATTAACTTTAAGAATCTGAATCAAGGTATTGATTAGGTGCTTAGGGACACCATTTATGCTACAAAATACCTTACGGTTACGTGGATTCTGAGGATTCAAGATGATTTCCCAAAAAAAATCTAAATCAAGGCATCCTGTCAATTTAAATATAATAGGCTAATTCAAAGGAAGAAAGACACTAGATTAGGGATGCTGTTTGGGTTCGAAAAATATTCATATTACAAGCCACAAAGATCAAATATTTCTTTACATGATGCACAAATACATGTTACAAGAAGTAAAGTGCCTTAACTAAATCAGAATTCTACAATCCCTATGACTGCTCAAATTCAAGAAGCGTTCCTTTCTGCTGCACAATTATAAGATGGAGCCACTTGATATTTTAGTGATAGATGAAGCTGCACAGTTGAAAGAGTGTGAATCAATGATACCTCTACTTCTTCCTAACATAAACCATGCTATTCTTGTTGGAGATGAATTCCAGCTACCAGCAATGGTTGAAAGTAGTGTTTCTTTTGGAGTTAATTTCGGAAGAAGCTTATTTGGGAGGCTGAGCATATTGGGTCATCCAAATCACTTCCTCAACATACAGTACCGAATGCATCCAGAGATAAGCTCCTTTCCAAATTCAATATTCTATCCCAATAATATTGATAATGGTCCAAACACTTTGACTAAGAACTATATACAAAAATATCTACCCCAGAGAATGTTTGGTACATATTCGTTTATAAATATTAGTGGTGGTACCCAAAGATTTGGTGATGCTCGAAGATGTCGGAAAAACATGGTTGAAGTAGCTGTTGTCATGAAAATAAATGAAAATTGCTTCAGAGAATGGTTTGGCTCAAACAAGAATCATCTCAGCATAGGTGTAGTCTCTCTCTATGCTTCCCAAGTTGTTGCAATTCAGTCAAAAGGAGATCCCAAAGAGTTGGAAAAAATCAGAAGAAATCAACAAAATTCAGAAGCTTGATGATAATGGAAATAAAGTAGAATCGAATTGTTATGTCGAGGATTCCAAGATTGATGAGAGTTTTCTGCTGATGAAATTTTATCCCTTATCATCTGATGTGGTTAACAACTTACTTTCTGATCGTAAGAGTAATGAACTGGAACATCTGTTTGAAGTATCAGATGAAGAATATGACATCATACACTTTTCTAGAAGTACAGTTGTACTGGGTCGCTCTGGTACCGGGACGACACCACCGACAAGTGTTATACCTGTAACGCAAGTACATATACAGAGTCAGAACAAAGTTTTCATTACTTCACCAGGTCTGCAGTCTAGATGCGTAAATTCACCTGATCTTCGTCTTTCATCTTATGTTCAGAAGCATGTTGAGGAGTCCCCTAGAATATCTGTTCAGGCAGTGCTACTCCCATTGTTAGTTTGCCAAGTCTGACAGATTTTGAAGTTAATACAGGTCCTGTAAGTTCATTAGACATTGCTGCTGAAAAACAAAAATTTATTCAACATTCAATATTAAGCCATCACAGAAATTTGTGTAAACCAGCTGGCCATAAGAATCCTAATACAATGTCTCGTCAAAAAGGACCATACCGTTCAAATCGAAGTCGCATCAGGATTCATTACCATCAAGGAGCGGCGATCAAATCACAAGGCAAGGAGATATTAAGAGTATAGGTCACGACACCTTACATTTGGGCCAAGCTGCATCATCTGTCTCACCATCATCCTCATAAACCGTTCTCATTCTTGTGTATTGCTAAAGAAGAGTAGGAAAACAAAACAAGTCACATGGTAAGATACCAAGATATTGAAAGGAGTGAATCTTATATTGTATAAGAGGTAAAGTATCAAGAAGAATTTTCTATCCTTGGGCCCAAATTGGACGGAGAGTGCATACACCATTGTGCCAACCAAGCGATAAATTCCCTCGTTATACTAAGTCCTTTTCGTCATCCTGAGTATGCCGCTTCCAAAACTGTGGCTGGATACAAACTTCAAACTCTGAGATAAAATGGATGCTCTAACCTCCTGTCAAGATCACACGACACAAAAAAGAAATCGAAACTGGTCAGATTGAGTAGCTAATGATAACATACACAACTAGCCATTAATGATGAGTATAAGGTTAAGGGATCCTGTTAACTTCAAATACCTCTTATGGTATGACTACGGGAACAACATCTTAAGTCTTCGACATTGCCTTAGATTGGTTCAAACTGAAGCAACGAATGAAGGAAGTTACACCAAGCTCTAAACAAGAAAACATTATGGAATGACTTTCTGTTATGAACAAAGTTAGAAAGAGTCAGCAGAGGACAACTTAATTTAACTATTACATTAGAAATAACTTCATCACAGTGAAAACACAGAAATCACAAATTACCCTAAGGTAAAAGTAGATATTTTAAAATGCACTACAGACAAACTTAGAGGTCACTATCGTTCAAATCCCATAGAATCAGTGATGGTGGTATCAGCACATAACGGATTTGTACCACCAGAGGACACCTCATTGTCCTACACAAAAACTCACACGAATCAAACAATTTTCTTACCAGCAGATTTTGATTTCACACGTACCAAGCCAAACCCTAAAACTCCCTATATAAATACTCACTAATCATTTAGAAAGGGAGATACGAAAAAAAACCCTAAAAAAAGTGCTGCAGAAAAAGAAAAAACCCTAGTGAAGCTCTGCGAAATTCGATCCTCACATTACCTAAAACTACTCCAAAGTTCTTTCTAAAGGTTGATAGAGCTTCGCTTTGAAGCTTTAGCCAACTTGAACTTACCCATATCACGCAGAACACGAACCGGGAAGAAGAAAAGCGGAAAAAGTAAAGCGTTAAGCACCTACCTCGCAGACTCGCCGTCGGGATAGCTCCAAGTTGGTGAGTTCCCTTCGCATTTGATTTTCGCTCGTAGTCGCTTAAGCACCATGACTTATATGTCTGAATATGTATTTTATGATTATGCTTTGAACTATGATTATGAGTTTCATTTGTTAGGGATTGAGTTGGGGTTAGAGATTTGTGTTTTGATTTGGGGCTAAGAGAGAGTTTGGTGGTGAATCGAGAGAGAGGCACAGTGAGGTGTCGAGAGACAAAAGGTTTGAAGAGGGTTCGGTTTGTGGAAGAAGAAGAATGGTGAGAACAGAGAGGTTTCGAGGGGGAAACAAAGGGATTTCAAAGAGATTTCAGAAGAGAGAAGTAGAGCTCAGGGGAGTCAAGTTTTGTTTTGTTGAGTGCGAGAGAATAGAAAGAGGTAGGCGTGCGTTTATTTGGTTCTGTTTGATTATGTTTTATTAACTTTAAACATTGGTCAGTGTAAGGGATTAATCAACATAATTGTGATTGCCCATGTTTTTTCCCAAGGGTCACACGTGTACCCATACTCCTCTTCCCCATTTTGGTTGTTGCATGAATAACCGATATGTCTTCCTTTTTTTTTCTTGGATGATTGGGCTGTAAGATGAAGCGGGTCCCTACGTGAATCAGTAGGGAGGGTTACCGTTTGGGCTTTGGTTAATGGTCCATTAATTTAAATTGTTAGGTTTTAATTAAAACATGAAAGGTTTCTAGATAACATTTATGTCGTTTTAATTTAATTAAAATTTATAGGGACTTGATGGGATCACTTTAGAAACTAAATATTACTAGTAATATATTTAGTAACATTATTAATATTTAGTAATATTATTAGTTTTATTTTAAATTTTACGTATAAATTATGATAATTAATTTACAATTTGTTTTCATTTAGATCTTATTTCGAATTTTACCAAATTTATTTATTCTTCTATTAAATTCAAAACATTTTATTTGTTTTTTAGATTAGAATAAGTGAAAATTTCTTTTTTTTCAAAATTATATGGAAGTGGTGGATTTTTGGAGTCTAGCACTCCTTGAATCCTTAAGCAACCGCTCTCGAGGTGCACGCCTCGAGTTGTGGTTGTTTCGTCTTTTAACTACCCGACTTTGTTAAAGCGTTCGAAATTCGCAAACCCTAATTCGAGCGACACTCACCTTTAGTCTAATCCGAATACACTAATATTTTCAAACTATTTTCTTAATTAAATCACGAAAGAATCAAGTTCTTGGAGTCGCGCACTCCTTGAATTCGAGAATGATTACTATTAAGGTGTACGCCTTGAATAGTATATCATTCAAACTTTCGTTCTTAAAACACCTCCTCTAATTATTTGGACAAGTATCCACTGTCCAACAAATATATTTTGTAATTAATGGAATGAAAAAGATATCGTTGGGATTTAGCATTCCGATAACATCCCAACTAATTGGTTACGAGGCCGACGTCTCGTTTATCGAATAGTTGTCATTCCTCCCAAATTTTCAACCCGCATAACCTCGTTTCTCACCCTCGTGTGATTGAATCTAAATCTCTTTCAATTCAAACTCTTTCGCGTCTAAACTATCCATCAAACGTATTTTGAATGAAAAAGGTATCGTTGGGATCTAGCATTCCAATGATGTCCCGATTGATTTGATTACGAGGCCGACGTCTCGTTTATCGAATAGTCGTCATTCTTCCTAAATTTCCAACTCGTCTAACCTCGTTCCTTACCTCCGTGTGATCAAGTCTAAACCCTAGTGTGTTTCTAAACCATGTGTCAGATCCAAATGATTTTCTTAACTAAATTGCGAAAGAATTGAGTTCTTGGAGTCTCGCACTCCTTGAATTCTTGAGTAACTACTCTTGGGGCGTACGCTTTAGGTTGTGGTTTGCTCGACCTTTCGTTTATAAAACACGTGCCCTAATTATTTGGACAAACATCGTTATTGTCCATTCCAATACACTTTCATAATTAATTGAATGAAAAAGGTACCATTGGGATCTAGCATTCCAATGATATCCCGATTAATCGATTGCGAGACTGACGTCTCGTTTATCGAGTAGTCGTCATCCTCCCTCAAAATATTCAATCCAACTCTCTTCTCTCACCCTCGTGCGTTTGAAACTTTCTCAAACATATTTCATAATTAGTCGAATGAAAAAGGTGTCGTTGGAATCTAGCATCCCAATAATGCCCCGATTAATTGATTACGAGGCTGACGTCTCGTTTATCGAATAGTCGTCATTCTCCATCAAATTACCTAACCCAATTCCTCTTTCTCGCCCCCGTGCAATCGAAACCTTAAACCTATTCAGATATATCCTCTGACCAAAACATCCAATACGATAAACACAAATTTCTCGCCCTCGTGCGATCTCCAGCCTAAATATTTTCTCAAAGAACATTGTTTAGCCCATCCTTCCGCGCATAACAAACTCGAGCTTCAGCCTCCCCTAGCGAGCAGACAAGCCAACGTTTAGCAGTTAGAATGTGACCTAAACTCTCGTTCGTTCCAAACACAAACCTTTTACCGTAGTTAGCCGAACTACGGCTGCTCTGATTCTTCATTCTCTTCTGAATGTAAGATACGTAGGCACAAGGGCCCCAATCCTTGGCGAGCACCCTATTTTAAAACCACCCATTCCCCCTATAGGAGAAACCTTAGAAGAAAATAAACAAGCTTAGCTAACTTCACTCTCGAATCGATCAAGAGGTTCCCGTTGAGTACAACGGACGTAGAGGGTGCTAATACCTTCCCTCTACGTAACCGACTCCCGAACCTAGAATATTGGTTGCGATGACCATGTTCTTATCTCTCTTAAAGGTTTTATCGATATTTTCCTATTCCATCCTTGGAATGAATAAAGTTCGGTGGCGACTCTGTTTCGAACGTATTTTCCGCGTCCATCGCGAGGATCGTATTTTTCGAGGTACGACAGATGGCGACTCTGCTGGGGATGACGCATTGCCCTATACAAGAGAGAGTCAAGCCTAACTTGACTCGATTTGAGAGTGTTGACTTTTTCTTAACCAATTTCTGTGTGCTTATGTTTTTTCTTTGTGCTTATATTCTCCTGTTGTTTGTTTATTACTTTTTCTTGCTATTATGTGTAATGTATTGCATTTGCTCGTTGGATTCCGGGAAAATATCACAAGTAAAGCTCTAAACCCGAGCTTTGGAAAAAGAAGAGAGAAAACATAGTCTAGAATCGGTAGTCGAGTAATGTTAGTCCCCGAGGGTTCACTCCTTGTGTGCCTAGCATGAAAGCTCCTCCAGAATAGACCTTTTCATAGATCTTATCATAACGCAGCTAGCCTGTTGCATGATTTGATTCATGAAGGGTCCATGACTCTGGGAACCACTCTTAGAACCAGTTTCTATATTGGTAGTCGTGTAGTGTTGGTCCCCGAGGACTCGCTTCTCGTGGGCCTGACATGAAGACTCCTCTCAAGAAAGATCCTTCGGTATTACCTTCGTAATGCGGCTCGCCTGTTGCGCGACGGTGGTATCATTGGTATCTATGACCTTGAGAACCCCGTCCGTCCACATAGAAACTATCCCGTGAGTGGGTCATTTTGGGTAAAGAATTTAAAACTATCTTTATACCTATTAGGAGGGTGGGAGATACTTGTGATAGCCTGGATCCCGCACTGTTGCATTCATAAACATTTACATATGCATCATAACTTACATTAGTTTTTATTTTCAGGGAAGCATTTATATTGACAGGTTGAAATACATTCACAAAATGGCCGCAAGTTTAGAAAAGAGAAAGACTATTCAGCTTAAGGCACTCAAACCTGATGTTAGTATGGTCATGAACTGTTTGAAAGAAATGCCTACCATCTTCAAGAAGACTCTGATAGGAAGGTTTGGCCAGGTGACCGATCTGCTGATGATTGAAGTACAGGTCCCTGCTATTACGGCTTTGGCACAATTTTATGATCCGCAAATGAGAAGCTTCCTATTTCAAGATTTCTACTTGACACCTGCTATTGAAGAGTTTGAGGGGTTCCTAGGTTTCCCGGTCAAGGGTAGGGCACCTTATACTATGATAGGGCAGGCTCCGGAAGTGGAAGAATTGGCCGATGCTCTCAAAATATCGATTTCAATAGCCAAAGCTGGTTGGAAGAAAAGAGAAGATTTCTTTGGTTTTAGAAGCATTGTACTAGAGAAAGAAGCAATTAAGATGTTAAAGAACAAACAATGGGATGCTTTGGTGAATGTATTGGCTCTCCTCATCTATGGGCTAGTATTGTTTCCCACTTTCGAAGATTTCGTTGATTCTGCAGCTGTCAGCGTATTTTGGGCCGTTTAGAAGAAGGAGCAAAGCCCGGTACACCCTCTCTTGGCTGATGTTTTCTACACTTTACACCTTCGCCATGAAAGAAAAGGTTCAGTGTTGACATTTTGTCTCCCTATTCTCTACAAATGGCTCACTTCTCACATACTCAAACGTCACGCCACCGTCCCTACTTTGAACAGTGGGGAATGGGCTCAATTTCTAGCATCTATCTTTGAAAAGAACATCACCTGGTACCCAAACAAGTTGGAAGTGAGTGAAATCATCATGAGCTGTGGTAGTTTTTGCAACGTACCGTTGATCGGATCAAAAGGTTGTATAAGCTATAACCCTATACTAGCCATACGACAATTTGAGTACCCAATGTTAGGGAAGCCTGAAGACAAAGAACTAGAAGAAATGATCCTCCATGAGAGAGGTGCCAAAGATCCCTCACTTCTCTGTCAGATTGTACGATCTTGGCAGAAAGTTCATACTAAAGGATCAGATTTGAGAAGAAGGGATGGTGTGACCAGGATGCCTTTTCGACAGTGGGTTCTAGAGAGGGTCAAAATAGTTAAGCTCCCCTTCTCTATTGAGGCACCTCCTAAACTCACCACTCCGCAACCGGTGCCTGTATCAGTCGAAGAAGTGGAAGAGATGAGAGTCCAAATAGCCCAGCTAGGGAAAGAAAACGAAGATTTACAAGTCAAGCTTCAAAATGTGACTAATGAAAAGAATCACATGAGGTATGAGATCGAGAGGAAGGATAAGCAAATTGAAGAGATGGGAAGCAAGATTAATGAAGAAAAGGGTAAAAGGAAAAGGACCAAAGTATGTATCAACCAGGTTGACAGTTGCTTAGAATCCCTCAAAGAGCAACTGGACCACGCTCATAGAAAATGGCGAGAGAATGAACAGTGGTATCTTTTAGCCACTAAACAGAATAAGGAGATCAGGGAGACATTAGGAGCTGAAATCAAGACACTTGGTGCTGCACTACGTCAATCAAGAGCTGACGAGGATAGAGAATGTCAACTCAAGGAAGAAGCCCTAAACTCATCTTGGGTTAAACCAGAAGAGTGGCGTAAGATATGTGCTGACATGGATGGGCTCAAGAAGTTTATTAAGTATCAAGAGAATCAGATAGGAGCTATCAAGGAAGACCAAGCAATTTGGTCTGCTGCAAGAGGCCAGTTAGCTCGTGATATTGCGGCATATGAGCAATCCATTCACATCATGAGGGATAACCGAGATGCATACCGCAACAAGCTAAATGGGTTGGTGGAATTTTGTAACTGGTTGGCCAAAGATCTGATATGGAAGCATCGAGATGCTATGGAAGCCATAGATGACTCTACCGCTTCGGCTATTTATGAGTTCATATGTGTGTGCAAGGAAATGTTGGCAAGATTCAAGGAAGAGCTCAAGGAGCGTGAAGCACGAAGAAATGAAGCTTGAAGTTTTCTTTGTTTTTTTTATTATTCGCAAATTTATATTCCTGGATGGATTGTACTCTGTTTATGTTGGAACAATTTGAATGAATGAGGAGTAGTCTTTTTAATTTTGTTCTTGTGCTGTTTGAATGATTGATAAATAACCGTTTGTATAAATGCTTCCCTAAAAAAAAAAATAATAAAAAAAACGCACTCATAATCATAAGCATAAACATAAAGCATTTTTGCACCTTCGCCTGACATTACAACTCATTGGACTTTTCCTTTCTACCTTCAGTATTTGAAAGCTGACTACTCGACATCGCTACGAGACCAGGCGCAACTTTCAAATGACGCTTGAACAAATGGAAGAGACTCAGAACACCATGAGGGGTGACATCGACGCTCTCAAGATGAAGATGGATCAGCTGCTGGAGACAATGCTGACGTTAGCCCCAAAAGAAAACAATGATGAGACTTTTGCTAATGCCAAGAAGGTGGCTGACAATATAGGAACTTCTGGGGTTGTTAAGACTCCTCACGTGGATCTTGTCGACCGTTCCATATCCGCGCGTCAAGGCTCTGAAGCAGACATGAATGAACAATATGATGCTTTTTACCAACCTCCACCACCTCCCCCTTAACACAGTATGGGGGTTACTAATGACCTTGCTGCAGATAGACTACGAACTGTTGAAGAGAAAATCAAATCATTGGAAATCAAGAAGACTCCAGGGTTGGATGCTGTTGACATATGCCTAGTCCCGAGATTGGTGATACCGAAGAAATTCAAAGTCCCAGACTTTGAGAAGTACAAGGGGGTCAGCTGCCCCAAAACCCATCTAAGAGCGTACTGTCGCAAGATGGCGACTCACATTGATAACGACTTGATCTTAATACACTACTTCCAAGATAGCCTCAGTGGGGCATCGTTGGAATGGTATATGCAGTTAGAAAAAGGACAAATCAGCACGTGGAGAGATCTAGCAGATGCGTTTTCACAACATTATCAGTATAATACTGATTTGGCACCGAATCGCACGCAGCTGCAAGATATGACTCAACGTAACAACGAGTCATTTAAAGAATATGCCCAAAGGTGGAGAGAGTTGGCTGCCCGTGTTCAACCACCATTGCTGACTAAGGAGTTAACTGACATGTTTATGGGAACTTTACAACCGCAGTACTTGGACCGCATGCTTGGGTCCAGTTTCCCTAACTTTGTTGAAGTGGTGTCAGTAGGTGAAAGAATCGAGAGCACTTTGAAAAAGAACAAGGCTGCAGTCCCAATGAATGGAGGAAGAAAGCCTTTTGTAATGAAAAGAGAAGATAAGGCTAATGCCGTGATGAGAGGACAAAGGGGCAGAGCTCCGGTGGATATCCAGTATCAACAAGTAGCTGCAGTAGCCCAAGCTCCCTACCAACAACCAGCTCAACAACAGAATTATCAGAGAGTTCCTCCACCGTAATATCAAAATGCTCCGGCTCAGAGACAGCAAAGGCCAAGACAGCCAAGAAGACAACTCGACTCGTTGCCTATGTCATATGGACAGATTTTTGCTCAGCTAAATCAGAGTGGACACTTAACGTTGCGAGATTTACGTCCGGTAATTTTTCCATATCCTCCTGGGTACGATGCCAATGCCCATTATGAGTTCCATAAAGGAGCCCCTGGACACTCCATAGACAACTGCTATGCATTTCAGAATCGGGTGCAAGACTTGATAGAGTCCAAAGATCTCACTTTTACACCTAGAGGTGCCAATATTACGAAGGATCCGTTACCAAAACATGGAGGTCCTTCTGTCAATGTTGTGGAAGAGAGTAGTGGTTTGAGACTAATTACAAATGTTGAAGATGTCCGTACTCCAATGGCCGTTATTGGAGAGCAATTGAAAAGGAGTGGGATGATTCCCCAAGGAGAAATGGGGAGTTTGACTGACGAAGTGGTGAAGAGACATTTACAAAGGTTCATAGAACATGGGATAATACAAATAGAACAAAGAGATTCGAACGTGTCGGCTATTGATATTCAGTATGATGAAACAAGTGCTTATCCGACAAGGCGACTTCGACCAGCACCAGTAGTCTTGCAGTATGATCCTTCGGAAGCCTTTCAACAGAGGCCCGCCCAACCAGCACCCGTGATTATGCAATATGATGAAGATGACATCAATAGACAAAGAGCAGCACGACCAGCTCCAGTGGTAATAGAATATTCTGTCAATGAACCTGAGCCCAAAGTTTTTAAACAGAGGCCAGAGAGACTAGTGATTGAGTATGACGCTGCCAAATGCGATGCAGTTGTTGGGCCTAGTGGGATGACCCGTAGCGGTCGTTTATTTGCCGCCAAACCAGTGGAAGTGCCAGCTAGAAATAAAGAAAAAGCTACAGTTGAACTACCAAGTGTTGAGCTACCTGTTGAGGTGTCATCGCCAAAGGCAGCAGTTACACCAAAGGAAGCTGAGGAGTTTTTGAAGATCATTAGAAAAAGTGATTACAAAGTGATTGATCAGCTAAACCAGACTCCAGCCAGAATTTCCATGCTCTCGTTGTTACTTAGTTCAGAGGCCCACGGGTTATCTTTAATGAAGGTGTTGAGCGCCACGCACATTGCTAAAGATATCACCGTAGCCCAGTTCGATGATGTGATAGCTAGCGTAACAACCGAAAACTTTCTTGGGTTTAATGATGATGACCTGACTGCAGAGAAGAGAAACCACAATAAAGCTCTCCATATTTCTATCAAATGCCAAGACACATTGATATCCCGAGTCTTAGTGGATACAAGTTCTTCTTTGAATGTGCTTCCCAAGGTCACCCTGGAGAGGATGCCAGTAAAAGGAGTTAGCATGAAGCCAAGTGCTCTGGTAGTCAAAGCTTTTGATGGTTCTAGGCGTGCTGTGATTGGCGATGTGGACTTGCCAATAAAAATCGGGCCAACTGTCTTCACTATTACTTTCCAAGTAATGGATATTTATCCAGGGTACAGCTGCCTATTAGGAAGACCTTGGATTCATTATGCAGGAGCTGTTACCTCCACCCTTCACCAGAAGCTAAAATTTGTCAGTAATGACAAGGTAGTTCAGATTGGAGGAGAGGAGGATATCTTGGTTAGCCACTTAACGTCCTTCAGGTACATTGAAGTTGAAGGGGAAATGGTGGAAATGCCTTTTCAGTCTTTCGAAATGGTGAATACATTAGCAGTGCAGCGAATTTCAGATAGTCAGAGTTCAAGATCAGCAATGGCCTCCTATGAAGAGGCTAAGATGGTTGTAGATGAAGGGAACGCCCACGGCTGGGGCAAAATGGTGGAAGTGGCTAAAAAGTTCGACAAATTTGGGCTAGGATACCATCCTTCGTCCAACACAGCAATGGTTGCACGTGGCAGGAAGGAGATTCCTCCTGTAGCAGAAATTTTCAAGAGCGCCGGGCATATCTTAGATCATACCTCTGCCATGGTAATTGAAGATGAGGCTGATGACAAAGAAGTCTCCGCAAGCTGGATCCGACAGGCTGAACCTGGTGAAGAATTGAAGAACTGGAAGACCATCGAAATACCCCAATTCTTCCCTCTTCAAAAGTAAAGTTTTAATCAATTTTCAAAACCCTAAGCTCTGCCCAAGGCGTAGTGGAGCTTTGTATCGGGCCTCCTGATGTTTCGAAACATGTTTAACGTGAATAAACTTTGATTTGCATTCAATTCTTTTGCTCATTTTCTTGTCTACTTTTTCATAATTAATGGCATTTCTTTCACGCACTCACTTTCCTAAATAAGCTGCATAAATCATAAACATGCAGAGACACTACTGAGGTCCTTGATATCGACACTGCTATAGGCCTTTATGATTTTGATTGTCCAATATACCGAGCGGATGAGGAAGACGAGGATGAGCTCCCCAACGAATTGGCTAGGTTGTTGCAACAAGAAGAGAAGGTTATTATGCCGCATAAAGAGGATGTCGAGATTATCAACCTAGGCTCAGAAGAAAATAAAAGAGAGATAAGGGTTGGCGCGTCTCTTCAGGATACTGTCAAGGTAAAGTTAGTAGGGCTCCTTCGAGAATATGCTGATGTGTTCGCATGGTCGTATCAGGACATGCCTGGTCTAGATACGAGCATCGTTGTACACAAGTTGCCACTCAAAGAAGAGTGTCATGCCGTCAAGCAGAAGTTGAGAAGAACCCGACCTGATATGGCTCTGAAAATCCGTGATGAAGTCAGAAAACAATTCGATGCAGGGTTTTTATCAGTGGCCAAATATCCGCAATGGGTTGCAAATATCGTTCCAGTGCCGAAGAAGGATGGAAAGGTCCGTATGTGTGTGGATTACCGCGACTTAAACAGAGCAAGTCCTAAAGATGATTTTTCCATTGCCTCATATTGATGTGTTGGTAGATAATACTGCTCAGTTCTCCGTTTTTTCCTTCATGGATGGATTCTCTGGTTACAATCAAATTAAGATGGATCCAGATGACATGGAAAAGACCACGTTCATTACACCATGGGGCACATTCTGTTACAAGGTAATGCCATTCGGGTTGAAGAACGCTGGGGCAACGTACCAACGTGCAATGGTAACACTCTTTCATGATATGATTCATAAAGAGATCGAAGTGTACGTTGACGACATGATTGCTAAGTCCCAGACTGAAGATGAACATTTGGTTAATTTGGAAAAGTTGTTCGCCAGACTGAGGAAGTTCAAGTTGAGACTTAATCCCAACAAATGTATGTTCGGGGTGCGGTCTGGAAAGTTATTGGGCTTTATCGTAAGCCAGAAAGGGATTGAGGTGGATCCTGATAAAGTAAGGGCAATTCAGGACATGCCTACCCCAAAGACCAAAAAGGAGGTCCGTGGATTTCTAGGGAGGTTGAATTATATCGCAAGATTTATTTCACATCTCACAGCCACATGCAAGCCAATCTTTAAGTTACTCAGGAAAGATCAGCCGGTTGTGTGGAATGATGAATGCCAAGGGGCATTTGATGCAATTAAAGAATATTTGCAAGAACCACCGATCTTGATACCACCAGTTCTTGGAAGGCCTCTCATTATGTACTTTACTGTGCTAGAAGAATCCATGGGTTGCGTATTAGGACAACAAGATGATTCATGCAAGAAAGAACATGCTATATACTATCTCAGCAAAAAGTTTAACGACTGTGAGACTAGATACTCTTTGCTTGAGAAAACTTGTTGTGCACTTGCATGGGCTGCTGGACGCCTCAGACAATACATGCTGACATACACCACATACTTAATCTCTAAGATGGATCTAATCAAGTACATCTTTGAGAAGCCTGCTCTTACCGGTAGGATAGCCCGATGACAAATGCTTTTGTCTGAATACGACATCCAGTATGTCGCTCAGAAGGCTATCAAAGGCAGTGTGCTAGCGGACCATTTGGCCCACCAACCCGTGGAAGATTATCAGCCGTTGAGGTTCAACTTTCCAGACGAAGATATTATGGTGGCAATAGATTACGAAGAGCCAGGGCCAGATGAAAGGCCAGAACCAGGGGAGCGATGGACTCTTATGTTCGATGGTGCTTCTAACTCTTATGGACATGGAATTGGGGCAGTGATTACATCTCCTAAAAATTTTCACTTGCTGTTTACGGCCAAACTCTGTTTCCCGTGCACTAACAATATAGCAGAGTACGAGGCATGTATACTAGGGCTAGAAGAGGCCATTAACTTGAGAATCAAAACTCTCGATGTGTTTGGAGATTCTGCTCTAGTAATTTACCAGATAAGAGGCGATTGGGATACAAAGCATGAAAATCTAATTCCATACCGGGATTATGTGGCCAAATTGCTTCCCCAATTTGATGATATCACTTTTGCTCACGTACCTCGAGAAGAGAATCAAATGGCTGACGCTTTGGCAACTTTGGCATCCATGTACAAGTTGATATGGCCAAATCATAGACCATCTATTGATTTGCAACGCTTTGAAGAGCCTGCGCATTGTCTGACTGCTGATAAAGACGCAGATGAAAAGCCGTGGTTTTATGATATAAAGCGATATCTTGAAAAGCATGAATATCCTGAAGGAGCCCTGGGTATCGACAAAAGAACTTTGCGAAGATTGGCATCCAACTTTTTCCTCAACGGAAATGTATTGTACAAGCGCAATCATGACACTATTTTGCTCAGATGTGTGGAGAAACGTGAAGCCGAACAAATTCTAAAAGACATTCATGAGGGCTGCTTTGGAACTCATGCGAATGGACAAACCATGGCAAAGAAAATATTGAGAGCAGGCTATTATTGGCTTACCATGGAGGCAGATTGTTACCATCATGCCCGAACTTGTCACAAATGCCAAATATACTCTGATAAGATTCAAGTACCCACCACTCCATTGAACGTCTTAACCTCACCATGGCCCTTCTCCAAGTGGGGAATAGATATGATTGGGATGATTGAACCAAAAGCTTCAAACGGACATCACTTCATACTTGTGGCCATAGATTATTTCACCAAGTGGGTTGAAGCTGCTTCATATACCAACGTTACTAAGCAAGTAGTCGCTCGCTTCTTGAAACACAACATCATATGCAGATATGGAGTGCCCAATCGCATCATCACTGACAATGGGTCAAATCTCAACAACAAAATGATGGATGAGTTGTGCGCCAGTTTTAAAATAGAACACCATAACTCGACACCATATAGAACCAAAATGAATGGAGCCGTAGAATCAGCCAATAAAAATATCAAGAAAATCATCCAGAAGATGGTGGTCACATACAAAGATTGGCACGAGATGTTACCCTTTGCACTACACGGCTACCGTACTTCAGTACGAACTTCAACAGGGGCAACTCCCTACTCATTGGTTTATGGCATGGAGGCAGTTCTCCCAATAGAGGTCGAAATCCCTTCTCTGAGGGTTTTAATGGAAGCTCAACTTGATGAAGCCGAATGGGTAAAAACGAGGTTTGAAGAACTTAATCTCATTGAGGAAAAGCACCTGACAGCTATATGCCACGGCCAGCTTTATCAGAGAAGAATGAAGAGAGCCTTCAACAAAAGAGTGCATCCCAGGACATTCACGCAAGGAGACTTAGTACTCAAGAGGATCATGGCTATGTATAATGAATCTAGGGGCAAATGGACGCCAAACTATGAAGGCCCATATGTGGTAACAGAAGCATTCTCTGGTGGTGCCCTAAAGCTCGCAACCATGGATGTGGAGGAATTACCTTATCCAGTGAATGCAGATTTGGTTAAACGATACTTTGCCTAAAAAAAGTGGAATAATAAAGCCGCTAATTCGAAAACCCGAAAGGGCGACTTAGGCAAAATTGGCTATCCTGGTGAACCGAAATCCCGAAAGGGCGATTCAGGCAAAAATTAGGGATAAAATAAGAATAGGCCCGCTGAGTTGAAAACCTGAAAGGGCGGCTCAGGCAAAAAAAGGGCGTCCCGGTTGATTGAAAACCCGAAAGGGCGATCCAGGCAAAAGTTAGGGGAAAAATTCCAAGGCAAAGTATCCATTATGCATGATCACTTAACCCTAGTACATTATCAAGAGACATGATTGATCCGGCCATTTTCTTTTCCTATGAAGCAAGGTGTTGAAGACCTCCAAAGTTATAGGGACTATAGCAGTGTCAAGACTCAAATGGGCTCTAATTTTTGCCATTATGTTTTTCTTGCACTGTAATCACCTCATTAAGGGATTACATCTTTGTATATTTACCCATTCAAGGGTCAAATCAATATAAAGAGAGATTTCTCAGTTAAATTGTGCTCACTCTTTTACTTTATCTGATTGTTTGCAAATTAATTATTATTTTGATAATTTGTGTTCGAAACCTCAGCTAAAAAATAAAAATATAACTTTTTGACAAGGTATAGAACTTGTTTTGATGTTCGAAGATATTGGAGAAAATAGATGGTCTCCAAGAAAAGTATCAACGGGTAGAAGCATTAAATTGGTCGTCAGCTGCCTAAGCTTGCCATCATGAAAAGCTTTGCCTTTCTAAAGGGTTTATATGATGTGGTTGCCCCAGCATCAAGTTCAAGAACTAGACTGGGGCAATCAATTTCCCCGGTCGTCATGGAGTATCCAAATCTGGGATGTCGAGTAGTCTAATCCTCTCACCACCCCACAAAAAGCCCAATCGTTTATTGGCAACGTCAAAAAGTCCATCCTGTTGGCACCCTCATAAAATTAAAGTCCAATCCATTTTGCAATTACCAAAGTCCACCCTCGTTGGCATCCTCAATAACCAAAGTCCAAACCATTTGGCAACTACCAAATTCAGCCCCTGGTGATGTCCCCGACAGGATTTCATCCCCAGCATACCTGGTCGCTGCATTATCATAAGCACGACATACAACCTCATATCATAATCATATCAAGCATTAACATATCCTTCGCATTCGCATTGTGCACTCCCTAGCAGTTACATCTTAGTTGCATGTTTGGGCATCATAAAACATTGCATTACATAGCAATGTAGCAGGATCCAGGATCAGTGCGCGAGCATCTTGGTCAGTCCTCCAGTGAAGTTGGCAATATGACTCTGAAAAGAGTTAATACCCCACGAGTTCAGGGAATTCTACTCCCCAGCAAGTCTTCAACCATGCAGTTGATGATGATAATCTCCAGCAACTATTGCTCTGGTTGGAAACCTTTTGGATTGGTGGGCTCGAATACAACTGCAGCTTGCTTGGGATGAACTATGATCTTGATGATTTTGATGTTACAAATGATGTTTGAGTGTTTGGATTACTCATATATGATGTATGTGAGGTGTTTGAATAATTTTCTTGGAATGAATTGCTCTCTATTTGAAAATTCAATTCTCACTTCTTAAGGTTTTGGAATTTTGAAGTTAAGAGTGAAATGAGAGAAAACATGTGCTGTGATGTTTCAGGGTGTTTTAAACAATCAGAAATGACTCCTATTTATAGGAAGAGAAGTTTATTTTGGGAGGAATAGTATTAGATGAGAGGTCACTCTATTATCCAATTGATAGTTAGGTAACCATTGACTTGAATGCTAAGGCAACCAAGTCTCCTCTTATCTTGACTCCAAACAAATCTGCAGGTATAAACGCTCATGTTTCTTGACTTGTTTGAACTGGTATGGCTTGGTTCATGCCACCTCTATGCATTGCGTTAATGCATGAAAATAAAACTTAAGTTCTCACTTGGTCATGATGATTTTCACATGCTAAGAGATAAGCCCTTGACTCCTTGGCCTTATGGTTCAGATTCCTCATCATTTTGTCATACCCCAAATTTGTCCTACTTCGGTTTAAATGGATGTTTGACTGTTTCACGATTTCTGGCCATGATTCTCTAAGACTTCGTTTATAAAGACTTTATATGTACTCATTGTGGTGATAATCCCTGGCGACTTATGCTGAATTCTTGTGGGAGGAGCGCGCCTCCAGTCCCTTGTGCCCAAGTTCATGTGTGTCCTCGTTCTCGCGATCAGACAGACATGATATGGTCAATAAGCATAAAGTACATGATGGCAAGCGTCAAGTTATGTTTGGATTCTAAAATCAGTTTGCGACAAACTTAGATTTAGCTTGCCAACTCCAAAACATAATTGAATCAGAAAATCAGTTTGTGACAAACTTAAATTTGATTTGCAAATTTCAGGTCATAATTAAATTAGAATTTGGAGGCAATCAGTCCAGGAGATTCGATTCAGTTCAAAGGCTTACGATATAATATGTTTAAGGAATGGACCGCCCATATTATCGAATCCATTAGTTTCAAGGGGATTCCAAACCCTATGGTTACTTGTTCTTAAGACGTGATTCAAGATAAGTGATCTTTTAGGTTGTGCTTTGCTGGCCAGACTAATAGATAATTTTTCGAAGGGGTACATGTCATAACCAACACATGATTAAGTAGAAGTTTTGGGCTATTATAAGAAGTTCAAGCTATAAGTTGCAAGGAAACCTTCAAATATTGTGTGTATTTGTTTCTAAATCATAAAGACAAGCTTGCTAAGGAGGTGTCCCAATCAAGGCATGGATGGAAATATTCTTTAGAACATATTTGAAATTTGAAATTACTTCAAGACATCACATACGATGTGTTTCAAGCAACAAATGAGGTACATGTCGTCATGATTAACTTTAAGAATCTGAATCAAGGTATTGATTAGGTGCTTAGGGACACCATTTATGCTACAAAATACCTTACGGTTACGTGGATTATGAGGATTCAAGATGATTTCCCAAAAAAAATCTAAATCAAGGCATCCTGTCAATTTAAATATAATAGGCTAATTCAAAGGAAGAAAGACACTAGATTAGGGATGTTGTTTGGGTTCGAAATATATTCATATTACAAGCCACAAAGATCAAATATTTCTTTACATGATGCACAAATACATGTTACAATAAGTAAAGTGCCTTAACTAAATCAGAATTCTACAATCCCTATGACTGCTCAAATTCAAGAAGTGTTCCTTTTTGCTGCACAATTATAAGATAGAGCCACTTCATATTTTAGTGATAGATGATGTTGCACAGTTGAAAGAGTGTGAATCAATGATACCTCTACTTCTTCCTAACATAAACCATGCTATTCTTGTTGGAGATGAATTCCAGCTACCAGCAATGGTTGAAAGTAGTGTTTCTTTTGGAGTTAATTTCAGAAGAAGCTTATTTGGGAGGCTGAGCACATTGGGTCATCCAAATCACTTCCTCAACATACAGTACCGAATGCATCCAGAGATAAGCTCCTTTCCAAATTCAATATTCTATCCCAATAATATTGATAATGGTCCAAACACTTTGACTAAGAACTATATACATAAATATCTACCCCAGAGAATGTTTGGTACATATTCGTTTATAAATATTAGTGGTGGTACCCAAAGATTTGGTGATGCTCGAAGATGTCGGAAAAACATGGTTGAAGTAGCGGTTGTCAAGAAAATAATCGAAAACTGCTTCCGAGAATGGTTTGGCTCAAACAAGAATCATCTCAGCATAGGTGTAGTCTCTCTCTCTATGCTTCCCAAGTTGTTGCAATTCAGTCAAAAGGAGATCCCAAAGAGTTGGAAAAAATCAGAAGAAATCATCAAAATTCAGAAGCTTGATGATAATGGAAATAAAGTAGAATCGAGTTGTTATGTTGAGGATTCCAAGGTTGATGAGAGTTTTCTGCTGATAAAATTTTATCCCTTATCATCCGATGTGGTTAACCACTTACTTTCTGATCGTAAGAGTAATGAACTGGAACATCTGTTTGAAGTATCAGATGAAGAACATGACATCATACACTTTTCTAGAAGTACAGTTGTACTGGGTCGCTCTGGTACCGGGACGACACCACCGACAAGTGTTATACCTGTAACGCAAGTACATATACAGAGTCAGAACAAAGTTTTCATTACTTCACCGGGTCTGCAGTCTAGATGCGTAAATTCACCTGATCTTCGTCTTTCATCTTATGTTCAGAAGCATGTTGAGGAGTCCCCTAGAATATTTGTTCAGGCAGTGCTACTCCCATTGTTAGTTTGCCAAGTCTGACAGATTTTGAAGTTAATACAGGTCCTTTAAGTTCATTAGACATTGCTGCTGAAAAACAAAAATTTATTCAACATTCAATATTAAGCCATCACAGAAAGTTGTGTAAACCAGCTGGCCATAAGAATCCTAATACAATGTCTCGTCAAAAAGGACCATACCGTTCAAATCGAAGTCGCAGTAGGATTCATTACCATCAAGGAGCGGCGATCAAATCACAAGGCAAGGAGATATTAAGAGTATAGGTCACGACACCTTACATTTGGGCCAAGCTGCATCATCTGTCTCACCATCATCCTCACAAACCGTTCTCATTCTTGTGTATTGCTAAAGAAGAGTAGGAAAACAAAACAAGTCACATGGTAAGATACCAAGATATTGAAAGGAGTGAATCTTATATTGTATAAGAGGTAAAGTATCAAGAAGAATTTTCTATCCTTGGGCCCAAATTGGACGGAGAGTGCATACACCATTGTGCCAACCAAGCGATAAATTCCCTCGTCATACTAAGTCCTTTTCGTCATCCTGAGTATGCCGCTTCCAAAACTGTGGCTGGATACAAACTTCAAACTCTGAGATAAAATGGATGCTCTAACCTCCTGTCAAGATCACACGACACAAAAAAGAAATCGAAACTAGTCAGATTGAGTAGCTAATGATAACATACACAACTAGCCATTAATGATGAGTATAAGGTTAAGGGATCCTGTTAACTTCAAATACCTCTTATGGTCTGACTACGGGAACAACATCTTAAGTCTTCGACATTGCCTTAGATTGGTTCAAACTGAAGCAACGAATGAAGGAAGTTACACCAAGCTCTAAACAAGAAAACATTATGGAATGACTTTCTGTTATGAACAAAGTTAGAAAGAGTCAGCAGAGGACAACTTAATTTAACTATTACATTAGAAATAACTTCACCATAGTGAAAACACAGAAATCACAAATTACCCTAAGGTAAAAGTAGATATTTTAAAATGCACTACAGACAAACTTAGAGGTCACTATCGTTCAAATCCCATAGAATCAGTGATGGTGGTATCAGCACATAACGGATTTGTACCACCAGAGGACACCTCATTGTCCTACACAAAAACTCACACGAATCAAACAATTTTCTTACCAGCAGATTTTGATTTCACACGTACCAAGCCAAACCCTAAAACTCCCAATATAAATACTCACTATTCATTTAGAAAGGGAGATACGAAAAAAAACCCTAAAAAAACTACAGCAGAAAAAGAAAAAACCCTAGTGAAGCTCTGCGAAATTCGATCCTCACATTACCTAAAACTACTCCAAAGTTCTTTCTAAAGGTTGATAGAGCTTCGCTTTGAAGCTTTAGCCTACTTGAACTTAGCCATATCACGCAGAACACGAACCGGAAAGAAGAAAAGCGGAAAAAGTAAAGCGTTAAGCACCTACCTCGCAGACTCGCCGTCGGGATAGCTCCAAGTTGGTGAGTTCCCTTCGCATTTGATTTTCGCTCGTAGTCGCTTAAGCACCATGACTTATCCGTCTGAATATGTATTTTATGATTATGCTTTGAACTATGATTATGAGTTTCGTTTGTTAGGGATTGAGTTGGGGTTAGAGATTTGTGTTTTGATTTGGGGCTAAGAGAGAGTTTGGTGGTGAATCGAGAGAGAGGCACAGTGAGGTGTCGAGAGACAAAAGGTTTGAAGAGGGTTCGGTTTGTGGAAGAAGAAGAAGGGTGAGAACAGAGAGGTTTCGAGGGGGAAACAGAGGGATTTCAAAGAGATTTCAGAAGAGAGAAGTAGCGCTCAGGGGAGTCAAGTTTTGTTTTGTTGAGTGAGAGAGAATAGAAAGAGGTAGGCGTGCGTTTATTTGGTTCTGTTTGATTATGTTTTATTAACTTTAAACATTGGTCAGTGTAAGGGATTAATCAACATAATTGTGATTGCCCATGTTTTTTCCCAAGGGTCACACGTGTACCCATACTCCTCTTCCCCATTTTGGTTGTTGCATGAATAACCGATATGTCTTCCTTTTTTTTTTCTTGGATGATTGGGCTGTAAGATGAAGCGGGTCCCTACGTGAATCAGTAGGGAGGGTTACTGTTTGGGCTTTGGTTAATGGTCCATTAATTTAAATTGTTAGGTTTTAATTAAAACATGAAAGGTTTCTAGATAACATTTATGTCATTTTAATTTAATTAAGATTTATAGGGACTTGATGGGATCACTTTAGAAACTAAATATTACTAGTAATATATTTAGTAACATTATTAATATTTAGTAATATTATTAGTTTTATTTTAAATTTTACGTATAAATTATGATAATTAATTTACAATTTGTTTTCATTTAGATCTTATTTCGAATTTTACCAAATTTATTTATTCTTCTATTAAATTCAAAACATTTTATTTGTTTTTTTGATTAGAATAAGGGAAAATTTCTTTTTTTTTCAAAATTATATGGAAGTGGTGGAATTTTGGAGTCTAGCACTCCTTGAATCCTTAAGCAACCGCTCTCGAGGTGCACGCCTCGAGTTGTGGTTGTTTTGTCTTTCAACTACCCGACTTTGTTAAAGCGTTCGAAATTCGCAAACCCTAATTCGAGCGACACTCACCTTTAGTCTAATCCGAATACACTAATATTTTCAAACTATTTTCTTAATTACATCACGAAAGAATCGAGTTCTTGGAGTCGCGCACTCCTTGAATTCGAGAATGATTACTATTAAGGTGTACGCCTTGAATAGTATATCATTCAAACTTTCGTTCTTAAAACACCTCCTCTAATTATTTGGACAAGTATCCACTGTCCAACAAATATATTTTGTAATTAATGGAATGAAAAAGATATCGTTGGGATTTAGCATTCCGATAACATCCCAACTAATTGGTTACGAGGCCGACGTCTCGTTTATCGAATAGTTGTCATTCCTCCCAAATTTTCAACCCGCATAACCTCGTTTCTCACCCTCGTGTGATTGAACCTAAATCTCTTTCAATTCAAACTCTTTCGCGTCTAAACTATCCATCAAACGTATTTCGAATGAAAAAGGTATCGTTGGGATCTAGCATTCCAATGATGTCCCGATTGATTTGATTACGAGGCTGACGTCTCGTTTATCGAATAGTCGTCATTCTTCCTAAATTTCCAACTCGTCTAACCTCGTTCCTTACCTCCGTGTGATCAAGTCTAAACCCTAGTGTGTTTCTAAACCATGTGTCAGATCCAAATGATTTTCTTAACTAAATTGCGAAAGAATTGAGTTCTTGGAGTCTTGCACTCCTTGAATTCTTGAGTAACTACTCTTGGGGCGTACGCTTTAGGTTGTGGTTCGCTCGACCTTTCGTTTATAAAACACGTGCCCTAATTATTTGGACAAACATCGTTATTGTCCATTCCAATACACTTTCATAATTAATTGAATGAAAAAGGTACCATTGGGATCTAGCATTCCAATGATATCCCGATTAATCGATTGCGAGACTGACGTCTCGTTTATCGAGTAGTCGTCATCCTCCCTCAAAATATTCAATCCAACTCTCTTCTCTCGCCCTCGTGCGTTTGAAACTTTCTCAAACATATTTCATAATTAGTCGAATGAAAAAGGTGTCGTTGGAATCTAGCATCCCAATAATGCCCCGATTAATTGATTACGAGGCTGACGTCTCGTTTATCGAATAGTCGTCATTCTCCATCAAATTACCTAACCCAATTCCTCTTTCTCGCCCCCGTGCAATCGAAACCTTAAACCTATTCAGATATATCCTCTGACCAAAACATCCAATACGATAAACACAAATTTCTCGCCCTCGTGCGATCTCCAGCCTAAATATTTTCTCAAAGAACATTGTTTAGCCCATCCTTCCGCGCATAACAAACTCGAGCTTCAGCCTCCCCTAGCGAGCAGACAAGCCAACGTTTAGCAGTTAGAATGTGACCTAAACTCTCGTTCGTTCCAAACACAAACCTTTTACCGTAGTTAGCCGAACTACGGCTGCTCTGATTCTTCATTCTCTTCTGAATGTAAGATACGTAGGCACAAGGGCCCCAATCCTTGGCGAGCACCCTATTTTAAAACCACCCATTCCCCCTATAGGAGAAACCTTAGAAGAAAACAAACAAGCGTAGCTAACTTCACTCTTGAATCGATCAAGAGGTTCCCGTTGAGTACAACGGACGTAGAAGGTGCTAATACCTTCCCTCTACGTAACCGACTCCCGAACCTAGAATATTGGTTGTGATGACCATGTTCTTATCTCTCTTAAAGGTTTTATCGATATTTTCCTATTCCATCCTTGGAATGAATAAAGTTCGGTGGCGACTCTATTTCGAACGTATTTTCCGCGTCCATCGCGAGGATCGTATTTTTTGAGGTACAACACATTTATGTTGATATTGGACAGAAATCCAATGATGCAAGTGTCCAAAATTGGCTTAAAGAATCGTGGGATGCAAGTAATGTGCCAAATGCTGTCAAAAACCAGCTTGTATCAAGGCATGTTGTGAGGTTCATAACTTCTTGCTCAAGTTGAACCAATGGATGTTCTTGTACTCTTTGGAAAGCTTGTACATCATACTTCAACTTTGATGTTTACATTTGTTCTTGGTTCATCTTGGATCATAATGAAAAATGCCTCCAAAGTTGGGCAAAACATGAGGCAGATTCTGCCTAAAAAATTCTGTGTCAAAGTTCAAAATCTCATGAAACCCTAACTTTAATGCTTCATATCTCAAAATCCAAGAATATTTTGGGGGTACTTCTACTTTGCAACCTTGTTGTATGTAATAAGATCTATAGTTTGAGCTTTGGGTGGGAGAAAATGCTTGCTTGGATCACAAGGTATGGCCTTGCAAAGTTGGGTAAAAATCAAGTTCATTCCATAACTTAGTGAAATTTCAAGTTTCTCAAGGTTGCCCTTTTTGCAAGTAACCTTACTTTTCTTGATTTTTCTTGATTGATCATGATCCAAATCACAATTTAATATTTTTTTTTACTTAAAGAGGCAATTGTTGCAAAAAAAATCCCAAAAGTCAAACTTGGTTTTGTTCACAGTTGACTTTTTATATTAGATGAAACTTGAACTTTGTGATCCTTTATGAGATCAAGTCCTTGGGCTAAATTGAACCTAATGGATGGATTCAAATGTGTTTTTGAGTGTCTTGAATCATTTCTCAAGGTTTGAGATCATGTTTTGGTCAAAAGTCATAGGTATGGTTGACTTTTTCTCAAGAACCCAAGTTTGTGGTCCAAATGAATTTGAATCCTTGTATTGCTTATGAGTCAAGTTCTCTGAATAAATCCAATATTGTGAATGGATTAATATTATGTATTTTAGGTCCTCAAAACCTATCTTAAGGTCTTGGATCATGCCTTACTTCAAAAGTCAACCTAGGGGTTGAATTAGGTCAAAACTCTAATTCTTGATTTTTGATAGATGCAACCCTTGGGGAAATTTTGAACTTATGAATGGACTCGTGAGGTTCTTTTGAGCTTCTTGAAACCTATATTGAAGTATTGGCTCATGTCGAGATGAAAATTTCTCTTTGGAAGTCTTGGTCGATCAAAACCCTAATTTGGTGACACTAATGGTCTTGAGGCCTAATTAACTTGGAATGATGCAATATTGTGCTAAATTATTGATGTGGAAGATCTCTTTATCCTTCATGGATGTGTGAGAGGCTTGACAAGTTGAAGATCATGTCAATTCTTGATTGATCCTTTGCCTGAGTGCTCTGAGAGGGCTCAAAACCCTAATTTTTGGTTAAGGTGAATACTCAACAATCCTTGAAAAGATTGGCGAGGTAAGAAAATACATCCATATTATGGTGATGATTGGCACAATGATGTGTAGTCTTGTGGTCAAAATTTATGGTTTTACAATGTTCCTGGCGAGCCTTTATGTGTATGTTTGTGATGTTTATTGATTTTCCCCCATTTCTTGAGCCTTACCAAAAAAATTTGAAAAAGAAAATAATGTTTATTTTAAAATATTAGGATTTTAGACAAGTTAAGGATAGGTTGCAGAGACTTGGGAAAACTCCCAAAAGATTAGTATCGTCTTAACACCGTGAGTCTCCAAACTATAGAGATCGACTTGGATACTTGTTATGCCCTAGCCTTGAAATCTCACCCCTAAATGAGTCCTAAAGTAGTTTATCTTAGCAGTCAGTACCATCTGAGTTACCGCTAAGTGAACAAACTAATGCAAATAGGTGAATGATCCCGCGTTTAAAATAGAAGAAAAATTAATAAGAAGAAAAAGAAAATTCTTTGAAAACGAATCCGCCTTCTAAGCTAGGTAACCCTCACCCTGTTACTTAGCCTAACGGTAGTGAAACCTCTAAATTATGCCGATATGTCTGTAATTGAGAATTAAATTGATAATTTTAACTTAGTGCGAATCAAAATCACTAATAGGTTTGTTTACCATGTGGGTACAGATAACAGGCTTAATGTGATTGCACCTGAATGAAAAATGACAAAATAATAGGATGATTAAATTATGCCAAAGTATAATGACATGATGCGAGTTGGTTTTTATAGGAAAGAGATTTATGACTGCAAATGCGGAATGTGTTACTACGATATCCTTAGTTTGTGAGATAGTACCTATAACACCCCAAAATTTGCCCATCTCTTCTCTTGTGTCTTGGCTTATTTTTCATTTCATTTTCATTATCATTTTTGCATAGCATAGTTCTAATCAAGGGATCAAGGTATCATGTCTTGTTTCTCAAGAAAGAATGACATGCTTCTTCAAACTGAGGCAAGGTTTTCTTCATGACTTTGTGGCATTCTCAAGCCCAAAGGTCCCTCATCATCAAGTTTGATTCAAGGAAACATCATTTCAAGATAATATGTAATTCACCATGTCTTAGTTTGCAAGAAATGATCAAGAGATTCAAAGTTGGTTCAAGGTATTTGACGTAATTTAGCAAATTGTGGATGCTACGATCAAATGAGCATAACTTCTTCAATTTTCAACATCTTGAGGTGGTTCTTTTTCTAATGAAATCTTCTCATCATCCCCAATAAGTTCTATTTGCAAAGGAAGATCCAATTATGCTTGGAAAGTCATCAAAAGTGTGAAAACATTATAGGTCATTTTGAGTTTTGAAGAGATTTTCTAGTCAACTTCCAAAAGTCATAACCTGGTCAATTTTCATCATTTGGAGCCCATTATTTTTCTAACATGAACTTTAAGATGTCTTCTACAACTTTGATTCAATATGGAAGTTCCAAAAACCTATGGAAGGTCTTGGATTTTATCAAAACATTATAGGTCATTTTTGGTCCCTAAAAAGACTTGAAATTTTTCTAAGTGTTTTGTGATTTTGAACCTTTTGATGCAAGCTACTTTGAAGGATCATATCTCTCAACTCAGATTTCCAAATCAATACATTCTTTTCACATTACAAAGATTGTATCTCCTTCTATCTAATACAAGAAGAATCAACTCATAAAGCCTCATACATTTTGAGAACCATGGTTGCAAAATTTGAATTTCAAGGTTGAGTTTTCACTTGAAATCAGAATTGAATTTGGTTAATATGGCCTCTAATCAGCAAATTAAGGCACAAAATTAGTTTGAACATGATTAACAAACTTGCCTGGCCTAATTAGAGCATTGAAAGCAAGTTTTTAATGAGTTTTAGCATGCTGCAGATCGCACTTTGCTCATGACACAGGTGTGCACAAATTCATTTCATTTGGCATCATTCACCCTCCCTCAGCATTCCAAACTTCTCTCTTATAAATAAGGACTCGATTCCACCCATTTCCATAAGTTTTGATAGCCAGAATCACCCTACTGAGATCTCATTTGAACTTTTAAGCTTGAATTTCGTTTCTTCATTTCCACACCTTAATCACTCAAAATCTCCACTCAATTAGCTTCATCACTATTCAGTGAAGCTAACCAACTCAAGAACTTGAACAATCGTGGCCTGAATCAAGCTTGAGGACTCCATTTTCAGAGCTTCAAAGTTGAACTTCAACAAGTACAATTCTCAACCATTTTGACTCAAATTTGTTGCTAAGATGTAGTCCTTGATGTGCTGATGTTGTTAGGATTGTTAGATTTTAGCTTTGGTTGAATTTAGCATGTTAATTTTCAAATCCGTGTTTTGATTTTCTTCTGGTTTTTCCCAAATCGAGTGAGTTGTATTGTAAAGAAATTCGGCGCGATGATATGGTTGAGATCGTCTTGAAAAGACGCATCAAATGAAACCACTATGAGCTCCAATGGTTTTGGTTTAAGGGATCCACAATTTCCTGCAATTTCCTTCTGTTTTTAAATGGCTAGAGGTAGAAGATGATGAGCTTGCATCATCTGACTGTCTATGCCTGACAGTTGTTATAATGATATGCTTTTGACTTTTGTTGGCTCCGTGTGGTTGAGTTGACTTGAGTCTATCATGGATGCATGCTTTTGGATCAGTAAATCATCCACATCATTTAATGAGATCAGATCCAACAACCATAGTATTTCTGTTTTATTTTCTTTTTTTAAGTTGTTTTTAATTTCATTTTATTTTCATAAATTCATAGAAATCCATTTTTCATCAGAAAAATACCAAAATATTTTCTAAAATTTCCTTTTATTTTTCTCTCTCTAATTTACATTTGTGTGCATTTTTATTTTTCCTTTTGCTATTTTTCTTAATTTTTTGTTTGTTGGGTTAATTTTAATTGGTTTAAAATTACTCTTAAGCCATTTAAAATTATGAGAAAAATGTCATATGATCCTATGATGATCTTTGACCTATGGTGATTTTTTTTTTTGTGGTTTTGCTATTTTTCATGAATTTTTAGTTTATTTGCTTGATTTTAATTAGTTAAAATTTGTTTTTGGTCACTTTAAAATTGTGAGAAAATTAGTACATGATTCTGTGATGATTTCTGACCTATGGTGATTTTCATGGGTTCTTGTTTGTGTTTTAACTATTTTTCATCTTTTATGATGTGATTTGTTTGCCTTTTTATTTGTTTTTTAATTGTTTTTAAATTGCAAAATTGTATAAAAGTGTTTTTAGTCCATGTTTGGATGGCATTCTATTTTTCTTCAAGTCATTTGGAACTTTGATGTTTGTTTGTTGTTGCTTCCCTTTTGTGGATGATTTTGATGTTTGATTCTTCTTGAGGCATGTTCTTGAATTCAAACTTTGTATTCTCTCTTGTGTGTTCATGATTGGGATGCTAAACATGTTAAACATGGTTTGTCATGCTCATATGTTTTTCCCTTTTAGGTTTGTGTATGTATGCTTGTTTTGTTTTGACTTGTGGTTTGCTTTTGAATGGGATGCATGTTCTTGATTTCTTTGTGTCTTCTGTTTGATCATTGACATGATTGGAATATGATATGTTGTGTTACTTCCCTACCATATTTCTTGTGTCATTTTATTTCATTTCATCTTGATTTGTTATTGATGATGCTTATTGAAGATGTTTGGATGTGTGTGGGCATTTTGTTCTTCCACTTTGTTTTGTTCCGAATTCATGTGATATGATTAGATATGTAGATGTTTATTTGATATGTTGACTTGATGATGATGCTTACCTTGTATGAGATTGAAATGAGTGTATTTGATACTTTTTGTCATTTGAACTTCCATGCTTGTTCTTCTTGATTGTATCTTCCTCTTTCTTCATCTCTTTTCTCTTCTTGTTGTCATTTGTGATTGAATTAGATGGTGTTTACTTGTGCTTGCTCACATGATCCCTTAGGATTCCTAGTCCCTCTTAATTTTTGATTAAGTAGGGAGTAGGAGAATATTAGGCTTTTAATCCTTTGCATGATAACAATTAGGATAGTCCATTTCACCTCAACTTTAGGTCCATCATTTGTATGATAACATTAGGAAGACTTCCTTTTCATCCTAACTTTAGGACCATTTTATATGATAACATTAGGGTTTTCAGTTTCCCTTTAGTGTTCTCTTTTGTGTCTTCTTTTCTCATCTCAGACAATTTTAAGACACTTAATAAAGAATGATGAACGTTGTCGCCACAAGCCTTAAGTATGTGGGAAATGATAAGTGAGGGGTTTCTCCTCATTTGTTTAGAGTGTTTAATGTATGCCCCTTGGGAGATATACGACACATTCGCTCATATGTTATAGTCTTTAGTGCAACGTAAATCTCAAACAAATTAAACTCACTTCACTAAAACACTTCAACCAAATTTAAACTTTTTTATCCTTTGGGATTGTTCTTAAACCATTCTTCAGAAAATAGTATGTTACTTTTCCGTTCTACCGCAAATAGGCATCGACCCTAACAGCTAGAAGTTAACGTCACTCATAAAAAACACATAACGAACCAGTGGTTTAGTTCCCCGAACTACGTTTGCTTTGATTTCTTATACCGGATGAGGATACGTAGGCACAAGACGACGATGTCTTGGCAAGCAACCTTTCCCCCATCATCCGTAATTTTTTGAGCTACGTTGACTCTGACTTTCCCATTGCACGAGGGAACACGTAGGCATAGGGCGGCGATGTCATATCGAGTCTCTTTTTTTCTTTTCCATCCCCTGTTTAGCAGTAGCTTTTAGATAGCACACCCCTTGATTAGACAACAAGCGTGGATCCCGTTAAGTACAACGGATGTGAGGGTGCTCATACCTTCCCCATGCGTAACCGACTCCCGAACCCAAGATTTGATTGTGATGACCTTGTCTATTCCTTTTCTTTAGGTTTTTCTTCGATCGTTTCCTTTCCATCTCTTCGGGATAAATAATGTTCGGTGTAGAATCTTCTGTTTGTTTCCGCCGTCCCTTTTTCGCAGTTGCGACAGTATCTATCAACGTTACCTTGATTGAATTAGAGTATATAGCCTAGGATAATTACTTCAGTATTGTTGTTCTTCTTTTTATGTTCATGAATGTTTGCTTGAGGACAAGCAATGGTTTATGTGTAGGAGATTTTGATAATACCGAAATACACTGTGTATTTTCCTCGACTCACACACACTTTATTATCGTTTTGCTTTCATTTCTAGTATTATACTGGTATTTTGTATGTATTTCAGGTACATAGCCAAGAGAGAGTCATACTCGAAGAAACGCAGTGAATCAGATGAAAAATGGAGGAAAAGGAGCAATTTGTACACATGGCGTCCAACTTGACGTTCACCATGGAGGTGGCCATGAGGTGGATGATGTGTCCCACGCACCAACAGTCACAAAGACCAAGTCTAGGAAGTTTGTGAAGGTGGCGTTCGCCACCCTGGACATGGCGGTTTCCATCTTTGGTGGTTTTGCCCCATGCAAATGCAGTTGGAGAATTCACCACATTACTCCCTCTTTTCTCTCACACGAACTCAATAGTTATGACTTGATTTCTAAGGCTTGATACCATTATAAATAGTTGTTAGAACTTCCATTGAAGAGTATTCAAGCTTAGTTACAACTTAGGCCATAAATTTACATTCTAAAAGCTTTAAATCTTTGCATTGGAGAGTTATCGCGACGTTGTTGTCATTGAGTTTGGAGCACTTTATATTGTAGCTTTTAATCTTGCCGCCATTTACATTTTGTTCAAGTTATTTTCCGTCTATTTTCCGTTGTACCAGATTCAAGTATCCAATTGGAGCAGGTTCTTATTAATTTTAGTTCTATTTACATTTTATTCTCGCCTTACTTAATTTATTTTCATTGCATGCTCTTTATTTCAATTGTATCACTTTATATGCTTAATGGCCCATTTCAAACAAAAGCTAAATTATGCACTATGAATATTTCCGACTAATCCGTTAGTGTTGAAATGTGAGGACCTTAGATTCTACGATACTCTGTATGTTGTTTCTTAAGAATTTCTATTGGGGCTGTTTTGATTTTAATTTAATTTTTTCGAAAATTAATTTAATCGGTTACTACAAAAGTAGAATCGGATACGTCGGGTAAGATCGAAAGTCGTCCGACACCTAAGGTTAAAATTGATTAGTTTTTGGTTAACAAACACCGTTAAAGCACTTTGTTAATTAATTAGGAGAGTTTAATAATTTTAGAAAGTGATATTAAAATTATTTGCGGATGCGTTGATAAGTTTATGATTCGATTATTCGAGCGAAAATCGAAAACCCTTTTAAGTTAAGTTTTCTAATCAAAACAACTTTTAACTGAACTTAAGAAGGGATTACTAAAAAAAGATTTTTTTTTACTTTAACGCAAATGCAAACGGGTATGCGAGAGCGAATGGTAAAGATTAGAGATTAAGTCCAGTTCCGAATACACGAGAGCGACGATTCCTTTTTAATTAAATCTTTTTCAAAGAAGAAAATATTGTCGAATAAGTAGTTCTATTTAGAAACAATAAAAGTACTCTTGTTTGATGAGAGCCACATTCCAGTATTACATCTTTGAATTTATTAAAGCTTTATTTTTGTTTCCATTCCATAAGCTTTTTGAAACCGCCTTAGATAAATACTATAACAAGAGAAACGATAGATTGACCATTAGGTCTATGTAGAATTTGACAACTTTTTATATTACCCTGATACACTCCGTATACTTAAGGAATGTACGCATCAACTATTCTCCTCCTCTCTTTTTATAAAACACATGTAAACATTTGAAAGGAATTAGAGATCATCAAAAATCAATTTATATTCTAAGAAGAAAATTTGTTGGGTAGCGTGGAACAAGGTTTGTTCTCCTATATTAATGGGAGGATTAGGGATGAAGGATATCAATGGAAGTGGAGGCTCCTATTTGAAAAGGAGGCTCTTTGGAGTAAGGTTGTCGCGCTTCATTATGGTGTTGTTAGTTCCGTTGTTCTATCGTCGAGCAGGGAAGGCCTTAGGCTGTCAGATTATGCGTGGTGGAGAGATGTCATCAAAGCTGACACTTTTTCTCCTCACTCGGTTGCTGGTTTTACAGGCCTCAGCCTCATTAGATGCTCCTTAGGCGAAGGTATTAATATTCCTTTTTGGAGAGTAATTTGGACGGGTCGGAGCAGCTTTGAAACTCGTCTTCCAGTTGTATCGTGCAAGCACATGGAAGAAGAGGATGATAGCTGACATGGGTTCTTTGCAGCTTGGAAGATGGTGCTGGGGTAATTTTTGTTTAAACTCTGTGTTGGAGGCTGGTTTGATGTCTATGTTGCAGGATCTTTAATCTAAACTGGAAAACATTTTTCCAACCGAGCTTAAAGCAGTCTGTTTCGTTTGGACTCAGAATCTGGAGATTGGATACGGTTATATCAGACTTACACTGTTTTAAGGGAGGCCTCGTTTGATGTTGGTTTTCTGTAGAATTAAGAAAAGCCTTTTGTTCTCTTTGGAAGTCTTCAACTCCGCTTAGAGATGTTTCTTCAATAGGCTTCCTTCAAAGGATAATTTACGTTCAAGAGTTGTGATTCTTCCTAATAACAACTTTGTTTGCCTCTGTGTAAAGATGTCGAGGAAGACTTGGAACATTTGTTCTTCAAGTGTGAAGTCATATTGGTTTTATGGCGGAAAATTGTTGATTGGTTGTTGGTTGGTTGAACATTGCTTCGCCTGGCACTAGTTCGGTTTTGGAGCACTTTGTGTCTTGGAGTTGTTTATGCAGGAAGAAGAAGGATCTTAGAGTGAAAGAAGGAATGGTTTGGCTCGCCGTCATATGGAGCATTTGGTTGCTTAGAAACAATATTTGTTTTAACGGGGCTGTTTGTAATTTATAGGATTTAATATGAGATATCAAAATTACAATTTGGAAATGGTCGGTCATGAAGAATATTCCACAATCCAACGGTAGCTTTAACCATTTTGGTAAGAATCCCTTCCCCTTGCAGTATGTAACTGTTATTGGTGTCGAATCTTCCTTTCCCAATTTATCGGAGTTCTTTTTGTAATCGGACATCGAGTACTCCTAATACTCCTTTAATCAATCCTTGCTTAAAAACCAATAGAAGAAAAAGAAACATAATAAATAAATCAATCAAAAGAGCATATAATAAAAATATGCAAAATATATGTTTATAAAGCTAAACTGCTTCTCCATTATAAGTAGTAGATTAGTAGTGTTTTCACTCGTTGATAATATATCCAAAACATGCACTAGAATCAACATTAATAAGCCTCATCAATTCAAAAGAACTAAAACTCTTCCAGTGGTGATGGTTGTGATGATTTTCATTCCCTTTCTCTATCCTTGAGCAGCAGCTTCTGTTTTCATTTGGGAAGAATCTACATAAGATGGAAGAAGAAACTTATGTATCATATGACAAAAATAAATATTTTGAAACTAAATTAAACTTCAATTAGTCTTACTTGCAAATGTTGAACAATCTATATTTGTTTTTCTAAAGATGTGAACTTGAAAAGTCATATTAGTTTTAAGAATGAGCTCAAAGTTGCAAACATCTCCAACTTTCAAATTATTGTCCTTTGAGAATTTCCTCCATCCACCTGAGAGCTCAAATTTTGGGTTTGTAGCGCACATCCTGATTCCGTAGTTCACAGGCCATACTTTTTCGTAATTTGATACCTGCAAATAAATATATCCTTTCTTCTTGTCCATATCAAAGTGTGTCTTACCAAACATAGCAGGTATACACTGTCAAGCAAAAGAAAAGGCCAGCGTTAATGAATAGAAAAAACACATATATAGTTTAATACATGTTTATAGTCTTAAAATTATTTGCAAATGTCTCTTGGCTACTTTACTTACCAAAAAATAATAGTGTTCAACGTATGATGCACCCATGACAACAACAAAGGATGGATTGCATGTTCTGAACTCTTTTTCTCTTTCAAGTGCCGTATTATCTTTTTTTCCTGCAAAAACGAAACATTATAAGGCACATATAGTTCATGTTGAAAAATATGTCTTCCCATTCCCACAGGATTTTTACTACACATAACAGCATGAATACAAAAGATAATAACTTATACCTTTGTGATTTTTGACAGAACTAGTGCTTCCAATTTCAAAGGAGGAGTAAACTTTTCTCTTTTGACTTGCTCTACAATCTTCTTCATTGTTGACATCAATTCTTTTGAAAGGATACGTTATCTCTAAAGCACTCTTATCAAAGATTTTAACCTCAAAATGTGAAGTTCTTTCGTATTTGAAAACAAGAAGATGTCCATGAGATAGAGAATGATAGTTTGTGAATTCTTTCCAACCCTTTTCAAACCATATCTTGCCATCACTTTTCACCAAATTTATTTTCCAATTTGCACCATTTGGAGTCTTCAAACATATAGCTGTTGGTAAACATTCTCCATATTTCTTCACAAACTCTATTGGTATCATCTGTGAAAAAGAGTAGTTTGATTAAGAATACTATACTATCTAATATCGATCTTGTTTTATATAGATGACATGTTTTCTTCTCTTCTTTCAACAAAGTGTCTCCCTAGCAGATTACATGTTTCTAATGTTGTCATTCTATTCCAAGCTACTTCTACACTTCATTTATTTCATGTATACTATACTATATACATTTCACTTTGTAACAGCGGCAGAGTTTTTTACGAAAGTTTAGTGCAAGAAAAGCAAGATATATACTGTTTTTTTAAACTAGAAACCGTAATCTGTGTATGGCCTTTTATTAGGTCGTAAGGTTTTCTTCAAGCAACGTAGCATGATGATTTTATTAAGATAAAGAAACAAACTATATTAGTATGAAGAAAGAATCTAAATAAGAGACTTACAAGCTTTCCTTGATCAAGACTTTCAGTAACTATTATCTTGAAAAAGTGAACTGGAGAAAATTCATTAGCCATGTTTGATAGCAATGAAATTAATTCCTAGATAGCAATGACAGAGAAAAGACAAATGATAAAGATATGCATACATGCATGACATGATGATAATAATTTTGACTAGTAGTATTTTTCATTTTTTCAAAAAAATACTCTTCGTTGTCCTACACTCCTATGTCTACTTTTATTTAATTTTTCCATCCGATCGAAGCTCAAGGCTTCTTGGAAGTTTCAACGGTTAAAGTGTTTATTTATGATATATTAAATAATTTCTCTATTTATCCTATTTTTTAAAATATATCCTAAATTATTCTACTATACTTGAAGACAAATTCAAGAGGCTGCTAGCTTGCTTTCTACAAAACAATTCCTAACGACCTAGTGTTATATATCAGAGCCATCTGACCAAAACAAATGAAGACTCGCTTCACAAAAGACCTCTAACATCCTACTCTACAATGCCTCATAGAGCATTATAAAACAGCAGAAGGGTGAGAAACATTATCATAACAAACAATGCATAAAATTATATATATCATAAAACACAATTATAACATACTCGCAATTCATATTTCTCACCACAAATTGTTACAATACATCACAATGTACACGTACATAATCAATCACATTCACCAATTCATGCTTCACAATTCATAGCATTTCACTTAAACATTTACAATTACGTTCATTTCACCAAAACATCATATAAAGATGATAATGCAACTCATAGAGACCGACTCACGACTCTATGCAGATGCAAATGCGGTACCGACTCGTTCAGCAGGTTCAATTGAAGAACCAAAATGGAACCATCGCTCGTTACCGAAGTAACTCCCCGTCGGGCCTACGATGTTCACCCATCGCTCACACCCCACACGGGCACACGATGTTTCAGTATTGCCCACACCCCACATGGGCATACAATCCGGTTGCTCACACCCCACAAGGGCACACAAGTGTTCTGCAGATTCTCCACGGAATCAAAAATAAACCATCGCTCACACCCCACAAGGGCAAACGAGGTTTCTGCAGATCCTCCTAGGGATCAAAGTAACTAAACCATCGCTCACACCCCACAAGGGCACACGAGGTTTCTGTAGATCCTACACGGGATCAGACACACAAGAATGCAATCATGATGCTACACATGCAACACGACTCAATACACTCTTAGAATCCACACATGTTTACAAACATATTCATGCATTCTTCATATTATACAAGTATATACAAATATACGCATTCACATTAATATCACCATGCATTCCCATTTAATCCAAACAAATGCACGAAATTGCCAAACGGCCACATCACACAATCTAGGATTCACGCCATACGGCTACCCACAGCACAATATAACTCGGCATGATCGATGCCTCGAGCAAGGAAATAATCAAAGTTAAGTCGGAAATCCGACCACGGATGGAAACATTAAAGAAAACACAACCTGTCACGTTCACTACCATGCTCGCTTAGCGAGCTCCTAGCGAGTATTCGCTACTTGTTCGCCTAGCGAATAAGCTCGCGAAGGCAAACAGAAGCCTCTGACTTTGTTCGCTACCTCGCTCGCTCAGCGAACCCCTAGCGAACCTTCGCTACCCCCATTCGCTACCAGCGAACACCACAACATGCATTTTGTCCAAGTCTGGGACCGTTCGCTACCTATTCGCTATTGTTCGCTTAGCGAACGTTCGTGACCAGCTCGCCTAGCGAACGTGCTAGCGAGTGTCTACGAACTCAGAATTTCCCCACTGTTCTTCCACTCCAAAACTCTTGGATTCACCCGATTAAGTCCCAACTCATTCCAGCACTTTAGCCTAACATCACCCGACATAAATGCTACTACTTAATCTCACCTTCACCAACGAAAACTCGGGTTCTATCGATTAAATCCGTATTATGCCCTAGAATGAAACTCTCCCCAATCCAAAACAAAACCAACAAGAACACACATAATCATACACATTGCAAGAATAATAAAGTTTCACACCCTTACCCGATCAATCGAAAGCTTAGAAGTTGATTCTTGATGATTCTAGGTTTTTCTCCTCTTCCTCCTCTTTTCTCTTCTCTTCCTTTCTTTCTCTTCTTTTTCTTTCCTTTTGGTTTCTATTCTCCATATTCTTTCTCTTTTCCACTTATACTTTTTCTACTCTATTTCTCTCAAAATAACTACTAATCAAGAATTATCTAAAACACCCTCTAACTAATTCCCAAAACTCTCCAAATAATAAAATACCACAACATACACACATAAGATATTATCATATAATTCCACAATAAAATAATAATTAACCAAATAAATTAAAAGACTCAACAAAATAATGGGAAATTCAGAATCGGGGCATTACACCCTCTCCTCAAACCAATGTTCATGATCCTACTAATGTTCCTCCTTCAACCATTGAGATTGTTGTCACTGCCCCTAGGGTCCAATAGTTAGTCAACGTTACTGCTATGTTGACTATAGAGTAAACATCTTCGTCCCAAGTTTCAACAAAGAAAGGCTGGGGTGATGACCAACAATTCCCCTGGGGAAAAAGGTACATCTAAACAATTTTGCCTTTATAGGGATAATGCTTTAGAGGAGATAACTTCACTACTAAAATATACGCCTTCGGTAACACTATTACTACTACGGTTATGAATTTCACCGTTGTAATATCGCAAACTGGATGCGCCTGATATATTTTTTATTTTTTGAAAGTTATTTAATCATGGTTGATATAAACAACCATGGTGATAAATTAATAGTTACAAGCTTCGAATTCTAGCAACTACATTTTTTGCATATTTCCTGTTACAAAAAGCGGGTGTAACTTAAGGTCAGAAATAAATAAAAAATTGAACACTATTTAACCACGGTTTTAGTCTACAACCATTGTAATAATATCTACATTTTACTGCGGTTGTAAATATCAACTGTGATTAAAGTTTTTCCTAATAAATTTAAAACAAAAAATATTCATTATTTCCTTCATAACATGCCCTAGGCGAACTAGCGAACCAACGAACCAGAGATGGCAGCGACAGCGACAACGAAATCTTCATCTTCGCAATCTTGGTTCATTTGAATCTCCATTCTTGATAATCTTTACTATCTTCATTCTTGGTCTCTTCGAAGTATGATATGTTTCGTGCAAACTTCACTCTCTTCCTCATCTTCCTAATTCTTGATAATCTTCACCATCTTCATTCTTGTTTGATTTTGTGCTCTATTTCTTGCAAAGCTCAAATGCTTTATCCATATGCTTAAGATTTAGAGTTGTACTATTGTACTAAATATGCTTAAAGTTTTCTTGTTGAATTTTGTGGTCTGTTTCTTGAAAAGTTCATATGCTTTATCCATATGCTTAAGATTTAGAGTTGTATTATTGTACTGAATATTCTTTAGTTTTTCGACATGTTTTAGGTTTAAATTTTGTTATGTCATTCACAATATTGTTTTGATATAAATTTCAGAATTTATTATGGATCGTAGTTGGATGAAAGCTGATAGATTAGGTTTGGTATATGAGAAAGGAGTTCTTGAATTCCTTGAATACGCTGATCAAAATCTTCCCATCGATAATGGTATCTTTTATTGTCCTTGTGTTAATTGTGGGAATATAAAGACAGGTACAAAGGATGAGATATTTCATCACCTATGTTGTGATGGTATATGTTAAAATTATACAATATGGGTGTGGCATGGTGAGGTGGAAAAAAATCGAAACCATGCGTCACAAAGTCACGAAGTTGATGAAGGCTAATATATGGATGACCGTCTATAAGATATGTTATGTGACGTTGGAGAATCTTCTTTTAAGAAAGCCCATATTTATGATACTTTATGTAGTGATAAGGACATCCCTTTATATAAGGGGTGCACAAGTTTTACACGATTGTCTGCGGTTTTAAAATTTTTTAATCTGAAAGCAAAAAATGGGTGGTCGGATAAAAGTTTCACGGAATTTCTTTATTTGCTAAAATAAATGCTACCAAAAGATAACAATTTGCCTGATCGTTGTTATGATGCCAATAAAATATTGTGCCCATTGGGTTTGGAGTATATTAAAATACATGCATGCCATAATGACTGCATATTATACAAGAAAGAGTATGAAAATTTTGAAGGACAACAATGGTGATGACAATGAAAATGTTAGTAGAAATAGGCCTCATACTAAAGTGTTATGGTAGTTGCCAATAATTTCAAGATTCAAGAGAGTTTTTGCTAATCCGGATGACGCAAAGAATATTAGATGACTTGCAGATTAAAGAAAATATGACGGAAACATACGCCATGTAGCTGATTCTTTGCAATGGAAGAAAATTGATTCGTTGTTTCCTAATTTTGGCATTGAGCCAAGAAACCTTAGGCTTGGGCTTGCCACCGATAGAATGAACCCCTTTTGTAATATGAGTACTAACCATTCTTCGTGGCTTGTTCTTCTCACGATTTACAACCTATCTCTTTGGTTTATGCATGAAGCGTAAGTATATATTATTAAGTATAATGATTTCTAGACCACGACAACCTAGAAACGACATATATGTTTATCTAATTCCATTAATTTAAGATATAATACTTTTGTGGGAGGAAGGCGTTGAAGTTGATGATGCATATTCTGGTGAAAATTTTAAGATGCGTGCAATGTTATTTTTCATAATCAACGACTTTCCTGCATATGGTAATTTGGTTGGATATAGTGTCAAAGGACACAAAGTGTGTCCTATTTATGAATCTGATACATGTTATCACCAACTTGAGTTTGAAAAAAAGATTGTTTACCTTGTGCATCAGAATATTCTTAAACTCGATCATTCTTATCGTAAATTGCAAAAGGCTTTTAATGGAGAGCAAGAGTTTGATATCACTCCTAAATCTTTAATTGGGGATGAAGTTTATCAATGACAGAAACACATTAATGTTATCCTTGGAAAGAAAGAAAAATAAAAAGGGCAAGTTGTTGATAAAAATATATGAAAAAAAGAGGTATGTGTTCTTTGATCTCACTATGTCAAAAAAGACCTTTAACAGCGCTTTTTTTGGCCTTTAGCAGCTGATCGGTGGATTTCACTTGTGTTTTCAAATGCTGTTTGTTGTTAATTTCGCACCATTTTTATCTGTTTTCGAAGCTTTAGTTGTTATTATCTGAGTTACTCGTAGTTGTTTGTCTTCAAGTCTTATTTTGAAGTTTGTATTACTTTTGCCGCTGGTGCGTTTGATTCGGTTTCTTTTAGTGTGTTTTGGCAGGAATGGATAGCATGACAGTCGCACCGCTTTCGGAGGCAAAGAAAAGTCGGAAAAGGGAAGTCAGAGCCACAACACGGGTACCTGTGTTGCACAACACGGCCCGTGTCAGGGAGGACACGGTTGGCAGACACGGGCAGGAGAAGCAGAGGAAAATGGAGAACAGACGTACAACACGGGTGCCCGTGTCACACAACACGGCCCGTGTTGCAGCCCCTATAGAAGAAAACGCACCCTGAGGAGTCAGCAGCCTGACACGGCCACCCGTGTTGCACAACACGGCCCGTGTCATGGCCACTGAGAGTGAAATTGTCATTTTTCTGATTTTTATGTTGTCAGACCTATTTCGAAGGGCATTTGAGACATTTCGCGATGTAATTTGAATTTAGATATAAGAGCCACTTTTTAGAAAGGAGGAGACTTTTGAATTGATATTAGGATTGACAACTGAGGAGAGTTTTTCTGGAGAACAAAGGATCGATCAAAAGCGGAAGCAATTGATGATCCAAGGGATCCAACTCGAATTGTAATGATCTTCTCCTTTTCATTTCTAATTGCATTTATGTTTACGAAGAACATGAGCAGCTAAACCCCCAGTTGTTAGGGGGTGGTCCTAAGTTGCGATGTAATGACCTTTGTTTGATTATGCTATATATATATATATATATATATATATATATATATATATATATATATATATATATATATATATATATATATATATATATATATATATATATATATATATATATATATATATATATATATATATATATATATATATATATATATATATATATATATATATATATATATATATATATATATATATATATATATATATATATATATATATATATATATATATATATATATATATATATATATATATATATATATATATATATATATATATATATATATATATATATATATATATATATATATATATATATATATATATATATATATATATATATATATATATATATATATATATATATATATATATATATATATATATATATATATATTTTATTTTGCAACAATCTTAATGCGTATTCATATTGGAAAGTAGAATTCGAATTATGCCTAGGTTTTAGTCTGGAAAGTCAACCTAACACTTTTGCAAAATAGTCTCACGGTCGATATTACTTAGGAATGAGGATATCCCGTATCACGTATTTTATGGTCGGAACTATTGCTTGATACTTTTCATGGACACTAAGGAATTAGTGTACATGAAACTCATCAAAGGATTTTTATTAAGGAATTAAGGAAAACTAAATTGGCCAACTGATGAATTAAGGTTAATAACTATTATAGCAGGATAATCCTACATGGTCTTTACTCGCATCGTATCCACTCCCCTAAAACGATTCTTAGATTGATTTATAAGTCTTTATTTACTTGTTGTATTACTCTGCTACCCAACAAACCCCTAGATCTTTTGTTCCTTTGAATACTAAAAATTCCGTTAATTACTACGCAGTCCTCGAGATCGATACTTGGGACTTTTCCCTTATTACTACAATCGGTAAAAATAGTACACTTGCTATTTTCCCGATCAAGTTTTTGGCGCCGTTGCCGGGGACTGCCAAATTAACATTGTTTTTAGAATCCAAAAGAAATTTTGTTGCTCTGCGACTAAAATTTTATTATTCGCTGCATTTTTTTTCTCTGCTTGTATTATCTAACGTTTGTCTAATTGTGTATGCGAGGTCAGGCCTCAGCTAAATATTCTTTTGATACAGAACCAGAACGAGCGTTACACGAAAGACGGAGAATAGCTAAAGTTAAAAGACTGGAAGAAATAGAGGAAATTATATCTGTGCAGAGCGACTCCGAAGAGAGAGAGAGAGAGAGAGACAACACCTGAAACTGTTCAAATGGCTGGAAATCCACCTCAGCTTGAAAGACTGCTAAGAGACTATGGAGGGGCCAATGCTCAACCAAACCGGATGACCATTGTGAATCAACCGGTGAATGTTGCATATTTTCAGCTACACCCTTCCACCATCCGTCAGTTGGAGAGCAAGCCGTTCGCCGGAAGAATCAACGAAGATGCAAATAAACATCTTCAGAGATTCCTTACGACCACCACCTTGTTGAAGATAGAAGGACATTCCGAAGAGGCCAAGAGATTGGTTATGTTCCCGTTCACACTCACTGATGATGCGGAAGAATGGTTTTACTCGCTTTCAGCTGGGAGTATCACAACATGGCAAGAGATGGAAACTGCGTTCCTGAATGAGTATTTCCCTGCTTCAGTGTTTATCCGAAAAAGATATGACATTGTCAACTTCAAGCAAAAAGAAGGAGAATCTTTAGGGGATGCATATAAGCGGTTTAAGAGGTGTCTTACAACATATCCTACTCATAACATGGACGCCACTGAGCATATGCAAAACTTTGTGAATGGATTACGACTCAAAACGAAACAGCTCATAGACACTGCTGCCGGTGGCTCAACCAACTTCTCAACAGCCACAGGTATCAAAAGGATCATAGAAGCAATTGCCGCTAACGAGCACCTTGAGTTATATGATCGCACGGTAAACCAACCGGAAGGTAAGATTAATTTGAAGCTGGCAGACCAGGTTGTTAAAATGGAGGATCAGATTACCGCTGAGGTAGAGAGAAGGTTAAAGAAAATGAATGTTGAAACTCAGACAGTGGCACAGGTTGAACCAGTTCAAGCAGCACCTTGTGAAATATGCGGTGGACCACACTTTACCGTGCATTGTGTAGCAACTCAAGAGCAGGTGGAACAGATTAATATGTTGAGGCAGAACAATCCCTATGCCAACACATATAATCCTGGTTGGAAAAATCACCCCAATTTTTCATGGAAAGATCAACAAGGAAATGTACAAAAACCGGTTCAAGGCCAACAACCGTATCAACCTCAGCAACAACAGTACCAGCAGACACCGTACCAACCTCAATATCAACAACAAGCGCCTAGAAAAGCTGATTGGGAAGTAGCCATTGAGAAAATGGCCGCCCAAAGCTCTCAATTTCAAGAAGAGACAAGGAGCAACTTCAGGAATGCTGGAGCATCCATTAAAAATCTTGAAGTACAAATGAGTCAAATTGCTCAACAGCTAGCGAGTTCGCAAGCGCAGGGTACACTTCCAAGTGCCACAGTACCAAATCCGAAGGATCACCACCAAATTAAGGCGGTAGTAACAAGAAGTGGAAAATCCAAGGAAGTAGAAGAAGAGGAAATGGAACTAAATGATCAGATGATTGAAGTTGAGCTGGAAATTAAAGAAAATGAAGTGGTTGAGGAAGAAGTGGTGACACCGGTACCGGTAACTAAAGAAAAAGTGGTAGAACCGAAACCGGTGATCAAGCTGCCATACCCCTCAAGAAATAAAAAGAAAGGACAACAAGAGAAGAATTTCGAGAAATTCCTTGAACTGTTTAAAAAGTTAGAGCTGAACATTCTGTTGTTGGAGGCACTAGAACAAATGCCCACCTATGCCAAATTCATGAAGGACATCATTTCTAAGAAGCGGACTAGTGAGTCCGAACCTGTAATTCTAACGGAAACTTGTAGTTCTATTTTGCAGGGTCTGAAGATTCCGGTGAAGAAGAAAGACAGTGGAGCTGTTACTATCCCATGCACGATTGGCGATAGGTCATTCAACAGAGCTTTAATTGATTTGGGAGCAAGTATTAGCCTCATGCCCTTGTCCATCTACAAAAAGTTGGATATTGGTGCGGTTCAAGACACTCGGATGACTCTCCAATTTGCTGATCATTCGGTTAAGCGGCCGTATGGAGTGGTTCAAGATGTTCTAGTTAAGGTAGATAAATTTGTGTTTCCGGTTGATTTTGTGATACTAGAGATGTCGGAAGATGAAGAAATGTCGTTAATTTTGGGCCGACCATTCTTGGAAACCGGGAGAGTCATGATAGATATGGAAGGCGGCACCCTGACCTTGAAGGTATACGACGAGGAGTTAAAAATTGATGTTAGTAATACCATGAAGCATAAACAGGATCTTGGCACAAGTAGCAACATACAAGTGCTAGAACAAGTTGTAGAGAGCGAACATTTGGAGAGTGTGACCCAACTGCCTCTTGAGAGAGTGTTAAGCATGTCAATTTTTAAGGAAGATAAAGAAGTGGATGAGAATGACAGGGAAGTAGTTGAAATGTTGGAAACTCGACCATTCCAAAGGGGATCCCGACCACACCGATGGGAGGACTTAAGGCAACCTATAGCGCTGGAAGGTAATGACGAAAAGCATAAAGGTTCGGAATTGAAACAACTGCCGGAAAATCTCAAATATGTTTTTCTAGACATCGAGGAAAAGTGCCCCGCCATTATCAGCTCTAGTTTGAAAATTGTCCAAGAGAAACGACTGATTGGGGTTCTTAAAAAATTTAAGAGTGCTATTGGCTGGAAAATCAAAGACCTCAAGGGTATAAGTCCTATAGTTTGCATGCACAAAATCCTTATGGAGAAGGACCACAAACCGGTTGTGCAGCCCCAGAGAAGACTGAACCCCGTTATGAAGGAAGTCGTAAGAAAGGAAGTGGTGAAATTGTTGGATGCTGGACTTATCTATCCTATATCGGAAAGTTCATGGGTGAGCCCTGTTCACGTGGTGCCCAAGAAAGGAGGTACAACTGTGGTGACTAATGACAAGAATGAGTTGATTCCTACGCGTACAGTCACTGGTTGGAGGGTATGCATTGATTATAGGAGACTTAATTTGGCCACCAGAAAAGATCACTTTTCGTTGCCCTTTATTGATCAGATGCTAGAAAGATTGGCTGGGCACGATTACTATTGTTTTCTAGATGGATACTCCGGATACAACCAAATCGCGGTTGCGCCGAAGGATCAAGAGAAGACGGCTTTCACATGCCCGTACGGAGTTTTTGCTTATAGGAGGATGCCATTCGGGTTATGTAATGCCCCAGAAACATTTCAAAGATGCATGACTTCTATTTTTGCGGATATGCTTGAGAAACATATGGAAGTCTTCATGGATGATTTTTCGGTTTTTGGGTCATCATTTGATAATTGTTTAACTAACCTTTCACTTGTTTTGCAGAGATGTCAGGAAAGTAACTTGATCCTAAATTGGGAAAAATGTCATTTCATGGTAAGAGAGGGCATTGTCCTTGGTCACAAAATCTCACACAAAGAGATCGAAGTCGATCAAGCAAAAATGGAAGTAATATCTAAGTTACCACCACCCGTGAACGAGAAAGGTATTCGAAGTTTCTTGGGTCACGCGAGCTTCTACCGCAGGTTCATAAGAGATCTCTCCAAGATAGCTAAACCGTTGACGTCCTTGTTAGTCAAGGACACATCGTTTGTGTTCAATAAGGAGTGTGCTGACGCATTCGAAAACCTAAAAAATAAGTTAGTGTCAGCACCAATTGTGATGGCCCCCGATTGGTCGCTGCCGTTTGAGATCATGTGTGACGCCAGTGACATCGCGGTGGGGGTTGTGTTAGGGGCAGCGGAGAGAGAAGCTTTTGCATGTTATTTACTATGCGAGTCACGTTTTGAACCCTGCACAGATGAATTACGCAACTACCGAGAAGGAGTTGCTAGCGGTGGTGTATGCCTTTGACAAATCTAGGCAATATTTGTTGGGTTCTAAAGTGATTGTTTATACTGACCATGATGCATTAAAATATCTTTTTGCTAAGCAGGAGTCAAAGCCCAGGCTGCTAAGATGGATTCTACTTCTCCAAGAATTCGATGTGGAGATTCGTGATAAGAGAGGATGTGAAAATACTGTAGCTGATCACCTCTCGCGAATGTCACCGATTGAAGAAAACGAGGAAAAACATCCGATAAAGGATGAGTTTGCTGATGAACACATCCTAGTTATTTATGGTGTTCCTTGGTTTGCGGATTACGCCAACTATTTGGTCGGGGGTCTAATACCTGACGAATTTGATTCTAACAAACAGAAAAAGTTTGTTCATGATTGCAGGTTTTACTTATGGGATGACCCGTTTCTTTACAAGAGAGGGGTGGATGGACTGATCAGAAGATGCGTTCCTGAAGACGAGCAAAGGAAGGTGCTCGAAGCATGTCATAATTCAGATTATGGAGGGCATTTCAGTGGTGACCGCACCGCGGCCAAAGTCCTCCAATCGGGGTTGTATTGGCCGTCTTTGTTCAAGGATGCCCAGGACGTCGTTAAGGAATGCGACAGATGTCAACGGACTGGAAATATCTCGAAAAGAAACCAGATGCCGCAAAATTCCATGTTAGAAGTAGAGTTGTTTGATGTTTGGGGGATTGACTTTATGGGACCATTCCCACCATCATTTGGAAAACACTATATACTGGTGGCAGTTGACTATGTTTCGAAGTGGGTAGAAGCAGTGGCACTACCAACTAATGATGCTAAGGTAGTGGTCAGGTTTCTGAAAGAGAACATATTTTCTCGGTTTGGAGTACCAAGGGCCCTTATAAGTGATGAAGGAACTCACTTCCTGAATCATCTCATGGAAAAGTTACTCCTTAAGTATAATGTGAAGCACAAAATAGCTACCCCTTACCATCCTCAAACCAACGGGCAAGCCGAGGTGTCAAATAGACAACTCAAACAGATATTAGAGAAAACAATGCGTGCCTCCCGTAAGGACTGGTCAGTAAAGCTGGACGACGCTCTTTGGGCGTATCGCACTGCGTACAAAACACCCATTGGTATGTCCCCTTACCAACTGGTCTATGGTAAAGCTTGCCATCTGCCTCTAGAGTTAGAACACAAGGCATTATGGGCATCAAAAGTCCTTAACCTATACCTCACCAAAGCAGGAGAGTCTAGAACTCTCCAACTCCATGAGCTAGAGGAATTCCGGAACCGGGCATATGAGAATGCCAAAATTTACAAAGATCAAGCAAAGAAATGGCATGATCGACAAATTCAGAAGAAAGAATTTCGGGAAGGACAATTAGTACTGTTGTACAACTCCCGGCTGAAACTCTTTCCAGGAAAGCTTAAATCAAAATGGTCAGGACCATTTATAGTACATAAGGCGTTTCCGCACGGAGCAGTCGAGCTGAAAAATCCAGCAAATGGAGACATTTTTAAAGTAAATGGTCAGCGTTTGAAACCTTACTACGAGGGACAACAGAAAGATCGAAACGATGTCGTTCATCTCACATGATACGATGAAGGACCGTCGAGCCAGGCGACGTAAAACGAAGTGCTTCGTGGGAGGCAACCCACGTATTTTACACTCACGTGTTCATTTTGTTTTTTTTGTTTCAACAGGTTTTGGTTAACTCGCGGGTCATCGGTGAAAGAAGTTTGTCGTAGACCAGAGGAGAGGAAAAAATTTGAAAAAACAGCACCCTGACACGGGTGGCCGTGTTACACAACACGGGCCGTGTCAGGCTGTAGCATATCAGGGCTGAAAAGAGGTGGAGTCAGGGGTGCAACACGGGTGCCCGTGTTGTGCAACACGGCCCGTGTTGCAGGTGCTTTATTTTGAAAAAAAATAATAATACAGGAGGTGCAACACGGGTGCCCGTGTTGTGCAACACGGCCCGTGTTGCAAGGCGCGCAGTAATTAATCAAGTGTTACCCTGTGGGGCCCACCTCTTTACTCCCCACTTATCTTTAGTAACCACCCATTTCTTATCATTTTTCCCTATCACTTCATCTCCCCTCTTCTTCTCCCTCACAAAACCCTTAACCTCAATTGCCTTCTCTCCATAAAAGCTTCAATATCCACCACACCCACTCATCGGAAGCACTTTCGCCCTTCACAAAAAACGTTCTCCTCATCCTTGTGCTCATTTCTACGGTTGCGTTTTTCACTAACAGGGATTTCGAAAATTTTCGAATTGTCTGTGTTGTTTGTGTTTTGCAGGATTAACAATGCCTCCTCGTAGAGACACAGGAAAAGCAGTGGCGGAAACCTCGCGCCCCAAAAAGAGAGCACACCGTATGGCGAATCCTCACGGCATACTCTTTGAAGACCCGGATCATCAGAAGAAATACTCCAACATCATCAAGCGTAAGCTCACTCCAACAAGGTATATCTGTAACACTACGCTTGATAATCTAGGGCTGAGAGTAGAAGTCCATAGGATGTTTCACACTCTGGGTATGCTGGAATTTATGCAATTGGAAGCGCCGACTTATGAGCGCATAACTGTTGAATTCTTGAGTACTTTAGAATTTCAGTTGAAGCACAGGTGGACAGGTGTGGAGGAGGAATACTATGGTACACTTAGGTTTCGGCTATTTGATACTGACCATAGCCTGACAATAGCCGAATTGGGAGATATTCTGAAGCTCCCCAATTTTGGACCTGGAGCCCCTCCGGAAAATTTTAGTGCAGGGGACTTCTGGAGGGCTATCACTGGCAGAACTGATTATGTCGCTAAGGCAGCAAAAGCCTCGTGTATCCATAACCCGTGTTTCAGGTACGCTCAAAAAGGGCTGGCCTATACACTATTCGGTAGGGGTGACAGCACAGGAGTGGCAACTCAGAGGGAGTTGTACTTCATGTATGGCATGGCAAATCAAGAACTCATCAATGTGGCTGCCTTTGCAGCTGACCATCTGAAGAGGGTTGCGAATGCACCTTCCGGCGAAATCAGTGTAGGCGGTATGATCACTCAAATCGCCAATCACTTTGGCCACGATCCTCTCCTGAGGGAGGAACCCACTGTTGCAGGTAAGACAAAGATAGATCTAGCCACCCTAACTGCCCAAGGTATGATTCGAGTCTTTGATAGTTACTACTCCTTGGTAAGCCGAAACAGTCATCTCCTCGCTTTACCTGCCCCTGACTTTATTAGTATTCAAAATGTGAATAACTGGCTATATGAGAGCACAATGCAAGATGAAGAAGACCAATTTTATGATGGTACAGGTACAAAATTCTTTGAGGATGAAGGAGATCAGGTAGAAGAAGCGCCTATACCGCCTACTCGAGTCTCACCCCATCAGGAGTCCGGCTCCGGCTCTTGGAGCTTATCTAAAAAAGAATGGGATTGGATGGAGAGTGAGATGTGTCATCTCCGAAGTGAGCAGACAAGGCAATGCGATGAGCAGACAAGACAAGGAAACGAACAGATCCGACAAGGCAGGTTGATCGGTGAAATGCACGAATGGATGCAGCAGATGATGCTGCGCGACCAACCTCCGCAACGAGGAACTCTGTGAGTCCCCTGCTACTGGTGTTCCAACAGTGGAGACACTGTTGAATCCTAGTGTGGGGGTATTTTATTTGTGTTTTTATGTTATTTGTTTATGTTATTTGTGTGTTTTCGTTTCTGTTTTCTTTATTTGGTTATTTAATTTTCAGTGTTAGTTTGAAAGCATGATAGCAATTCCACAGTGAAAACCCCCTAACATTGAGCTAATAAAATTAATAACATTGTTGGTTTGTGGAACTGTTTGGTGGAGATGTCGGTGAGTGAGGTGATGAGAAAGTATATAGAATACTCAGAAAAGAACCGTGAGGATGAAATCGGAACAATCGTGAGAGATAGGTAAAAGGCAAACACCCTGGGTTTCCCGAATAGGAACGAGTTCGACGTGTAGATTTGTACCGTAGTGCTTTGATCTGAGAAGTACCCCTGAGTAGTTTATTTTGACAATCAGGTTTCATCAATAAGAATCGTGTGTGCAAGGTTAACGAAAAATATTGAGCTAAGGCACAGAGAAAGAAAAAAAAACAAATAAAAAGGGGAAATTAGACGACTAATCCTTCTAAGTTGGGTAACCCTCACCCGGTTATTCAGCCCTAACGGCGGTCGAACCTGAAAGCCATTCAAAAATAATAACAGTGTCAGAAACACACGAGGAAAATCATAAAAGCCGTTATAGTGATTGTCCGAATGAAAGGGAGGAAAATCGAAAAAGAAGACTTAAGTACAAAATCATAGTCGGAGAGGTTACCCAAAGGGAGACTGAGGTCTGTGGTTTACCGCAGTCTAGTGTTTGCATGTTACCTGTTTTGAGGGAAAAGCCGAGATTAATCCTAGTGGGACTTGGAATGAGAAGTTCAAGTATGAGTATCATCACCGTAACTCACATTTCTATGGACGGTTCCGTTATGAAAAAGATATTAAGTTCGGTTTGGCGAGCTTTTTGCTTGAGGACAAGCAAAAGTTCAAGTTAGAGGGAGTTTGATCGGTGGATTTCACTTGTGTTTTCAAACGCTGTTTGTTGTTAATTTCGCACCGTTTTTATCTGTTTTCGAAGCTTTAGTTGTTATTATCTGAGTTACTCGTAGTTGTTTGTCTTCAAGTCTTATTTTGAAGTTTGTATTACTTTTGCCGCTGGTGCGTTTGATTCGGTTTCTTTTAGTGTGTTTTGGCAGGAATGGATAGCATGACAGTCGCACCGCTTTCGGAGGCAAAGAAAAGTCGGAAAAGGGAAGTCAGAGCCACAACACGGGTACCCGTGTTACACAACACGGCCCGTGTCAGGGAGGACACGGTTGGCAGACACGGGCAGGAGAAGCAGAGGAAAATGGAGAACAGACGTACAACACGGGTGCCCGTGTCACACAACACGGCCCGTGTTGCAGCCCCTATAGAAGAAAACACACCCTGAGGAGTCAGCAGCCTGACACGGCCACCCGTGTTGCACAACACGGCCCGTGTCATGGCCACTGAGAGTGAAATTGTTATTTTTCTGATTTTTATGTTGTCAAACCTATTTCGAAGGGCATTTGAGACATTTCGCGATGTAATTTGAATTTAGATATAAGAGCCACTTTTTAGAAAGGAGGAGACTTTTGAATTGATATTAGGATTGACAACTGAGGAGAGTTTTTCTGGAGAACAAATGATCGATCAAAAGCGGAAGCAATTGATGATCCAAGGGATCCAACTCGAATTATAATGATCTTCTCCTTTTCATTTCTAATTGCATTTATGTTTACGAAGAACATGAGCAGCTAAACCCCCAGTTGTTAGGGGGTGGTCCTAAGTTGCGATGTAATGACCTTTGTTTGATTATGCTATGAGAATTTTGTTATTCACTATATATATATATATATATATATATATATATATATATATATATATATATATATTATATATATATATATATATATATATATATATATATATATATATTATATATATATATATATATATATATATATATATATATATTATATATATATATATATCTATATATATATATATATATATATATATATATATATATATATATATATATATATATATATATATATATATATATATATATATTATATATATATATATATTTTATTTTGCAACAATCTTAATGCGTATTCATATTGGAAAGTAGAATTCGAATTATGCTTAGGTTTAGTCTGGAAAGTCAACCTAACACTTTTGCAAAATAGTCTCACTGGTCGATATTGCTTAGGGAATGAGGATATCCCGTATCACCGTATTTTATGGTCGAACTATTACTTGATGCTTTTCATGGACACTGAGGAATTAGTGTACATGAAACTCATCAAGGGTTTTTATTAAGGAATTAAGGAAAACTAAATTGGCCAACTAGATGAATTAAGGTTAATAACTATTAATAGCAGGATAATCCTACATGGTCTTTACTCGCATCGTATCCCACTCCCCTAACACGATTCTTAGATTGATTTATTAAGTCTTTATTTACTTGTTGTAATTACTCTGCTACCAAACAACCCTTAGAATCTTTTGTTCCTTTGAATACTAAAAAATCTCGTTAATTACTACGCAGTCCTCGAGATCGATACTTGGGACTTTTTCCCTTATTACTACAATCGGTAAAAAATTAAGGAAAAGTAAATTGGGCCAACTGATGAATTAAGGTTAATAACTATTATAGCAGGATAATACTACATGGTCTTTACTCGCATCGTATCCACTCCCCTAACACGATTCTTAGATTGATTTATAAGTCTTTATTTACTTGTTGTATTACTCTGCTACCAAACAAACCCCTAGATCTTTTGTTCCTTTGAATACTAAAAATCCCGTTAATTACTACGCAGTCCTCGAGATCCGATACTTGGGACTTTTCCTTATTACTACAATCTGTAAAAATAGTACACTTGCTATTTTCCCGATCAGCAACGCTTAAAAGCGCTGCCTAAAGTGACGCTGCTAAAGGTAAAAGCAGCACTTTTTAAGTAAAAAGCGCTGCTATAGGCCCACTTTTAGCAGCGATTTTTCCAAGAAGCGCTCCCTTTTCTCTCCACCTTTAGAAGCACTTTTAAAAGTGCTGCCTAAAGTGTATTTGCTGAATACCTTTAGCAGCACTTTTTAAGAAAGCGCTCTCTATTCCCCCACCTTTAGCAGCGCTTTTCTTAAGAAAAGCGTTGCCTTTTACCCCCACCTTTAGCAGTGTTTTTTTTAAGCGCTCTCTTTTCCCCCCTTTTCCCCCTATAGCAGCGCTTTCAGAGGCGCTCTCTTCCCCTTTTCCCCCCCCCCCCCCCCCCCCCCCCATTTTAGCAGCGTTCTTTCAAGAAAAACGTTGTGTTTTCTTCACGTCATTAAATTTTTTTTTCAATTAAATCACTTTTTCATAGCATTTTTTTAGGAAAAGTGCTGTCTATTTTGCATATTTTTAGGAAGTGATTTTTGTTGAATTTTGTTTCACAATTCTTTATAATTTTTCCCATAAACCTGCTTATAACAATTACAATTCACCACAAGCCTTTATTTCAACACAGGCCTTTATTTCAACACTTTGGCCTTATATATAACCATAACAATTCAACACATAAACCTGCTTATAATTATTGTAATTCAACACAGTATATCTGCTTATATATAATTCTAAATATATTCCAAAACCGATAACTTCACAAAATACATTCATTATACATATAATTACAAATTCCATATTTCTGATCCTCAAAACTATATACGACTTCCAGAACTATAATTATCCAGTAGTATGTACATAACATTACAACAACACAAATCTCTATAAACTTTGATCAAAAAGACAGAAAGACATATATATACCTTATACAATTCTCATCTCAAGAATGTATTGACATCATTCCTCCTTAATTTCTTCCAATTTGTATTTCGAGTAAGTACCACACTTGAATTCCTCAAAGTACTACATAATATAACATAATATGCATGATTTAGTTTTAAAACTAATTACTCGATGAAATATCGGTTAAATATTAAAATAAATCATATAACTTATAAATTCATACCATGTTTGGAATCTCTATTTGACCCGATATGAATAATTTCCTTTCATAAATCTCAATACAAAATATCCGCAATCAATCCCATTACGCTGACGAGGACACTGTAAATGGAAAAAATAAACGAATATATATCAGGATATATAGTTTAACTAGTTTTATCAAGTAGAATCACTATAACAGTCAAAATTGTGAAAATATACCTGCACTCTGATCCAGCTAATGTTGTTAGCCTTATGTTTTGGTATTGTTCCTTGTCTTTGTAATCGGAATATTTGTATAGCTCTAACATAATATAAACGAATATTTAGAACAATCTCACATAATAAATAAAGATAATTATTCAGAACAATATATCTCATCACTTACGTATCAACCATATTCTTCATATTAGGATATTTTGTTTGATCACCATCCAATGAATCCAGATAATACACTATTTCTTTTATCGGATTAATCGCAACCGACAACCAGTGTCCACTGTAAAATAAGACAAAAGTTTAGACGAAAATGTTATATAGAATGTCAAAAAACGAATAATTATAATAAATGAATTTAGAATGAAATCTAACCCATGGCTAGTATTATATGGCAAAAAATACAACTTTTCTGTATTTGTGGCCATAAATTCTTGGACTAAGTAATCTCTGACTACATCTAGAGTGAGATCGATTGACCGTGCGTTGATACAGCTAGAAGATAAGAATGTGAATCTCTTTCACAATTGATGCGGGACCAACATCTTGTCATACAACAACCTTAAATAAAAACATAATAAAAATTAGAATATTCATTTAAATGAGCAAATAAATTGTTCAATTATTTAATTAAAATTGATCAGAGTACCTGATGTATGAATGCATAACACCGATGCCTAATTCAAAATGTTGGAAAATCTGATCCAAATCCTCTTTAGCAATTGTTTCGGCATAAGCAAAACCAAAAATACCTTCATTTATAGGTATTTGACGAATGCCACCCTCCACCACATTTGTTGTTCCTACATATGTTTCAAGGCACAACCTAAATCGAGGAACATATGTTTTTTTTGGCTCGGCCTGTTTTTTTGTTGGACACCTTGCTAGATTCAGGCACCTTACCCTTGCTGACTTGTTGCAACTCTTGAACATGAACCTAAAAGTCATATAAGTTAGGTAATTAATGTATAAGATCATAAAGCTATTGAAATCGGAGGATATAATTGACATTTTCTATGCATATATATCAATTAATGTAGGAGTCCCTATTTTTCTGATGTAGCTGACTCGGTTTCCCGCACAATCCCCTTACCTTTTGATTTGGATTTTGTAGGAGTCGAAGATCATCATGTAAATAAATGGTACGCAAATGTAAGAATAACTTACATGTATGGGTCGTAAAACATTTGAATACTACAAGGTTGATAATGGTGTTCAACCTACCTCATCATCTATGAAAATGAGATATGATAGCCATGCAACATATGATCCTATTGCGTCTCTCACCAATTTTGCATCCGAAACATAATCTGGTATAGGCAATAACGCACCCCCTCAAAAGCAATATCAATTGATACTTTCAAAAATCCAGCAGGGAAGGGATTATGGTGAAGTAAGTCTCCAAAGTGTTATGCGTTTTTCCCTTGCCAACCATGCGATAAGTCGGTGACGATAAATAGAGCCGACAAGGTGAAATTCCCTGAACCAATAATGAATATGATTAATGTGTCAATTAAGAAAATTGTGCTAAATTAATTTCAATCTAATATATAGAGTTACCTCGGGAAGTTTCTGCTGAAAATTACAATTTTTACTATCTTTGTCACTAGTACCTTTAAACTCTGGACCGCGCCTTTCTGACATGTATCTCTCTTTGTCCTTTTGCAATTCACGAATTTGAGCTTTCAATTCTTGCAACGACTCAATCACTTATTTATTGCTAGGATTTTTATTCTTTGGCTGCTTATACAATTTTGTTGGAGTGACACCAAATCCTTTACCTCTCACACGACCAGAATACTCAGGAACATTTAACACTCGACTCAGTATGCTCCTGCAATCATCGTCCTCAAATGCAGTTATAGTCTGGGATAGAATCTCCTGAAATATAGATAAAAGCATAAATATATGTTGCACCCCAAAATTTGCTCAACTTTTCTTTACCTAGCTTATGTTTCATTTCATTCATATTAGCATTATCATTTGCATTTCATTGACATGTATACAGGAGATCAAGAGGTATGATTACCAATCAAGAGCTATACAAGACTGCAAGGCTAGCTAAGAAGGTTGTTCAGATGTTCAAGGGTTGATATCCTTGTCAGAGAAGTTAAAGATCCTCAGAGAGAATGGTTGAAACCAAGAGTGTGTGTCTCCTAACTTGAGAGTTGTGGGAAGTCATCAGATGATTTTGAAGCCATGAATTTAGACTTGAGGTCTTGAGAGATCTCATGAGAGATGTTAAAGATCACTTTGAGGCCTAGCCAGGTCATTGTGCAAGATTAAGAAGGCTCAGCCATGAGTGGTGCAGCTAGGGTTTGACTGAGTCAACCCTAAGTCAACTGATGATTTGAAGGAGGTTGAGACCTAATTCAAGAGCCATGTGATCATGGATTGATGCATTGAGATGTTCTAAGGATGATTCCAAGGTTAACTCATCATGATTGAAGAGTTTGAGAAGTTTCAAGCTAGGGTTTCTAAGGCTTGACAGTGTAAAATCCCCTAGTTTGACCCCTATCTTCAAGGAAATGTAGCTTAAGATATGATCTTCATATCATCTTACACCCAACATTATTGTTGTAGAGCATGATCTTAGCTTTAATTTGAGTGCTAGAAGTCTTTGATAGGATTTTTAGAAAGTTACCCAACTTGCATGGCACTTTTGCCCTAGAAGGATGATTCCTATGAACTTTTGGTCAACATGAATGTTGTTACTTATCCTCTTAGCTTTCTAGAGAGTACTAGAAGTCCTTGATAGGATTTTTAGAACTCAAATTATGGCTTTGACAAGTCAAGGGTATTTTGGACATTTGGTGATTATAGGTCATTTGTGATCATAGGCCATTTTCACCAACTTAGAGGTCTCTAATGCATTTTTGCTCAACATGAAAGTTGTTCAAAATGATGTTTTTAGCTTGGCTAAACATCAAGTGTCCATTGATATGGATTATATCAAGCATTGGTTGAAGAAACTTCACATAAAAGCCATTTTAATGAATTAAAATGAGAAAATTCAAAATAAATGAGATTAACATGTTTCCAAGTCAAATTTGTGGTCATTTTGAATGGAATTGATGTTTTAGAAAGATTGGCATTGCCATATTTTTGATTTGAGGTCCATAACATAGTCATTTGGATGGTTACTTCACAAGTAAGAAACATATCCTATACACTCCATGTGTTGAGAAGAAGGGAAGAAAACCATTTCATTGCACTCCTTAATGATTAAGTGAATGGTTTGGAAGTTTAGTAGAGCATGACCAAGGCTTAAAGGCACATATCCATGTTGAAATTTGGAAGAAAAAGTGAAGATCCAAAATCCCTAATTGGGCCTAGTTTGGGCTTCATATCCATCATAACACATTATAAATAAGATTTGGATCATGTTAGGAAGCTTCTAGTGCAGAATTCTGTTGAGAAGCCATTGGAGTGAGGTGAAGGAAAAGCTTGAAAGTTGAAAATTCGTTTTGGAGAATCAAGAGGTTTCAGCAAGAATTGAGCATCAAGAATTGTCCACCATTACTCCTTGAAGGATTCTGCAAAGTTTGGAAGAGAATTGAGGCGCATAACCACTGCAATTCAAGCTTCAAGGTTGGTTCTAATTTCTTGAAATATCTCTCTGATTATGCACTTTTAATCCATTAGAAGCATGTGGTTAAGTTCCCCTTAGGATATAGATGGATTCTGGTTAATTAATTTGATGATTAGAGATGATCTAGGGTTTATGCCATTTTCGGTTGAGATCGTATTTTTGCAAACCCTGCATTTTTAGCATAAACTAGTGGTATGGTTGAATTCCTGAGGAAATTCTGGTCAACTTTCATCAAGAAATCGTGTGGAATGGTTGATTATAGAGAGAGATAGGGTTGGACGAGGCCAGCCGGAAAAGCCACCAGCGGTGGCCATGGCTGCGCGCGTGTTTTGTTATTTGCAGAAATTCAAATGGAGAAGACACAATCTCCATCGTCCATGCTTAATGAGAATTTGACTCAGTCAGTAGATCCAACGTCCACTGAGCGAGCCACGTACCCTCCCCCCTGAACGCAGCGTTTCATTTAGTGGGAGATCCAACACGCTGTGATCACCAAAGGGACGTGAGTTCAAGTCCTCGCGTGTGCTCTTTTATTTATTTGTGAGCTGAATACATGAGAGCTCAGGCGTGTGGGCTTGGGTTGCATTTGATATCAACACCCCTCTTTCCAGGCCCAATGGGATTTACAATATGAATTCCTTATTCAATGCACCCTCCCCTGGTCTTATTGCTTGTGACTGAATTGAAATTTAGATGGGCCTAGCGCCCAGTTGCTATGTACACCCCCAGGATGAAGGGCCCAAGCGAAGCTAATGGAAATTGTTTGCTGATCACACTCTCTGACCATATTTTCCACTTTACTTTCTTCATTTTACATAGTTTAGTAAATAATTCATAAAAAATTGAAGAATAACTCAATTAACTCCATTCTTTTTTCCATTGATTCATGATTGAATCTAGAATTGTTTAGATAAAAAATATTAATATTTCATGCATTTTGGATTTTATTTGCATTTGTTGAATTTTAATTGATATTAAAATAATCATGGTTGATACCTTGTTTTGATGAATTTGGTTTGAGCACTTGGTGATGATTCTTGCCTTGATTATTTGTGTGTAGCTAGCATAGATATGCATGTTCCCGCTAGATTTTTCTCACATTTTTTTGATGAATGTAAGTGGTAGTTTTAGGTTGAAACTTTAGGAGCTCCATTTTTAGGGTTTATGGTTAATACCTTATGATTTAGGTTTTATATCTAGAACTTGGTGGATGATTCAACCTCTGAATTTTGTATGGTAGATTCATGATTGAATTAGGGTCCCCTAGGAATATTTTTAGGAATTTATAATGTAGTTTACTATTTTTGGTTGATTTTAGTTTAGGTGCTAACTTTGGATGATTCTAATGCACCAATTTGACTAGATTAACCCCTTATGTTCCCTTAGAGTAAGCTTGTGTTGTTTTTACCATTGGTTGAGGATGAAGGCAAGTTGAAGATGCAATGGAAGACTTGAAGAAGCTTGGATGTGAAGATCTTCCCTTCTTTTGGTGTAGTGATGATTAGGTGTTAAGATTAGGGTTTGCAGGTAGAGCTTCTAGATAGATTCTCTTCTTTCATAAACATGGAAGGTGTTGATCACTTCCATTCTTCCCTATGATGTAAGGTCCCCTTGTAAAGGCCTCATCCCTCCTTTGGTAGGATGTGTGGCTCTTCACAAGTTGGTAGAACCTTTGAGGGTTCCCTTCTCTGATGATGGAATGCTTAGTGGTGACCTTTGGTCTTCACTCTGCTACCCATCATCCAAACCTTGCTCTTGTTAGATGAATCTTTCTCTCTGGCTAGAGGATGGAATTCCTTGTTAGAAGATTGAAGATGCTAGAAGTTGTAACTTGCTATTGAAGACTGCCATTGAAGCTGAAGCTTGAAGACCAGTAAGAACAAGTTGACACTTGTGAAGGGAATCTAGTTGGGATCAGATGAAGAAGTTGAAGCTTGAAGTTGGAGAACAAGTTGACACTTGTGTTTAATGAATTGAAAGCTTGAAGAAGCAAGTTGATACTTGCTATTTAAGAGAATAGCCTTGAGGAGCAGTTGAAGACTGAGGATGGAACTGCTGTCAGAAGATTGCTTTGCTGTGAAGCTGTGGAAGCTGTTGATCTGCTTTCTTTCCTGTCTGTTTGCTTGCTGTGCAACTGTATTGATGTGACTTGTTTGATTTGCTTGATGCATTAGAATAAGTTCATGTTTAGATTGATTTAAGCTAGGATCATGATTGCACTAGAGGTTGAGTTTCTCCCTCTGCTTGTATTTTTACTGTATGGCTTTGCTTGCGGGTATTCGGTAGAGCTCTGCTCCCTTGCCTACGTGGTTCGTGATTTGCTTGATGGCATTTCATGTCACTTTTCCTTTATGATTGCAGTTATTGTGTTTTGCTTGATAGCATGGTATTTCCTCTGTATGATTACAGTTATTCATATTTAGCTTGAGGTTGAGATGAGCTTGTGGAGGCTGATGTCCCACACACATTTCCTCCCTCACTTGCATTGCATGCATTTTTCAGTCGTTTACTGTTTACTGTTTAAGCTGATGCTTTACCTGTTTCTGTTTATCATTGACATGATTCCCTAGGGATCTCACTTCCTTTGATAAGGAAGTGATGATTAGAACTTTAGGTTGAAACCTATGCATGATAACTTCTAGGAGTTCCCTGTTTCAAACCTCAACCATAGGATGAATCCTTGGCATGACAACATTAGGACTTGATAGTCTCCCCTTAGTTGAACCTGTTCGTTCTCTCTTCTCATCTCAAAACAAATTAAAATACAGTAATAAAGGTTAACTGACGCCGTACGTTACGAGCCTTAAGCCATCTGAGGAAGGATTGTTGGAGAGTTTCTTTTCAACAGTTTGGATGTTTAGTATGGCACCCTTTGGGTGACATGCGACACATTCACTCTCAGGTCATAGTCTCTAGTGCGGTATTGGTTGCAAACATCCATAAAAAACAGTTCTTCCGTAAAGGACAGAAAACAAACTGCAAACCTTTTTGCCCCGTGGGCCCATAATTCAAAGGAAGCTTTTCTGAAGAAAAGAGTGTCGTTAACTCTCAGTTCTACCGCAAACGGTAACGCCTAAGTCTCCAAGGGTCGGGCTGCGTACACCAAACTGCCGGAACTGTTTGTTAACCCTACTCGGAAAAACAGATGAATCTGAATCCCCGTAATCCGTATTATCCCGAACTACGTAAGCTCTGATCTCTCAAGCCTGTTGAGAGTACGAAGGCACAATTCTGATGTATTGGCGAGCCACCTTCCCTGTTACCCGTAGTTAGTCGAACTACGTTGACTCTGATTTCTCATTCTCTGATGAGAATACGTAGGCATAAAGCGCGATGCTTTGCCGAGTCATTTTCTTTTCTTTTTAGACCGGCCTTGATAGGTAGATAGATACAACCAACCCGTCATATAACACAAACAAGCGTGGATCCCATCGAGTACGATGGACGTGAGAGGTGCTAATACCTTCCCCTTGCGTAACCGACTCCCGAACTCAGACAATGGTTGCGATGACCTTGTCTTATACCTTTTCGTCAGGTTTTTTCGATCGTTTCCTTTCCCTTTCTGAGGGATAAATAACGAAAGGTGGCGACTCTTCTGTTTTGCCGGCACCTTATTTTCGCGGTAGCGACAATATATTATACACTTTTGAGTTTATGACAGAACTAATGTTGTACTTACACATTGCTCAAATACTTGTTGAACTTCTTCCTGAGCGACTCCATCTCTACCCACACGGGCAACCTTCCACAAAACATGGTCCAGAAGAGATGTTGCATCACTTTTCTCCTCTTCTAACAACACATTAAGACAAATAATAAGCTTCACTTTTCTCGTATTCTAACTATATCATATTAAAGAATTTATATATACTTACTATTTTTTGTTGTAAGCGTGCACATCCCAAACTCCCTTTTTTGTATGGATACACAGGTTTTGATGCTCGTTGCCGATTTACGCCACTCACAGTCTAAAAAAAAGTTTAAGTCATATCAGAGCTCATGTGGAAGAAGTATATATATGATACATTGTTCACGATAAGTTAGAATTACCTGGAATTCTTGTGTTCTTCGCTTGGCAACAAATGTTTCCCATTCTTCAAGTGAAATCAGATCAGCATACTTCTTTGAACACTCTGATTCAACAAATTTTCCATCAGAATCCTTAAGAAACTTGTTCGTTAAAAACGCTCAAAATCCTTTTATTCGTTTTCCGGCCAATTGAAGACAATATTTTTTCTGGTCGTCATCAATATTAAAAGACCTCTGCAAACAAATTAACATACATATAGTATGTTTGTATAAGTAATTTAAAGACATAACCGTCGACATAATAAAAAAATATCAGATATCATACTTGTATCTCGCTCCATATTTTTTCTTTAGCCGGTTTCAATGAAGGAATTCTCCAATTATCACAAGTGATTGGAATTTGCGAGCGAACAAGTGCCCCAATGTAACTTGTCAACATCGCACCATTAGGCTCAATTAATTGGTCTGTTTCATTCCAATGCACATCATACTTTATACCTTTATCTCTCGCACGAATGATTCCTTTCATAATGGTTATTCCTCTTTTAATATCTCCTTTTACATCTTGTGCTGGTTCATTTCCATCATGTTTAGAAGTATCATGTGATTTTTCCTTGTTGCTAGCCATAATACCCGTAATTCAGAAAAATAAAATTATGAAATGAATGACAAATATATATGAAAATGAAAAACATATAAATAAGAAAAATATAAATAAGAAAAACATATATATAATTTTATTGAATGACATAATATATAATTTTATTGAATGATATAATATATAATTTTACAAGTACCTTTGTCACTAACATCTCTTTCTTTTCTTCGTTGGAACATGGTTTACTTGTCTCTTAACAACACGGGTGGGTGGATTGATCCAAATTCCCTTGTTATGATCATTTCTAATATATGATTCGTCCGCTCTAATATTCTCATCTTGATAATCTATAATATAAGATTCCTTCTCAACATCAACATCACCCTGATCTCCAATGTTATCATCAATCACTTTGTTGGAAAAAAGAACTATAGACCATTTCGTACTTGTCGGATCAGTGACATAGAACACTTGTTTAGCTTGCGTGGCTAGAATAAAAGGCTCATCTTTGTACCCCACCTTATTAAGATCCACTTGCAAAAATCCTGACTTATCCATTCGTATGTCACTATTATTTTCAACCCACTTGCATCCAAAGATAGGAATCTGAAACTTCTCATAATCAAACACCCAAATGTGCTCGTAATCCTAAAATATGACAGATTTGCATATTTGGGGTTTAAGTCCTTCACACTTGAAATATGCATTGCTTAAGCAAGCACGGTGGCACCACTATTTTGCATTGTACTTTCATCATCTTGTTCTTTGGTATAAAATGTGTATCTATTAATTGCGTATGCGCTATAAGAAAACACATGCAAACTTGGACCATATGCTAAACATCTCAACCTTTCTGTTATTGAAGTGGAATCAGAAGAAAACTTTGAAAATATATGATCCTTGAACCATGTTATAAAACTTCAATTATGCTCTCGTACTATCCAACTTTCATTTCTATTCAGATTTAAACCTCAGAGTACTTCCTTGTGCATTTCAACATACGGCTCAACCTCAATGTCATTGTGCAGAACATACAAATGCACTTGCTCCCGTTCAGCCCTTGAAACTATCACAACTTTATTTCCAATTAATTGTTTTCCCACTATTTTTTCAACAACATGAGATTTTGGGAGGCCAATGGATTGAACATTGGACAAATATTTAGTAGAAAACTCAATCGCTTCTTCAACAATGTATCATTTAACAATACATCCCTCTGGTCGACTTCGGTTTTTCACATACCCTTTCAATATTTTCATATAACGTTCAACAGGGTACACCCATCTCATATAAGTTGGTCCACACAATTGTGTCTCTTTCACAAGATGAACAACTAAATGTATCATCATGTCAAAAAATGATGGAGGAAAATACATTTCAATCTCACACAAAGTAATAACTATTTTTTTTTGCAATGTTTGTAAGATCGCAGGATCGATCACCTTACTAAAAATTGACCTGAAGAAAAAACAAAATTTAGTTATTGAGCTTCTTACTTTTTCTGGCAAAATAGAACGTATACCGATTGGTAGAAAGTGTTCCATTATAACATGGCAATCATGTTTCTTTAAAATCTTTAACTTGAGGTCTTTCATAGACACAAGTCTTCTAATATCTGAAGAGTATCCTTCTGAAACTTTAACTTCACTTAGAAACTTACACAATATATTTTTCTCCTTTCTAGATAATGTATAAGCAGCAGGTGGTAGATATGTTTGATTTCCTTTCTTCAAGGGTCCTAATTCATTTCTTATTCCCATCGCTACTAAGTTCTTTCTTGCTTTAAGGTCATCCTTAGACTTTCCTTGTATATTGAGTAACGTACCAATAACACTTTCAAATACATTTTTTTCAATATGCATAATATCAAGAAAATGTCTTACATACAACAACTTCCAATACGGAAATTCAAAAAAAATTGACCTCTTCTTCCACCCACGCGTGACAAGCGTATGAGCAAAAGGCTTGCCAAACTTAGTACTCACATCTTTCACCTTTTCAAAAATTTGTTCACCTGTCGATGTAGGTGGAGCTCTACCTTGTTCTGAATTTCTATTGAATACTTTTATCCACCCACAATAGTGATGATTAGAATTTAAGAATCTACGATGACCAAGAAAGACATTCTTCTGACCAAATTCCAATCGCGTCCAATCTGTGTTTTCTTCACAGATAGGACACGCACATTGACCTTTAATGCTATACCCCGATAGATTTTCGTATGCTGGAAAATCATTAATTGTGCCAAATAACATCGCCCTCAAATTGAAATTTTCTTTCTGATATCCATCATAAACATCTACACCTTCTCCCACAAACTCTTTAAGTTTTTTATTAAAGGTGTCAAGTATACGTCTATGTCATTCCCTGGTTGTTTAGGACCAGAAATTAACATAGATAACATCATGTACTTACGCTTCATACATAGCCATGGAGGTAGGTTATAAATCATAATAATTACAGACCATGTGGAATGTGAGATACTTTATAGACCATGTGGATTCATTTCATCAGTTGATAATGCCAAGCAAAGGTTTCTAGCTTCTTCTCCAAAATCAGGATACTCATTATCAATTTTCATCCACTGTGGTGAATCTGCCGAATGTCGATAATTCCCATCTATAATTCTATCATCTGCATGCCAAGTCAAGTGTTTTGCATCTGTTTCACTACGAAACATGTGCCTAAATCTCGGAATTAGAGGAAAATACCATAAGACTTTTGCTAGTGACAACTTTTTCTTATATCGAGATACACTGTATTTAGGACACTCGTTTAATGATGCATATTCATTTTGAAACAAAATGCAATCATTTGGACAAGCATGTATCTTATCATAGCTCATGCCAATAGAGCATAACATCTTTTTAGCTTCGTCGGTTCGATTGGTAAGAATATTATCCTCCAGAAGCATCTCTTTCATAAGGGCTAATAACTCTATGAAACTTTTATTCGACCATCCATTACCCGCCTTTAAGTTGTACAACTTTAATATCGCATACAATCTTGTGAAAGTAGTGCAACCTTTATACAACGGTTTCTCTGCATCGCTTACCAACCTCTCAAACATCTTGGGATACTCCTGAAGATCTTCTTCAAGTGCTTCTGCAATCTCTTCGACTCGATCAAAATCATTTGTATCTCTGCCATTGTCATTTGAAGCATAGGTCGTATTATCCCCCGGTTCAACATTATCGTTACTTATCTCATCATGTAATGTCCAACATGTATAACTTCGATCAATTTCATGTCTCTTTAAATGAGATTCCAACTGAACTGCGTCAATCTGACGCCCATAACAGCAACCTAAGCAAGGACATGTGATCCTACTGGGGTCTTTGGCGTGTTCAACAGCAAACTTAACAAATTTTGATACCCCGTTCTCGTACTCTTTTGACAATCGATTGGAAGACATCCATTTTTTATCCATACTAATTAAGTAGGCTAAACTAAACTAAGAAAGCTAAACAAAAATAGCGAATACCTGTAGCACCTGTAGAGAAATCACCAACTTCTAGAACTACACAGTAGGATTCTTGGAAATGATCACAATCTCGCTCTTCACAGGTAACCCCTATAAAAAATTCACTAAGTTAGTAGTTGTATCTAATATAACCACTTTATCACTTAATTTCAAGAAATTAATCAACAAAATCACAATATTCAACAAGTAATTTGCGAATATTCAAACATCAACAATATTCAAGAACATCAACAACATTCAAAAATTAATTCAAGTTTTCATCAACAACAACATTAACGTATATACAAAATTAACATACAAAATTAATTCATTTACTTTCATCAACAACATCAACATCATTAACATCAACACCAACAACATAAATTATGATATTTTTGAGAACAATGAATTGTAGATGAATTGAATTGTATATGAATTCTAAACCTATCACTTCATTTAATTCATTCATCAACAACATCAAAATCATTTACAATTCATAGTTTAGAGTCTAAACCTATCAGTTCTCAAGCCTCACTATGAATTGTAAAAGTAACTTTTTTTAAAAACTTCAATACCTTGAAAATGGTGGAATGGCCGGACAGAGGAGGTGGCGGAGGACAGAGGGTGTATGACGGTCAGTGGAAATGACGAAGAAGGTAGACTGGTCGGACGGACGGAGGCAGTACGGCGGTGCAGCGGACGGAAGTGGTCGGACGGAGGGAGTATGGTTTGTCGCGAGAGGGAAAGAAATTTTTTAAACAAGAATGCTGTTGTTTCTGAATAAATTAGTTTTATTAAATTTATGATATTAACACATATAGCATCACTTTCGTATGCACCTTTAGCAACGCTTTATAAAATCGCTCTCTAAGGTCTGCCTTAGGCAGGACCTATAGCAGCGCTTTTATAAAAGCGCTTTCATATATCCCCCATTTAGCAGCGTTTTGCAAAAAGCGCTTTCTTTTGTAATACAAAACTGACACCTTTAGCAGCGCTTTCGTATACCCTCATATAGCAGCGTTTTCTAAAAGCGCTTTCGTATACCCTCATATAGTAGCGCTTTCTAAAAGCGCTTTCGTATACCCCATTTTTAGCAGCGCTTTATTAAAAGCGCTTTCTTTTGTAATACAAAACTGACACCTTTAGCAGCGCTTTTTTAAAAGCGCTTTCTAAAGTCAGCTCTTTTTTTTCATTTTTTTTTACTCTTTAGTAGCGCTTTTACAGAAAGCGATGTCTTTTCTACACTGCCAAAAATCATTTTTGACGTAGTGTCTTCCATATTGGTAAAGTCTCGATGTAAGACATTATCTTAATATGATGCATGTGGAGAAAAATGTATGTGATAGTTTGATTAGAACATTTCTAAAAATTCCAAGCAAGACTAAAGATAGTAAGCATTCTCGTCTCGATATGGAGGCGATGGGTATATAAAAACATTTGGCTCCATTAGAAAAAGGAAAAAGAACTTATCTGCCTACGGCTTGTTACACTCTATGTAAAAAGGAAAAGAAAAGTTTTTGCGAGTGTTTGCATGGTATCAAAGTTCCCTAAGGTTACTCATCAAACATCTAGAAACTTCTATCAATGAAAGATCTCAATTTAATTGGTTTGAAATCTCATGATTATCATGTCATGATGCAACAAGTTCTACCAGTGGCTATCTGTGGCATCCCACCAAACATGTGAGAGTAACTATCACCAAATTGTGTTTGTTCTTCAATGCCAAATGTAAAAAAGTTCTTGATTTCAAAAAATTAGATGAATTAGAAGATGAAGTTGCAATAATCTTGTGTCAATTGGATATTTATTTTCCTCCATCATTTTTTGACATTATGATTCACTTACTTGTTCATCTAGTTAGAGAAATAAGAATTTGTGGTCTAGTTTATTTAAGGTAGATGTATTCAATAAAGAGTACATGAAGTTCTTTAAATTATATACGAATAATCATCACCGACCAGAAGCTTCGATTGTTGAAAGGTACATCACAGAAGAAGCTATTGTGTTTTGTACAAACTATTTGTCGGAAGTAGAGTCTATAGGAATTCCAAAGTCTTGTCATGCTGACACTGAAGGTAGAGGTATTCAAGGTTTAAATGTTAAGTCAATGTCTTAGAATTTCGTTATTCAAACACATTTCTATATATTGAATAATCTTGAAGAAGTTTAACCTTATGTGGCTACTCAGAAAAGACTTTTGAAGAAAAAATATCCACGAATGAGTGACAAGTTGTTGTTGATCGAACATAATAAGAAATTCCTAGATTGGTTTAATAAAAGGATACCAAAAGATCATAGTGCATTCGAGACAATTAAATGGTTATTTCTCATGCCAAAATTTAATGTGGTAACTTGTACTGCATATGGCATTGATCATTATACCTTTTATACAAAATCAAAAAATGAGCGCAGAAAAATGCACAATGGTGGGGTTATAGTTGAGTCCAAGTCCATGTATTTCTCTAGTTCGAAGGATAAGAATCCAATATTGGTGTCTAATGCGTTCTATGGTGTCATTGAGGATATTTGGAAGATTAATTATGTTATCTTCAGAGTGCCTTTATTTAAATGCAAGTGTGCTCCCAATAATACTAATGGTGTACAAGCTAATGACTTAGGATTCACCCTGGTTGACCTTGGCAAGGCAAATTATATGATCGAACCATTCATCATGGCTTCACAAGCGAAACAAGTTTTTTTATGTGATTGACCCTTCGGCCACATCGAAGAAATGGTCAATCGTTCTCTAAGGAAAAGACACTCCTAGTAGTGATGAAAGTTTTGATATTCCTTCTACTCCTTCTTACACAATAAAAGTGCCTACCACTTATGATAAAGTTGATAGAGACAATGTGCATGTTATTTGTATCGATCACAATGAAGGGATATGGGAAAATTAACAAGTAATTAGTATTGTATTATTTATTAATAATTTAATTAATGTAAGTCATTATTTCTAAGTATATTTAATAACAAATATGATCATTTGAAATTTTAGTTGTTTAAAGTTAATACACCAAGAGACAAGATACCAAGAGACAAAGAAACCAAAGCACTATAAGATACAATTATGTGATGTTATATAATGTTTGTAGTTTGTTTTGTGCCATTTTTCTTTTGATGTAACATATATACAATATTTGGTTCTTAATCCAATCTATGAATTTTATGTAATACAATACAATTCTTCATTATGATACAATTGTTGTTTCTATTCTAATATGGTTCAAAAAAATACAAGTTAAGAAATGGAAAATTTTAAAAATGCATAAAAATTGTTTTAAAAAAAGCATATAATTTAACTACAGTTGTAATATATAACCGTGATTGTATAATGAACGCTGTCCAGAATAATATATTACGCTAAAAGATGCACTATTGAGAATCGAACCTGGGACCTTTAATATATTACAATGGTTAGTTATAGCAACAGTGATCATATATATTGCGCTTTCAGGTTTTCTACAACAGTCATAAGACCGTGTTTGTAAGTAGCGCATATACAACAACCCCCTACGTAACAACGGCGGGTCGTAATGTTATCCCTTCTCCAACTGTTGTTGTATATGTTTTTCGTAGTAGTGCATCCTTCATTCAAAACCTCTCTAAGGTGAAAAAGATTGAGCTCGTCACAAGGATCACCCATAACATTTATCAAACTTTATCTCTCTTTTCTTTGGTCCCTGCTGACTGAGAAGACATCTTGGCTATTGGAAATCCTTCCAAGGAAAATGACACTTAGAAGGTAAAGTACACAGCTATGGAGAAGAGGTGGTTTGCTTTTCAGATGAAGCTGATTGAACTGTGGAAGAAGGCTAAGCTTGATGACTCTTTTACAAGAGGATGTGAAGACCACGACTCCCCTTATACCCTTGTTATGCAAGTTACTGAGTTGGAGAATGCTCTTGCACTAGAGGAGAAGCGGTGTCATGAGGCCTCTAACTCTATTACTAAGATAACCTACCGCCTGGATGAGGATTAGTAGACTCTTCTAAGCAACCTGCCAATGTGTATAAGGTTCATAATCGGATCATGGAATAAGCGAAGAGGTTTTTCCCTACTTCTTCAATCCCTGCTGAGGAGTTAAACTCGTTATAGGCTACCCCCCAAGGATACTCTAGAGGGTGGATCTGGTACTTTGGCCTCAGGTGTTGATGTTTGACTACTTATTTTCTCTTGTCTTATATTATTTTTCTTTTTCTGCAATGTTTCCCAAGTTTTGTGATCAAGGGAGTAATGACAATATTATATAATAAATTTTTTTACCTCAATGGCTTGAACATTATTTAGCTTTGAGTCATGTATTTTAGTTGTTTGTAAGATAATATGACGTTAGAATTGGCTTGTGTTCCCTATAATGTAAAGTTTGTTTGCCACAGATGTATCATCGGTGTTCACTAGTGAGTTGTGAGTATGTATCATGGTATATAAGAGTGTTGTTCGTTTTTAGGTGTAAGAACCCTTTGGATATTCTTGATGACAACATCTTGTAAATCGTGATTTAGCACATTAAGAGATGTTTGACACCACTTTGATTGTTGTGTTTGCTTGTTGTAATAAGCTTTTTCTAATTAACTATGTATTTATTTGATGTAGTTATAATTTACTGAACCAATGTGCATTTGTTTTTCCGACGATAAGGTCTAGACCCAGCAAAACATGGTTTCATTTTGGCGCTATGTTCCACGTCACAGAGGATTGTTCCCTGACCAAGGTTAGGATCCTTGTTCCTGCCCCAAGGTATGACTTGGATCAAAGTGGACGTATCTGGGCTCCACCACCTAACACCCTTGGATTGGCTATATTCGAAAAGGGTGTGTCAACTACACTAATATGCATTTTGGGTGTATCAACCATGTAGAAATGCGTTTAAGTTGTATTAGATATGCAAAAATGTGTTTCGTCTTATCTTCCCTACCTTGAGCGCTCTAAAAGATAGACAGACAAGAAAGCATACAATAGATAAAAAAATATGAATATGGACAAAATTTATATTCATAATGAAGTGATTTTGTTATAATGAAACAACGAAATGACTAGATAAATAAGCCTTCAACTGTAACACCTCTTTAGCTTAGTGGCATTCTGAATCCTTAGTATCATGGGGTGTCTGTGTAGCCAGTCTTATCTTTGTATTTCAGGGTACTGTAACATGGTAGGCTTTGTTCATAAAGTAGCTTGAGGATGACCTCTGAAATAATGCCTAAAAATTATCTTTATTGACTACTCAGGCTCAACACCTTTTGACCATTGGGACAATAACATTCTCGTGTTGTTGAGAGATGAAGTTCCTTGAAAGGCTTGTATACCCCTTATTTACGGAAGAAGATTGGTGCTCCCTTATCGTATAGAAGTATATCCAATAACTGGAGATGTTAGGCGAGGGATCACATACAACTATTGATAAAAAAATGTCTTCGTTGGGGCTTTAACTCCCTCTTGAAGGGATTAAGGTGTATTTCTCTGTGCATCTTCAATGAAACTTTGCTATCTTTCCGGCCTGACTAGGGAGATCTGGTGGTTTAACTATATAGGACGGGACACTAGAGCTTAGAGGATGTTGATTACGATCTATCTCGTTTGGACTCTGACCCCAGTAGAAACTGTTTCACTTATTGAGTAGTTTGGTGATGTAGTTTATTTAGCACTCTTGTTCTTCAGTCATATTTGCGCCTGAATGTCTCTATTACTTGATGTAATGCTCTAGGGTCATACGGAAGAGGTAGTTTACAATAAGGTCTCCATTGGAATCAATTTCTCTTCTTGTAATAATTGACCTAATCAATAAGAAAAAATGTACCTGGGTAGCCATCCTTTATTATGATCGACTGGATCTAGCCTTAGGAGATCTCCGCATGGATCTGGCCTTAGGAGACCACTGTTCATCAGTTGGAGATACTTTAGTACCTATAGAAGGCGATTTGGTATTGAATATATGCCAACAATAACTATGAACTTGTTATATCTCAGGTGTCCCCATAATAAGTATCATGTTAGCGATAAGAGATAGAGGCGATCTTAGATAGAAAGATGAATCACAAATCTTCGACATGATCTTTATGGAATATGTATTCACTTTCTGGCATTTCTAGTGTAGATCAGGATTTAGATTTTACCTGACAAATTAGGTACTCCTAAGCTTAGAATTTCCTCCTAAGGAGTTTTGGTTGGTCCCCCTTATCTGCATTTCTCCTCTTTTGATTTATTTTATTGGATTTAGTTTGCATAAAAGAATTCAAAAGAAATATATTCTAAAAAAATTTATTTTGAAAGAGATTCTTCTTAGTATTAGGTCAATTCATACATCAAATTACTTTTTAAAATATTATAAAATAAACTTAAGTTAATTTAATTATTTGTTAAATATTTTTAAATAGTTTTTAAAAATAAATTCAATTGTATTTTGTTAATAAGCTATCATTATCTAGGTTTTCCAATAAACTCTCTAGACTATAGTAAAATGGAGGGAGATGAAGCTCAAGAACAAGCATTCAAATGAGGGATCCATGTAAAGCAAACCGGCAGCCATAGATTCCAATAGGAAAGAACGGTCCACACTAGTATGGGTGTGCGGGAGTACTCTCCCCTCAAAGTACGCCACCGGTTAGGTTGAACATAAGATGGCTTTATGTTATGCGAAAGTAGCAAGAATCGATTCAGATTGATTTTCACATAAATCTTAAAATATTACTACTATTATTTATTAATATGTATTTTACAATCCAAGGCAAATTTGATCTTCATGACTTGATCTTCATGTCGATAATCACGAACAATATGCATAGCCTTCCATTCACATTGACAAACACAAGTACAAACAACTAAAGGTCGGTGTTCATTATGTTCTTCCCATAAACCTTTTAACTCGATGAAATAATCCATGACATATTTGGAAGATTGTTTCAACTATTAATGGAAGATCGAAGTGAAAAGATACAAATTGATTATCTTTCAGAAATATTTCTTTCAAATTGATCCATACATATATAGCATTGACATGGAAAACAACATAGATGTTATTTGTTCAAAAACTTAATTTAATAACCAAGAATGAATCAAATAATTGTGTTTTTGCCATTAAAGACGATTGAAATCATTGATAGGTGGAATATCAATGGACCCATCAACAAATCGAAGCTTTTTCTTTGCACCTAACGCTCGTTGCATGGATTTGTTGGAATTAACTTCAATTTTGGAGATAATCCAAATCAATATTGATTAAACAAGAATACATCTTTCTAATTGACCGCTCCTCTCGTTCCTCACTTTTCACTTTTTAACCATACATTGGTTACAAGATGATTCAACCGCACAATGACATAGAAAGTGAATTAGGAAGAAAAGAGAAATTAGCGTTTTGGAAGAAAGCGAAAGAAGATGGGTCAAATTTTGTAGAGTTTCTCTCTGTGTTTTATTCGCTCTGAATTTATCTTATTCAACAACTACTTAGAATAGTAAGGTAGCTCCCGATTTATAGATGAGATTACTTGCACACCAAGTAATCTCTAACTAATTCAACCAACAAACTCTAAATTTTAACTCTGTCGAGATTAACTCCTTCAACAATTATCTACTTCAACGACTAAAGATTGTATTCCACTACTACTCTATCGAATACATTCAATTTCGTCTCTGTCAAACACAAAGAGTTACATATTTTACACACCACCTAATTCATTATTTCTAAGCTATCTACATTCATCGTTATTCTTAATCTCTTTAACAATTCGATCTACACAACCTTCTGCAGTGCTTCAAGTTTAACTTCCTATTTGCTACTTCACTACTATAGAAAACACCCCTCATAACGGTTGAAAAAGGGATGCAACCACCTCCGACCAACCGTTGTAAGATAAGATGTGATTGTATGTATGACTCTTTCCACAATGATCGTGCATGTTTGCAACATGTGTGTATGTTTGACTTGAACTGAAATGAGCTGTAACCTTGAACTGATATCTTCATGACTTGAGCATGACAACTTGCAATTCCAAATGACACTTTGCATAACAGTCTGTTTTAAACTTTATTTTTGCTTGATTCTCACTCTATACCCTATGTGTGATGTGTGCACATGTTTAATTTGATCTGAATTGGTCTAGAATTAGATTCTCACATTATCATGTCTCTTCATGTTAAAAGTTGCAACTTGAGTGTCAATCTGAGTTACAGTTGGTTTTGAATGTAATCATGTGTTTGGTCTCACTTATTAACTTATATGTAATATGTTTGCATGATTGTTTGAACTTAAAGCTGACTGGAACATGACATACACTTCATCATGCATCATGTCCATATGATTTGCAACTTGAACACTATTTTTCACAACAGTTGGGTTTTAACCTAAATTTGTGGTTAGAATCATTCATTATCAATTTCATGGTGTGTGTGCATGATCATTTTGATTCAGAACTGGCTGTAACATGAGATTCATTTCAAAATGCATTTTCAAGCTTCAAAACATAAGCACTATTGGGTTTTAAAATAGAAGAAGAATTTCAAAAAACTAAAAGTTCTATCTTGTTCCTCATGAAAAAATACTCAAGTTACACTAAAGGTTTGCTAAAATCCATCAAGAAATGACCAAGTTACATATGATTTTGCAAATCAAGATTGTGTGTTTGATTTGTGCCCAGCCAGTTTGTAGGGTATCCCATATATATTTATGGGGTGGAATTTACAAACGGATGTATAGCCACCCCAGTGGTAGTCACCTTGTCACTTAAGCGCCTTGCATGCCATGAACCTGGGTTCGACCCCTGAGGAGGGCAACCCTTTTATTTATTTTTGCTATTTTTCAACCAAACTTCAAAAATTCACATCTCCTTCAATTTTAATCATTTTTCACCCATTATTTTTGAATTGTGTTAATCTTGGTGTCTACTTTCATGCCATATTTTTAATTTCCATGTTTGCCTAATTCTTCATCTCTTTTGACTATGTGCAAGTTATGTACGTTTTGTGATCGTTTTCGCGTGTGCAGATGAAATTTTCTCTTGCTATACTTGTGATTGTTTGTGATACTTGTTTGCATTCATATCCCTAGATGTTAGCTAACATGCTAGAACTTCATCTTTGGTTGTTACCATGCTCATTTTACTTCATCTGCTAAATACACTAAAGCTTGACTGTCACACTTCCAGCTTAATCAACTGCTTTGATTGTCATCAAATGCATTTTCATTTTTATCATTTCACATACTCACTTAATGGTTGTCACCATGAATGCATATTTATTATGTTGTTATCTTGTTCAAAATTTTCTTCCCCCAAGTGATGAAGTTTGTTAACTCTCATCCAAGTTGCCTCTCCTGTCCCTCTCCAAAGGAAAAGTCTTTCCAATAACCCTGATGTTATGGATAACTCATTTAACCATTTCCTTGAATTTGTTAAGTCACTTTAACCCTTAGCTTAGAAGCCATTAAACCTTGCTTTGAGTATAAAAAACTACCTGTACTAGGAGAGTTCTTCAACTAGAACCCTAGGATAGAGTTTGTCAACTCTATATGAGAATCATCGTCATGATTTCTTACTTCCCCTTTTGAATATTACAATTTAGATTAGGGAGTTTTGTCAAACTCCACACAAACATTGTCATGTTTGTTCCCCCTTGAACCTTGATCATAATCAAGTGTTCTTCATCCCTTGTGAGGTGAACTATAATTGCTCTGATTCTATCCTAGTTAGGATATGTAGGCAGAAGATGCGATGTCTTTGCGAGCACACTTAGAAAACCATCTAGGTCTTTACCTATCCCCAATCCATATCCCAAATCCATAGTACATATTCACAAACTTAGCAAACAAGCAAACAAGAGGTTCCTGTAGAGTACTACATATGCTTAGGGTGCTAACACCTTCCCTAGGTATAACCAACCCCCGATCCCCTAATCTCTTAAGCGTTGTCGTTACATCGCGAAAAAGGTTTTTCTTTATTTAGACCTTTCCTTTGGATAAAATAAAGTTAGGTTGTAAAAGAATTAAGATTCAAGTTAATTTAATAGCTTTATATCCAATTTTCACCGCAACAGAAATGGCGACTTCACTGGGGACGAGGTTTTTTATTGCTTTGAGGGTTTAGCCTATCTTGTTCGAATACTTGCTATATTTGTGAATACTTGTAAAAATACACATATGTGCCCTGTTGGATCTTGGGAACTTTGAGTGGTGAGACAACACTATACCCGTGTTTGAGCGTACTTATGATAGGATGGTGGTATATTCAAGGAGACTTATCGGGAGTTGATTTTCGACCAAGTTGACTTGAGAAAACCTCTGCTCAGTAGAGGCCCTTCTGAGAGTTAGTATTGTTGATCGAGTATTCGTGAAAACAATGCTACTTTCTACATGGGAGCCCGTGATACTGAGGACCTTTAGATTACTTTTTCCCCACTATGGCTTTATTAGGATGTAGTGCGATGACTATAAGGAAGTAATTCCAAAGTAGTTGATACGCGATACTACACTTGGACGAGACTCTCTTGAGAATATTGTCGACCACCAAGTATTTGGGAAATTGATATCCGAAAGATGGGTCGAGGACTATGGGAACTCTTTTAGAACCTTGCTCTACAGTTTTAAAAGCCTTAAGTACATACCTTTGGGATGGGTAGACCTTGACTTCATGATCATGTTCTCCAAACCAAAACCTTTATCTGTTTACCCATGTGTATATGTGAATCTGTGCTTACCTGTGTTTGTGCATTCATGCATTCATGAACATCATGTCATAAAAGTTTCATGGAACTCAGATCTCTTGTTTGTAAACATTAGGATCATCATGGATAATGGAAAAAAGAAAACTATGAAGTACACTTACAAAAGTCCTAACTTGGATGACATAGAAAGGTTGAGCACTTTGATAACAGACCTAGAAGGATTCAAGAGCAGGTATGGGAACTTATTGTCATTGTTGAGGATAAAAAGGAAGATGTATCTGGGACTTCTCTCCACACTTCTCCAGTTTTATGATCCACTCTATCATTGTTTCACTTTTCCTGATTACCAGCTGGTACCTACACTTGAGGAATATTCTTGCTTGATTGATTTGCCTATTCTTGAAGACTCTCCTTTTCCAATCATGGAGAAGGACCCTAAGGAAGAAGAAATTGTTAAAGCTACACGTTTGGGATTGGTGGATATTCAAAAAAATATGGTTACTAAAGGAGGAGTATTTGGTTTGACTGTCGAGTTCTTGGTTGGGAAAGCACAATACTATGTTGATCATTTGAGTATGGATGCATTCGAAGCTATCCTTGCCCTGCTCATTTACGGGATCTTCTTGTTTCCAAGTTTTGATAATTTGGTGTATCTCAACGCCATTAAGATTTTCTTGAAGAAAAACCCTGTGCCTACTTTACTAGCTGACACATATCATTCTGTTCACTTGAGGAATCTGCATAAAGGAGGAATGATTATTTGTTGTGTCCCTTTGTTATATAAGTGGTTTATTTCTCACTTACCTAAAGCTCGTGCTTTTTGGAAGGAAGGTTGGTGGTCTTAGAAGGTTATGGCTCTTACTCACTCTGATATTGATTGGTACAGCCGTAGTTACGATGGGATAAAAATCATTGACAGTTGTGGAAGCTTTGGTAACATACATGTCCTGGGTACAAGTGGAGGAATCAGTTACAACCCTGTTCTCGCTCGCCGACAGCTTGGATATCCTTTGAAGGACAAACCGAATAGCGCTCATGTGGAGAATATTTTCTTTAAGGGAAGTTCAGAATTGAAAGGAGAAATTCTAAAAGCTTGGGGTCATGTACACAAGAAAGGAAAAGAAGCCTTAGGGAAACCTAATTGCGTCTCTCTCGAGCCTTATCTCCAATGGGTCCGAAAGAGAGCTATTCAGTTGAAGATGCCTTATCCTCAGCAGAAACCCATAGTGTTGAAAGAGGAACCCCCAATGATCTTTATGTATGAAGAGGAGAAGTTAAAGATTGCTTTGAGGAAATCACAACAAACTGAAGTATCCTGGAAGTACAAGTACCAAGTGGCCATGGAAGAGAATGATGAACTCCGTAGATAACTCCAGGCGAAGGATGAAGAAATGATTGCTTGTAAGAAGAGGAAGACACAGGAAGTTTTATCTTCTTCCAGCTCTCAGTCAACTCCATGGAAGCTAGTCGTGGACAAACTCATTCTTGAGAAGACTCGGATGGAAGAAGAAATCAAGAAGCTCAAAGAAAAATAGGACTTTTATTTAGAATACTATCAGCCTTAGGACTTTTATAAAATGTACTAGATATTTTGTAACTCCAATCTTAAAAAAATCAATGAAATGAAATGATGTTTTGATCTGAGTTCCATGAAACCTTTGCATTTGCATTCTCATTAATTAATCATTCAAGGAACTAAAGATTGTTTTGCAGATATTATAGGATGGATTCTGGAAAGAAAACAGAGGTTGTGTTCCAAAGGCCAAAATTGGAGAACTTGAAGAAACTGAGAAGTCTAGTAGAAGACCCCGAGGCATTCAGAGAGAAGTATGGGAATATGTTGTCTTTGCTAGAAGTTCAAGTGTATGAAGAGATGTTATCTGCACTCGTGCAGTTATATGATTCAACCTATCACTGTTTCACATTTCTAGACTATCAGTTGCTACCAATCTTGGAAGAATATTCTGCCCTAATGGGAGTAGGTGTCACTCCTAGACCATTTTCCGGAAGAGAAGGGACTCCTAATGAAAGAGCAGTTGCAGAGGCCGCGTATTTGGAGGCGGACGAGGTATGATCTCATATGGTTTCTAAGGGAGGGTTATATGGATTTCCATCTATGTTCCTGTATAAAAAAGCTCAAAGCTATGCCTTGTCAAAGAATATTGAAGCATTTGAGGCCATCCTGGTTTTACTAATTTACGGACTGTTCCTGTTCCCGACTGCTAATGATTTTGTGGATGCAAATGCAATCAACCTTTTCTTAATCAAAAATCCTGTACCTACCTTGCTGGCTGATACGTACTTTACCACCCACCATAGGAACCGTTATGGAGTTGGACGGATTGAGTGTTGCACCGTTCTCCTGCACAAGTGGTTTATTTCGCACTTACCAAAAATTCCAGCCCTTTGGGATAAGCAAAATGGGCTCTCATGGACAGAAAAGTTGCTATTGCTCAAACACTCAAATGATATTTGTCCTAATAACTGAAAGAACACCACTTCCTATTTGTAAACACCTATAGAAAGTACAACCACTTTCCTTATAGACAATGTCACTGCACACTTGGTGAACAAATACAATTTATGAAATTGGCTTTGAGTAATCTTTTCAAATTGGCTTGAATTCCAAGATAGAAAAATTTTGATCCTCTTCCACTTGAAGAAGGCGTGGGAGGATAGGCACCTCATGGTTGCTCAAGAAAATGAAGAACTCTGGAAATTTCTCCATCAGAACCAGAAGGAAGAGATTTCAAGGAAGACGAAACTTCAAAGAGGGGAAGGATCTTCTCGTCAGAAGGACTAAGTCTTATAGTTTCAATATTATGCTGTTAATTTGTATCTACACTTTGGCTTTTGATGTGTAATCTCTATTTCTGTAAAAAAAATTCATTTGTTAATGAAAATGTTGTGTTGTTTTATGCTTATTTCTTCATTATTAATGTTTGTAAACATAAATTTGGGGTTCCTTGAATGTTAGCTTTTGCATTTGCATTTAGCATTTCATAAGCATTACATATGCATTGTTATGTGGCTTATTTGTGCTATTCTATCTCCAGTATATCACACTGAGTCCTCCACATCCCTACAACACCAGAGCTCAAGCTCAAAGGAAGGTGGCTGAGCAAGAGCAAGAGTTTGATAGAGTCGACAAAAAGTTGGAAGACATACGAGGCAATATGGGGCAAATGATGGATATGTTACAAGTGATCTGGCAAAGATGGATACCCAAACAACTATAATATCTGAGATCAACACCACAACGGTAGAACCTACACCGGCTGCAGCTGTCGCCACCAGTGATCCACCCTATGGACCACCTTTGAATTTTGTACCACTACCATTCACTATAAAGACTACTAAGTAAGAACCTCAACAGACCATCCCTCTGACGTATGATTTTCCTCATGCTATTCCTACCTACACTCCATCTGTTGTGCAAGTGCAAGTGCATCCATACTTCCATAACCAACATCAATTCTATGATATTCCTGACCCGTCTAAAGAAGGGGACGAGCGCCACAAGACATTGAGGGAGAATTTTGAAACCATTGAAACCATGGCAAGAAAGATAAGAGTTATGGAGGGTAAGAATGTACTTGGGGTCGATGCAAAGGAGATGTGCTTGGTTTCTGGGCTGGTGATTCCACCAAAGTTCAAAGTTCCAATTTTCGATAAGTATGAGAGAGCCACTTGTCCCAGAACCCATCTGATCATGTATTACAGGAAGATGGCTGCTTATGTTGACAATGATAAACTAATGATCCATTGCTTTCAATATAGTTTCAAAGGTGCTTCAGCAAAATGGTATTTGACCTTAGATCAATCTTGAACTCACAGCTTCCAAGACTTGTCAGATGCATTCATTAAGCTCTACAAGTATAACATGGATTTGGCTCCAGACCAAAGATAGTTGTTGAGCATGGCTTAGAAGGGCTCTGAGTCTTTCAAAGAATACGCCCAACGTTGGAGGGAAATTGCCTCATAAGTGGAACCCCTTCTAATAGAAAAGGAATTAGCTGATGAAGGAAGGAAAACACTGAGAAGGAGGTTTGAATAAGGGTTTTCAAAAGCAAATAAGGCAATACAAATAACAGGTATTTTTATACTGGTTTGTTTGAACTCAAACTACTCCAGTCCACCCGGCCAAGGTGATTTCGCCTCTTCCAAAAGAGGACTTAATCCAATAATCAAAAACCGATTACAATCTTTTCACTAAGACAAACTTGTCTTAGTCTTCTCGAGAATACTGACCACAACTTGGTCTCTCAAGGATCTTTTACAAAGTAATACAATAAAGTGTGTTTAAGTGCTTCTTAGAAAAGCTTTTTCACAACAGTGATTTAAGACAAATGAAGATCAATGAAACTTTCTATTTGCTAATATGAAGTTGACTTGGAAGTGATAGCAAAGTAGATTTTTCTTTTCAGCCAAGTAGTATGTTCGTTGTAGAATAATGTTATTTCTCTTTTTGAATTGCTGTTGAAGACTTGTTTAAATACTTCACACCCATTTCTCAAATAGCGTGCAGATGATTTTTTTTGTCTTCTTTGACTATTTCTTTCCAGGAGAGGAATGTTCAGAGATATCCTTTTTGTTCTGAAATCCTGTCCCATACACAAAAGAGGAATAGTAACGTTGGATGTAGACAATGAATTTGGCATCGAATCTTTCTTGATCAACATCTTTTTAAATGAACGAATATGGAAATATTTCCTACATCAGATCCTCTGATGATGTTCCATTTTCTTCTTATCAGAGTAACTCTCTTCCAGAGTTCTGCAACTTAGTGCTAGCGTGATTGTTTTAACAAACTGTTCATCCAGAGGAGCGCTTTAGATCAGAGTAGATCTTCGCTCTTACGTGTTATCCGTGTTATCCAAATGTATCACTTTGTTACTAACGTTTCAGAGCCTTACGTGTTTTGATTCTCAGAGCCTCTGCAGTTGCAGCGTTGAGTTTAGTACGCTCAGAGTTTTCTGAATCTTCGCTTTATACTCTACGCTCAGAGCCTTCTGTAGCTTCGCTTTTTACCAAACGCTCAGAGTCTTTTGCGTGTTGTAGCTTAACGTTCAGAGGAATATTTATTATGTTATCTGGAAAAAAAACACTTGAACAAAATTAGAGTATATATTTTCTCCATACAAAATTTCATTATTGTTATCATCAAAACATTGAGATATATTAAGAACCAATCTGTGTTCTAACAATCTCCCCCTTTTCGATGATGACAAAAACTATATGAAATTTTATTCAAAATTAAAATATATATCTCCCCCTGAGAATATGATTCTCCCCCTAAAATGAATACTGCTAGAAAATTTAAAACTTCCCTTTCAGCACTTGTATTCTTTTCAGAGTCAGAGCAAGCTTGTGGACTATGTCAGACCTTGTTCAAAGTTAATTCTGTAAATATTGTCAGATGAGTAACTTTAACTCTTAAAAGCTGAATTCATGATTAGTTAGTTTTTAACATGTGTGAGTTTCCATTCAGTATCTGTTTATGTGAACGATTCAAAATTTCCATTTTCTCCCCCTTTTTGTCATATCAAAAACTGATTTTAGAAAATCATTTAAGACAAAAAAAATTTCAAAGCAAGAAAAATAGAAAAATATAAGATAGAATCAGATGTAAAAAAAAGTCACAGATGTATTTAGAGACTCAGAAAAGAAATAAAATAGGCAAATTCACAGATGAGCACAAACTAACAAACAATTAAGATAAACGAGAAGTTAAAAGCTTAAGAAGCTCCGTCATCCCAGAAGTTGAAGCTTCTTGTTTGGCCATCCATGTCTTGATTTCAATAGTGGATTCTTCCTGTTTGACCATCCACTCCTGAATCTCTTCCGTAGTTTTCTCTTGCTTGATCATCCAAGATTTTATCTCGCTGTTAGTAGCCTCTTGCTGAGCAAATTTGTTTTGCACATCTTCATTTTCTTTCCTCAAATCTGTTGAATCCTGAACAACCAATGAAGAAGATGCATTCCCTAATTCCAGAGCAGAGGGCTGACCAGAGTCAGGAATCTCTTCATCAACAGGAGCCTCTGAGGTAACTTCTTCAACATGAGGACCTTCACCAATCTGAAGTACAACAGATTTCTCAGATGAGGAACACACAACCTCTGCAGGTGTGTTTTCCAAACAAAGAATAGGAGTTCTACTGACACTGAGTTGAGCAAGTCTCATAGCTTCACAAACTCTCTCTTGCGCATCTGCAGAGCAAGCATCCTGAAGATTCATAGTCACAGAAGTGAATCTCTTTCTGAAGGCAGTCCAGATCTCTTCAGAGTCACGAGGATTCGTGCTAGTGAGGCACTGCTCCCTTACAGCAGAAAACCACATCTGCATCTTCGTTTCAAAACTAGATAACAGATTACCAACATTGGGTCTGGGTTTGGGCTTAAGGTAGGCCTCGAAGAAGGATGTCCTAAGGGCATCAAAGAGTGAAGGTTTAAAAGAGGATGAAGGTTTATCTGGAGAATGAGAGGGAATGGGAGTGGGAGAAGAAAACTCAAGAGGGTGGTTTGGGGAGTTATGTGGAGGGGATGTAGCATCTGATTCGTCAGAGGATTCAGATGTGATAATAGTTTCATAAGAGAGAGGGGGTTGAGATGTTGGTTCTTCTGTTATAGTTTCCAAAACAGGAGATAAAACAACAGATGGATTACCTGATTACTTGGAACGCTTTGAGGACTTCTTGGAAGAGCCTTCTTCAGAAGCCTTCCTTTTAGAACGCTTAGAATGTTTCTCTGAGGGACCTTCTTCAGAGACCTTGCTTGTAATACCCCAAATTTGTCCCTAAGATTAGTCGAATCATCTCACATTCCATTGCATTTTTGCATTGCATTTAACCAATCACTAACAGGATTGTGTAGTCTGTTGATTTTACAGGAAATAATCACGTGGCGCACTCTTTAACTTATGAAGGGTAAAATGGTCATTCATTCGCAGTCGGCTGTCAGTTTGTTAATCTGGGAGGTAGTCAGGGAAACTTGAACCATGTGAGTTTACTGGTGTGATTGAAGATCGGGGGTGTTAATCAGAGGAGTTTAATCGTGGAGGATTCAAGTCGTTGGAACTAAATCAATTTATTTTACTTGAATGAAGTTTAGTCAAGAAAATGTGGACGTTTGAGTGTAGTCGAACAGAGGGGATTTATTTCGATAAAGTTGTCCGTTTAAATTGCCAGAAGGATTAGTCAGAAGTTGTATCGAAGACGAGATTTAATCGGATGAATTGGATGAGTTTTGAATTAAAAAAAATAAATAGAATTTTATTATTATTTTCAATTCATTTTAAAAACAAAAATATTTCATTTTTTAAATATTTTTCATCTCATTTTTATAAAAAGAAAAGTAAAAACAATAATGTTTGTTTGATATTGTTTTCATTTCATTTTAAAGAAAAAACAAAGATATACATTTTTTTATATTATTTTTAATATCGAAAAAAAAGAAAAATAACCATTTCATTTCATTTTTATTAATGTTTTTCATTTCATTTTAAATGTCAAAAGAAAAATAAAAATAATATTTTTATTTCATTAATCCCATAATGAATACTTTTATTACATTAAAATAAATTTTACAATATCAAAATAAATAAATTTACAAAAAAAATAATACTTATGTTGATTAATCTCTTTTCTAAATAAATATAAAACCCACAATTTTGTTTATGTATTTATTTATTGCCTTTCTCTTAAAATCCAAAAATAGTTTCATTTAAAACTTAAAATTAGTTTAATGACCCATTTGATCTAATTTATTCAAAAATTACCTTCTTGTCGTTTTTTTTATTAAAAGTAACTAACCTTTTTAAGTTAATTCCTAAACATCTTTTTTAGTTTAAACATAAAATCTCTCAAAAAAATCAAAGAATCTTTATTTAAAAAAAAATTAATTGGTCTATCACTTTTAATTTAATTATAGTCTAAATTTCTAACCTTTCTTAATTATTATAAAATCTCACAAAAATCTGAATATTGGAAATCACAGAACATGTAAAAACATGTTCCATTAGAATAGGAAAGAATGTTAAAGCCTTTTGAAACCTGTCCTAAGAAGAAGATTATAAGAAGAACAGAGTTGAGAGGACCGAAAAAAATCATAGAAAAATTCATCCGGTCACAACCGAAATCGCGGATCCGAAAAACATCATCACAAAAAAAAAACCATTTTAAAATCATAAACGACCTCATCCGAAAATCATAACCGACTCAGATCAATTCATCATAGCCGAAAAATTCACTAAAACCGTAAGCATCAACTAATCATTGTTTTTCTCCTTTTTTTTCATTGGTTTTTCAGGACATAGAAAGAAGAAGAACAACGGAAATGCATGGCGATGAGAAGAGGAAGAAAGAGTATCAAGAAGGAGAAGGAAATTCATCACCCAGCCCGGCGCAATTTATTTTAACTTTTTTGTTTGTTTATTATTTTGCATAATTATTTTATTTATTAATGAAAATAAAATAACCACTAACACTAACTAATTAACAACTAACTTAAAAATAAAAATCTGAAATTAAATTTTGTTAAAAATCTGATTTAATTTATTTAAAAGCATAAAAAATGATAATTAATTAATAAAAAAGAGAAGGTCTTAATACAATTTTTTGTGAATTTAATTTAATTTATCTAGTTAGTTTAATCTCACTTTAATTTAAACAAAAAAATGCATGTACAAAATAATTTAACTTTTAGATTTAATAATAATCTCGTTTTCATTAGAATAACAAAATAATATTAACGTTTAGCCTTAATTTAGGTTGATTTAAGTTTAATATAATAACAAATGCATAAAAACTGTAAATTAATATTTTTTTTTATCAATTTTCTTTGTTTTTCTTAAATATCCATAAAACATTTTCATAAAAATAAAAATAAATTTTCTTTTTATTATTCTAATGAACTCAACCTATTTTTTAACCTTGTTAATGTCTATCTTAACTCAAAATGCTCCAAATAACTAAAAACAATTTTAGAGTTAATTATAGTTTAGTTGTTCTTAATTTATATACAAAATTAAAAAAAATGCATTTAATTTTTAATTAATTTGTGATCTTAATCTTATTTCAACATATAATAAAAATGTTCAATTTAATTTAATCTAATTTCATTTTTATAAATTAAATGGTATACTATTCAAATTTAAACAAAAATCCAGACAAAAATATTTTATTTTTCTTAATTAATTTAGAACTTTTTTGTAATTCATTCCTAACCCATTTTCCTAGAAAATAATATTAACTAACTCTTTGTTTAATTAAAAATAAATCAGTTTATTTCTTCGTTTCAAATTCAACTCAAATTCTAAGATCATTTAATTTAGACTTAATTCCTAAAATTCACAAAGCCATAAAAATAATTAATTTTAATTTTCATGCCTACTGTTGCACCCCAAATTTTGACCCCTTAGATTCTCATTATCATTTTAGGAGCATTCTCATGAATTATCTAACCCTAATCTAGTGCAAGTTTGTCTTTATCAAATTACAGATGAATCAGGCTTTTGTACAGTCAAATCGAGGCTTCAGGGGTTGTGATCAATCAAAGTTTTAGGCTAATTCAATCATGAAACAAGATCAAGGGTATCATATGATGTCAATTGAATACCCAATTTGAGGTTGTTACCCCAGAATCAAGAACAGTGTATTTCAGGGCACCCGATTAGGGTCTTGATCAGTGAAACTCAACTATAGTTTGACTTTGATATTGGAAGGTGTTTTAATGGTGGGATTATGATCTATGAAGTTCATATAGCTTAATAAAGTTCATCCAAGAAGTTTCAAAGTCTCAGGAGGTCCAGAGTGTCAACAGACGACTCGGTAGTCACCGATCGATCGTACGGTTGACCAAAAGGTTAGCTCTTCAAATTTAAGGAATTGGACTTCAAAGTGTGAATAAAAAATGTTCCTTATATCATATTGCACTTGCCTATCAAATTTCATGACCATTGAATCAAGGATGAAGGAGTAATCGAAAAATCGGGAAATTAGGGTTTTGAAAGGGGCTAAACCATAACTCCTTAACCACACATCCAATTGAGTTGGTTCAAAGCTCATTTGAAAGCTCTTGACAAATCCTACAAAAGCCCCTAAGTGGTCCATGATCAGAAAATGCATAGATTTGGAGTTATGATCAAATTCATTTCTAGAAGGGAAAAAGACTTGGAGAAATTTCACTTTTAAGTTCATTTTTTAGCAACTTTGGGAGACCTTTTGACCAAGTTTCTTTGGGAAATTGAAACTCATGAAAACATGAATGTTTTAGAGCTATTTTAGGGCTTTCTAAAAAGTACTAGCACATCTCAAGAAGATTTGTGAGCTGAAAGTTATGGTTATGGCAAGTTGGTGATTTCACACTTTAGTCCCACATTGTCAAAATTTCAAGAATCTATTCTTTCATCAATCTGACCAAACTCAGCCTCTGAATGTTGTTATTTCTGATATGTAGAGGATTTGAAGCTTAGAAATATGAAGGAAATGCAGAAAATAGGAAGTTAGCCAAACTTGCAAGTGGCTTGCAAGTTGTCTTGCAACTTGCACTTAAAGTAAACATGGTAAGCATGAGGTGGAAAGTAAGTTCTGCAAACAACCATCAAGCTATACCTTTAGCCTGAATTTATCCCTTTCAAAATCATCATTTTTCTTGATTATTGGGCTTACCTATCAGCCAAGGAAACCCCTTTGTGGAGGTTTGATCCAAAGATGTAAAACCTTTCTTTAATGTGAAGAAATCTCCACATCTGCCCCTTCTTTTCATTTGCCTATAAAAGGGAGCCCTCATCACTTCATTTGACACACAAGATTGATTCTAAAAACCAGAGAAAGCTCAAGCTCTCACTCTTTCACATCTTACTTCAAAAATCATCAAAATCACAAAGTTGCAAAAACCACCAAAAATCTGTCTTGGTAGTTTTGCTGCCAAACTCAGTTCTCTACATTCAAACACCCCAACAATCATCCACACAATCTCTTAATAAGATATAGAAGGTGTCCAAGACCTTAAACCATTCAAAAACCTCACCATTCAAAAAGTCAACTTCCATACCAAGTTACTTTGACCAAAAGCCATAAAATCAGCCAAAACTTGTTCTATGCATTGGCTTGGTGTTTTAATAAATCAAACACCTATCATATATCATTTCTCAACTATCTAAAGTGTTAAAGGTCATTGGTGGAGTTTATTTCTCCAACTGTCACAAGGATTGCATTTTTGCTTCAAAAAGAAGAAAGCTTCAAAGCTAGTGTTATTTGGAAGTTCCTCTAGGTTTCTTGGTGTTCTAATCTACTCAACACAGTCTACTAGAGGTATGTAAACACTATATCTTTGCTTTGCACCATAATTTCATGTTCTAGCATTTTGGTTCATTATGTTGGAAGTATGTCATGTTTTGTCTCAAACTCTACCATGAATAAACCAGTTGTGATCTCAGGCCTAGAGATGGTTAAAATTGTGCTCAAACTCATCCAATATCATGCATTTAATATGTGTGTTGAGTTAATTTGGTCAATAGTGCTTAAAATGATGAACTGCATTTTTCATGTCTTGTATCAAAATGGCCAAATCTACTCAAACCCTCATTTTTGATGACAGTCCTATGTTAGCCCCAAATTGTGTTTGAACTTACTCAATATTATGTATGTATGCTATGTGTGTGATTAATTGAATCAAAAAGTATGTGGAACTGAAAATTCATATCTCATGCCTCATTTTCATAACAACTTGCATTTTGTGAATCACTTTTCATGACTGGTTATTTCCAACTTATTTTGGTGTGTGAATCCATTCAATATCATGAATATAAGATGTGTATGTGTTTGAATTGGTCTGAAACTGTTTTGAACAGAAATTGAACATGTTCATGCATCTCACTTCACAAAACTTGCACTTAAATCACCAAGTTTCACATCAGCCATGTTTGAACCATTTTCCTTGTTTGAACTCACTTGTTTGTATATATGAGAGATGTGTATGTGATTCATATGGTCAAAATGTGCTTGAATTTGAATTTGAACATCCTACTGCATCCCAATAAATGCCAATTTGCAGCACACACCTCACTTTGCATTCCAAAGCATTCTGGTTTGGTTTCTTTGTTTGCACTCATTCATTATCAAATATGTGAGATGTACATATGGTGGTTTACGTGACCTAATTTTGCATCAATTCTGACTTGGTTCTCCAGCTGCATTATGTCATGTTTCACTTGCAATTGAAATGTCATTTTTCATGTTAACTTGTTTTTAACATCAACACCTGTTTGGATCCACTCCATAACACATTTATAGCATGTACACATATTTTGATTGACCTGAAAATGTTTGGAACTCAAACCTGACTTCACACCACACTTCACAAGCACATTTGAGCAGCATGAGCACCAATTCTCACAAAAGCTTGCCCTGCACCAATCTGGTCATTTGAATCCACTTAAATGTATATTTGCAACATGTGTGTATGTTTGACTTGAACTGAAATGAGCTGTAACCTTGAACTGATATCTTCATGCCTTGAACATGACAACTTGCAATTCCAAATGACACTTTGCATAACAGTCTGTTTTAAACCTTGTTTTTGCTTGATTCTTACTCTATACCATATGTGTGATGTGTGCACATGTTTAATTTGATCTAAATTGGTCTAGAATTAGATTCTCACATTATCATGTCTCTTCATGTTAAAAGTTGCAACTTGAGTGTCAATCTGAGTTACAGTTGGTTTTGAATGTAATCATGTGTTTGGACTCACTTATTAACTTATAGGTAATATGTTTGCATGATTGTTTGAACTTAAAGCTGACTGGAACATGACATACACTTCATCATGCATCATGTCCATATGATTTTCAACTTGAACACTATTTTTCACAACAGTTGGTTTTCAACCTAAATTTGTGGTTAGAATCATTCATTATCAATTTTATGGTGTGTGTGCATGATCATTTTGATTCAGAACTGGTTGTAACATGAGATTCATTTCAAAATGCATTTTCAAGCTTCAAAACATAAGCACTATTTGGTTTTAAAATAGAAGAAGAATTTCAAAAAACTAAAAGTGATATCTTGTTCCTCATGAAATTCTAGTCAGTTTACACTAAAGGTTTGCTAAAATCCATCAAGAAATGACCAAGTTACAAATGATTTTGCAAATCAGGATTTTGTGTGTTTGATTTGTGCCCAGCCAGTTTGTAGGGTATCCCCTATATATTTATGGGGTGGAATTTACAAACGGATGTATAGCCACCCCAGTGGTAGTCACTTAAGCGCCTTGCATGCCATGAACTTGGGTTCGACCCCTGAGGAGGGCAACCCTTTTATTTAATTTTGCCATTTTTCAACCAAACTTCAAAAATTCGCATCTCCTTCAATTTTAATCATTTTTCACCCATTCTTTTTACATTGTGTTCATCTTGACGTCTACTTTCATTCCATATTTTTAATTTCCATGTTTTCCTAATTCTTCATCTCTTTTGACTATGTAGAATTTATGTACGTTTTGTAATCGTTTTCGCGTGTGCAGATGAATTTTTCTCTTGCTATACTTGTGATTGTTTGTGATACTTGCTTGCATTCATATCCCTAGATGTTAGCTAACATGCTAGAACTTCATCTTTGGTTGTTACCATGTTCATTTTACTTCATCTGCTAAATACACTGAAGCTTGATTGTCATACTTCCTCTGCTTAATCAACTGCTTTGATTGTCATCAATGCATTTTCATTTTTTTTCACATGCTCACTCAACGGTTGTTACCATGGATGCATACTTATTATTTTGTTATCTTTTTCAAAATTTTCTTTCCCCCAAGTGATGAAGTTTGTTAACTCTCATCCCAGTTACCTCCTGTCCCCCTCCAAAGGAAAGGATCTTTCCATTAACCCTAATGTTATGGATCACTCATTCACCCATTACCTTGACTTTGTTAAGTCACTTTAAATTTAGTTTAGAAACCTTTAGACTTTGCTTTAAGTCTAAAAGACCCACCTGTACTAGGAGTGCTCTTCAACTAGAACCCTAGGATAGAGTTTGTCAACTCTATATGAGAATCATCGTCATGATTTCTTACTTCCCCTTTTGAATATTACAATTTAGATTAGGGAGTTTTGTCAAACTCCACACAAACATTGTCATGTTTGTTCCCTCTTGAACCTTGATCATAATCATGTGTTCTTCTTCCCTTGTGAGGTGAACTACGATTGCTCTGATTCTATCCTAGTTAGGATACGTAGGCAGAGGATGCGATGTCTTTGCGAGCAAACTTAGAAAACCATCTAGGTCTTTATCTATCCTAAATCCATGTCCCAATCCATAGTACATATTTACAAACTTAGCAAACAATCAAACAAAAGGTTCCTGTAGAATACTACAGATGATTAGGGTGCTAACACCTTCCCTAGGTATAACCAACCCCCGATCCCCGAATCTCTTAAGCGTTGTCGTTACATCACGAAAAAGGTTTTTCTTTCTTTAGACCTTTCCTTTGGATAAAATAAAGTTCGGTTGTAAAAGAATTAAGATTCAAGTTAATTTAATAGCTTGATATCCAATTTTCACCGCGACAGAAATGGCGACTTCACTGGGGAGCGAAGGATGCCCAAAGACTATACAAAAAGTATTCATCAGTGAAGGTTTCCAAATCAATACTGTAGAGGAAGATTCCGAAGATGAAGACCTCGAACAGTTAGTGTATCATTGCAACGCTGCCTTGAGCAACTGGGAAGCTATTGAGATTCCTTTGGTTGTTCCTGAGTTAAAGTAATTTGTTTGTCTTTCTTTTCTTGTTGTTGTTTTGAATCTCCATAGCCATGCCCAAGGCTATAGGAATGTTTTGTAAGGGCCCCGAGCTTTCAAGAAAATCAATGAAAAATGAACTATTTTGTTAATTTCCTTGTGTTATTTCCTTTACTGCTTTTGCTTTCGTTTTAAAAAGAAAAATGGCAATCTTAAAAAACCCAAAACAATTTTCTCTTTTGTGTGCTGCATTTGTCTTTGTGTGTTTTAATAAATTAAGCCATTCCAACGTGCAGTGATGTCCTAAAACCCATTGAATCCTATGACTCTGCATTCCCTCCTGACTTTGATTCACCAATATATCAAACTGAAGATGAGGATGAAGATTTTGAAATCCCTGATGAACTGGTAAAATTGGCACACCATGAGTATGCATAGCTTCAACCCTATAAAGAACAGGTAGAAGTCATTAATCTTGGCACCGAAGAAGACAAGAAAGAAGTCAAGATTGGGGCAGCCCTAGGGGCAGAAGTCAAGCAGCAACTAGAAGAGCTTCTGAAGGAGTATGTGGATGTATTTGCTTGGTCATACCAAGACATGCCGGGTTTAGACACTGACATAGTAGTTCCCAAATTACCACTTCGACCCGAATGCCCACCAGTTAAGCAAAAGCTCCAAAGAACAAGACCTGACATGGCTCTCAAGATTCGAGATGAGGTGAAGAAACAGATTGATGCGGGTTTCTTAGCAGTGTCCAAGTACCCTAAATGGGTAGCTAATATTGTACCTATACCGAAAAAGGATGGGAAAGTCAGAATGTGCGTGGATTACAGGGATCTAAACAAGGCTAGTCCGAAGGATGATTTCCCTTTGCCGCATATCGATACGTTGGTAGATAATACGACTCGTTTTGCAGTTTTCTCATTTATGGATGGTTTCTCCGATTACAATCAGATTAAGATGGATCCTAATGACATGGAAAAAACTAATTTCATTACTCCGTGGGGGACTTACTGTTACAAAGTTATGCCTTTCGGTCTGAAGAACGCAGGTGCTACTTATCAAAGGGCCATGGTAACTTTATTTCATGATATGATGCACAAGGAGATAGAGGTATATGTTGATGACATGATAGCCAAATCTCAAAGCGAAGAGGACCATTTGGAACATCTTTTGAAATTATTTAAGAGACTCAGAAAATATCAGTTGAGACTGAATCCAGCCAAGTGTACCTTTGGAGTAAGATCTGGAAAGTTACTCGGTTTCATTGTCAGTCACCGAGGGATTAAGGTGGATCCAGATAAAGTCTGAGCCATTCAAGATATGCCAGCTTCGCAATCTGAGAAGCAAGTCAGAGGTTTTCTTGGGAGACTGAACTACATATCCAGATTTATTTCCAATATGACTCCTACTTGCGAGCCCATCTTCAAATTATTACGCAAGGACCAGACGGTTGTTTGGAATTCAGATTGTCAGCAAGCATTTGATAAGATTAAGGGCTATCTTCAAGAGCCTCCGATCTTAATACCTCCTGTTCCGGGAAAACCTCTCTTCATGTATTTGACAGTGCTTGAGAATTCAATGGGTTGTGTGTTAGGTCAGCAGGATGAGTCTGGACGAAAAGAACATGCTATCTATTATTTGAGTAAGAAGTTTACTGATTGTGAAAGCCGATATTCACTTTTGGAGAAAACTTGTTGTGCTTTGGCATGGGCTGCCAGACGTTTGAGGCAGTACATGATTTGTCATACCACTTTGTTAATTTCAAAAATGGATCCAATAAAGTATATTTTTGAGAAGCCTGCTCAGACTGGAAGACTCGCCCGTTGGCATATGTTATTATCAGAATACGACATCCAGTATGTAGCCCAGAAGTCTATCAAGGGTAGTGTTTTGTCAAAATATCTTGCAGATCAACCAGTGGAAGATTATGAGTCTCTCAAATTTGATTTCCCAGATGAAGACATCATGTTGGTAAAAGATTGTGAAGAGCCAGATCTTGATAAGAGTCCACAGGAAAGTCTTTTATGGAAAATGATGTTTGATGGTTCCTCCAATTACAGTGGGCATGGCGTAGGCGCCGTTTTAATGAGTCTGGAAGGTGGTTACACTCCATTCACAGCCAGGTTGGATTTTGACTGCACAAATAATATCGCCGAATATGAAGCATGCATTCTCGGCCTCGAGGCAGCTATTGACCTCAAAATCAAACTTCTTGAAGTCAGTGGGGATTCAGCTTTGGTTATCTATCAGGTTACTGGAGAATGGGAAACTAGACATGAGAATTTGATCCCTTATAGAGCCTACATTGTCAAGATGATGGAGTGTTTTGATGAAATCACTTTCAAGCATGTCCCGAGATCTGAGAATCACATTGCCGATACCTTAGCCATGTTAGCCTCAATGTGGAAAGTCAGGGATGTCAATGATGCCACTCTCATCCGAATCGAACGCAAGACCGAGCCCACCTATTGTCAGATGGTTGAAGAAGAAACTGATGATAAGCCCTGGTACCATGACATAAAGAATTACCTGTTAAAACAAGAGTATCCAGCATATGCTACATCACTTGACAAGAAAACTCTGAGACGATTAGCATCCAAGTTCTTTCTCAGCAATGATGTGCTTTACAAAAGAAATCATGATATGATCCTGCTTAGATGTGTTGACAGATGAGAAGCAGAGTTGTTAATGCAAGATGTTCACGAAGGAATGTTCGGTACTCATGCCAGTGGATATGCTATGTCTAAAAAGATCTTGAGGGCTGGTTATTAGTGGTTGACCTTAGAAAATGACTGTATTCAATATGCCAGGAAATGTCACAAGTGTCAGATTTATGCGGACAAGATGCACGTACCACCGACATTGCTAAATGTGTTGTCATCACCATGGCCTTTCTCTATGTGGGGCATCGATATGATTGGGGAAATTGAGCCAAAAGCTTCTAACGGACACCGGTTTATTCTGGTTGCTATTGACTATTTTATAAAGTAGGTTGAAGTCGCGTCCTACACTAATGTTACTCGGCAAGTGGTGGCCCGTTTTATCAAGAAAGAGATTATTTGTCGTTACGGAATTCCAAGCAGGATCATAACGGACAATGGTACTAATTTAAACAAAAAATCATGAAAGAGTTATGCGATGACTTCAAAATTGAACATCACAATTCTTCTCCTTATCGACCCAAGATGAATGGAGCTGTAGAAGCTGCAAATAAAAACATCAAAAAGATTTTGCAAAAGATGGTGAAAACTTACAAAGATTGGCATGAGATGCTACCATTTGCCTTGCATGGGTATAGAACGTCCGTCCGCACTTCAACAGGGGCAACCCCTTTTGCTTTGGTATATGGAATGGATGCGATACTTCCTATCGAGGTCGAGATACCTTCTTTGAGAGTCATAATGGAAACCAAGCTTGAAGAAGCAGAATGGGTAAGAGAAAGGTTTGATCAGTTGAATCTCATCGACGAAAAGTGCATGTCTGCGATGTGTCATGGTCAGCTATATCAGAAAAGGATCAAGAGGGCTTTTGACACGAAAGTTCATGTCCGAGAATTCCGAGAAGGGGAGCTTGTACTCAAAAATATTTTACCAGTTCATAAAGATACACGGGGAATGTGGATGCCTAACTATGACGGCCCGTTTGTTGTGAAAACAGTCTTCTCATGAGGCTCATTGATTCTCACAACCATGGATGGAGAGCAGCTTACTCATCCAATGAATTCTTATGCAGTACGAAAATATTACGCCTAAAAGAACCCGATAAGCCGAAAACTCAAAAATAACGGCTTATGCAAAAGTTAGGATTGAAGAAAAAGAAGAGAAAAGAGAAAAATAGAAAAAGAAAGAAAAATAAGAGCTCGCTAAGTTGAAAACCCGAAAGGGCGGCTTAGGCAAAAAATGAGCGTCCCTATGGATTGAAAACCCGAAAGGGCGGTCCAGGCAAAAATTAGGGACAAAGGCATTTCACTGCATCAGATGAGTTGTCACTAACGCAGAAGGTCCTACAAGAATTCACTTCAACCGCTCTCGTCAGAAGCGAGGATTATGGGGAATTTTTAGTCTTTAGGGATGGTATGGTCATGGGATTCAATGTAACCTTATCCACTTTGCCATTTTTCACTTGTAAAACCTCTATGGAATTTTGTCCTTTGCAAGATTTCATCCTTAAATAAAATCAGTTTTGAGCCATTCTTTCTGTTGCAAATTTATCACTTCCTTCATTTTCTTTGTTATGCAAAATATTGTTCGTTGATCAACGATAATTTTGAAAACATTAGGTTCAAATTATTTGAATAAACTTGAAAGGATTAACAAACATAAAAACTTTAACTCATGGAAAAGAGTCGAGGAAAATCATACTTCCTCGAAACCTCAGGGTAATATAACTTTGATATGCAATCCAATTACATTCCCCAATGAAGTGTAAGCAAGTCGAACTGCTGATTTTCCTTTGGTCATGTGTGGGTATCAAAACTTGAAGACTGTTTTCTCAAGGAACTTCTTATGATGATGTGAAGACTCACCCCAGTAGAAGATGTTTGAGCATCTGTATGAATTTACTTCGTCATCTCTGACTAGCTGGTTTAAAGCTTCGTTCCCATGTTAAAGAGGGGATCTATTTTTGAAGGCTACATACACTTTTTCAGTCTGGTTTCAGTGTGATTCATTTTGTCTCTCGAGTTCAGTGTGCTATTTGTCGATTCCCCGTGAATGACCGATCACTGTTAGTGAACCTCCGCCTAAAGTCCAATCGTACCTGGCCTTGTTTTATAAGCCAATCGTTATTGGTAGTTTTTTGGTCGTCACTATATTTCTTGTTAAGACCAGTCGTAACTGGCATTGCCTTAAAATCCACCCGTTAGAATCTTTTGATTCGGTCGTCACCACTTTCTCCATTGAAGTCCAGTCGTAACTGGTAGTGTTCGAAATCCAATCGTTATTGGTTTTCTTATGGTCATCACCATACTTTCCTTTGAAGTCCAGTCGTAATTGGCGTTGTCTTAACTTCACTCGTTATTACCTTTTGGTTCGGTTGTTACCAACTTCTTCCCTCTGAAGTCTAGTCGTCACTAGCAAATCCCCTGTGAAGTCTGGTCGTTACTAGTTGATTTTCTGTTTAAGCCCAGTCGTAACTGGCAGATGTTCGAAATCCAATTGTCTTTGGTGTCTTGTTGGACGTTACCAACCTTCCCCATGGAAGTCCAGTCGTAACTGGCGTCACTTGGAATCCAACCGTTATTTATATCTTTTGGTTCGGTCGTTACCAACCTCCCCAGCTAAAGCCTAGTAGCTTTCTAGCATTCTCATAACCACATGTGTTGGTATGCCCTGATTTGGTCGTCACTCTTTCACATCTTACTTCAAAAATCATCAAAATCACAAAATTGCAAAAACCACCAAAAATCTGTCTTGGTAGTTTTGCTGCCAAACTCAGTTCTCTATATTCAAACACCCCAACAATCATCCACAGAATCTCTAAATATGATATAGAAGGTTTCCAAGACCTTAAACCATTCAAAAACCTCACCATTCAAAAAGTCAACTTCCATACCAAGTTACTTTGACCAAAAGTCATAAAATCAGCCAAAACTTGTTCTATACATTGGCTTGGTGTTTTAATCAATCAAACACCTCTCATATATCATTTCTCAACTGTCTAAAGTGTTAAAGGTCATTGGTGGAGTTTATTTCTCCAACTGTCACAAGGATTGCATTCTTGCTTCAAAAAGAAGAAAGCTTCAAAGCTTGTGTTATTTGGAAGTTCCTCTGGGTTTCTTGGTGTTCTAATCTACTCAACACAGTCTACTAGAGGTATGTAAACACTATATCTTGGCTTTGCACCATAATTTCATGTTCTAGCATTTTGGTTCATTATGTTGGAAGTATGTCATGTTTTGTCTCAAACTCTACCATGAATAAACCAGTTGTGATCTCAGGCCTAGAGATGGTTAAAATTGTGCTCAAACTCATCCAATATCATGCATTCAATATGTGTGTGGAGTTAATTTGGTCAATAGTGCTTAAAATGATGAACTGCATTTTTCATGTCTTGTATCAAAATGGCCAAATCTACTCAAACCCTCATTTTTCATGACAGTCATATGTTAGCCCCAAATTGTGTTTGAACTTACTCAATATCATGTATGTATGTTATATGTGTGATTAATTGAATCAGAAAGTATGTGGAACTGAAAATTCATATCTCATGCCTCATTTTCATAACAACTTGCATTTTGTGAATCACTTTTCATGACTGGTTATTTCCAACTTATTTTGGTGTGTGAATCCACTCAATATCATGAATATAAGATGTGTATGTGTTTGAATTGGTCTGAAATTGTTTTGAACAGAAATTGAACATGTTCATGCATCTCACTTCACAAAACTTGCACTTAACTCACCAAGTTTCACATCAGCCATGTTTGAACCATTTTCCTTATTTGAACTCACTTGTTTGTATATATTAGAGATGTGTATGTGATTCATATGGTCAAAATGTGCTTGAATTTGAATTTGAACATCCTACTGCATCACAATAAATGCCAATTTGCAGCACACACCTCACTTTGCATTCCAAAGCATTCTGGTCTGGTTTCTTTGTTTGCACTCATTCATTATCAAATATGTGAGATGTACATATGGTTTACATGACCTAATTTTGCATCAATTCTGACTTGGTTCTCCAGCTGCATTATGTCATGTTTCACTTGCAATTGAAATGTCATTTTTCATGTTAACTTGTTTTTAACATCAACACCTGTTTGGATCCACTCCATAACACATTTATAGCATGTACACATGTTTTGATTGACCTGAAAATGTTTGGAACTCAAACCTGACTTCACACCACACTTCACAAGCACATTTGAGCAGCATGAGCACCAATTCTCACAAAAGCTTGCCCTGCACCAATCTGGTCATTTGAATCCACTTAAATGTATATTTGCAACATGTGTGTATGTTTGACTTGAACTGAAATGAGCTGTAACCTTGAACTGATATCTTCATGCCTTGAACATGACAACTTGCAATTCCAAATGACACTTTGCATAACAGTCTGTTTTAAACCTTGTTTTTGCTTGATTCTCACTCTATACCATATGTGTGATGTGTGCACATGTTTAATTTGATCTAAATTGGTCTAGAATTAGATTCTCACATTATCATGTCTCTTCATGTTAAAAGTTACAACTTGAGTGTCAATCTGAGTTACAGTTGGTTTTGAATGTAGTCATGTGTTTGGACTCACTTATTAACTTATAGGTAATATGTTTGCATGATTGTTTGAACTTAAAGCTGACTGGAACATGACATACACTTCATCATGCATCATGTCCATATGATTTGCAACTTGAACACTATTTTTCACAACAATTGGTTTTCAACCTAAATTTGTGGTTAGAATCATTCATTATCAATTTTATGGTGTGTGTGTATGATCATTTTGATTCAGAACTGGCTGTAACATGAGATTCATTTCAAAATGCATTTTCAAGCTTCAAAACATAAGCACTATAGGGTTTTAAAATAGAAGAAGAATTTCAAAAAACTAAAAGTGATATCTTGTTCCTCATGAAATTCTAGTCAGTTTACACTAAAGGTTTGCTAAAATCCATCAAGGAATGACCAAGTTACATATGATTTTGCAAATCAGGATTTTGTGTGTTTGATTTGTGCCCAGCCAATTTGTAGGGTATCCCATATATATTTATGGGGTAGCATTTACAAACGGATGCATAGCCACCCCAGTGGTAGTCACCTTGTCAATTAAGCGCCTTGCATGCCATGAACCTAGGTTCGACCCCTGAGGAGGGCAACCCTTTGTATTTATTTTTGCCATTTTTCAACCAAACTTCAAAAATTCGCATCTCCTTCAATTTTAATCATTTTTCACCCATTCTTTTTACATTGTGTTCATATTGATGTCTACTTTCATGCCATAGTTTTAATTTCCATGTTTGCCTAATTCTTCATCTCTTTTGACTATGTGTAAGTTATGTACGTTTTATGATCGTTTTCGCGTGTGCAGATGAATTTTTCTCTTGCTATACTTGTGATTGTTTGTGATACTTGCTTGCATTCATATCCCTAGATGTTAGATAACATGATAGAACTTCATCTTTGGTTGTTACCATGTTCATTTTACTTCATCTTCTAAATAGACTGAAGCTTTACTGTCACACTTCCTGCTTAATCAACTGCTTTGATTGTCATCAAATGAATTTTCATTTTTATCATTTCACATGCTCACTTAATGGTTGTCACCATGAATGCATATTTATTATGTTGTTATCTTGTTCAAAATTTTCTTCCCCCAAGTGATGAAGTTTGTTAACTCTCATCCAAGTTGTCTCTCCTGTCCCTCTCCAAAGGAAAAGTCTTTCCAATAACCCTGATGTTATGGATAACTCCTTTACCCATTTCCTTGACTTTGTTAAGTCACTTTAACCCTTAGCTTAGAAGCCATTAGACCTTGCTTTGAGTCTAAAAAACTACCTGTACTAGTGTTGCACCCTAATTTTTTACCGTAGGATCCTACCTCTTTTTGCGCTTTTTATATTATTATTTGACTTTATTTTAATATTTTATATCTATGTGACTAACCAATTCGTGCAGAAGCAACAATATCGAGTGGAGATAACATTCATTCTCATAGTCAATCATTATGCAGAGCTAACCGTTTTAACCAATTTGCCTGTTTTGTCTTGTGAAGTTAGGTTTACTGCTAAAAGTTCGGGAAGTCATAAAAGTTTTACGTGTACCCCTTACCCACCATAGGTCATACTGAATTATTATGGAAAATCTTACCCTCACTCTTATGGTCTCATATGTCAACACGAGGTTTGCATTCCAAGAGCTCTTAGAGGTTTCTCACTTGTGGGTTGTGAGTTTGAGCTTCAAAAAAAACAAAGGGAGTATGTTCATGACAAGCTTGCTTTATGAAGAGGATTTATCTAAAAATATGTTGAGGAGTCCATCTAATGAGACGTATTCATGAACTTGTGAAAAGGATTACAAGTGACACTTGATAATAAGTTTTTGAATACAAAGTTGTCGCTTGCGCGAAAATAAGGTGCCGGCATGACAGAAGAGTCGCCACCTTTCGTTATTTATCCCTCAGAGCGGGAAAGGAAACGATCGGAAAAACCTGACGAATAAGGGTAAGACAAGGTCATCGCAACCATTGTCTGGGTTTGGGAGTCGGTTACGCAAGGGGAAGGTATTAGCACCCCTCACGTCCGTCGTACTCGACGGGATCCACGCTTGTTTGTTTACTTGGACGGGTTGGTTTTATTCTATCTACCTATCAAGGCTGGCTGAAAAAGAAAAGAAAAATGACTCGGCAAAGCGTCGCACTTTATGCCTACGTATTCTCATCAGAGAATGAGAAATCAGAGTCAACGTAGTTCGGCCTACGAAGGGTTACGGGGAAAGGTTTGAAGGTTGCTCGCTAGGACGTCGCATCTTATGCCTACGTACTTCCACACTGTATGGAAGATCAGAGCAAACGTAGTTCGGGAAACTACGGGTTATCTCCTGAAAGAAGTGTTTTTTATTGTATTTGCAATTTCAACCGCGCTAGAGACTATGACCTGAGAGTGAATGCGTCGCATGTCACCCAAAGGGTACCATACTGAACATCCAATCTCAGATAGCTTAAGGCTCGTAACGTACGAAAGAAATCATTCATGATTACTGTATCTTAAACTGCTTTGAGATGAGAAGAGAACAGGCCCAACTAGGAGGGAGACTATCAAGTCCTACTGTTATCATGCCATGGATTCATCCTATGGTTGAAGTTTGAACAGGGAACTCCTAGAAGTTGTCATGCATAGGTTTCAACCTAAAAGTCTATCATCAAATCCTTATCAAAGGAAATGAGAGTCCTAAGGGATCATGTCAATGGTACACCAAAACAGACAAAAGCATCAGCTTTAAACAGTAAAATGCATGCAATGCAAGTGAGGGAGGAAATGTGTGTGGGGCTTCAGCCTCCACAAGCTCATCTCAACCTCAAGCCAGTCATGAAATAACAGTAATCATACTGAAATATAAACAACATGCTATCAAGCAATATACAGAAAAAAGAATGAAGTGCCATCAGGCAAACAAAACACATGCTTGAGAAAGAAACCATCTACATCTAATCTCTAATCCTAACCCTAAAACAAAATCCTAATCAAATCTAAGCAAAGCCCTAAAGCAACCCTTATCAACAGAAAGCAATCCCAGTCTTCAAGCTTCAAAACAAGCTTACCAAAGAAAGGGAGCTAAGTAGGCAGACTCATAGTGTCTTCCTCAGGAAAGCACTAGGAGGTGTATACTCAGGAATTATACCCTATGTGGCTCAACCACTGTGATCAGTTTACATTCCTCCTCAGGAGAAACTAAACTCACAAGCAGGCTCCAACATCACTGGATACTTAGGAAATCCTAGATGAACTAGTGGAACTAAGTGAATAGACCCATAGGACCTTCCTCAGGAAAGTACTAGGAGGCTTCCACTTAGGAATTGTATCCCATGTGGCTCAACAACATGTGATCAGTTTACATTCCTCCTCAGGAGAAATTAAACTCACAAGTTGGCTCCAACATCATTGGATACTTAGGAAATCCTAGATGAACTAGTGGAACTAAGTGAATAGACCCATAGGACCTTCCTCAGGAAAGTACTAGGAGGCTTCCACTTAGGAATTGTATCCCATGTGGCTCAACAACTGTGATCAGTTTACATTCCTCCTCAGGAGAAATTAAACTCACAAGTTGGCTCCAACATCATTGGATACTTAAGAAAGAGGTGAGAAGGAAGAATGAAAGTCATTCATAGTGCCTTCCTCAGGAAAGTACCATGAACTTCCCTCAAACTTCAGGATCTCAAACCTCACAGACAGGGAATAATCCCCAAGCTCTGGGTCTCTGAGTCTTGATCTACAATCTTCTCCTTCATGCTCCTTCAACAAGCTCTTCAAAACAAACTAAGCCCCACAACAAATTCCCCAAAGATATACCCCAGAGACAGACAAATAACCACAGAACAGTCAAAACCATCAGCCAACTTCAGAAAATACCTAAAAATACTACAGAGAGGGGAAAAAATCTAACAATTATTCACAAGGGTCTACAACATCAACCCATAACATCCCTATATGCCCATGCCTAAAAATCAAATCAAAACTCTCCACAGAAAATGAATTATTTCACCTATGCATCCTAAAACCCTAATTATGATACCCTAATGCTAACCTAATTAAACTAATCAAATTTTAATCTAAAAATTAAGAATTAAATCCTATGGGGAACTATGATTCAATATCTAATCACACCAAAAAGAATGAATTAAAAAGACTAAGGGAAGGTTCTAAAAGAAATTCTACAAAATGAGGTATAATACTAAACATATTAAAAAGATATTTAAATGAAAAGATATACTAAAAATACTAAACTAAAAATAAAATGGAATTTTATTTATTTATAATTTTCTAGACAAATTCATGAACATGTAGAAAAAACAAGAAATGAAAAATATCAATTTTCCTATTTTATATGAATTATTTAATAAGCAAGAAAATAAACGAAATTAAAAATAAGAAAATAAAAGAAAATGGGGAGGGGGGTGTCCAAATGAACTGCGCCCAGTTCATTTCCAAGGTGGGCCTGAAAAGGGTGGTGCACGTAGCAAATGGTATAAGCCCACTATGAATCAGAAATGAATTAAAAAAAAAAGAAAGAAAAAATGATTAAGCAGGCGGTGCAATTAGCAACAGATTTACGTTCAATTCACATTGGGCCTGCCAGTGGGGGTGCAGATAGCAGTGGGGCCTTAGGCCCAATCCAAATCACTTCAGTAATCTCACGCAGGGGGGGGGGTGATACGAGTAAATTGGGTGTGCGTTCAGCAAAACGAACTTGGGCCCAAACGCTGCCCAAACCCTAGCCCAACTAACCAATTAACAAAACCTAATCTCCCCTTCTATTCTCAGATCACTGTTCACCACCAAAAACCCTAACGCCGTCTGCCCCCAAATCCCTTCTGCAACTCCTCTCCCAACTCTCACGAATCATCAACCAAATCTCAGAAACAAACAGCCCTACTCAGAACACTTTCGTCCTCATCTCAACAATATCACCCACGAAACTCAAACCCTAAAACGATACCCTAAAATCAAAAAACAACAGCAAAGGAGGTGAGAAGAAACGAACCTGGAGACGGGGACGTTTTTGGAACTTCTTGAAGGTTCGCCTGAAGACGTATGCAGAAATTCTGGGCAACTTGAGTGTTCTTGGAGGAGATGAAGAACACGGCTAGTACTGGAGATTGCTGGAAGACGGCTGATGAACGAAGGTTGTTGAAGACGGTGGATCTGGGAGTTTTGATGAAGAATCTGGAAAAGCCTTTGAAGGACGATGGAGGTTGAAGGTCCTTGGACACTTGTGATTGAAGAACGATGAAGGTGGATGCATTCTGGGCAATTGCGATTGAAGAACGATGAAGGTGGAGGATTTTCTGGAAAAGATTTCTTGAAGAACGAAGGAGATGTGAACGTTCTGGAAAATCTGTTTAAAGTTCCCGGCGAAGTGGTTGAGTTCTCCGGCGAGTGGTGATGAAGGTGGACGGAGGTATAAGGGGGAAATTGGAGTGTTTCTAGGAATTCTGGAGTTTTTTCCAGTTTCCGGCGACCTTACCGGTCTCCGGCGACTGTTACGGTGGGGAGAAGTGATCCGGCCGGCGGCTGCATGGCCAGCGACGATGGGGTCCGGCGAGAAGGATGGCGTGACAAGTGTCACGGGAGAGGGCTGAGTGGGTGCATGCACGGTGCCACGTGGGAGCTGGCAGAGAGAGGGAGTGATGGTGGGGCAGGTGTCAGCGTGTGGGGGAGTTCTGAGTGGCCTGTTGGTGTCCCCACGTTGACACGCGTGGCGTGTTTTATAGGTGACAAGTGTCACTGCAAATTCTGGAAAAAAAACAAAAATGGACTAAAAATTGGAATGGGCCTCCCACCTGCATATCTGGGCCCACGAAATTGGTTGTTAATAAACAAAAAACTGAATAAAAAAAACTAATACTCAATTAAACACTAATCAGACATTAAACCTACTTAACAATTAACTAAATGAAAATTCAATTAACCCTAATTAAAATCTAAACAGAATATTAAATCCTAATTAATCCTAATTACAATTAACTAAATGAAAACTCAATTAACCCTAATTAAAATCTAAACAAAATATCAAATCCTAATTAATCCTAATTAAGCCCTAATTAAATCTAAAAACGGTTAAAAATCTAATTAAACCTATGTTAATAAAACTTCTACTAATTTCTATTTAATCTCTATTATTATTTAAAAGAAAATCTATTAAAATCCTATTTAAAATCTACCATTTATTTATAATATCTATTTAAAAGAAAAACTATATTAAAACAAACTTTATTTATTTCTATTTAAAACTATTAAAATCCCTATTAACATAATAAAAGAAAAATCTATAATATTTTTCTATATTACTCTAAAAAACATTTAAAAGCTATTAAAAAAAAATTAAAACCTATTTAAATTCTAAAAATCTATAAAGCTCTAAAAAAAGATTTAAAATATTTAAAATTCTAAAAAATCCATTTAAATCCTTAAAAAACCCTAAAGCCTATTTAAAATCCGCAGAAAGCTATTAAACCCTAAAAAAAGCAGACAAATGCAAATGACCACGATAAAAGAGCGCACGAGACCAGATCGAATCGAACAGTAACCCCCGGTATCAGAAATATCCCGAAAACCACCATGCAAGCTGCAAACACCGAGAAGCGCACAATTTCCCGAAAATACAACCCTGATGATCTAGACTGGATCTGCCATATCTAATAGTCGAAACCCAAACTGCAACTCTGATATCCTCTGTCTGTGCACAAATATCATGCGTCTGATATGCGAACATGAAATTAAACCACGAGCCAGCTAGGAGAACCGGTTGGTCAAATTTTGGGGTGCAACAGCTGCCCCTATTCAAACGGCTTGAACCTGACTGGGTGAGAAGCGAACGGCTCTCAGCAAATCAAGGTGCGAGACGGTTGAATATCGGTAAACCCGAAAATTTGCCAACTGCACGAGCACACGATACTATGTGGGGAACAAACCTTTGAATACTGCAATACTAGCTGCACGGCAACTAGCTGGAGAAATATCGATCTGACGTCGCCGTTAGTTATCCACGTTAACTTCTTCTGACATCACCTTCAGGCAACCAAACATCCAACATCGCCGCTGGAAGACTAAACCACCTGACCAACCTGTCGGACAATCAACATACCCCGCATCGCCGCTGGAGAACTAAATCTGACATCGCCGTCGGACAAACAACACTGAGAGACACTCGACATCGCCGCCGTGCAAACATCATCTCTGTTGGGAATTTAAAGATTCTGACATCGCCGTCGAACATGAACCTCCAACCTCGCCGTCGAACAAACATCTAACCTCGCCGCCGGACAAAATATAATCTGAAAACGAACATTCAACCTCGCCGTCGAACAAACATCCAACCTCGCCGTCGAACAAACATCCAACCTCGCCGTCGAACCAACATCCAACCTCGCCGTCGAACAAACATCCAACCTTGCCGCCGAATAAACATCCAACCTCGCCGTCGAATAAACATTCAACCTCGCCGTCGGACAAAATATAATCTGAAAACGAACATTCAACCTCGTCGTCGAACAAACATCCAACCTCGCCGTCGAACAAACATCCAACCTCGCCGTCGAACCAACATCCAACCTCGCCGTCGAACAAACATCCAACCTCTCCGTCGGACAAAATATAATCTGAACAAATCTAACCTGGGGTTCACCCCTGGTAAATGGAACAAAAGGTACACTTGCATATTTGAAATGGCTCCGCTGGGAATGAGAGACTCAACTAAGCATGCTCTGATCTGGGGTTCACCCTCAGCACCATAACGAACATCCGAATACTACTGCACACTGCCCACCGTAGAACTTCAACATTAAAGATATATGAAACCCTGGCCCCTGGCCACTTCTAGCTTCAGCTAGAAAAGATCTTCAAGTACTCCTGAAGATGGAATCCTTGGCTTTCAAGGATAGATGAAACCCTGGCCCCTGGCCACTCCAGATCCGCTGGAGAATCTTCAAGTTCTTCTTAAGATAGATGAAACCCTGGCCCCTGGCCACTCCAGATCCGTTGGAGAATCTTCAAATTCTTCTGAAGGTAAGCATCCTTGGCCTTCAAGGATATAAACTTTGCCCGTCGGCGATTCCAGCTTCAGCTAGAACAGACCTTCAAGTATTTTTGAAGATAAACATCCTTGACCTTCAAGGATGTAAACTTTGCCCGTCGGCAACTCTGCAGGAGGTATCTTCGACTTCAGTCTAAAGAAATGATCCTTGGCCTTCAAGGATACATGGATATGCCTTCAGGCAACTCCACCTCTGCTATAGAGCATCCGTGACTTCAGTCAGGGATATACTTCGGCCTTCAGTCCGAACAATGAATCCTAGGTCATTCATGACCTTAGGGGATAACCTTGCCTTCAGGCACCTTCACTTCAGCTTGGGAGATCTGTGACTTCAGTCAGAGAAATGGTATCCTGAGCCATTCATGACTCTACGGGGATTCAAACACTTTGCCTTCAGGCAAAACTCCGCTTCAGCTGGAGAAACATCTTCGACTTCAGTCAGAAGAAACACTATTCACTTGATCGATCAATCATCACCTCAGGACAACTGACTTGGTCTTCAGGCCAACACGGATCACTTTGCACATAAAAGCTGCATCTACAAACTTTCGAACCTTGTCTTCAGCCACACGTTGATTCATCAACAAGGAAATCTGAATCCACAGGAACTTTCTGATATCGCCTTCAGGCGCTTACGAAGTCAATCTTCAGATTAGACATCACTGTTGGAGCAAACATATCACGCTGCTATTCTCTTGACATCCTGTCAAGTCGTTGCTAAATAAAAGCAAACATGCCGGGTCACCGGACATAATCATCATGTTACCAACTCTGTTGAGGAGAGAGGAATGAGGGTTCACCCAAACAATCCTGACGACTCACTGGGGAAAAGGAAGAAGGGTTCACCCGAACAACCTTGTAGACTTTGCTGCAGAAAGACGAGAGAGTTCACCCAAACGACTTCGACAACTGCTGGAGAATAACGAAAGAGCTCACTCAGACAATTCCTACCAACTTTACTGTGGAGCAAGTACTTCTGTTCGAGAGCACGGTAACCACCTGCTTCGTGCTTCATATGCAAATGCTGGAAAAATGGGCGTAATGCTCCGCGCGAAACAGAATGCTACGCTTTTGAGTAAATGTTATGCACTCATGCAAGGAAATGCCTCAGCAAAATAAATGCTGGAAAGAGGAACCATCCACTCGGGAAGAGTAACCATTACGCTGAAGAAGAGCTACCCTTCAAGGGAGCTGCATTTTCTGCCGATCTCATCTGGACTTACACTTGAGGATGACGGGCTCCTCTGGAGAACACAACACATCAGGCTGATCAACACACTATCCTCTGCTATACTCTGCACGGGGAAAGCGATAAATACCCTGAACGGCTCTCTAGGAAATGACCCTTCTGGGGAACATAGCCTTCAGGCTACAAGACACTCGTGTCATTAAATCCTCAAACTCACGGGGGTAAACAAACTTCAGCTTGCTGGACAATCCTTCAGGATCCGCTTGGGAAAACATTTCATCTACCACTCATGGCTGTGCTCGGCTGGGGATATCAATCTACCTGCCTGCTGCTGGGGAAGTGCCAACCACCTGCTGGGGAAAAGGCTTCCACTCTGTTGGGGATTCTAGGACTCATCCTGGGCAACTCTTGCCGGGTACAAACCAATCACGACTTGAGCAGCTTCCTAGGGCTCGGCTCTCTTGGAGTTTTAGGCATTGCCCTGGGCGATCTTCGCCGGGGATGCTACTGGGGAGCTCAAGAATCATCCTAAGCAAACAACTCGGGAAACTGCGCTGGGGATCCCACAAATCATCTTGAGCAAACGGCCCTGCTGAGGGATTCGAGAATCATCTTGAACTGAAGACTTTGCTGGGATCTCGAGAATCATCTTGAGTACGCGACTTCGTTGGGGAGAATGTCAGGAATCATCCTGAGCAACTGATCCTTCGGTGGTACACCTGTAAAACAGGAATGATAATGACCTAGATCATGCTTATGATGCATATGCTTTGGCGCCATGCCCCACACGGTGGAAATGTTATGCGCTTATGCTAAATGTTATGCAATCATGCACAATGCTATGCAATCCCGTCAGCAAAATAAATGCCGAAGGGGAATTCTCCTGTCAAGGAGAAAGAACTACTCAGATAGAGGAATCATCCTGCTGAGGAGAAAACTGCGCGCCAATATCAATCGGACTCTGTCTGGGGAATTGATCTTCCGCGGACTGCTGCATGGAAAACAACTTCAGTTGATTACTGTAGGGGACGAAGCTCTACGAGAAACCAGACTTGCTGATATCAATCGCGAGAATAAACTGCGTGGCCGTCTCGGCTACTCTTCTGGGGATAGCAACTTTGTGGGGAAACAACTTCAGCTGCTTAACGCTCCACTGGGGAAAACCAATCATGATCTGATCAACTTCCAAGGATTCGGCCCTCTTGGACCTCCGCAAACTCGGCTGGGGAGGGAGAAATCATTCTGCTTCGCTGGAGAGAGTGCGACTCTGGGGAAGTACCGCATCGGCTGTTCAATACTCTGCTAAGGAACATCCATTAATGGTCCCAACTGCTTCCTAGGATTTGGCCCTCCTGGGGGGTTTGCGGACTCAGCCGGGGAGAGAAATCATTCTACTTCACTGGAGAGTACGACTCTGATGAGGAATTTCAATTTCGCCGGGGAAGAAAGAATCATCTGACTTCAGGGGAGAGTGCAACTCTGCAGGGGAATACAACGTCAGCTGTTCCAACACTCTACTGGGGAAGAGGGAATCATCCGACTTCGGGAGAGAATACGACTCTGGTGGGGAATCTCAATTCCGCTGGAGACTTCAGTCTGGCGCCATTAGTTACTGCATATTTTGGCGTACGAACAATTCCCTATGAAACCTGCACTTGTGACCCGGTGCTGGGGCAACACCTGCTGCGGCGACTTTACTGGGGAAAACACGAGCTTCGGCACCCGAACATTTCTATGAAACCTACACTTGTGACCCGGTGCTGGGGGCGAACACGAGCTTCGGTGCTTGACTCAGCTGAGAAAATGACGTTCCTTCAGGATGCGTCTGCTTGGGGAAGAGAGTCATCTCTGCGTGGGGAGACATGTCAATGCTCACTATTCTGCGTTCAGATTCTGCGGAGGAGAGACTACCGAACTCTGCTGGAGAAGGAGGACCCGCCCTGCTTCGGGGATATCAATCCTGGTCTGCTGAGGGTAATCTTGACCCTAATCTGATAAGGGATAAACGCCATCTCGATCTGCTTCAGTCTCAAACTGTACAGGGGGAACAACCTCAAACCGTACATCTCTGCTGAGAAACGATCCTGATTCAACAACATCAACACAGGGAATACAGGCTACCAATCATGGAGTCAAGTAACAGGTTAGGTTGTAGGATAACAACCCAATGACCGCAAGGCTTCTTCAGAAGACTCTGGTTTGGGAAGGGTAATGACATGATTCCCCGATACTCAATTCTTGCTAGGGTAAACAAACTCATTTGAACAACTTGCCCCAGCGCCGTTCAACTTGCCTCAATCCGGCTTTTGGGAATAGTTCATTCTGAACCGGAAACAACTGGCAACAAGACAATCTTCAGAGGGCTTGCCCCAACATCTGCACAACGGAAGGATTCGTCCTCCACCAATCAACTCTCAGCATGGCTGGCTTCAATATCTTTGAAGCGGTTTGCCCCTGAACGAGCGATGAGCGACTCAACATGTTCTGATCGAACACTGGAGGGATCTGCCCTTAAATCAAGAATCCTGGATAACTGCCCCTGATTGGGTCTCGAGAAAATTCACTTCCGACCAACCGCTTCTCGCATAAACTGCCCCATAATCAACTGATGCTCCGGGACTTGTCCTCAGACAAACTGATTCCAAACTCACAGGAAGTCAATGCCCCAGATTCACAGGGCTTCGCAGCATACCATTCTAATCCAGACCTCGGACGATTCAGTCCTGATTGACTATTCTCTGTCGAAGTTCCTTCGTATCAGCTACTAACCTGCAATTAAAATTGTTTATTCACGAATGGTAATTTTAATGCAGTGTTCATGCAAATTTCGAAAAATGTTGTACTGTCACTCATTTACGTGTCATGCTAATGAGTGACGAATGAACCAAAGAGTTCAAACGTAGTGCTGATGTAATCAGTGAAAAATACATTAAGGATACGATTAGCAAATCATGAAGGAGTCAGGTTACTCAACCTTATCGTAATGCGCTCTCAGAATAAACCCTGCCTCAATTAGGTCTTTTAAGGGTTGTATCGTGGTCGGGTTCACGGTTCGTGAAACAAAGGATATTTGGCTCAAATTATGATTTGTACCCACCCCTTCTACGTGATGATCTCCGATCCTAAAGTCCAGTTAACTTAGCTCGAGCGCTCGCCTCTTCGAGAGGTATGTTGAACATTGGGAACAACTGGTTAAAGAATTCACAAGGTGTTTATGAGTGACAGTTACTCCTTTTTCGTTTTCGGTGTCTGTGTCTACACGACTTTGTCCTTGTTTGAGGATTTTTCTCTTTTACAATCCTTTCTTTTTCATTCATTTTTTTTTAATTCCCTAATTTTTGCCTGGACTGACTCCTTTTGAGTTCTTTTCGATTTTTCCTTTTGAAGTCCAGCGGGATGCCCTGATTTTTTGCCTAAGTATTTGCTTTCTAGCTTTTCTTTTTTACTTAGCGGGCTTTCTTATTATTTTTTTCTTTTTCTTGGAACAAGTCGTGCGACATTGGCCGTCTGAATTTATCTGAAAGGATTATAACCGTCTTACTCCTGATTGGTGAGGTTTAACCATTGTGGTTGATGAGGTACGACCTCTGGCGAGGAATATGATGTGATTGGTCCTCGAAGGACAACACTCCTCTATAAGACTTGAACGCTCGATCAAGCTGACTGACAACTACCCTGCCCCGGGTTAAGATGTGAGGGTTAAAAAGTCCGACAGAAACTCCTACTTCTCGGCTCGAAGTGGTTAACAAGGGATTCTCTTCCTTATCTCTCCGGTGTTTAGGGGATTTGAAACAATGCCTTATACGTCATCGGCAAAGTTTTATCTGAAAGCAATACGATCATTGGTTATGAGTATTCAGTTTCATCACCCTCCCTCCACTCATTGCTAATCATAATAATAAAGTGGCGTGAATAAAATGCAAGTGTCAGTGTAATGCAGTAAATGAGTGACAACGACATAACTAATTCAGAAGAATGCATAGTCACTTTATTAATATTACCATTCGAAACATACAATGTTCAACAGCAAGTAGTAACTAACAGAAAAGAAACTACAAATGCAAATGGTAAAAAGTCCGAGGACTGCCAATGCTGAGGACGTCTGCCTGTCTGGATCACTGGCTTCTGGAAATAACCCTCTGAATCTGCAAGCTCAAACAGCCGAGGGGTTGTCACGTACAACCAAAACTCCGTCTGGAAAGGAAATACACCCTTGGTCGATCAATTGTTGCACTTTCTCCTGGAAAGTCTTGCAATCTTCAGTTGAATGCCCCGGAGATCCACCATGGTAGCCACACTGAGCATGAGGATTGTACCCTGGAGGGTAAGGCTCTGGCACGGGCTTGAGAGCTTTCGGTTCCACCAAGGAATTCTGAATCAACAGTGGAAGAATCTGGCTATACGGCACAGGCACTGGATGGAGAGAAGCATTCCTTCGTTCTAAGTGGTTGCGAGGTCTCTTGTGATCCTGGTGTTGGTATTCTTTCCGCCAAGGAGTAAGAGGTCGTCGTTTCTGAATGGCAACGGTCTCTTGTTTAGGCGCTTGTGTCCTTGAACTTGATCCAGGTAGAAACTGCGAGCGAGGCGATTCAGTCACCAAAGGTCGCGGGACATATTCGAGATCTTTCTCAGCTTCAGGAAAAGGAGTGGAATCATTCACTTCTTCTGCAGGGTACGGGATGAACTTTCCCGATGCTCTCATGCCGCCCGGCACAAGCCTAATTACCCTTAAGTCAATAAGGTCTTGAATCTTATTCTTGAGAGCCTTACAAGTTTCAACATGGTGCCCCGGTGCTCCTGAGTGGAAATCACAATGTATGTTGAGATCAACGTCTGGTGACATGTCACCTGGTGGATCCGAGGTCCGAAGCTTGAGAATGCGGTTCTGAACCAACAGTGGCAACAGCTGGGCATAACTCACAGGTATGGGGTCCACAGCTCTATCCAGTAGCTTCTTCTTTTGATTATGACCTTCAGGGTTATTCTGAGATGCCTGGCGTGGCTGCTGACGAGACAGGTTTTGAGCTTCATGCTGGGTAGAGGATCTATGAGGTCTATTTGGCCTCAGCACAGGTGGCACAGACGGTAACGGAGGAAGCACCTTGGTCTCTTCTTTGGGTGCTTGACCACTCTCCTTCTTTAGCATACTTCTCACCACTCCCATGAGAAAGCTCAACTGATTCTGCAACTGCTGATTCTCCTCTCTGAGTACTTGCTGGTCCAGACGCACTGCCTGTATGTCATTCATGACCTGCCCCAGCTGGCTTTGGATTTTCCCCAGTTCAGCTTGTACCTGCTCCATTAGTCTGAGCTGCTCGATTCTGAGCCAAACCTGCAAACACAAGGGTTAGAAGACAAGTCCCGGCTTCTGTCATGCAAGATGAATTATGCTAATGCCATGGGTGTCTGTACGTCTAGGAGATCACCCCTAATTCTGGTGTCAACGTGCCAAAATAGTGTCAATGCAGTGATAAGACCGAATCCATTCATGGAAGAAAATATCTCATATTGCTCGGGACACCAGAATCAGGGTACGAAACGCGCCTGCAGCACAGACACATGCTAATGGAATGCAAACATGAATATGCGAGCTAATGCAAAATGCAGTCATGCAACAATATATCCAGGTGGCTGCTGTGGAGATTCGGTGTCGACAATCACTGATGAGAAGGAAACCCCGGTGCAAGACCACTAGTCCGATCCGCTGAGAATAACCATCTGATAGGATCGAGATCAAAATTCTGCTCTGTCAAGAGTAAGTGCCTGATAATAAGGACCCGGGATGTATGATCAGAAAACGTCCGCTGATGAAGTCTTCAGACCCCAAATCAAAAATCTGCCCTATCAAGAACAAACACACAGCTGCTGATGAGATCTTCGGACCCCACTCAAAATCTGCCCTATCAAGAACAAACAACAACTGCTGATGAGATCTTCAGACCCCACTCAAAATCTGCTCCATCCAGGACAAACCTCTGATGACAATACTTTGATCGAATCCTGCTCTACCAGGAACAGACATGCACCCGATGATAAAATCCTCTGATCAAAAACTTGCTCTGTCAAGAACAGTCAAATCTGCGACTGAGAACCCTGGTACCAACATAACTGATTCACTGTCAAGAAAACCAGGTAATCTGAAGGTATAAGTTTCCTGCAATATCCCAATCCTGCTCACAGGTATGGACCTAATCCACGGAAAAAGGTACGGCATCCTATGCGGTCATCAGCGTCACAGACTTTCATGAGTGACGATACGATTCCCAGAAGGAGTGGCATCATCAAGTCATGAAGAGGCCTCACTTAGCTGACTTCCAAATGATCGGTCCCCAGAGTCGACAATCCTCACGTCTGGACTCCCCTCAGATCCTCAGGACCGGAAAGGAGCACCTCTGCAAGAATCTCGTCTGAGCGCAGATTTTCGTAGGGAACTGTGCCTGCTCAGCAGACAGGTTCGTCTACTACTTCTCCGCAACTATATCTAGGTGTATACTCAAGCCCAGGTCCGGCTTCTCACTCATAGTAACATCCCTCTCCCACAGCAGCACAGATAATCGTATCAAACTGGAAATAAAATGCGGGAAATAAAATGCGAGAAGTAAAAATGCGATAAATAAATGCAACCCAACAAGCAAACATACAAGCGCTAGGATTGACTCGCGTAGGGGATGGGAAACGGTCCCAGCATAAGGGATGGGAAAAGTCCCTAGATGCTATAAGTCCCCAGCAGAGTCGCCAGCTGTCGCTTGCGCGAAAATAAGGTGCCGGCATGACAAAAGAGTCGCCACCTTTCGTTATTTATCCCTCAGAGCGGGAAAGGAAACGATCGGAAAAACCTGACGAATAAGGGTAAGACAAGGTCATCGCAACCATTGTCTGGGTTCGGGAGTCGGTTACGCAAGGGGAAGGTATTAGCACCCCTCACGTCCGTCGTACTCGACGGGATCCACGCTTGTTTGTTTACTTGGACGGGTTGGTTTTATTCTATCTACCTATCAAGGCTGGCTGAAAAAGAAAAGAAAAATGACTCGGCAAAGCGTCGCACTTTATGCCTACGTATTCTCATCAGAGAATGAGAAATCAGAGTCAACGTAGTTCGGCCTACGAAGGGTTACGGGGAAAGGTTTGAAGGTTGCTCGCTAGGACGTCGCATCCTATGCCTACGTACTTCCACACTGTATGGAAGATCAGAGCAAACGTAGTTCGGGAAACTACGGGTTATCTCCTGAAAGAAGTGTTTTTTATTGTATTTGCGATTTCAACCGCACTAGAGACTATGACCTGAGAGTGAATGCGTCGCATGTCACCCAAAGGGTACCATACTGAACATCCAATCTCAGATAGCTTAAGGCTCGTAACGTACGAAAGAAATCATTCATGATTATTGTATCTTAAACTGCTTTGAGATGAGAAGAGAACAGGCCCAACTAGGAGGGAGACTATCAAGTCCTACTGTTATCATGCCATGGATTCATCCTATGGTTGAAGTTTGAACAGGGAACTCCTAGAAGTTGTCATGCATAGGTTTCAACCTAAAAGTCTATCATCAAATCCTTATCAAAGGAAATGAGAGTCCTAAGGGATCATGTCAATGATACACCAAAACAGACAAAAGCATCAGCTTTAAACAGTAAAATGCATGCAATGCAAGTGAGGGAGGAAATGTGTGTGGGGCTTCAGCCTCCACAAGCTCATCTCAACCTCAAGCCAGTCATGAAATAACAGTAATCATACTGAAATATAAACAACATGCTATCAAGCAATATACAGAAAAAAAGAATGAAGTGCCATCAGGCAAACAAAACACATGCTTGAGAAAGAAACCATCTACATCTAATCTCTAATCCTAACCCTAAAACAAAATCCTAATCAAATCTAAGCAAAGCCCTAAAGCAACCCTAATCAACAGAAAGCAATCCCAGTCTTCAAGCTTCAAAACAAGCTTACCAAAGAAAGGGAGCTAAGTAGGCAGACTCATAGTGTCTTCCTTAGGAAAGCACTAGGAGGTGTATACTCAGGAATTATACCCTATGTGGCTCAACCACTGTGATCAGTTTACATTCCTCCTCAGGAGAAACTAAACTCACAAGCAGGCTCCAACATCACTGGGTACTTAGGAAATCCTAGATGAACTAGTGGAACTAAGTGAATAGACCCATAGGACCTTCCTCAGGAAAGTACTAGGAGGCTTCCACTTAGGAATTGTATCCCATGTGGCTCAACAACATGTGATCAGTTTACATTCCTCCTCAGGAGAAATTAAACTCACAAGTTGGCTCCAACATCATTGGATACTTAGGAAATCCTAGATGAACTAGTGGAACTAAGTGAATAGACCCATAGGACCTTCCTCAGGAAAGTACTAGGAGGCTTCCACTTAGGAATTATATCCCATGTGGCTCAACAACTGTGATCAGTTTACATTCCTCCTCAGGAGAAATTAAACTCACAAGTTGGCTCCAACATCATTGGATACTTAAGAAAGTGGTGAGAAGGAAGAATGAAAGTCATTCATAGTGCCTTCCTCAGGAAAGTACCATGAACTTCCCTCAAACTTCAGGATCTCAAACCTCACAGACAGGGAATAATCCCCAAGCTCTGGGTCTCTGAGTCTTGATCTACAATCTTCTCCTTCATGCTCCTTCAACAAGCTCTTCAAAACAAACTAAGCCCCACAACAAATTCCCCAAAGATATACCCCAGAGACAGACAAATAACCACAGAACAGTCAAAACCATCAACCAACTTCAGAAAATACCTAAAAATACTACAGAGAGGGGAAAAAATCTAACAATTATTCACAAGGGTCTAAAACATCTACCCATAACATCCCTATATGCCCATGCCTAAAAATCAAATCAAAACTCTCCACAGAAAATGAATTATTTCACCTATGCATCCTAAAACCCTAATTATGATACCCTAATGCTAACCTAATTAAACTAATCAAATTTTAATCTAAAAATTAAGAATTAAATCCTATGGGGAACTATGATTCAATATCTAATCACACCAAAAAGAATGAATTAAAAAGACTAAGGGAAGGTTCTAAAAGAAATTCTACAAAATGAGGTATAATACTAAACATATTAAAAAGCTATTTAAATGAAAAGATATACTAAAAATACTAAACTAAAAATAAAATGGAATTTTATTTATTTATAATTTTCTAGACAAATTCATGAACATGTAGAAAAAACAAGAAATGAAAAATATCAATTTTCCTATTTTATATGAATTATTTAATAAGCAAGAAAATAAACGAAATTAAAAATAAGAAAATAAAAGAAAATGGGGAGGGGGGTGTCAAAATGAACTGCGCCCAGTTCATTTCCAAGGTGGGCCTGAAAAGGGTGGTGCACGTAGCAAATGGGATAAGCCCACTATGAATCAGAAATGAATTAAAAAAAAAAGAAAGAAAAAATGATTAAGCAGGCGGTGCAATTAGCAACAGATTTACGTTCAATTCACATTGGGCCTGCCAGTGGGGGTGCAGATAGCAGTGGGGCCTTAGGCCCAATCCAAATCACTTCAGTAATCTCACGCAGGGGGGGGGGGTGATACGAGTAAATTGGGTGTGCGTTCAGCAAAACGAACTTGGGCCCAAACGCTGCCCAAACCCTAGCCCAACTAACCAATTAACAAAACCTAATCTCCCCTTCTATTCTCAGATCACTGTTCACCAACAAAAACCCTAACGCCGTCTGCCCCCAAATCCCTTCTGCAACTCCTCTCCCAACTCTCACGAATCATCAACCAAATCTCAGAAACAAACAGCCCTACTCAGAACACTTTCGTCCTCATCTCAACAATATCACCCACGAAACTCAAACCCTAAAACGATACCCTAAAATCAAAAAACAACAGCAAAGGAGGTGAGAAGAAACGAACCTGGAGACGGGGACGTTTCTGGAACTTCTTGAAGGTTCGCCTGAAGACGTATGCAGAAATTCTGGGCAACTTGAGTGTTCTTGGAGGAGATGAAGAACACGGCTAGTTCTGGAGATTGCTGGAAGACGGCTGATGAACGAAGGTTGTTGAAGACGGTGGATCTGGGAATTTTGATGAAGAATCTGGAAAAGCCTTTGAAGGACGATGGAGGTTGAAGGTCCTTGGACACTTGTGATTGAAGAACGATGAAGGTGGATGCGTTCTGGGCAATTGCGATTGAAGAACGATGAAGGTGGAGGATTTTCTGGAAAAGATTTCTTGAAGAACGAAGGAGATGTGAACGTTCTGGACAATCTGTTTGAAGTTCCCGGCGAAGTGGTTGAGTTCTCCGGCGAGTGGTGATGAAGGTGGACGGAGGTATAAGGGGGAAATTGGAGTGTTTCTGGGAATTCTGGAGTTTTTTGCAGTTTCTGGCGACCTTACCGGTCTCCGGCGACTGTTACGATGGGGAGAAGTGATCCGGCCGGCGGCTGCATGGCCGGCGACGATGGGGTCCGGCGAGAAGGATGGCGGGACAAGTGTCACGGGAGAGGGCTGAGTGGGTGCATGCACGGTGCCACGTGGGAGCTGGCAGAGAGAGGGAGTGATGGTGGGGCAGGTGTCAGCGTGTGGGGGAGTTCTGAGTGGCCTGTTGGTGTCCCCACGTTGACACGCGTGGCGTGTTTTATAGGTGACAAGTGTCACTGCAAATTCTGGAAAAAAAACAAAAATGGACTAAAAATTGGAATGGGCCTCCCACCTGCATATCTGGGCCCACGAAATTGGTTGTTAATAAACAAAAAACTGAATAAAAAAAACTAATACTCAATTAAACACTAATCAGACATTAAACCTACTTAACAATTAACTAAATGAAAATTCAATTAACCCTAATTAAAATCTAAACAGAATATTAAATCCTAATTAATCCTAATTACAATTAACTAAATGAAAACTCAATTAACCCTAATTAAAATCTAAACAAAATATCAAATCCTAATTAATCCTAATTAAGCCCTAATTAAATCTAAAAACGGTTAAAAATCTAATTAAACCTATGTTAATAAAACTTCTACTAATTTCTATTTAATCTCTATTATTATTTAAAAGAAAATCTATTAAAATCCTATTTAAAATCTACCATTTATTTATAATATCTATTTAAAAGAAAAACTATATTAAAACAAACTTTATTTATTTCTATTTAAAACTATTAAAATCCCTATTAACATAATAAAAGAAAAATCTATAATATTTTTCTATATTACTCTAAAAAACATTTAAAAGCTATTAAAAAAAATTAAAACCTATTTAAATTCTAAAAATCTATAAAGCTCTAAAAAAATATTTAAACTATTTAAAATTCTAAAAAATCCATTTAAATCCTAAAAAAACCCTAAAGCCTATTTAAAATCCGCAGAAAGCTATTAAACCCTAAAAAAAGCAGACAAATGCAAATGACCACGATAAAAGAGCGCACGAGACCAGATCGAATCGAACAGTAACCCCCGGTATCAGAAATATCCCGAAAACCACCATGCAAGCTGCAAACACCGAGAAGCGCACAATTTCCCGAAAATACAACCCTGATGATCTGGACTGGATCTGCCATATCTAATAGTCGAAACCCAAACTGCAACTCTGGTATCCTCTGTCTGTGCACAAATATCATGCGTCTGATATGCGAACATGAAATTAAACCACGAGCCAGCTAGGAGAACCGGTTGGTCAAATTTTGGGGTGCAACAGCTGCCCCTATTCAAACGGCTTGAACCTGACTGGGTGAGAAGCGAACGGCTCTCAGCAAATCAAGGTGCGAGACGGTTGAATACCGGTAAACCCGAAAATTTGCCAACTGCACGAGCACACGATACTCTGCGGGGAACAAACCTTTGAATACTGCAATACTAGTTGCACGACAACTAGCTGGAGAAATATCGATCTGACGTCGCCGTCAGTTATCCAAGTTAACTTATTCTGACATCATCTTCAGGAAACCAAACATCCAACATCGCCGCTGGAAGACTAAACCACCTGACCAACCCGTCGGACAATCAACATACCCCGCATCGCCGCTGGAGAACTAAATCTGACATCGCCGTCGGACAAACAACACTCTGAGAGACACTCGACATCGCCACCGTGCAAACATCATCTCTGCTGGGAATTTAAAGATTCTGACATCGCCGTCGAACATGAACCTCCAACCTCGCCGTCGAACAAACATCCAACCTCGTCGTCGAACAAACATCCAACCTCGCCGTCGAACAAACATCCAACCTCGCCGCCGGACAAAATATAATCTGAAAACGAACATTCAACCTCGCCGTCGAACAAACATCCAATCTCGCCGTCGAACAAACATCCAACCTCATTGGAAATCTGACAGCATTGAAACACTTAGATCTCAGCTTTAACAAGTTAAGTGGAGCCATTCCAAATAGCTATGCTAACGTGAGCAGTGCGAATTCCATATTTTGTAACTAGAAATCTTCTCACTGGATCAATGCCTCTTGCTTGGGGAATACATACTGATGTAGATTTTTCATACAATAATTTCACCATCAATCAAAAGAATCAGGTCCAGGCATCAACAAACTTAACTGGGCTGTAAATTTAGAGAACAATGTCACTTGTAGCTGCTCTGTAGCTGGTGACAATGTCTGCCGTGTTTTTACAATAATTTGGAACAAGCAAAGTCTTCCCGGCACTCTCCCACGAGAATTGAATAGGTTGCATCACCTTCAAATCATTGACCTCTCTCGCGATTACTTGAACGGTACGATTCTCTGTGTCTTATGCATTTAGTGTGATGGACAATGATATGAACAGGCAGCTACCGTCGCAACTACCATCTTATAGTGATTTTGTTGGCAGCAGTGATGGACTATCTTCATTGAACTTCACACCTTATCCAAACCTACAAGAATTTAAGTACAATCAGTGGAATTCCTGCAACAACACAGGTGACATATCAGTACATTTTGAGTACACTCAGGTCAGAATGCAAGAGCAACATCATTCACCAAATTTTTGTAAGGATTGAAGACAGTGGAGATAATAAGATACAAACAGCCGCCATAACGCGCCCCAACCACCGCTATCAAAACACATGAAAAGGAAAAGTAAACACGTATCAGTTTGAACAAAACTTCAAGAACAGAGACGAAGTTTGAAATGTACCCCGTGTTCAGCTTGCAATCGCTACGTTTCACCACCAGTCTTTTCATGGAAGTTCTCGCCGATACGTCAAACAAATTTCCCTCTGGGTTTCTAATTCGTCACCCAGCCCAACATCGCATCTGTTATCCGCACCTGTTAAAAGGCAAAATCGGATTAGCATTTTACTTGGGGAGAATATTCCATAAAAATCCAATCAGATCCAATCTCATTTTTGAATGAAATCAAAGATTGAAATCAAATCAGACAGAAGAGGAAATATTTCAAATCTCGCATGAACTAAGAATGGAAAGATCCAATTGGGGTTTTAAAGGCAGCAATCAATTCTCGGATCATAAATCTTGACCTAGAGCCTATATAAGAGGATCAAAGCCAAGAAAGCGAAGGGAGGAAAAAAATCGATAACAGCAGAAAGAACTTAGAAAACTCGTAACGGAGAAAGGAAACTCATCTTCTCAAGTTGCTGACGAAGCGATCCCAGTCCGCCACGGATCCAAGTTATCGAAACCTCATCATCACCATCCCAGACGACGCCGCTGTCTACAATCGGTAAACCCTCACTCTTGTCAATACTAATAAATCATTGATGTGTCTAGTTTGCTTTCAGGTTTAAAAATGGCGAAAAGGAAAACGATGAATGAAGAAGCGAGCTTGATTCGGAGAGAAGGATAGGGTATCGAAACGCGATTTGGGGGTGAAATAGCTAGGGTTCCACCGTTATTCCCTTCTGCTTGTTTATCGTGTTTGTAATCTTTTGGTAAATCACTAACACCACACACACCGTTAACCTTTAATCTCTCCACTAATTGCTAATTATTTGTCTTAACCACCAATTAAAACAAGTTGATCAGCCTTTATCTAACCTAATCATTTAATTTAATTTTAGCTTAAGTAATAAACCCTTCATTTAATCTTTTAATCAGCTCTTTTTATTATTTAGTTAATTGGCCATAATTAACCTTTTTTTTCTTTTGATTAAGCTAATCCTTTTAATTAAACCTTTTTATGTATATAAGGGCTAGAAAACTATTGTATCTTAAAAAACATTTTCATAATTAACTTTTAACTAGTTATTTATTTGATTTAATAATTAATCAACTTCTGTTAATATTTAATAAAAAGATAGAAATAATATTTTAAAAAAAACCTTCTAATCTAATTAACCTTTTTATTTTATTAAGCTTTTAATAAAAAAACTCAAGATTTATTAGTAAGGAAACTACTTTAATAATTAACAATTATTCAGCGGCTCATCATTTTAAAATCTCATTAACTCACATCTAAGCCCCTTTCACTAGTCAAATTACTTTTCTTAGTAAATTAATTCAACTTTTATTTTCTAAATTAATTCCACCAAAATAATTAACTTTTTTTTTAAGTCAACTTCAACCAGTAAATTCAACTTTTATTAAAACTCTTTTAAAATCAATCTCCTCAATCCAACCTAATCGTGCACAACCACTTCACGACACATCTACTCACATACATCTTAGCGCTTTCATGCGTATATATTATTTATCTTTATCTGCTTTTATCTTATTCACAATACACACACTCACCTAGCGCTTTCATGCGTATGTGTATGATTTATCTTTCCGCAATTTACTTTACAGTCATTTAATATTATCGCATATTTATATTTATGCATCGCATTCGTCCAAAGGAAAAACCTACACATAATTCAACGTTGTGTGTAGTTGCACATCATTTGCATCATATTCCCTTCGATCCTTCATTCTTCAAGTTGATCATTTAAGTTTAGGACCTACCCCATAGGAAGGACCTTAATCTTCACAACATAGAAACAAACAATCAAACACAATACAATCTTACAAACACATTAGAGAATAGATGTTAATCATCTTAAGTGAGGTATAATCTCCACCCCCACAACAATACAATCAAACATGTAGGGACTTTGCCTTAAGAGCGATAAAGGCATACTTGGCGATCATCCGAGTATGTAAGACCTTTTCTTAAGACGATGCAAAGACCATTTCCTACAACCCCCTTTACATTTGTGGTGGTTACATCTCCCTTAACATGAAGACTCATCTCTTCTCCTAAACCCAATCAAAACAACTACCCTAAACCCGTAGGAACTTTGACCACAGTCAAAGAGCTCCTCAAACCCTTCAGGGTGAACTATAAAATACTCTGATTCCACTCCCCATAAGGATATGTAGGCATAAGATGCGACATCTTATCGAGTATACTTAGAAATAAACCCCTAGGTCTTTAATCCTTTAAGCAGATAACACTTAACAGTAAACAAACATAAAACAAGAGGTTCCTGTAGAGTACTACAGAAACTTAGGATGCTAGTACCTTCCCTAAGTTTAACCAACCCCCGAACCTAAACAATCCAGCTTGCATTTGCATTGCATCGTGGGAATTTCGATCTTTATCCCTTCCTTTGGACAAATCAAAGTTCGGTTGCAAATTGAATTAAAGATTCAAACTAATCAATAGTTTGGTATCCAAATTTCACCGCGACAGAAATGGAGACTTCACTGGGGACTCCTCTAGTGGGTTTCCCTATCTTATTTTATTTGTTTACGGCTTTATATATCTGCCTACTTGATTAACTGTTTACATGCTTTCTCTTGTATTTCTTTTGGGATTGTTGTCCTTGAGTGGTGAGAAAAAGTTCTACACCCGAACTTGAGAGAAATTAAGATAGGATGGTGATATAGTCAAGGAGGCTTATAGGGATTTGAATCCCTACTAAGTTGAATCAAGAATCCCGCTCATTTGAGGCCCTTTCGAAATAGTACTGTTGAACGATCAATCGTGAAGAAACTCACTACTTTCGACTTTGGAGCCTATGATATTGAGGACCGTAGTTACCTTGACCCAACTTTGGCCTTTATTAGGACGTAGTGCGAGACTATGAGGAAGTACTTCCGAAATAGTGCTACGCGAAGCTACACTCAAAAGAAGTTCTCTTGAGAATATTATTAATCCTCGAGTAATTGGGAAATTGATAATATCCGATAGATGGGCTGATGATTCTGAGTCCCATTAGAACCTTGTTCTGCAGGTACAAAACAACCTTTAGTCCTTAAACCTTTGGGAAGGGTACACCATTACTCCATGCTCGTTGCAAACCTAGGGTGCCCCTTTGTTTGTTTATCTTTATTGTCCTTATGTGAATACTTGTGTTTGCTGCATTCATATAGCATCATTCTGCATTGGACTTCATGGGATTTACTTTCGTTTATGAACATTGTAGGTCACTATGGCTTCAGATAAAAGACATACTGTGAAATATACTTTTAAGATTCCCAAATTGGATGACCTAAAGAAGTTGTGGGGTTTCATCAAAGGTCAAGAAGAATTCGAGAACAAGTATGGGAAGCTGATATCCTTGTTGGGCTGCTCAGTGAATGAAGGACTTCTTGCCACTTTGCTACAATTCTACGATCCTCTCTACCACTGTTTCACCTTTCCAGACTTTCAGTTGCTACCTACATTGGAAGAGTATTCCTTCTTGGTTGGTCTACCTGTCCTAGAAGAATCTCCTTTTCCCTTCTTGGAAAAGGACCCCGATGAGAAAGATATTGCTAAAGCCCTCCGTTTGAAGGTATCTAACGTCAAAGCCAACCTAGTTAATAAGGATGGAATTCTTGGCTTAAAGACAGGTTTCCTAATCGAGAAGGCTTCATTCTATGCTGATTATTCTAATAAGGCTCCGTTTGAGGCAATTTTTGCTTTGCTTGTTTATGGGCTGTTTTTATTCCCAAGTTTTGAAGGTTTCATCGATCTCAAAGCATTTAAGATCTTTATGAAGAGCAACCCAGTGCCAATTCTGTTAGGAAATGCATATCACTCTGTACATCTCCGAAACCTTCGTGGTGGAGGGATGATTACTTGTTGTGTACCTTTACTTTACAAGTGGTTTATTTCGCACTTGCCGAAGTATAGCTCTTTCACAAACATTGGCAAAGAGCATTGGTCTCCAAGGGTTATGGCTTTGACCCATTCCGACATTGATTGGTACAATCGAGTGTATGATGGAGTATTAATCATTGATAGCTGCGGTGACTTTGCTAATGTACCGTTGCTCAGCTTTGATGGAGGAATCAGCTACAATCCTATTTTAGCTCGTCGACAGTTGGGATACCCGTTGAAGGAACCTCCCAAGAATGTTCAAGTAGAGGGTATGTTCTTCAAAGATGATATGGAACTCCGAGGAAAGATTCTAAGTGCATGGCGTAATGTACACAAGAAAGGGAAGAGAAGTCTAGGGAAACTTAATTGCGTGTCTTTAGAACCATACCTCCAGTGGGTCAGAAAAAGGGCAACCAAGCTAAAGATGCCCTATTCCCGTCAAGATCCCATAGCTCCAAGGAGAGAGCCCACTTATGTCTTTATGTCTAAAGCCGAGGAGTTGGGGGTGTCCTTAAGAAAGTCTCAACATGAGCTGGAATCTTGGAAGAACAAGTACCATGTAGCAATGGCAGAAAATGATGAGTGTCAAAAGGAGAAGGCTGAACTTCAAAAGCAGAATGCTGAACTTCAAGAGGAGAAGGATGAACTTCAGAAACAGCTACAATTGAAGGATGAAGAGCTACTCCCCCGCAAGAAGAGGAAAGTCATGGAGGATTTATTTTTCTCCGACCCACAATGCACTATTTGGAAAATAATTGTGGACAACCTTATCCGTGAGAAGGCGCAACTAGAAGAACAGCTCAAGCAGCAGCATTCAAAGCTTCTTTAGTGTCTTTACTAGCTTTTATTTAGCTTTTATTTGGGACTCTTTAAAAGAATATTTATGTAGTCCGTTTCAAATTTAATAAAACGTTTTCTTTTACCACAATGCCTATAAATAGAGGAATCCCATGAAGTCCTAATCATCTTGCATTGCATTCTTTTCCATTGTTCACTTCAAGAAACTCAAATTCGTTCTGTAGGTGTTATAATCATGGATTTCAGAAGAGAAACCCTGAAGTACACTTTTCAGAGTCCCAACCTCGAAAGCTTGAGAGAGCTAGCCGAACTTGTCGAGGATCGCTTTGCCTTCGCAGCAGAATATGGAGGAGTCTTTCGTTTCCTCGAGCTAAGGATGTGATGCGTGTTTTTCGCAAGTGTACGAATCACGTCAAAGTAATATAAAAGATTATCGAATCCACAGAGACCAAGTGTCAATCTATCGTACCTGTTGTTATGGTGTTTATCTAAGGCAACTATTTTTAAGGGTTTTAGTAAGGGTGCAATGGTAAATAAAATTATAATTTTAAATAATAAATAAAAGACAGGCTCGAATGTAATTCACGTAATCAATGATAATCCAGTACTTGTTAATGGAACTACTTATGGGCAATGTTTTCTCCTTTGAAAAGAACTAATTTAACAGGAACTGTCGCTTTCGCGTATTCAGAACCGAGTTGTACTCTCTAATCAACCCCTCCTATTGTCACGGATAAAAAGGTGCGTACTGCGTTAGAGTAGTAAACCTATTTTTAAGAAATATAGTTTCTTAACAAAGTTGAAAAGTATTTTAACCTGGACTTCTTAGCAAAAAGAGGTTCTTATGAACCAGACTCTAAATCTCATAACGCGTCCGAAAATCGTTTTAAAATCTCTTTTCTTTTTAATCTAAAAACTCCTAATGAACTATACAAAGCGCTTTTGGCTGTTTTTGAAATAGTTAAAAACAATTACTTGAATTGAAAGATAAAATAGCCCTTAGGTGTTTCCACGAACAATTATACTGATTACTGGTTTAATTACGATCCTTACATTCTAACCTTTATGGGATTAGTTAGACATGATAAAGTAAATATTCTTTTTATAGTTTTTCATATGAGTAATTTAAAGCGAGTGCGGGAAATAAACAAAGTAAATGTGCGAGTGCGGGAAATAAACAACGTAAATGTGCGAGTGCGGGAAATAAACAAAGTAAATGTGCGAGTGCGGGAAATAAACAACGTAAATGTGCGAGTGCGGGAAATAAACAAAGTAAAGTGCGAGAAAATAAATAAAAGTAAAGCAATGCGGAAAAATAAAATACGAACTGGAATTAAAATGGCGGCAGGATTAACTTCCTCCAGAGTGCTCCAAAACTCGAACCACAGACAGATTACAGACTCGATCACTCGATTGCAGAGGCACCCCGATGTGGAATGGCAACTGCTTTATAACTGATATATGCCTAGAGAATTCTAATTCTGGATGAAGAAAAACGAAAATCTAAGGTCCTATTTATAGGAGAAACTGAAAGCGCGAAATGACCGGGACGCCCCTCCACTAAAAAGTGGAGGTTGTGGATTTTTGCCTTGTGGCGCCCGCCACAAGGTCATGGCGCCCGCCATGGTCCCTACAGGGGATGATGGAGTGGGGATCGTGGGTCTTGGAGGTTGAGGAGTGGTCTTGAGACGTGGCCACGTCATGGCTAACCCCATGGCGCCCGCCACAGTGGGTGCCGTAAGTGCAAAATGCTGAATTTCTAGGTTTTCGTCCGTTTTCACTCCTTTTTCGCTCCTTTTCCCGATTCAAGCTCCGATTATTATAAAAACCTGAAAACATAAGAAAATAAAGCAATAACAAAGCAAAACAACAATAAAAGCTAAGAATGCATGCGAAATCGGAGTCAGAAATACGGTGAATTTTAGTGTGATCAAATTCTCCCACACTTAAACCTTTGCTTGTCCTCAAGCAAACATTAAAGCTTAAGAAAATATGGTGTCAACACTTGTCTTTGGGCTAAAGGGATTCTAAGTTCAAGTCAGGATGCAGTGACAGATACTAACTAAGTGAACCAAGGGTACCATAGTAACACAAACACAAACTTCAATCCTATATCAACCACTCCATGTCATCCCACGATACCTAGGCCTATCTTCTCATCTTTTTGTGTCCTTTTCATTCAGGCGCAATCACATTAAGCCCGTTATCCGTACATGCCTCATAGTAGAGTGACCGGTTAGTGATTCTGATCCATAACATAAGGTTTCTGGCACATAAGCATGTGTAAACCTGTTTTTATTTCGCCTAAATGTAGCTGCGGGGGATCGGATCGTAATCCGCCCTACCAAGTTCAGTGCCAGATACCTCTGAACCAACTAACAATAGGTGACTTGCAATTTTTTTCTTTTTGTGGCAAAAAATTTTTTTTCTTCTCTTTTTTCGGTTTAAATGACTTTGTGAGGGTCACCTATACCAGAGTTTGCCTTTTTTTCTTTTTTATTAGCACTGGATCATTCACTTATATTCATCGGCCCCCTACTTAGAGTATGCTTAGGCCGGAGCTGACTGCTAAAATAAACTACTTAGGACAATTTTTTGAATGATAGTAAAGGCCATGGTGGTGGGGTTTAGGAGTGATTCCTATATTCAAGAGGTCTATGGTGCTAAAATGGTTCTGATGTTTCAAAAAGTTGACCTAAGTCACCACATCCTAATCTAAACCTGTCTCAAAGCCCAAAAAACATGTGAAACAACATTGTTTTCTTTTTTAAAAATTTTCTGGTAAGGCTAAGGAAATGGGAAAAAATGAAGATGAACTAAAAAGACACTATACTGGTGACTCGTCAGACTCATGCATTATCTAAGAAAAATAAATTACTGAAAAGGGAAATAACTGAAAGGAAATTAACTAAAAAGGGAAATAACAGAAAGCAATAAAATCCCCTCCCACACTTAAATCGAACATTGTCCCCAATGTTTCGAAATAAGATAAGGGGGGTAACCTGGAAAAAGACTACTGAGGAGGGGCACTGGTGCCTTCGCCGTCCTGATGTGATGGTCTGGAACGACGGGATCTACTACGATGCTGGTCCCTCCGGTCGAGTCGTGCTGATAAAGCAGCCTGAGCACTCCGGACCTCTCGAAGGTTACCCAAGATGGAACCCTGAGTAGCCTCTACAAGCTGGTAGTGTCGGCTGTTGAACTCTCTCTGACGGTTCTGCTCTAATGAAATACCGTTCAAGGTACGACAAACGTTGCTATAGGAACGATCCGAAACCAATCGCGATTGTTGCATGAAGCTCATATTGTCCGTCAGCTGTTGTGAAATAGTAGAGAGAAGGCCATCACGCCTTTCTTCTCTAGCTGTCATATCACGCCACATCTCCTCGGTGACAAAGAATCCAGGAGCAGTACCTGCAACAGGGTTAGAGGAAGATGGTGCAGTGTGTGACTGTGAAGGACGATGAGGGGACATGTGAGGGATGGGAGACTGCTCTCTCCGATCATACTCATCATCAGTGTCATGTGCCTCCCCATCGGGAATATTAGGAGGAAGTGGACCCAAAACACGTGGAGCATTAAGATCATAGGTCCAGTTCCTTTCATCACGTACATCAGTACGTCTACTGCATGGTAAAGCAACAGATGGGATAGCTACCCCATGAACCATCAACTCATAACCACCTTCTCTCCTTGTTCGGCACAATTTCATGTCTTTCAGAAATTTTAAATTAATTGTGCGAGGAGGTAGTGGTTCAAGTGTAGCTATCTCATCATTCAGGCCAAGAGCCCGAGCAATAGACGTAACAAGCCCTCCAAAAACAATCGGTCCTGTTTTATTAGTAAATAAAGTCATGTGGGCAAGCATAAACGGGACCGGATTGATGTGGGTTCTAGTGAGGCATCCTTGCAAAAATAGGAGTTCACGAGCATTAACCTTGTTTGGACTTTCCCGGCCAAAAATAGTACATGCCAAAAGAAGTCTAAAAACTCTTATGGCCGGGTTGTGAATGGTCGACGCAAGTATCCCTTCAAAAGAATTAATTGAAGTACTTGAAAGCCTTAGCCAGAAGGTAAATACCTCGGTCGACCATTCAGCATCCAAAGGTGCCTCACAAATCGAACCTTCCCTATGAGGGATTCCTAACAAATCTGCTAGCTCATTGGTACTGAATTCATATTCAATTCCAAACAGTCTAAAAATAACAGTACCGACAGTGCTAGCAGTGTTAGGACTGACAGTGTATATCAAAGAACTCAAAAACTCAGTTGTCAGCCTCTCATAGGTAGGTTCCTGATTAATGAAAATATTATGCAAGCCTAGAAATTCTAATAAATTAAAAACACTATGATAAATACCCAAAGCATACAGACAGTTATCGTCGACGTACCTAGTCGAGAGGATTTCTCGACTTTGAAGCCTCTGAATAATTTTTCGTTGCCTTTCGCCCGGTCTTCCATCACGAAGAATAAATCCGTTGAACTCCATTGTTGAAAAGCTCCTTAGGTAGTGAAAATAGTAGAAAAGTGGTTTATGAGGGGAATGATAAAGTTTTGATTTTTTTGGTTTTTGATGGATGAAAATGGAAATGGATGTTGGATATGTTTTATGGATGGAGGGTATTTTGGAAATGGGGGAGCTTTAATGGGGTTCAAGGAGGATTTGGAAGGTTGGAAAAATGGGTTTTTGGTGAAGAAAGGGATGAAAATGGTGGAAATGGGGATTGAATCCCGTATTTGTTGATGGTACGGTGTGGCGCCCGCCACAGGGCCTATGGCGCCCGCCACAAGGCCAATTCCTGGGCCTTGTGGTTTTGGATCCTCCTTTGGGCCTTCCTTGCACCTTTGTCTTCCGGGGGGTCTGAATAGCGTTTTCTTCTTCTTTTCAAGGCATTGGCTTGCATATTTTTGTCTTATATATTTTTTTCTTTACACGATAAAAATAAAATAATTAAAAATCAAAAAAAAGAAAAAGAAAAAGAAAAATTAGTGCATAATATGTATATATATATAAGGAATTCAAAGTGCATGAAAATATAAAAGCTGCAATAAAGTAAAATATGTCTGGAAATGCGATAAATAAAAGGAAGTTAAATACTAGGGTAGTGCTGTCAGGGTGGAATGAGTCATGTGGTAGGTTTCTTATCCTGGCTTGATCCACGAATCTCAGCTATCTCCCTCCGAAGCTCGTCGATCGCCTGATGTAGAGCATCGGTCTCCGAGGCATGAGTGAGATCAGAAACCTGCATCTGTAACTCTAAGTCTGCCACTTCCTGCTTGAGCAGGGCAGTCTCCTTGCGGAGCTCATAAATCTGTGTTTGTAGGTCAGGTGGCTGCAGAGACATATTGTTAGACATAACAGTGATTCGGGGAGTAAGAGGTGTAGGAGTGTACTCAGCGGCGGGAGGCGATTTCGGCTCTTCGACAGTCTCTCCATAACCCTCTAGAGCATAACTCCGATTGGCAGGATCATGGACACTGGTCATCAGCGGATCTGGTAATGTAAAGTAGTGTATCGCTTCACCGTCGATCAGCAATCTAAACATGTTGGGCTCAAAAGAAGCCCTCCTCATCAGTCCTCTATCAAGACAAAAATCAATATCCAGGGTGGTGTAGCAGCAGAAGGTCCTGAGGTGCAATAGCTTGCGAGACAAACCCAATGCAGTAGCAATCTGTGTAACAATCCCACCGACATGGATGATTCCTACTGATGATCTGGCAACACTAGCAAGGCCCTTCAGTAGAAAATTGCCACAAGCAACAGGGCGAGACTGAGTCGCACAAAACAGTAGGAAAATCTCCTCTTCACTTAGCAGTGTCTCTGTATCTGGAAAACCTAGGAAAGAATGTGCTAGAATCATCTGGAAGTACCTCAATGCAGGGTTGTGGATTACCTGAGAAAACTGGGTAGAAGGATCTTGGCTCCCTCCGCCTGATATTTTAGTCCAAAACTTTTCCACTTCTCTGCTCATAAAATACCCCATCGGAGTCTCTGGAATAGCATCAGGAGTAGTCTGGAAACCTAGTAAATCACCAAACTCTTTGTGAGAGAATGAGTAGTCAATCCCGAACAACCTGAAAACAGCGAGTCCATCGGGTCCAGCCCAAGGGTCATGATGAAACGAGCTGAGGAACTCAAGAGTCAAGTTCCTATAAGTGTTGTTCCTGTCGTCAAACTGGTCCCACTGGAGTTGATGGCATAAAAATCTGACGCTTGGCTCTATCCCCAAGGCATCCATGCAGTCATGGTCAGGGTACCTGGTAGGAGCCATAGGGCGTCTCATGTGAACATAGTAACGCTCTCTCTGTGCATCATCTCTAAAGGCCACGTGCATGTCATCAGGGTTCTGCATTCTGTACAAGGTTAGCAAACAAGTCCTGAAAGCACATAAAACATTCAATCGTGAGTCCTGACATAATAATAAAATAAACAAAATAAAGTAAAAATAAAAATAAAAAGTACAAAAATAAGAAAAACCATGGGTTGCCTCCCAGGCAGCGCTTGTTTAACGTCATTAGCTCGACGACCGATATTTAAACATCATTGGAAGGATATGGTGGATCACTCAGAGTATGACAGGTGTTTGTTGTTGAAATGTCACCTCCTTCGTAGGGCTTCAACCTCTGTCCATTGACTATGAACGATTTACATGTTTGGTTCTTGATTTCAATAGCGCCGGATCTCAGGATCTTAGATACTTCGAAAGGGCCAGTCCATCTCGAACAGAGTTTACCTAGAAATAGTCGTAACCTAGAATCGAACAGGAGAACAAGATCGCCTATTTTGAAGTCTCTTCTTATGATTCTTTTGTCATGCCAAGCTTTTGTTCTTTCTTTGTATATGATGGCATTTTCGTAGGTAGATTGTCTGAGCTCTTCTAATTTGTGGATATCAAGGATACGTTTCTCACCAGCTGTCAAGTAATCCAAATTCAAAGTTTTGATGGCCCAATAGGCCTTATGCTCCAACTCAAATGGTAAGTGACATGATTTTCCATAGACCAGTTGATAAGGGGTTGTTCCTATAGGAGTTTTGAAAGCGGTTCTATAGGCCCATAATGCTTCTTGAAGTTTCTGCGACCAATCTTTTCTAGATATAGAGACAGTCTTCTCGAGGATTTGTTTTATCTCCCTATTAGATACTTCCACTTGTCCATTGGTCTGTGGGTGGTATGGTGTTGCTACTCTATGCTTAACTCCATACTTGCTTAAAAGTTTATCAAATATTCTCGATATGAAGTGTGATCCTCCATCACTTATGACTAAACGGGGTGTTCCAAACCTGGGAAATATATAATTCTTGAATAATTTGATGACTACTCTGGTGTCGTTTGTGGGTGCGGCGATAGCTTCAATCCATTTAGACACGTAGTCAACAGCTACTAATATGTACTGATTTCCAAAAGATGGTGGGAACGGTCCCATAAAGTCCATACCCCATACGTCGAAGAGTTCTACTTCTTGGATATTTCTTAACGGCATTTCATTACGTCTTGAAATATTTCCTGTGCGTTGGCATCTGTCACACTTGACAATGAAAGCATGGACATCACGCCACATAGTAGGCCAGAATAGGCCAGCTTGAAGAATCTTGGCGTAGGTGTTAGATGTGCTTGCATGTCCACCATAGGGTGCAGAGTGACAATGCTCAATTATATTATTTACCTCTTCTTCTGGAACACAACGGCGGAAAATGCCATCTTCACCTCTCTTGAAAAGAAATGGATCGTCCCAATAGAAGTTTCTCACATCACTATAGAACTTCTTCTTCTGGTGGTAGTTTAGATCAGGGGGTATGATGTCAGCGGCTAGGTAATTAACAAAGTCTGCATACCAAGGTACATTGCTTATAGCTAAGGATTTATGAAATTGCTCATGAGGGTCTGGGTTATCATCTTCAATGGTTTCTAGTTGGGCTATCAGTCTATCGTAGGCAAAATCGTCATTTATGGGTACTGGATCAGGTTTCAGGTATTCTAGCCTAGATAGGTGATCAGCTACCACATTATCAGTGCCTTTCTTGTCACGGATATCCAAATCAAACTCTTGTAATAATAGAATCCATCGAAGTAACCTAGGCTTGGCATCCTTTTTGCTTAGTAAGTAACGAATGGCAGCATGGTCGGTGTAAACTATAATCTTGGCTCCTACTAGATAAGATCTAAATTTGTCTATTGCAAAAACTACAGCTAGGAGCTCTTTTTCGGTTGTTGCGTAGTTGAGCTGTGCAGCGTCTAGGGTTCTACTGGCATAATAAATCACATGTAACTTCTTATCTTTTCTCTGACCTAGAACGGCTCCAACAGCATAATCACTGGCGTCACACATTATCTCAAACGGTTCCGACCAATCAGGGGGTTTCATTATAGGTGCTGAAATCAGAGCTTGCTTCAGAAGATTAAATGCTTCAGTACATTTTTCATCGAAGATGAACTCAGCATCCTTCATTAAAAGACCAGTTAAGGGCTTTGTTATTTTGGAGAAATCCTTGATAAAACGTCGGTAAAATCCGGCATGTCCAAGAAAACTTCTTATCTCCCTGATAGTCTTCGGCGGTTTTAGATTCTCTATGACTTCTATTTTTGCTTTATCTACCTCTATACCTTTTTCGGAAACTATATGTCCTAAAACAATCCCTTCGGTGACCATGAAATGACATTTTTCCCAATTTAGCACAAGGTTTACCTCCACACATCTCTCCAGGATTTTCTCAAGGTTGACAAGACAATTTTTGAAATCTGACCCACAAACTGAGAAATCGTCCATAAATACTTCCATGATTCCATCCAAATAATCAGCAAAGATAGACATCATGCAGCGTTGGAAAGTTGCAGGAGCATTACAAAGTCCAAAAGGCATTCTTCTATAGGCAAAGGTTCCAACTGGGCATGTAAAGGTAGTTTTTTCTTGATCTTCGGGGTGAATAGGTATTTGGAAGAATCCTGAATATCCATCTAAATAACAAAAGTAAGAGTGTCTGGCTAGGCGCTCCAACATTTGGTCTATGAATGGTAATGGGAAATCGTCCTTCCTAGTTGCTTTATTTAATTTTCTATAATCTATGCACATACGCCAACCTCCATCCGTTCTTTTTGCTACAGGTTCGCCCTTCTCGTTTTGCACGACTGTGATGCCTCCCTTTTTAGGTACTACATGCACAGGACTCACCCATTTACTGTCCGAGATCTGATATATTATACCTGCCTCTAGTAACTTAAGAACTTCAGTCTTAACTACAGTACTCATTATAGGATTTATTCTACCTTGGTGTTCTCTAGAAGGTTTTGAATCTTCTTCAAGCAAAATCCGATGCATGCATACGGATGGCCTTATTCCTTTTAGATCAGAGATCTTATATCCTAAGGCTGAGGGGTACCTACGTAAAACTTCTAATAATTGATCGGTTTCTTCTTGGTTTAAGGTAGCACTGACTATAACTGGACGGTTCATATCTTCATCAAGAAATTCATATCTCAGGTTTTTAGGCAGTTCCTTAAGTTTTACGGTCGGTTTTATAGGGCAAGGCATAGGATCTGGGGTAAGAGATAAACATTCGTGAAGGTTATCAGCAATGTAGGGTGTTTTATAATTGTCATCTTCCAAAATAAGGGTTGATGGCAATTTTATAGATTCAGTTTCTTCTTCTTGTTCTAATTCCCTAATACATTCTTCGATGATATCTAAGGCATAACAAGAATATCCTATCACAGGTGCCATAAGAAATTTTGACAATATAAATTCTATCTTCTGGCCACCTACCTCAAAAGTTAGTTTTCCCTTTTTAACATCTATTACGGCTCCAGCAGTCGATAAGAACGGTCTACCTAGGAGGATTGGTATGTCGTCATCTTCTTTAATGTCCATGACAACAAAATCAGTAGGTATAAACAGCTGACCTATCCTAACAGGGACGTCTTCAAGTATGCCTATAGGGTTTTTAACGGATCTATCGGCTAATTGCAGTGACATCTTAGTAGGTTGTAATTCTCCTAAGTTTAATCTCTCACAAACTGCTAAAGGCATTAAGCTCACACTAGCTCCTAAGTCTAGAAAAGCTTTTTCGATGACATGATTCCCCAAAACACAAGGAATGGAAAAATTTCCGGGATCTTTATCTTTCTTTGCTAACCTATTTTCGGAAATAGAATTACATTCCACGGGTTTCGGATCTTCGAGTCTACGTTTATTTGTAAGTATGTCTTTGAGAAACTTAGCATAAGAAGGTATTTGGGTGATGGCTTCTGTAAAGGGGATTTCTACGTGAAGTTTTTCTATAACCTTAACGAATTTTTGATATTGATTATCGATTTGGGTTTTCTTTAATCTTTGAGGGTAAGGTATTGGTGGTTTGTATGGCGGTGGCGGTACATAGGTTTTATTTTTAGGTTCTTCTCCTTTTTCTTGACTTTCCGGGGTTTCAGGCTTCTCTGGTTCCTTTTCCTCATTCCTCTCAGAAGTTTCGGGCTCACTTAATCTAGGGTTTAAAGGTTCCTTATAAGCGGTTCCACTTCGTAGAGTAATGGCATTAGCTTGCCCTTTCGGGTTTTGTTGAGGTTGTCCAGGGAACTGTCCTCCAGGTGTAGTCTGTGGGGCTTGGTTTAACGCTACCTGAGAGATCTGGGTTTCAAGCATCTTATTATGAGTAATAATTTGATCAACCTTGGTTCCTAACTTGGTAATTAGTTCGTTAACATGGACGTTATGGTTCATGAACTCTTTGTTTTGTTGTTTTTGAGCAACGATAAAATCTTTTACAACTTCCTCAAAGCTCGGGCTAGGTGGTACAGGTTGCATAGGTTGATTTGTTCTAGGGGCTTGGTAACCTTGTTGTCTCGGAGGTGCGGTATTTTGGATAGGGTTATTATTTTTGTAGGAGAAGTTTGGGTGATTCCTCCATCCAGGGTTATATGTGTTTGAAAATGGGTTCCCTTGGGTATAGTTCACTTGCTCAGTGTTGGTTTCATTCAACAGATTGCATTCGGCGGATTGGTGTCCTTGCGTTCCACATATCTCACAATTCGGCGAAACTGCGGCAACATTATTCGGAGTTGTACACATATGTTCGACTCTAAGGGCCAACGCGTCCATTTTAGCCTGCATCATGTCTATAGAGCTTAGCTCATGTATTCCTCCTTGGGCTTCCTTCTTTTCCACTGTCGCTCGTTCTACTCCCCATGATTGATGGTTTTGGGCCATATCCTCGATAAGGGCACTAGCTTCAGGGTAAGGTTTGTTCATCAGTGCGCCACCAGCGGCAGCGTCGATGGTCATTTTAGTGTTATAAAGAAGTCCATTATAGAAGGTTTGGATGATTAGCCAATTCTCTAGGCCATGGTGTGGGCATGCTCTTAATAGTTCTTTATATCTCTCCCAGGCTTCGAACAACGACTCTCCTTGGTGTTGGGTAAATCTAGTTATTAGGTTTCGAAGAAGAGCGGTCTTACTTGGGGGAAAATATCTAGCAAGGAAAACTTTTCTAAGGTCATCCCAAGTTGTTATTGAATTGGGTGGAAGGGAATCTAACCATGATAGAGCTTTATCTCTGAGGGAAAAGGGAAATAATCTTAAGCGTATTGCCTCAGGAGAAGCTCCATTGGTTTTAAAGGTGTCTGCTAATTGAAGAAAGTTTTTTAAATGTTGGTTCGGGTTATCAGTAGCGAGACCTGCGAATTGTCTCTGTTGCACTAATTGCAGCAGGGATGGCTTAAGTTCAAAATTATTGGCTGGGATAGCGGGGTTTACTATACTGGAACTAGGTTCCTCGTTTGATGGTTGGGCGAAGTCCTTAAGAGGTCTTCGATTTTGATCTTCGGCCATAGCTCTCCTATTCCTATGGAAAAATAAACGTGCGCGAGCGTAACGTTCAGGTTCAGCTAGAGGGTCTACTAAACTTCCGGCACTGCGAGTCTTTCGCATTGACCGGTGGGTAACAACCTTAGTCTAAACGGTATAACTACAGGGTAATGAAATTTGACGATATTGGTCCCCGGCAACGGCGCCAAAAAACTTGATGCGTGTTTTTCGCAAGTGTACGAATCACGTCAAAGTAATATAAAAGATTATCGAATCCACAGAGACCAAGTGTCAATCTATCGTACCTGTTGTTATGGTGTTTATCTAAGGCAACTATTTTTAAGGGTTTTAGTAAGGGTGCAATGGTAAATAAAATTATAATTTTAAATAATAAATAAAAGACAGGCTCGAATGTAATTCACGTAATCAATGATAATCCAGTACTTGTTAATGGAACTACTTATGGGCAATGTTTTCTCCTTTGAAAAGAACTAATTTAACAGGAACTGTCGCTTTCGCGTATTCAGAACCGAGTTGTACTCTCTAATCAACCCCTCCTATTGTCACGGATAAAAAGGTGCGTACTGCGTTAGAGTAGTAAACCTATTTTTAAGAAATATAGTTTCTTAACAAAGTTGAAAAGTATTTTAACCTGGACTTCTTAGCAAAAAGAGGTTCTTATGAACCAGACTCTAAATCTCATAACGCGTCCGAAAATCGTTTTAAAATCTCTTTTCTTTTTAATCTAAAAACTCCTAATGAACTATACAAAGCGCTTTTGGCTGTTTTTGAAATAGTTAAAAACAATTACTTGAATTGAAAGATAAAATAGCCCTTAGGTGTTTCCACGAACAATTATACTGATTACTGGTTTAATTACGATCCTTACATTCTAACCTTTATGGGATTAGTTAGACATGATAAAGTAAATATTCTTTTTATAGTTTTTCATATGAGTAATTTAAAGCGAGTGCGGGAAATAAACAAAGTAAATGTGCGAGTGCGGGAAATAAACAACGTAAATGTGCGAGTGCGGGAAATAAACAAAGTAAATGTGCGAGTGCGGGAAATAAACAACGTAAATGTGCGAGTGCGGGAAATAAACAAAGTAAAGTGCGAGAAAATAAATAAAAGTAAAGCAATGCGGAAAAATAAAATATGAACTGGAATTAAAATGGCGGCAGGATTAACTTCCTCCAGAGTGCTCCAAAACTCGAACCACAGACAGATTACAGACTCGATCACTCGATTGCAGAGGCACCCCGATGTGGAATGGCAACTGCTTTATAACTGATATATGCCTAGAGAATTCTAATTCTGGATGAAGAAAAACGAAAATCTAAGGTCCTATTTATAGGAGAAACTGAAAGCGCGAAATGACCGGGACGCCCCTCCACTAAAAAGTGGAGGTTGTGGATTTTTGCCTTGTGGCGCCCGCCACAAGGTCATGGCGCCCGCCATGGTCCCTACAGGGGATGATGGAGTGGGGATCGTGGGTCTTGGAGGTTGAGGAGTGGTCTTGAGACGTGGCCACGTCATGGCTAACCCCATGGCGCCCGCCACAGTGGGTGCCGTAAGTGCAAAATGCTGAATTTCTAGGTTTTCGTCCGTTTTCACTCCTTTTTCGCTCCTTTTCCCGATTCAAGCTCCGATTCACCGGAAGGGAAGACACGCCTAGTCACCAAGAAATTGCAAATGGCATTCATCTTAGCCTTGAAGATGTTCAAGCACACCTGATCACCAAGGAAGGAGTCTTTGGGTTCCCCGCTGACTTTTTGATTGAAAAAGTCCGTTACCATGCTGAAAGGAAGGAGGCTCTCATCTTGGAAGCCAATTTTGCTCTGTTGGTCTATGGGACTTTCTGGTTCCCTAAAATTGACAGTTTTGTTGATATGGATGCAATCAAGCTGTTCATACTCAAGAATCCAGTACCCACCTTGCTTGCTGATATGTACTTCTCGATTCACTCAAAGAATGCCGAAGGAGGAGGACACATTGTATGTTGTACCGCCTTGCTATACTCATGGTTCATCGCTCGTTTGACTTGGCATCCGTCCCTTTGGGACGAAGTAGCAACACCTCAATGGTCCGAGATACTTATGGCCCTCACCCATTCGGACATTGTTTGGTATGATCCCGCCTATGGAGGCGTACCTATGATTCCTAGCATCGGAGGATTCCCCAACATACCGCTTATTGGAAGAGAAGGATGTATAAGTTACAATCCCGCTTTGGCCCGTAGACAGTTTGGACACCCTATGATCCAAATACCTGACCCAGTTTCGTTGGAAGAGATATATTTCAAAGGAGAAGAGGACCTAGATCTAAAGACTGTCATCATTTATGCATGGAAATATATTGATATGGAAGGAACAGTTGCTTCAGGATACCCCAGCTGTGCTGTTTCCAAGGATTATCTGCATTGGGTACGAAAAAGGGCTCTCGATCTCAAGATGCCTTTTCCTTTCCATGAACCTATGGTATTATCTCCTCATGACCCCGACTGGTTCGATGTGGATGAAATAGAACAAGTGAGGATTGCTTTAGATGAAGCCCGGAAATTGAGGACTGCTTGGAAGAATAAGTTCTTCACCCTCAAGGTAGGGAAGGAAAGACTTCAAAAGACTCCGGAAATAGAAGTTGCCAGAAAGAGAAAGGCGCAAGGAGATTTATTTTCTCCTCATGCCTCTTCAAGTGTTGTTACCAGTGATGATCTCCCCTCAAATACTATGGCTTGGAAGGAGTGTGTGGAATGACTCATCATCGAGAAAGCGGCGTTGCAGGATCGTATTGACCAGCTGACCAAGGAGCTCCGTACAAAGGAGAAGACCATGGAGTAGAGTTCTAAGTTTTCCTTTTGCTTTCGTCGTAATAAACTCTTGAAAGAGTACTTTGTTTTCATTGTTTCTCAAAAATAAAAAGTTTTTCAATTATCCTACATTATAACACTGAAAAACACTTTGAGTTTCTTGAAGTATCCTCCTACATCTGCATTCTCGCATTAGCATTCTGCATTTAGCATGGCATTTTACATTTGTGCATGTGTCTTTCCTTTGTTGTGGCTCATTTCGGTTTTCCATCTTTGCTGTCAGTCGCCGTCTCTACCATCTGACCAAGCCGGAAGTATCATTAAAGGATAGTGAGGAGAACAAAGACATGGATCGCATGACTAGCTTCAGAGTAAGGTCTAATCCGACACTTCGACGTCCCTCCGACAACTTTGTTCCTGTGCAACTTCAGCCTGTGCAAGAAAAGGAAATGGACGATCCGGAGCTTACAGCATTCGAGAATGAATTTCGTGACTTCGAGGAACGATGGAAAATGATGAAGAGGAACCGTGCGCCTGATTTTCATACTCATGACCTGCACCTAGTTCCAAACCTAGTTGTCCCCCTAGGATTCCAGATGCCCGCCTTCGAAGTGTACAAAGGTACAATTTGTCCAAGGTATCACTTGATGATGTTTTGTCAGAAGATGACCGCCTATCTTGGGAACGACCAACTATTGATTCATTGCTTCCAAGAAAGTTTGTGTAGAGCACCATTAGCATGGTATATGAAGCTACAAAGGAATCACATTCAGTCTTGGGAAGACTTAACTTTTGCTTTTGTGAAGCAATACCATCATAACTTGGGCATAGCCCCGAACAATAAAGATGACTGTGGACCTTCCAGAGAATTCATAGCTCCGGTACCCCATCCTCAGCACCAATATGCGATGTCCGCTCAGCGTGAACAACAACCACCTCCTAGGCAGAGGTTGGCCTCTCCAGATCAACCACAGAATCGACGATTTCGGAAAAGGTATCAAAGGATGACTCCAGATACACCAAGGGAAGTAATTCCTCAGTTTGATCCCATCCCTGTGAAATATGCTGATTTGTTTCCAGCTCTAATTCAAAGAGAGCATATCCAGACAAGAGCTCCACCCAAGGTACCTAATAAGTTTCCATACTGGTACAAAGCCAACAAATTTTGCCTGTATCATCAAGGTGCTCCGGGGCACGACATTGAGAGCTGTTACGGTATGAAGGCGGACGTTCAAAATTTGGTCAAAAGTGGAGTCTTGTTCTTTGAGGGTTCTGTCCCTTATGTGCGAGATAGCCCCATGTCTCGACAAGGTTCGTCCTCCCCAGGCATGGTTCAAGGTCGTCAATGCCGTGTCTGAAAGCTGCGCACCAGACATTTCTGCATATCTTTCCCCTCTACATGAAAGCACAATAAAGATCCTGGAAAGGACTCCCCGAAGAAGTTTATTTCATTTTGTCCATGTTTATTTCTTTGATTGAAAGCATATTTGGCATGTAAGAACTTTCTGTTTTGAATAAGTAATGCAATAACTGTTTGTCTTGAAGAAATCCATTCGTTTTCACTCAAATAGTTTTTCAAAATTATTTATAACACCGACTTTTACCCGTTCTCTTGCTCTGACAGAAAATTGGAAGGAGGATGATGAAGTAAAACACATGATCTCTTGTTGTATGCTTCGAATAAAAACCCTACTGATGATGTAAGGCATTATTTAAAACCTCCTGAAAGCCAAAATAGTCAACCCTTTCTTTTAAACCTTGATTGAGGATCCGTTCTCTTTCTCCCCAACCCTTTCAAACATCATTTTCTTAACCTGGGGCAGGGTAATATCAAGAATGATGAACAACTTTCAAAAAATCGGGTGGGCATAAATATACTAACCCTTTCTACCTCCATTTTATCAGTCACAAATTAAACCCATATACGTCCCTCAAAGTCCTAATTGAAGGAAGGTTTAATTTGAAAGCATACTCGATGAGATATTGTTTCCTGACTCCTTGAGCTATGCTCAAATTTAAATCGGCTTTATAAATAATGATTCAATTTGTATCCTAACTAGTGGTTTCGATCACAAGTTATTGCGATACCCCTTTTCAAAACTTCAAGACAAACGCGTGTTGCATTAACCATGTCAAAATGGATATTTCAAATGTGCTAAACACGCTTGACATCTTAGAAAGACCATATACAAACATTGATGTTGATATTTGAAGACTTTGCTGACTTGGGGCAAGTCATTCTTCCCAAGAAAATTCCATTCGCGCAAGTCTTGGGTTCAACTAGAAGAAATTCAAGGACTCGCTTACCACCAATCAGGGGCAGTTACGTCGAGATTCGGTGAATCTCTAGAGAGTTTGAAAACAATGGGGCATTTGGACGTCATGTTTTCTATAAAATCCTCTCAAGACGTTTTTCTCCTCAACCATGTGATTTGGGGCATTTGAAGATTGGAGCGAAAAGATGTATATTTCATCCTCAGGAAGCTCAATCCCAACATATTCAACAACTATGACGACCCAGGATATTTATTTTATCCCCTATGCAACTTCGGTTTGGGTACCTCCTTCTACAATTTCATACAACACGTCAAACTTATCAAGATGATACATCCCCAATTGGATTGATCATTTTCCCAAGATAAATTTTGAAGTTTTGAAGCAGGATGGGGATCCTACATCTAGTTCTCCATTTATCCTCAGTGATACTTCTATCTTTGAAGATCGGTCTGATGTTTGTTTCGAGACGTTTACCCCATCTTCGGTCGTTGCTTTCGTCTGTCTTGTCAGCATAAGCATACACGTATCATATAAGTAGATAGCATAACATTTGCATTTTGTGCATCCTCTGTATGTTTTACTCTATCTCTTCTATTGCGTTTACCCTTGGGTATTTGGGCGTGTCTTACTCCTTCCAAATAGAATTGTCAGCCCTAAGCAGAAAAAACTCAATATTTCTATTTCCCCACGAAGTTCGATCCTCGTGGAAGACAGTTATTTCAGTACATTCCCATTGGAGTTTATGCCTCTATGGTTGAGTCTTGCTTGACAGTTTCTCTTCGGTTACTTCCCGAATTGAACTTCGGTCTTTGGCAATCACGCTATGAACATCTCCAGCTTTTGAGCATGGATCAAGGGTGCATTTATTTTGCACTTTGACATCATAAGGATCACCATTGAAGGCGCAACGTTTCTTCAGCAACATTACAAGATTCCCTCAATAACTCACAGTCGAAAAACAGAAGATCTCTTTATTTGAGCAACTCGTTTTGGGCAGATTTATTCTCAAAACGGCAAACAACAATTTCATCAAGACAATCTGTCCTTCCCTAGTGGATTATTTCAAGATTATCAAGTCAAAACAAAGTACATTACAGATACTTCCCCATTTGAGGATTTCTGCTACAACAATCTCACATATCTTACAATTACAGCAAAGATACTCCTCAAAAATGATCTTCCCCAGAGAGTTCATTATGAGTACTATCAATGACATATCTACTTACAAGAGGACACTCCACAAATCAACCGGTTTACAACTCCTTTGAAGATCCCCGGTGCATGCATTCTACAAATTGCTAATACAATACAAATTGCATCTACAATTACAAGTACAAGATCACATCTACAAAATTCTACAATTACAGATTACATCGACAACATTTACATCAACAATTCTACAGTGTTACAATTTACAACCTACAATCTACAATGACACTATGGCTCACAGCCGAACATCTACATCAACATTACAATTTACAACTACAGTTACATCTACAATCCACAAATCACAACCCCCTATGAAGGTGCTCTCACGAGTTCTCATCATTTCGGGAAGGAACCGAGACCAGCTCATGGTTCCCATACCATGGTGCAAGGGGAAGTTCAACATCAGGAACCGAGACCAGCTCATGGTCCCCATACCATGATGCAAGGGGAAGTTCAACATCAGGAACCGAGACCAGCTCATGACTCCCATATCATGATGCTCGGGGAAGCTCTTCCACTACAACATCTACAACGACATTTACATCTACAGTGATTACATCTACATCTACAAAGTCTTGACATTTCAGACAGAGACCGAGACCAGCTCATGGTATCCTTATCATGATGCTCGGGGAAGTCATACATTTTATTATTTCAAGTTGAGTTCCAAAAGAAAAGATATGCAAAAAAAAAGAAAAAAAAAAGAAAAAAAAAAAGAAAAGAAAAAAAAAAGAGAGAAAAAGAAAAAATAAGAATGAACCATCAACTCAATTCATCTGGATTATTACCAACTACAACATTATGATAATAAACATATCCTTCGACTAAAAGTTTATTTCCCATCACCATGTCCTTAGTGTATGAGATACTGATTTACTTCCGAGTATTCCCCAGTGATGTTGGTTTCCCATCCCCGCGGAGTCTTGTTGTGTCGTGTTCAGTTCCCTCCTGTGGCGCCATTTCTTCACAGGATCGTCTGTCTGGCATTCTCATATCATTACATATCATTTGCATTCGGTGGTTTCTTACGGCCAAAAATTCGAGCAATGTTTATATTTAAGTCCCTCCTATCTCGTCGAGACGGAGATTTCAATCTCCATATCTCCGAACAGGAGTAACTTAAATAGGGGCATCTGTTGCACCCTAATTTTTGACCGTAAGATCCTACCTCTTTTTGCGCTTTTTATATTATTATTTGACTTTATTTTAATATTTTATATCTATGTGACTAACCAATTCGTGCAGAAGCAGCAATATCGAGTGGAGATAACATTCATTCTCATAGTCAATCATTATGCAGAGCTAACCGTTTTAACCAATTTGCCTGTTTTGTCTTGTGAAGTTAGGTTTACTGCTAAAAGTTCGGGAAGTCATAAAAGTTTTACGTGTACCCCTTACCCACCATAGGTCATACTGAATTATTATGGAAAATCTTACCCTCACTCTTATGGTCTCATATGTCAACACGAGGTTTGCATTCCAAGAGCTCTTAGAGGTTTCTCACTTGTGGGTTGTGAGTTTGAGCTTAAAAAAAAACAAAGGGAGTATGTTCATGACAAGCTTGCTTTATGAAGAGGATTTATCTAAAAATATGTTGAGGAGTCCATCTAATGAGACGTATTCATGAACTTGTGAAAAGGATTACAAGTGACACTTGATAATAAGTTTTTGAATACAAAGTCTTTGAAGTAATTTTATGCTGGGCCAAAGGGTTATTGTGTGATTATTCCGAAATGTTATCACGATATGTGTTTGAAATACTCAGTTGGATATTGCACACCAAAAGTACGTTTTGAAATGAACTGAAGGATAAATTGACATAGTTACATTTTTCAACAAGTTCAAAAAGTACACAGGATCCTTCATTTTCTTGCATAATACAGTTGTTACAGCAAACCAGAGTGAAGTTCACTTTTATCCGCATTAGCATTGGTTTCAACTTTTGTTACATGATCCTACAAGCTACCTTATCCGTTCTACACGGCTCAGAACCACCATAACATGCCATCAATTTGTAAAATGCAAGCAATCTTGGATTTCGCAGCATCGCACGTTTCGATATCAGCAATGATTCAGCAAGAGTTGACTCAAGAGATTCATTAGGAAAGTGATAGATTTCTCAATCATCTTACCGCATTGCGTGGTGAAAGTCGCTACCAGTAGTAGATTCCAAACTACGGGAATCTCTCGGTTATACCAGAAGATACCTGCAACATCAGCAACAACAGTTAATACATTAATGACAACAGTTTACTTATCAAGTATGCATCAAGGAAGACAAGGTTCTACATAGCAGGACATTTGTGCATTACCCTCTCAACTGATAACCACATTCTGCATTAAGGAAGTTAGTGAGTGAGTGTCTTATGTACGAATTGGCGGCAACCGGCATCCAAAGCGTATCAGACAAGCAAATTTATTCCTCAATCGGCTCAACACCAACCTGGAAATAGGCATGAAAACTCTCATCAATAGAACACTACTCATTGGAAATCTGACAGCATTGAAACACTTAGATCTCAGCTTTAACAAGTTAAATGGAGCCATTCCAAATAGCTATGCTAACGTGAGCAGTGCGAATTCCATATTTTGTAACTAGAAATCTTCTCACTGGATCAATGCCTCTTGCTTGGGGAATACATACTGATGTAGATTTTTCATACAATAATTTCACCATCAATCAAAAGAATCAGGTCCAGGCATCAACAAACTTAACTGGGCTGCAAATTTAGAGAACAATGTCACTTGTAGCTGCTCTATAGCTGGTGACAATGTCTGCCGTGTTGTTACAATAATTTGGAACAAGCAAAGTCTTCCCGGCACTCTCCCACGAGAACTGAATAGGTTGCATCACCTTCAAATAATTGACCTCTCTCGCGATTACTTGAACGATACAATTCTCCGTGTCTTATGCATTTAGTGTGATGGACAATGATATGAACAGGCAGTTACCGTCGCAACTACCATCTTATAGTGATTTTGTTGGCAGCAGTGATGGACTATCTTCATTGAACTTCACACCTTATCCAAACCTACAAGAATTTAAGTACAACCAGTGGAATTCCTGCAACAACACAGGTGACATATCAGTACATTTTGAGTACGCTCAGGTCAGAATGCAAGAGCAACATCATTCACCAAATTTGTAAGGATTGAAGACAGTGGAGATAATAAGATACAAACAGCCGCCATAACGCGCCCCAACCACCGCTATCAAAACACATGAAAAGGAAAAGTAAACACGTATCAGTTTGAACAAAACTTCAAGAACAGGGACGAAGTTTGAAATGTACCCCGTGTTCAGCTTGCAATCGCTACGTTTCACCACCAGTCTTTTCATGGAAGTTCTCGCCGATACGTCAAACAAATTTCCCTCTGGGTTTCTAATTCGTCACCCAGCCCAACATCGCATCTGTTATCCGCACCTGTTAAAAGGCAAAATCAGATTAGCATTTTACTTGGGGAGAATATTCCATAAAAATCCAATCAAATCCAATATCGTTTTTGAATGAAATCAAAGATTGAAATCAAATCAGACAGAAGAGGAAATATTTCAAATCTCGCATGAACTAAGAATGGAAAGATCCAATCGGGGTTTTAAAGGCAGCAATCAATTCTCGGATCATAAATCTTGACCTAGAGCCTATATAAGAGGATCAAAGCCAAGAAAGCGAAGGGAGGAAAAAAATCGATAACAGCAGAAAGAACCTAGAAAACTCGTAACGGAGAAAGGAAACTTATCTTCTCAAGTTGCTGACGAAGCGATCCCAGTCCGCCACGGATCCAAGTTATCGAAACCTCATCATCACCATCCCAGACGCCGCCGCTGTCTACAATCGGTAAACCCTCACTCTTGTCAATACTAATAAATCATTGATGTGTCTAGTTTGCTTTCAGGTTTAAAAATGGCGAAAAGGAAAACGATGAATGAAGAAGCGAGCTTGATTCGGAGAGAAGGATAGGGTATCGAAACGCGATTTGGGGGTGAAATAGCTAGGGTTCCACCGTTATTCCCTTCTGCTTGTTTATCGTGTTTGTAATCTTTTGGTAAATCACTAACACCACACACACCGTTAACCTTTAATCTCTCTACTAATTGCTAATTATTTGTCTTAACCACCAATTAAAACAAGTTGATCAGCCTTTATCTAACCTAATCATTTAATTTAATTTTAGCTTAAGTAATAAACCCTTCATTTAATCTTTTAATCAGCTCTTTTTATTATTTAGTTAATTGGCCATAATTAACCTTTTTTTTCCTTTGATTAAGCTAATCCTTTTAATTAAACCTTTTTATGTATATAAGGGCTAGAAAACTATTTTATCTTAAAAAAACATTTTCATAATTAACTTTTAACTAGTTATTTATTTGATTTAATAATTAATCAACTTCTGTTAATATTTAATAAAAAGATAGAAATAATATTTAAAAAAAAACCTTCTAATCTAATTAACCTTTTTATTTTATTAAGCTTTTAACAAAAAAAAACTCAAGATTTATTAGTAAGGAAACTACATTAATAATTAACAATTATTCAGCGGCTCATCATTTTAAAATCTCATTAACTCACATCTAAGCCCCTTTCACTAGTCAAATTACTTTTCTTAGTAAATTAATTCAACTTTTATTTTCTAAATTAATTCCACCAAAATAATTAACTTTTTTTTTTAAGTCAACTTCAACCAGTAAATTCAACTTTTATTAAAACTCTTTTAAAATCAATCTCCTCAATCCAACCTAATCGTGCACAACCACTTCACGACACATCTACTCACATACATCTTAGCGCTTTCATGCATATATATTATTTATCTTTATCTGCTTTTATCTTATTCACAATACACACACTCACCTAGCGCTTTCATGCGTATGTGTATGATTTATCTTTCCGCAATTTACTTTACAGTCATTTAATATTATCGCATATTTATATTTATGCATCGCATTCGTCCAAATGAAAAACCTACACATAATTCAACGTTGTGTGTAGTTGCACATCATTTGCATCATATTCCCTTCGATCCTTGATTCTTCAAGTTGATCATTTAAGTTTAGGACCTACCCCATAGGAAGGACCTTAATCTTCACAACATAGAAACAAACAATCAAACACAATACAATCTTACAAACACATTAGAGAATAGATGTTAATCATCTTAAGTGAGATATAATCTCCACCCCCACAACAATACAATCAAACATGTAGGGACTTTGCCTTAAGAGCGATAAAGGCATACTTGGCGATCATTCGAGTATGTAAGACCTTTTCTTAAGACGATGCAAAGATCATTTCCTACAACCCCCTTTACATTTGTGGTGGTTACATCTCCCTTAACATGAAGACTCATTTCTTCTCCTAAACCCAATCAAAACAACTACCCTAAACCCGTAGGAACTTTGGCCACAGTCAAAGAGCTCCTCAAACCCTTCAGGGTGAACTACAAAATACTCTGATTCCACTCCCCATAAGGATATGTAGGCATAAGATGCGACATCTTATCGAGTATACTTAGAAATAAACCCCTAGGTCTTTATCCTTTAAGCAGATAACACTTAACAGTAAACAAACATAAAACAAGAGGTTCCTGTAGAGTACTACAGAAACTTAGGATGCTAGTACCTTCCCTAAGTTTAACCAACCCCCGAACCTAAACAATCCAGCTTGCATTTGCATTGCATCGTGGGAATTTCGATCTTTATCCCTTCCTTTGGACAAATCAAAGTTCGGTTGCAAATTGAATTAAAGATTCAAACTAATCAATAGTTTGGTATCCAAATTTCACCGCGACAACTAGGAGAGTTCTTCAACTAGAACCCTAGGATAGAGTTTGTCAACTCTATATGAGAATCATCGTCATGATTTCTTACTTCCCCTTTTGAATATTACAATTTAGATTAGGGAGTTTTGTCAAACTCCACACAAACATTGTCATGTTTGTTCCCCCTTGAACCTTGATCATAATCAAGTGTTCTTCATCCATTGTGAGGTGAAATACGATTGCTCTGATTCTATCCTAGTTAGGATACGTAGGCAGAAGATGCGATGTCTTTGCGAGCACACTTAAAAAACCATCTAGGTCTTTACCTATCCCTAATCCATATCCCAAATCTATAGTACATATTCACAAACTTAGCAAACAATCAAAAAAGAGGTTCATGTAGAGTACTACAGATGCTTAGGGTGCTAACACCTTCCCTAGGTATAACCAACCCCCGATCCCCTAATCTCTAAAGCATTGTCGTTACATCGCGAAAAAGGTTTTTCTTTCTTTAGACCTTTCCTTTGGATAAAATAAAGTTCGGTTGTAAAAGAATTAAGATTCAAGTTAATTTAATAGCTTGATATCCAATTTTCACCGCAACACCCACTTAGATTCAATTCCGTAATATTCACAAACAACTAAAAATGCAATTTCTAACCGCTGAATATATTTCCAATTTCATCGCTTAATTCTATATATGATATGTTCATCGCTATCATCATCTACGCATCAATTTATAATTTTCAATTATCATTGCTATTATCCATTATTATCCATTGCGCTTTATTTTTATCGCTTAATTCCCTCTGAAGGAAAGGTTCATATGCTTGACCCCTGTGTCAATACCTTTACCCTCACCCTAGCCTTAGGATTTGAGTCCCCATACTCACATTTTAGGCATCCCTCCGTGTACATTTGCCCTTTATCCTAGCCTTAGCATTGGGAGTCGTCGTACTCCATGTAAGTTTCCCATCGTGGAATACTTATCCCACACCCTTTCAACTTAACTTTATAATGTAGAATAGGAGTCCCCGTACTCCAAAATAAGCGCTTCCCTATGAACTTTTATTTTCCCCCGGGAACCTTGACCACAGTCAAGAAGTTCCTCATCTCCCTTTGTGAGGGCAACTACGATTACTCTGATTCCATCCCTTACCCCGGATACGTTAACACAAGATGCGAGTCTTGGCGAGTATACTTAGGACTAACCCCTTAGGTCCTTCTCTTCACCCTTAACCTTTAGGATTACCCTTAAGTAGATAACTATAGCAATAGCACATTTAAACAAGAGGTTCCTGTAGAGTACTACAGAGGTTTAGGATGCTAATACCTTCCCTAAGTTTAACCAACCCCCGAACCTTAGATCTCTCCCCGCATTGTGTTTACGATGCAAAAAAGATTTTCCCCTTTCTTTAACCTTTCCTTCGGATAAATCAAAGACCGGTTGTAAATGAATTAAGATTCAAGTTAATCAATAGCTTGGCATCCAAATTTCACCACAACAGAAAATGGCGACTTCACTGGGGAAATTTTTTTATCTTTTGAGGGTTATCCCTATCTTTTTTTTTATGTTTGCTTTTGCTTATTAGCTGCTTATATATAATTGTTGTACCTTGCTTGGGGTTTATATTGTTGTTGTGAGACAAGTCCTACACCCGGATTTGAGTGAACTTAAGATAGGATAGTGATATGTTTGACGAGGCTTATAGGGGGTTGAATCTCGACCAAGTTGACTCGAAAATCACGCTCAGTTGAGACCCTTTCGAAAATGGTTCGGTTGAACGAGTTATCGTGAAAAATTTTACTATTGTCGATTGGAGTCTATGATACTGAGGACCGTAGTTATCTTAACCCCACTTTGGCCTTTATTAGGATGTAGTGCGAGGACTATGAGGGAGTACTCTCGAAATAGTTGTTACGCGATACTACACTCAAAAGAGGTTCTCTTGAGAATATTATTAACCATCGAGTAATCAGGAAATTGATAATATCCAAAAGATGGACTGATGACTTTGGGCACCATTTTAGAACCCTTGTTCTGCAGGTACAACTAACCTATAGTACATACCTTTTGGAACGGGTAGAATTTAACTCCAATCATTATTCCTCTAACCTAAGACCTTTTGTGTGCTTGTGTGTTTGTACATTGCATCCAACATCACATCATTCCTGGTTTCAAGGAGTTCAACTGTCCTTCGCAAATTAAAAAAAAATCCTGAATTTCAAAACCTAAAACTTTTCAACAGCTTTTCCTAGAAAATATTTGCAATCGACCGTTGAAATCCTTGAAACCTTGCATTGCATTAACATCATGTCTTGCATTGCATTTTCCTCCCGGTTTCTCATTCCCAGTTGTCTTTATCTTTCAGTGTTCCTTTGGGTCGTCAAGCTGATTCCTCGACACAGATATCAGACTAGAGCTAACTTTAGACGCAAGATGTCAGAACAAGAGGAACATAATGCGGAAGTCCGAATGGAGATCGACGAGTTGAAAGCAGGTATGACTAGGCTTACCGAGATGCTTCAAGTACTGATTGCCAGAGGAGAGCCACCTCAGAGGACCGTCATTCAGGAAGTTTCAAGTGTTGATCCACCTCTTGTTTCACTGCCGCCCAATACTTGGTCGGAGTTTGGTTTACCTCATAATTACTCTCCACCTATTGCATCTGCTGCTACAATTGGTCAGACTGTCAGACCAGTTTTTCAAGCTCCTGTCTTTACAGAGGCCAGACCTGTGGTCCACACTGTTAATCAAACTGTCCAAGCTCCCTATGAGTACATTGCTGCCCGTGCTCAAGAGGACAACCAGGAAGACTTTGTTGAACCTGAGATTACCCGTGAACAATTTCAAATCATAAACAAGAGACTCCAAGTTGTCGAAGGTACTGATTTCTTCAACGTTGATGCCGATAATATGTGCTTAGTTCCTGGTCTTGTTTTTCCTGCCAAGTTCAAGACTCCTGAGTTTGTGAAGCATCAAGGTTACTCATGTCCAAGAGCCCATCTAGTCATGTATTTCCGAAAGATGGCGGCTTACACCAACAATCAGAAGCTGCTTATCCATTGCTTTCAGGATAGTGTGAGTGGTGCTTCTCTCAAATGGTATATGAACCTAGAGCATAACAGCATCCACTGCTTCCAGGATCTCGCCAATGCTTTTATGAGGCAATACAAATATAATTTTGACATGGATCTCGATCGTCGTCAACTTCAACGTATGTATCAGAGGGAAAAAGAATCATTCAAAGAATATGCTCAGCACTGGAGAGAGTTAGCTTCCCAAGTTGAACCCCATATAGCAGAGAAGGAACTGACAGGAATGTTCATGGATACTTTGTCTCCCTTCTATTGGGAAAAGATGATTGGAAGTGTCTCTTCAAGCTTTATACATCTGGTGACTATTGGCCAAAGGATAGAAGAGGGTTTGAAAAATGGTAAGGTATCCAAAGCTGCCGAATCTTCTAATGGGGCAAAGAAATCCTATAGGAATTTCCAGAAGAAGAAGGAGGAGAAGACCAATCCTGTCATGACTGAATCAAGAAAGCCTCGCCATGGACCTCAACCTGCTGCTGCTCCACAGCCAGCTCAGACTCCTCAACGTCCAGTTATTAGACAAGACCAGTATCGAAACAGGAATCAATTTGATCCTATTCCCATGACTTACACAGAACTTTATCCTTACCTGGTTCAACGAGGACTGATCACTACAAGGGCTCTACCACCTCCTCCTAATCCTCCTCCAGCTGGATTCAGGACTGATTTCCAGTGTGCTTTTCATGACGGTGCCTTAGGCCACGACTTGGAGCATTGTTTCGCACTGAAGGCTAGAGTACGTGAGTTGGTCAGAGATGGAGTACTTGATTTTGCAGATAATCCTCCAAATGTCTAGAAAAATCCTCTGCCAGTGCATCAAAAGTGAAGCTTCGAATTGACTCTAGAGGATCATTTGTGTTCCGGACAGGAGGCTCACTGATTTAGTCACTAGGCTTTTGTTTCTCGTTGTTTGCACTTTCCTTATTTTATTAGTTGTCTGCTTTCGAATTATGTTTGTATTTTTATATTAATGAACTGAGCATTGCAACTTTCGATTTCAATTCATTTTGTATATTTATTTGCATCTTTATGTTTTATCTTTCAAATATTTACTTCTTGGCCAAATTTGTGATATGCAAAGATTGGAGGGAGGATGACGAAAATGTTATATCCATAATTGCTGTTAGTATGCTTTCAATAAAACTTTGTTGACGATGTAAGGCATTGTTTCAACTCCCAAACACTGGAGAAATAAGGAATTTATCCCCTTGTCACCCCCATGGAGCCTAGAAGTTGGAGTTTCTTTCTTTATATTAAACCCACAATCTTAACCTGGGGCATGGGTAATTCTCAGTTAACTTGGTTGTGTGTTCATGCAATGTACCTTTCATACAAAGGTCGCACTCGCAATTTTCCTTCGCGCACAGCAAGTAAGTGTCGAAGATATTTTCCAAGTCAAAAGTCGATGATGGTTCACCGTAATCATTAAAACTAGGCAGCCACTTTCTTTAAAAAAATTAAAAGAAAAAGCCCGCTAAGTCAAAACCTAGGAAGGAGACTTAGGCAAAACTGGGGCATCCCGCTGACTGTGTGCTTTAAAAGAAACAGTTTAGGCAAAAGTTAGGGATAATAAAAAGAGGATATCTTTGAATCCTTACCGTGTAAATCCTCAATGTCAAAACAACCATATGCTGTAAAGAAGTAGTGGATGCCTTTTCATAAGCCCCTTGACTTCTGAACCATCATTGCTACCATAAGTGTAATTCCTAACCTATAAGAACCTGAATGCATAATATGAGTTAAGTGAGCGTAGGGCTGAAGATTATCACGTAGATGGGGTGGGTACAAATAAAATTTGAGCCTTTATCCTTCGTTTCATAAACCGTGAACCAGGCCACGTTACAACCCTCAAAAGACCTAATTGAAACAAGGTTATTTTGAAAGCATACTACAGCAAGGTTGCGTAAGCTGACTCTAAAAGGTCTTTGTGAATCATTTATTTTGGTAGTACACCTTTGTTTTAAAATTTGAGCGTTTTGAACCACCGTGTTCTGACCAACGACTCGTTTACTCTTCATATTTCAAAAATAATCCTGATTTCAAAAGTTGCATGAACTTTGCGCTACCATGTTTGTATGAATACTTTTGTTTGCAAACTGGCTTTCCTCTAAGGAATTTTCAAACATCGAGAAACTTGGTCAAGTGGTCCTATCAGGGGCAAGTTCATTTTACATCCTGTCTAAGAATTAGTTCAAGATTTGTTCAAGACAAAGCCATTCTCAGATTTGGTTCATCCAAAAGATTCTTCAAGACTCATACTGGGACAAGCCTTCCGAGGATACAGTAAAACAATCATTTTCACGAATCAGACAAGCTGAAGCAATTATCAGTTCATCTATAACAGACGATTTAATCTGGGGAAGTTTACTTAAAGAATCCCCAAGCGGCTATTCATACTTCTTACAAGGATCATCAACTTGATACAATTTAGAAATGTGGCGAAGATGTTCCCAGCAGTGGCATCTTTAGTCCCCGAGCAGAATAACCTTGATCTCCGTGTTGAGGAATCAGTTTTCCAGTCTTATCATCTCCCACAAGAGTCGAGCCTTGTCGTCGACATCTGCATCTGCATTTGATCATACATCATTTGCACAATTCATATACATATACATATACATATCATGAGTGTTTTTATCCTCATTTGCATTTCTCCCGAGGTCGTGTTTTATCCATGTCTTACCTTGTGGTCAAAGTCCAACTTACTTGGCACCTACCCAACAATTTTGTGTCGTGTCTATCTGATGTTCTTCCAGATATGACGTTTTTCTTATCCGATGGTTTTCCGGATATGTCAGTTTCTTTTACGTCCACACTTTTATCTTATATTGCATTCATACCTTTCATTCAAAGCCATTATTGGATGTCTGGTATTTTTTTATCTAATCTCATTCTTGGATGTTACCCTTATATCCGAGTCTTTTATCTGATGGTTTTCCAGATATCACCTTTGATTCTGATGGTTTTCCAGAATCTATCCGATGGTTTTCCGGATTTGTTTCTCTTTCTAACGGTTTTACAGATCGAGTCTTTTATCTGATGGTTTTCCAGATATCACCTTTGATTCTGATGGTTTTCCAGAATCTATCCGATGGTTTTCCGGATTTGTTTCACTTTCTGACAGTTTTCCAGATCGAGTCTTTTATCTGATGGTTTCCTAGATATTACCTTTGATTCTGATGGTTTTCCAGAATCTATCCGATGGCTTTCCGGATTTGTTTCTCTTTCTGACGATTTTTCCAGATCGAGTCTTTTATTTGATGGTTTTCCAAATTATTTTCCTCTGATTCTGATGGTTTTCCAGAATCCTTTCGATGGTTTTCCGGATACGTTACTCTTTCTGATGTTTTTTCAGTTTGAGTTTATTCTGATGTTCTTCCAGAACCCCTTTGTTGCTTATTTGATGTTCTTCCAAATATGTCTTCAAACTTGTCCCGTTACATTTATTGCTTTCCTAAAATGTTTCGGATTTACCTTCAGAGACTTGTCTTCATCTCATGCTCCTATAGATGTTGTCCTTTTGTTTCTGGATGCAGCCCAGAGTTTATTCGATGGTTTTTCGAGTATCTCTGGTATGTTTCATAGTTTATTCGATGTTCTTCCGAATGTCCCTGAAATTTGTTCTTTGTCCCCGAGTTTATTCGATGTTTTTTCGAGTATCTCTGGTGTGTTTCAGAGTTCATTCGATGTTCTTCCGGATGTTTCTGATGGGTGTTTCTCCTTGTTTATTTTCCGACGATTCCTGAAGATCCCGCTCGATTTCTTCGTTTAAAGGAATGTTTTGAAAATTCCAGCAATTGTCATTTACCTGATCCTACCGCCGTGTGGATCCTGCGTTACCTTTTCATCCTAGAGTGTCAACTGGTCGTGCCTGGACCTGTTGAGCAGCTACTCTTGGATATGTCCATAGTGGAGGCCGTCTCGCCGGTGCCATCTCCATTGAGGACCTCTTCTTGCTTTCTTTCTAAAGTGAACAACTGGTCATGCTTGAACTTGTTGGCCTATCGCTTTAAATTTCCCCGGTTTCGTGTTGTTCCCTAGTGTGTGTGTTCGCTCGTTGCGTCTATCCCCTGTGTCGTCGTGTCGTCTGCACCCGTGCATTTGTCATTTTCATCATACGCATCATACTAGATTCATGGCATTGTCAGCATTATAGTTCGTTTCATTTTGTCCATAGCATTGCATATCGTTGCATCTAAGGGCAAAAATTTTGGTTATCTGTATTTAAATCCCTTTCACCATGATTTCTCGAGCCTTTGTCGCTCAAATCATCCGGTGAAGCTATTTAAATAGGGGCAACTGTAATACCCCAAATTTTTCCGTAAGATTAGTCGAATCATCTCACATTCCATTGCATTTTTGCATTGCATTTAACCAGTCACTAACAGGATTGTATAGTCTGTTGATTTTGCAGGAAATAATCATGTGGCGCGCTCTTTAACTTATGAAGGGTAAAATGGTCATTTATTCGCAGTCGGCTGTCAGTTTGTTAATCTGGGTGGTAGTCAGGGGAACTTGAACCATGGGAGTTTACTGGTGTGTTTGGAGGCCGAGGGTGTTAATTAGAGGAGTTTAATCGTGGAGGATTCAAGCCGTTGGAATTAAATTAATTTATTTTACTTGAATGAAGTTTAGTCAGGAAAATGTGGACGTTTGAGTGTAGTCGAACGTAGGGGATTTATTCCGATAAGGTTGTCCGTTTAAATTTCCAGAAGGATTAGTCAGAAGTTGTATCGAAGACGAGATTTAATCGGATGAATTTGATGAGTTTTGAATTAAAAATAAATAAATAGAATTTTATTATTATTTTCATTTCATTTTAAAAACAAAAATATTTCATTTTTTAAATATTTTTCATCTCATTTTTATAAAAAGAAAAGTAAAAATAATATTGTTTGTTTGATATTGTTTTCATTTCATTTTAAAGAAAAAACAAAGATATACATTTTTTTATATTATTTTTAATATCGAAGAAAAAGAAAAATAACCATTTTATTTCATTTTTATTAATGTTTTTCATTTCATTTTAAATGTCAAAAAAAAAAATATTTTTATTTCATTAATCCCATAATGAATACTTTTATTACATTAAAATAAATTTTACAATATCAAAATAAATAAATTTACAAAAAAAATAATACTTATGTTGATTAATCTCTTTTCTAAATAAATATAAAACCCACAATTTTGTTTATGTATGTATTTATTGCCTTTCTCTTAAAATCCAAAAATAGTTTCATTTAAAACTTAAAATTAGTTTAATGACCCATTTGATCTAATTTATTCAAAAATTATCTTCTTGTAGTTTTTCTATTAAAAGTAACTAACCTTTTTAAGTTAATTCCTAGACATCTTTTTTAGTTTAAACATAAAATCTCTTAAAAAAAATCAAAGAATCTTTATTTAAAAAAAATCAATTGGTCTATCACTTTTAATTTCATTATAGTCTAAATTTCTAACATTTCTTAATTATTATAAAATCTCACAAAAATATGAATAGTGGAAATCACATAACATGTAAAAACATGTTCCATCAGAATAGGAAAGAATGTTAAAGCCTTTCAAAACCTATCCTAAGAAGAAGATTATAAGAAGAACAGAAGAACAGAGTTGAGAGGACCGAAAAAAAATCATAGAAAAATTCATCCGGTCACAACCGAAATCGCGGATCCGAAAAACATCATCACAAAAAAAAACCATTTGAAAATCATAAACATTCTCGTCCGAAAATCATAACCGACTCAGATCAGTTCATCATCGCCGAAAAATTCACTAAAACCGTAAGCATCAATTAATCATTGTTTTTCTCCTCTTTTTTTCCATTGGTTTTTCAGGACATAGAAAGAAGAAGAACAACGGAAATGCATGGCGATGAGAAGAGGAAGAAAGAGTATCAAGAAGGAGAAGGGAATTCATCACCCAGCCCGACCCAATTTATTTTAACTTTTTTTGTTTGTTTATTATTTTGTGTAATTATTTTATTTATTAATGAAAAGAAACTAACCACTAACACAACAACTAACTTAAAAATAAAAATCTGAAATTAACTTTTGTTAAAAATCTGATTTAATTTATTTAAAAGTATAAAAAATGATAATTAATTAATAAAAAAGAGAAGGTCTTAATACAATTTTTTTGTGAATTTAATTTAATTTGTCTAGGTAGTTTAATCTCACTTTAATTCAAACAAAAAAATGCATGTACAAAATAATTTAACTTTTAGATTTAATAATAATCTCGTTTTCATTAGAATAACAAAATAATATTAACGTTTAGCCTTAATTTAGGTTGATTTAAGTTTAATATAATAACAAATGCATAAAAACTGTAAATTATTGTTTTTTTTTTATCAATTTTCTTTGTTTTTCTTAAAGATCCATAAAACATTTTCATAAAAATAAAAATAACTTTTCTTTTTATTATTCTAATGAACTCAACCTGTTTTTTAACCTTGTTCATGTCTATCTTAACTCAAAACGCTCCAAATAACTAAAAGCATTTTTAGAGTTAATTATAGTTTAGTTGTTCTTAATTTATTTACAAAATTAAAAAAAAATGCATTTAATTTTTAATTAATTTGTGATCTTAATCTTATTTCAACATATAATAAAAATGTTCAATTTAATTTAATCTAATTTCATTTTTATAAATTAAATTGTATACTATTCAAATTTAAACAAAAATCAAGACAAAAATATTTTATTTTTCTTAATTAATTTAGAACTTTTTTGTAATTCATTCCTAACCCATTTTCCTAAAAAATAATATTAACTAACTCTTTGTTTAATTAAAAATAAATCAGTTTATTTCTTTGTTTCAAATTCAACTCAAATTCTAAGATCTTTTAATTTAGACTTAATTCCTAAAATTCACAAAGCCATAAAAATAATTAATTTTAATTTTCATGCCTACTTAGATTCAATTCCGTAATATTCACAAACAACTAAAAATTCAATTTCTAACCGCTGAATATATTTCCAATTTCCTCGCTTAATTCTATATACGATATGCTCATCGATATCATCATTTATTCATCAATTTATCATTTTCAATTATCATTGCTATTATCCATTATTATCCATTGCGCTTTATTTTTATCGCTTAATTCCCTCCGAAGGAAAGGTTCATATGCTTGACCCCCATGTGAATACCTTTACCCTCACCCTAGCCTTAGGATTTGAGTCCCCGTACTCACCTTTTAGGCGTCCCTCCGTGGACATTTGCCCTTTATCCTAGCCTTAGGATTGAGAGTCGCCGTACTCCATGTAAGTTTCCCACCGTGGAATACTTATCCCACACCCTTTCAACTTAACTTTATAATGTAGAATAGGAGTCCCCCGTATTCCAAAATAAGCGCTTCCTCATCTCCCTCTGTGAGGGGAACTACGATTACTCTGATTCCATCCCTTACCCTGGATACGTAGACACAAGATGCGAGTCTTGGCAAGTATACTTAGGACTAACCCCTTAGGTCCTTCTCTTCACCCTTAACCTTTAGCATTACCCTTAAGCAGATAACTATAGCAATAGCACATTTAAACAAGAGGTTCCTGTAAAGTACTACAGAGGTTTAGGATGCTAATACCTTCCCTAAGCTTAACCAACCCCCGAACCTTAGATCTCTCCCCGCATTGTGTTTATGATGCAAAATAGGTTTTCCCCTTTCTTTAACCTTTCCTTCAGATAAATCAAAGAACGGTTGTAAATGAATTAAGATTCGAGTTAATCAATAGCTTGACATCCAAATTTAACCGCAACATTGCTCTTCTTGCATTTCTTCCTCATAATCAACTCTAGAGCAGGTTGAGAAGCACATAGCAGCAGATCAACTGGCATAGGAGTACCATCTGCCATACAGGAAGCAATATAAGCGAGGAGAGCTTCCTTTGGCTCCTCTGCAGCGAAGAGTGGAAAATCTTCCACTGGTACCCTCCTTTTGCGCACAACATCAGAATTAATCTGAGCTGGATCAGATTGAAGTTTTTCTACCAACTTCATTCTCTGAAGACTCTTGCCATCCAGAGACTTCCCAAGAATAGAAACTAATTCATCTGTCTGACCAGCATCTTTCAGATAAGATACCAAACCATTTTCAGTGAGGATATCAGAAATTAACCTTCCCATGGGAATCCAATCTCTGATTTTTTGGTGTTTGGTGCGAATGATTTCTCTGGACATCTTGACATGACTCCAAAGATGAACAAATAATAAGTATGGAAGATCCACCTTAATATTATTCCCTAGACAATACAAAATAATATAAAGTTGATCTGCATTAATGTAATCTGGAGAATTTGAAGCCTTGCGATGATGGATACAACCCAAAAATATCGTGGCCTAAATCTTGTAATGGGTCTTCAGATCCTTTATTTTGTTAGATGGAAGCCCAGAGATAAACACCTCATTGTACACTTTATTCATATTCACGCGTCCCACTGAGGTATTCACAATACCCTCTTCTTCATAGCCAATAAGTTGGCGAATCATTCCCTCAGTGATGACGATAGTTTTACCCAAAATGGGTGAAGAAATAAATTTAGGGTAAACTTGGGCATGAATCCAGAATTCCTTTACCAATTGGGGAAAAACTGGACCAAACAACCGATCAAAGTATTTTACCCATCCTTGAAAGTTAACCGTTGAACGAAGATCAAGATCATTTTTCGCCATACAGTCAAAATCAACCATAAACTCACAGAATACCTCTAGTTTGTTCACTGGTGTGAGAAGTGTGCGTTATGGTTCTTTGTACGCTTCATTACCCATTTGCGATGAAGACAACCCAACCATTGTAGAAACCAAGTGTTGATGTGATGAAGATGAGGTAGCCATTGAAGAAGAACTTTTGAGATGACTGGAGATTCTTTTAAATTTTGATTTGAAAAGTAAGCAATGAAGAAGAGCAAAATGCATAATGTGTGTGAGATAATGAAAGTGTGAAATGTGTTATGGCATGGAATATGTGTTAGGGCATAAAGAGAAATATAAATCAAATCAAAAAAAGGAATAATGATTTAACGCATTAAATGTGATTTGACAAAGTGGGGGAAAAAGAGAATTTCAATGATTCAAACAGTACCTGAAACGGCGCCTCAGCTTTGTGTACACTTAATCGTTTTCAAAATTCATATTAGAAGTGACATGTGTTTGATGTGTTGTGCCTCTGAAGCTCTTTTAGGAAATGAATCGTTAACTAACGCTCAGATCCTCTGAAGCTTGTTAACTCAAATTTTCACAAAAAAAAGTAACTTAAAAATTTTCAGATACAATACTTCAGAGTATAAACTATAAAAAATTTTCATCTGAATAAAGATTTTATTCTGGACAAAAGTCCATACTAATATTTTTCAGAATAAATTTAAATCTATCTTCAGAGAGGGGTTTTGTAAAAATATCAGCCCATTGATGGTCTGTATCAACAAAATTTAAACTTAATATCCCTTTCTGAATATAGTCTCTGATGAAGTGGTGTTTAATCTCTATATGCTTTGCCTTTGAATGTAAAATTGGATTTTTAGAAAGACAAATTGCAGAAGTATTGTCACAGAAGATAGGAATATTACTCTCATGTATTTGGTAGTCCTCCACCTGACTCTTCATCCAGAGCATCTAGGTACTGCAACCAGCAGCAGTAATATATTCTGCCTCTATAGTTGAGAGTGTTATAGTGGGTTGCTTCTTGTTGTACCACGAGATCAGATTGCCTCCCAGAAACTGACAGCTTCCAGAGATGCTTTTGCGTTCAACTTTATCTCTAGCAAAATCAGCGTCACAGAAGCCTACTAATTTATATTCATCAGATCTTCTGTAACACAGACCCAAGCTAGTTGTACCTTTCAGATACCTCAGAATTATCTTAACAACAGTTAAGTGAGATTCTCTAGGATCTGATTAGAACCTAGCACATAAACATACACTGAAGAGAATGTCAGGCCTAGAGGCAGTCAAATACAGAAGAGAGTTAATCATACCTCTGTACAGCTTCTGATCTACCTTTTTACTTACCTCTTCTTTTCCCAGAGTGCAAGTTGGATGCATGGGAGTCTTAGCTGGCTTACTCTCTGTCAGATTAAAACTTCTTCAGAAGCTCCTTCACATACTTCGTCTGATGTATGTAGGTGCCTTTTGGAGTCTGATTAACTTGAATGCCCAGAAAGAATCTTAGCTCTCCCATCATGCTCACTTCAAACTCTGCCTTGCCACATGAGCATATGTCTCTGTGTAGTCAATACCTTCTTGCTGACTGTAGCCTTGAGCAACAAGTCTAGCTTTATTACTGATGACTTCTCCTTGCTCATTTAACTTATTTCTGTAGACCCATTTTGTTCCAATAATGTTAAGAGTTGGTTCTTCAGAAATAGTTAAGTTTTCCAGATGAGCAGCTAATGGAGTGGCATCTGGAGTTGCTTCTGGTTCTTTAGCTGGAACTTTGTTTGCCTCTGATTCTTCAGAGTCTGTGAGAAGAATTTCTCGATCTGCAGAAATTTCAGACTACTTTGGCTTTTGATTGCCAAGCTTATCATCAAATCTGACATTAATTGATTCTTCCACAATCTGTGTTTCAGTATTGTATACTCTGTAGCCTTTTGAGCATTCAGAATATCCAAGCATAAAACACTTTTGTGCTTTAGAGTCAAATTTGTTTAGATTATCTTTAGTGTTCAGAATAAAACAAATACATCCAAAAGGATGGAAATATGAAATGTTGGGTTTTCTATTCCTCCACAATTCATAAGGAGTCTTCTCCAGAAGAGGTCTTACAGAGACTCTATTCTAAATATAGCACGTTGTATTTATTGCTTCTGCCCAAAAAAATTTAGCCATATTCGTCTCATTGATCATGGTTCTGGCCATTTCTTGCAATGTTATATTCTTTCGTTCTACAACTCCATTCTGTTGAGAAGTTCTAGGACAAGAGAAATCATGTGCAATGCCATTTTCTTTAAAATATTTTTCAAAATATTGATTTTCAAATTCACCACCATGATCACTTTTGACTTTGACAATATTAAATTTCTTTTCATTTTGGACTTGATTGCAGAAATAAAAAAATACAGAGTGAAACTCATCCTTGTGCTTTAGGAATTTTACCCATGTCCATCTGCTGTAGTCATCAACGATGACAAGCCCATACTTCTTGCCTCTGATGGATGCAGTTTTCACTGGTCCAAACAGATCAATGTGCAGAAGCTCTAATGGTCTGGAAGTAGAAACAACATTCTTTGGTTTGAAAGTGGATTTTGAAAATTTGCCTTTCTGACATGCTTCACAAAGAGCATCTGAGTTGAATTTCAACTTAGGAAGTCCTCTGACCAGATTGAGCTTGTTAATCTGAGATATATGTCTCATGCTAACATGTCCCAGTCTTCTATGCCAGACCCATTTCTCATCATTAACAGACATAAGACATTTAACATATTGACTTTTCAATTCTGAAAGTTTTATTTTATAAATGTTGTTCTTTCTTTTACCATTAAAGAGGATTGATCCATCTTTCTGACTAACAGCTTTACAACATTTTTGATTAAAGATAATATCATAACCATTGTCACTTAATTGACTTATGGACAACAAGTTATGAGTTAATCCTTCTACAAGCAGAACGTTTGAGATAGAAGGGAGGTTACCATTACCAATTGTTCCAGAGCCAATGATTTTGCCCTTTTGGTTTCCTCCAAACTTCACGTCTCCACCAGATCTAAGTTCCAGACTTTGGAACATAAATTATTTTATCCTTAGGTACCCATACCTTTTTGGGTCCTCTGGAGTTAGTTGTTCTGAAGTTATGCCTGAACTTCTGTCCATTAAAAGCAGTTGTGTTCTGATGTAGCTTAGGTTTATTAAAAATTGTGGTGTTCTAATCTGAACGTGTGTACTTTATGTCATGTGAGTGACCAAATTTAAAATGAGAATATAGAGGAGTATAATTGATAATTAACTCATCAACAGGTTTTGGATTTGATTCCTTCCCAGAATATGATTCATATCCAATCCCTTTTCTGTTGTTCTTGCTCACACCATAGATCATAGAAGCCATTTTGCTTTTGTCTATGCTTCTGGACAGGAACCTTTGAAAACTATGGTCATACTCTTCTAAAATATTTTTAGAGCTAGACGTAGTATCTGTTTCAGATTTTTGTTGAGCTTTTTCCAATTCAATTTTAATTTGAAAATTATTTTCTTTCAGCTTAGCAAATTATGATTTCAGTCGACCAGTCTCAGATGCAAGACTGCTTTGCAGCTTCTTGTATTTGAGTCTGATCTTACTATAGTTTTCACATATTTCATATAAGCTTTCAATTAACTCAGCTCTGGTGAGATTAGCAAATACCTCTTCTGAATCTGATTCTGATCCAGATTCAGATGATTCTTCATGCTCATCTATGTCAGCCATTAGTGCAACCTTTGCACATTCTTCTTCAGACTCTGACGAGGCTTCAGAAGAATCTGAGTCATCCCAAGTAGCCATCAGGACTTTCTTTTTGTTCTCAAACTTCTTCTTGGGTTTATCCTTTTGATGTTTGGGACAATCATTCTTGTAGTGTCCTGGCTCTTTGCATTCATAGCACACTACTTCCTTTTTTCTAGATCTTTTGTGACCAAAGGATTTTCCATGGTGTTCTGGTCTTTTAAATTTTCTGAACTTCTTTTGCTTGTGCTTCCAGAGTTGATTTACTCTTCTGGATAGTAAAGATAGTTCGCCTTCATCTGATGAAGAATCTACAGAGCTTTCTTCTAGTACCTGAAAAGCTTTAGTTTCAGATTTTTTGTTAGATTTTAAAGTTATGGACTTACCTTTCTTATAAGGCTCATCTTCTTCAAGCTCTATCTCATAGCTTCTTAAAGAACTGATGAGTTCCTCCAAAGTGATTTTGTTCAGATCTTTTGAGAGCTTTAACACTATGACCATAGGTCTCCACCTCTTTGGTAAACTTCTGACTATCTTCTTTACATGATCAGAAGTGGAGTAGCCTTTGTCAAAAACCTTCAATCCACCAGTTAGAATCTAGAATCTAGAAAACATGGTTTCCACAGATTCATCTTCCTCCATCTTGAAGGCTTCATACTTTTGAATCAGGGCTAGAGCCTTCGTTTCTTTCACCTGCGTGTTTCCCTCATGCGTCATCTTCAAGGACTCAAACATGTCATGCGCTGTATCTCTATTGGTGATTTTCTCATATTCAGTATGAGATATAGCGTTCAGCAGAATTGTCCTTGCCTTGTGGTGATTCCTGAAGTCTTTCTTTTGTTGATCAGTCATTTATTTTCTATCAATCTTTTTACCTTCACCATTAGTGAGGTGAGTATATCCATCGATGACTATATCCTAGGGATTAGCATCATAGCCAAGAAAGAAGCTTTTGATTATGTCCTTCTAGTAATCGAATTTTTCTCCATCAAACATAGGAGGTTTTGTGCTGATTTTGTCTTTCTCTTCATATTTGTTGTTCAACCCAGCGTTAGCGTTGTTTGAAGATTCAACCATACTATATCAAAGAGTTTTCCAACCAGATCTTTTCTCTGTCACTGTTAAGTGATATCACTCAGAACCATGCTCTGATGCCAATTAAAGGAAGGAAAACACTGAGAAGGGGGGGGGGGGTTGAATAAGGGTTTTCAAAAACAAATAAGGAAATAAAAATAACAGGTATTTTTATAATGGTTCGTTTGAACTCAAACTACTCCAGTCCACCCGACCAAGGTGATTTCGCCTCTTTCAAAAGAGGACTTAATCCAATAATCAAAAATTGATTACAATCTTTTCACTAAGACAAACTTGTCTTAGTCTACTCGAGAATACTGACCATAACTTGGTCTCTCAAGGATCTTTTGTTAGAACACAGATTGGTTCTTAATAATATCTCTATGTTTTGATGATAACTATTATGAAATTTTGTAATTAAGAATTATATACTCTAAAATTTGCTTAAGAATGTTTGCTGCAGATATTAAAGTAAATATCACTCCAGAAGCAAATCAGATCTGAACATAAGAAATATGCAAAGCTCTGAAGCGTCAGATGCACCCATTAGAAGATTCTGAACGCTGCCATCATAAGATCCTGAGCGTAGCCTCCAGAAGGATCTGAAGCAGAAGCTCCAGAAGAATCTGAAGCAAGTCAGAAGCATCTGAACCAAAGAAGAATTTTGTATGAAGAGTTTTCAAGCATAGTTACTACAGAAGATTCTGAGAGTACTAAAGCTGCCAGTACTGAGGATCTGACTCAAAACTCTGCTCTGAACTTATACACGCTAAAAGCACACTTGCTGCAAAGACTCTGATTCAGCAAAACTCTGACCAACATCAGAAGGCTCTGATCAAATTAGACTCTGATGATTCTTGCTGAAAATTGTTGAAGAAGAATTCAAAGATTATGTCCGTTGGAATATCCAAACGAATCTTTCCTTATTTATGCTAGACACAAGAACACAAACAAAAAGGATTTCTCTGTGCTTTCTTCTTCTAGGAAAGGTCACTTGATGTGAAGACAAAAAGGCTCAGACCTTTTGGTACAAACTTCTCAACGTGAAAAGCTCTTGGACCATTGTGCCTATAAAAGCAAGTCTCCACTCATCTTCTTCAGTAGACGCATTACTTGAAAAGAATTCATTATCAAAGCTCTCATACAACTCATATTCTTTCTAGAATTAATTTCTTTGTTATTAATATTAAGTGAAAAATCACAGTTGTGATAAAGCTTTATTAGAAGCTTTTAACACTTGTATTTGTTATTACATTTGATTGTAAGAAAACCTTAAGAAGATCCAGTTAGGATCAGTAGTTCTTGAGAAGACTTTGAACAGTTGTTCTTAGTGCTTACTATTGTAATCAGTTGATTAAATAGTGGATTAAGTCCTTGTTTGAGAAAGGCAAATCACTCTAGGAAGGGTGGACTGGAGTAGTTGAGTTCAACGAACCAGGATAAAAATACTTGAGTTTTTATTTCTAAGTTTTTATCTTCATACTTATTCAACCCCCCTTCTAAGTATTTTCTCACCTTCATCTTTTACAAAGTAATACAATAAAGTGTGTTTAACTGCTTCTTAGAAAAGATTTTTCACAACAGTGATTTAACACAAATGAAGATCAATGAAACTTTCTATCTGCTAATATGAAGTTGACTTGGAAGTGATAGAAAAGTAGAATTTTCTTTTCAACCAAGTAGTATGTTCGTTGTAGAATAATGTTATTTCTCTTTTTGAATTGTTGTTGAAGACTTGTTTAAATACTTCACACCCATTTCTCAAATAGCGTGCAGATGCTTTTTTGTCTTCTTTGACTATTTCTTTCCAGGAGAGGAATGTTCAGAGATATCCTTTTTGTTCTGAAATCCTGTCCCATACACAAAAGAGGAATAGTATCGTTGGATGTAGACAATGAATTTGGCAACGAATCTTTCTTGATCAACATCTTTTTAAATGAACGAATATGGAAATATTTCCTGCATCAGATCCTCTGATGATGTTCCATTTTCTTCTTATCAGAGTAACTCTCTTTCAGAGTTCTGCAGCTTAGTGCTAGCGTGATTGTTTTAATAAATTGTTCATCCAGAGGAGCGCTTTAGATCAGAGCAGATCTTCTCTCTTACGTGTTATCTGTGTTATCCATGTTATCCAAATGTATCACTTTGTTACTAACGTTTCAGAGCCTTATGTGTTTTGATTCTCAGAGCCTCTGCAGTTGCAGCATTGAGTTTAGTACGCTCAGAGTTTTCTGAATCTTTGCTTTATCTCTACGCTCAGAGCCTTCTGTAGCTTCGCTTTTTACCAAATGCTCAGAGTCTTCTGCATGTTGTAGCTTAACATTCAGAGGAATATTTATTATGTTATCTGAAACAAAAACACTTGAACAAAATTAGAGTATATATTTTCTCCATACAAAATTTCATTATTGTTATCATCAAAATATTGAGATATATTAAGAACCAATTTGTGTTCCAATAGCTGATTGGTTCGTCGATATATTTGTCACACCCTCTTTTTCACCTTAACCTTTAAACCTCCATATCCTTGTTATTTGCATTAGCATTTGCACCTAGCATTGACCTTAGATAGAGGATCAAGGCATCTTATCAAACAGTCAACAGAAGAGCTTCATATCCAAAGCTCAACCAAGAGCTCAAACTCAACTTTGTGGCAATCTCAAGTCACAAAGTCTTCATCATCATCAAGGCATAATACTCAACCACTTGAACCAAGAACACAAGCATTGATTATCCTTCTCCAATCTCATGGATAGCTATCTAGGGTTTTGGTTCAAAAGGAGATTTGTGGCTAGCTTCTTTGTGCAAGACATGATTCTAAATCACAACACACACCTTGAGGGTTACCTACTTGGATTATGTGTCATCATAAGCCATCACAAGAGCCTTATTCAGTGGAAATGTCCTAGGATTTCATATGGTCAACAAAAGTCAACTATGATTCGATTAGGTCAAAATCTTGGATTTCAAGGTCAATCAAGGGCATGATAGGTGTTTTCAAGTGATTTCATGTGTTTGGAACAAGAAGAATCAAGAAAGAACATAAAATCAAGAGTTTGACTAAATTAAGGTTTTGATTAAAAATTTTCTAAGTGTAGAAAACTCTAATTCTAGCCATCTTGCAACTTCCATAACTTTCTCATTTTTGGTTCAATGAAGGCAAACTTGGTATCAAATTAAAGAGGACATCATGAAATGAAATTTTGTGGAAGGAGGAATGTCCAAAAGGTTCATGGTTTAGGAGATATAATGAGCTAAAGTTGGAAAATTGGAGATTATGACATTTCAGTTTGAGGTACCAACTTTCAAGCCCATCCTTCATGGTGATACAAGCTCCCAATGAATTTTCTTACAACATGAGAGTTGTAGAACATCCTCCAAGATTTCTTTTGAATACTAGATAATCTCCATTGGGTGTGTAGAACTCAATTTATGGTGCTCCCAAGTTAGGGTTTCCAAGATGTCAAGATTGGCAAGTGGCTAGGCAAATTTTTGGGCCAAACTTCCAAGGCATTTTTAACTAAGTTCCTGATCTCAAATGAACTTTCCCATAACATGAAAGTTGAAGATCATTCTTCAAGATTTCTATCCATTACTAGAAATCTTCTATTTAATCAAAACTCTTCAAGTTACATGGCTTCAAAGTTGAGGTTTCAATGATGTGAGAAGTCCATGACTTAGAATTTTTCTAAGTCACATTGGGCAGATTTTGAGGCATGAGTTTTAAACCATTCTTTCATGATCATACAAGGCTTTTTTCAAGTTTTCATCAACATGAAAAATTTTCACCATAGTCTTGGCTTTGCATTGATCACAAGAACTTTTGTTTTGCATCCAAAATCACCAAGATATGATAAAAGAAAGCATGGTGTTTGAACATGATCTCAAGGGCATAACTTGCCATGATTCCTTGGCATGATTTTCATGTACTCTTGCAGCATGATTTCACTTTATTCCTTGTGCATCAAGCCTCATTTTTTGTGTCACAATTCTTACCTAAAGCAAACCAACATGCCTTGTACTAATCATGCATACCTTTATCATGTTTTTCCATTTCAAGTTAGATTCCAAAAACTTTCCCAACAAGCTTATGCCCCACTCAGCCTCCTTCTGATTTCATGTTTTGTTTCCACTCACAAAGAATGACAACATACCACTACCATGCTACAACCCGAGCCACATCTCGTCTCACTCATTTTTCAAATTTTTACACAAAAAGCCATTAACCAATTCTTTTTACCACAGTACATTATTTTAACTTCAAAAACCCCTAGTATATAAAGAAACAAACCTACAAGGGAGAGGGGAGAGGATTCTGCAACCAAACAAAAACCTAGAAAACACACCTTTTCTTTGAAGCTCTCCCTTTTTGAATCTGACTTTTGGGAGGTTTTTCTCTCATTTCACTGCCTCTACCATCATCCTCAAGGGTCTTAAAGTACAAGGAAGAGGCATGGTGAATTCTTTGAACAAAGGAAATGAGCAAATAGGTATCTCCGGTTGGTAATATTTCTTACTTTGTTTCTCACATGCCCTACGTGATTTACACTCATTTTTGATGTATTTGGAGTTCTATGCCATAGTGAATCATGTTTACATGTTGTCTTTTTCTGTTTGAAAGATCTCAGTTTCAAGGATATGGTTTTCATGGCCAGATTTAATATGCTTAGAGTATTTAAAAATGAAAATGGAGGCCATTTTTAGGATATACATTGAAAAACGAGGGGGTAGGGTGTTTACTTGCATGTTTTGATGAGGGTTAGACCTATAACTTTGGTGAGCTGCACGGAGTGGAGGACTGGAGCTTTGCTCCAACGTCTAAGGCTCAGGTATGAGTAAGCACTTGGCTGACTCTTTGACCAGCTCCTGTGGCGATGATCTGTTCGCCAGGTCATTTAATGAGATCCACGTGGGTTTCATTTTTGGTTTGTTTTTTATTCTGATTATTTTATGTGGTTGGGCCTAACCCTCTTTGCTATTCATACCCCACGCTCCCGGCCCATCAACGCGTATTTCCTTGGTTTCAGTTTATCACTCATTTACTGATTCACCCCCTTTGCTTTTTTTTTTAATATTTTATTTTATTTTGTTCTATTTTCTTTTTGATTTTATTTTTAATAGTTAGAACCATTTTAAAAATACATAAAAACATTTTTCAGATGCTTTGACATGTAAACTTATTTTTCACCTTTTTTATGTTTATTTTTATTTTATTTTAATATTTTATTTTGATTTAATTGTGTAGTGTGTTCTATTTGACCTAGTTTGAAATATGGCTATAATTCTTGATCTTTCCTTAAGGCCTTTATGTAATGACAATCTCATGCCTCTAGAATTTAATTAATCATTTGCACTTCACCATTAATTCTTTCGACCCACAATTCTATGACGCATATTGTGATGTGTTTTATCTATGGCCTCAAATTTGAGTCAACTTTGCAATTAAGGCATTCTGCCTCTTTTTTGGAAAACATAAAATTTTCAGCTTTACTTAATGCTCCAGCGGCATAAGCTTCTAGTTTTAAAATGATATTTATAGCGTAGGCCTTAGGCATACTCCCAAGACCAATCCATGTGTCTCCACCGTTTGACTGGCCAATCCAAACTAAGTTTCACCTCTATAAAATCTCTTTCTCAAGAACCATGTCATGCATCCATAAAAGCAAGCATGAGTAACCCTTAAGAAAACTCAACAATAAAGGAAAAAGCCGAAGAGGAAAAGAAGCTTGAGGTAACAAAGAAGGATAAGGAAACAAAGAAACATGAAGCCTCCACTGAAGCAACTTCTCGTGCAAAGAAGAGCGAAACCAAGATGAAAATCCCTTAGAAAGGGTGTTCCAGCACCAACAACTCTGATGATGACGCTGATGCTGTAAGTTATATGTATGCCTAAGAGGGGGGTGAATTAGGCTCTTAGACAATTTTTCCAGTTTTTATGATTCTTGGATTTTTCTTCTTTAAATTCTTCTAGATGATAAAAACCAGTAAAGTGCAGAAGGTAAAAGGACACAGCGATTTATAGTGGTTCCCCTCACAATCCGAGAGTACTCCACTCCCCTTTCAACATGAAAGAGAATTTTACTATCAATGTTAGATTTCTACACAAGACAATCCTAACAACCAAGAACAACCTTCTTGGATTTACACAATATTTAAGTCCTACTGAGAATGAATATCTCACAAAAGGACCTCTTGTATCCACAATCCGGATTACAAGGAAAACCCTACAAACTTATCTTTTATAATTATAAGAATACGTTGTAGTCAATTCTGAATTTTGTATATAAGTGACAATTGAATGTATATCAATATGAAGTATTGATCTTCTTCTCGAAACAAAGATTACTCAGAAAATTATACAAGTGCTCTTTATTGTAAAAACAAGCTGTAAAGAATGTGAAAGTGTATTTCAATGGCTTGTTTCAAAATTCTGATTTGAACACTTTTTGAAAATTCAAAAAGGCTGAAGATAATGAGTAATATTTTAAATTTGTTTCTTGAAGGTTAATTTGATTTTGAAAACTGAAATCAATTTATAAGAGTGAAAAACCTTTTCAAAAAGGTATGATAATGGGACAGAAAAATAGCCAGTAAGAAAATCACAGAGCAAAGCAGTTCTCCATGAACAGTTGCTATTTTTGGCTGTTGCTTCAGTGTTAATCGGTTAACCAAATGGGTTAATCAGTTAACACCTTTCCAACGTATAAAAAATTCAAATTTTACATGTGTTAATTGGTTAACCTATATGGTTAATCGGTTAACACTGTAAGAAATTCCCAAAATCATAATTTTAACTTGTGTTAATCGGTTAACCCCTCAGGTTAATTGGTTAACACTGAAAGTTTTTCCAAAAATACTTAATTTAAAAATTCAAGAGTATTTTGAAATAGTTTTAAAATGGTTTTAGTTAGTGGTGTAGTGAAGTGAGATCAAAGAACACTTGCATACATAATTCTAAGTAAACAATGTTGTACCGTGTCTTGAATCTTCAACACCACTTGAAACTTGATAGATGAAACTTGATCCAATATTGATAAATGACTTTGCCTTGATCTTGATAATGTATTCTCGATGATATGCTTGCACCTCTTGCTTTTTGTGAAGTGTTCAAAATAGAGATGCTTCAGATTTTATCTTCAGTGTATATACCCCCACGGGTATATAAGCAGCTTCACAGTACATATACCCCCACGGGTATATAGTGTAAGTATCTTGCGAGCTAAGTTGATATGAGTTGTCTTCATCAAAACAATAGGGGCTTTAGAATCTTGATTCTACAATCTCCCCCTTTTTGATGATGACAACCGTTTCTTTGAAAGTCTTGCTTGATACTTGGTTTTAAAACATTTCTCCCCCTAAGTTGAATCTCCCCCCTAAATTCAAGAGAGATAACATTTTTTTCTACACAGGAAAATGTTAGAACCATAATCCTTCTCCCCCTTTGTCATTAGCAAAAAGGAAGAGGAGCATGCAAAGATAATAGCAAACAATCATGCATAGCAAACACAACAAGCAAAAACAATTATCATAGAAAAAGTCATAACTTGAAAGAAAATAAGTAAACCATTGTACGAGTACATAACAGAAAACGAAACTGAATTTAAAACTTAAAACAGAATCAAAGTCTAGAAACAAAAACATAGTATCAAATATTTTCTAAATATCCTCAGCTGAATTTTAGAAACATGCTTAAAAACAGAATGCAAACAGGTTTGAAATCATACAACATGCACACATTAATTAAAGAAGAGATTAGATATCACCTTCATCGAGAATCCCGAGTTCTCATCGAATCTTGAAGAACGGTTCCTTAGCCAATGGTTTAGTGAATATGTCGGTGAGTTGATTTTGTGTATCCACGAAAGTAACATCTACATCCCCATTAAGTACGTGATCTCGAAGGAAGTGATGCCGGATGTCTATGTACTTTGTCCTTGAATGCATGACCAGGTTCTTTGTGATATTGATGGCACTTGTGTTGTCGCATCGAAGAGGAATGCAACCGAGATCTACACCATAATTGAGGAGTTGTTGCTTAAGCCACATAATTTGTGCACAACAACTTCCTGCTGCAATATATTCCGCTTTGGCCGTGCTAAGTGCAACACATGCTTGCTTCTTGCAAGCCCATGACACTAGTGCATTCCCGAGAATGTGACACGTACCACTTATGCTTTTTCTATCGGTCTTACATCCTGCATAATCGGTGTCAGAATAACCAATTAAAGAACAAGTACTACCTTTTGGATACCATAATCCGGCGCTCGTTGTTCCTTTGAGATACTTCATAATCCTCTTTACGGCGGTGAGATGTGATTCCTTCGGATTTGCTTGAAAGCGCGCACAAACGCTAAACATAATGTCAGGACGACTTTCTGTTAAATATAATAATGAACTGATCATACCTCGATACTTTGTGATATCAATTGGAGTACCGGATTCATCTTGATCAACGTACGTTCTGGATCCCATAGGAGTGGACATCACCTTGCAACTATCCATATCGAATCTTTTCAACAATTCCTTGCAATACTTGGATTGGTTGATAAAGATGCCATCCTTTGTTTGTTTGATTTGTAGTCCAAGGAAATAGTTCATCTTTCCCATCATAGACATTTCAAACTTGCCTTGCATCACCGAAGCAAATTCTTCACATAGATCTTTGTTTGTTGATCCGAAGATGATGTCATCCACATAGACTTGAACAAGTAAGGTATTACCCTTTATCTTTTTAATGAATAAAGTCTTGTCTACCTTTCCTTTTTCAAAACCCTTATCACATAGGAAAGTGCTGAGACGATCATACCATGCCCTTGGTGCTTGCTTTAGACCATAGAGAGCCTTCTTCAATTTGTATACATGTGAAGGATGCTTGAAGTTTTCAAAGCCCGGAGGTTATTTGACATAGACTTCTTCGTTGATGTATCCGTTCAAAAATGCACTTTTGACGTCCATTTGGAAAAGTTAAAAATTCATTGAACAAGCATAAGCAAGTAATAATCTAATTTCTTCTAACCTTGCTACCGGAGCGAACGTTTCATCAAAATCAATTCCTTCTTCTTGGTTGTAGCCTTGTGCGACCAATCTTGCTTTGTTACAAACTATGATCCCATTCTCGTCAAGTTTGTTCTTGAACACCCATCTTGTTCCTATGATGTGCTTGTGGTCCGGTCTTGGTACAAGACTCCAAACTTGATTCCTTTCGAATTGGTTGAGTTCTTCTTGCATCGCTACAATCCATTGATCGTCGCCTAAGGCTTCATCAATCTTGGTTGGTTCAATTTGAGACACAAAAGCCATGTTGAGACAAGCATCCTTAAGATTTAGCCGAGTTGTAACGCCTTGGCTAATATCACCAATAACTTTATCTATTGGGTGATCTCTATGAGTTCTCCATTCCTTCGAAAGATCTCGATGTTCTTCAATGATTCGAGTGTCATCTTCTTGTGGTATTGCTTGATCCTTTGAAGTCTCCTTTTGTTGTTGTGAAGAATCTACTATATCATCATCATCATCCACAATAATATTATCCTCTTTCGAGGGGTTAGTCTCATCAAAAGAAACATGAATGGATTCTTCAATAGTAAGAGTTCTTTTATTAAAAATTCTAAAAGCTTTACTAGAGAGGGAGTAACCAAGGAATATACCTTCGTCGGACTTCTCATCAAACTTACCGAGATTGTCCTTATCATTGTTAAGAATGAAACATTTGCATCCGAATATGTGAAAGAATGATATATTAGGTTTCCTACCCTTGAACAACTCATGCGGAGTCTTCTTAAGAATTGGTCGAATATTGACACGGTTGCTTACGAAACAAGCCGTGCTAACCGCATCCGCCCAAAAATATTTAGGAAGATTTGAGTCGCTAAGCATTGTTCTTGCAAGCTCCACCAATGACCTATTCTTCCTTTCTATGACACCGTTTTGTTGAGGAGTCCTTGGTGCGGAAAAGTTGTGGGAAATTCCATGCTCTTTGCAAAAATCTTCAAAATGTGAATTTTGGAATTCTCCACCATGGTCGCTTCTAATGGAGGCTATGGTGAGTGACTTCTCGTTTTAAATTTGCTTTGCATACTTTTTGAATGCTTTGAAAGCATCACTTTTCTGCACTAAAAACAATGTCCATGTGTATCGAGAGAAATCATCAACAATAACTAAAGCATAAATGTTACCTCTGAAGCTTTTCGTTCTTGATGGACCAAAAAGATCCATATGCAACAATTGAAGTGGCCTTGATGTCGACACCACTTTCTTGGACTTGAAAGTTGTCTTGGTTTGTTTCCCTTTTTGGCAAGCATCGCATAACTTATCCTTGATGAACTTTATCTTCGGAAGACCAACAACTAGGTCATGCTTTATCAATTTGTTTAAATACTCCATGTGAATGTGAGCAAACCTTTTATGCCATAGCCATGCCTCGTTGTTGTTCGCCATTAAACATTTTACCTTCAAGGATGAGTCATCAAAAGAGATCATAAAAATATTATTAAATCTTTTACCCTTTAGCAAGATGTCATGGGTGACTTCATGTTCTATCAAACATTCATCCTTTGTGAAGTTGATTCGAAACCCTTTGTCACACAATTGACGTATGCTAAGTAGGTTGTGTTTAAGGCCTTCCACATAAAGGACGTCTTCTATGATTATACATGGAGGTGCACCAACGGTTCCTACTCCAAGAATCTTTCCTTTATTATCATCACCGTAAGTGACGTATCCTTTGATTAGAAGTTGTCTTCAAGCATACCTACAAAACAACATCAAGTATTGTTAGGTACCCAAATTTCTTTGGGTCCTTAATAGTTAGTAGCCTTTTCAACCCACACATAATGCCCTTTAGCAACACCAATGTTGCGCACATAGTAAGCATTAGGTATATGGCCTTTGATTCCACAATAAAAACAAGTAGGTTGAAAATGACTTGTATATCTAGGAACATAATTCTTTTTCTTCACAATTCTTTTCTTTTTATGACTTTTATGCATAGTTTTAGAGATGTTTGCCTTTTCTTTAACAATTTGTTCACTTGCTTTCACAAAAATGGTTTTATTTGTGCTTGGTTTGGAAAACTTAGAATATCCTAATCCACTTTTATCATTAGGATATCTTTGGTGCATAAGAATTTCCTCCAAGCCAATTTGAACTTTTTCATATCTTTCTAAAACTCTTTTAAATTGAACAATTTGAAAAGATAAGGATTCACAATTTTTGCATACAAGACTTTGTTTTTCATCCATCAATTTTTGTCTTTCATTTTCAATGTATTTTTCAAAAGTAATATTTTGTTCTTCTAAAGATGAAATTATTTTCTTTTGGGATGAGATGCTTTTATACAAAGTCTTGCACTCTTTTAGAAGTTCATTTGTGACTTCTTGTGCATCATTGTCATAAATTGAAAAATTGCTACTAACCTCATCAATTTCTTCATCGGAGTGATGTGACGCCATAAGAGCCATATTTGCACATTCATCGCCTTCCGATTCCGATGATGAACTTATTTCATTATCGTCCCAAGCAACATAAGCCTTCTTATTTTTGAAATCCTTCTTGCCTTTGAATCCTCCTTTCTTTGCAAGTTTCAGGCAATCCGGCTTTATATGACCTTGCTTCCCACATTGGCAACATGTGACTTCTTGAATCAATGTGGATGCATCTTTTTTCCTGAAATGTTTATTCTTTTTAGGAAAAGAGGAATTTTTATTTGTGTTAAAAAAAGGTTACCAAGTTTCTTTACAAGAAGCATGAAATTTTCATCTTCGGAAGTCTCGTCGTCTTTGTCATCCTTTGTGTCAATCTTCAAGGCAATTCCTTTGGACTTCTTTTCTTGACTTTCGTGCTTCTCGAGCCTTCCAAGTTCCAATTCGTGCTCCTGAAGTTTACCAAATAAGGACGCGGATGTCATCTTTGAGAGACTCTTCTTTTCCGAAATAGTGGTCACCTTCAGTTGTCATTCCCTTGTCAAGGATCTTAGGACTTTCAGGTTAAGATCATCATTGGTGAAGGTCTTCCCGAGAGCAATCAAGTGATTTGTTAGATGAACGGATCTCTTTTGTAAGGCAACAATAGATTCACCGGGATGCATACGGAACATCTCATATTCTTGACTCAACATGTTGAGCCTCGATCTTCTTACTTCTATGGTTCCTTCATGCGTTTCCACCAAGGTGTCCCAAAGCTCCTTTGCCGATTTACACTGTCATACACGGAAGAACTCGTCCATACTGAGAGCGTTTTGGAGTATGTTGATTGCTTTCTTCTCATTAAGAATCTTTTTCTTATCGTCTTCGTCATACGTGCTTTTTAACTTTACAGTTCCAACGCCATTGACCACATTTACTGGATTGTGTGGTCCTTCTTCGATTGCTTCCCATATACCTTCTCATTGGGCTTCAAGATGCGCCTTCATTATGATTTTCCAAAAATCTAAATATTCTCCAGAGAACAGTGGTGGTTTGTTACTACTTCCACCCTCTTTGAAAACCGGGTTGGTGCTAGCGGAAGCCATACTGAATCGATAGGAATAGGTTACCTTAACCTGCTCTGATGCCAATTGTAAGTTATATGTATACCTAAGAGGGGGGGGGGGTGAATTAGGCTCTTAGACAATTTTTCCGGTTTTTATGATTCTTCGATTTTTCTTCGTTAAACTCTTCTAGATGATAAAAAGCAGTAAAGTGCAGAAGGTAAAAGGACACAACGATTTATAGTGGTTCCCCTCACAATCCGAGAGTACTCCACTCCCCTTTTAACATGAAAGAGAATTTTACTATCAATGTTATATTTCTACACAAGATAACCCTAACAACCAAGAACACCCTTCTTGGATTTACACAATATTTAAGTCCTACTGAGAATGAATATCTCACAAAAGGACCTCTTGTATCCACAATCCGGATTACAAGGAAAACCCTACAAACTTATCTTTTATAATTATAAGAATAAGTTGTAGTGAATTTTGTATATAAGTGACAATTGAATGTATATCAATATGAAATATTGATCTTCTTCTCGAAACAAAGATTACTCAGAAAATTATACAAGTGTTCTTTATTGTGAAAACAAGCTGTAAAGAATGTGAAAGTGTATTTCAATGGTTTGTTTCAAAATTCTGATTTGAACACTTTTTGAAAATTCAAAAAGGTTGAAGATAATGAGTAATATTTGAAATTTGTTTCTTGAAGGTTAATTTGATTTTGAAAACTGAAATCAATTTATAAGAGTGAAAAACCTTTTCAAAAAGGTATGATAATAAGACAGAAAAATAGCCAGTAAGAAAATCACAGAGCAAAGCAATTCTCCATGAACAATTGCTATTTTTGGCTTTTACTTCAGTGTTAATCGGTTAACCAAATGGGTTAATCGGTTAACACCTTTCCAACGTATAAAAAATTCAAATTTTACATGTGTTAATCGGTTAACCTATATGGTTAATCGGTTAACACTGTAAGAAATTCCCAAAATCATAATTTTAACTTGTGTTAATCGGTTAACCCCTCAGGTTAATCAGTTAATATTGAAAGTTTTTCCAAAAATACTTAATTTAAAAATTCAAGAGTATTTTGAAATAGTTTTAAAATGGTTTTAGTTACTCGTGTGGTGAAGTGAGATCAAAGAGCACTTGCATACATAATTCTAAGTAAACAATTTTGTACCGTGTCTTGAATCTTCAACACCACTTGAAACTTGATAGATGAAACTTGATCCAATATTGATAAATGACTTTGCCTTGATCTTGATAATGTATTCTCGATGATATGCTTGCACCTGTTGCTTTTTATGAAGTGTTCAAAATAGAGATGATTCAGATTTTATCTTCAGTGTATATACCCCCACGGGTATATAATCAGCTTCACAGTACATATACCCCCATGGGTATATAGTGTAAGTATCTTGTGAGCTAAGTTGATATGAGTTGTCTTCATCAAAACAATAGAGGTTTTTGAATCTTGATTCTACAGATGCAAATTACATGGATTTCCTCAAGTCCATTAATTGAAGAGATTATGAATAATCTTTGCTTGATTTATAGATTATTGCGTTGATTCTTCTTTACTTTGTATGCCATGTTAGCCTTATTTGGCTTATTTTGGCTTTCATGCCTTTAAATAAAACTTATGCTTTGATATGAACCTCTTGCAAGATAGGCCTATATTTTGTCAAATATTTGCCATTTACTTTCAAGATTCTTTTATCTTTATCTAACCCTTCAACCTCATAAGCCCCATTGGAGAATACCTGTATGACTTGAAATGGACCTTCTCATTTAGGAGACCATTTGCCTAATATTTTGTCTTTTCGATCCATAGGCAAAATCACTTTCCAAACTAAATCCCCACATAAAAAATATTTAGACTTAACCTTTTTGTTGTAGGATTATTCGACCCTTTTCTTTTGTCTCCTTAACAACTCTAAGGTTATAAGCCTTTCTTCATCCAAATCCACTAATTCGTCCATCATTATTGCCCAATAAGATTTAGAAGGGATCTCATGATGTCTTTGAGTTCTTACAGATTGCAAATAGATCTCAACAGGCAATACTGCATCATGACCAAAGGTAAGTCGAAATGGAGTAGTATTAGTAGCCTCCTTAGGCGAAGTTCAACATGCCCAAAGGACCTGGTCTAATGTCTTATGCCAATTTCTAGGCTTCCTTCCCACATGCCTCTTAATCAGTCCAATCACCACCTTGTTGGAAGCTTCGACTTGCCATTCGCCTGAGCATAATAAGGCGTAGAAGTCAAAAGTTTGAAACCTATTTCTTTAGAAAATTCCTGCATTTTTCGCCCAGTAAACACTGCTCCTTGATTTGTGGTAATTGTTTCTGGAATGCCAAATCTGTAAATAATGTGATTTTGGATGAATTCAATTACATCTTCTTTACCTATATTTGCCAATGGTATTGCTTCAATCCATTTGGTGAAATAGTCAATACCCACCCAAATATATCTTTGGTTCTTTGAAGATGTTGGTCGAATCTCTTCCACTATATCCAAAGCCCATCGTCTGAATGGCCATGGTTTCACTATGGAGTGCGATTCACTTGCAGGGATATGTTGTATGCCAGCATGAATCTGACACTCTTGGCAACCCTTGGCGAACTCTATGCAATCTTTCAGCATAGTAGGCCAACACATGCCCTGTCGAAACAACAACCATTTCATTTTATGGCCAACTTGGTCTGCTCCACATGCCCCACTATGGACAGTCGAAAGAGCCAAATATGCCTCTTTTTCATTAAGGCATTTCAATAAGACTCCCTCAGGGGTCTTCTTAAATAATTCATTACCCATAAGTATATAACTTAAGGCTTGATACTTGACGTTTCGTTCCGTCGAAGTCGTTGGATTTTACATGTATTTGACTATAGGCTTTCTCTAGTCTTTATCTGTTAGACCATCTACAGCAAAAATTTCAAAATTTTCGCCATCCATGCACCCAAGCTTAGTTGTTTCTAAATCTGATGGGCACAATCCAATAGCCATCACTTTCCCTCTTGCTTCAATTACTTCCTGAAGGTTTTCCTTCGACACTTTGTATCTAGAGGCAATCTGAGCTAAGTCATTAGCAACTTGATTTTCTATTATGGGTATATTTTGGATGACCACTACTTCAAATTTCTTTAATAGCCTATTTGCTATCACAAAGTACATGATGAGATTTTCTTTAACACATTTATATTCCTTTGTGATTTGTTTTACAACCAACTTTGAGTCTCCCATTATTTCGACTCTAGTTGCCCCCACTTCTAACAAAATTTCAAGGCCAGCAATCAACGCTTCATATTTGGCCTCATTGTTAGAGCAAGGCTCTTCGACCCTGTATTTAAATTTTATTGTAATTTTATAAGGAGAAATAATGAATATACCCACTCCTGTTCCATTTTTATGGGTTGATCCATCAAAGTATAACTTCCAGGATTTCAGTTTAACATAATTTAAATCATTTTCATTTATAGAATGGTCAACTATAAAGTCTGCCACTATTTGCCCTTTCACATCCTTTAAAGATTGATATGTTAAAGAATATTTTGTTAATGCTAATGCCCATTTTCCAATTCGACTATGAAAAATAGGTTTAGATAACATATGTTTTACAACATTAAAATGAGACGAAACATACATGAAATTCTAGGTACCCAACAGTGGATGTTATCACGGATGTTATGACATCCACTATAACACAGACTGTAAAACTTAATGACTAACTGTAAATGAAAATAGTAAATAACACAAGTAATTGTTCACCCAGTTTAGTGCAAACCATACTTACATCTGAGGGCTACCAAGCCAGGGAGGAAATTCACTATTAGTAGAATTAATTCAGAATTAAACAACCAGTTTGCACTCTTCACTTAAGACCTACCCAATGACACTTCATCCTAACACTAGACCAGAGTTACCAACTCACTCCCCTCAATCACAACAGTGATATAAACCAATTCAAGATTACAAAGGAGAAATTGAAGACACACTTCAAACACACCTTGATCTTGCTTCACAACTTTGATCAAGTGACACACCACTCTTGCTTAAAAGCTTAGAGGGAAACACTGAACAACCAGTTCACACACACTAAACCAAATCAATCATGCAGCAGACAATTGCTTGGCATAAAAGTATCCTAAGATACAACACACACGTGAAGAACAACTAATACAATCAGACTTCTTCACTCACAAACTACACTCTTCAATCTTTGCCTGATTAGGATTGATCCTCTATTATTTATAACAGCAGATTGACTTTTGGGCCTTCGTGCAGACGTTAGGTTTACCCAAGTAAACCCTCTCTTCACAAACCTGCGCACTCCAATTAGGTCAGGGGAATTCCATGTTACCCTCAGTAGTGCCCTGACATGTCGCCTAAGATAACTAGGCTTCCTAAAATGTTTCCTGAAGTATAGCTTGAGCTAATAACAAAAAAACTAAAACTGCGCGCCCTGATGTCATACGCTTGAAGTCCTGACATTCAACATGACATCCAACATACTTGACTCTTAGGTATTCAAACTTAACCCTGCAGAATAACCCTCATGTATGTCATAACATCTGTCATGACATTCATACCTACAACATTGTTTTACCATAAAATGCAGCCAATCAAAAACATCTACAAACTCCCCCTTTGGCAAATTTTTGGCTAAAACACTTCGTTACCATATCAGAGATCACAAGCAGCAAAAATTATACCATGCATGCAGGAAAGCTACTAGCTAAACACACACAACTACAATACCATATCAGAGTCATCTTCACACCCTAAGGACTACCTGCTAGTCCATATTGTCGCTACTGCGAAAATCGAGGTCGGCAATGACAGAAGAGTCGCCACCGTGCGTTATTTATCCCAAGAAAGGGAAAGGAAATACTCAGAGAAAACCTAATGAAAAGAGGGATAAGATCGGTCATCGCAACCAAATCTCAGGTTCGGGAGTCGGTTACGCAAGAGGAAGGTGTTAGCACCCCTCACGTTCGTCGTACTCGACGAGATCCACGCTTGTTGTCTATCTAAAAAGGTGATTGAAACTATCTAGCTAAAGGCTCAAGGACAAAAGAAAAAGAAGTGACTCGGCAAAGCAACGACGCTTTGTGCCTACGTATCTCATCTAAAGTGAGAAGTTAGAGTCAACGTAGTTCGGCTAACTACGGGTGAAAGGGGGGAAGGTTGCTCGCCAAGACATCTCGTCTTGTGCCTACGTACTTTCATCTGGTATGAAAGATCAGAGCAAACGTAGTTCAGGCTAAAAGGGAACACAGGTTTGTTTGACTGTTTTACCCGAGTAGGGTTAACAATCAGTTCTAGCAGTTTGGTGTATGCAGCTCGACCATTGGAGCTTAGGCGTTACCGTTTGCGATAGAACCAAGAGTTAACAAAATTCTCCTTATGAAAATGATTTTCCAAGATTAAAGGCCCCAAAGGGCAAAAAGAAGTTTGGATGATTTGCTTTTGTGTTTTTTAGAGAAGAAGTGTTTTTGGATTGTTTGCAGTTCATATTGAACTAGAGACTATGACCTAGGAGTGAATGCGTCGCATATCACCCAATGGGTGCTATACTAAACATCCAATCCATTGAAGAGAAACTCCTCAACAACCCTTTCCCAAGTGCTTAAGGCTCGTAACGTACAATAATCATTAACCTAATGTCTGTCATAACCTCCCTTGAACAAGAGAGATTAGAGGTCCTAAGGGAAAGGAGACAAAAGAAACAACAGGCAACAACATAAACATGCAAGAATGCAAACATGGAATGTAAATGAGGGAGGAAATTGGTGTGGGGAAGTAGCCTCCACAAGCTCATCTCAACCTCAAGCAACAATATGACAAATGCAAGAGATGAAAGGAAACAGAAATGCATCAATAGAAACACACAAGAGCATCAAAAATGGGATGAAATGGCCTAAACCAAACAACATCAACCATAATGCCAAAACACAAACACAAATGAAAGACAAAGAAGTCCTAAAACAAAGTGAGGATGGGAGGCTATATGAGGACAACAAGGAACTCATAATGTGCACTCAACCATGAGCATCACAAGAAAGGTGCACAAGAAAGCACAAAGAAGTCCTCATGGATTCATCATTTTAGGCATGCTTCAAGTACCTCCAAAGGAGGGACCAAGCTACCTCAATTGAGATTCCAAAGTCATTGGACAGCAAGGGAAATGAAATAAGAGTTCTCAAAAGAAAAAGCAAGTAAACCACAAGGAAATACAAGCAAATTCCCAAAGGAAAGCAAGCATGTTTCACATAGAAACCCTAATTGGGAACCCAAAAGGAAACAACCAAATGAACAAGAAATACATAATGTAATGACCTAAAAATGAGTAAGCATCATCCTTAACATGTTAAAAACATGAATCAAAAGGCATTGAGAGGTCAAAGGATCCAAAAATGTCATATCCAAGTCAAACTAGGTCAAGATGTATGTATGAACCTCCCTTTGGGTAACTTGACTTGCAAGTTACCCTAAAATTAGGAAAATGATTAAAAAATTATCAAATAAAATGCAAGAAGCTCATAAATATGTTGGAAACTAGAGGCCAAGAGATTGCAATCAAATTCAATTCACAACACCACCAAAGAAATTGATTCACAAGGGTGTTCCATTGTGAATGAGGATTGCCAAGGGTCAAATGAAGTGCACCAAAAGTCAACTCAAAAGTCATCCAACAGGGGCAAAATGGTCCTCAAAAATTCATCAACTCATCATTGATATGAGGATTGAATTTTATTCATTGGATCAAAAAGAAATGAGAGAAACAAAATAGAAACCAAAACATGTCAAGATTTAGGTCAAATAAACACTTCCAATGATAAATTCCATTTTTAATTTAAAAATAATTCAAAAAATAAAATAAAAAATTTCTAAAACCAGAGGACATCTCAAGGAGTCCAAAACATATTTTTGTGGAATTTTATCACGCTTGGAAGTATTTTAAAATGATTTAAATCTAAGCAGAAATAAAATAAAACAAAGAGAAAATAAAATGAAAATAAATAAAAGCTGGGTGCAAATAGCAACCCAACAACGTTGCAAATCAAATGGGTCAGCTCAAGGGGGCGCAGACAGCAAGCCCAATCCAACAAGGGGCGCTGAAGTCCAAGGATCCAGTGTGGGGAGTCAACCTAGGCGCATGGTGGAAGGCAAACGTGGCCATTGGATCAAAAAGTATGCCAATCCAAGGGACAGAAACAACACACATGGATCATGCCAGGGTTTAAGTGAAACGGTGAGTTTTGCTGTGGATCACGTGTGGCAAGTCAAATAAGGAACATGGTGTGTCTTAATCAGAACCGTGCAAGTGAAAAGTAAGCAAATCCTAAGGCTCTGAACATATCCACGTGGCTCAGGCGAGGTTCAAAACCTTGGAGGGAAACCAGACGGCCGGAACCACTGTTCTGGTCGTCTTCTCCGGCAAAACCCTCAAACCAGTCACGACCAGAAAATGCAGGTGCCTCAAAACTTGATCAACATGAGCAAAATAAAAGCCAAAAGTGATCTCCAGGTTATTTAGATTCCAAATCCGCTAGCCATTTTCATTGATCATACTTTAATAAGACAAAACGAACAGAAAAAGAAATAAGCTCAAGTGAAAAAAGTTAACAAACAATCATGAAATCAATCCAGAAACCAACTACACATCAAGAGGTTTAAAAATATGCAAAAATGGCGTAATAACAATGCATAAACAGTGAGATATTTGGATTAAAAGAAAACCTAGAAACAAGCTTCGACAGAGCTCAGTTTGTTAGTGAAGCTTAATGAAAACCACCCAGAAATGTTCTATGAAGCTCAAGGAATATTTTGAAATGTTTGATTTGGGTTGAAACTTAGTGAAAGTTGAAAAACAATTTTGAATTTTTCCTTACTTTCTCTCAATGTGTTCTTGCTCAAATTCTCACCAAAACCAGTTCTGAAAGCATGTGAACAATCCTGAGAATATGTATGATGGATTTGGATTGAAAGAAAGCCCAATTCTGTTCTCCTTAAGCCCAATTGAATTTCACTTTTTTCACCTTATGGCCATTTCAATAGTGCACTAAAATCACCTTGCCTAGCTGTAAAAATGGCTCAGCTAGCTTGCATCTAAGGTAGGTTGATCAAAGGGCTGAGAATGGCTCCTTGATTTAATCTTATGGCATAGTTTGGATGTGTTGCTTAAACTTGAAGTAATCTTGAAAATGGCCATCAAATTGAGCTCAAATATCAAATCCAAAGTTGGCATTGTGTTTGAAATGTATTTGGCACTCAAAAAATTCACAAGGTTGGTACAAAATGATTCCAAATGATTTTAATTTGACTTTCCCCTTTCAAGGCCTTTTTCATGGAAATTTCTTTAGGGATTATTCAATCCAAGCCAAACCTTTGATGCCTTGATGTTTGGTTGAGAAAATGAACCCATTTGGAGCAAGTTTGAAGTTGAAAAGATTTCCATTTGAAGTGTGCAAAGTGGTGAAATGGACCCATAATGAAAATGACCTGTAATCCTCCTTTCCCAAAATACCCCTGTCTTGCAAGCCTCATAACTTGAGTTCTACAAATCAGATGAAGGACTTATAGTACTTTTTGGATAGATAAGATCATGAGGAACAACTTTCATGTTCATCAAAAGTTGAGGAGAAACATCCTTCTAGGTCAAAGATGGCTTGGAAGTTGGTTGACTTTTGTTGACCAAAATCACATTCATCTAAGGACCTGTAACTTGTCTGCATCATAACTTGAGTTCTAGAAATCAGATGAATGACTTCTAGTACTCAAAAGAAATTTAAGAACATGCTCTACAAGTTTCATGTTGGGGTCAAGATGAGATGAGACTTGTATCTTGAGATAGGTGGTCTTGAAGTTAGGCACTGAACAGGGGATTTTACACTGAGAACCCTAATTCAGTAACTCCTCACACTCTTGCTTCTTGATGAATTGATCTTGAAATGATATCTCATGTATCTTAAAAAAACATTCCATGACCATAAAGACTTGGAATTGAGTCTTAATCTCCTTCAATTTCACAGTTGACTTAGGGTTGACCAAATGAAAACCCTAATTGCACCATCTTCAACTGTAGCTCTTCACACTTGGTATAAACACTTGAATGAACTCCACAATGACACTCAAGGCCTCCAATTAGCTTAAATGATCATCTCCATCCATAACCATGAGCTTGTGATCCTCAGATGACCTTCAAATGGCCTCCTAGACAGGAGGTAAACCACATACACTTATCCGCCTATCCAAAAGGCTTTGACTTATCTCTGATGATGATAACCCTCCTGTTGACTTGAATACAACCTCTTGATTAGGCTTAGAACCCTTGGCAAATTCCTCTTTTTGCACACATATCTCTTGATCCCCTGTGAAATGCAAACTGCTATGCATTGCAATATGCTAGAACAATGAAATGAAACATAAACCAAATAAAGAAAAGGATGGGCAAATTTTGGGGTACAACACATACTACAGGTATCACAATCATCTGTGGATTAACTTGTGATACTCCCCCTCAATTGATGCACAACACATCAGTGCACACACAACCTGCACAACCTGCAGTCACACAATTTATCTAGACTGCTCTGGTTCATGGATGTCAGGACATTCAGGATGACATCCTGAAGAACACAATCACCTGTTACATCCTATGCTACTCCTCCTAAAAAGATGCACAGCCACACACACATTCTGCAAACACCCTGCAGACACACACACACTAATAGTAGCTCTACTACTACTAGGTTTCATCAAGGAACACACACAACTAGCATCAATCTGCAAACACACTCAGAGCAACAGCAACATATCATCACATCAACCTGCTTAGTGCAGACATGCACAGTAGCAACAACAAAGAAGTCTTCCACCTGTGAGGGACACACATACACATCTAGCCCTGCTGTTACTACCACTTCTCCCCCTTTTTAGCCACAAATTTAGATAAAAAATAATTAAATAGTATAGATCAAAATAAGTATGGAAGCACAAATATTAGGGGTTATTACAACACACTGCTCATGAAGAGCATCACAAATTTCATGTTGTCACAATAAAACAAAAAGTCTAACCAAGAAAAAAAACACTTAGGCACACCAGCAGCAGTTCATCATCAGCCCAAGCACACCAGCAAGCCACCAACACCACCATATTAATCTTCCTCCTCAGAAGAGCTGGAGTCACTGTCATCACTATCCTCCTCAGAACTGGCAACAACTTCCTTTGATGCAGCATCCTGGCCATCATACCCATCATCCTTGTTCTCATCATTTTGAGTAGACTCATTATCTTCATCTTGCTCAAGAGCCTTGATCAACCTTTCAAGTTTTTGCTTCCTTGTTTCCAACTCATTGCAAGTTTCTTTTAGCATGGCAATAACCTCAGCCTTTCCTGTCTTAGAGCTCCCTTTGGATGTCTCTGCTGATGTCATGACAATGTCGGGAACATGAGTTTCTTGAAACAACTTGTGATGGAAAGACAAAGGGCTCTCTCTTGCTTGCAGAATCATTCTCTTTGAGGATTTGGGATACTGATTTAATATTATTCCACAAATAAGGGAAGGGAATGCTATGGGGCCTTTGATACTATAGCTGTCTGCATGCTTCAAAGTATGATAAAAAATATAGGTCCCATAGTCAAATTTGGCTTTGGTTCCAACAGCATAGATAAATCTCCCAAGGATAGTTGCCATAGTTGACTTATGATTTGTGGGCACCCAATTTGCAACACCAATCTTGTGCAGCATAGCATACTTCACACTCAACTTGCTTGCACCCAGCTTTCCTTTTGATGCCCAGCTTTTGACCTGGTTCACTGTAATCACTTGACACACTTTGTTGTCAGATGCAGCTATATCAGGTTGTCCTCTATCTAATCTTTCAAGATAGTTGTTGATGATGGTTGACGAGAAATTGACACATTTCCCTCTTACATAAACCTTGCCAAACTCATTAGATTTCCTATCAGCACATTCTTCTGACAGGTTAACTATTAATTCTTTAACAAGTAGTTCATAGCACTGAGTGAACTGAGTGACAGTCTTCAGCAAGCCAGCATCATGAATAAGATTCATGGTCTCTTTGTTTTCAAGAGCATTCTAAGCAAGCTCTCTCTCCAAAGCCAGCTTCTTCTGATAAAAATATTTCCATCTTTTTACACTAGATGGATAATGGAAGGAGACATTGTCAATGGGGACATCTGGAACACTAGCAGCCAGTTTGCTAGTTGTGGGTTTCTTCTTTGGTTGGATGTCAGTGACATCACAAGCAACATCTGACTCCGAGTCTGATTCAGAGCTAGTTTGGGCCTTCCTCTTCTTTGGAACAACCTTGCTCCAAGCTTTGGTAGGGCCAACCAGAGTCCTCTTAGTCTCAGCCTTCTTGGTAGGAGTGTTCTACTCAACAACCTTCTTCCCTTTCCTAGTCATGAGCCTTTTGGCTATGCTAGGGTTGATAGTGGCAATCAGATCATTGTCTGAATACTCATCAAGGTTTACAATATCAGCATTGTCCTTCTGAACCTCATCAATATCATTTTTATCACTTTGCATGTGATCATCCTTATTTTCAGAGGCTTGACCCTTGTCAGTGTCCTTTTGAGTAGTTGTTTCCAATGTTTCAACATTGTGAATGACATCAGCTTGTTCATCCAGATTAGGAGCAGAACCCTCAGTGTTAGACGTAATAGATATTCTTGGCACATCATGAGGCTCACTCAGAACCCTGGATACCAAATTGGCAATGATGATATGGATTTGCCTAGCTTCTTCCCCATTGAGATCATAATTAAGAATGGAGGTTGTAGAGTGAGAATCCTGACCTGTGACTAGGTCTTTATGTCTTCTTGCATGTGAAGACCTTGGTTTCTTCACCAATAGTCCTTCTGGAGTCAACATGCGTAGAGGAGCTACCACAAGAATCTCATTAGGGTTTCTAGAATCAGGTCTAGCATCAGCATCTGTATCAGCGATGATGTTCATCCTTTTGGAAGGGGAAGTTTTTGGATGTTGAGACATTCTTGGAGACTTTGATCGCGCGAGAGAGGGTTTTTTGTGCTTGTTTGAAGAGGTATGGAAGATGAAGAGTTTGTATGGGCACCAAATGAAGTAAGCGTAATGTGTGAGGATGCTAGATGGGTAATATTACACAAGAGGAGGGAACTTAATATTTTGACCAATCACCATATGATTAATTTTCAAAATGCAATTCCCAGTTAACATTAATTGTTATAAACTCTCATAAAGACACGTCCTCAACTTGCTTTGTGAACTTTCAAATTGAGTGGCCTTGAGACCTCTGGTAACCATGTCTGCACTATGTAGATCAGTGTTTCCAAGCTTCACGCGAACCTTTCCAAATTGATGTTTGTTATCCCTATGTCTGACTCTTTTAGATTGACCTGAGTTTATATTGATGTTACTCTTAATGTCACAGTACAAAGTCATGACATCCCGAGTGACATTGCTTCTTTTAAGATCATTTGTCATGGATTCCATCAAATTCCAGTATAACAGGTCTAGGTTTCTATGATGTCCATCATTTGGATGTCCTTTCTTAACTTTCCTACCAGCCTGACATTTTACACAACCTGTTATATCATCTGGAATTATCTTTGAAGTTCCTCCTACTGCTTCCTTGGATATGGTCTTCTTTATCCTTGGAAGATGTATTCCTTGTTTATTCCATAGTTTATCCTCCTTTTCTTCTTTGGTCAAGGGACAAATATTCAAGTTACTTTTAGGATCCCATAAGTAACAATTGTTCTTAGCTCTAGACCCTCTCATGACTTCCTCACCTTCTTCATTGGTGACAGCACATTTACCCCTAGTAAATTTGATATTGAGACCTTGTTCACAGAACTGACTGATACTGATAGATTCACAGTCAGTCCTTTAACCAACATGACATTCTCCAGTATTGGAACACCAGGACAATCTAGTTATCCAGAACCTATGACTTCTCTATGATGTCCATCTTTTGGATGTCCTTTCTTGACTTTCCTACCAGCCTAACATTTTACACAACCTATTCTATCATCTGGAGTTATCTTTTAAGTTCCTCCTACTGCTTCCTTGGATATGGTCTTCTTTATCCTTGGAAGATGTATTCCCTGTTTATTCCACAGTTTATCCTCCTTTTCTTCTTTGGTCAAGGGACAGATATTCAAGTTACTTTTAGGATCCCATAAGTAACAATTGTTCTTAGCTCTAGACCCTCTCATGACTTTCTCACCTTCTTCATTGGTGACAGGATATTTACCCCTAGTAAATTTGACATCGAGACCTTGGTCGCAGAGCTGACTGATACTGATAAGATTCACAGTCAGTCCTTTAACCAACATGACATTCTCCAGTATTGAAACATCTGGACAATCTAGTTTTCCAGCACCTATGACTTCTCCTCTAGCTCAATCACAAAAGGTTACATGGCTTGAGGTATGAGGTTTCAGGTTCATCAAAAGATTATCCATTCCAGTCATGTGTCTAGAACAGCCACTGTCAAAATACCAGTCTTCTTTGGTTGGCATCCTAAGAGATGCATGAGCTACTAGAGCAACCTCCTTGGCAATCCATTGTTGTTTCTTGACCTGAGCATCCCTTTTTGGTCTAACTTGATGTTGTTTCTTGGCATGAATACCCTGTTTGGATTTGCCTTGGTAATGGTGACTGGGAAATCCATGTATCCTGAAGCATAAAGGTTTAATGTGTCCAAGTCTTCCACAGAAGTAACACCTATACCCTTCAAATTTATTCTTGATCTAGTTCTTGCTTTTGTTTCCCTAATATTGTGACATTGGTTGTGACATCCGGTTTGACCTCTGATTCTCAATCTTTGGCTTCTTAGACCCCAAGATGGGTTTCTGTTCACAACAAATCCCAGACCAGACTTGTCTCCTGCTGTATGACCACTCTGTAGTATTTTTTCTAGAGTGTCAGTCCCAGTGTTTAGCATCCTTAAGGATTTTGACATCTGATCTAGTTTAGATTCCAACAGGCTGACCTCACTTTTGAGAAAGTCTATGGTTTCCAGATGATCCAGTTTCTCAGCCTCTAATTCCCTTATACTTTTCTTTTGTTGCTCTCCTTGCTGATATATTTCTGCACTTCTGATGCATAGCTTCTAATATGAAGCTGCAAGTTCATCAAAGGTCAGATCATCTTCACTTGACTCACCATCAGATATGCATACACTATTCAGAATAGTGACATGTTTGGCAGATTCTTCATCTGATCCACTCTCTGAGTCTCCATCAGACGAAGTAACTGCTAGGCCCTTCTTTTGCTTCTTGAGATAGGTGGTACATTCTGCTCTAATGTGCCCATATCCCTCACATTCATGACACTGCATTCATTTGCCTTGGCTGGGCCTTTCTTCATTTCTTCCTCTTCTGCTGATGTCAGAAGAAGTGTTCTTGTCATTAGGCCTAGACTTGTGATCTATTCGTTTGATCAGTTTGTTGAATTGTCTTCCAAGCAAGGCTATTGCTTCTGACAGATTCTCCTCACTTTCACTATTATCTTCCTCAGAGTCTTCTGCTGAATTTGAGACAAGGGTTATGCTTTTGTTCTTCTTCTCAACCTTATCACATATTCCCATCTCAAAAATTTGGAGTGAACCAGTGAGTTCATCCATTTTCATGTTGCATATATCCTGAGCTTCTTCAATAGCAGTGACTTTCATGGCAAACCTCTTAGGCAAAGATCTTAGAATCTTCCTCACAAGCTTGTCTTCAGGCATCTTTTCTCCTAAAGCTCCTGAGGTATTGGCAATCTCAAGAATATTCATGTAGAAGTCATGAATAGTCTCATCCTCCTTCATTTTCATATTTTCAAACTTGGTGGTCAGCATTTGTAATCTTGACATCTTGAATTTAGAGGTTCCCTCATGAGTTGTTTTGAGAGTATCCCAAACCTCTTTAGCCAGTTCACAATGATGCACTAGTCTAAAAATGTTCTTGTCTATACCATTAAATAAGGCATTCAAAGCCTTAGAATTCCCAAGAGCCAGGGCCTCTTGTTCTTTGGTCCATTCTTCCTCAGGTATTAACACAAATAATCCATCCTTGTCAGTCTTCACTGGATGTTCCCATCCTGAGTTTGCAGCTCTCCATGCCTTGCTATCTAAAGACCTCAAGAAGGCTATCATCCTAGGTTTCCAGTAGTCATAATTTGAGCCATCCAGAATTGGTGGTCTATTTGTGAATCCTATATCCTTGTCCATAGTACCAGAATTTATCTTCCCTAGATTTCACCCAGAAAATAACAGGCAGGGTGCCTGCTCTGATGTCAATTGAAATTCTAGGTACCCAACAGTGGATGTTATCACGGATGTTATGACATCCACTCTAACACAGACTGCAAAACTTAATGACTAACTGTAAATGAAAACAGTAAATAACATAAGTAATTGTTCACCCAGTTCAGTGCAAACCACACTTACATCTGGGGGCTACCAAGCCAGGGAGGAAATTCACTATTAGTAGAATTAATTCAGAGTAAAACAACCAGTTTTCACTCTTCACTTAAGACCTACCCAATGACACTTCAGCCTAATACTAGACTAGAGTTACCAACTCATTCCCCCTCAATCATAACAGTGATATAAACCAATTCAAGATTACAAAAGAGAAATTGAAGACATACTTCAAACACACCTTGATCTTGCTTCACAACTTTGATCAAGTGACGCACCACTCTTGCTTAAAACCTTAGAGTGAAACACTAAACAAACAGTTCACACACACTAAACCAAAGCAATCATGCAGCAGACAATTGCTTGGCATACAAGTATCCTAAGATACAACACACACGTGAAGAACAACTGATACAATCAGACTTCTTTACTCACAAACTACACTCTTCAATCTCTGCCTGATTAGGATTGATCATCTGTTATTTATAGCAGCAGATTGACTTTTGGGCCTTCATGCAGACGTTAGGTTTACCTAAGTAAACCCTCTCTTCACAAACCTGCGCACTCCAATTAGGTCAGGGGCATTCCATGTTATCCTCAGCAGTGCCCTGACATGTCGCCTAAGATAACTAGGCTTCCTAAAATGTTTCCTGAAGTATAGCCTGAGCTAATAACAGAAAAACTAAAATTGCGTGCCCTGATGTCATACGCTTGAAGTCCTGACATTCAGCATGACATCCAACATACTTGACTCTTAGCTATTCAAACTTAACCCTGCAGAACAACCCTCATGTATATCATAACATCTGTCATGATATTCATACCTACAACATTGTTTTACCACAAAATGCAGCCAATCAAAAACATCTATAATACACATCAACCGACTTTATATATTGCTTTAATTTAGTACAAGAGAAATATAAGCATAAACATACTTTTCAATCATGTTATACCTAGTTTCTGCATCATTTAAAACTCTACTAAGATAATAAATGGCTCTTTCAACTCCATTTTCATCCTCTTGAGCCAACATGCTCCCTACAGTTTTATCTGATGCAGCTATATATAATCTCATACTTCTATTTTTACAAGGTGATGACAGAATTAGAGGGTGACTTAGGTACTCCTTGATCTTGTCGAATGCTTCTTGTTTTAATTGCCCCACTCAAAACCATCTTTGTTGAAATGAAGCAATGGTGAAAAAGCTTGTGTTTTTCCACTCAGGTTGGATATAAACCTTCTTAGGAAGTTGATCTTGCCCAGCAATGACTGCAACTCCTTTTTTGTTGATGGCGCTTTCGCCTCCATTATGGCTTTGGTTTTATTTTGATTTATTTTTATCCTCTTTTTGTGGACCACAAAGCCTAGAAAATCCCCTGCCTGCACTCAAAAAGCACATTTAAGAGGATTCATTTTAAGACCATATTTTCTCATCCTTAAAAAGGATTGTCGAAGATGGTCAATATGACTCTTCCCAGAAATAGATTTTATAACAATATCGTCAATGTAAATTTGCATGAAAGTATCTATAAAATCATGGAAGATTGAATTCATCGCCCTTTGATAAGTGGCACCAACATTTTTAACACCAAAAGGCATCACTACCTATTCATAGGTGCCTAAAGCCCCAGGACATCTAAAAGCAGTTTTAGGAAAATCTTCCTCAGCAAAGCATATTTGGTTGTAACCAGAATATCCATCTAACATGCTAAGATATTCATGTCCTGCTGTAGAATCTACTAACATTTCTGCTACTGGCATTGAATACTCGTCTTTTTGAGTTGTAGAATTTAAATCTCTAAAATCTATGCAAACTCTTAAAGAACCATTCTTTTTTATAAAAGGCACTATATTAGCCAACCATTCGACGTACCTGGCAGCGCGAATGAATTTGCAGCAAAGTAGTCTTTCGACCTCCTTTTTAATCTTTGAAAGTATCTCTAGTGCAAACCATCTTGGACTTTGCTTGACTGGTCTCTTCCCAGGTGTCATAGGCAACCTATGTTCAACCAACTCCCTGCTCAAACCAGGCATTTCATCATAATCCCAGGCGAAGCAGTCCTTGAATTATTTCAATAACTGAACCAATTCGAACTTCACTTGGGGGTTTAACTTGGCACTGATGTAAGTAGGCCTTTTGATTGCCCCCTCACTGAGATCAATTTCTTCTAAAGGATCTTGTGCTAGCATTTTAACAGTGTTTTCCAGTGGATCTTTCTCAAACCTCAAAGGCTCATCTTCATAAATAGCATCGAACCTCTAGCTTTGCTTTCCAGTTTGGACCTTATCTGGAGGTTTTGGGTCGAAGTCCTTACCAGGACCTTCTTGGTGAAATTCAGAAATGGCTTTTCCAGCCATGTGGTCATTAGCAGCTTCCAAAGCCGCTTGTAATTTTGTTTCAGCCACATAGGCCGAAATTCTCCTGAATGCTTCAAATTCAGTCATGATCACTGAATTCACTCCCCACCCTCTGGGGTCTATTGGAGGCAAGCCTAAACATGGAAACCTTCCTCCTGGTGTCTCCTTGTCCCATCTAAAACCTTCAACAGGATGCAAATATAATGAATAGAATGTCTCTTCGTCTGGTGTGAACTCAAAATCTGCTGGAGGACACAGAGCAATTTCGCCAGGTGCTTGTCAAACTGTCTCCCATCAACATGATTGATAGGGCTTTTAAAGTATCCTTGATCAGCTTCAATGTTTTCCACTATACCATCTGGCCTCCAAATGGTAATTCTCTTATGCATTGAAGAAGGCACAACATTTATGCCATGAATCCACTCTCTTCCCAAGAGCAGGTTATAATTTGCTCTAGTTTCGACAACCATAAAAACTGTAGGTCTAGTGATAGTTCCCACAGTAAGATCAACTTGGATTACCCCTAAAGTGGGGCCAACTTTTCCTTCATAGTTCGACAGAACAATGTTGTGGGGCTTGGTATTAGTTTCAAACTTCCCAATCTTACTTAAAATAAACCGTGGCATCAAATTCACAGTTGCACCACAATCCACCAATATTTTGTTAACAGGCACACTCTCCACTTTTCTAGTAATGTACAGAGGCTTTAAATGACCCTTCATAGCCTCTATGGGGCGCTCAAAGAAGGCATTTTGCTCCTCTACGCACCCATTGTTCATTATATAATAACACATAGGTTTGTGTGCAAGCATTTCTATCTCAGTATTCTGATCTAAATCTTCAACTTTTGTAACATGGCCAAACTCTTTGGGCATGACAGATACAATATTCACTATAATGTCAAGGGAAGCTGCTGACTCGCTATCAAAGTTGTCAATCATGTTCTCATCATCTTTGACTTTTCTTTCTGGCTGGTACTTTTGAATAGCAAACAACTTTCACCTTATAGGCATTTTCTCAACTATTCCAACTTGATTGCTAACATTGGTACTCGACTCTCCTTGTCTTGGTACCTGAGCTTCCCTGATGGCCTTTCGCCTACACTATTCTCTTCGCCACTGTGACCTGGTCATAGGGTTCTTACCCTTGTAGTTTTCAGAGATGTATGCTGACTTATTAGTTGTATGGTTTTCCTTTGGATATTCAAACCTAGAACCCCTTTCTACATCAAATTTCTGCCATTTTTTCTGCCCTCTCCCATTGACAGGAGTTATCCAGCTTCCTGTTGGTACATTTCCAGATGGTTAAAATGTGCTTGGCCTAGCTTGGGTTTTTACCCCTGTCAAGGATCTTCTGGGATCAAAACTTATTGGTCCTTGATTCACTTTTTGCCCCCACTTTCCACTGGCTTTTTTTACTCCCTCCAAATTGTGAGCAGCTTTTTCATCAAAAATGGTACTACATCTAGGACACAACATCACTCCTGATCTTTTCTTTTGGCAATGATGCAAAAAATCAACAATGGTTTCCTCATGCTTGGGGTATGCCACTTTGTTACGTTCTTCTTGTTTATCTGCCTCACTTATCTCTTTAGCCTTTTGATATGTGATCTCGACCATGTTAACATCAATCTTATCTTCTAACTACATCTCAGAAAAGTGAGCTTTAAGGTTTTTAGTGGTTTTCTCCATACACTTATGCCCGGTGGAATCTTCAGCTTCGACCATTGTTTCAGCATTGAATTTTTTAATGTCAGGAGATGTTTTGAAGTATTGTTCTGCTGCCATGCATATCCAGTTCTCTAACAAGCAGTCATCCATCTGCATCATCTCCCCTACCAACACCATATTGTTCTCCAATTCTTTGATGACTTCGACTTTGGGAACATTTATTCCCATAGCCTCATTGGTGCTGATACTATCTGGACTAGCATCAGATTCCTCACCCAATTCAACCATGTTAATGCCCTCAGTAGCATTTACTCTCAGTCCTCTCACTGCTACATCTAATCCCTTAGCAGCTCTATCCATCTCAACAAACTTATCCTCAGTTTTCTTGGTTACCAACATCAGACTACTATCATCAGTACTTCCTTCACTTAGACTATCTACAGTCTTGTTAAAGCCTTCAGAAGCTTTATCCCTCAGCTTGTGCATGTCATTTTGGTCTAAGCATTCAGTTACTTTGACCATCACAAGCTTTGTGGCAACGTCTTCAGTAATTCCCACCATATTAACTAAAAAGTCGAAACCTTCAGTGGCCTCGACCATCTGGACCTCTTCAGGCTCTGCATATTGAGCCTCTGCTATTTGCAATGGGTCAGAGTCAATCTTCATTTGAGCCTTTCCTTTGTCCCCAAACTTCAACCTTCCTTCTTGGATAACACCTTGCACCAAATCCCTGAAAAGAAAACATTGTGAAGTCTTATGACCCAAAATATTGTGGTACTTACAAAAGCCTCTTTTCTTTTTTTGTTCTAAAGGTGGAATTTTAGCACCATCCGGCACTATCATTTGCCCATCCTTAACTAAAAAAGTCAAATATTTTGTCACATTTAGTAACGTCGAAAGTATATGTTTTCTTAGGAAATTTTTCATTAGATTCGACAGGATTTTTTCCATTTGAAGGAGCTAATAGTTTACAAGCATAAGGTGGACCTTGCTTTAACTCAGCAACATCAACCTCATTTTCGTCGAAATGTGATGTTTCATCATATAGATTTTCCACAGTCTGATTACATTCGACAAAGACTACTTTTTTACCCTTGCTGAATCTAGCTTTCTCCTCTTTTAGCCTTTCTAGTTGTCGAACTCTATCAGCTAACTGAGCCATATCTCTGAGATATTGGGTATCCAACTTCTTCCTAATGAAGTAATCAAGACTCCCAGCTGCCATTTCAACCAACTCATGTTCTGGCACTTGTGTAAAGCATCTAGCTTTAAGAAGTCGAAACCTATTCAGGTAATCATCAATTGGCTTAGTGACTTTGCGTTTGATACTAGCCAATTCTTTCAGGCTGATCTTGGTTTTTCCCATGTACAACTGTTCGTGAAACAAACGTTCTAATTGGACTCAATTATGGATTGAATTAGGAGGCAAAGTAGTAAACCATGTAAAAGCATTTTTGGTGAGGGAACTTGGGAATATTTGATCCTAAGGCTTTCGTCACCTGCAATCTCACCTGCTTCAATCATATACCTAACCACATGTTTGACGGTCGATTCAATCGTATCTCCTGAAAACTTACTGAATTTTGGAACCTTCGTCCTAGGGGGTAATTCAGACTGAAGAATATAATCCACTATGGGCGAAGTATAATTTGGCCTTGTGAAGCCAAAGTTTACACCATTTCTAGTCATTATTCTTTCGAACATGGCTGCAAGATTATTTTCTTCTACTGCATTTTGGTGTCGAACCTGTCTAAGGAATTGGTCAGCATTTTGGTTCCTGTTCACCATGACTACTCCTGGTTCCTCCTCCATATGATTGGCACTTGGTTCCTTTGTGGTTCGACTCTGAAAGGTTTGCCCATCTCTTGATCTTCCAAGTTTCCCTCAGGTACATTTCGTGGCTGATATCGTGGAATATTCTCAACAATAGCTGCTCTTCGATCAAATGTCGGCACTCCCATAAAATCAGCCATACGTGCAAATTGTGTTGCCAATTGTTGGTTAGTTTGGGTGGTATTCTGAATCAAGGGTTGAAAAACTTCTCCCATTATCTGAGACAATGTATGTACCATTTGCATATTACTTTCATCCATTTGTTGTCTCAAACAATTTATGGAGGTACTTGTAAGACTGAGTGCTTGAATAGAGTAACCAACACATATGCTTTGGTTGTTTCAACCACTTGATCTAGATCCTTGCACTGGCAAAGATACTACATTTTCTGAAAATATGGGTGGAGCACTCTGCAGATTTTGCATCACTGACGTAGGCATGCCATAAGGTGGATTCCTTGGCAATGGCTGTGAGAAACCTGGAGGAGCAAAATGCCTATACATTGAACTTTCTCCTGGGGGTGTTGGTGAGTTAGGACTTTGTGGTCCTATATATTCCAACACAAGTTGAGTGTATGTTCTTACACATGTTGATCCTGGACTTGCCATCGACTGCATTGGTTCAGACACAACGGTTGGTGGTGATGTCTGTCCTCCCATCGAAGAAACTGGAGATAGTGTACTTTGAGACCCCGTGCTACTTGACTGAGTGTTTGAAATACTTCCTTGAGGATCAACTTGTTGACTAGCATTGGTTGTCATTCTCTTAGTATATCTTCCATTTGATACTCCTTCGTTTGTTGTAGCTAACTTCCCACTTCTCAACAACATACAACGAAGTGTTTCTCAAAAAGATGGATATGATTAACATAACATTGGGAATACTTAGCACTGGGTCCCACCAGGTGTGCCAATTTGTTTACTGTGAAATTTGGTAAACAACCTCTAGTCTATCAACTTTGGGTGAAATTGAGTAACTTGCAGGATCGACCATACAAATCCTAGGACATGTGCTAAGTTTAAAAAGAAAATCTAAATTGAACTCCACGTTCGACTATGTTCTAAAGGAACTCCACGTTCGACTATAAAAACTTTGTAAAGTAAAAACAACTTGGAAATTGACAAGGCTGTAAAATAAAGGGTGCAATTCTTAAAGCGTCGAAAGTAAAAGGCAAGATGTAAAAAACTTTGAAAATAAAGGCAATGATGTAAAGGCTTAAATTTGATAAAAGTGCAAGAAAGTAAGTGTGTAAGACGTCGAAAGTAAAAGCAACAATGTAAAAGGCTTGAATTTGATAAAAGTGCAAGAAAATAAGTGTGAAGACGTCGAAAGTAAAAGCAACAATGTAAAAGGCTTGAATTTGATAAAAGTGCAAGAAAATAAGTGTGAAGACAAATATTTAGAAAAATGCAGGAAAGTAACAGTCGAAAGCAATTAAAAAGACTTTTAAATAGCAAGTCAAAATAAAGTGCAGAAGAAAATCAACTGAAAGTAAAGATGAAAAATAAAGTTTCAAGGAAGAACATGTAAATACGAAAGATAAAGTTTAGGAAAAGACATTTAAATATGAAAGACAAAGTTTAAAGGAGAACATGCAAGATAAAGTGCAGAATAAACAACAACATATAAATGATAAAGATACATAAATTGCATTGATGAAAAGAAATAGTGTTACATCACGTACATTCTCTCGAACTCGTTTCTCTACACGCGGGTACTTTGAGTAATTTGGAGTAACTTGTACAAGAAAAATGAACACCCTTATTCTATGGAAATAACCCCTATGTATAATGTTAGAAAATAACTACTAAGTAACAGTTGTTGCTTCAAAACGTGTCTTTTGGCGCTTTTTCTTGACTTCCACCGTTCCCACATCCGCCAACTGCTCTTTTGAAATTCAAATATTAGGAATTTCCCTCTAGCCTTAGTGGTAACTGCAGCGCGCTTCTTTCAATATTCTCACGGTCGAAGGACTTTCCAACAAATAGCAATTTTTTCAAAGGTTTTCACAATCTCTCTTCGACTCAGGATTCACCAAAAACTGGGTCGAAGCCTTCTTATGCTTACAAATAATTTTGACTTGAGATGACTTTGATTTTGCTGGCGTCGAAAATGAGAGCCAACAAAGGGTCGCAATTTAAGTGTCGCAAATCAACAAATTTCTTGTAGTGCATATTCTCTAATATAGTTGAACCTTTTCTTCAGATGGTTGCTTCAACCATTATGCTCCTTGCACCTATTGTGGAAGCCCATCCTCCTCCTCCTGTGTTAGATACGGAATTTGGATCAGTTTCTGAAAAAGGATGTTGTGGTAGCTGAAGATTCAGGCTCTGCATCTTCTTTACTGCTGAAGACTTTAGAAGAGCTCAAGGTTGAGAATGTGGTTGTCAGAGAAAGGCTGGATAAGCAGGATGAGATGTTCAAGGCTCAAGCTAGAACCAACACAAAGATTGAAGGGATGCTTTAAGCCATTCTATCAAGATTGCAACCCTTTTGTTAGACACCCCTTTTTAAAACGTGTTACTTTATTAGTTTCTAAGTTTTTCTTTTTGTTTTTGTACCTTGCCTCTTTATCTATTGTTTTTAGATCTTATGAAACTTAACATACTGTGTTGTTAGTCTCTCATAAGGTTCAATGACTTCATTACATACTTTCTTATATCCATATTCGACACAATTCACCAACTTACATTTATTGGGACAGTTTATGCTATTGAAATTATAGCTCATAATCTTCAATCATCGCTGTTAAATGTCACATGTGTTCTGTTTGTGTCACGTGGACTTTTTTGGAATGGAGATTTTTAAAAAGGTCAACCACGCAAAGATTACTTATCATAAATAGCCAAAATGCTAAAAAAAAAAACTTAAAAGACTAATTTAATATTTTAAAATAACTTTAGGAATCTAGACAATATTTTTATTAAAAAAATCTATTTTGTGATGACTTGCATTTCATTTCTCTATCTTTGAAATACTTTGTTGAAAGATTAAACTTGATTTGGGCCTAAAATATTATTTGGATTTTTGGACTTAGTTGTTTTGGACTTAGGTAATTTTAATTAATGTTTCTAGAAAACTTTTGTAATGTTTGGAGTGTCTAGATATTTCTTAAGGTTGTAGTATTCTCTAGAATGCTCTTGGAATTCCTAGAGTTGAGAACTCTCTAGAATTAGTGTGTCTAGAGTTCTCCTTAGAGTACTATAAATAGAGATGTAATTCTACACTTTTGCATCAAGTAAAATACAAAGTTCTCTCTTTCATAAATAATTCTTCCACCTATCAAGTTTTTCTTTAAGCCTCTAATATTCCCACACACTTTTCTTAAACACAAAAGGTCTTATTTCCAACAAAGTGGCATCAGAGCTTGAAGGTCCTCAAAAGATGGCGAATGGAGGTTTCCCTTTTCAAATGCCGATACTCAGAAAGAACAACTATGACAATTGGAGTATCAAGATGAAGGAGCTACTAGGAGCTCAAGATGTGTGGGATATTGTTGAGAAAGGCTTCAAGGAGCAAGATGAAGCCTCCTTAAGCCAAGGTGTAAAGGAGACATTAAAGGAGTCAAGAAAGAAAGACAAGAAAGCTCTCTTCCTCATTTATCAATCGGTGGATGAAGATACATTTGAGAAGATCTCCAATGCAAAGACGGCCAAAGAAGCATGGGACAAGCTTCAAACTTGCAATAAAGGAGTGGAGCAGGTGAAAAAGATTCGTCTTCAAACTCTTAGAGGTGAGTTTGAACGTTTATTTATGGAAGAGTCTGAGTCAATTTCTGATTATTTTTCTCGAGTATTGTCCGTAGTCAATCAACTTAAAAGAAATGGTGAAGATGGTGATGAGGTGAAAGTCATGGAGAAAATACTTCGCACTTTAAATTCAAGTTTTGACTTCATTGTTACCAACATTGAAGAAAACAAGGATTTAAACACCATGATTATTGAGCAACTTATGGGTTCCTTACAAGCATACGAAGAAAAACAAAAGAGAAAAACTAAACAAAAGGAGACTATGGAACAACTACTACAACTCAATACAAAGGAAACAAACTATGTGAGTTACAAGAGTCAAAGAAGACGAGGTCGTGGCCAAGACCGTGGACGTGGACGTGGACGAGGACATGAAGGAGAAAGAAGAGGAAGTTACAACAACTACTCTAACAACTTCAACAATGGAGAAAGAAGTTGGAATCCACAAGCAACAAGAGGTCGTGGAAATGGAAATTCATGGTCAAGGTGCAACAAGTTACAAATCAAGTGCTTCAATTGCAACAAAATTGGTCACTATGCATCTGTGTGTAGATTCTCAAAGAAAGTTGTGGAGAAAGCTAACTTTGTAGAAGAAAAAGGTGGAGAAGAAGAAACTTTGTTGCTCGCGTGCCAAAACCAATTTAAAGAGAAAAGAAACAAGTGGTACCTCGACACCGGCGCAAGCAACCACATGTGCGGCGATCGAAGCATGTTCATAGAGATCAATGAAGCGGCAACTGGAAATGTCTCATTTGGAGATGACTCAAAGATACCGGTCAAAGGAAAAGGTAAAATTCTCATACGCTTAAAGAATGGGAGTCATCAATTCATATCCAATGTCTACTATGTTCCTAACATGAAAAATAATATTTTGAGCTTGGGACAATTATTGGAGAAAGGATATGACATCCACTTGAAAGAACATAGTCTTTTCTTAAGAAATTGTGGGCATAAATTGATCGCTAAGGTGCCTATGTCAAAGAATAGAATGTTCCTCTTGGACATTCAAAATGATGTGGCAAAGTGTCTCAAGGCCTGCTATACCGACTCTTCGTGGCTATGGAATCTACGATTTGGACACCTCAACTTCGGTACTCTAGAATGTTTGTCAAAGAAGGAGATGGTGAGAGGCTTGCCTAGTATAAACCACCCAGACCAACTATGTGAAGGATGTCTAATTGGGAAGCAATTCCGAAAAAGCTTTCCAAAGGAATCAACATCAAGAGCGAAAAAACCACTAGAGCTCATACACACTGATGTTTGTGGACCAATCAATCCAAACTCTTTTGGTAAGAATAAATACGTTCTCCTATTTATTGATGATTATTCTAGAAAAACATGGGTTTATTTCTTGAAGGAGAAGTCAGAAGTGTTTGAAAACCTTAAGAAGTTCAAAGCCTTTGTGGAGAAAGAAAGTGGTCTTTCTATTAAGGCTATGAGATCTGACCGAGGAGGAGAGTTTACTTCAAATGAGTTCAACAAATATTGTGAAGAGCATGGAATCCGCCGCTTACTAACAGGGCCAAGATCGCCACAACAAAATGGAGTAGTGGAGAGAAAGAACCGGACCATACTTAATATGGTGCGAAGCATGCTTAAGAGTAAGAAGATGCCGAAAGAGTTTTGGGCCGAAGCAGTAGCATGTGCGGTTTACCTGACAAACCGTTCCCCAACAAGAAGTGTGCATGAGAAGACACCACAAGAAGCATGGAGTGGAAGGAAGCCAGGGATCTCTCACCTCAAGGTGTTTGGAAGCATTACATATACCCACGTTCCAGATGAAAAGAGAACAAAGCTCGATGATAAAAGTGAGAAGTATGTATTCGTGGGTTACGACTCAAGCTCCAAAGGGTACAAGCTCTATAATCCAAATAGCGGAAAGACTGTCATAAGTCGTGATGTGGAGTTTGAAGAAGAAAATTGTTGGGGTTGGAATGTTCAAGAAGACAGGTATGATTTTCTTCCTTATTTTGAAGAAGAAGAATATGAAATGGAACAACCAATGATAGATGAACATATTACACCACCTTCCTCACCGACACCAAGGTTTGATGAAACAACCTCAAGTGAGAGGACACCACGATTAAGGAGCATTGAAGAGATTTATGAGGTAACTGAAAACCAAAATGACATTAACCTCTTTTGTCTTTTTGGTGATTGCGAGCCTCTAAGCTATCAAGAAGTTGTTGAAAACGTAAAGTGGAGAGACGCCATGGATGAAGAAATAAAGTCAATCACGAAGAATGATACATGGGAACTTACTTCACTTCCACGAGGACACAAAGCAATCGGAGTAAGATGGGTGTACAAGGCAAAGAAGAATGCAAAAGGAGACGTGGAGAGATACAAAGCAAGACTGGTGGCAAAAGGCTATAGACAAAGACAAGGAATTGACTATGATGAGGTATTTGCCCCTGTTGCTCGTCTTGAAACTATTAGACTAATCATTTCTTTGGCAGCCCAGAATGAATGGAAGATCTATCAAATGGATGTGAAGTCGGCCTTCTTGAATGGTTTTCTCGAAGAAGAAGTTTATATCGAGCAACCACAAGGATATGAAGTAAAAGGGCAAGAAGAAAAAGTCCTCAAGTTGAAAAAGGCGTTGTACGGACTCAAGCAAGCACCGAGAGCTTGGAATGTTCGAATCGACAATTACTTTCGAGACAAGAATTTCATCAAGTGTCCATATGAGCATGCACTCTATATTAAAGCGCAAAGTGGAAATATTTTGATTGTGTGCTTATATGTTGATGACTTGATCTTCACTGGGAACAATCTAAGCATGTTCGAAGAGTTCAAGAAAGACATGTCAAATGAATTTGAGATGACTGATATGGGGCTCATGGCATATTATCTTGGCATTGAAGTAAAGCAAGAAGACAAAGGAATTTTTATCACCCAAGAAGGCTATGCAAAAGAAGTCCTTAAGAAGTTCAAGATGGATGATGCTAATCCGGTTGGCACCCCGATGGAATGTGGCAGCAAGTTGAGTAAGCATGAAAATGGAAAGATTGTGGATCCAACTCTTTACAAAAGTTTGGTTGGAAGTCTACGTTACTTGACAAGTACAAGGCCGGATATTCTCTATGATGTAGGAGTTGTAAGTCGTTACATGGAAGCTCCAACAACAACTCACTTCAAGGCGGCAAAGAGAATCCTTCGATATATCAAAGGTACAACAAACTTTGGCTTACACTATTACTCTTCTAACAATCATGAAATTGTTGGCTATAGTGATAGCGATTGGAGTGGAAACTTGGACGATAGAAAGAGCACTACTGGTTTTGTGTTCTTTATGGGAGATACTGCTTTCACTTGGATGTCAAAGAAACAACCTATCGTCACACTGTCAACTTGTGAAGCTGAATATGTTGCCGCTACATCATGTGTTTGTCATGCAGTTTGGCTAAGGAACTTGTTGAAAGAGTTAAAAATGCCACAAGAAGATCCTATGGAAATATGTGTTGACAATAAATCAGCACTTGCTTTGGCAAAGAATCCTGTATTTCATGAAAGAAGTAAACACATGACACCCGTTACCACTTTATAAGAGAATGCATCGAGAAGAAGGATGTGAGATTGAAGTATGTGATGTCTCGAGATCAAGCTGCCGACATTTTCACCAAGCCACTCAAGTTGGAAATGTTCATAAAGCTAAGGAGTATGCTTGGAGTCACAAATCAAGTTTAAGGGGGGATGTTAAAAGATTAAACTTGATTTGAGCCTAAAATATTATTTGGATTTTTGGACTTAGTTGTTTTGGACTTAGGTAATTTTAATTAATGTTTCTAGAAAACTCTTGTAATGTTTGGAGTGTCTAGATATTTCTTAAGGTTGTAGTATTCTCTAGAATGCTCTTGGAATTCCTAGAGTTGAGAACTCTCTAGAATTAGTGTGTCTAGAGTTCTCCTTAGAGTACTATAAATAGAGATTTAATTCTACACTTTTGCATCAAGTAAAATACAAAGTTCTCTATTTCATAAATAATTCTTCCACCTATCAAGTTTTTCTTTAAGCCTCTAATATTCCCACACATTTTTCTTAAACACAAAAGGTCTTATTTCCAACATGCTTCTCATTTAGGAAGATTCCGCATAAGATGGAAGAAGAAACTATTTATCATACAACAATAATAAATAACAAAAATTGAAACTTAAGCATTAATTAAAACTATTTATCATATAACAATAGTAAATAACAAAAAATGAAACTTAAGCATTAATTAATCCTACATTGAGAAGTTGAACAATCTGTGTTGTCTTTATCTGATGCTCTAAAGATGTGAACAAGAAATGTCATAGTAGTACTAAGAATAAGCTCAAAGTTGCAAACATCACCGACTTTCAAATTATTGTCCTTTGAGAATTTCTTCCACGTAGCACTTGAGACTTGAAATTTTAATGTAGCACTCCCCATCTTGATTAAGTATTTTGCAGGCCAGACATTTTCATTATTTGACACTTGAAAATAAATATATCCTCTCTTCTTATCCGTATCAAAGTGTCTCATACCAAATACAGACGGTATACACTGCAATGAAGGGAAAAAAAAAAAGACAAATGTTAACGAATATAAACTAATCCTTTCACTAATATCTCTTAAATTTTTCATCTACTCTAATTATCCTTTATTATATATATATAGTATATACTAACAATAATTGAGTAAAAGAGTCATAAATTATTTGTATCTTACCAATTGAAAATAGCGTTCAACGTATGATGCACGCATGACAACAACAAAAGATGGATTACATGTTCGGAAAGATTTTGCTCTTGTAAGAGTTATATTCACAAGTTTTCCTACAAAAACATGAACATCATAAGACACATATTTCATGTTGATAAAAATGTGTTGCCATTTCCATACGAATTTTACTAGATTTAATAATATGAACACAAAAGATAATAACTCATACCTTTGCGCTTTTTGTTTGTATGATGCACAGCCGCTACCTTTTGTGATTTCCCATCTTTGACAGAACTAGTGCTTCCAATTTCAAAGGAGGAGTAAGCTTGTCTCTTTTGACTTGCTCTATAATCTTCTTTATTATTGGCTTCAACTCTTTTGAAAGGATATGTTATCTCTGTAGCAGTCATATCAAAGATTTGTACCTCAAAATGAGAAGTTGTTTCATATTTGAAAACTAGAAGATCGCCATGTGATAGAGAATGATACTCTTCAAATTCTTTCCAACCCTTTTCAAACCATATTTTCCCATCACTTTTTACCAAACTTAATTTCCAATATGCACCATTGGGAGTCTTTAGACATATAGCTTTTGGAAGACATCCTCCATATTTGCTCACAAACTTTCTTGGTATCATCTGTCAAATAATTATACCAGATTAAATGCATGATAAAATTCATAAAATCATGCTACATTACTTTAGGCAACATATCTATCGGTTTCATAAAGTTGTCAAATAGTAGAAAGTAACATAACTAGATGATGTGATAAAATAAAGAAAGAATCTAAGGCTTAGGCTTACGAGCTTTTCTTGATGAAGAATTTGAGTAAGCATGATTTTGAAAAAATGAATTGGTTGTTTGAACTCAGATGATTCACTAGCCATCACTAAAACCTTTTGAATGAGTGAGAACTGCCTGCAATGATGTTTAGATGACAATCAGTGCCAAGACATGTCTATTTATAAATAAAGGTCTATTAAAAAAAGTACTGTATGTGTATTATTTTAAGCTACTATCCTACTCTTTTCTGCAAATTAGTCTGGCCTAACCATACCTGAAGTCTTGTTCTTGAAGCTAACAACAGAAAATCACATTAAAATTGTTTAAAAGATTTGTTTTGAAAATTTATTTATTTTCAAGCATAAATCAATGGACTTAAACACTGTTGAGTAGTTTAAAACTCTAAACCCTAAAATATAATTCCCTCATTCTCTAATTATAAAACTAATTTTTTTTAAAACTCTTCCAAATTTTTGTGTTTTTTCCAATAATATATCTATTAAAATTATGATTAAAAGAATACAGTACTCACTTGTTTTCTTATTGTATCATTAATTATAAAAGTGATTGTGTAAAATATACACACACTTCATGCAAATTTATTTTAATGAAGAATATTTTTTTAATACTTGTTTTCTTTATAATAAGTGCTTACACTTTATTATAATTTATATTTTAATGTCAGATTAATGTTATAAAATTTATTAATTAATGAAATAGAAAATTTGGTTAATGAATTATAAATAAAAATATGGTTAATAATTTATATTTTTGTGATTAATGTACTAATAAAATTGATTAATAATAAATTTTATTTATGCTATAAAAGTAATACTTAAAATAAAAATATTTTTTATAAAATATTATTTTATTTATAAAAAAATAAAAACACACTTAAATATTTGATATAGACATCGCTGTAGGAATAGCATTGTTCTTCTTTTAAAGCAACAAAAATCAATGGGGTTAACAATTGTGAATTTTTTTTATAATAATTATATATTAAATATTATTTACCATTATAATTAATATTTCAAAAAATTATCTAATGTGGCTAACTTATCAACAGCAGGCCGTCATTCAGATTGGCGAAAGAGAACAAATGAAAATTGGAAACCTGCAATTCGTCAGGTGAAATGGCGAATGAGGCCATGTTGGAGGAATTTTGCCAATGAGATTGGCGAATGAGGCCATGTTGTTCTACGGTTTCATTTCCATCCATTTTCTTTTTTATATTTTGATTATTTTTTTAATTTCATTTAATGTTTTAAATAATTAAAAACGATTTTTTTTATATTTTTAATTATTATTATTTTTTTAAACATAAATATTATTAATAAACTTAAAAAAATTAGATTTAAATGTTTAAATTAATTTTTAAATTAATAAATTTAAAATAATTTGGTTTAATGTTAAAATTTATTTTTTAATTAAAAAATTTACAATAATTAGGTTTAAATAAAAATAATTTCAAATTAATTTAATAAATTTATGTTTAATAAACAATAAACTTAAACTGGTTTAATAAATTTAGGTTTAAATACAAAATAAAAATATAGTGTTGAGCAAATTTTGAGTGTATAAATGTTGTAAGGTTATTTAAGTCATATCATATAGGGTACGTACTGTTTTTTTTACTTTAAATACGACCGCGAGCACATGTATGTTTTCACAATATTATATCCCAAAAGACTAAAGTGTTAGTGCAGTTCGAGTTGAGTGGAGTCTAGAATGTCTGCATTTCTAAATCAACATTCTTCGTCGTCGTCATCAGCATCGGAGGAACCTTTTCCAACGTTCGATCTAATGAAAATAAATGTCCTAGTTGTGTTTTCACCAACAAAGCCTCCGATGAAGGTGCTCATCTGGAATACACAGACGTTGGAGCACTTGCACAGGGAACTGAACCGCTAGCTAGAAGGAGACATTGGTCTAGGAGAAAAGATTAGGAAAATCAAGAGGTTGGTCGAGGAGACCGGGAGAAACGGAGTTACTCGTGAATGGAGAAAAGTGGAAAATGATGTCGGTGTCCTTGTGATGATGTTGACACCCAAGAAGATAAAGTTGATGGTCGTGATATCGTAGACGCTTTGGTGCAGTGTTCTGTTTTAAGTCTTTACGTTGTTGTTATGTTTGTTTAATTTATGTTGCCTTCGCGTAGTGTTCTGTTGTCATGTTGTTGTTGTGTCAGTTAACTATGGTTTTAATTGATTGAAACCTGGTATTATTCGAATGAAATTTTCTATTAATCTTATAAAAGTTGCTATTAATCGAATGGAATTTGATATTGATTTAACAGGACAAGATTAAATATGAAACTATGATCTGCTGCTTGATCCTACGTTAGGATATTTTGTTCGATTGTGTCCTGGTTGCCGACACGAATTACACAATCTCACCAGCTTGTCTGCGGTATCCATCTCAGTTCGAATGCGCATGCTGTTAGGCCGACCCTTCTTCTGTCTGTGCATCAAGTCATTATGCCAAACAATTTCCCCTTCGTATTGAGGCCAATAGTCCTCCTTTGCCACCACTTGAAAGCTGCATGTGTAGACATTGCATAGACTAATGACTTGGTGAACTGCAGAAAGAAGGTTGGTTGGGTCCTGGGGCAACTTGGAACATGCTGCTATGACATGAGAGCACGGCATACGAAATGCTTGAAACTTTCCACAATCACACCAACTCTTATCCAATTCAACACGGTAACATCCCCTAGGCCTTCCTTCGTTGTGATCCATAGACTCGGCAACACTGAACCAACCAGTTGTACGGTGAAAGATCGTGACCACGTGTGTGTTGGCTTTGACAGCTTCCTCTTTCATAAATTTTATTGAAGTATCGCTATACAGCTGGCCCGATTGTAATACCGAATCCCACTTCGTACGTCTGCTATCAAAGAGTGATCCTAGCCTAAAATAGATTGCCTTTAAGGCAGTTATTGGGAGGTTTCGGATTCCCTTGAAAACAGAATTCATTGACTCGACGAGGTTAGTTGTCATGTGGCCCCATCGCACTCCATTGTCGTATGCCCGCGTCCATTTCTCCCTATCAATGCTATCAATCCATCTTAATGAGTCCATGTTGTTCAGTCTGATCTCGTCCTGGTAGTATCTGAATATGGGTTCAATTAGTGCATATCACGCGTTCACAACCTTCTTTCGCAGCGTCAGCGTCTTATGCAATAGACGTGGGTCGAGGGAGGATCCTGCCAACTGTTGTCATGGTTGTTGTATGCACTCTCGATGGATGGGTGTCGATCGGAGATCAAACATAAGTTATTGTTGTTCCCGTCCTGTGCCACAACCATGAGAAGTGTGCCCTTATATTTTCCGTATAACCATGTTCCGTCAATTTGAATTATAGGTTTACAAAATGCAAACCCTTTGATGCATGGTTCGAACGCCCAAAAGACTCTGTGGAAAATTCCATTTCCACCAATACAAGTCCCGTCTAGTGTACAAGCAGGCATCGTCTCCAATATCGCCACAATTCCTGGAGAGTAGTGTTTAAGGGCCACCAGGAATTTACGAAGTTTCTTGTACGACTCCTCCCAATTTCCAAACACCCTTTCAACCGCTTTAGTCCTGGCAATCCAGGCTTTTCGGTACGAAGGAGTGTAGTTGTACCTTTGTACCATATGTGCAATTATGGTACTCACCTTCAAAGACGGGTTGTCGCTAACGACTGACAGAATCTCATCGCAGATCAATTTAGAGCTGAGTTTGCGATGGTCTTGCATCGGGTTCGAGATTATACAACTGTGGGACAGACCCATTGACCCTATATTCCATGAATCGCTTCTCTTCCTGAAAGATGCTGTTAATCGGAACGGGCACTCCTCGTTACGACAATAGATCGTATACCGCGTCGCATTTGTCTGATCGACTCTGTAATCGGCTGACAACTCCATGTGAAACTGTTTGATAGCCTGGACACAATCTTCTTTCGTACGAAACTCGTCACCCTCTTTTAGTTGCCCCTTTATTGTGTAGTTGAGGTTGTAGAAAACATCCGTCGAGGTTTCATCATCACCTAAGGTGATAGTAGTCATGTGTTGCGGTGGACAATAGACATTGCCAGGTTGAACTTCATCCTCTAGATTGTTCACCATCTCGTCAACAGTGACTTCAGTTGCTTCTTCTTCTTCGTCAACGACATTGACTTCAGAGTGTTCATCTTCCTCATCGCAAAAAACTTGAGACAAATCAAGTTACTGAGACAGTTGTTGTTGTTGTAACGTGACATATAACACGATATCTGAGAACCTAGAATACTCATGACTGCGGAACATGTTACGCACATCTTCATCGTCTCGGACCTGTAAAGGGAAAAATTTGCATGAATCAGGTCCGCCAAAAAATACTGGGTTTTTGTAAATTATTTGCCCAACTGGACCACATTGCAGTTTTTTTCTATTCTTGACTTCAGGTGTAAAAAATTAGACCTTCTGTTAATTAAAAATCTTGTAACATTCTTGTTTCTGAAATTGTATTCTGACACTTCACATTCGAAAACTTCACCGTTCAGATGAGCGAAAATCATATATTGTGATGTTTGAGACATAGCGAAAATTGTGGTGTTTGAGTGTTTGAGTGTTTGAGTGTCTGAGTGCTTAATGTGTTTGATTGTTTGAGTTTAAAGAGTTTAAAGGCTTTATAAAATGGGCTGAGTGTTTGATTGTTTAAAGAGTTTAAAGATTTTTTTACATGTATCAGTAAATGAATCTGTAATTTTCACATGTGATACTGTCACACCCTAATTTTTGACCCTAAGATCTCATCCCTTTTGTTTTGCTTGTGCTTTATCTTTACATTCTTATGTGCATGTTTATCAGGACTAACGAATGTGTGCAGGGTCATTTTGTTTTAAAGTTATCTCCGGCATTTTTTATGATCTGCATCCCCTCAAATCAAAGTTGTGATCTTTCTCCAAGTCTTCTCTCTGCCAAGAAAGGCTTGTCAAGTCAAGATTCATATGATAAATGAGACCACGGGCTCATGATGGTGTTATTTGTTTCTTTTGGAATCCTTTGGGTAATTTTTGCTCAGTGCGCTTCATGGGGATTTAATTGGATTTCAAGGCTTTTATTCTTCAACAGGCTCGGATTAAAACTCAAATTCGAATTTTTGTTCCGATTTAATTACTTGAATCTGAGAATCTTACAATTTCAAGGTGTATTCATTCAAGCTCCTTACGAGATTGAAACTGAAACTCTGAGCTAAAATAACACGAGGTCACAAAGGAGGTTTGGAACTTCAAGCCCTTATGGGATATTTTGTCATCACAAAGCACATAAGGGGTGCACAAAGTTCAGAGTATAGCATCATTAAAGGTCATCTACAAATCACAAGAATAACACATCTTTACTAATTAAGTGCAAAGAGATGATCAATACGTCACAAAAAGGAAATCATGAATTCTCCAAGCGTGCCTAGCTATGACTTTCATTTTAATGGTACAAGTAGTCTTACGAGTACATCATTTACAAGACAAATCTAGTAAATGCTCCAATCCTGATACAAGATCTGTTAAGCTTTACTTTACAAAGAGAGGCTATCTAAATAAACTGAACACGAGGACGACGTAACGGCAAGCTACGTTGCTCCTGATTCTTGCTCTTTGTTGAATATAAGTTGTTCAGCAAAATACATCCACGATTTGGTTAGCCATCATCTGAACTTTTCAACTCGTTTGGTTACCGTGCTTCATAATACCTCATCGCCTGAAAACAATTGGAGCTTTAGTCATGAGAAACATCATAATTACATAATGATTCCACAGCAGACCATCACACTGCAAAATCAACTTCTGCTAAATTTTGTAAAGAGAACCGGAAGAATGAACTTACTGTCATGGGCTGATCCACGGGTTCACTGAGTTTGACATTCCCCACGCTCGGAAAGAAACCATCCGCATACGCAAGACAGGAAAACTGGATCCGCAGCTCCCTTCCAACCTGTCAAAAAAACTAGTACCAACCGACAATCAAAATATGTCATGGAAGAAACGAATGGCAATTGTTTTCTCGCATACCCATAACAGGAATCAATTGCTTGCCACCAAACTTCAGAACATAACTCAACAATTATTGGCGGCTGGCAGCCACAACTCAGCCACGGGCATCCGCAGGCAAATCAACAAGAGAGCTCATCGAAACCTGCACAGACAACCGTACCATTAAGGCCTTTGCCTCCAATCATTACACTAAGCATCAGGGCATAAATAACAAAAGCAGTCGCTAAACTAGCACCTCTCAGCTTCCAGTAGAAAGACGTTAGCCTACACCCAAACCAAGTATACAAATTACCATCCTTAACATTCCCAAACAGTGTTGAAATAAAGGTACAAGGAGAAATCTCACTCATGAGGGCACAGTCAGAGCAGCTCCATGACAGGACTGTTGAAGAATTTGGAAGTTTGCTTCACAGAGCCAGAATCCACCATTTGAAATTCAACATTTGGCAGTGTTAGCTGACTTTGATTTGGAAGGGAACACAGGAAAATTTTTAATCGACTCAATTCCAAGCATCATCAGACTCAGCTTCCTTCAGTGACGCTCATAAAATTCCTGCAGACAAATCCCATAGTTGAAACATTACAAAAAGATTAGTGTCGGTACAACTCCGTGTGTAAACACCAATTCCGGTTTGATGGAGTCACCTGCTAAATTAGAGTATGTCCACAACCTGAAAGAAACCCGTTGTTTACTGCAAAGAATCCCCTTCAGCTTCTACAAGCAGCTGCTGCAGCTAACCTCACACCACCACTTGAATGATCAAAGCTCCATTGTTCAATAGAAAGATGACTTACATTCAAATGAGCACTCAACAGCAGTGGCCCTGTCACCCAGAGATAATCGATAACGGTCATCATGTGTTTCCAAATTAAAGTAATGAGAATCACAAAACCATCATTAGGAAATGGGAAATTCAAAACATAAATGACGTAAACAGTTGCTCAGTAAGCGTAAAAGCAAATTTCTTCGTAGACATTATTCAAAGTGAGCTTGATACTTATCTTTCTTGTTTTCCTGAGAGTTGTGTCAAGAATGCCATGCCACTTTGCTCACGTATCCCCACCAAGTGCAGACCTGTTACGATGTTGGGATCAGTCTCGCAGCTCTTTCCTCACGGTAAGAAGGGTACCTGTTGCATCTAGATGAGTTCTCAAACGAATCTCTTTGGATATGATATTAACAAGAAGGGCACTCCTAAGAGAAACATTAAAGTACCTGAATCCTTGGGCATAGTTGTTAGTATTGTCCTCTTGGCTGTGACAATCTTACTTTAGTATTTCAACTTCACAACAGTTTCAAATTGACTTGTTGAGAACAATGTTGTTGTTTGATGCCATTGCTAGCTACCTCTTCAGCTCTGTTGGCCGGTTCAGCGAAACACTCTCGATTTTCTCCCTGCCTCAAGTTCCTCCGTGTTGTCGTAAGTGGCATACCAAGACAAAAGCAACTCCAAGCCTTTGATCAGAGCTGAAACCGCAGCAAACCCCTCAACTCAGACTAAGCATCGTCATCGCCGTATCAAGTCCTCCCTCAGCAACATAAAATCAAGCAGACACCTGAACTCGGATACAACATCCTCTGCGAAGAAGAAGAAAGGAGTGTTAGCAATTTCAGAGTGGAATTTCCTTTTTTTAACAACAAAAGTCAACAAAACCAACAACAGTACAGATACGGTCCCACATATGACAAATCAACACGAAAAGAGAAAGGTTCAATACTTCCCAAATCAAAGCCAGAATGTCACCGGAAAAATCAGACAAAATAGGAAGGAAATTGAAGCTGCTTCCCAATCCCACCAAGCCCTCTCGACAGAATCACGCAAATAAGGAAACCATTAAAAAGCAAATTCGTTGGAGGCCCATGAGCCTCACCTATAAAAGGACGATTACCATCACAAAGCGAAGACACTTAAAAAAATCTGGAAGTAAAGTTGTAAGCTCGCGAAATCGAAAAGTGAGAAGACTTATCTTTTCCACCGTCAGGACCGTTGAAGCCGTCACCACCCGCCGGAAGGATCCATTCGTGCTTCACCTTCCATTCCGCCTCCGTCCCCAACTTTCGGTAAATCTTTATACATGTTAAAACTGTTGAACTATTGATGTTTCGATTTGTGTTTCAGGTGCGAAAATGGAGAACGAAACGATGAAGGATCGAGGGAGATTGAAACGGAGAGAGGTGAATCGAGAGAGGAGGTCGAGCGAGTGAGCGATTTGGGATTTAGGGTTCCATCATTGTGTTGTTTTCTGGTTTTTTTTTAATTTTTTTGTTGTTTTGTATTGTTGTAACCCATATGTGCGCACGACCACGGTAGTACCATGGTCCATCGTTGCAATCAACGCACGTCACCCACAGATCACGATCTAACAGACTACATCGCGCAGCCCACAATAAAACCACGCGCCGCCTAACACCATATCAATACCTAATCACTAATTACCACCCTAATTAACCCTTTTTGATTTAAATAATCTTTTTTTTCTTAATTACTTAATTAATAATTTTTCTGAAAAAACATAAAATTTGTTTGATTCTAATTAGCCTATTTTAACCTCTTAATAATCTCTTAATTAATTTAATCCCTTTTTATAATAAAATTATTTATAACTTTTTTATATAATAATAAAACCTTTTTTAATCTAAAATCAACCTCTAGCTTTTATAATAATTAAGAACTCTTTTTTTATAACTTTTATATAATAAAAGCCATTTCATAATTAATCAAACCAACTTTTTTTTTTAGAAAATTTCACTTCATCATCTATTTATTTTTATCAATAAAAATAATCTTTTATAATAACTTTAACAAACCTTTATAATAAGAAAATCATTTTATAATTTAAATAACATTTGGTAATAATAATGGTACCCTTCTTTTAAAGCCATTCCCCTAGGTGACTTAAAACTAAATCTCATCAAATATATATTTTCTCAACACCGCCTAAATTAATCAAGTTTTCCCTTAAGTCGACCTTTTCTTAAAATCAATTCACTAAAATAAATCAATCTCCCGTCAACTCAATCAATCAAGCACGCTTACGCTTCCACGCCAACACATTCGCAATTCACACACTCACCTAGCGCTTTCATGCGTTTGTGTATGTTTTATCTATCTGCTTTTATTTTTTCCGCAATTTACTTTATTGCAATTTATTTTATCGCATTGTATTCCGTCCAAAGGAAGAACTTGCACGTAACGTAAAACTTGCGCGTATGCATCCCATTTGCATCACTTTTCCCTTGATCCTTGATCCCATTCAAGTCGATCTTTTTAGGATAGATCCTACCCCATAGGAAGGACCTTTTCTTTATCTTTACAACATAGACAGACCATATTCAACAACTCAATTCAAACTTTTCAAACACATTAGAGAATAAGATGTTAATCATCTTAAGCGAGATAAAACTCCTACCCCATAATAATTCAATCAATATGTAGGAACTTTGCCTTAAGAGAGATAGTGGCATACTTGTCGATTAAATTCCGAGTGCTTGAGCCCTTCTCTTAAGACGATGCAAAGACTATTTTCCTATAAAGTTGTAGTGGTTAAATCAAGTAATCTCCCTTAAAATGACAACTCATCTTTTCTCCTAAAATCAATCAATCAACTACCTTTATCCCGTAAGAACTTTGACCACAGTCAAAGAACTCCTCAAACCCTTTAGGGGAACTACAGATACTCTGATTCCACTCCCGTAAGGATATGTAGGCATAAGATGCGATATCTTATCGAGTATACTTAGAAATAAACCACTAGGTTTTTTTTATCCTTAAGCAGATAAACCATTAGCAATAAAACAAACATAAAACAAGAGGTTCCTGTAAAGTACTACAGAAACTTAGGATGCTAGCACCTTCCCTAAGTTTAACCAACCCCCGAACCTATAACTCTCTAGTTTGCATTTGCATTGCATTGTGGGAATTTCAATCTTTATCCCTTCCTTTGGACAAATCAAAGTTCGGTTGCAAATGAATAAGATTCAAGTTAATCAATAGCTTGGTATCAAAATTTCACCGCGACAAATACCGCATCAGGAATCTCTGCCTTTCACTTGTCACGCATGCTCCACAATCAATGACATGCATCAGGACTTGAACAGGACACTTGATAAGACGTGACAATGCAAAGTTCTGCTTTCACATGTGATACCGCATCAGGAATCTCTGCCTTTCACTTGTCACGCATGCTCCACAATCAATGACATGCATCAGGACTTGAACAGGACACTTGATAAGACGTGACAATGCATCAGTTCTGCTTTCACATGTGATACCACATCAGGAATCTCTGCCTTTCCATTGTCACACATGCTTCATAATAAATGACACGCATCAGGAATCAATGACATGCATCAGGATACTAGTCATGCATGCGTTTACAACCTTCAGAACCTATCATCTATAAAAAAAACAATATGTCTTTAATTAAGAAAAACATATTCTTTTCAGGGATTCTTTTACGTTCCCGTACGCCAACAAGTAAGTATCTTTTCAAGATTATTTAGCAACTACATATTCTTTTTCAGTTAATAATTTATGAGATGTGTTTATTTTTTTAGGTGGTCTGTTCCAGGGATGAATTATCAGAGATGTCCAAGGCACTCTATAATTCAATACCGCAACTTAATCGACCACCTTGGGCCAAATGATGTAAGTTATTTACCATTAATTTTTTTTAATGTATATGCATAAACCTCTCAAACTCTGTCTAACTTAATTGTCCAACTCTATTGTAGTTTGTTTGGATGTCGTACGAGGGTCTCGACCACGAGCCCAACCCCGACGATGCCGCTGTGTGGACATCAAAGACACCCATAATTAGGTTCACTACGGTGGAGATGCACCAAAGTGACCGGGTGAAACTACAATTTGGGATGCATCAGGATATTCCAGATGCTCCAGTAGACTTGGGGCAGTGGCATCAAAAGCGGGTAGACGCACAGTGGAGTGTCAGTGATTGGAAGGAGTTTGCGAAGGAGTTGCGTATACATTGGAAAAGAAGAAGGAAATACATCTTAACCGATCGTATTGTGCACGGGGCTAGGCCAAGTCTTCAATATATGACTTGGTTTAGGTCTGTCACGACATCTCAGCCTTTCCTGTCCCAGCCAACCTATTTGGCCGACCCAAGGGAACACGGTTCTTCGTCAAACCCATATCAACAGTTCAGTGCCCAAAACCAGCCTTACGAAAACTCATACATGCCAACAAATACCCCCTATCAACAACGACAACCTTACATGCCACCCACCCAATCCCAGCCTCAACCACCACCTTACCATTACAGCCCTGATACCTCTTTTGAGCCTACCCCCTCCACCTAAAGCCCAGAAAACTCATTTGACCCTACCCCCTCCAACTACCCCTTCAATTACCCCTCCAACGACCCCCCAAATTATCTATTATTCGACTACCACACCCCGCAACAACTAACATGTAACACCCTTCTAACCCCACATAAAAATACATGATTAATCAGAGTAAATTAACATGCTTTCATAAAAGGGCGTCACACAATTAACAAATCTCAACATTCACCTGTCATACTCATGTAACATTAAAATAAATAGTCATGCTATTAAATTTTCATCTTGCATGTAGCAGCGGATTCAATTTATTTACATAAATCCTTTCACAGAATATTCATGTTTATCACATAATCATCAACACTTAGGCACAAAGGCCATTATCACATATTTCGAATACATTTAAAACACAACTTAGAATACATAACATATCTCTAAGGCATAAACCCAACGATCCCAGTGTTACATAACCAGAGCATGACTCGACCCAACATAATCAAAATATTAAACGACTGCACCAGCAGAGACCTCGCAACTACCAGTAGTACAACTCCAAGATACCTGCACGATGTCATAAAGGACATCATTCCAGCAGAATGGTGAGAAACATTACCATAATAATCAATGCACATAATCATATATATAAATGCACAGTACAGAATATATATATATATATATATATATATATATATATATTCCACCTTTTCTCACCACAATGCATATTAACACAATAACAAAGCATATAATATATTTCTATAACATGGAATATCCATATTATACTTCTTACCACCATACATCACCGCTCGCTAACGTACATTACAATGTATACATATATATATAACCAAGCATCTCATCATGCATACATTCACGATTCACCCATATACATCGCCTATTTGCATAGAAACAAATATGGATAACCATCAAGCATATTTATCATGCGTACATCCATAATCCCAATCAAATCCATGTAACATACAAAATATGTTCATTTCATCACCAATTCACATAAACATTCACATTAACTCAATAAACACACACAACATGTTTATTCCATCACTAATTCACATAAACATCTACATTCATGTTTATTTCACCATACATCATGCAAAGATGACAACATGCAACCCATAGAGACCGACACACGACTCTATGCAGATGCAAATGCGGTACCGACTCATTTCAGCAGGTTCAATTGAAGATTCTACGCGGAATCAAACATAACCATCGCAACATACGAGGTTCTGCAAATCCACCGAGGGATCAATAAGTAACCATCGCTCACACCCCACAAGGGCACACGAGGTTCTGCAGATTCACCGAGGAATCAATAAATAACCATCGCTCACACCCCACAAGGGCACACGAGGTTCTGCAGATTCACCGAGGAATCAATAAACAACCATCGCTCACATTGCACAAGGGCACACGAGGTTCTGCAGATTCACCGAGGAATCAATCAACACAAGAATGCATACCATGATGCTTCACATGCAACACGACTCATGACACTCTTGAAATGCACACATGTTTACAAACATACTCATGCATTCATCATATTAATCACATATATTCATTATACACTCAAAATATGCATATATCACAATATATGCAGGTATTCATCATTCATTCACACCATTCAAACATGGTTCACATTCACAATCAATCTCATCATACATCACGTATCAACATGTATATTCAATATGCATTCACAATATATATATATATATATATATATATATATATATATATATATATATATATATATATATATATATATATATATATATATATATATATATATATATATATATATATATATATATATATATATATATATATATATATATATATATATATATATATATATATATATATATATATATATATATATATATATATATATATATATATATATATATATATATATATATATATATATATATATATATATATATATATCACAATGCATATATACCTATGTTCATCATTCATCTCATATCGCTTCATTCTAGATTCACATTTATAACTCACAATTCAGCAATTTGTACACATCAGCATCCTTCATACAATAATGATATTTATGCCATATGGCTCATATAAAACTCATCAATTAACACCAATCCCTTTTTGGGAGTATGGGTACATCACTTATACCCTACGAGGAACAACACCTCAGTTATTCTACCCCGGTAATTATTCCACCAGGAACGACATCTTAGTCATTCTACCCCGATGTATACAACCACGACACTATACTTCACTAGGAATAACATCCTGTTATTCTACCCCAGTGATTACTCCACTAGGAACGACATCTTGCCAGTCTACCCCAGTGATTACGACTCAACACATATACACATTTCCCACAACATTCTTACATTACCAAATAATGCACATGTACTCGCCATATATATTCTCATGCATTCTTCACCCACCATCGCATACAAGCAATGTGCAGTTATAAATGTCGGGCTAAACAGCAACACACTCAATCACCTTCATCATGCATTTTAATCAATTTAAACAATGTATCACATATGCCAAAAGGCCACATATTCATAATCTAGGATTCACGCCATACGGCTACCCACAGCACACATAACAACATATAATTAGTCATCTCAGACAAGGAATGATCGAAATCAAACTACACAACCAATCCACGAATGGAAAACACAAGAAAAGGATTATGTTGTTGCGTTCGCTGACCTTCGCCTGGAGAAGCCTCTGGCGAACCTTCGCTACTACGTTCGCCTGGCGAACTTGCCAGCGAAGACCACTGGGAGTTATTCTGGAATTACTCGCTAGCACACTCTCCTGGAGAACCTTCGCCACTCTCATTCGCCTGGCGAACTTGCCAGTGTAGACAGGATGGATGCTTCTGACTTTGTTCGCTGCTGCTCGCTGGGCTTCGCCCGGCGAAGCTTCGCTGCCATTCGCCTGGCGAACCTGCGAACTCAGAACTTCCATGGCTGTCCAAAAGCCCAAACCTCACAACTCGAACGATTTAATCCAAATCAGCCCCAGTAGTCCAACCCATTTATCACCCGACTATACTACACCGTCTATTCCAAATTCTAACCAATAAAACTCAGTTTCTACCGATTAAACTCACTTCCGACCTAAAATGAAAAATGTAGGAAACCCCCAACAAATCCAAACACAAACATACAGAATCATACACATTGATTAAGATAGTAAGATTTCACACCCTTACCTTGATTAATCGGAAGCTAGAAGTTGTTCTTGAGCTTTCCAAGCTTTTCCTTCTTTTTCCTTATACTTTCTCTTCTTCCTCCACTTTTCTTTCATGTTTTCTATTTTTCATTTTCGTTCCGCTCCCCCTTCATATATCCTTCCTTTTGGTTTCTCTCCAATTTATTCCCTCTCTCAAAACATCTATCAATCCATATAAACAATCATCTAATCATTCAAATAATTAGAATAATCCAAATAAACCAATTAGTTAACACCAATAATTAATTATTGAAAATTGAGCTGTTACAACTCTCCCCCACTTTAGGAATTTTCGTCCTCGAAAATGTTACCCCAATAAACCGAGTCGGATACGACTTCCTCATCCCAATCTCTCAAATTCCACTTTCTCTAGTTGGTTGCCCCAACTGTCTTTATCGAAGAAATCTTCATTACTTCGAAGTTACTTCTTAGTCATCAATCTAAACTAGCAATGTCTCAACAGTCAAATCCTTCCTCACTCGTACACCATTTGTCTGAATGAATGCACTTGCACTTCCTCAATTAGGCACATACCACATCGTGTAAATTCACAAGCGACAGCGGTAAGACAATCTAACATGTTACTTCTCCCACGCTTCCGCTGCGCCACTCTGATACTAAGCAACAAAACACAGTGTGTGCTTCTGAGACTTCTAAGCTCGATCAACACCCGCCACCACTGCAACCCTCAGAACATGTCCTTTCTCGGATCTTCTTGATCTCTTCAATCGTCTCTTACACAATCCTCAGGCCCGAGCACAGTACCCTCGCCTGAATCATATCAATACAAAGGAGTCTTACACCTCCTGCCATACAAAGCTTCAAATTCCCATCTGACACCATATTAGATGACAGCTCATACAATCTTTATCACTTCAGTGATATACATCTCAACCGGCTCCAACATAGAATGATTACTCCTCATTGGTAGGAAAAGAGCCAATCTAGTCATTCCATTCAAGATCACTCAAATAAGGCCATATTCCTCCAATTCTCCGGAAAACTCAACGCAAAATCCATGGGAACACTACCCGATTTCAAATCTGAAATATACAACGGTTACATCAGACCCAACAGTCTCAGACGTTCATTCTTCGGCTTCCGACAAGTCTAACCAGCACATTAACCAGCACATACAACTAAACCACTTCTCTCTTCATCTATGGCCATCAAAATAATTTCCTCAAATCCGGTTACATCTTTATAGCACTAGGATGGATACTCCATCTACCACAATACCCTTGTTCCACTTAATAATACTATCACGACATCTCACGATACCATTCCCATTAATACGAAAATCAGTCCTTCGACTTAATCCATCAAATTCACCCATCATCATCAGTATATATCAAATCTCCAAATCAATGTATCAGTTACCGCGTTACTCTACCCGAATGGTAATTCAATCTAAAGCCATAATCCCTCAGGAATTCCAATTGTTTTCCTCTGCCTCATATTCAATTCTTCCAATTCAAACCAATACCTTAAGCTCTTGAGATCACAAACTATCTCAAATCTCTCACTAACCAATTGGAGCCTCCAACTCCGGCACAGACACAATAACGACCAACTCTAAGTCACTTGTCAGATAATCCCTCTTATATACTTTAAATTGCCTCCAAGCAACCAAACTTGTTGATGTTCCACTTAACACATCTCTCAATCATACCCACGAGACACCATAAAACACAACGAACAGTTCTGTCGAATTCGGCAAGAATCCACACACGAGCTGTTGACAGCTCTCCCAAAACTCTCTGAACTTTCTTTACAGTGGCATATCACCGCTTCTCCTCCAACACTGATAACACAAGTTCCCGATGCTCAACATGATCTTCTATATTCTTCGAATTATCAAACACAATCCATCAATAAATTAATTAATCTCCATGCCACAACTTCACCATCGCACAAAGCATTAAAATAGCGCCCAACGCTTCGAATGGTGCGTCAAAAGATGAAAACAACATTTTCACACTCCGAAGGCCACTCAACACATTTTCAACTCTTGAAATTTGAAAGGTCTAATTATACCAATATTGTATTCCACATCTTACTTTCTTTAATAATCACCGCAATTCATTATCCACCTTTATACTCGACTCCACAACCTGTTGTCGTAGCATACACACCAGACACAAGTCTCAAAATTACTCACTTAATTTTAATTCCTTGGCCACCCAAACTGACATACCATATGGAGCTCTCAAAATATGACTATTTTCCGCAACTAAGTCGATCACAACTTCACCTTACGTCCTGTCTGTATATCACTTATCTTGTCAGGATAACTCTCAGAAAACCATAATCAACTGGTAAACCACCAGCTTCTCCACTTTCATTAATACTCAAAATTCCCATCAAAATTAAACATCTCATCACGGTCCTGCGCCTACTCATCAAAACAATTCTTAAGCGCTCGGCTTCACTCAAAACAATTCACTGCACCACGCATCTAAGCTTGCAAGACACATCTATCCCATCCAACACAATTCCAACTACTATCAACAAGAGATTAAGGGTGATCAGTTCCTCAATTTGTCAATAGACAGCCGAAATCATAATGGGGCATAGACCATCTTTACCAAACTATAATAGCGTTTAACTACACACTGAGCTACAACTCCACACTTGCAGCATTCTGGAGAAGCACAAGTTTCTCCCCCACTTGGATCATTCCCACTCCTTGCAGACAAGGGTTAGACAACAAACACGTACCAACAGTGTTGCACACACATGTCGCATACAAGGGAACAACTAACATTAGACAACTTAGCCGGATGGACCTACCTGCTCTGATACCACTAATGTAATACCCTTCTAACCCCACATAAAAATACATGATTAATCAGAGTAAATTAACATGCTTTCACAAAAGGGCGTCACACAATTAACAAATCTCAACATTCACCTGTCATACTCATGTAACATTGAAATAAATAGTCATGCTATTAAATTTTCATCTTGCATGTAGCAGCGGATTCAATTTATTTACATAAATCCTTTCACAGAATATTCATGTTTATCACATAATCATCAACACTTAGGCATAGAGGCCATTATCACATATTTCGAATACATTTAAAACACAACTTAGAATACATAACATATCTCTAAGGCATAAACCCAACGATCCCAGTGTTACAAAACCAGAGCATGACTCGACCCAACATAATCAAAATATTAAACGACTGCACCAGCAGAGACCTCGCAACTACTAGCAGTACAACTCCAAGATACCTGCACGATGTCATAAAGGACATCATTCCAGCAGAAGGGTGAGAAACATTACCATAATAATCAATGCACATAATCATATATATAAATGCACAGTACAGAATATATATATTCCATCTTTTCGCACCACAATGCATATTAACACAATAACAAAGCATATAATATATTTCTATAACATGGAATATCCATATTATACTTCTTACCACCATACATCACCGCTCGCTAACGTACATTACAATGTATACATATATATATATATATATATATATATATATATATATATATATATATATATATATATATATATATATATATATATATATATATATATATATATATATATATATATATATATATATATATATATATATATATATATATATATATATATATATATATATATATATATATATATATATATATATATATATATATATATATATATATATATATATATATATATATATATATATATATATATATATATATATATATATATATATATATATATATATATATATATATATATATATATATATATATATATATATATATATATATATATATATATATATATATATATATATATATATATATATATATATATATATATATATATATATATATATATATATATATATATATATATATATATATATATATATATATATATATATATATATATATATATATATATATATATATATATATATATATATATATATATATATATATATATATATATATATATATATATATATATATATATATATATATATATATATATATATATATATATATATATATATATATATATATATATATATATATATATATATATATATATATATATATATATATATATATATATATATATATATATATATATATATATATATATATATATATATATATATATATATATATATATATATATAAACCAAGCATCTCATCATGCATACATTCACGATTCACCCATATACATCGCCTATTTGCATAGAAACAAATATGGATAACCATCAAGCATATTAATCATGCGTACATCCATAATCCCAATCAAATCCATGTAACATACAAAATATGTTTATTCCATCACCAATTCACATAAACATTCACATTAACTCAATAAACACACACAACATGTTTATTCCATCACTAATTCACATAAACATCTACATTCATGTTTATTTCACCATACATCATGCAAAGATGACAACATGCAACCCATAGAGCCCGACACACGACTCTATGCAGATGCAAATGCGGTACCGACTCATTTCAGCAGTTTCAATTGAAGAACCAAATAACCATCGCTCGCACCCCACAAGGGTACACGAGGTTCTGCAGATTCTACACGGAATCAAATATAACCATCGCAACATACGAGGTTCTGCAAATCCACCGAGGGATCAATAAATAACCATCGTTCACACCCCACAAGGGCACACGAGGTTCTGCAGCTTCACCGAGGAATCAATAAATAACCATCGCTCACACTCCACAAGGGCACACGAGGTTCTGCAGATTCACCGAGGAATCAATAAACAACCATCGCTCACACCCCACAAGGGCACACGAGGTTCTGCAGATTCACCGAGGAATAAATCAACACAAGAAAGAACACCATGATGCTTCACATGCAACACGACTCATGACACTCTTGAAATGCACACATGTTTACAAACATACTCATGCATTCATCACATTAATCACATATATTCATTATACACTCACAATATGCACATATCACAATATATGCAGGTATTCATCATTCATTCACACCATTCAAACATGGTTCACATTCACAATCAATCTCATCATACATCACGTATCAGCACGTATATTCAATATGCATTCACAATATATATATATATATATATATATATATATATATATATATATATATATATATATATATATATATATATATATATATATATATATATATATATATATATATATATATATATATATATATATATATATATATATATATATATATATATATATATATATATATATATATATATATATATATATATATATATATATATATATATATATATATATATATATATATATCACAATGCATATATACTTATGTTCATCATTCATCTCATATCGCTTCATTCTAGATTCACATTTATAACTCACAATTCAACAATTTGTACACATCAGCATCCTTCATACAACAATGATATTTATGCCATATGGCTCATATAAAACTCGTCAATTAACACCAATCCCTTTTTGGGAGTATGGGTACATCACTTATACCCTACCAGGAACAACATCTCAGTTATTCTACCCCGGTAATTATTCCACCAGGAACAACATCTTAGTCATTCTACCTCGGTGTATACAACCACAACATTATACCTCACTAGGAATAACATCCTGTTATTCTACCCCAGTGATTACTCCACTAGGAACGACATCTTGCCATTCTACCCCAGTGATTACGACTCAACACATATACACATTTCCCACACCATTCTTACATTACCAAATAATGCACATGTACTCGCCATATATATTCTCATGCATTCTTCACCCACCATCGCATACAAGCAATGTGCACTTATAAATATCGTGCCAAATGGCAACACACTCAATCACATTCATCATGCATTTTAATCAATTTAAACAATGTATCACATATGCCAAAAGGCCACATATTCATAATCGTTTCATAATCTATGATTCACGCCATACGGCTACCCACAACACACATAACAGCATATAATTAGTCATCTCAGACAAGGAATGATCGAAATCAAACTACACAACCAATCCATGAATGGAAAACACAAGAAAAGGATTATGCTGCTGCGTTCGCTAACCTTCGCCTGGCGAAGCCTCTGGCGAACCTTCGCTACTACGTTCGCCTGGCGAACTTGCCATCGAAGACCACTGGGAGTTATTCTGGAATTACTCGCTAGCACTCGCTAGCACACTCGCCTGGCGAACCTTCGCCACTCTCATTCTCCTGGCGAACTTGCCAGCGAAGACAGGGTGGATGCTTCTGACTTGGTTCATTGCTGCTCGCTGGGCTTCGCCCGACGAAGCTTCGCTGCCATTCGCCTGGCGAACCTGCAACCTCAGAACTTCCATGGCTGTCTAAAAGCCCAACCTCACAACCCGACCGATTTAATCCAAATCAGCCCCAGTAGTCCAACCCACTCGTCACCCGACTATACTACACCGTCTATTCCAAATTCTAACCAAAAAAACTCAGTTTCTACCGATTAAACTCACTTCCGAACAAAAATGGAAAATGTAGGAAACCCCCAACAAATCCAAACACAAACATACATAATCATACACATTGATTAAGATATTAAGATTTCATACCCTTACCTCGATTAATCGGAAGCTAGAAGTCGTTTTTGAGCTTTCCAAGCTTTTCCTTCTTTTTCCTTCTACTTTCTCTTCTTCCTCCACTTTTCTTTCATGTTTTCTATTTTTCATTTTCATTCCGCTCCCCCTTCATATATCCTTCCTTTTGGTTTCTCTACAATTTATTCCCTCTCTCAAAACATCTATCAATCCATTTAAACAATCATCTAATCATTCAAATAATTAGAATAATCCAAATAAACCAATTAATTAACACCAATAATTAATTATTGAAAATTGGGCTGTTACAACTCTCCCCCACTTTAGGAATTTTCGTCCTCGAAAATGTTACCTCAATGAACCGAGTCGGATACGACTTCCTCATCCCAATCTCTCAAATCCCACTTTCTCTAGTTGGTTCCCCCAACTGTCTTTATCGAAGAAATCTTCATTACTTCGAAGTTACTTCTTACTCATCAATCTGAACTAGCAATGTCTCAACAGTCAAATCCTTCCTCACTCGTACACCATTTGTCTGAATGAATGCACTTGCACTTCCTCAATTAGGCACATACCACATCGTGTAAATTTATAAGCGACAGCGGTAAGACAATCTAACATGTTACTTCTCCCATGCTTCCGCTGCGCCACTCTGATACTAAGCAACAAAACACGGTGTGTGCTTCTGAGACTTCTAAGCTCGATCAACACCCGCCACCACTGCAACCCTCAGAACATGTCCTTTCTCGGATCTTCTTGATCTCTTCAGTCGTCTCTTACACAATCCTCAGGCCCGAGCACAGTACCCTCGCCTGAATCATATCAATACAAAGGAGTCTTACACCTCCTGCCATACAAAGCTTCAAATTCCCATCTGACACCATATTATATGACAGCTCATACAATCTTTATCACTTCAGTGATATACATCTCAACCGGCTCCAACATAGAATGATTACTCCTCATTGGTAGGAAAAGAGCCAATCTACTCATTCCATTCAAGATCACTCAATTAAGGCCATATTCCTCCAATTCTCCGGAAAACTCAACGCAAAATCCATGGGAACACTACCCGATTTCAAATCTGAAATATACAACGGTTACATCAGACCCAACAGTCTCAGACGTTCATTCTTCGGTTTCCGACAAGTCTAACCGGCACATACAACTAAACCACTTCTCTCTTCATCTATGGCCATCAAAATAATTTCCTCAAATCCGGTTACATCTTTATAGCACTAGGATGGATACTCCATCTACCATAATACCCTTGTTCCACTTAATAATATCTAGAACACAACTCTATCACGACATCTCAGGATACCATTCCCATTAATATGAAAATCATTCCTTCGACTGAATCCATCAAATTCACCCATCATCATCAGTATATACCAAATCTCCAAATCGATGTATCAGTTACCGCGTTACTCTACCCGAATGGTAATTCAATCTAAATCCATAATCCCTCAGGAATTCCAATTGTTTTCCTTTGCTTCATATTCAATTCTTCCAATTCAAACCAATACCTTAAGCTCTTGAGATCACCAACTATCTCAAATCTCTCACTAACTAATTGGAGCCTCCAACTCCGGCACAAACACAATAACGACCAACTCTAAGTCACTTGTCAGATAATCCCTCTTATATACTTTAAATTGCCTCCAAGCAACCAAACTTGTTGATGTTGCACTTAACACATCTCTCAATCATACCCACGAGACACCACACAACACAACGAACAGTTCTGTCGAATTCGGCAAGAATCCACACACGAGCTGTTGACAGCTCTCCCAAAACTCTCTGAACTTTCTTTATAGTGGCATATCACCGCTTCTCCTCCAACACTGATAACACAAGTTCCCGATGCTCAACATGATCTTCTATATTCTTCGAATTATCAAACACAATCCATCAATAAATTAATTAATCTCCATGCCACTACTTCACCATCGCACAGAGCATTAAAATAGCGCCCAACGCTTCGAATGGTGCGTCAAAAGATGAAAACAACATTTTCACACTCCGAAGGCCACTCAACACATTTTCAACTCTTGAAATTTGAAAGGTCTAATTATACCAATATTGTATTCCACATCTTACTTTCTTTAATAATCACCGTAATTCATTATCCACCTTTATACTCGACCCCACAACCTGTTGTCGTAGCATACACACCAGACACAAGTCTCAAAATTACTCACTTAATTTTAATTCCTTGGCCACCCAAACTGACATACCATATGGAGCTCTCAAAATATGACTAGTTTCCGCAACTAAGTCGATCACAACTTCACCTTACGTCCTGTCTGTATATCACTTATCTTGTCAGGATAACTCTCAAAAAACCATAATCAACCGGTAAACCACCAGCTTCTCCACTTTCATTAATACTCAAAATTCCCATCAAAATTAAACATCTCATCACGGTCCTGCGCCGACTCATCAAAACAATTCTTAAGCGCTCGGCTTCACTCAAAAAAATTCACTGCACCACGCCATCTAAGCTTGCAAGACACATCTATCCCATCCAACACAATTCCAACTACTATCAACAAGAGATTAAGGGTGATCAGTTCCTCAATTTGTCAATAGACAGCCGAAATCATAATGGGGCATAGACCATCTTTACCAAACTATAATAGCGTTTAACTACACACTGAGCTACAACTCCACACTTGCAGCATTCTGGAGAAGCACAAGTTTCTCCCCCACTTGGATCATTCCCACTCCTTGCAGACAAGGGTTAGACAACAAACACGTACCAACAGTGTTGCACACACATGTCGCATACAAGGGAACAACTAACATTAGACAACTTGGCCGGATGGACCTACCTGCTCTGATACCACTAATGTAATACCCTTCTAACCCCACATAAAAATACATGATTAATCAGAGTAAATTAACATGCTTTCACAAAAGGGCGTCACACAATTAACAAATCTCAACATTCACCTGTCATAATCATGTAACATTGAAATAAATAGTCATGCTACTAAATTTTCATCTTGCATGTAGCAGCGGATTCAATTTATTTACATAAATCCTTTCACAGAATATTCATGTTTATCACATAATCATCAACACTTAGGCACATAGGACATTATCACATATTTCGAATACATTTAAAACACAACTTAGAATACATAACATATCTCTAAGGCATAAACTCAACGATCCCAGTGTTACATAACCAGAGCATGACTCGACCCAACATAATCAAAATATTAAACGACTGCACCAGCAGAGACCTCGCAACTACTAGCAGTACAACTCCAAGATACCTGCACGATGTCATAAAGGACATCATTCTAGCAGAAGGGTGAGAAACATTACCATAATAATCAATGCACATAATCATATATATAAATGCACAGTACAGAATATATATATTCCATCTTTTCTCACCACAATGCATATTAACACAATAACAAAGCATATAATATATTTCTATAACATGGAATATCCATATTATACTTCTTACCACAATACATCACCGCTCGCTAACGTACATTACAATGTATACATACATATATATATATATATATATATATATATATATATATATATATATATATATATATATATATATATATATATATATATATATATATATATATATATATATATATATATATATATATATATATATATATATATATATATATATATATATATATATATATATATATATATATATATATATATATATATATATATATATATATATATATATATATATATATATATATATATATATATATATATATATATATATATATATATATATATATATATATATATATATATATATATATATATATATATATATATATATATATATATATATATATATATATAACCAAGCATCTCATCATGCATACATTCACGATTCACCCATATACATCGCCTATTTGCATAAAAACAAATATGGATAACCATCAAGCATATTTATCATGCGTACATCCATAATACCAATCAAATCCATGTAACATACAAAATATGTTCATTTCATCACCAATTCACATAAACATTCACATTAACTCAATAAACACACACAACATGTTTATTCCATCACTAATTCACATAAATATCTACATTCATGTTTATTTCACCATACATCATGCAAAGATGACAACATGCAACCCATAGAGACTGACACACGACTCTATGCAGATGCAAATGCGGTACCGACTCATTTCAGCAGGTTCAATTGAAGAACCAAATAACTGTCGCTCAAACCCCACAAGGGCACACGAGGTTCTGCAGATTCTACGCGGAATCAAATATGACCATCGCAACATACGAGGTTCTGCAAATCCACCGAGGGATCAATAAATAACCATCACTCACACCCTACAAGGGCACACGAGGTTCTGCAGATTCACCGAGGAATCAATAAATAACCATCGCTCCAACCCCACAAGGGCACACGAGGTTCTGCAGATTCACCGAGGAATAAATAAACAACCATCGCTCACACCCCACAAGGGCACACGAGGTTCTGCAGATTCACCGAGGAATCAATCAACACAAGAATGCACACCATGATGCTTCACATGCAACACGACTCATGACACTCTTGAAATGCACACATGTTTACAAATATACTCATGCATTCATCACATTAATCACATATATTCATTATACACTCACAATATGCACATATCACAATATATGCAGGTATTCATCGTTCATTCACACCATTCAAACATGGTTCACCATTCACAATCAATCTCATCATACATCACGTATCAGCACGTATATTCAATATGCATTCACAATATATATATATATATATATATATATATATATATATATATATATATATATATATATATATATATATATATATATATATATATATATATATAATATATATATATATATATATATATATATATATATATATATATATATATATATATATATATATATATATATATATATATATATATATATATATATATATATATATATATATATATATATATATATATATATATCACAATGCATATATACCTATGTTCATCATTCATCTCATATCGCTTCATTCTAGATTCACATTTATAACTCACAATTCAACAATTTGTACACATCAACATCCTTCATACAACAATGATATTTATGCCATATGGCTCATATAAAACTCATCAATTAACACCAATCCCTTTTTGGGAGTATGGGTACATCACTTATACCCTACCAGGAACAACATCTCAGTTATTCTACCCCGGTAATTGTTCCACCAGGAACGACATCTTAGTCATTCTACCCCGGTGTATACAACCACGACACTATACCTCATTAGGAATAACATCCTATTATTCTACCCCAGTGATTACTCCACTAGGAACGACATCTTGCCATTCTACCCCAGTGATTACGACTCAACACATATACACATTTCCCACACCATTCTTACATTACCAAACAATGCACATGTACTTGCCATATATATTCTCATGCATTCTTCACCCACCATCGCATACAAGCAATGTGCACTTACAAATATCGGGCCAAACGGAAACACACTCAATCACCTTCATCATGCATTTTAATCAATTTAAACAATGTATCACATATGCCAAAAGGCCACATATTCATAATCGATTCATAATCTAGGATTCACGCCATACGGCTACCCACAGCATACATAACAACATATAATTAGTCATCTCAGACAAGGAATGATCGAAATCAAACTACACAACCAATCCACGAATGGAAAACACAAGAAAAGGACTATGTTGCTGCGTTCGCTAACCTTCGCCTGGCGAAGCCTCTGGCGAACCTTCGCTACTATGTTCGCCTGGAGAACTTGCCAGCGAAGACCACTAGGAGTTATTCTGGAATTACTCACTAGCACACTCGCCTGGCGAACCTTCGCCACTCTCATTCACCTCGCGAACTTGCCAGCGAAGACAGGGTGGATGCTTCTGACATGGTTCGCTGCTGCTCGTTGGGCTTCGCCCGGCGAAGCTTCGCTGCCATTCTCCTAGCGAACCTGCGAACTCAGAACTTCCATGGCTGTCCAAAAGCCCAAACCTCACAACCCGACCGATTTAATCCAAATCAGTCCCAGTAGTCCAACTCATTCATCACCCGACTATACTACACCGTCTATTCCAAATTCTAACCGATAAAACTCAGTTTCTACCAATTAAACTCACTTCTGACCTAAAATGGGAAATGTAGGAAACCCCAAACAAATCCAAACATACACATTGATTAAGATAGTAAGATTTCACACTCTTACCTCGATTAATCGGAAGCTAGAAGTCGTTCTTGAGCTTTCCAAGCTTTTCCTTCTTTTTCCTTCTATTTTCTCTTCTTCCTCTACTTTTCTTTCATGTTTTCTATTTTTCATTTTCGTTCCGCTCCCCCTTCATATATCCTTCCTTTCGGTTTCTCTCCAATTTATTCTCTATCTCAAAACATCTATCAATCCATTTAAACAATCATCTAATCATTCAAATAATTAGAACAATCCAAATAAACCAATTAATTAACACAAATAATTAATTATTGAAAATTGGGCTGTTACAAAACACACCTAGACCAACCCAACTCCATGTACACATTCGGACAACCATACCGTCCATACTCCACCCAACCTCCCCGACAATCCTTCAAAAACATGGGCATCGGGCTTGACTACAGAAGCGCCGTTGACAGTGGACCTCCCGTTTATTGGGGTCAAATGATGCAAACTCTATCTTATACACCGGGGTCGTCCCAACCATATCCTCCTCCACAACTCAACACTCAGAGACCGGACATACCACAACAACCTCGTCGTAGACCTCGTCGCAATGCGCGTCCCCCATAATGTGGCACCGGTGGTCACTTGGATAGAGCCGGTCATTAGTTTTTTTTTCTTTTGTTCAATTGTAATTGTACTTTTCATTAGATTCTAAATTAATATAATTTATTATTTCTATATTTTATTTTAACATATCTATATTTAATTTTTTCTTAATGTTATTTAAATTTCAATTAATTATGAAAAACAAACAACATAATTTAATAACATATATTTCTTAAGAATTCATTTTACATTAATAATTAAAAATAAAGTATTTATTAATTGAAATTAATTAAAAATAAGGTATTTAAAAAATAGAATAAAACATTAATAATCAATTATTTCAATTTATTAAAAACTGATAATAATATAAATCAAACCAAAAATAAAAGCGAAACCCTAGAATGCCCTCATTTGCCAATCAGGATGGCGAAAGCATTAGGGATGGCCTCATTCGCCATTTCACCTGGCGAATTTCTTTTTCCATTTTTCATTTTGGTCTCATTCGTCAATTTGAATGGCGACCTGCTGTTGAAATGTTAGCCACTTTGATTTTTTTTTTGAAATATTGATTATAATAGTAAATAATATTTAATATATAGTTATTATAAAAAAAAATTCAACGATTGTAGTTTGAAACTATAAACTCTAAAATATATTTTCTTATTCTTTAATTATAAAGCTCATCTTTTATATTTGTAATTTTTATTATAAGATATCTTACAAAATTTTGTGTTTTTTTCTTCCAATAACATACTCCCTCCGTTTTTTTTATAGTTTCGTTTTAGTATAAAGATCTTCAAGCAAGATAAATGAATTGTTATAATTTTTTTTCCATTCTACCCTTATTTTAATCCACCATATATTTTTTTTCTCAAATAAAACTCACCAATATAAATACTCATTAAATTATTTATTTCAAATAACTAATTACATATTTTTGTGCACATAACTCTCTCTCTCTCTTCCGTTGCATTTTTTTAATTACTCCTAAATTTTTAGAATTATCATTGCTTGCTATAGAAATACGTATTGCCTGCCATTTCATTAAATGTTTACTTTTACTATAAAATACTAGTATTGCTTATTGTTTCAATGCATCGCTAAAGGAAAAAATATTCCCTCCAATTATTTTAAGAAAAATTTAAGTTTTCCATCGAAAAATTAAAACCAGCAGTACATATAATTATCGTACTTCGAAAAAAACATGACCCTTCGCGAATGGTCGCGGAAAACAGAGTTGCCACCGAATTTTATTCCTTCCAAGATGGAATAGGAAAATATCGATAAAACCTTTAGGGAAAGAACATGGTCGTCGCAACCAAGTTCTAGGTTCGGGAGTCGATTACACGAGGGGAAGGTATTAGCACCCCTCACATCTGTTGTACTCAACGGGAACCTCTTGATTCGATTCGTGAGAAAATGTTAGCTTAGTTTGTATGTTTTCTTTTAAGGAAATAAAGTGAAAAGGTAACGTAAAAGGGTTTAGATCTCAAAGGGGAAGTGGATGGTTTTAGATTAGGGTGCTCTCCAAGGATTGGGGCCCTTGTGCCTACGTATTTTCACTTGAAAAGAAGTGAAGAATCAGAGCGTCCGTAGTTCGTGGGACTACGGTAGAAAAGAGGAGGAGGTTGCTCGCTAGAATCTCGCAGTCCTATGCCTATGTATTCTCATTGACAAATGAGAAATTAGAGTGTCCGTAGTTCGGACTACTAATGTTGGTTTAATTTATAGAAAGATACTTAGTCGCATTCGACAGAAAATATTGCTTTACCCAAACGGGTGAGGAGAGGACGCTTGCATCACTTTGAATGGATTTCCATATATCAAGATTCATGGAAAACACACCACTTATCTCGACTCAAATAGGTTATGTGGACGAAGCAATATGTTGTGTCGTTCTCAAGACACCATATCTCATGTTTATGAAAATATTTGACAGTTCGCACGACAGCGAGAAGTTGAATTAATATGTTGATGTATTTGTTCGAGATGACGATTACTTGACGCTTAAGAAAGGCTCCTCGAGCCCAGGTAATTGGGAGAATGAGTCAAAGACTTGACTCTTTCTCTTTTTTAACCTCAATTGTGAAGGAATTGGATATGGTTCGAGTAAATTGATCGGATGACGATTACACGAAGCTTAATAAAGGCTCCTCAGGCCCAAGTAATCGGGAGAGTGAGTCAAAGACTTGACTCTCTATTTTCATTTTATATTATGAAAGAGCTTTGATATAATTAGAGTAGTTTATTTGGATGACGATTACTCGAGGCTTAAGAAAGGCTCCTCGGACCCAAGTAATCGGGAAAGTGAGTCAAAGACTTGACTCTCTCTCGTTTTCATCTAAGTATTAGGAAAATGGGGTTTGAGTTTGCTTATTATAAAAGTAGTTTAATGTAGAGTCGTGTTATAAAGTTTTTTCGAGAAGACAATTGTTTGAACTTAAGAAAGGCTCCTCGGGTCCAAACAATTGAGGAGAGGAATCGAAGACTCTATTCCAACTCCCTTTTTATCTTTTATTGAAATTGTGTTTAAGTGTTGATTAAGTAAATTGATTTGAATTTGATAAAATGCTCTATGTTGATCAAAGTTTAATTTTTGTGTTTGAAGCAAATAAGGGTTTGAACTAAACCATAAGGAGATCCTAATTAGGAAGGGTAAGGTCGATGGCGAGGTAAAAGCGCTCGACTTACAAGAGTAAAAATGGCTCGACGTTGAATCGAGAATTTAATTTGGAAAATGGTTTTAAATGGGTGCGTAAGAAAATCAATTAAATATGATTATGGTATATGTATATTTTGTGAGAAAATTGCACAAACGAAATAAATAATCGGGAATTTCACAACTAAAACCAACTAGACCAAATCACAAAAATTATTGACTAAAATGAATATTTTTAACGAAATTAATTAACAATTTGGTTAATTAAAATTAAATATATACATATTTAAGATGATTACCAATACATATTTATTTTACATATTTTATTTTATAAATTAAACAAACAAATAAAAGGAAGAATAATATATATATATATATATATATATATATATATATATATATATATATATATATATATATATATATATATATATATATATATATATATATATATATATATATATATATATATATATATATATATATATATATATATATATATATATATATATATATATATATATATATATATATATATATATATATATATATATATATATATATATATATATATATATAAATCTAATGGGCTTATTATAAGAAGAAAACAACAAAGAAAAACAAAGGGGTGTTAGTAACAGTGAGGTAAAGGCCCACACAAAGTAAGCCCAAGGTTTCCAAAATTTGAGACAAAAAAACCTAGTCAAACATGTTGACTACAAGGGGAGAGCCAGGAGCATTAGACCCTGCCACGAGTCAATCTTGACTCTGATCAAAAGGGATTAACATCTAGAACACGAAAACAAGAAACACACACGCAGCACAGGATCAAGACGAGTATGTAGTGATTAAACGTGATGATAACATGTGTCAAAATGACTACCTTCCTATCCAAGATCATGACACGCAGGCAGGAGAGCCAATAAGATTAAAAAAACCTACTCATTCCTTACCCTCTCGTCTCTCTCTTCATCAGTCATCTCCCCTCGCTTTCTCTCCTCTGAGACCTCATCAGAAACAACAACAAAAACCCGTTGGAGAAGACAACAGCGTGCGATGGCCGTCGCCGTCTGTCTCTGGCCAAACCTCAAAACGACCTTAACCTCACCAAAACAAACTCCCTAAGTCTCAATCTAGATTTAGAAATCCTAAATTCTACCTCAAAAACCCAAATCAGAGAACTCATGATAACACCTAAAAAACCGAGATCTATGACATAGCAAAGAAATCAAGCAAACAACATATTGTTTTAACAAAGCTCATCTTGATGGTTCAGAAAACGCTAAAAGGAAAAGGAAAGAGATATGGGATGATACCTAATAGGATCTTGTCCAATTGCAAACTCAGGTGAAACTTCAGGTACAAAACACTCGCTCTCTTTATTCTCTTTACTTCGTATTCTATTACTCCTTCCCCTCGTTCAAGCCGTTAGGGTTTAATGTCGATTTTCTTGTTGAGTAGAAATCAATATTATGGTTTTCTTTGGAAATGTTTATTGCTGCTGCGTGATAAAAAACTTCTAGGTTTTTCTCTTAGGTATCGTTTCTCCTTCTTTGGATGAATAGTGACCCTTATATATGACTTTGATTAGGATTTTTTGGCTTGGAATTGTTGAGCTGTGATTGAGGTACTGCCTTGCGGAGTGTGTCTTTGTACGACCCTTGCAGCTGAGGATTTCATCTTTGTCTATAGCGAGGCAAGCATTACATGGCCCCACTTGATTCTCACTACCCTTTTTTACTGTTTGATTTTCACTAATTGCTTTTTACTGCTCGCATGGAAAAATGAAAGAAACTACCACCATGTTATTTGAAAAACGAGTTGTGAACTCTGAAATCAAGGTGATGAATTTCCTGGTCGTGATGCTATCCTCACTGAACGGCTCTCTGTCATGGTAACTCAACTCATTCCTATTGTTTGATATTATAAAAACTTCTAGCTTGACAAATGAATATGATAAAAATGATGATAATATATTGAGATAGAAACATTAGGAACTTAGTAGGATGATTTGAGCAACGAAACTTAGTTGTTTGCATCTTGAGTCTTATTGAAATTTGAACTAGGTTGAATAAACTCGGATAAAGGATATAGTTGAACAAAGGTGAGATATGTTTAGGTTTAAGTGATATGTCATGTAAAAAACTTCAACGAATGTATATGAAAAAACAGTCTTGATTGAGAATATGTGATGAATCTTAATAGAGTTTGGCATTGTTTGCTATGATTTGGATTTGTACGAACTAACTTTGGTTATGTCTTAAAATTATGTTGAAATAACTTGAAACTATGACATTATTTAACTTGGATCGTGGCTTGAAGTTTGTGATAAATTAATTGAATAAACATACGTGTTTGAGTGATGGTTTGAATGGATATGTTTGAATGAATTTGAATGACTATGGTGACTTGTTTATTTTTGGAATGATTCGAATTAACATGATGAAACATGATAGTAATTGGAACTTGTTTTGTGCTTTCGAATTGTTTTTTGGTTTATGATTCTTTGTTTATGATGATAACCATTTACCATATCCATTGATGTCTACTATCGCTCAACACGAGATGACCACTTCTTGCTTGTAACGATAACTGATGTGGTTGTATCATTTTGCAGGTCATACACTTTCAGTGTAAATCTTCAAAGCCAATCTGACTCGGGACATTCAAGATCTTCTATAAGGCTTCAAGAAATTAAATAATTGACAGATGAAATACTTCAGAGTTTAAACATTTTGCATCTAAGAAATTTACTTCTGATAAATATTATTCTGGACAAAATTCCATACCAATATTTTTCAGAATAAACTTAAACCTATCTTCAGTAAGGGGTTTTGTGAAAATATCAGCCCATTGATGATCAGTATCAACAAAGTCTAAGTTTATAATACCCTTCTGAACATAGTCTCTAATGAAGTGATGTTTAATTTCTATATGCTTAGCTTTAGAGTGTAAAATTGGATTTTTAGATAGGTATATAGCAGAAGTATTATCACAGAATATAGAAATATTACTCTCAAATATCTGATAGTCTTCTAGCTGACTTTTCATCCAGAGCATCTGTGTGCTACATCCAGCAGCAGCAATATATTCTGCTTCTGTAGTTGATAGAGCAATTGTAGGTTGTTTCTTGCTGTACCAGGAGATTAAATTTCTTCCCAAAAATTGACAACTTCCAGAAGTACTTTTTCTTTCAACTCTGTCTCCAGCGTAATCAACATCACAGAATCCAACTAGTTTAAATTCATCAGATTTTCTGTAACACAAACCCACATTAGAAGTACTTTTCAGATACCTTAGAATCCTCTTAACATCAGTTAAGTGTGATTCTATGGGATCTAATTGGAATCTTGCACACAAGCATACACTGAATAAAATATCAGGTCTAGAAGCAGTTAAGTATAGAAGAGATCCAATCATACCTCTGTAGAGTTTCTGATCTACTTTCTTACTTACCTCTTCCTTACCAAGAGTGCTTGTTGGATGCATTGGAGTCTTTGCTAACTTACTATCAGTCATGTTGAACTTCTTCAGAAGCTCTTTTACATATTTAGTCTGATGAATGTAAGTGCAATCTGGAGTTTGGTTGACTTGAATTCCCAGAAAGAATCTCAATTATCCCATCATGCTCATCTCAAATTCAGCCTCCATACATTGAGCAAACTCCTTTCCCTGCGTAACATTGGTAGATCCAAATATAATATCATCTACATATATTTGACAAATTAATAGATCTTTCTTAAATGTTTTACAGAAAAGAGTTGTGTCCACTTTGCCTCTGATAAAAATTTTCTCCAGAAGAAAATTACTTAATCTCTCATACCAAGCTCTGGGAGCTTGTTTTAAACGATAAAGAGATTTCTTAAGTTTAAAAACATGTTCTGGAAATTTATCACTTTCAAAACCAGGAGGTTGGTGAACATACACTTCCTCTTTTATAATCCCATTTAAGAAGGCACTTTTAACATCCATTTGATATAGAGTGATGTTATTTTGTGCAGCAAAAGAAATGAGTAAACGAATAGACTCTAACCTGGCCACAGGAGCATAAGTCTCTGTGTAATCAATTTCTTCTTGCTGACTATAACCTTGAGCAACAAACATTTCTTTGTTTCTTTCAACTTCTCCTTTTTCATTCAACTTGTTTCTGAAGACCCATTTAGTTCCAATTATATTGAATCTTTTTGGTCTTGGAACCAAATCCCAAACGTCATTTCTTGTGATCTGATTGAGCTCTTCTTGCATGGCAATTATCCAGTCATTGTCTTGCAGAGCTTCATCCACAGAAGTTGGTTCAATAACTGACAACAAACCAAATAATGATGCTTCAGATGATCTGAGGTAGGATCTTATTCTTATAGGGTCATCCTTCTTTCCAATGATCACATCCTCTGGGTGAGAGGCCTTGATTCTGGAAGATGATCCTCTAACATTAAGTTCTTCAGAAATATTCAATTTGTTCATTTGAGTAGCCAAAGGAGTTGCATCTGGCGTTGCTTTTGTCTCTTTCACTTGAACCTTTTCTGCCCCTGAGCCTTCAGAGTCTGTCAGAATTACTTCTCTATCTGCAGAACTTTCAAAATGCTTTGGCTTTTGAATACCAAGCTTATCATTAAATCTAACATGTATAGATTCCTCCACAATCTGTGTTTCAGTATTGTATACTTTGTAGCCTTTAGAGTGTTTAGAATAGCCAAGCATGAAACACTTATGTGCTTTAGAATCAAACTTGTTTAGATTCTCTTTAGTGTTCAACATATAACATATACATCCAAAAGGATGAAAATAAGAAATGTTGGGCTTTCTGTTCCTCTAAAATTCATAGGGAGTCTTTTCTAGAAGAGGTCTTACAGACACTCTGTTATGAATATAACAAGCTGTGTTTATTGCTTCTGCCCAAAAATGTATTGCCAGATTAGTCTCGTTGATCATGGTTCTGGCCATTTCTTGCAAAGTTCTATTTTTTCTCTCTACAACTCCATTCTGTTGTGGAGTTCTAGGGCATGAGAAATCATGAGCAATGCCATTTTCATTAAAATATTTTTCAAAATATTTGTTTTCAAATTCGCCACCATGATCACTTCTGAATTTAACAATTTTAAAATCTTTTTCATTCTGGACTTGTTTGCAGAAGTCAAAGAACACAGAATGTGACTCATCCTTGTGTTTTAGGAATTTAACCCATGTCCATCTGCTATAGTCATCAACAATGACTAATCCATACTTCTTGCCTCTGATGGATGCAGTTTTCATTGGTCCAAACAGATTAATGTGAAGTAACTCTAATGGTCTTGAAGTTGAAACAACATTTTTAGTTTTAAAAGAAGATTTTGAAAATTTTCCTTTTTGACGTGCTTCCCAAAGAGCATCTGAGTTGAACTTCAACTTAGGAAGTCCCCTGACCAAATTGAGTTTATTAATCTGAGATATACATCTCATATTAATATGCCTCAATCTTCTGTGCCATACCCATTGCTCATCATTAACAGACATAAGGCATTTTACGTTCTGAACCTTAAGTTCTGAAAGATTGATTTTATAAATGTTGTTCTTCCTCTTTCCATTAAATAGGATTGAGCCATCCTTCTGACTAACAGCTATATAACATTTTTTTATTAAAGATTATGTCATAACCATTGTCACTTAATTGACTTATGGACAATAGATTATGCTTTAATCCTTCTACAAGTAAAACATTAGATATAGAGGGAAGGTTACCATTGCCAATAATACCAGAGCCAATAATCTTGCCCTTCTGATTCCCTCCAAACTTCACGTCTCCTCCAGATTTAAGCTCCATGTTTTGGAACATAAACCTTTCTCCCGTCATGTGACGTGAGCAGCCAGAGCCCAGGTACCATGACTGGCGTCTTGACTTTGCTGTTAAATACATCTGCAACAGGTATTATCTTATCCTTAGGTACCCAGATCGTTTTGGGTCCTTTTGGGTTAGTTGCCTTAAAAGTTTGTCTAAACTTCTGTCTTTTTACAACATGTTTGTTCTGACTAACTTTTGGTTTAAACACAGGAACGTTATGATTAGAACGTGTGTGTTTAATATCATTCAGATGACGAAACTTAAAATGAGAATATAAGGGATTTTTCTTAATGATAAGTTTATCAACAGGTATTGGATTTAAATCCTTTCCAGAGGAAGATTCATATCCAATTCCTTTCCTGTTGTTTCTGCTAACTCCATAGATCATTGAAGCCATCTTGCTTCTATCTATGCTTTTAGCCAGAAACTTCTGAAAACTGTAGTCATATTCTTCTAAAATATTTTTGCATTTTGACTTAGTTTCAGATTCAGAGTCTTGTTAAGCTTTTTCAAAATTGTTTTTCATTTTCAAATTGTTTTCTTTGAGCTCAGCAACTTTTGACTTTAACAGACTATTCTCAGATTCAAGATTGCATTTAAGCTTCTTGCATTTGAGCTTAATCTGGTTATAGTTTTTCAGGACTTCTGATAAAACCTTAATAAGTTCTTCCCTAGAGAGATCATAAAGTACCTCTTCTGAGTCAAATTCAGAATCAGATTCAGATCCAGATGATCCTTCATCCTGATCTTCTACACCAGCTATCAGTGCCATGTTGGTAAATTCTTCTTCTGATTCTGATGAAGATTCAGATACATCTGAATCATCCCATGTAGCCATCAGAACTTTCTTTTTATGCTCAGGCTTCCTTCTTGGCTTCTCCTTCTGAAGCTTTGGGCATTCATTCTTGTAGTGCCTAGGTTCCTTGCATTCATAGCAAACAACATCCTTCTTTCTAGATCTTTTGTGTCCAGAGGACTCTTTGCGTTGATCTGGCTTCTTGAAGTTCTTGAACTTCCTCTTTTTATGCTTCTAGAGTTTGTTGATCCTTTTGGACAACAGGGACAGTTCATCTTCTTCAGAAGAAGAAGACTCTTCAGAGCTTTCTTCTAACACCTGCAACGCTTTAACAGATTTGTTAGATTTTAAAGCAATTGACTTACCTTTCTTTTGAGGCTCGTCTTCTTCAAGTTCAATCTCATGGCTCCTCAGAGAGCTGATCAGTTCTTCCAATGTGATCTTGTTCAGATCCTTTGCTAGCTTCAGAGCAGTGACCATAGGTCTCCATCTGATTGGCAAGCTTCTGATGATCTTCTTCACATGATCAGCAGTTGAATAGCCTTTGTCCAGCACTTTTAATCTAGCTGTGAGAATCTGGAATCTAGAGAACATAGCTTCTATAGATTCAGATTCTTCCATTTTAAAGTTTTCATACTTCTGGATCAGCACCAGAGCCTTGGTCTCTTTAACTTGTGAGTTCCCTTCATGTGTCATCTTCAAAGACTCAAACAAATCAAATGCAGTTTCTCTGTTGGTAATCTTCTCATACTCAATATGAGATATAGCATTTAATAAGATTGTTCTAACTTTGTGATGATTTCTGAACTCCTTCTTCTGAGCTTCAGTCATAGATTTTCTATCAATTTTCTTGCCATCCCCATCAGTGGGGTGAACATAACCATCAATGACTAAGTCCCACAGATCAACATCATAACCAAGGAAGAAACTCTCTATTCTGTCCTTCCAATAGTCAAACTTCTCCCCATCAAACATAGGGGGTTTTGTGCTGATTCTATCCCTTTCTTCATATCTGTTGCTGTTGGATGTTGAAGCTTCAGCCATAATATCAACCAAGAATATATATCAAGAGTTTTCTCAACTGGATCTTTTCTGTTCACGGTGAAGTGATAACACACACAGAACCAGAGCTCTGATACCAACTGAAGGTGAGAAAATACTTAGAAGGGGAGGTTGAATAAGGATTTAGAAAATATTATGGCAATAAAAACACAAAGATTTTTATCCTGGTTCGTTGAACTCAACTACTCCAGTCCACCCTATCAAGAGTGATTTTCCTTTCTCCACAAGGACTTAATCCACTATAATCAAACTGATTACAATATCAACCACTAAGAACAATTGTCTTAGTCTTCTCAAGAACTACTGACCACAACTTGGTCTTCTTAAGGAACTTTTACAATCAAATGTAAACTAAACAAGTATTTGAATGCTTCTAAGAAAGCTATATCACAACTGTGGTTTACACTTAAGTTTGAGAACGTATAAAACAATTCAGCAAAGAATAATAATTTGTATGAGAGCTTTGAGAGAGTTTCAATGAATTTTTCAAAGTACGTCAACTGAAGAAAGTTGTTGAAGGCTTGCTTTTATAGACTTAGAAGTCCAAGACGTTGCATGCTTGAAGACCGTGTACTGCAAAGTAGTTGTAGCCTTTTGTCTTCACATGACTTGACCTTTCCCAGAATTAGAACTTTCAGAGAAATCCTTTTTGCCAGAGTTCTTGTGTCTAGCATAGAAGAGGAAAGAGCTGTTTGGCATAACCAACGGATATAACTTTGAATAATCTTCTTCAACAAGTTTCTATTTCACAGCAATCAATATCAGAGCCTTGAGTGATTAGAATCTTGATGTCATCAGAATTTGCCGTATCAGAGTGTTGCAGCAAGTGTGCTTCAGCGTGAAATTAATCAGAGCAGATTTTGGAGATCAGATCCTCAGTGTTGCACCCCAAAATTTGACCAACCGGTTCCCGTATCTGGTTTATGTTTCGACGCATTGTGCATTCGCATTTGCATATTGCATGCATTGCATTTTTCTCAGTCCGATTGATTTTATCGGGATTGCAGCCCCTGGCGTTTCAGGCAGTTCAGGCCAGTTTGAATAAGCGTATTTTGAGAATTGGTGCTCGTTCCCTGTGTTTTCAGGCCATCTCGGTGCCCGGGTTCGCTATGGTTGCGCAATTCTCCTCTAATCGATTTAATCGGTCTCCTGGCAATTTTTAGTTTTTCTCTTTTATTTTCTATATTTTTAATGCATTTAATAGATTTTTAATAGGGTTATTTGCTTTTTAGATAGTAAATAGGTTAATAGATTTTTTTAATAGTTTTTTAGAGTTTTAAATAAATATTCCTTTTTTTAGAGATTTAATAGATTTTAAATTTTTTTTGAGATATTAGTTTTATCTTTTAATAGAATAGTTTTTAAATAGATATAACTAGATATTGATTTTCTTTTAATAGAATAGATTTTTTAAATAGAATTTAATGTTTTTTAGATTTTATTAAATTTTAAGTGATTTTTCAGATTTAATAGAATAGATTTTATAAATAGGATTTAATGTTTTTTTAGATTTTATTAGATTTTAATTGTTTTTTTTAGATTTAAATGGAATTTTTAATAGGTATTAAATAATCTTTTTAGCTTAATTAGGATTAATTTTGTTTTTAGGATTAATTAGGGTTAATGAGAGATTTTAATTAGGTTTTTTAGTTAATTTTCGTTTTAGTTTAATTAGGGTTTTATTATTAAATTTTTGTTTAGTTAATGAGTTTAATATTCATTTTGTTGGGTTAAGTGGTCCTTAATCAGGTTTAATTCTGAGTAATTAATAACTGGGCCAGTATCCATTTTGTGAGGCCCAGATCAAAGTCCAAGGTCCAAATACTGCCACATGTCCTATAAGTAGCAGCGCCACGCGTGTCACTTTTTGGCTCCCACTTCACGTTTTGCTGACAGATCATAATTCCACTATCCTTCTTCTCTCCCAAGTGTCCCTTCTCCCTCCCCCCTCAGTGCTACGTGTTCCTCCCTGACTCCACCACCGCCACCCCCTCACTGCATGCAACACACGTGGACCCACTCAACAACCCTCGCCGTCGGCCATGCAAACGGCCGGAGACGTCGCCGGAGAGATTCTTCGCCGCCGCAACTGACTGCCAGAGACTGTTAACCCACTGGAAACTGAAATTTTCCAGAAAATTCATCCAACATCTTTCAATCTTCTTCATCCATCTTCGCCAACCACTCGCCGGAAGACACATCTTTGCTGGAATCTGCAATCTTCATCCACGATTTGCCCAGATCTTCATCTCCGCCTCGATCTTCCATCATCATCGTTCATTAACAATCTTGTTCATCCGTGTTTTTCCGGAAGAAACTGCAAACCTCAAGAATATCAACAAAGCAGATTCAGTGTTCGTTCGTCTTTTCAGAAGTACGTTCATCTTCATCAAGATCCATCACCGATCTCATCAATTCTCACCGTGTGTCCATCAAAGTGCTACGAGTTGCAACGATTCATCCAAAACTTCATCAGTATTACAAGAATCCTTCATCAAGTTCATCGTCGTCCTTCAAGCTCCTTCGTACATCTCCAGAAGCAAATCTTCAAGAAGTTTTTCCCGAGAATTCATCACATTCGTCGCATCTCCAGGTTCCTTTTTCGCTCTGAACTTGTTAATCTTCGTAGTTTATTTGTTAGCTGAAGAGCTAGGGTAGAGCGAGTGTTAGTTTGTGAAGTGAAGTTAGGTTAGGGAAGTCACTCTTAACTGATATATTGAAATGGTGGTTCATAATGGCGATTGATTTGTGTGAAGCGTTTAGGTGAGGTTGATGAACAAGTTTGTGAGGGTGAGGAATTTGAGCAAGGCTTGAGATCTTCAGAGAGAGAGGTTTGAGAGAACGCATTTGCGGCGCTAGGGTCTCAATCAAGGAAGACGGTGAACAGTGTGAGGGAGAGTTAGAAGAAGTTAGGTTTTGTTTTGCTGATGAGTTAGAATGGGTTAGGGCTTAGGCCCATTGCGAGGATTACTGATCATACTCCCTGTTTCCCATTAGCACCCCCTCTCCCATCTGTGTTGCGTTTTGGGCCTTAGGCCCATTTGCTGATTACACCCCCCAGTCTGGGGTCCAATAGAATAACAAGGCGATTCGTCGCTATCTGCACCCCCCCCCCCCGTTTGTTTTTTTTTTGTTTTTTCTTTGGTGTTTTTCTGAAGCAGATTGGGCCCAGTGTAGTATGATATCTGCACCCCCCTCCTGGGCCCAATGCATTTCTGCAGTGTAAATAATTACTTGTTGCCACCCCTGTTTTTTAATTTTGTTTGAATTTTCATATTGTTTTTATATTTGCATATAGTTTACTCAAAATATCATAATAAATTCAAAAATAGTCATTTTTACATGGGATTTTTTTTTCTCATTCTCATTAATGTCTCAAGAAAATTATCAAAAAATAAAATTAGTATTTTAATCATTTTTTATATTTTTGGTGAATTTCCATATTTAGTTGCTTTTATTGCCTTTTAGTTTGTATATCCATTTTGTTGAATTTTGTTTAGCCATTTCCTTTCATATTTTGATGTGATTCTTTTTCCTATGATTAGATTAGAGTGTTAGGTTCCCTTAGAGATTTATCTCACATTTTTGTGGTTTAATCTTGTTTAGTTTTGAACCATCAACATTAGGGTGACTAGAATTAGGGTTAAACTTGACATAGGTGCATCATAACACTTAAATTTTAGGTTTTTAGCTTGAATTAGGAGCTGGGAAATATAGGGTATGTAGGGTAGATGTATAAATCCCCTTAGAATTAATTTTAGGATTTTTAATAATATACTACTATTTTACTTGATTTTTGTAAATAGTGTGATTGTTTGGTGTGGCCATTAGGGGCTTTTGTATTGTTTGCTTGGGGTTGGGCTTTGCTATGGGGTATGGGGCTTGGATTGGGCTTGTGGAGCATGAAGGAGCATAAGAGAAGATTGAAGATGGAGATCAAAGTGGGATGCATGGATATTCTTGTGCTTGAAGATGATTTGAAGACATAGGAAATAAGGATAAGCAGAGCCTTAGAATAGACTAAATTCTTTGTGCAAGCATGGATAGCTTCTTGTGCTTCCATTCCTCTCTATGACATAAAGTCCCTCTAGGGTATTCACCTCCCTCCTTTGGAGGGATAAGTGGCCTTACCTTAGAGGTAGAACTTTGAGGGAACCAGTCTTTCATGATGATAAACACTTATAGGCTTCCTTTGGTTGTCAATAAGTTGTTTTATCATTCCAGCTTATTCTGTTAAGTGACTCTCTTCTGGAGTGCTTGTCTTGAAGATGGAGCTTACCTAAAGCTTGGAGGCCATTGGAGTTTGACCTTGGGGTTCACTTGAAGATGTTACTGTTTTGCTGTTTATCAACTGTCAGAGTTGGATGTTTTTCAGAGCTGCGGCTGTAGGAGCTGGTGTGCTGTCAGAGCTGGTTTTGGGATTTTATTTTCTTTGCTGGATTGTTTGTTAATTTTCCCCTTAGGTTTGAATTGAAGCCGTTTCACTTTGCCTATTGTTTTCTAGGTTCGAGGTTGAGTGGGACTCCCTTGCCTCGCTTGTATTGCTGCATCTCATGCATTTTACTGCTTTACTGTATATATGCTGCTTCTTTTCCGTTTATCCCCTAGGATCTCTGTTTCTCTCTGCGCAAGAGAGAAATATGACAGACATTAGGTGTTAATCCATGCATGACAACATTAGGGTAGATTTTGATTCCCATTTTTAAACCCTAGGTTTTAGAGTTCTTTCTCTTCTATCTCAAAACAATCAAAAATACAATAAGAGGTCAAACATCAATAAAAGACAGTTCTTGCGTAAAAGACTGAAAATCAATCAAAGTGTCATTTTTGTCCGCTTGGACCCGTAATCAAGAGAAAACCTTTTTCAGAAGGATAAAAAACAGTCAGACAAATATGTGTCTTCCGTAGCCCGAACTACGTTTGCTCTGATCTTTCATGCTGTATGAAAGTACGTAGGCATAGGATGCAATATCCTAGTGAGCAACCTTCCCCTCCTTTCCTGTAGGTAGGCGAACTACGTTAACTCTGATTTCTCGTTCCAGACGGGAATACGTAGGCATAAAGTGAGATACTTTGCCGAGTCATTTTATTTTCTTTTAACCCCATACCTGTAGAATAGATAGAATAACAATCCGTACTAGAAAACAAGCGTGGATCCCGTCGAGTACGACGGACGTGAGGGGTGCTAATACCTTCCCCTTGCGTAACCGACTCCCGAATCCAGGATTTGGTTGCGATGACCATTCCTTTCCTGTCTTTGCGGTAGATTTACTTCGAGCGTTTCCTTTCCCTCCGTTGGGATAAATAACGCACGGTGGCGACTCTTCTGTTCATCCGGCGCCAATTTTCGCAGTAGCGACAGCTGGCGACTCTGCTGGGGACTCCAACGGTTCCCTACGCGAGTCAATCCTAGCGCTTGTTTTCCCGTCGTGGGTTTTGTATGGATTTACGTTTTCTGTATTTTACATTCAGTATTATATTATTGTTATTATTGCTGTGGGTATGAGGGGGTTCTATGATTGAGAGATAAGTCGGACCTGGGTTTGAGTGCACCTAGAATTAGAGTGGAAATTAGTGGGCGCGTGCATGCTTTGCATGTACTAGTGTCTCATGAAATCCACGCTCAGACGAGGTTCTTCTGGTTGGCTTCTTTTTCAACCCTTTGGGTTCAAGGGGTTGTTGGTTAGTTAGATTGTCGACTCTGGGGACCGACCATTTGGAAGTTGGCTAAGTGAGGCCTCTTCAGGACATGATGATGCCACACCTTCTGGGTATCGTATCATCCGTCTTGAAAGTCTGTGACGCCAACGACCGCATAGGATGCCATACCTTGTGTCAGTTATTAGGACACCTACCTGTGAGAGGGGTTGGGACATGCAGGTAACTTGACCTCCAGATTACCGATTTTTTTGTTTGAGATTCAGTGGTGTGATATTTGAGGACAGTGTTACTGGGTCTGTCAGAGACCAGGTTGGAGCATCGTGGTTGGTTTTGAGCAGTTTGTGGGTCTATTTGAGGCCAATATTGTGGATTGGACTTCTCAGCCAGGGGCACTTGATCCCTTGTTGCATTTCTTGCATATTGCATTGTTTGCATCATCATGTGCATATCATTAACGTGTGTTTGTGCTGCAGGTGCATTTTCATACTTCCCGATTCTAGTGCTCCAGACTTCTATATGTTATTATGAGTACTTTGAGGAAGACTGTTGCGTATAAGTTGCCTACCCCTGATGTGAGACCTCTGTTGGGTCTGATTTCCCTAGTTGAAGATGATGTGAAGAGAAGTTTTAGAAAGAGTTATGGGAAGCTACTGAGTTTGGTTTGCAGACCAACTACATATGAGCTGAATGGGTTATACACATTGATGCAGTTATATGATCCCTCATTGAGGTGTTTTATGTTCCAGGACTTCATTTTGGCTCCGACCATGGAGGAGTACGCTGAGTTTCTAGAATTGCCAGTTCAGAACAAAGTGCCCTTCATTCACTTTGATGCTAAGCCTAAGCTGGAGGACTTAGCTGTTCCCTTGCATATGGATCCTGCAGAGTTGTTGTTGACTTCCTGGCATGGAGTTTCGGGGTTTTCTCTCAAGTTCTTGGTTAGCAAAGCTCAGGAATATGCCAAAAGTGGCTGCTGGATTGTGTATAACGTTGTTCTTGCCTTGTGCATCTATGGGATTATACTGTTCCCTAATCTGCCTGAGTTTGTTGATTTGGATGCATTCCACTTGTTTGCTGCAGGCAACCCGGTGCCTACCTTGATTGGGGATTTCTATCATTCCTTGCATTATAAGAATGAAAACAGAAGGGGGAAAAATGTCCATTGTTGTGTACCTTTGCTTAATATGTGGTTTGAGAGCCATCTGCCCAAGAAGGGTCCTTTTGTTGAGTCTGCAGATACAGCTGAATGGTCCGAGCATCTAATGGGACTTTATTCAGAAGACATTGTCTGGTTCGATAGAGATTTATTGGGGTCAGAGATTATCTTCAGTTGCGCCGGGTTTTCCAACGTTCCTCCAATTGGAAGGAAGGGTTGTATTAACTACAACCCATCTTTGTTGGTTCGACAGTTCGGGTATGCTTTGAAGAGTCCACCGAAGGAGGAAGAAATACAGGAATCTCTGTATTTCACGGGTGACCTGAGTGGGGAATTATTGGCCAAGCTTCAGCGCGCTTGGAATCATATCTGCAGAAGAGGGAAACCATTACTAGGCAAGAATGATTGTCAAGCCTATATGCCTTACAAGGTGTGGATTCAAGAGAGGGTAAGGCAGGTGCAGATGCCTTTTCCAGCAGTATCACGTCCCGTTCCCATTCCAGTTGAGGAACCGACTACTGTGGCTATTGAGGTCTACGAGCGGGTTGTGAAAGAAAATGAAGACTTGATAAAGATCAATGAAGAGTTAGAGAAGGAATTGCTTAAATCCGGAGCGAGAAGAACAAAGTTGTGTATTCCTTCCAACAGCAGACTGAGTTGGTAAACAGACTAGGTGCCGAACTGACAGAAGAGACAAAGAAACGTGAACGCCTGGGAAAAGAATTCAGAAGCTCTCATGATATGTTAGAATCCAAGAAGAAGTCACTTGATGCCGCCTACCGGGAAATCGCTTCGTGCAACAGAACGTGGAATGCTACGCTAACCAACAATAAAAAGAGGGAAGACAAATTGAAACAACAAATTTCTGAACTCGAAGATCAGTTGAAGGCTAGCAAGAGAAAGTATGAAGAGGAGGTTATGACAAGATATAGTCTTTAGAACTCATTGAACAAAGCCGTCGAGTGTAAGAAGGAGGCTGTGTCTCAGAAACGGAAGTTAGATGATCGCTTTGGAGAAGGGGCATGGGAGGAATCTATTGGTGATTTACGACGTGTTCTCAAGCGAAGAGATCTACTTGTCGAGGGTTTGCTTACTCAACCAAATCATCCCGAGACTAAGAGATTATTAGAGGAGTACCAGGCGTATGGTCGCACTTGACTATCTCATGTATTGATGTGTATGCTTTATTTGCATTGTGCTGGCCATCACCAGGATTGTTGGTTGAGGTCATGCCTTCTTATTGTACGCTCATTAATATTGTATTCCTGACTTGATGGGATTTTCTGCAATGTATGAGATGTTTTTCTATGATTGGGTTTCGAGCTTCTTATTGCTATCACTGTCACCGCACTGGCACATTGGCACTAGAATTGGGGAGTGATATTCCCTAATGCACAGACACATGTCGCATTTGCATACACATTCATATTGCATTATCAGGTAATTTTTGAAACTGTATCTCATTTCCTGCATCCCTCCAGGTTCATCCAGGATTGAAAGTCAACGTCCTCACTGATACTCTACTCGTACCAACTACAAAAGAGTCATGGACCAGATGAAAAACGAGATGCAGGAGATGCGTGAAAAGCTGACGCTGTTCATGCAGACGATGGAGACAATTGTGAAGGGGCAGGAAAACCTGCAGACTTTGGTGCAGCCATTACTGGCGAGAAATGTCGGGAATGGAAACGAAGACCACAATTCTGTACGTGTTGACACCATTCATGGGGATGGTACTCCTACGCCTGTAGCTCCCCCTGTGGTGAATATACCTGCTGTGAATGTGAACAATGGCGCTGGCGCCGGGAATGGTAATACAGGAATCGGTAATGAGACTGTCATTAACAATGTTGGATTCGGAGACGCCAATCTGGGCGGTGATAACAATGGAGGTAATGGCTTTGGTAACAACGGACTCAGCTATAACAACCAGGGGTTTGATTATGTCAACCAGGATGGGAAGTTTGGCTTCAACGCTCAGGGTTTCGGATATGATGGTTTTGGTAATGCTAATCAGGCCTATGGTGGATTCGGTAACGGAAATGGTGTTGGAATGATGCCTTTTGGACCTGTCGGGGTCGCTCAAGGGTATGGTAACAGAGGACGGGGCCCTATGATGAATCATACTAGGTTTGGTCGTAACAATGGGTATGATGGGTATGGAAATGAGAATGTTAATTGGATGGAAGACCAATAAGAAGATGCCTTCTCTGGTAGGGGTATGGATGGACCTGTGGATCCTGTTCAGAGGATCAAAATGCTTGAGGAACAAATGAAGGGTGTAGTGAATCAGAATACTTCTGGTTTAGACATGACTACAATGGGATTGGTGCTTGGCCTAAGGGTACCGCTGAAGTTTAAAGCTACCACCTTTGATAAATATAAGGGAGACACTTGTCTGAAGGTGCATGTTCGCTCTTACTACAAACGGATGTCCGCTTACTCGAATGGTGAAAGAATGCTGATGCATTTCTTCCAAGACAGCTTATCCGAACCGTCACTTGAGTGGTATATGGGGTTGGAGCCCACTCAGATCAAAACATGGAAGCAACTGGATGAGGCGTTTGTGACACATTACAAGTATAACAGTGACCTGGCACCAAACGGGGTCCAGCTACAAGGCTTGTCCCAGAAAACTGGGGAGAGTTTCAAAGAATATGCGCAAAGGTGGCGCGACATGGCGGCAAGAGTGCATCCTCCTCTGGTGGAGAAGGAGATGAACGATATGTTCATTGGAACATTCACGGGGATATTCTACGAGAAGTTGTTTCCTGTTGCGTTGGGCAGTTTCTCTGATCTGATCTTGATGGGTGAAATGATTGAGAATAGTATTAAGGTGGGAAGGTTCCAAGCTGGGGAGTCTACTTCGTCGGGAGGTAATAGAAAAGCATTTGGTGGTTGACGTCAAGGTGATTCTAGTGCAGTGTTTGGTGGCCGGGGCAGGGGCAGAGGAAGACATCAGTATAATCAGCCGCCGCAGATAGCTAGTGTCACGATTCCGATTCCTCAACAAAGACAACAACAACAACCGCAGCAACAACAGCAGCAGCCACAGCAGCAGCAGGGGCAGAATGCTGGCCAAAGAAGATTTCCGAATGCGAAGCCGAAAAGAGTGTTTGAAGCGCCTCCTTCCACGTACGCGGAACTCTTTCAGACACTGTTGGGGCTGAATTTAGTTGAAAAGAGGACCTTGGCACCGCCCACGGGACCAACCCTTCCTTATGGGTATGATGTTAACAAACATTGTGACTTCCACTCTGGGGCACCCGGGCATGACATAGAGGCCTGCCATGCGTTTAAACATAAAGTTCGGGATCTACTGGATAGCAAGGCCATAAATTTTGGACAAGCGGGTCCGAATATAGTACAACAGCCTATGCCCAACCATGGGGCAAATGCTATTTTGACTGAGGAGGGTTTGAATCTGGTCATGAATGTTGATAAACTGAAAACACCGTTGTGTGAGGTAAAGAGCAGGTTATTGAAAGGAGGTGTGTATCCGGGCTGCGATGAGTTTTGTCTAGAATGTTGGACCCAAGCTGGGGGTTGTGCTGAATTGAAGAAGGGTATTCAGACCTTGATAGATGAAAGCACGTTGCAATTTGATAGAAAGGCAATTGAGAAACCTGCAGAGGTGTTAGCTGATGAGCAAAGTGATGTTGCTACGGTGACAATTCCACAGAAAACAATAACTATAACAGCGCCCTCCAGGCGGCCGACGATCACTATTACAAAGGCAGTGCCAATCCCTTATGAGAGCACCAAGGCAGTACCATGGACTTATGGGCTAGAAGCATATTGTGATGGGGAGAAAATTGATATCAGTAAACGACCAGCTGGGGTTGTGGACAATGTCGTCGGGACTGGAGGGATGACAAGGAGCGGGAGAATTTTTATATCGCCTGAGGTAGAGGCTGAACGATTGGCAAAAGGTAAAGGTAAAGCAAATGAGAATGCTCCTGTGCAGAGGAATGAAAAAGAAACGTCACTGAAAGATGTAGAAGAATTTATGCGTCTTATCCGTAAGAGTGACTATAAAATTGTTGAGCACCTTCAACAAACACCGTCGAAGATCTCCATATTGTCGCTGTTATTGTGTTCCGAAGCCCATAGGAATGCGTTATTGAAAATTCTGGACACGTCGTTTGTACCCCAAGATGTTTCTGTGAATCAGTTGGAGAGGGTGATGGCGCACGTGAACGCAGGCCATAGTTTGGGATTTACGGATTTTGATTTAACCCCGAGGGGAAGAGAGCATAATATAGCGTTGCACGTCTCCGTTGAATGCAGGGGCACGGTCATGTCCCATGTGTTGGTAGATATCGGGTCTTCCTTGAATGTGCTCCCAAACAAAGCAATGATGAAGTTGGATATCAGGGGGATCATTTGTACGCCTAGTGACTTGGTGGTCAGGGCATTTGATGGTACACGGAGGTCAGTCTTTGGATCTATAACTTTGCCTCTGCAAGTGGGGCCGGAGGTTTTTGAAACTGAATTCTATATTATGGACATCCAGCCAGTGTATAGCTGTCTTCTTGGACGACCATGGATCCATGGTGCTGGGGCAGTCACATCTACCTTACACCAAAAGCTGAAGTACATGGTGGGGGACAGTGTGGTCACAGTTTGTGGAGAGGAGGATATACTGGTCATCCATTTGGCGTCGTTCAAGTATGTGGAAGTCGACGGCGAGATTCACGAAACACCCTGTCAAACCTTTGAGGGGTTGCTCATTAAGGACAAAGTTCCAGGGCCGAGTAAAGCATCAGAGGTGGCAGTGTCGTCATACAAAGAGGCTCAGGCTCTAGTGAAGACAGGTGAGACCAAGGGCTGGGGCAAGGTTTTGGATATTCCCGTGAAAATGGACAGATTTGGACTTGGATATCAACCTTCATCATCAATGCCTACTGCAGGGGCACCCCGTTTCAAAGGACCAATAACAATTACGACCGGTGGGATATATCACGAGACCATCAATGTTGTTTCAGATTCTGAAGAAGGAGACAGTGACTGCAACATGGACGCCTGGATTCAGCCGAGCGTGCTAGGACAAGGGCTTTGCAATTGGTCTATTCAGGAGACTGTTCCTGTGACAACTAAACAGTAATGCTTTGTTTTCTTAATTGTTGAACAATCCGGTGTCCTACCCGGGGCATCGTGATTTTGCTTTGGGTCATTCTGTTATGTACATTGCACTGTTTAATCGTTAAATAAAAGGCGTTTTTCATGTACAAATATTGTGATCTCTGTTTTTCCTGTTTTATTTTTACAATAAAATGGCAACGTGGTTATTTTCTTTGTATGTGTTTTGAAGCATTTAACCATTTCCTTTGCAGGATTACTATTTCAGATGACATCTATGAACCGCCTATGACTCACTTCGACTTTGAGCACCCGGTATTTCAGGCCAAAGAAGAGATTGTTGAAGATGGCGATGTTCCAGAAGAGTTATCTTGGTTGGTAAAACAAGAAGAAAGAATCATTTTGCCTCACGAGGAAGTCATTGAGATCGTCAATCTGGGGTCGGAAGGGGTTGAAAGGAACATCCGTATAGGGGCCGCACTACAGAGCGACATCAAGCGAAGATTGGTTGAAATGCTCAAAGAGTACAGTGATATTTTTGCTTGGTCGTATGAGGATATGCCTGGGCTGGATACGGATATGGTTGTTCACCGTCTGCCGCTAAAAGAAGAATGCCCGCCGGTTAAGCAGAAACTCCGAAGAACTAGACCGGACATGGCTGTGAAGATTAAGGAGGAGGTTCAAAAGCAGTGGGATGCTGGTTTCCTAGCTGTTACAAAATATCCCTCATGGGTCGCTAATATTGTGCCAGTGCCAAAGAAAGACGATAAAGTGAGAATGTGTGTAGACTACCATGATTTGAACAAAGCGAGCCCGAAAGATGATTTTCCACTTCCTCACATCGATGTGCTGGTCGATAACACCGCTCGATTCTCCGTATTCTCCTTCATGGATGGATTCTCGGGCTATAATCAGATTAAAATGGCGCCAGAAGACATGGAGAAGACTACCTTCATTACGCCCTGGGGAACATTTTGTTACAAAGTGATGCCTTTCGGATTGAAGAATGCTGGGGCAACGTATCAGTGTGCAATGACGACTCTCTTTCACGACATGATGCATAAAGAGATCGAGGTTTATGTTGATGATATGATTGCCAAATCCCAGACGGAGGAAGAACATTTGGTGAATCTGCTGAAACTGTTCGAGAGGCTTAGGAAGTTCAGGCTGAGACTGAACCCTAACAAGTGCACCTTCGGGGTGAGATCGGGTAAACTGCTGGGGTTTATTGTGAGCGAAAAAGGAATAGAGGTTGATCCTGCGAAAATAAAAGCAATACAAGAAATGCCGACGCCTAAAACAGAAAAAGAAGTGCGTGGGTTTTTAGGGAGGTTGAACTATATCGCTCGGTTCATATCTCACCTAACAGCTACGTGTGAGCCATTATTCAAGCTGTTGAAATAAGACCAGGCTGTAACATGGAATGAAAATTGTCAAAAGGCGTTCGATAAAATAAAACAGTATTTGTAGGAGCCTCCTATTTTGATACCTCCAGTGGCAGGGAGACCCTTGATTATGTATTTGACGGTTCTTGAGGGGAGTATGGGTTGTGTTCTCGGTCAACATGACGAGACAGGGCGTAAAGAGCATGCGATATACTACCTGAGTAAGAAGTTTACTGACTGTGAATCTCGATACTCAATGCTCGAAAAAACGTGTTGTGCGCTAGCCTGGGCCGCCAAGCGTTTAAGACAGTACATGCTGAATCATACAACCATGCTCATTTCGAAGATGGATCCTATCAAATACGTATTTGAAAAGTAGGCACTATCGGGGAGAATTGCCCGTTGGCAGATGGTTTTGACCGAATATGACATCCAGTATGTTTCACAGAAGGCTATAAAGGGGAGCGTGTTATCGGAGTATCTTGCTGAGCAGCCTGTTGAGGACTACCAATCGATGAGGTTTGATTTTCCTGACGAGGATATCATGTACCTGAAGATGAAATATTGGTAAGAACCGTTGCCGGATGAAGGGCCAAAGACGGATTCCAAGTGGCAGTTGATATTTGACGGAGCTGTGAATTCCTATGGTAGCGGAATAAGGGCAATCATCACTACTCCACATGGGTCGCACATCCCATTTATTGCTCGATTGACCTTTCCGGTTACCAATAATGAAGCCGAATACGAAGCTTGCATCATGGGGCTTGAAGAAGCCATTGATTTGCGAATCAAAAATCTGGATGTATACGGAGACTCAGCTCTGGTGGTGAATCAAATAAAGGGAGAATGGGAGAGACGTCAGCCCAATTTGATACCGTACATGAATTATGCAAGGAGATTGTTGCCTTTCTTTGACAAGGTTGAATTGCATCATGTGCCGCGAGCAGAAAATCAGATGGCTGACGCCCTGGCTACATTGTCTTCCATGTATAAGGTTAACTTCTGGAACGAGGCTCCCAGGATTGTTATCTCTCGGCTTGACAGGCCCGCACTCATATTTGCCATTGACGAAGCATCTGATGATAAACCCTGGTATTTTGACATTCAGAATTTCCTGAAGAACAAGGAGTATCCGGCTGGGGCATCCAGTCGCGATCAGAAAACTCTCAGGAGATTGGCTGGCAATTTCTATCTAAATCCGGACGGTGTCCTGTACAAAAGAAATCATGACTTGGTGTTGCTACGCTGTGTAGACGAGAAAGAGGCGAAGTTGCTCATGGAGGAAATACATGAGGGTACGTTTGGTACACATGCTGGTGGGCATGCTATGACCAGAAAGCTGCTGCGGGCAGGTTATTGCTGGCTAACTATGGAAACTGACTGTTTCAAGTTTGCGAAGAGGTGTCATAAGTGCCAGATTTATGCGGATAAGATCCATGTGCCTCCGAGTCCTCTGAACGTGATGTCATCACTGTGGCCATTCTCGATGTGGGGAATTAATATGATTGGAAAGATTGAGCCGACGACATCTAACGGACACCGGTTCATTTTGGTAGCAATTGATTATTTTACCAAATGGGTGGAAGCGGCATCATATGCTAATGTGACCAAGCAGGTGGTAGCCAGGTTTATCAAACGAGATATCATTTGCAGATATGGAATCCCTGAGCGGATTATTACCGATAACGGTTCGAACTTAAATAACAAGATGATGAAGGAGCTGTGTCAGAATTTTAAGATTGAACATCACAACTCTTATCCTTATCGACCTAAGATGAATGGCGCTGTTGAAGCGGCCAATAAGAATATAAAGAAGATTGTTCAAAAGATGGTTGTGACGTATAAGGACTGGCATGAGATGCTACCTTTCGCTTTACACGATTATCGTACGACGGTACGTACATCAACCGGGGCAACCCCGTTCTCGTTGGTATACGGAATGGAAGCGGTGTTACCATTGGAAGTTGAGATTCCTTCTCTGAGGGTTTTGCGAGATGTCCAACTTTACGAGGCAGAATGGGTGAAAGACAGGTTGAATCAGCTGAGTCTAATGGATGAGAAGAGGCTAGTTTCTCTAGCATACGGTCGGTTGTACCAGAGTCGGATGAAGAAAGCGTATGATAAGAAGATACACCCTCGAAGCTTTCAGACGGGCGACCTTGTGCTGAAGAGGATTCTCCCGCCACAAACTGATCACAGGGGCAAGTGGACCCCTAATTACGAAGGGCCATACGTTGTTAGAAAAGTCTTTTCAGGAGGAGCTTTGTTGTTGTCCACCATGGACGGTGAAGACTTTACGTCGCCTGTGAATTCAGACGCAGTTAAAAAATACTTTGCTTAAAATTGACCCGCTGGACAAAAAAAAAGAGAGTCCAGGCAAAAATGGGGCATCCTGGCGGACCAAAAACAGAATAAAAGGTTCGGACAAAAGTTAGGGATAAAATTAAAAAGATGTACACCCGCGGAGTCGAAAACCTACACTGGGCGGCTTCGGAAAAAAAAGGGTATCCCGGTGAACTGAAAACCCGCAAAGGGCGGTTCACGCAAAAGTTAGGGATTTAAGAAGCAAATGATTGCGGGCCGAATTTGATGCTGCATTGCTTGGTGGTTGGGAGAATACTTTGGGGATTCATTTATCAGATACAATCTCTTCCGAAAGATGAATACCGGGAAAGCGCCAGAGTCAGGCGAGGCATAGGAGGATCAGCTCACGATGTTTATCTGCACCACGTTGCTGACATATGCGCAAATTTGATTTGTCATTGTATTTATGCTTCCTGTGCATGATTGTATATTTGTTGTGCGTAACTTCCTCTTTTCAGGAGTTACATCCAGTGTACAAAACTCTGCTTATTCAGAGGCCTAATCAATAAAACATGTTATTCAGTATTTGATGCTTGTTCTTTACTGTTTTGTATGTGAAAAACGCCAATGTTTTGATAAAACTAGCAGTTGCATAACGTTGCTGGCCCTTGTCAATAATTGCTAAAACTTCGAATTGACTGAAAATAATGTCACTGACGCTAACTTGAATAGATTTGATTGTATAGACTTGTTTTGTCTCGTTTATGGTGTTGCAGGGTTCTCGTCCATGTGAAGTGGAAGATCAGAAAATTGTAGTCCTAACCAGAGGCTCGTGACGAAAAGACTTGATCATTATGTGAAGTGAATCCCCACGCAGGTCGCGCTTCATTTCCCGAAGCTGAGATGACACTGTTCCTTACTGAAGAAGGATCAATTTCCCCAGCTAGTCGCTGCTTATCCCCAAAGGATATTCTCCAGAAGGTCAAGATTAATGCTCCCCATTGGATATCTATCCTCATTCCCGAGTTTGTAAACTGTGGCCAGATGGTTTACTTTCCCCAGCAAGGTCGTTTACCCTCAGCAGAGTTCGATAACTTTAAAGTTTGTAAGCTGTACTCAGACAGTGGTGTTTCTCCAAAAGGATTCCTTATCCTCCGCGGAGTAGTTTTGTTTTCGTCGGATTGAGAATTCCAGGGTTGTAAACTGCGCCCAGACAGTTCATTATCCCCAGTAGGGTTGTTTATTCTCCCCAGCGGAGTCATTCCCTGTTTCCAGCGGAGTACTCTCTCCCCAGCAGGTGTTTTCTTTCCTCCCCGTGGAAATTGAAGGTTTAAAGCTCTCCCTGACAGAGTTGGTTGTATGTCCCAGCATATTTTGAGATACCCGTTCATTCCCCAGCAGGGTGGTATTTGTCCTCAGCAGCCGTTATTGATGAAGCAAGTTTATCAGAGCTTTTCCCAGCAGTCGGAACCTGCATTTGCATTTGCATGCATTACCATGTTTGCATCCACCCAGAAAACGCGTAGCATTTCCATGTTGTATGGAACATTACGCCATTGTCAAACATGCGCATTGTGAAACATAGGTCCGGTTGGTTAACCTTTTGCTTTCAGGTGTGTTCCTCAACAGGAGTATGGAGTTCTAAAGCCCATATGTCTTTTCAGACAATCAAGGTCTTGCCGTGAGACGCGTGATGATGTGATTCAGTTTATTATCATCCCCACAGAGTTACTGATTGGGGTTTCTTCGTATCCGATCAGCGGACTGTTTTGTCAAGTTTGTTGCTGCAGTAGCATCTCAGGGTTCCATGAATCAAAATTTCAGAAGTGGTCGCTTGTTGTCAGAATGGGTGTCGGTCATTGGTTTTCAGAATATCCCCAGCTATGTTAATAGGATGTATTCGTGTTGACGAACTGCTCCCTCCGTGTTGACGGAATGAGCGTCCTAATGAGGACGATTTATGCCTATGTTGATAGGATTTCTTCGTGTTGACGAATCGATATCCCCATGTTGGGGGAATATGGAGTCCTGTTGAGGACCAAGATTGATGTTCTCCGTGTTGACGGAATATGGAGTCCTGATGAGGACAAGTTTTATTCCTCCGTGTTGACGGAATGTGCGTCCTGATGAGGACAATTTATGCCTATGTTGATAGGATGTATTCGTGTTGACGAGTTACTCCCTCCGTGTTGACGGAATGTGCGTCCTGATGAGGACAATTTATGCTTATGTGGATAGGATTTCTTCGTGTTGATGAAATATGAGATCAGATATGTACAAGAATGGTATTCCTATGATGATAGGATTTATTCATGTTGATGAATCTATTTTTTCCTCGTGTTGACGAGACGTGAGTCCTGACATGGGCAATTTATTCCTATGTTGATAGGAGTTCCTCGTGTTGATAAGACGCAAATAAGATGTCATTGCCTATGCTGATAGGATCTCCTTGTGTTGACGAGATTCTGACAACTCATCCCCAACGAAGTCGCCGGGATTTCTCCGTGTTGACGGAATGCGGAGTCCTGGTGAGGACAAATTTGATTTCTCCGTGTTGACGGAATGAGGAGTCCTGATGGGGGCAAGTTCTATTCCTATGATGATAGGATTTCTTCGTGATGACGAATTTATGGCTTTTCGTGTTGACGAAATTTAAGGGCAATTGTGGATGAGTTTTTTCCTGTGATGATGGGATCCTTACTAGTGCTGACGAATTTGTTTCTCTTCTGGTGTTGACAAGGTTAGTCCAACTGTGGACATAGGTGTTTTTGCAAAGATAAGTCAGTACCTGTGGTGTTACATGGGTGGTGGGAGTCAAAATCAGAGTTATTCTCTAACGAATGATCGGTTGTTACCGTAACAATCAGGTTCACTCGACGAATGTCGTTCCCCAAGCAGTGGTGCAGTTTATTTCGGCGGTTGGCAAATTTCAGGGTTTCTTCGGTATTCAACCGTCTCGTACCTCGAATGTTTGAAGGTCGTTCGCTCTTCACCCAGTCGGGTCCAAGCCGCTTGAATAGGGGCAGCTGTTGCACCCCAAAATTTGACCAACCGGTTCCCGTATCTGGTTTATGTTTCGACGCATTATGCATTCGCATTTGCATACTGCATGCATTGCATTTTTCTCAGTCTGATTGATTTTATCGGGATTGCAGCCCCTGGCGTTTCAGGCAGTTCATGCCAGTTTGAATAAGCGTATTTTGAGAATTGGTGCTCGTTCCCTGTGTTTTCAGGCCATCTCGGTGCCCGGGTTCGCTATGGTTGCGCAATTGTCCTCTAATCGATTTAATCGGTCTCCTGGCAATTTTTAGTTTTTCTCTTTTATTTTCTATATTTTTAATGCATTTAATAGATTTTTAATAGGGTTATTTGCTTTTTAGATAGTAAATAGGTTAATAGATTTTTTTTAATAGTTTTTTAGAGTTTTAAATAAATATTCCTTTTTTTAGAGATTTAATAGATTTTAAATTTTTTTTGAGATATTAGTTTTATCTTTTAATAGAATAGTTTTTAAATAGATATAACTAGATATTGATTTTCTTTTAATAGAATAGATTTTTTAAATAGAATTTAATGTTTTTTAGATTTTATTAAATTTTAAGTGATTTTTCAGATTTAATAGAATAGATTTTATAAATAGAATTTAATGTTTTTTTAGATTTTATTAGATTTTAATTGTTTTTTTAGATTTAAATGGAATTTTTAATAGGTATTAAATAATCTTTTTAGGTTAATTAGGATTAATTTTGTTTTTAGGATTAATTAGGGTTAATGGGAGATTTTAATTAGGTTTTTTAGTTAATTTTCGTTTTAGTTTAATTAGGGTTTTATTATTAAATTTTTGTTTAGTTAATGAGTTTAATATTCATTTTGTTGGGTTAAGTGGTCCTTAATCAGGTTTAATTCTGAGTAATTAATAATTGGGCCAGTATCCATTTTGTGAGGCCCAGATCAAAGTCCAAGGTCCAAATACTGCCACATGTCCTATAAGTAGCAGCGCCACGCGTGTCACTTTTTGGCTCCCACTTCACGTTTTGCTGACAGATCATAATTCCACTATCCTTCTTCTCTCCCACGTGTCCCTTCTCCCTCCCCCCTCAGTGCCACGTGTTCCTCCCTGACTCCACCACCGCCACCCCCTCACTGCATGCAACACACGTGGACCCACTCAACAACCCTCGCCGCCGGCCATGCAAACGGCCGGAGACGTCGCCAGAGAGATTCTTCGCCGCCGCAACTGACTGCCGGAGACTGTTAACCCACCGGAAACTGAAATTTTCTAGAAAATTCATCCAACATCTTTCAATCTTCTTCATCCATCTTCGCCAACCACTCGCCGGAAGACACATCTTCGCCGGAATCTGCAATCTTCATCCACGATTTGCCCAGATCTTCATCTCCGCCTCGATCTTCCATCATCATCGTTCATTAACAATCTTGTTCATCCGTGTTTTTCCGGAAGAAACTACAAACCTCAAGAATATCAATGAAGCATATTCAGTGTTCGTTCGTCTTTTCAGAAGTACGTTCATCTTCATCAAGATTCGTCACCGATATCATCAATTCTCACCGTGTGTCCATCAAAGTGCTACGAGTTGCAACGATTCATCCAAAACTACATCAGTATTACAAGAATCCTTCATCAAGTTCATCGTCGTCCTTCAAGCTCCTTCGTACATCTCCAGAAGCAAATCTTCAAGAAGTTCTTCCCGAGAACTCATCACATTCGTCGCATCTCCAGGTTCCTTTTTCGCTCTGAACTTGTTAATCTTCGTAGTTTATTTGTTAGCTGAAGAGCTAGGGTAGAGCGAGTGTTAGTTTGTGAAGCGAAGTTAGGTTAGGGAAGTCACTCTGAACTGATATATTGAAATGGTGGTTCGTAATGGCGATTGATTTGTGTGAAGCGTTTAGGTGAGGTTGATGAACAAGTTTGTGAGGGTGAGGAATTTGAGAAAGGCTTGAGATCTTCAGAGAGAGAGGTTTGAGAGAACGCATTTGCGGCGCTAGGGTCTCAATCGAGGAAGACGGTGAACAGTGTGAGGGAGAGTTAGAAGAAGTTAGGTTTTGTTTTGCTGATGAGTTAGAATGGGTTAGGGCTTAGGCCCATTGCGAGGATTACTGATCATACTCCCTATTTCCCATTAGCACCCCCTCTCCCATCTGTGTTGCGTTTTGGGCCTTAGGCCCGTTTGCTGATTACACCCCCCAGTCTGGGGTCCAATAGAATAACAAGGCGATTCGTCGCTATCTGCACCCCCCCCCCCCCCCCCCCCGTTTGTTTTTTTTTGTTTTTTCTTTGGTGTTTTTCTGAAGAAGATTGGGCCCAGTGCAGTATGATATCTGCACCCCCCTCCTGGGCCCAATGCATTTCTGCAGTGTAAATAATTACTTGTTGCCACCCCTGTTTTTTAATTTTGTTTGAATTTTCATATTGTTTTTATATTTGCATATAGTTTACTCAAAAAATCATAATAAATTCAAAAATAGTCATTTTTACATGGGATTTTTTTTCTCATTATCATTAATGTCTCAAGAAAATTATCAAAAAATAAAATTAGTATTTTAATCATTTTTTATATTTTTGGTGAATTTCCATATTTAGTTGCTTTTATTGCCTTTAAATTTGTATATCCATTTTGTTGAATTTTGTTTAGCCATTTCCTTTCATATTTTGATGTGATTATTTTTCCTATGATTAGATTAGAGTGTTAGGTTCCCTTATAGATTTATCTCACATTTTTGTGGTTTAATCTTGTTTAGTTTTGAACCATCAACATTAGGGTGACTAGAATTAGGGTTAAACTTGACATAGGTGCATCATAACACTTAGATTTTGGGTTTTTAGCTTGAATTAGGAGCTGAGAAATATAGGGTATGTAGGGTAGATGTATAAATCCCCTTAGAATTAATTTTAGGATTTTTAATAATATACTACTATTTTACTTGATTTTTGTAAATAGTGTGATTGTTTGGTGTGGCCATTAGGGGCTTTTGTATTGTTTGCTTGGGGTTGGGCTTTGCTATGGGGTATGGGGCTTGGATTGAGCTTGTGGAGCATGAAGGAGCATAAGAGAAGATTGAAGATGGAGATCAAAGTGGGATGCATGGATATTCTTGTGCTTGAAGATGTTTTGAAGACATAGGAAATAAGGATAAGCAGAGCCTTAGAATAGACTAAATTCTTTGTGCAAGCATGGATAGCTTCTTGTGCTTCCATTCCTCTCTATGACATAAAGTCCCTCTAGGGTATTCACCTCCCTCCTTTTGAGGGATAAGTGGCCTTACCTTAGAGGTAGAACTTTGAGGGAACCAGTCTTTCATGATGATAAACACTTATAGGCTTCCTTTGGTTGTCAATAAGCTGTTTTATCATTCCAACTTATTCTGTTAAGTGATTCTCTTCTGGAGTGCTTGTCTTGAAGATGGAGCTTACCTAAAGCTTGGAGGCCATTGGAGTTTGACCTTGGGGTTCACTTGAAGATGTTACTGTTTTGCTGTTTATCAACTGTCAGAGTTGGATGTCTTTCAGAGCTGCGGCTGTAGGAGCTGGTGTGCTGTCAGAGCTGGTTTTGGGGTTTTATTTTCTTTGCTGGATTGTTTGTTAATTTTCCCCTTAGGTTTGAAGTGAAGCCGTTTCACTTTGCCTATTGCTTTCTAGGTTCGAGGTTGAGTGGGACTCCCTTGCCTCGCTTGTATTGCTGCATCTCATGCATTTTACTGCTTTACTGTATATATGCTGCTTCTTTTCCGTTTATCCCCTAGGATCTCTGTTTCTCTCTGCGCAAGAGAGAAATATGACAGACATTAGGTGTTAATCCATGCATGACAACATTAGGGTAGATTTTGATTCCCATTTTTAAACCCTAGGTTTTAAAGTTCTTTCTCTTCTATCTCAAAACAATCAAAAATACAATAAGAGGTCAAACATCAATAAAAGACAGTTCTTGCGTAAAAGACTGAAAATCAATCAAAGTGTCATTTTTGTCCGCTTGGATCCATAATCAGGAGAAAACCTTTTTCAAAAGGATAAAAAACAGTCAGACAAATCTGTGTCTTCCGTAGCCCGAACTACGTTTGCTCTGATCTTTCATGCTGTATGAAAGTACGTAGGCATAGGATGTGATATCCTAGCGAGCAACCTTCCCCTCCTTTCCCGTAGGTAGGCGAACTACGTTGACTCTGATTTCTCGTTCCAGACGGGAATACGTAGGCATAAAGTGTGATACTTTGCCGAGTCATTTTATATTCTTTTAACCCCAGACCTGTAGAATAGATAGAATAACAATCCATACTAGAAAACAACCGTGGATCCCGTCGAGTACGACGGACGTGAGGGGTGCTAATACCTTCCCCTTGCGTAACCGACTCCCGAATCCAGGATTTGGTTGCGATGACCATTCCTTTCCCGTCTTTGCGGTAGGTTTACTTCGAGCGTTTCCTTTCCCTCCGTTGGGATAAATAACGCACGGTGGCGACTCTTCTATTCAGCCGACTCTGATTTTCGCAGTAGCGACACTCAGTACTTGCAGCGAACAGTACTATCAGATTCTTCTGATAAACAGTGCTTGAAACTCTTCATACAAAGTCTTCAGTCTATGCTTCAGATGCTTCTGTAGCTTCTGCATCAGAGTCTTCTGTAGGCAGCGCTCAGAGTCTTCTGTAGAGAGGCTTCAGACGCTTCAGAGCCTTGCGTAGTTCAATGTTCAGATCCATTTTTGCTTTCAGAAGAATATTAAATTTAATATCTGCAGCAAAAAGACTTGAACAAATTTAGAGTATATAATTTCTTAATACAAAATTTCATTAGTGTTATCATCAAAACATAGAGATATAACTAAGAACCAATATGTGTTCTAACTATGGTTTCATATTATAAGTTTAAAATATTTACAACTCATCAAATATGACTTTAGATAGTGATACCGAAACATCATTAACAAACCAACATATATTTGAGTTAGATGAGTTAGATGAAGATAATTTAGAAGAAGAGTTTGAAACAACTAATGACATTGATGAGTCCTGTGAAGATAACTTACAAGAGGAGATTGAAACAAATAATGACACTGGTATATTTTCATTTCATGTGTGTTTGGTTACTTTTAATTTTATGTATGTGAAGTGGATATTAAAAGCATACATGCACGTGAAAGTAAATGTAACATCACAGTATCACATCCAAATTTATCAATTTGCCTTACACGACAACTATTTTTCATTATAAAGGCTACAAGCATGTTGTGATATTTTTTTTACTAGGGAACCCCTACAATTTGGTGTGCATAAATGCCTATTAAAGATAGGTAAAACAACAGTACATTATTTTGACTCTATTTCAAACACTAAAATGCCAATCATTGAATTGTTAATTTTTTATTTATTTGAAATAATATTCTTAAGTGTTTCTTTTTAAGTGTCTTTCTATAATTTATTCCATGTTATTATCTCATGTTTTTATGTAAGATAATAGTGGAATCATATTGTGGCGTAATTCAAATAAAATTTTTATAGCTCCTGATTTTCTAGCCTAAACATTGATTTTATAGTCTCTGATTCCACAATATAAAACTCTCCCTCAAAATTTACTTTGATGTTTAACTAGATACCAACCTTTCTCACTGTAATACTAAATTGAGAGTTTGCTTCATTTGTTTTATGCTCGAGTTCAATATTTTTGCTTGTTTCTAGTAATCATTTTTTTAAATGTACAGTGTATATTGTATAAAATGTTGAAGCAGAACCTAGAGAAGGAAAAAGATTAAGAATTTTAAGCAATGAAGAACGCATGTCTATTTATCATGAGCTACTACAAAAAAACGTTGATGGAAAATTACGTAAAGGAGCTACAAATGGGGTGGCTTCATCAAATTTGATTCTTCTAAGAACTGTTCAACGTATTTGGAAAATAGCAAAAGAAAGTGAAACACGCGATGTCTCTCATAGGAAGATAAAAAAATTGTGGACGTAAGAGAATTTCAATTGATGAGAATCAAATTAGTGAACTTCCTTTTAGTTAAAAAACATTTGATCTTTAGCTTTTGCGTTGAAAACTAATCCAACATCGGCGTTCAGGCTTATACAATCAGGGGCTATACGACGTAATTCAAATGCCATAAAACCACTGTTGAAAGAAGAAAACAAAATATCTAGGCTGGAATTTTGTTTATCAATGCTTGAAGGTACACCACATGATCCGATGTTTAAGAGTATGCATAATATTATTCATATTGATGAAAAATGGTTTTATATGACTAAAAAATCTGAGAAGTATTATTTGTTCCCAGATGAAGATGAGCCATATCGGACATGTAAGAGTAAAAATTTCATTGCCAAAGTAATGTTCTTAGTTGCTCAAACTCGACTACGATTTGACTCAGAAGAAAATGAAACTTTTTCAAATAAAATTGGTGTTTTTCCGTTTGTTACCCATGAACCAGCTATAAGGTCAAGTATTAACAGAGTTGCGGAAACAACAATAACAAAAGCAATAACTTCGATAAAGAGATATGTGATAAGAGCATTCCTTATTATAGTTGAATGCATTTAATATCTTGGAATTTTCAATAAACTTAAACTTTCAACAAATTACACCAGTTAATAATTTTATTGCTTTATTTTTAAAATGTTCAGACAGTTTTTAAAATAAAGTTTGTTGAATTAAACTGTTTAAAATTTGAAGTTCACTTCAAAAAACTTTTAACTAATTTTAATTTTGTAGTAATGTATGTATGATTAAGTTTACTAATATGGTTTAGCCAATTATATATTTTGCACAATTTTAAATAGCATCAAAATTATATGGACAAAGATTTTAACGCATTAAAAATGTCTATTAAAAAAGTACTGTATGTGTAGTATTTTAAGCAAAAATTTATGCTTACCCCTATGCTACTATCCTACTCTTTTCTGCAAATTAGTCTGGCCTAACCATACCTGAAGTCTTGTTCTTGAAGCTAACAACAGAAAATCACATTAAAATTGTTTAAAAGATTTGTTTTAAAATTTTATTTATTTTCAAGCAAAGATCAATGGAGTTAACGACTGTTGAGTAGTTTAAAACTCTAAACCCTAAAATATATTCCCTCATTCTCTAATTATAAAACTATTTTTTTTTAAAACTCTTCCAAATTTTTGTGTTTTTCCCAATAATATATCTATTAAAATTATGATTAAAAGAATACAGTACTCACTTGTTTTCTTATTATATCATTAATTATAAAAGTAATTGGGTAAAATATACACACACTTCATGCAAATTTATTTTAATTAAGAATACTTTTTTAATACTTGTTTTCTTTATAATAAGTGCTTACACTTTATTATAATTTATATTTTAATGTCAGATTAATGTTATAAAATTTATTAATTAATGAAATAGAAAATTTGGTTAATGAATTATAAGTAAAAATATGATTAATAATTTATATTTTTGTGATTCATGTACTAATAAAATTGATTAATAATAAATTTTATTTATGCTATAAAAATAATATTTAAAATAAAAATATTATTTATAAAATAATTTTTTATTTATAAAAAAATAAAAACACACCTAAATATTTGATATATACATCACTGTAAGAATAACATTATTCTTCTTTTAAAGCAACAAAAATCAATGGGGTTAACGATTGTAGTTTGAACTATAAACTCTAAAATATATTTTCCTATTGTTTAATTATAAAACTCATCTTTTATATTTATAATTTTTATTATAAGATATTTTACAAAATTTTGTGTTTTTTTCTTCTAATAACATACTCTCTTCGTTTTTTTTAAATGTCGTTTTAGTATAAAGCTCTTTAACTAAGATAAATGAATTGTTATAATATTTTTTTCCATTCTATCTTATTTTATTCTATCATATTTTTTTTTCTAAATAAAACTCACCAATATAAATACTCATTAAATTATTTATTTCAAATAATTAATTTTATATTTTTTTTCACATAACTCTCTCTCATCCGTTGCATTTTTTAATTACACCTAAATTTTTGGAATTAAATTGCTTGCTATAGGAACACGTATTGCCTGCCATTTCATTAAATATTTACTTTTACTATAAAAATACTAATATTGCTTATTGTTTCAATGCATGGCTAAAGGATTAAATATTCCCTCCAACTATTTTAAAAAATTTTTAAGTTTTTCACCGAAAAATTAAAACCAATAGTACATATAATATGATTTTATATTATAAGTTTAAAATATTTACAACTCATCAAATATGACTTTAGATAGTGGTACAGAAAATCATTAACAAACCAACATATATTTGAGTTAGATGAGTTTGATGAAGTTTGAAGCAACCAATGACATTGATGAGTTCTGTGAAGATAACTTACAAGAGGAGATCGAAACAAACAATGACATTAGTATATTTTTCATTTCATGTGTGTTTGGTTACTTTTAATTTTATGTATGTGAAGTGGATATTGAAAGCATACATGCATGTGGAAGTAAATGTAACATCATAGTATCACATCCAAATTTATCAATTTGCCTTACACGACAACTATTTTTCATTATAAAGACTACAAGCATGTTGTGATATTTTTTTGACTAAGGGACCCCTACAATTTGGTGTGCATAAATGCCTATCAAAGATAGGTAAGACAAGAATACATTATTTTGACTCTATTTCAAACACTAAAATGCCAATCATAGAATTTTTAATTTTTAATTTATTTGAAACAATATTTTTAAGTGTTTCTTTTTAAGTGTCTTTCTTTAATTTATCTCATGTTTTTATGTAAGATAATGGTGGAATCATATTGTGGCGTAATTCAAATAAAATTTTTATAGCTCCTGATTTTCTAGCCTGAACACTGATTTTATAGTCCCTAATTCCACAATATAAAACTCTCCCTCAAAATTTACTTTGATGTTTAACTAGATACCAACCTTTCTCACTATAATACTAAATTGAAAGTTTGCTTCATTTGTTTTATGCTCGGGTTCAATATTTTTGCTTGTTTCTAGTAATCATTTTTTTTAAATGTACAGTGTATGTTACAGAAAATGTTGAAGCAGAACCTAGAGAAGGAAAAAGATTAAGAATCTTAAGCAATGAAGAACGCATGTCTATTTATCATGAGCTACTACGAAAAAGTATTGATGGAAAATTACGTAAAGGAGCTACAAATGAGGTGACTTCATCAAATTTGGTTCCACTAAGAACTGTTCAACGTATTTGGAAAAGAGCAAAAGAAAGTGAAACACACGATGTCTCTCATAGGAAGATAAAAAATTATGGACGTAAGAGAATTTCAATTTACGAGAATCAAATTCGTGAACTTCCTTTCAGTCAAAGAACAAACATTCGATCTTTAGCTTTTGCGTTGAAAACGAATCCAACATTGGTGTTCAGGCTTATAAAGTCAGGGGTTATACGATGTAATTCAAATGCTATAAAATCACTGTTGAAATAAGAAAACAAATTATCTAGGCTGGAATTTTGTTTATCAATGCTTAAAGGTACACCAGATGATCCAATGTTTAAGAGCATGCATTATATTATTCATATTGATGAAAAATGGTTTTATATGACTAAAAAATCTGAGAAGTATTATTTGCTCCCAGATGAAGATGAGTCATATCGGGCATGTAAGAGCAAAAATTTCATTGCCAAAATTATGTTCTTAGTTTCTCAAACTCGACCACGATTTGACTCAGAAGAAAATGAAACTTTTTCGGGTAAAATTGGTGTTTTTCCGTTTGTTACCCATGAACTAGCTATAAGGTCAAGTATTAACAGAGTTGCGGGAACAATGGTAACAAAAGCAATAACTTCGGTAAAGAGAGACATGGTAAGATCATTCCTTATTAACAAAGTTCTACCGGCTATAAGAGAAAAATGGTCAAGAGATGAATTTGATTCAACAATATTTATCCTGCAGGATAACGCAAGGACGCATATAAATCATGATGATCATTTATTCTGTGAAGCTGCCACCAAGGATGGGTTTGAATATCTTAGACCTTAGATTTTTCTCGGCTATACAATCATTGCAATACAAGGAATCACCGAAAACTATTGATGAACTTATCGGTGCAGTGGTGAAGTCATTTGAAAATTTTCTTTCAATTAAGTCCAATCGTATATTTGTATCATTGCAAATATGCATGATAGAGATTATAAAAGAGAAAGGTTCCAATAAATATAAAATTCCTCATGTAAATAAGGAAAGACTTGAAAGAGTGGGACAACTACCCGTTCAAATTAAGTGTGATCCAATATTAGTACAAGAAGTCAAGAATTACTTAAACATGGAGTAATACTTATTGTAATTGGGATGTGTCACATTTGAAATTTTCAAATAGAGTTTTTTTTTATGTGTTGTAACAAAACTTAGATTTTCATCAAAACACTAAATTAACGTATCAAATTGATGCTGCATTTTCCTAAACTTTAGCCATAAAAAAAGAAGTTAAGTTCCGAAACTTTAGCAAATATAGAAATTCAATAAAAAATAAGAAATAAGAATGAACATAAGAAATGTAGTTCCTAAATTGTAGTAATAAAGAAAGCAATAACAATGAATTCTTCTCCATATTTATTCAATAACAAGGACTTTTTAAATAACAACTCCTACAACTTATGCACTTAAGCCAAATCTAAAATAGATACTCCATACTTAGCCGACAAAGTTTTTTCAGTAAAATATTGAAAGAAATTTTTTTATCATCTTTTTTTATCACAAGTTGAATCTCAGTATGATGGGAAGATTATTTTCTGTTTTTTTCTCCTTCTTCCTCAGGAAATTTGTTCAAATCAAATTCATAATTTGTCTCTTCATTTAAGTCAAAATCCAGTACAACTCTTGATAATACTTCTTCTTCTTTGTCATCTTGTTCTTGTATCTTGTCAAAAGAGTCTTCCATTATTTCTCATTCTTCTTGCTCCAATAAGTCTTCTACTCTTTTTTGTAACATCCATGGAGTCTTTTGTTGTTTTCACCAGAGCTCTTTTACTTTGCACTTGATAATTTAAACAATGGTACTAATCCTTTTTATAGAATTTTAAGTCTTCAATTGATAAATTTGTTCCTTTGACAAAATTTAATGCTAATATATTTTTCTATGTAACATTGGAATAGGAATTGGAGTTATGTATAAGAATGGGAGTACGTATAAAGAAAGAGAATTTTATGGAAAATGTGAAGTGAGTTATTACATATATTAAGAAAGAAATTTTTTATTGAAAATATAAAGTGGAGTTTGTTGCACCCCAAATTTTTACCCCTTAGATCCTCATCTTTATTTTAGGATCATATTCATTTGATTAACTAACCTTAACCCATTTCAAGTTTATCTTTGTTAAGATGCAGATGAATCAGGGTTCCGTACTGTCAAAATCGAGACTTCAATGGTCGGATCAATCAATGTTTTGGATTGATTCAACCTCAAATAGGTCTCCACATCATCAAATATACTCCATTGGATCAAGTATGAATCCAATTTGAGGTGGTCACCCGGGAATTGAGAACAGTGCAGTTCAAGATACCCGATTAGGGTTTTCGATAAGGAAAAGTCAACTGTAGTTTGACTTTTGATTTGAAAAGTATTTAAATGGTGGGATCAAGCTCCATTAATCTCCTATGTCTTAGTAAAGTCCATCCAAAGAGTTTCAAGTCCTCAGAATATCCGGATCATCGACAGTCGACTCGGTAGTCACCGATTGATCGAACGGTTGACTGAAACGTCAACTCTTCAACAATAATGAATTTGACCTCAAGATGTGAATCAAAAATTTTCCTTATGTCATATTACACCTTCCCATAAAATTTCATGACCATTGGATCAAGGGTTAAGAAGTAATTGCAAAAATCGGGAATTAGGGTTTTGAAAGGGGCAAGACCATAACTCCTCAACCACACATCCAAATGAAGTGGTTCAAAGCTCATTGGAAAGCTCTTCAAGTCCTACAAAAGCCTCAAAGTGGTTCATGATCAAAAAATGCATAGATTTGGAGTTATGACAAGATTCATTTTAAGAAGGGAAATAACTTAGAAAAATTCTAAGTTATTTAGCCTTTTTAAGTGAGTTTTTCAGCAAATTCTAAGGGTTTTTCTAAATTGTGATAGAACTCCTCAATAGCACTTGTGAGCAGAAAGTTATGAACCATGAAAGTTAGGGCTGCCCACACTTGAAACCACTATGTCAAACTTCTCAAAATTCAGATTTCCATAACTTAAGCTATCCTTGACCCTTGGATTATGATTGAATCTGATAATTAGAGGTGTGGATGAAGGAAAATGCAGGAAAAGGAAAGATTTGAAGAGAGAGGCAAGTTACAAGCCACTTGTATTAAAATAATCAAATGTGTAAGAGGAAAGATAAGCTTTTCCTCCAAAGGCTGTTGCAACTACTCACTCTACACTCTAAGCTCACCTCAGTCACTTCATGTCCATGATTCCACTTGATTTTCTGACCTTCCTTGAGCCATGGAACTGATATGTGGAGATCTTGGCAAGATTCACTTCAAAAGCTTCATAATCTCCCTCCAAAAATGAAAAATCCAAATCTGCCCTCACCCTTGCTTTCACTATAAATAGGGGCACTCTCTATGATGTTAGACACACCAGAGCACTATCCAAAACCAAGAGAAACAATAGCTCTCAACTCTCCACCATTTCCTCAAGAATCTCATTTTTTAAAAAAACTTCAAGTTGTCACTAAAAACTGTCTTGAGCAAAACTCTGCGCATACTCCGTTCTACCATTTCCAAGCCACCCAAAACCATTTACACAATTCATAAACATTGTGTAGAAGGTGTCCATACATTCAAACCACCTAAAACCATCATTTTCCCAAAAGTCAACCTTCACACCTTAGTATATTGACTTTCTTGCACTTTGGAAGCCAAATCCTTACTTGAGGCATTTCCTACCATTCTAACACTCCCAACACCTCATATATATCATACCTCAACTGTCCAAACTCTAAAAAACCAGCTAGAAACTTCACAACTCAAACTGTCTTGAAAGATAACTTGTTACTTCAAGAGGAAGAAAGCTCTAAATCCTTGCCAAAGAAGAAGATCTCTGGGTTTCTTAGCTTTTTAGCTTGCTCAAGACTTGTCTACAAGAGGTATGTGATGTTCAAACTCCTTATTAATCATACATTGTCATGTTTTATCATTTTTAGATGCTTGTTGTGAAATATAACCATTGCTGTCCCATACTAGTTCTTAGTCAAGAACTTAGGTTTTGTAGCTATGTCACTTGCTTTTGTTAAAGTTATTTCATTTGTGAATGATATATTGATGATGTGTTACCAATGTTACACTTTGATATTATGTTTAACTTGTCTTTGAAGATTTTGTCTATATGATAGTTTTAAGGATCCAAACTTTTAAATGTGGTGCGCTTGCCCTAGAACTGTCAAACTTTGTTCATTAGTGATATTTGGATAATTTGTAAGTTGTTCATGAGATCCCCCTGCCCTAGATCATGTTTGATTCTAGTGTGGCACTTGTTTTCACACTTATGTTATTTTGTGTTACTTCACTTTACCATTACCATGAGTCTTGTGTCAAGATGATGTATACTTGCCATGTTGTGTCTTAAATGTTCTAAACCATTGATTTATGTTTACATGATCTTGCTCATAATGTTTGAATTGGTTGAAGTAATGAGAAACATGAGATTTGTTCATTAAGGTTTGTTGTGAGTTCTTTGTTGCTTTTGCTATCAAAAGATTGGATAGACATACCAGTTCTGGTTTGGAGGAATTTCTGTTTGATTTTAGATTGTAGATTCACTTGTTAGCATGATTAATAAATGTATGTTGTGTTTATGTGTTCAAATTGCCCTACTTGCACAAAACAACTTTTCACTTCCCAACTGCATTTTCAAAGCCTCATTGATACTACCAACTACCTTTTTCTTATTCCAATTGAGTTTTGCCTTATTCATGAGTATAGAATCATTAGTCTACATATTTTGAACTTGTGTGTGATACTCAATTGCCTCAATCTGCCATGGACTGGCCTGCTGCCCTAATGTGTTGTTGTTTGTGCATTTCTTGAGTTTCAATATGCTTTCTTTTGTGTGATGATGATTTGAACTGGTTTGTGAGCATCAAAGTGTCCTTTAACATGATTATGGTGTGTGTGTTATTGGTTTAGCATTAAAGCATCATTACATGAAAATTTCCCTGCTGTGCCAAGTTGGTGTCAAGACAGTTTTTTGCATTCCTTACCATTTGCATGTCAAATTCTGTTCCCATGTGCATAAGCCTGATTTCTATGCATGATCTCATTCCTTACCATGATTATGATGTGTGTATCTTGTTGGTTTGATCCATGTTCACTTGCTTTCTCATGTCACTTGCAAAATGCATTTTTTAGCTAAAACATGTCATGACCATACCAGATCTTGCTCCAACTGTCATATGCTTATTTTTGAGTTGAAACTCATCCATTGTTCTGATTTTGATGTTTATATATGTTTTGTTTGACCTGTGCTTACTTGTTTCACCATCTCACCCTCAAATTGCACTTTCAAACCAAAATCCACCATGACTATACCAAATCTCATTCCAATTACCAAGTGCTTGTTTTTTGAGTTAAAACTCTTTCATTGTTACATTTATGATGTGTATGTGCTATGTTTGTCAACATGAGGCAACCTATCTATAGCTAGACCAGTTTGTATCCCTTGCTGCAAAAACTGTCTTGAGAAACCACAACATTTGCACACACTTCACTATTTCTATTGGTATAGCTTTGAGTGCATTTCACAAGCATAAACAACATGTTAAGGACTTGTAGGTGTATTGAACTAGGCCCCATTTGTGTTTGCCTTGCCATCCTTCCCCTGCCTGTCATAACAGCCCTACACACTATGTGCTTTTTTTTTACAGTTTGAGAGCCTTTTGTGTTGTATGCATTCCATAATCAATCTTAAAGTTTAGAATCATCCTTTGATGCATTTGGATCTTGTGTATGATGGTAGCTTTGTATCAATCTTTCCTAAATCATGATATGTCTCTAATTGTGCATTTTGTGTGTTAAAAGAGCAGTTGGCATGTGATGTCCTTTTCTTTTGAGTTTGTGATGATTTTTGAAGCATAGACACACTTGATATCATGATTTATGTTTGTGTATGAAGCCCATTCCATTTGTTTATACTTATACCATGACTTGGCTTTCAATTTGCATTTCTTCCATTTTTTCACTTGGCATGACAGTTGTGGTTTGAGTTTAAGTTTGGCATTGTGATTGCTATATGTTTGTTGCATTTCAAGTCTGTTGTTGGAGGCTTCATGTTTTTTTCTACTCTGTTTGATCAGTTTGGTCTCATCCATGTTTGGTAGGCTGTTCAAAATCTAGGCAGCAGGGCCCTTTGATTGTGGCCTACTACTGGGCTGCTATTGCTGGCCAATTATTGAGTCCTCCCTCATATCATATTTTGAGCTAGCCATTTGTGTATGATTGTAACTGTTATATGTTCAGTTTCTAAACAGTTTGGTTTTTGACTTGAAAGCCATTTCATCATTTTGGTTTTGGAAGCAAATTCATCATTTTTCACAAGTTCATCAATATGCCATGCTATTTACTTTCTTCTGCCTGAACATGGATGTTTGAATTTATAGCATTTGAGAGCATCATCATTAATATGATTAGGACTCATAGGCCATATGTACAACTAAACATTTTCATTTACCAATGTGCTGCCCTGACAGCTTGCCCTCATTCTCATGTCATCTTTGCAATTCATGTGCCAGTTCCATTTTTATTGATCTTTGCTTGAGCCCTAAATGTGCAATACCCCTGTTATGACATATATGTGTTATGTGCAATGCCTTTTGTATGTGTTTGAACTCATAGCTGATGGTAGTTTTCAAAATGCAACTCAATTAACAAACTTGCATCTTCTATCGTGTTTCCATTTAGAGGCATCATTTCAAATTTTTGTGGACACTATCTTAATCCTTGTTAAAAAAACAGTCAGGTTTGACTAAAGTTTCATAAAAAATGATTGAGTTTTGGTCATGTTTGAATCCTTCACGTTTTGGCTTGATTGGTTTGTGTTTTGCCCAGAATATCCATCAAACTTGCCTTATCTATTTATGGGGGTGGCTTTGTACTTGGATGTACAGCCACCCCAGTGGTAATCAACTTGCGCGCATATCACCCTTTCACTTGCCAGTCTTGAGTTCGATCCTTGGGATCAACTCTTTTTGGCATTTTATTTTTTAATCGTAATTGAATGATTTTCTTCTTCTCTTCCATTTCCTTACCGGCATGCGCATTGTGCTCCATTGGTTTGTGTTGTGTTTGTGAACACCAAGGGCGTGGGTTCAATCCCCACCTATGCCACTTTTTTATGTGCTTGTTATTTTATTTTCATAAAAAACAATCAAAATTCAAATATTCATAACTTATTCATCGTTCATTATTTTCAACCCGTTCTTTTTGCATTTTTTTCATTGTGATGTCTAGTTGTATTAAATGGATTGTAATCTCATAGTTGCTTGTTTTTACAATGCTTTTTGCCTGCTCGTTAGTAGATTTGTTCTTAGGTCGTTACCTTACGTCTCGATTAAAATTCCCTTCATACCATGCTTATTTCATCTTGTGAGATTTATTGGTGTAATACCCCAAATTTTGCCCTAAGATTTGTCGTCGCATTTCATTGCATTTTTATTGCATTTAATCAATTACTAACAAATTTGTGTGGTCGTTTGACTTTTTACAGGTAAATATCATATGGCATGCATTTTTTTTCTAATAAAAAAAATGGCACAATTGGCAAGAGGACATGTGTAAGGAGTTGTGAGTGTGAGAGGTTGAGAGTTTGAATCTCACCTTTGTCACTTTTTTGTTTTTTATTATTTTTACTCTAAATTTTTCTATCTTTCATTAAAAAATAACAAAAATATTTTTTTTATTATTATTTAATTATTATTTTCGTATTTTAATTAAATCATTTTTTAAAATATTATTTTTTTCACTTTTTTCTAAATTATTCATAAAAATATCCAAAAAATCATAAAATAAAAAATATTGAAAATTTTTTTGTTCTTTTTATAATATTTTTGATTTTAGGAATCAATAGGATTATTAGTTTTTATTTTAAGTTTATTTTAATTATTTTAAATTATTTAAATTTTATTTTTTTTCTTAACTAATTATTTAGTTTGGGCTTTAAAATGGGCTTTAGGGACATTATTGACAATTTGGTGTTAACCCTAATTTGTTCCCTATATATACATGTGTTGCTTTGTTGAAAGGGGGGAGAATGAAAAAAACCTAAGAGGAGTGAGTGCCGTTTACCGTTATTTCTTTTTCTTCATCGTTTACCGTTATTTCTTTTCCTTCATCTATTATTGTTGTTTCTTTTTCTTCATCTTTTGCCGTTATTTCTTTTTCTTCATCTATTACCGTTATTTCTTTTTCTTCATCTATTACTGTTACGTTTATATATTTATAATTTTTAAATTGTTAGAGTTTATATATATATATATATATAAGATTAATTTTTGATCGAATTATGTCGATACGATGTTTGCATATTTGTGTGCGTGACGCGTGACATTTGTGTTAGTTCGATCTGATTGCGATGATCGCATTTTTGTGTGAGCAATAATACTGTTTTTTGCTTAATTTCTTTTTCTTTGCGATAAATTTTGTTTCGTCCGATTTAGATCTGGTTGCGATGAGCGCATTTCTGCGTTAGCAACATTGTTGGGTTATTTGGCACATTTAAAATTCATTATTGCTTTATTATTATTATTATTATTATTATTATTATTATTGTTATTATTAGTATTATTATTATCATTATTTATTATTATTATCATTATTATTATTATTATTACTATTATTATTATTATTATCATTAATTTATTAAAACTTGTTATAATATAAAAATCTGATTTTTAAAATAAATAACATTAACATCTTTTCCAAATTAATATGAAAACCTATTATTTTTAAGAAAAACTTTTTTTTAGATAAATTTAAAATAATAACTAAAATCTTTTTTTAAAATAATAACTAGAACCGTTTTTTAAAAAATATATAATAATAACATTAAACCTTTTTTTTAAATAAAACCTTTTTGTTAGATAATTAAATTAAGACTATTTTTGAAAAGTTTTTTTTGATAATATTAAAACCTCTTTTTTAACTTAAATCAAAAGCTTTTTTATATATCACAAATAAACAACAAAGGATATCTATAACTTTCGCACTTCCGTTTCATAACTCGTCTGATTACTGTCTGACTCTGTCTACTAACCTTGTGTATTCAATGTGCAGCTTGTTACGTTGCTATTAGCTATTTTAATGTGTTTTTCAATTCAAGTTGTATTATAATTGTATTTGTTTCTCATTTGTAACTTCGCGAACAAATTATCGCGTTTACCTTTCCGCACTTTAATTTCTGCTGTTTGTATGGTTTAAATTCGCGCATTTGCATCGTTAATTTGTCCCATTGCATTCCTCCGAAGGATTAGGTCTAGCCGTTCGACCGTCACGCCAATAGTCCTCAAAACTTCAAACCCTTACAAACCCTAACTTTTCACAAATGTCTCGCCATGGACAAAATTACAAAACTACCCCTAGCTTTAGGTCAAAGAGTCGCCGCACTCATTTTAGGGTTTCCTGCCGCGGAATCCCTAACCTAACCCTAATTCACTTAACAATTTACAACGTAGATATTGGAGTTTCTACACTCCGCGTAAGCGTGTCCCTAAGATACGTTTATTCCCCTTGAGACCTTGACCACAGTCAAGAAGTCTCTAACCTCCCTTTTGAGGGGAACTACAGTTACTCTGATTCCATTCCCATAAGGATATGTAGGCACAAGATGCGATGTCTTGCCGAGTAAACTTAGAATTAACCCCTAGGTCTTTTTTAATTTTCAATCCTTTGTATATACCCTAAAGCAAAATAATTAATGAAATAAATAAAAAAAAATAAACAAAAGGTTCCCGTAGAGTACTACGGAAGTTTAGGGTGCTAATACCTTCCCTAAATTTAACCAACCCCCGAACCTTAGATCTCTCCCTTTTAGGTTTTTCCTTTCTTTAACCTTTCCTTCGGATAAATCAAAGACCGGTTGTAAATGAATTAAGATTCAAGTTAATCAATAGCTTGACATCCAAATTTCACCGCAACAATTGGTATTTGATTTCTTTATGTTTGTTAACATGTTGAGATTTCATCTCTTGTTGGTTGATACCATGAATTGCTATTCTCTTCCTAAAATCTTGAGTTTAACTGTTGTGATCAGTCCTTGCGTATTTGATTGTCATCAATGCCTAAATGTTGTTACATTTTTTATACCATGAACCTATGACATGCTTACCATCATGTTGTGATTTGTTTACATGATTGTTACTTTTGTCTTTGTCAAGATATTCTTCCATCTTTGTTAAGATATATGATTATCGGTTGTAACCATTTGTATTATTTGATCATTGCCTATTGCGATATGCATGCTTACTTAATTGTAATCTTATTCATCCTTCTTAATTGTTCATTTGCTTTGTTAAGTATTTCTTTCCCAAGTTATGGAACTTTTTTAGTTCTCATCCAAGTTGCCTCTCTCTCTCTCTCTCTCTCTCTCTCTCTCTCTCCTCTCTCTCTCTCTCTCTCTCTCTCTCTCTCTCTCTCTCTCTCTCTCTCTCTCTCTCTCTCTCTCTCTCTCTCTCTCTCTCTCTCTCCTTCCAAAGGAAAAGTCTCTCCATTGACCCTTGTGTCATGGATAGCTCATTACCCATCCCTTGACTTTGTGAAGTTGTCTTAAACCCTAGCTTAGTTAAGTTAGAACATATAAGCCTTAGACTTTGCCTTAAGTCTAAAAGAACCACCTTCTCTAGGAGTGTTCTTCAACAAGAACCCTAGGATAGAGTTTGTAAACTCTATGTAAGAATCATAGTAATGATTACTTACTCCCCTCTTGAGTGTTTTAACATAGATCTAGAGAGTTTTGTCAAACTCTATACAAGCATTGTTATGTTTGTTCCCCTCTGAACCTTGATCACAATCAAGTGTTCTTCAATCCTAATGAGGTGAACTACGATTGCTCTGATTCTATCCTAGTTAGGATACGTAGGCAGAGGACGCGATGTCTTTGCGAGAAACTTAGAAATTCTTTAGGTCTTTACCTATCATCCTTCACCCTTTACCCAACCCAAACCTTAGCAAAACATTTACCAACTTAGCATGCAAATAAACAAAAGGTTCCTGTAGAGTACCACAGATATTTAGGATGTGAAATACCTACCCTATGCATAACCAACCCCCGATCCCCGAATCTCTTAGCGTTGTTGTTACATCGCGCAAAAGGGTTTTTCTTTCTTTAGACCTTTCCTTTGGATAAATTAAAGTCCGGTTGTAATTTAAGAATTAAAGATTCAAGTTAATCAATAGTTTGGTATCATGATTCTCACTGCAACAGAATTGGCGACTTCACTGGGGACACTTACTTAACTTGAGGGTTTAGCCTAATTTGTTTAATTGCATGCTATATTTGTAAATATTTGCTTAACATGTATATTTGTCAATATATTTGTTTGATTGTGGGGTATTGGGTGCTTTGAGTGATGAGACGGTCCTATACCCGGACTCGAGTGCACTTATGATAGGATGGTGGTATATTCAAAAAGGCTTATAGGGAGTTGATTCTCGACCAAGCTAACTTGAGAAACCACCGCTCAGTGTAGGCCCTCTTGAAAGTTTAGTATTGTTGATCGAGTATTCGTGAAAACAATGCTACTTTCAACGAAGGAGCCCATGACACTGTGGACTTTTAGAATACATTTTACCCCACTTTGGCCTTATTAGGACGTAGTGCGATGGCTATAAGGAAGTATTTCCAAAATAGTTAATACGCGATACTACACTCAGACGAGATTCTCTTGATAATATTATCGATTACCAAGTGATTTGGGAAGTTGATAATATCCGAAAGATGGGTTGATGACTCTGGGAACTTTGTAGAACCTGTTCGGCAGGTACAATCAATCCATAGTGCAAATCTTGGGGATGGGTAGACCTTGGACCCACACTCGCCCTTTAAACCTAAGCTTGTGTTGTGTGCATATATGTGATCTTTGCATTTGCCTGTGTTTGTGAATTCATAACATCATATCATCATATGGTTTCATGGAACTCAGACTTTGTTGTTTGTAAACATCAGAGGTCGTTATGAACAGTGAAAGAAAGAAAACTTTAAAGTACACTTACAAGGGTTTTAACCTAGATGACCTAAGAAGGTTGAGCACCTTAGTGACAGATCCAGAAGGATTCCCAAGCAGGTATGGGAAGCTGTTGTTACTGTTAAAGATAAAGATGTATGGTGGACTCCTTTCTACTCTTCTCCAGTTTTATGATCCGCTCTACCACTGTTTCACATTTCCCGATTATCAACTAGTGCCCATACTAGAGGAGTATTCTCAGCTGGTTGGATTGCCCGTTCTTGAAGATTCTCCTTTTCCGATCATGGAGGAGGACCCTAAAGAACAAGATATTGCCAAGGCCACACGTTTGGGATTGGTTGATATTAAAAAGAATTTGATTACAAAAAGAGGAGTTTTTGGATTAAAAGCAGAGTTCTTGGTTGAGAAAGCTCAATATTATGCGGATCATTTAAGCATGGATGCATTCGAGGCTATCTTTGCCTTGCTCATTTATGGCATCTTTCTGTTCCCTAGCTTCGAGAATTTTTTGGACCTTAATGCCATTAAAATTTTCTTGAAGAAGAATCATGTGCCTACCTTGCTAGCAGATGCATATCATTCTGTTCATTTGAGGAACTTTTACAATGGAGGGATGATTACTTGTTGCGCTCCTCTGTTGTATAAATGGTTCACTTCACACTTGCCCAAAGCTAACGCTTTTTGGGATCCAAAGAAAGGATGGTGGTCACAAAAGATCATGGCTCTCACCCACTCCGATATTGAATGGTATAGTCGTGACTATGATGGGACAATGATCATTGACAATTGTGGGGATTTTGGCAATGTACCTCTTCTTAGTGCTAATGGAGGAATCAATTATAATCCAATCCTTGCCCGTCGGCAATTGGGATACCCTCTAAAGAATAAGCCCAATAGTGTTCAAGTGGAAAACATTTTCTTCAAAGAAGAAAAAGATAGTCAAGAACTAAAAGGAAAGATTCTAGAGGCTTGGAAGCGTCTGCACAAGAAAGGGAAAAAGGATCTTGGAAGACTCAACTGTGTCTCTTTGGAACCTTACCTTCAATGGGTTCGAAAGAGAGCCATCACACTAAGGATGCCTTATCCTAAGCAAAAGCTTATGGCTTTGAAGGAAGAACGCCCTTTGGTCTTCATGTCTGAAGAAGAAAAGTTGAAGATTGCTTTAGTCAAAGCACAACAAACCGAAGAAGCTTGGAAGCACAAGTATCAAGTGGTCGTCGAAGAGAATGCGGAGCTCCAGAAACAGCTCCAATTGAAAGACGAAGAAGTACTCAAGTCAACGAGCCCATGCTGCAGGCTTTGGTTGAGTTTTACTCTACAACCTACCACTGCTTCGTCTTCCCAGACTTTCAGCTACTCCCGACCATAGAGGAGTACACTGACTATTTGAAGATTCCATGGACTTTCACACTTCCTTATGGAAAACCGAAGAGAAGGGATTTGGCTAAAGCCCTACATATCAAGCAAGAGGATTTACCACCAATGAGAGCAAAAGGAGGATGGTACGGAATGGAAGCAGGACCTCTAATGGAGATGGCCGAATATCATTATGAAAATAGAAATTTGGGCATCTTTGAAGCAATTTTGGCATTTCTAATATATGGGCTGTATCTCTTCCCAAGCCGTTATGACTTCATCAGTGAGGAGGCAATCCATCTCTTCATTATCAAAAATCCAGTAAACGAGATACTGGCGGATACCTATGTGGTCATCCACCGCTTCATCTTATACGATCTCGGGCAATTTTCATGCTGCCTTGCACTGCTTGACAGGTGGTTTACCTCTCATCTATCCAGGACTCACATCCTTTGGAGGCTTCCCAGCAAAAGCACATGGGTTTCTAAACTCATCACTCTCAGGCACTATGACATCACATGGTATGACATCAGCCTTGGTAATCTAGTCATGATTCCTAGCTATAGAGAATTCCCCAATGTACCTGTCATTGGGACGAAGGGGGTCATCACCTATAATCCTGTTCTTGCCCAGCGTCAATATGGGTATCCCACCGGGCCGGAGCTCGAACCAGAACTGCTGAGACCTTGCTTCTAGGAAACTGGTCGCAACCCTGAACTAGAAGCCCGTGCTCAATACGCTCAAAGAGATTATCACCTCTTGGGTATAACGCCAATGGAGAACGTAAGCTGTTTAACTACCAGAGGGTACTTGCTTTGGTTGAAAGAAATTGCCTTGACCATGTTCTATACTCATGATTATGAGATAACTATGGAACCTGAGGTCCCCACGACTAGGGAAGAGCTTAAATACGCTTTGATCAAAGCACAACGAGAGAACAAAGACCTGTGGGAAATCATCCGCCAGGACCAAGCTCATGTTGAAGCCCAAGAAGGAGAAGGATCATCTTGTTAGAATGATCATTGTTTCACCATTTCCCTAAAAGGATTGTAATCCTAATGTTGCATTTACTTTCACTTCTTGTAAGAAAGGTCTTGCTTTTTAGCAAGAGCCACCTATTGTAATAGACTTCCAGCTATCAATGAAAAACGCTTTTTAAGCATGTCGTTACATGTTGTTCCAACTTTTTTGTTTGTAAACAAAAATTTGTTTTTCCTTGAATGGTTTGTGCATTTGCATTTACATTTGCATTCGTATCTCATCCTGCATTGGTCTTGCATCCGAGTTCCGCAGCTCATCCTTTGTTCTTGTTCATAAAAGAGAGAAGGAGTCACGCTGAATACTCACAGATACAACACTTGATCCAGAGCTCAGAAGAAGATGGCAGATAATGAACAGAGGTTCGATCAGATGGACAACGACATTGAAGGAATCAAGGGTGAGGTCATCCAGATTATGGAAGTTCTCAATATAATCAAGGAAAAGATGGACACACAGTCTACGGTAATCTCCGAAGTCGCCACGGCAGCGGCCAACGTCACAGTAGCTCCAGCTACCATTGCAGAATTCCCCTATGGCATGTCTTGGGATTTTGTGCCACCATTCAGCAATATACAATCTTCAAGTCTTAATCCATTGTTTGATTCAACAATCAGGAATCCCATTTTCACCCAGGCGGGTGGACCCACTAGAGTGCGGCCTATTTTCAACAATCAACAACCGATCTTTGACATACCTGATGGTTCTGAAGCCGAGGATGAGAAGCACGAAAAATTAAGGGTAGAGATGGACATTATGGCTAAAAGAATGAGGGCCATCGAAGGAAGCCATGTTTTTGGGTCTGACGCCAAAGACCTGTGTCTGGTGTCCGGTTTGGTATTTCCTCAAAAATTCAAGATGCCAGTGTTCGACAAATATAAGGGGACTACTTGCCCCAAGGTGCACCTAATCATGTACTGCAGGCGGATGGCTCCGTATATTGAAAATGACAAGTTGTTGGTGCACTGTTTTCAGGACAGTCTTAAAGGAGCATCGGCTAAATGGTATCTCAGCTTGGATCAAGCAAAGATCCATGGTTTCCAAGATCTTTCAGACGCCTTCATTCAACAGTATAAGTACAACATGGACATAGCTCCAGACCGTCGTCAGCTCCTCAGCATGACACAGAAGAGCACTGAAACCTTTAAGGAATACGCGCAAAGATGGCGTGGAACTGCAGCTCAAGTGGAGCCACCCCTTACTGAAAAGGAATTGGCAGACTGGTTCGTAGATACAGTCAGGCCAGAATTCTATGAACGACTAATCAGCAACGTTACAACCAACTTCTCTGACATCGTGGCAGTAGGGGTCAAGGTTGAAGCAGGCTTAAAGAGTGGGAAATTGGCTACTCCAAATATTAATTCAAGCACCAGTGCAGCAAAGAAGCCGGTCATCAATTTTCACAAAAAGAAAGAGGGGGATGTAAGTGCGATCACATATGGGAAAAAGGCGCAAAATTCCAGAAGCCATCGCCAGCAGTACCATCCATCATCATATATAGCAGTTGTGACTCCAGTTTTTCAATAGTCATCACAGCAGGGTCCCCAGCCTGGGGCATTCAACAATCAACACCAGTATCATTCTGGCAATCAGCAACAATATCACTCTAACAATCAACAACAATATCATCAGTCGCAAGGTCAACAGCCTCAAAACAGGGCTCCAAGGGCGAATTATCAGGCGAATGACAAAAAATACAGCCTATTCCGATGAGCTACATTGACCTGTTCCCCATGTTGATAGAAAGAGTTTTGGTAAAGACAAGGAAATTGGGTGCTCCACCCAATCCACTTCCATTCTACTACAACGCCAATGCCCGCTATCTATTTCATGAGAACGCTCCAGGCCATGATCTTGAAGGTTGCTTTGCACTTCAGCACCTCGTTCGTGAATTAATTGAAAAAAGAATTCTGTCTTTTGAAGACAATCATCCAAACGTAAAGAATAATCCTCTGCCAAACCATGGTGGAGTCAATTCCATTACTGAAGAAGGTGAAGGGTCAGAAGATAAGACAGTTACCACTATTGATGAAATCAAGGTACCATTGGCGGACCTACACAAACGTCTTGCTCAGGCATGGGCGCTTAAGACATTTCACGAAGACTGCGAACAATGCATGCTGAACCCAGAAGGTTGTGACGCTGTGAAAAAAGACATTCGAGCAATGATCGAACAAGGGATGATAGAGATTGCTCGCAGGAAGAAAGGGGTAGATGTGGCAGTCATCAAACCTGTCTTTAACATGCCAGAAGAGCCCAACAAAAGAGCTGTGTTCAGAAATAATAACAACAACAACAACTACAAAAACGTCCGGCCGGTATTTCGCGACGATGCACCTCTGAAATTTGGGAGAGGACAAGCCAGGTTTGAACCAAGGGGAGGATCCAAACCTCACCCAAGGGCTGTAACACAAAAGCAGGACCACTCATGGTGCGAAGGAATCTTCAAAGAAAGGAAGCCAGCAAATGCAGCTAACATTGCTGGTGGAAGCAAGATGACCCGAAGTGGACGCATATCCCAACCGCGGACATACAATGTGGCTCCTCCGCCAACAACTTCTGTTCCAAAAGCTGTTGTTCCTCAGAAATCCGTTCCAAAGACAGTTGTCACTAAAGAGCCTTTGGTCAAAGGAAAAGAAAGTCTCAAAAATGATGAAGAAGAGTTCCTGAGAATCATCAGAAGAAGTGACTACCGGGTGGTGGACCAATTGAATCAAACGCCATCTAAGATCTCGGTCATGGCATTACTCTTAAGCTCTCTGGCGCATCGCCAGGCTTTGTTAAAGATCTTGACACAAGCCCATGTTACCAAAGATATTACAGTGGGGCAATTTGACTCCATTGTAGCAAACATCACAACCTACAACACGCTAAGCTTTGACGACAATGATCTAACAACTGATAAATGCAAGCACAATCGTGCTCTACATGTGTCGATCAAATGCAAAGAAGATACATTGTACAGGGTTCTTGTTGACACAGGATCCACGCTCAATGTAATGCCGAAAAGGACACTAGCCAAGCTGGCTTACCAAGGCGCTACCATGAGGCCGAAATCTCTCATAGTGAAAGCATTTGATGGGTCTAGAAGAGCTGTGATAGGGGAGGTTGATCTTCCTATCATGATTGGACCGCAAATCTTTGAAGTCACCTTTCAGGTGATGGATATCAACCTGGTTTATAGTTGTTTACTGGGAAGACCATGGATCCACGCAGCTAGCGCTGTTACTTCTACTCTCCATCAAAAAATGAAGTTTGTTGTGGATGACCAGTTGGTCATTGTTCATGGAGAAGAAGATTTAATGGTGAGCAACTTGTCCTCATTCCGGTATATTGAAGCTGACGAAGATTCCCTTGAGACAACCTTTCAAGCACTAGAAGTAGCTCACGCTGTTCTGGTCGACGAATCTGACATAACTCGCGGCCCATCATTCACCTCTGTTTAGAGCATCAAGGCGGCACTAAAAGATGGAGTCCCGTTGGGATGGGGAGAGATCATTGAAGTCAACGCTTGGGCCAAAAATGATCAACAAGGGTTGGGTTACAAACCAACTCTAGAAGGCGAGCCAGAGGAAAGCACCATGAAGAAGAAGTCTTTTGAAGGAAATATTTACCAGTGGTGGAATACAAATCAACGCCATCATTGGTGAGGATGAGGATTGCAATCTAGATCATCTGATAACTCGAGGAGGAGCAGCTTTGCACAACTGAGAGGCTGTGGAAATTCCCGTCTTTTTACCTTTAGAGTAATTCATTTTGCTTGTTAGCTTTATGTTTTCTTTAAAATTCCTGGTCTTGCCCAAGGCCTGCGAGTTATTTTGTATTGGGCCATTTTGCAATTTGAAAATCTATGAATGAAAAAGTGTTTTTGTTAAAACTCTTGTTTATTTTCTGCGCATCATTTTCACTCTTTTTGTTAAAAGGAAAAATGACAATCTTTTTGAAAAAATTAAAACAACCCTTCATCTGCATGTCTGTGTGTGTGTGTCTAATTGTTCCCAAAAATAAAAACATGCAGAGAACCTCCATCCACCACAGAATCCTATGATCCTTCGGTTCCTTCTACTAGTGGTTCATCTGTCTTTCAAGCTGAAGAAGAGAATGATGAAGAGTTAGAAGTCCCAGAAGAGTTGAAGAGGATGGCTGAGTACGAAGATGTTTATCTTCATCCATACAAATAGCAGACTGAGGTCATCAACTTGGGATCAGAAGAAGAAAAAAGAGAAGTCAAGATTGGGGCATCATTGGGGCCAGAGATCAAAAGTGGGCTGATATCACTCCTCAGAGATTATGTCGACATATTTGCTTGGTCTTATCAAGACATGCCAGGGTTGGATACCGACGTTGTTATGCACAAGCTTCCCCTGAAGCCAGAGTGTCCTCCGGTCAAACAAGAACTTCGCAGGTCAATGTCGCTACTCGAAAAATGCATCGCGCAACGACGGGGAGGCGAAAAGGGAAGGACAGAAGAGTCGCCACCGAATTTTATTTATCCCATGAGGGGAAAGGAAAATATCGAGAAAACCTAAAGAAAAGGAAGGATAAGATGGTCTCGCAGCCAAGAATGGGTTTGGAAGCCGGTTATGCGAGGGGAAGGTATTAGCACCCCTCGCATCCATCGTACTCGATGGGAACCATTTGCTTGTCAATGTGTGATTATATCTACTTAAATATTATGCTATAAAAGTGTTTTCCAAAGGGTAAAGAAAGGTTTAGAAATAGAGAAAGGAGGGATAATGGGGGAAGAAAGGATAAAGAACAGACTCGGTAGGACTTCGCGGTCCTAGGCCTACGTATTCTCAAAAGGTGTGAGAAAGTCAGAGTCGACGTAGTTCGGGGAACTAGAGATGTGGGGGGAATGTGCTCGACAAGGATTGTGGCCCTTGTGCCTACGTATCTTTACTTGATGAAGTAAAGAATCAGAGCAGCCATAGTTCGGCCTACGGTTTGTTGATATCTTTATGGATGATGCTATCGTGCGCATTCTAGCAGTTTAGGTATTTTTGCTGCTCGCATGTGAGGAGACTTAAGCGTTACCTGTTTGCGGTAGAACGGACGTAACATATCCTTTTCGAAAGATTGATTAGTTTTTGCCATGCGAGGCAAGAGGTCACGTTTGATTGGTTGAATTGTTTTTAGGGGTGAGACAAGTCCTTAGATAGCAACCCCTACGGGTAGTACCCAATTCTTTATCTCAAAGTTTTTGTTATTAAAATAGTGTGGCGAACATAGCATCTTCGTATTGAAAGACAAGTATCAAGACCACCCACACTAAAGTGAATATCCTGACACTTGGAGAGGAAGGAGACTACATTCAATCCTCTCTCTTTAATTCAAACACAAAAGGAACTTCATTCTCTTATTAAAGTGTTTTGGTTTTTTGAATGGTGAGTGCTTTGCGACTGTAAACCCTACGGTAAATGTCAGCATTCGGGATATGAGAAGGCTTACGCCTAACCACTCCACGACCAATCAAGTTTTGTTACGAAAATGAGTTTGAAAATATACTCAGTGCGTGACCGAGGTTTTAGGTCATAAAGGTTTCAGAAGGAAGTTATGAAAAGAGAGAGACGGTAGATAAAGATAGGTGATGGATAAAGTTGCGTCTTAGTATTGAAAAATGAGTATCAAGACCACTCACACTACAGTGAGTATCTTAACACTCAGAGAGGAAAAAGTCTACATTTAATCCTTTCTTAATATAATTCAACACAAAGAGGAAATGGTTTTTATAATTGAAGGTATTTATGAAAATGAATTCGGTACGGGACCGAGGTTTTTTATGAGGAAGATATGTAAGTTCATGGTGGTAACTAAAAGAAAACAGAGCTTTGATATGTTAACAAACGCAAAGGAACCGCGTGTCAATAAATCTCACGAGATAAAAATAAACATGGCATGAAAGATGATTCAACTATATGCAAGATGACGATCCTGAAAACAAACCAACTTTCAAGTAGATGAAAAGCATTGACTACAAGAAAATTTGAAATATTTTTACATTAAATGAAACTAGACATTGTCATGAACATGTTGCAAAAAGAATGGATAAAAAATGATAAAATATGAACAAGTTATGAAAATTTAAAGTTTTGATATGCTTTAAGACAATAAAACAAATAATCAAACAAATAAAAAAAAGGGAGAAAGGGCTAAGCTGGGAGTTGAGCCCAGGCCCTTGTGTTTACAAACACACACATCAACCACCCAGGCACAACATGCGCGCTGGATAGGAAATGGAAGGAGAGAAAGAAAACAAAACAAACACAATTGAAAAATAAAATACAAAAAGGGTTGATCCTCCTCAGGGATCGAACCCAGGTCTGGCTTGTGAAAGGCATGCTTAAGAGTAAGTTGATTACCCTTGGGGTGGCTATACATCCGTTGATATAGCTACCCCCATAAATATATAAGGCGCGCTTTTAAGGATTTCTGGGCAAATATGAAACAACAAGAACAAGCATTTTACCACATACGTTTTGATTCACAACTTACTCAATTCTTAATGGATTCAAGGGATATTTTAGTCAAAATTGGGTGTTTTTAAACAAGGAATAAGATGGTACAGTTGGAATTTTGAAAGAAATCCTTGAAAAAGAAACACGATAAAACTCGCAACCTTGGCAAATGAGATGCATTTTGAAAACCACACACAACTGTGAGCTTAAATCCATGTAAAAGGCAATGCATACAAGTTTCATATATCATGACAGAAGTGTGGCACATTTAAAACTCAAACATAACTCACAAAATTAGGAAATAGCATATGAGTTGCAAAAATGGGATGAGAATGCATTTTTAAGGTCAATGGTCAAACCAGACATGCTATAACTAGGAAGAGAGTTCAAACACAATTCAATTATCATGTACATCAAGCTCACACACTAAAACAGCTCACACATAGGTCAAAACTTCAACTGTCATATGGAAATGAAAGGAAAATCAAGACATTTTGCAAGTATGATAGGTAAATCAAGAAACAGGCCCAATTGAAATGAATGGACCTCACACACATCCTCAAAACATCACATAAGGTGTGTCTATACCTTACAATTGTTTACAAACAACATGGAATTGAAAATCATATAGCAATTGCTCAAACATTCATATATTGGCAATATTTGGATCAAAATTGATTTGGAACAGTTAGAGGTGCAAGGGAATGTATACAATAACTTTCAAATGAGATAACAAATAAGTCTAGCACCTAAAGCTGTCATGAAATGCATACAACAAGAATATGACCAACAAAATGCATTTTGTCAAATATGATGAAGCCAGGCTGTTATGACAGAGGAATGAGGCATGCAGAAATGATGGTTCATGAACATACAAGTTTTATTGGCTATTAGAGGTCCAATGTTATATGAATTAACTTAGAACAAATCAAGTAAAGCAAAGTGAGGTGTGTGAATGTGATTTTCAAAACAGCTGCAGCAGCAGGGCATAAACATGGTTCAGTTGTGAATAAAAGGTTTCATGTTGGCAAACATCACACACACACATTATAACTGCAGGGAGTAATGAGTTACAATTCAGAAATTGAACATTTTGCAAGCAAACAAGGTTTTGGCATGTTCATGGTGAGTTTTGGCTTAAAAGAGCAGTTTGAAGGTGAAGTGTAAATGCAGGTAATTCTAGATCAAACCAATCATCCCCACACATCAAAATCAAGTATACAGATGAGTTACAACTCAAAGATTAGGCAAATTGTAAGCAAACCAGAATTTTGGTATGTGGTGGCTCATTCTAGCATGAAATGCAATTGTGAGTGAAAATGATGGAACAAGCAAGAACATATCAAATTATCAATGTACACATATCATTATTATGATAAAGAAAATGTCTTTACTCACAAAACAAACATAGGGTTGCTGAAATGAAAAATGGCATCTTGAGGTGAAAAGTTGAAAAAATTGTTTTGGCAAGACAGTGGCAGCAGGTGATTTTTTTAAGGCAGTGAGTTTTTATACCAAGATAACAACATTCACACATTACAAGTATGACAAGGAAAGTGATTGTGCACTGAAAACAAGTTCATAACAGTTGGAGCAGGATTTGGTATATGTGTTGCAATGTGAAACAATTTTGGGACAGCTTGAGTTTGTTTTCAACATATGACCTCAAATTGATACAACATGGAAATGTAATGTATGAGATGAAGTTCAAAGTCACATACCTCTTGTGGACACTCTTGATCAAGCAATAGAATAAAGAAAACCATAGAACTTCAAGTACCACCTAGCTTTGGAACTTTTCTTCCTTTTGAGACAAAATGCAACTTCTATGACAGTTTGAGTAAACTAAATTCCAGCTGGTTTTTGAGCCTTTGGATAGTTAGAACATCATAAACATGAAGTGTTGGGAGTGTTGAAAGATTCAAAACAGGTCCAAGAGAAGATTTGTGAGGTTTTGTATGTGAAGTCAAACTTTCTTGGATTGAAAGTTGACTTTGTGGAAAATGGTGATTTTGAGTGGTTTAAGGGCTTGAACACTTTCTATACCATATTTATGGATTGTGTGGATGGTTTTTGGAGAGTTTGAAGGTGTGGAAATGAGTTTAGGGGCTGGACTGTCAAGACAGTTTTTTTGTTGGTGTTTTTGTGATTTTGAGATTTTGTGAATTTGAAGTAAAGAGGGAAAGAGAGAAAGCGTGTGATTTCTCTGGTTTTTAGAGGGGCTCTTCTGTGTGGAATGAGGTAGAGAAGGCCTCTATTTATAGGGAAATGAGAGGGTAAGGACAGATTGAGAGATTTCCTTCCTAAGAGGGAAAAGTGGGATTTTGGCTTCAATCTTCCAAAAGTGTTTTCTTGGCTTGGAGGTAAGCTGAAAGTAAAGTGTGATGATGGATTTAGAATGGCTGAAGTGAGGCTAGGGAGAGTAGGGACATGGCTGGTGCAGAGCTTTTCTTTTCCACCTTTTGCATTTTTGAATTTTATAATGCAAGTTGCATTTGCAACTTACAAGCCAACTTGCCAAGCTTCTCCAATTTCATTTCTTGTGCATTTCCTTTGCATTTATATGCTAAAAAGCCTCTACATATCAGAAATAACAAGATCCAAGGGCTGAGAAAGGTCCAAGTGATTCAAAGAATGAGTTTATGAAAAGTTGTCAACGTGGGACTCAAGTGTGAAAACACCATCTTGCCAAATCCATAACTCTCATATCGCAAATCCTTTTGAGGAGTTCTAATACTTTTTGGAAAGCCCTCATGTAGCTCTAAAACATTTATGTTTTCATGAATTTCAGATTCTCAAAGGAGCTTGGCCAAAACGCCTCTCAAAGTTGCTGAAAAACAAGCTTTAAAAATGAAATTTCTCTAAGTTATTTTCCCTTCTTGAAATGAATTTGATCATAACTCCAAATCTATGCATTTTCTGATCATGGACCACTTGGAGACTTTTGTAGGACTTGCCAAGAGCTTTCCAATGAGCTTTGAACCAACTCAATTGGATGTGTGGTTAAGGAGTTATGGTTTTGCCCTTTTCAAAATCCTAATTCCCGACTTTTGCGATTACTCCTCAACCCTTGATCCAATTTTCATGAAATTTTATGGGTAGATGTAATTTGACATAAGGAACATTTTTTATTCACATCTTGAAGTCAAATTCCTTATGGTTGGAGAGTTTGACTTTTTGGTCAACTGTTCGATCAATCGGTGACTACCGAGTCAACTGTTGACGATCCGGGTGTCTTGAGGCCTTGAATCTTCTTGAATGGACTTCACTAAGCCATATAAACCTTATGAATCAAGATTGCATCATTAGAACACCTTTCGTATCAAAAGTCAAACTACAGTTGACTTTTCCTGATCGAAAACCCTAATTTCCCTTTTTGCTTGGATACTGTGCAAATGAACTGGATGATCATTCCAACCCCATTATAACTTTTGAGATACTCAACAGGCTTCTCCTTTCTTCTTCTTTTCATGCTCCTTATGAATTCCCTCTGATGATTCTTTGATGACTTTGTGATAACAAAACCCACCTGATGGCTCGTACTGATGCTTCTGATCAAAAAAAGAGGGTGGGAAAATTTAGGGTATGATAGTCAAGACCAGACATGGCTCTTAAAATCCGAGACGAAGTCAAGAAACAAATTGATGCAGGCTTTTTAGCGGTATCCAAATATCCAGAATGGGTGGCAAACATTGTACCAGTCCTAAAGAAGGATGGCAAGGTCAGGATGTGCGTTGATTACAGGGATTTAAACAAAGCAAGTCCAAAGGACGATTTCCCTTTACCACATATTGACACTTTGGTGGATAATACAGCCAGCTTCGCAGTATTCTCATTCATGGACAGATTTTCTGGTTATAATCAGATAAAAATGGATCCAGCTGACATGGAGAAGACAACCTTCATCACACCCTGAGGCACCTATTGTTATAAGGTCATGCCTTTCGGTTTGAAGAATGCAGGGGCAACGTATCAGAGAGCCATGGTCACACTCTTTCACGATATGATGCACAAAGAAATCGAAGTATACGTGGATGATATGATCGCAAAATCCCAAAGTGAAGAAGACCACTTGGATCATCTGTTGAAGCTATTTGAGAGACTCCGAAAGTATCAACTGAGGTTAAATCCAGCAAAATGCACCTTCGGAGTTTGCTCAGGCAAGTTACTTGGTTTCATCGTTAGTCAACGAGGAATTGAAGTAGACCCCGACAAAGTTAAAGCAATCCAGGAGATGCCTGCTCCTAAAACAGAGAAATAAGTCAGAGGCTTCCTCGGACGTCTGAATTACATCTCCAGATTCATCTCTAATTTAACTCCTACTTGCACGCCGATCTTCAAGTTGTTACGAAAGGATCAGACAGTAGTATGGAATGAAAACTGCCAGGCCGCATTTGAGAAAATCAAACAGTATTTACAAGAGCCTCCCTTGTTGATTCCTCTTGTGCTGGGAAGACCTTTGTTCATGTATATGACAGTACTAGAAGATTCAATGGGTTGTGTCTTAGGTCAGACTGATGAATCAGGAAAGAAGGAACACGCAATCTACTATCTGAGCAAGAAGTTCACCGATTACGAGAGTCGTTACTCTCCCCTGGAAAAACCCTGTTGTGCCTTAGCATGGGCCGCCAAGCGTCTGAGACAGTACATGATCTGTCACACCACAATGCTGATTTCTAAGATGGACCCCATCAAGTACATCTTTGAAAAGCCAACTCAAACCGGAAGATTGGCCAGATGGCATATGCTCTTATTAGAGTACGATATTCAGTATGTTGCTCAAAAATCTATCAAGGGAAGTGTCTTATCAGAACACCTCGCAGAGCACCCCATGGAGGATTATCAACCACTCAAGTTCGATTTTCCTGATGAAGATGTGATGTATATTCAACGCATAAAACCAGAGCCTGGTCCGGAAGAAGGTCCCGAGCCTGGATCCCGCTGGGAAATGATGTTCGATGGAGCATCAAACAAGAACGAACATGGTGTTGGAGCTGTTCTGAAAAATCCAACTGGAGGGTATACTATCGTCACAGCCCGACTTTGTTTCTCATGTACAAACAACATAGTCGAGTATGAAGCCTGCATCTTAGGGTTGGAAGCTGCTATTGATCTTCGCATCAAAATTTTGGAAGTGATCGGTGATTCTGCTTTGGTGATCTACCAACTCAAAGGAGAATGGGAAACCAGGGATGAAAAATTGATCCCCTACAAAACTCATATCCTAAAGATGGCTGAATATTTTGATGAAATTACCTTCAAGCATGTACCAAGAGCGGAAAATCACATTGTTGATGCATTAGCTATGATGGCATCAATGTGGAAGGTCCAGTTTGTTAACGAGGCACCTCTGATCCGCATTGAAAGAAGGACAGTACCTGCATATGTCATGACAATAGATGAAGAAACTAATGAGAAACCGTGGTTCCACGACATCAAGAACTTTCTTCAAAATCAAAAATATCTAGCTGACGCATCCAGAATTGACAAAAGAGCCATACGAAGATTATCGGCTAAATTCTTCATCAGCAATGGTACCTTGTACAAAAGAAACCACAACATGGTTCTACTTCGATGTGTCGATGAAAACGAGGCGAATCTCATAATGACTGAAGTACATGAGGGAACCTTCGGCACCCATGCCAACGACCACGCTATGGCCAAGAAAATCTTAAGGGCAGGCTACTTTTGGTTAACTTTGGAGATGGACTGCATACTCTTCGCTCGAAAATGCCATAAATGCCAAGTCTATGCTGACAAAGTGCATGTCCCTCCGCATCCTCTCAATGTGATAACGTCACCATGGCCTTTTACAATGTGGGGCATAGATATGATTGGGGCAATAGAGCCAAAAGCTTCCAACGACCATCACTTCATCCTTATCGCAATTGATTACTTCACCAAATGGGTGGAAGCAGGATCGTATGCGAATGTGACAAAGCAAGTGGTTGCTCGCTTCATCAAAAAGGAAATCATCTGTCGATACGGTATTCATAACCAGATCATTACTGACAATGGGTCGAATCTAAACAACAAAACTATGACGGAACTCAGTGACGATTTTAAGATCAAACATCACAATTTGTCCCCTTACAGACCCAAGATGAATGGTGCAGTTGAAGCTGCAAACAAAAATATCAAGAAGATAGTGCAGAAGATGGTCATAACCTACAAGGATTGGCACGAGATGTTACCATTTGCTCTACATGGATACCGAACATCAGTGCGAACCTCAACAGGGGCAACTCCCTTTTCCTTAGTATATGGGATGGACGTTGTGCTACCCACTGAAGTCAAAATACCTTCTCTTAAGATCTTGAGGGAGACCGAGTTTGAGGAAGACGAATGGATAAAAGAAAGGTTCGACTCATTGAACCTCATTGATGAGAAAAGGATGACGGCCATGTGCCATAGCCAGATCTATCAACAAAGAATGATAAAAGTGTTCAACAAGAAGGTTCATCCCAAAGAGTATAGGGAAGGAGAGCTTGTGCTTAGAAAAATCCTACCAACTCAAAAGGATATGCGCGGAAAGTGGATGCCCAACTACAATGGCCCCTTCGTTGTAAAAACTGTCTTCTCCGGAGGATCTCTAATTCTGGAAACCATGGATGGCGAACAACTCAAGTATCCCATCAACTCAGATGCAGTAAGAAAGTACTATGCCTAAAAGCAGAAGACCTAGAAAGGAGATTCCAGTGCTTCAACAAGATGGAAGCCTAATGATTAAAAGCTGGCGAGCGTCGGGGCAGAGTCTTGTGCAAAGTATCAGAAGAAAGATCAACGCCTGTCATTCTCGTCAGAAGCAGCGAACCAAATGAACTGATAGTTAGGAGGACCGGATTATTATGGGATTTTGTAACCTTTTCTGTGTGCCATTTTTTCAAATGTATAAGGTTCCCGAGGCTTTGCCCTTTGTAAAGTTCTTGTCTATCAATAAAATCATATTTTGGCCAATCATTGTTATGATCTTCTGTTTTTGTTATGCAATTTCACTTATTCGTTAATAATAATTTTCTTGAAAGCAAAGTGTTTTGAAAAAACTTAAGTCTTGTTTTAAAAAGAAAACACTATTTGACAAAACAATTGGAGAGTTCTAGAGGTAATCTGATAACATTACACAGTTCTCAAAGTTGTGAAAGTTTGCTGTCACCTTTGACCAAACTAGATGCGTCCGACAGCAATTCCGGCTCTTAAAGCCAAGACTTCTCCTCTACAGAATTACGAAGATTCTATCCAGAAAGATCGTTATCTACGCCAAAAAAGGAAGTGTCGCCTGACTTGAAGCTTTGAGACTCAGCGTGACGAGTTCCCTCCGTGTTTTCCTTGTTTTGCTTTCCTTCGTTCCTGCGGGTCGGTCAGCATTTTACATACAACATCATACCAGCATACGCATTTGCTTGCATTTGGTTTTGGTCTGGCTGTTGCCTTTGAGATCCTTTGGTCGTTACCTTTATCTTTGATCTGTTGCTGCAATTTCACTTCGAAGTTGACATCCTGGGGTTTCCTATCTTCTCTAGGAAGCTAGTGGTGACTAGCAGTATCCGATTTACATAAATGGGCAGTTGTTACCAATATTCATCTTTGATTTGGTTTTCGCCAATAATCTTTGAAAGACTAGTAGTCACTGGCACCTGTTCAGAATCAATTATGTTCGGTATTTGATTTGGTCGTCACCAACAATTTTCCAAACCTAGTTCTCACTGATTCTGGTTTTAAAACCAACCAATCGTCATTGGAATCCTTTTGATTAGGTTATCACCAATCTTTGCTAAAATCTAGTGGTTACTAGTATTGTTTAAAACCAATGGTCATTGGTACTTGAATTGGTCGTCACCAAAACACCTTAAAAGTCCAATAATTATTGGTGATGCCTTCAAACCCAGTTGTTATTGGTACCTGTTTGATTCGGTTATTACCAATCTTCCTAAACCTAGTAGTTAATAGTATTTTCTTCAGATCCAATTGTTATTGGTACCTCTTGATTCAGTTATTACCAACCTTTCTAAGTCTAGTGGTCACTAGCATCGTTTGGAAAGTCTAGTGTTCACTAGCATTACCCTGAGCCAGTTGTTATTTGTATGCCTGAGTTGGTCGTCACCAGTTAGCCTAAGTCCAATAGTTATTGGCATCGCTTAAAGCAGATTGTTATCATCACTTTGGTCTGGTCGTTACCAAACTCTTTGAAAATCCAATGGTCATTGGTCTCCTTGGACTCGGTCGTTACCAATTTCTCTAGTTAAGTCTAGTGGTTACTAGCGTTATCCAGAACCAATTGTTATTGGTATATCCTGATTTGGTCATCACCAGTCCCCTCTAAGTTCAGCAGTTACTGGCATTGCTTGAAAGCTAATCGTTACTAGTCGGTTGTTACCAATTCCCCTAGCCGAAGTCCTGTGTTTTATCAATATTGTTTGGAAATTCCCAATTGAAATTGGAACTTTGATTTGGTTGTCACCATATCCCCAGGAAGTCTAGTGGTATTGAGCACTTTTTGGAAACCGAACTTTGGATTGGTCATCACCATCCTCCCCAGTAAGTCTAGCGGAAACTAGCATTGTTTGAAGCTATTTGTTATTTTGGTCGTCACCAGTCTCCCCAGTTGAAGCTTTTGCTTTTCCAGTCAAGTCTCGGAGAATTAGTGGATACTAACCTCCCCGGCACGCCCAGTTTTGTTTCTAACCTTTTCCTGAAGATCCCGTTTGAACTCTTCGTTATAGGAAATTTTCTCATCTGGTTATCCCCAGTGAAATTCGTGTCTTCGTTCCGTCTTTTCCCCGGTGAAGTTTTGCTTCCCCAGTGGATTTGTTCCTCGGCAAAGTTTTCCCCAATGGGTTTCTTCCCTAGTGTGGTTTGCATTTCTTTTCTTTTGTTACCCCAATGAAGAATTGTCATCTTCTCCGGTGGGCCTCCTCGTCTGGTTATCCCCAGTGAGGTTTTGTGTCCTCCTTTCCCCAATGAAGATGTGTCTTCCCTGGTGGAATTTGTGTCCCCTGTGTGAAAGATTTCCTTGAACCAGTATCTTTAGTCATGTTTGAACTATCTTGCTTACTTCGCTTGGAATCTTTCCCCAGCGTGTTAGGTCCCCGTGAGTGGTTACTCGTTGTATTGTCGTTCTTTTATATTTGCTCGTATGTCTGCATCTGTCTTGCATTTGAGCATCATAAAGCATCATTTAGATTCATGGCATATTTGCATTCGTCCTTTTTCATGACCATCGGATCTAAGGGACAAAATTTCTGGTTTTCTATATTTAAATACCTTTCACTGTGATTCTATGAGGATGGTCATCTCTCATTATCATCTAGTGAAGATATTTAAATAGGGACATCTGTTGCACCCTAAATTTTGACCCCTTAGGTCCTCATATTCATTGTAAGATCATATTCATTTTATTAACTAACCTTAACCCATTTCAAGTTTATCTTTGTTAAGATGCAGATGAATCAGGGTTTCATACCGTCAAAATCGAGACTTCAGTGGTCTGATCAATCAATGTTTTGGATTGATTCAACCTCAAATAGGTCTCCACATCATCAAATATACTCCATTGGATCAAGTATGAATCCAATTTGAGGTGGTCACCCGGGAATTGAGAACGGTGCAGTTCAAGATACCCGATTAGGGTTTTCGATCAGGAAAAGTCAACTGTAGTTTGACTTTTGATTTGAAAAGTGTTTCAATGGTGGGATCAAGGTCCATTCATCTCCTATGGCTTAGTAAATCCCATCCAAAGAGTTTCAAGTCCTCAGAATATCCGGATCATCGACAGTCGACTCGGTAGTCACCGATTGATCGAACGGTTGACCGAAAAGTCAACTCTTCAACAATAAGGAATTTGACCTCAAGATGTGAATCAAAAATGTTTCTTATGTCATATTACACCTTCCCATAAAATTTCATTACCATTGGATCAAGGGTTAAGAAGTAATTGCAAAAATCGGGAATTAGGGTTTCGAAAGGGGCAAGACCATAACTCCTCAACCACACATCAAAATGAAGTGGTTCAAAGCTCATTGGAAAGCTCTTGACAAGTCCTAAAAAAGCCTCAAAGTGGTCCATGATCAAAAAATGCATAGATTTGGAGTTATGACAAGATTCATTTTAAGAAGGGAAATAACTTAGAAAAATTCTAAGTTAGTTAGCCTTTTTAAGTGATTTTTTCAGCAACTTGGAAGGGTTTTTCAACCTAGTTCCATCTAGAATTTGGAAATCTCCAAAACATGAAAGTTATCAAGCTACTTTAGGGCTTTCTAAATTATGGTAGAACTCCTCAATAGCGCTTATGAGCTGAAAGTTATGAACCATGGAAGTTAGGGCTGCCCACACTTGAAACCACTATGTCAAACTTCTCAAAATTCAGATTTCCATAACTTGAGCTATCCTTGACCCTTGGATTATGATTAAATCTGATAATTAGAGGTGTGGATGAAGGAAAATGCAGGAAAAGGAAAGATTTGAAGAGAGAGGCAAGTTGCAAGCCACTTGTATTAAAATAATCAAATGTGTAAGAGGAAAGAGAAACTTTTCCTCCAAGGACTATTGCAGCTGCTCACTCTACACTCTAAGCTCACCTCAGTCACTTCATGTCCATGATTCCACTTGATTTTCTGACCTTCCTTGAGCCATGGAACTGATATGTGGAGATCTTGGCAAGATTTACTTCAAAAGCTTCATAATCTCCCTCCAAAAATGAAAAATCCAAATCTGCCCTCACCCTTGCTTTCACTATAAATAGGGGCACTCTCTATGATGTTAGACACACCAGAGAACTCTCCAAAACCAAGATAAACAATAGCTCTCAACTCTCCACCATTTCCTCAAGAATCACATTTTTTTAAAAAACTTCAAGTTGTCACTAAAAACTGTCTTGAGCAAAACTCTGCTCAAACTCAGTTCTACCATTTCCAAGCCACCCAAAACCATTTACACAATCTATAAACATTGTGTAGAAGGTGTCCATACATTCAAACCACCTAAAACCATCATTTTCCCAAAAGTCAACCTTCACACCTTAGTATATTGACTTTCTTGCACTTTGGAAGCCAAATCCTTACTTGAGGCATTTCCTACCATTCTAACACTCCCAACACCTCATATATGTCATACCTTAACTGTCCAAACTCTAAAAAACCAGCTGGAAACTGCACAACTCAAACTGTCTTGAAAGATTGCTTGTTACTTCAAGATGAAGAAAGCTCTAAATCCTTGCCAAAGAAGAAGGTCTCTGGGTTTCTTAGCTTTTTAGCTTGCTCAAGACTTGTCTACAAGAGGTATGTGATGTTCAAACTCCTTATTGATCATACATTGTCATGTTTTATCATTTTGAGATGCTTGTTGTGAAATATAACCATTGTTGTCCCATACTAGTTCTTAGTCAAGAACTTAGGTTTTGTAGCTATGTCACTTGCTTTTGTTAAAGTTATTTCATTTATGAATGATATATTGATGATGTGTTACCAATGTTACACTTTGATATTATGTTTAACTTGTCTTTGAAGATTTTGTTTATATGATAGTTTTAAGGATCCAAACTTTGAAATGTGGTGTGCTTGCCCTAGAACTGTCAAACTTTGTTCATTAGTGATATTTGGATAATTTGTAAGTTGTTCATGAGATCCCCCTGCCCTAGATCATGTTTGAATCTAGTGTGGAACTTGTTTTCACACTTATGTTATTTTGTGTTACTTCACTTTACCATTACCATGAGTCTTGTGTCAAGATGATGTATACTTGCCATGTTGTGTCTTAAATGTTCTAAACCATTGATTTATGTTTACATGATCTTGCTCATAATGTTTGAATTGGTTGAAGTAATGAGAAACATGAGATTTGTTCATTAAGGTTTGTTGTGTGTTCTTTGTTGCTTTTGCTGTCAAAAGATTGGATAGACATACCAATTCTGGTTTGGAGGAATTTCTGTTTGATTTTAGATTGTAGATTCACTTGTTAGCATGATTAATGGATGTATGTTGTGTTTATGTGTTCAAATTGCCCTACTTGCACAAAACAACTTTTCACTTCCCAACTGCATTTTCAAAGCCTCATTGATACTACCAACTACCTTTTTCTTGTTCCAACTGAGTTTTTCCTTATTCATGAGTATAGAATCATTAGTCTACATATTTTGAACTTGTGTGTGATACTCAATTGCCTCAATCTGCCATGGACTGGCCTGCTGCCCTAATGTGTTGTTGTTTGTGCATTTCTTGAGTTTCAATATGCTTTCTTTTGTCAGATGATGATTTGAACTGGTTTGTGAGCATGAAAGTGTCCTTTAACATGATTATGGTGTGTGTGTGTGTGTGTATGTGTGTTATTGGTTTAGCATTAAAGCATCATTACATGAAAATTGCCCTGCTGTGCCAAGTTGGTGTCAAGACAGTTTTTTGCATTCCTTACCATTTGCATGTCAAATTCTGTTCCCATGTGCATAAGCCTGATTTCTATGCATGATCTCATTCCTTACCATGATTATGATGTGTGTATCTTGTTGGTTTGATCCATGTTCACTTGCTTTCTCATTTCACTTGCAAAATGCATTTTTTAGCTAAAACATGTCATGACCATACCAGATTTTGCTCCAACTGTCATATGCTTATTTTTGAGTTGAAACTCATCCATTGTTCTGATTTTGATGTTTGTATATGTTTTGTTTGACCTGTGCTTACTTGGTTCACCATCTCACCCTCTAATTGCACTTTCAAACCAAAATCCACCATGATTATACCAAATCTCATTCCAATTACCAAATGCTTGTTTTTTGAGTTAAAACTCTTTCATTGTTACATTTATGATGTGTATGTGCTATGTTTGTCAACATGAGGCCACCTATCTATAGCTAGACTAGTTTGTATCCCTTGCTACAAAAACTGTCTTGAGAAACCACAACATTTGCACACATTTCACTATTTCTATTGGTATAGCTTTGAGTGCATTTCACAAGCATAAACAACATGTTAAGGACTTGTAGGTGTATTGAACTAGGCCCAATTTGTGTTTGCCTTTCCATACTCCCTCTGCCTATCATAACAGCCCTACACACTATGTGCTTTTTTTTACATTTTGAGAGCCTTTTTGTGCTGTATGCATTTCATAATCAATCTTAAAGTTTAGAATCATCCTTTGATGCATTTGGATCTTGTGTATGATGGTAGCTTTGTCTCAATCTTGCCTAAATCATGATATGTCTCTAATTGTGCCTTTTATGTGTTAAAAGAGCAGTTGGCATGTGTGTTGCACCCCAAAATTTGACCAACATTTCTCTACCTAGCTTATGTTTCATTTCATTCACATTAGCATTATCATTTGCATTTCATTGACATGTATGCAGGAGATCAAGATTTACACAAGGCTATGAAGCTAGCCAAGAAGGTTATTCAAGTGTTCAAGGGTTGGTATCCTTGTCAGAGAAGTCAGAAGATTCTCAGAGAGAGTGGTTGAAACCAAGGTTATGTGCCTCCTAACTTGAGAGTTGTGGAAAGACCTCAGATGATTCTGAAGCCATGAATGTAGACTTGAAGCCTTGAGAGAGCTTATGAGATGTCTTGAAAGCCATCATGAAGCCTAGACAGGTCATTGGGCAAGATCAAAGAGCCTCAGCCATGAGTGGTGTAATTAGGGTTTGATTGGGTCAACCCTAGGTCAACTGATGATTTGAACAAGGTTGAGACCTAATTCAAAGGCCATGTGATCATGGATTGATGCATTGAGATTCTATAAGGATGATTTCAAGGTTAACTCCTCATGATTGAAGAGTTTGAGAAGTTTCAAGCTAGGGTTTCTAAGGCTTGATAGTGTAAAATCCCCTAGTTTGACCCCTATCTTCAAGGCAGTTTAGCTCAAGATGTGATTGTCATCTCATCTTACCCCCAACATGAATGTCGTAGAGCTTGCTCTTAGCTTTAATTTTAGTACTATAAGTCCTTGATAGGATTTGTAGAACTCAAGTTATGACTTTGACAAGTTACAGGTCATCTGAGGTATGTGAATCTGGGGCCTTGAAAGTCACCCAACTTGCCTCCAACTTTTTCCCAAGAAGGATGATATCTATGGACTTTTGGTCAACATGAATGTTGTTCCTTATCTTCTTAGCTTTCTAGAGAGTACTATAAGTCCTTGATAGGATTTGTAGAACTCAACTTATGGCTTTGACAAGTCAAGGGCATTTTGGTCATTTGGAGATTACAGGTCATTTCAAGCATAAAGCCATAACTCCTATTTCCAAGCTTCAAATGGAAAAATATTCAACATCAAACTTGTTTAAAATGATGTTTTAAGGCTAGTAAGGAGGTCATGAGATGTTGAGAAGGCTTGTAGCTCAAAGTTGCAAAAATGACCTAAAATAAGGACATAAGTTAAATAAGTCAAAGTTGGAAATTGATATTTTCAACCTACACATCCAAACCATGGCATGTAATATATCATTTTGACTCTAGAAAACATTTTAAAGACAATGGTTTAGCCAAATTTTTGATTTGAGATCTAAATCATGGACTTGCTTTGAAAAACACTTGCTTGCATATTAAGTAACATATGCATAACTCAAAATTAAGGCATGAACAAGGAACTTGGCAAGCTAAACACCTCTAATATCTCACTAGGGGAGAAATTAAGAGTGAATGGGATGAATTTCAAGCTGTTTGCAAGGGTTGTACATGTCATGATAAGTGATTCAAAATCTCATGACATGAGAAGTGTAAAATGTCATTGGAAGTATCTAGAGGGTTCTAGATCATCCAAACTCCATCTATATATTGAGTAGAATGAATCCATGGCAGAGGTTGGTGATCATTGAAGGTTTGAGCTTAGTTTGAGATTGAGTTTTCATAGCTTGCAAGTGCAATCTGTTTCATCAAATTCCTCCATTTCCTTCCATTTTCTTGATTGATTCTTCTTCCATGAGTATCAAGGATTGATTCCAGATCAAGAAGAATTGGTGGCTTGATCATGTGGGAACAAGTGATTTTCAGCACCTGCAACTCTTCATCGTGTTTCAAGATTGAAGCACTTTCCATTGAATCTTTTGCATACAGAAGCAAGGAGGAAGTTCAGTGATCGTGTCCAGAAGATTTGAGAGCTTGAAGTGAAGATTTTGTGCATCTGTTATTCAAGAATTTCCAGGTTTGTAACCTTCTTCCTATAGCATGATTTAGGCAGAATTAGGTTGAATTAAGGGGCTAGATTAGTTGTAGAATAGCCTAGGATGGATTTCAGATGGTTAATTGATGAATTAGAGACAAAATAGGAAGATCACCATTTTCGGTTGAGATTGGGAGATGATGATTCTTGGGGTTTCAGAAGAAACTAATGGTATGGTTGAGTTCGTGGCAAGATTTGGAGTGTGTTTCATGTTTTGACCTCTTGGATTGGAGGCCTCTAGGAAGAACTAGGGTTGAAGGGGGTGATCGGAGCTCCATCGGCGGTGGCCGGAGCTGGGCGCAAAACTCAGAGTTTTGAAAGGTAGGAGATGAAGTTCTCACCATTGGATGATGGATTGACCATTGACTGGGAGAAGATCCAAGGGCCACGTTTTAATTCTGACTTGTGAAGGATTTCTAAAGGAAACGTTGTGTTTCATTAATTCAGGCGTTTTGGGCTTAGTGAATAAGTGTTATCCACACCCCCCAGCAAGCCCAACCCATGTTTTGAACTGAATCTGATTGCTTTTTACACCGCGCTCTTCATTATTTTTATTTGATTTTCATTTAATTTCCATTTAATTCATGATTCTTGAAACATTCATAACTAATTGAATATTAATCCAATTCAACCCATTCTTTTTGCATATTACTCATGATTGAGTCTAGTATTTTTTAGAGAAAAAATATTTTCATTTCATATAATTTCTGATTTAATTGGGATTTTGTATTTTAATTGATATTAAAATGTTTATGTTTGATGCATATTTTTGTAGAATTTTGTTTGATCTCATGGTGATGATTCTTGGCCTAATTTTTTGTGTGTGATTAGGTTAGACATGTATGATCCCATAGTAACTTTATCACATTTTTGTGATGAAAATATGTATGCCTTCTAGATTGATACTTATATGCTTCCTTTTTAGGGTTTTAGGTTGATACCTTAGAATGTAGGATTTAGTTCTAGGTCCAAATTGATGATTTGATCTTTGAAACTAATGTGATAGAGTCATGATTGACCTAGGTTCCCATAGTAATTTTTGTAGGATTTTTCAATTGATTTTAGTATTTTAGTTAGGACTAACTTTAGTACTAGGTTTTAGGTGATCCTAATTTACTAATTCAACTAGTTTAATTTCTCTAGTTCCCCTATATTAGGGTTTGTGCTTGGTTTGCCTTTGGTTGAGATTGAAGACAAGTTGAAGACAAGGTGAGGATGCTTGAAGTTGCTTGAAGTTGCTTGGAGCTTTGGAATTGCTTGTGCCTGAAGGCGTCTGATGAAGATTAGGATATAGGACATAGGGAGAGCCTTGTAGTTAGAATGATTTCTTTCACAAACATGGAAAGCATCTTGTGCTTCCATTCTTCCCAATGACTAAAAGTCCTTCTCAGGCATTCACATCCCTCCTTTGGAAGGATGAGTGGCTTTATCTGGGAAGTAGAACTTTGAGGGAACCAGTCTCTCATAATGATGAATCCTTACAGGCTTCCTTTGGTTGTCAGTAAGCTGTTTATCATTTCCACTCATCATGTTCAAACAATTGTCTTCTGGGCTGAGTATCTTGAAAGATGTTGGGCTTGAGTTTGAAGATGAAGACTTCACTGAAGAGTGTGGAAGAGGATGATTCCTTGAGCATTGTCACTGCAACTGAAGCTTGAAGAGCAAGAAAAGCAAGTTGATACTTGAAGACCCAATGGAGATTGAATGAAGAGTGAGGAGTTCCTTGCTTGAATAAGAATTGAAGGATGAAGTTGACACTTCCAGGTGATTAAAGGCTACTCTGAGAAGCTGAAGCTTGGAGGACCAATTTGACACTGGTGAAGCAAAGAGAGCTGAAGCTTGAAGACTAAGTTGATACTTATGAAGAGGATTCAATTGAGATTGAGTGTGAAGCTGAAGCTTGGAGAAGAGAGAATAAGTGGACACTTATGTTTGATAGGTGGAAACCTTGGGGGAACAAATTGATATTTGTCATGAAAGATGATAGCCTTGAAGGGTGATGGAAGTCTGAAGACTGGGTTGCTGTCAGAAGAGCTGAAGCTTGGAATTGAGAGAGTTGTTGATCTGCTTTCCTGTCTGTTTATTTTCTGTGCTGATGTGCCTTGTTTGACTTGCTTGATGCATTAGAATAAGTCCATGACTAGACTAAATTTAATCTAGGAGCATGATTGCACTGGAGGTTGAGTGGCTCCCTCTGCTTGTATTGTTACTGTATGGCTTTGCTTGCGGGTATTCGGTAGAGCCCTGCTCCCTTGCCCATGTGGTTTATTTTGCTTGATAGCATGTTATTCCTACTGTATGATTGCAGTTTACTGTATTTTGCTTGATAGCATGTTTTATTTCTTCAGTATGATTACTGTTATTCATATCTGGCTTGAGGTTGAGATGAGCTTGTGGAGGCTGCTGCCCCACACACATTTCCTCCCTCACTTGCATTGCATGCATTTTACAGTCGTTTATTGTTTACTGTTTAAGCTGATGCTTTATCTGTTTCTGTGTATCATTGACATGATCCCCTAGGAATCTCACTTCCTTTGATAAGGGAGTGATGATAGAACTTTAGGTTGAAACCTATGCATGATAACTTCTAGGAGTTCCCTGTTTCAAACCTCAACTATAGGATGAATCCCTGGCATGACAACAGTAGGACTTGACAGTCTCCCTTTAGTTGAGCCAGTTCTCTCTTCTCATCTCAAAACAGCATAAGATATAGTAATTGTAATACCCCAAATTTTACCCTTATATTTAGTCAGTCATTTCGCATAGCATCTCATCTGTGCATCTGCTAACCACTATCAAGTCATGGAGGTGTTTGTTTTGCAGGATTGGTTCCAGGGGTATTTTGGTCATTTTACGTGGATTCCGCTAATTCCTTGAAGACGGGCTGTTACTGAGCTTTGAGACACTTGAGACACTATTTCTGAGGCATTTATTTATCACCTGGTTTGATTATATCAAGACGTCAATCCGATGTGTTCGGTATCGAAATTTGTCGGACACAACTAGAATTAAGGTCCATTTCATCGCTCATGGTTCATTTCCAGAGCATTTCCGTTTCTGTTAATAAGGCGCAGTTTAATTGGGTGTTATTGGATTGTTGCTCATATCATTTGGTCAGTGGAATTCAATTACGGGCAATGTCATCGTTGATACTGAATCTGTTGTGATTACAGCGCACATCCGCGTTTGGTTAGAAAATGAGGAAAATATTGTTGGCTAGAATCTAAGTTGGAATGCAAGTGAATGTAGTCAGGTGATGAGATTAGGACTACAGATGAGACAAGTACATAGACAATAATATCATTCGTGAATATTTATGGTTTATGACTAGGATAATGAATTTAAATATTTGTGGATTTATTCACAAATGTTTATAATTTATAACTAGAAATAAATATAAGTGGATTTAAAATTGAATGATCATGAATATAAATGAAAATTTTTGGAATTTTTATTTCATAAGAATATCATTTTACAAAAGGAAGTAAATCGTTCACATTTGAATTGCTGTAAGATTACATTTACAGATGATACTTCTATCCTAAAAATCCTGAGTCCTAAAGATCCATTTGTGTCTTCGCGATGTTCATCCACTGGACATTACTTCATGCTTCTCCGATTAACCTGCACAATCAAAGAGAAACAAAACGGAACAGAGTAGAAAGATGTTAGAAAGATGAATTCGACACTCTCAGAACATCGTCATCATCGAGTGCCGGGAGTGGCACAACCGAAGCTGCGTCCTACCCCCGTTACCAATCCACGCCATTAGCGTCAGATCAGGTAACATCTGTTCTTATCTAAGGGGCAACCGAGAGATGAAGAAGTAAAAGAAGTTCGGGCCGATAAATGATTAACTGAAAAGGGTCTATGCCACCATCGAGTAAATCCCAATTTACTTTCCAAACTGATACAAGGGTAAAGCAGCACAATCAATTTGGTCATAAACCCGGATGCCGACGGGTATGAGCCACTTTGTGTTCAAAGTTTGTCAACACCTGAAATTCACCACAACAGCATCAGTACCAAGTTCAGAACAGAACTCAAAACCAAAGCAATTCATAAACTGCACCAAATTTGAACAAACATCATAAGTGCAAAACTGGCCCAAATTCAGAAAGGAAAAGAGGGACTAATAAGTCGTAAGTAGCAAACTCAATTCATGCGCAAGAATAAGAAAGAACCAAGTCAAACAAATCTGCCACAAAAGGCTCAGAATACAAACCAAACTGCATCAGACAAAGCACAGAAACAACACAAATCATAGCACAAATCATACCAGAAAGAGCAAGATAAGCTCACATAATCACATCAGCTCAGGGCAAGCCTCAATCAAAGGTGCAAGTCACAATGAAAAGCCAAAAAAGCAGTTCATACCAGTGAAATCCCACGGCCAAACTACCACAAGTCGCTATGAGCATGAGGGCTCAGTTCGGAACATCATTGCCCCAAGCTATAATGGAATTAATTGAGACAAACCATCTGCAAACAGAGGAGATACCAGAAAACTGAGTCCAATGGCGAATTAGAACTCATGAAACATCAGCACACAAAGGCTCCAACGCAGGTTCAGACAAGTATCATCATCACCGCGTAACCTTCTCGGCAGTTTGGATTCAACCAAAGTGTTAGCACCAACTCTGAAAGAAGAAAAAGAAAATTAATGAGAATCGAGGCCAAGCCATATCAGAAAAGAGTGCGATCACGTACTAGAAGCAACAGAGCTTCGTCAACCACAAATACCAAAGGCGAACAACAGAAAACAAGTCCAAATCTGAACCGTTTCGCAAATCCAGAAGCACAAGTCAAATTGGATACCCAGATACATGACAAAACTGGATTGTATCAATAAAACCAAATCGTATCAGAAACAGATATCCAAATATATGAGTTCCCCAAATGCAATCAAATCTGCATCTGCAAATATCCAGAAAAATCCAATCAAACCGAATCAGAATTACCACAAAACAAAATCAAATCAAGTTTGGTAATATCAGATCGTAAATCAAATCCAATCATCATCATGTCAGATTGGAAATTAAAGCTTCGAATTTGGATCTCAATAGTAACGTAAAAAACCCAGAACCAACAAAAGCCCAAAAAGAGAGATTATAAAAGGGCACAACATCACCTCGTATCAAGGGGCTAACGGCGAAAACCCTAGACGGAGGGGGCGAACAAAATCAAGAACAAAACCCTAGCGGGATCGAGAGGGAGCGAGGAAACCCTAGAGCGAAGAACAACGCGAACAAGCCACCACGGAAGATCGCCGTCGCCGTCCGGCGGGCAATCAGATCGCGTTCCATCTTCTAGCCTCATACAAGGAGTCATCATCGGCCATCAACTTCAAAACGAATCAGAAACCACCGTTCGCCGCCTCAGAATACCTTCATCGACGAAATTGTAAGCCATTGCGTGTGGATTTGATTTCTGATGATTGTTAACTGTTTTTTTGTTTTCTTTCAGAAATATCGTGGAGGGACTATAGTATAAGGGATGAGAAAGACGAAGAGGAAAAGAAGCACAACGGCGCCGCGGGGAAGAGAATAGGGTTCTGAAACCCTAGTTCTCCTTTTTCACATTTACACCATCCGGGTTGGGTCCGGAGGTGATTACCGGCCCAACCCCTTTTATTTTTTTTAAAAATTGTTTTTTTAAAACCCTTTTATTTTCTTTTTTTTTACCTTTTTTTCTTTTTTATAATTAGTTAATTAAACTTTATTAAAATTTTTTTAAACTAATATTAAAATTGTTTTTTTTTTAAAAATAAAATTTAAAAAACCTTTTTTTATATAAAATTAAAAAACCATTTTTATAATAATAAATAAAAACTTTTTTTTAAAAATATTAAAATTGTTGTTTTTAAAACCTTTTTTTTTTAATACTAAAATTGTTTTTTAAAATAAATAAGCATCAAAATTTTCTTTAAAATAATAAATAAAAAAATATTTTTTATAATGACATCAAATCTTTTTTTTAATTTGTGGATAATTAAGTTAAAACTATTTTTTTAAAATTAAACTTAATCTCTTTTTATGCTTAAACACCTTTTTAACCTAAATCAAAACTTTTTCTTTATACACAACAAAAACCACAAAATTTGCATCTTTTTTCTTCACTGTCTTTGTAATTCACTCGAAGGCCGCCTGACTTTGCCCATTAACACGTGTGTTCATTTTTGCAGCTTATTACATTGCGTTTTTATTTAAGTTTCATTATTATTGTAACTGCTTCTCATCTGTAACTCCGCGAATCCTAACAATCGCGCTTTAGTTCCTGTCTTTAAGTTTCTGCTTGTATGCCTTACTGTCTGCATTTTCATTCCCGCTTGCATGATTCAAATCTCACACATTCATCAATTATTCTGTCACACTACACACATCCGAAGGTTAGGTCTAGCTTTTGGTCGTCGCGCCAATAGTCCTCAACTTCAAACCCCTACAAATTACAAACCCTAATTTGCACAAATGCCTCGCCGCAGGCAAAGTTACAATTTTACCCTTAGCATTAGGTCAAAGAGCCGCCGCGCTCATTTTAGGGTTTCCCGCCGTGGAATCCCTAATTTAACCCTATTACAACTCAACAATTCAACGTAGAGATTTGGAGTTTTTACACTCCATGTAAGCGTGTCCTTAAGACATGTTTATTCCCCTTGAGACCTTGACCACAGTCAAGAAGTCTCTAACCTCCCTTTTTAGGGGAACTACGATTACTCTGATTCCACTCCCGTAAGGATACGTAGGCACAAGATGCGATGTCTTGCCGAGTAAACTTAGAATTAACCCCTAGGTCCTTTTTAACTTTTAGTCCTTTGTACATATACCTTAAGCAAATAAATAAAGCAAATAGTAAACATTTGAACAAAAGGTTCCTGTAGAGTACTACAGAAGTTTAGGGTGCTAATACCTTCCCTAAATTTAACCAACCCCCGAACCCTAGATCTTTCCCTGCATTGTGTTCACGATGCAAAAATAGGTTTTCCCTCTTTTGACCTTTTCCTTCGGATAAATCAAAGAGCGGTTGTGAATTGAATTGCGATTCAAACTCATTAATAGTTTGTGATCCTATTTCCACCGCAACAGTAATCATGAATGATTTCTTTCGTACGTTACGAGCCTTAAGCTATCTGAGAAAGGATTGTTGGAGAGCTTCTTTTCAACAGTCCGGATGTTTAGTATGGCACCCTTTGGGTGACATGCGACGCATTCACTCTCAGATCATAGTCTTTAGTGCGATTGAAATTGCAAACACAATAAAAAAACACTTTTTTCGTAAAAGACAGAAAACAAACTTCAAACTTTTTTTCCCCGTGGGCCCATAATTCAAAGGAAGCTTTTCTGAAGAAAAGAGTGTCGTTAAACTTCAGCGCCAACGCAAACAGGCTTTGTCCCTAACTGCTGGAACTGCTATTTAACCCTACTCGATAAAACAGATGAATATGAACCCCCGTAATCCGTAGTAACCCGAACTACGTAAGCTCTAATCTCTCATACTAGTTGAGAGTACGTAGGCACAATACTGACGTATTGGCGAGCCACCTTCCCCGTAACCCGTAGTAGGTCGAACTACGTTGACTCTGATTTCTCATTCTCTGATGAGAATACGTAGGCATAAAGCGCGACGCTTTGCCGAGTCATTTTCTTTTCTTTGTAAGACAGCCTTGATAGGTAGATAGATAAACCAACTCGTCCCGTAAACACAACAAGCATGGATCCCATCGAGTACGATGGACGTGAGGGGTGCTAACACCTTCCCCTTGCGTAACCGACTCCCGAACCCAGACAACGGTTGCGATGACCTTGTCTTATACCTTTTTCGTCAGGTTTTTCCGATCGTTTCCTTTCCCGCTCCGAGGGATAAATAACAAAAGGTGGCGACTCTTCTGTTTAGCCGGCACCTTATTTTCGCGGAAGCGACAGCTGGCGACTCTGCTGGGGACTTGATAGTTTCCTGGGATCCAACGTCCCTTATGCGAGTCAGTTTGGGGATCCAACGTCCCCTTGCGAGAGTCAATCCTAGCGCTTGTATGATTACTTGTTGGGTTATGTTTATTTATCGCACTTTATTTCCCGCACTTTATTTTTATGATATGATTATCTGTGCTGTTGTGGGAGGGGCATTCTGATGAGTGAGAAGCCAGACCCAGGCTTGAGTGAACATAGCATTAGTTGTGGAAATTAGTGGGCGCGTGCTTGCTTGGCAGGCACTAGTGTCTCATGAAATCCACGCTCAGACGAGGTTCTCCCGGTTGACTTCTTTTTCAACCCTTTGGGTTGAGGGGGTTGTTGGTTTGGAGGATTGTCGACTCTGGGGACCGATCATTTGGGATTCAGCCGAGTGAGGCCGCTTCATGAGCTGGTGATGCCATACCTTCTGGGTATCGTATCACCCCTCTTGAATGTCTGTGATGCTGATGACCGTATAGGGTGCCGAACTTGAGTAAGTTTAGGTCCATACCTGTGAGCAGGGTTGGGTTTGTTGCAGGAAACTTTGACCTTTAGACTACCTGTTTTCCTTGATAGTGAATCAGTTTTGTTGGTACCAGAGGTTCTCATCGTCAGATATATGATTGTTCTTGACAGAGCAGAGTTATGGTCCTGTATCAGAGGACCTTATATTCAGAGATGTGTGTTTGTTCTTGATAGAGCAGGTTTGTGATTGGGATCTGAGGATCTCATCTACAGATGATATGTGTTCTTGACAGAGCAGGTTTTTGGTTGGGATCAGAGGATCTCATCAGCAGATGTGTATTTGTTCTTGACAAAGCGGGCTTTTGGTCCTGTATCAGAGGTCCTTATTATCAGATGTTTGTTCTTGATAGAGCAGAATTTTGATCCTGTATCAGAGGTCCTTATTATCAGATGTATTTGTTCTTGACAGAGCAGGTTTATGATTGGGATCAGAGGATCTCATCATCAGATAGATGTTTGTTCTTGACAGAGCAGAGTTATGGTCCTGCATCAGAGGTCCTTATTATCAGATGTTTGTTCTTGACAGAGCAGAGTTATGGTCAGATGTATATGTGTTCTTGACAGAGCAGAGTTATGATTTTGTGACAGAGGTCCTTATTATCAGATGTGTGGTTGTTCTTGACAGAGCAGATTTGTGGTCCGATACCAGGGTTTTCTTCTCATCAGAGAAAGTGGTTGTTCTTGATAGAGCAGGATTATGGTTTTGTTGATGCAGAATCTCCACAGCACAGTTGCCTTGATCTCCTGCTGCATGATTGCATTTTACATTGTTTTGCATACGCATTTGCATTTCATTAACGTGTGTCTGTGTTGCAGGTACCGTTTTCCCCGATTCAGGATTTCTTGCCTCCTATTGTATTGTTATGGGTTCTCTGAGGAAGACCGTCGCTTACAAGCTCCCTGCCCCTGATGTGGTTCAGCTGACTGGTTTGATTGCTTTAGCAGATGATTCTGTGAGAGATGAGTTCAGAAAGTCTTACGGCAAAGTGCTCAGTTTGGTTCGTAAACCTTCTGCGTTCGAGTTGAATGGGTTGCACGCTCTGCTGCAGTTCTACGATCCTCCGTTGAGATGCTTTACTTTTCAGGATTTTGTTCTCGCGCCCACACTAGAGGAATATGCTGATTTGTTAGGTGTGCCTATCAAGAGGCAGATGCCTTTTGTTCATATGGATGTTGAGCCTAATCTGGCTGGTCTAGCTCCGTCACTTCATCTGGATGCCTCCGAGTTGGTCTTGTCTAGTTGGAACAAGGTTCCCGGTTTCTCCTTGCAGTTCTTAGTGGGAAAGGCTCAGCAGTGCGCCAAAGACGGATGTTGGGTCGTGTTCAACGCCATCCTCGCTCTGTGCATATATGGCATCATTCTGTTCCCCAATATGCCCGACTTTGTGGACTTCGACGCCTTCCGCATCTTTGCTTCAGGGAATCCAGTCCCTACCTTGATAGGCGACGTCTACCATTCCATCCACTACAAAAACGAGAACACAAGGGGCAAGAATGTCTCGTGCTGTGTGCCCTTGCTCTATAAATGGCTTGATAGTCATCTACCCAAGAGGGGTCCCTTTGCTTCGTCTGCAGCCACAGCTGAGTGGTCCGAGCGTTTGATGAGTCTATCAGCGGAGGATATTGATTGGTTTGACAGAGATAGGTTGGGCACTGAGATTATCTTTAGCTGCAGCGGGTTTCCGAACGTACCTTTGATAGGCAGGAAGGGCTGTATAAACTATAATCCGTCTTTGCTGGTCCGACAGTTCGCGTACGCTTTAAGAGCTCCGCCGAAGGATGAAGAGGTGCAGGAATCTTTGTACCTCACCGGTCTTCTAGAGGGGGATCTGTTGTCTAAGCTGCAGCGCGCTTGGAATGGCATCAGTAAGAGGGGAAAACCATTGCTAGGGAGAAGCAATAATCAAGCCTACCCTCCGTATGTGACTTGGATCAGGGCCAGAACAGATGCTATAGGGATGCCGTTTCTTCCTGCCAAGCCAGAAAGCCCTCCATTGATTGAAGAGCCTACCACGGTGCCCATTCAGTAGAATAATCAGGTGTTAGCTGAGAGAGATGAATTGAAGAGGGCAAATGAAGAACTGGAGAAAGAATTGGCGCAGCTCAGAAGCGAGAGAAACAAAGCCGTTCATTCCTTCAAAAGGCAAACAGAGCTGGTGAACCGGCTGGGGACGGACCTGACTAAGCAGATAGCCGAGCGTGAGCGCATGGGTCAAGACTTCAAAGCTGTCAATGACGTACTGGCTACGAATAAGCAACACTTGGACGAAGCATATCGGAGGATATCCAAGTTCAACCAGCACTGGAAGGCTTCCCTAGCCACCAGGAAAGAGCGGGAGGATAAGCTGATGCAACAGATCTCCAAGCTGAAAGCCCAGGTGAAGGCTAGTGAGAAGAGGTTTGATGAAGAAACCGCTCGCAGATATGCCGCTGAAGGCCAGCTCAACAGGACTCTTGCTAACCTGAAGGAGCCCAAACTGACGTTTGAATCCAAAAAAGCGGAAGCTAGAAGATTGTTTCGGCGAAGGAGCATGGGAAGATTTGGTCGAAGGTCTTCAATACACCATTGTGCAGAGGGAGTTACTCGTCAAAGGGTTACTCACTCGTCCTGATCATCCAAAAACGAAGGGGTTATTAGAAGAGTTTCGCGCCCGTGGCCGTGCTTGACTATTTGTATTCCTTTTGTTTTGATCGTTGTTGTATGCTGACCATCACCAGGCTTGTTGGCTGGGGTCATGCTATGGATTCGTCTTGTACTCACTGATGTCATGTACTGCCTTGATGGGCTTTCTTTATATATGAGATTGTTATTTCCATGACTGGACTCGGACTTCTTATTATCAGCACTGGCACTCAGGCACTAGGATCGGGGGAGATCTCCCTAACGCACAGACACACGTTTGCATTTGCATGAAGCATTTGCATAACGAGCACTTTGTCGTTTTTTCCTAACCCTTTTGTATTTCCAGGTTGTTCTAGGATTGATCAGAGACCTATTCACCGTTATCCGACCAGAGCAAATCAAACCAGAATCATGGAGCAAGTGCAAACTGATGTTCAGGAACTCCGCGAAAGAATGGATCGCTTCATGGAGCTCATGCAAGCGGTCGCCAATGGCCAGGACCAGCTCAGAACCTTGGTTCAGCCTCTGATTTCAAGGGTCGATAGCAATGGCGTACTCCATGGTGGGACCGTGCCTACCCCTCCACCAGTTGAAACTCCTCAGAATGGCGTCCCCATGACCGGGGGGAATGGCAGTGCCAACGGAAATGTGATAGATAACATGGGACTCAATGGTAATACGACGGGCGTCGGTAATGGGAGTCTTGAAGCTAACGTCAACGTTGGGCTGGGCAACGACAATGCAGGTGTTGGGAATCTGTTCGGGCCTCAGTCGTGGTTAGAAGACCGTCAAGACGACGTGTTCTCTCAGAGAGGTGCTGAAGGGGAGCTGAATGCTGAAGCACGACCTAGGTTCAACGCACTCGAGGATAAGATGAGAAATATCGATAATCAGAACACCCAGGGCGTTGATATGTCCAAGTTGGGACTGATTGCTGATTTCAAGGTGCCTCCCAAGTTCAAGGTACCTGACTTTGAAAAGTATAAGGGCACCACTTGCCCTCGCGTCCACCTGAGATCATACTACACGAAAATGTCCGCTCATTCTGAGGACGAGAAGTTGCTGATGCACTTCTTTCAAGACAGTCTTTCCGGGCCATCCCTCGAATAGTACATGAGTCTGGAGCCTACCAGTGTGCGCACGTGGAAGGACCTTGCTGAAGCATTTGTACACCACTACCAATACAACAGCGACTTGGCCCCAAACCGAGTCCAATTGCAGAATCTGTCGCAGAGGAACAACGAAGGTTTCAAGGAATACGCCCAGCGATGGCGTGAATTGGCAGCCAGGGTTCAGCCTCCGATGGTTGAATGTGAGCTTGTGCAGATGTTCGTAGCCACCCTCCCAGGGGTTTACTATGAGAAGTTGGTCAGCGGTATGTCTGGAACATTCTCAGATCTCATTATCACGGGTGAACACATCGAAAATGGGATCAAGCTCGGGAAAATTCAAGGAGATTCATCCTCAGCTGGAGGAGGCGGAAAGAAACCTTATAGTGGCAAAAGGCGGGAAGGAGAAACGAGCGTCGTGACCAACGCTCGAAGGAAGGGTAAAGGCCCTCACCAACAGGTGGCCAGTATAACTATCCCGGCAGTTCAACAGCCACAGCAGCAGCAGCAACAACAACCGAATCAACAAGGGTACAGAAAGTATCAGAATCGGGCACCTCTGTCGAGCCGTCACCTCGAAACACCACCCATGTCGTACGCGCAACTATTGCAGACTTTGCTTCAGCTACAGTTGATCCAAAAGAGAACCTTGGCTCCCTTGACAGGGGAACCTCCGCCAGGTTATGACGCGAATGCAACTTGTGAGTTTCACTCAGGGGCACCAGGCCACACAATAGAGAATTGCAAAGCCTTCAAGCACAAGGTGCAGGATATGGTGGACGCTAAGATCATCAACTTCTCCGATAATGTGACAAATGTCACGAAGAACCCTATGCCGAATCATAGGGGAGGTGGAGTGAACGCCATTATCGAAGACGAGAGTTGGATTTGTTGACTGACGTCAGAGACCTGAAGACGCCGCTTAGCTTCATTAAAGCTAAGCTGTTGAAAAGAGGCTTCTTTCCAGGATGCGGAGAGCTGTGTATGGACTGTGCCACGAGTCCTGATGGATGTGAGCAGTTGGTAGAGGGAATCCAAAGTCTGATGACTGAAGGGATTTTACAGTTTAGCCGGAGGGCCGAAAGTGGATCAGGAGAGGTAGTGCTGAAGCAAGACGATGAGGTCGCCACCATCACCATCCCTCGCCAAACGATAACTATTTCTGCGCCCAGACCGCCCACAATTACCATCACCAAGGCCGGGCCGATACCCTTCAAAAGCACTAATGTTGTCCCATGGCATTATGGGGCTGAAGTCTACTACAATGGACGGAGGTTGGAGTTGGAACCGTTCGGGTCGTCTACGGAGAACCTTGCGGGAATCAGTGGTATTACTCGCAGCGGGAGAGTGTTTGCACCACCTGAGGTCGTATCGGACAAGGCGGTCAGAGCTGATGCAACTGATAAAGGTAAAAGTAAAGTCGTTGAAGAGATCCCTTGCAGGGTAGAAAAAGATTTACTTGTTAAAGACGCCGAGGAGTTTATGCGGTTGATTAAAAAGAGTGACTACAAGATTGTGGATCATCTCCATCAGACACCCTCGAAAATTTCCATCTTGAATTTGTTGCTGTATTCTGAAGCACATCACAACGCGCTGCTGAAGGTGTTGAACGCCGCGTATGTACCGCAGGAAATATCGGTAAACCAGCTAGAAGAGGTCGTAGCCCATGTAAATGCTAGATATGGGTTAGGGTTCACTGAACTAGAGCTGACGCCAAAAGGGAGGAATCACAATAGCGCCCTGCACATCTCGATAGAGTGTAGGGGAACGATTATGTCTCACGTGTTGGTGGACACGGGTTCGTCGCTCAATGTTCTTCCGAAGAAGGCATTAATGAAGTTGGATACTCGTGGAGTGATTTGCACACCCAGTGATCTGGTGGTGAAGGCGTTCGATGGAACCAAACGCCATGTTTTCGGGGAGGTGACCCTGCCAATTCAAGTCGGGCCGGAAACATTCGACGCAATCTTTTATATTATGGACATCATGCCTGCCTACAGCTGTCTCTTGGGTCGGCCGTGGATCCATGCTGCTGGTGCCGTGACCTCCACGTTGCACCAAAAACTCAAGTACGCTGTCGGAGGTAGCATCGTGACCGTTTGTGGCGAGGAGGACATAATGGTGAGCCATTTGTCGTCCTTCAAGTATGTTGAAATGGACGGGGAAATCCATGAGACTCTATGCCAAGCGTTCGAAGCTGTCAAAGTTAAGGACGTAGCTCCTATAGTCACTGAGAAGCCAGAGATGACTTTCTCCTCATTCAAGGAAGCTCGGGCCGTTGTCCAAGCCGGATCTACCCCAGGCTGGAGGAGAATTTTGGAGATACCTAACAAGCAAGATAAGTTTGGGTTGGGATATTCTCTTGGAGCTGAAGCCTCCTCTTCTAGCAGTGCGTCGCGAGGTAAAGGGCCGATCCAGTTTACCAGTGGCGGGGTGATATTTGAAAGCATCAACGCGGTGTCTGAAGACAGCGGAGATAGCGACTGTGACCTCGACTCTTGGATCCAGCCAAGCAAGCCAGGTGAGGGCCTTACCAACTGGTCCGTCAAGCATATCATCCAGATGACAAGCGAAGAGTAATGATTTACTTTTTCCAATCATTATACAACCCTATGTCCTACCCGGGGCATAGTGGTTTTATTATCAGGGCCTTGTTTGATTATGTACATGCATTTTATCAATAAATCAAAAGGCGTTTTCTTCGTATTCAAATATTGTGATCTCTGTTATTCCTGTTTTATATTTGTTTTGAAAAACAATAAAATGGCAATGGGGTTTGTGCTAACCTGCACATCCTTGTTTTAAACTTAACCCTTGTTATTGCAGGATCCACATAGCAGAAGACATCGACTCTGGACCTTCTAGGCTCACTTCGACTTCGATTGCCCGATCTATCAAGCCGAAGAAGAGATTGATGAAGACGAAGACCTTCCTGAAGAGTTGGCCCGCTTGTTGAAACAAGAAGAGAAAGTTATTCTGCCTCATGAAGAGGAGATCGAGATCGTGAATCTGGGTTCTGAAGAACTCGTCAGAAACGTCAGGATAGGGGCTGCATTGCAGAGTAATGTCAAGCAGAGATTGGTCGAGATGCTGAGAGAGTATAGTGACGTCTTTGCTTGGTCATATGAGGATATGCCCGGACTCGATACTGACATCGTGGTCCACCACTTGCCGCTGCGAGAAGATTGCCCTCCCGTCAAGCAGAAGCTTAGGAGGACAAGACCAGATATGGCCGTTAAGATCAAAGAAGAAGTGCAGAAACAGCTTGATGTTGGCATCTTAGCGGTCAGTACTTACCCTCTGTGGGTCGCCAACATAGTACCTGTACCGAAGAAGGACGGTAAGGTACGAATGTGCATCGATTATCGGGATTTGAATAGGGCGAGCCCTAAAGATGATTTCCCGCTGCCTCATATTGATGTGTTGGTCGACAATACAGCCCAGTTCTCCGTGTTTTCGTTCATGGATGGCTTCTCCGGTTACAACCAGATCAAGATGGCGCCGGAGGACATGGAGAAAATGACGTTTATCACTCCCTGGGGAACATTCTGTTACAAGGTAATGCCTTTCGGTCTGAAGAACGCAGGGGCCACTTACCAACGAGCAATGGTTACTTTGTTTCATGATATGATTCATCATGAGATTGAAGTCTATGTTGATGACATGATTGCGAAGTCCCAAATGGAGGAGGGACATCTGGTCAATTTGCTGAAGCTTTTTGAGAGGCTTAGGAAGTTCAGGTTGAGGCTGAATCCTAACAAATGTACTTTCGGAGTACGGTCCGGAAAGTTACTGGGGTTTATTGTGAGTGAAAGAGGCATCGAGGTTGATCCTGCGAAGATTAAAATGATACAAGAAATGCCAGTGCCAAAAACAGAAAAAGAAGTTTGTGGTTTCCTGGGCAGAATAAACTACATTGCAAGGTTTATCTCTCAGCTCACGGCCACGTGTGAACCGATGTTCAAGCTGTTAAAGAAAGACCAGGCGATTATCTGGAATGAGGATTGCCAGAAGGCATTCGACAAGATAAAATAGTATCTGCAGGAAACTCCGATCTTGATACCCCCAGTGGTTGGACGACCTCTAATCATGTACTTGACAATTCTTGAGAATAGTATGGGGTGTGTTCTCGATCAGCACGACGAGACGGGCAGAAAGGAGCATGCCATTTACTACTTGAGAAAAAAGTTCACAGACTGTGAATCTCGTTACTCGATGCTGGAGAAGACGTGTTGTGCACTAGCCTGGGCTGCCAAACGTTTACGACAGTACATGCTCAACCACACCAGCATGCTAATTTCGAAGATGGATCCGATCAAGTACGTCTTCAAGAAGCAAGCGCTTTTGGGCAAGATTGCCAGATGGCAAATGGTGTTGACGGAATATGATATTCAGTACGTTTCCCAGAAGGCTATCAAGGGAAGCGTATTGTCTGAATACCTGGCCGAACAGCCGATCGAGGATTATCAGCCGATGAAATTTGAATTCCCTGATGAGGATATCATGTTTCTCAAAGTGAAGGATAGTGATGAACCGTTGCCCGACGAGGGGCCAGATAGGAAATCCCAGTGGAAATTGATATTTGACGGGGCGGTTAATTCCTACGGAAGTGGTATAAGGGCGATCATCACGACTCCCCACGGATCCCACATCCCGTTCACTGCGAGACTGACGTTTCCAGTCACCAATAATGAGGCGGAGTACGAAGCATGCATCATGGGTCTAGAAGAAGCGATTGATTTGAGAATCAAGAACCTAGACGTGTATGGTGACTCGGCGCTTGTGATCAACCAGATTAAAGGGGAGTGGGAGACTCGTCTATCGAATTTTGGTGCCGTACATGAATTATGCCAGAAGGCTACTTCCGTTCTTCGATCGAGTGGAACTCCATCATGTGCCCAGAGCGGAGAATCAGATGGCTGATGCCTTAGCCATGTTGGCTTCAATGTATAAAGTCAATTTTTGGAACGAAGCTCCACGAATTGTCCTTTCTCGTCTTGATAGACCTGCATTCGTCTTTGCGATCGAGGAAGCCGCCGACGGCAAGCCTTGTTTATATGACATCCAGACTTTCCTTATGACTAAGGAGTATCCTGCGGGTGCGTCAACCCAGGATAAGAAGACTCTGAGGAGGCTGTCTGGAAATTTTTATCTTAATCCTGATGGAGTGTTGTATAAGAGAAACCATAATCTCGTGCTACTCAGATGTGTAGATGAGAGAGAAGCGAGTGTGCTCATGGAAGAAGTCCATGAAGGCACATTCGGTACGCACGCCGGCGGGCATGCTATGACGAGAAAGATCCTGAGAGCAGGATACTACTGGCTGACGATGGAATCAGATTGCTTCAAATTCGCGAAGAGATGTCATAAATGCCAGATTTATGCTGATAAAGTTCATGTGCCGCCGTGCCCGTTAAATGTCATGTCCTCCCCGTGGTCGTTCTCCATCTGGGGCATCGACATGATAGGTAAGATCGAGCCCACTGCATCTAACAGTCATCGCTTCATTCTAGTAGCTATCGACTACTTCACCAAGTGGGTGGAGGCAGCCTCATATGCTAATGTGACCAAGCAGGTGGTGGCTAAATTCATAAAGAGGGATATCATCTGTCGTAACGGAATTCCCGAGCGAATCATTACTAATAATGGTTCGAATCTGAATAACAAGATGATGAAGGAGCTGTGCCAGAGTTTCAAGATTGAACACCACAACTCATCTCCTTACCGACCGAAGATGAATGGCGCTGTTGAAGCGGCCAATAAGAACATCAAGAAGATTGTTCAGAAGATGGTTGTGACCTATAAAGATTGGCACGAGATGCTGCCATTTGCACTGCACGGTTATCGTACAACGGTACGTACATCAACCGGAGCAACTCCTTTCTCCTTAGTGTACGGTATGGAAGTTGTCCTACCGTTAGAAGTGGAGATCCCTTATTTGCGAGTTTTGGTTGATGTGAAACTCGACGAGGCAGAATGGATTACGAACCGACTAAACCAACTCAGCCTGATGGAAGAGAAGAGGTTGGCATCGATTGCGCATGGCCGTCTATACCAAAGCCAAATGAAGAAAGCCTATGATAAGAAGGTGCGTCCTAGAAGCTTTCAGACGGGTGATCTCGTCCTGAAGAAGATTCTTCCTCCACACTCCGATCACCGGGGCAAGTGGACTCCTAATTACGAAGGTCCGTACGTCGTCAGCAAGGTCTTCTCGGGAGGAGCTTTATTGTTATCCACGATGGATGGTGAAGATTTTGCATCCCCGGTGAACGCGGACGCAGTTAAAAAATACTTTGCTTGAAAGCGACCCGCTGGACAGTAAAAAGAGAGTCCAGGCAAAAATGGGGCATCCCGGCGAACCATAAAAAAGAAAAAGGTTCGGGCAAAAATTAGGGATATAAATTGAAAAAATGTACATCCGCAAGGTCGAAAACCCGGAAGGGCGACTTTGGCAAAAAAGGGTATCCCGGTGAACTAAAAACCCGCAAAGGGCGGTTCACGCAAAAGTTAGGGATTTGAAAAAGCAAATGACTGCGTTCCGTGTATGGACTTTCATTGTTTAATGGTTTGGAAGACCTGAGGGCCGTTTATCTGAATCAATCTCTTCTGAAGCTGAAGCGTCGGAGAAGTATCGAAGTCGAGTGGGTCATAGAGGGATCAACTCATGGTGTTCGTCTACGCCTCGTTGCCGACATTTGTATATACTGATGTATATTTATGTTTTATTTCGCGCAGCTTCCTCATTCCAGGAGCTTGCATCTGTTGTAAAACATTTTTACCCATTCAGAGGTTCGTTATCAATAAAATGTATACTATTCAGCAATTCTGTTTGTCTGTTTAGCATTTATCTGTTTTGTTTGCGAAAAAGAACGCCGATGTTTTTGATAACGCGCATACATAAACTTACTGGCCTAGGCCACTGATTGTTGAAACAATGAATTACTTAAACATTGTCACAAGATGATAACCTTGATAGGTCCCTTTGAGAAGGGTGTCTTGTCTGTTTGTTTGCGTTGTTACAGGTGTAGCAGATGCCAGACAGCACGCAGTACGCGTTCCCCAAGCAGGATGATTTCTCCTTCTCCAGCAAAGTTCAGCAGCCGCTCCCCGCAGAGTCTGAACATGAGATCGTGAGCATTGATATGTTCCCCCAGGCAGAGAGGATTCTCTCCCCAATCAGATGTATCCTGAAGGAATGTCATCTCCCTAGCTGAGTCATATACTGATGTATGCGGTAATTGATAGTTCCAGACTGAAGTCTCCATCGGAATTGAAATTCCCCACAGAGTCGTACTCTCCCCCGAAGCAGGATGATTTCTTCTTCCCCCAGCCGAGTTCGCAGATCCCCAAGAGAGTCGAGTCCTTGGAAGCAGTCGGGCCATGATTGGTTGTCCCCAGTAGAGTGTTGAATAGCTGATGCTGTGTTCCCCCCACCGGAGTCGTTGTCTCCAGAAGGTTTAGTCGTAAAAGCCGTGCAGTTTATTTCCGTGATTGACATCGCTCTCCTCAGCAGGTCCAGGTTCTCGTAGAGCTTCGTTCCCCTGCAGCAGTCAACGGAAGTTTGCTTCCCCATGTGGAGTCCAATTGATATTGGCGTGACTTTTTTCTCCTCAGCAGGATGATTCCTTCCCCTATCAGAGTGGTTCTTTCTCCTTGACAGGAGGATTATCCCTTCAGCATTTATTTTGCCGACGGGATCGCAGCATTTTACATGATTTCATAGCATTTATCATAAACGCGTAGCATTTCCACCGCGTGGAACATTGTGCCATTGCCGAAGCATATGCATACTAAACATGATCTAGGTTGTTACCGTTCTTGTTTTGCAGGTATTCCCCAACAAAGTCTTCGGCCCAAAATGATTCTTGAATTCTCCAGCGAAGGTGCTTGTTTAAGATGATTCTTAAAATCCCCAGTGAATTCGCCAGAGTTGGTTGCTCAAGTTGATGCTTAGAGTCCCCGGCAGGACGATTCCTGAAATCCCCAGCAAAGTTATTGGTTCAGGATGATTCTTGAAGTCCCCGCAGAGTTATTTGTCCAAGACGATTCTTGATTTCCTCAGCAGAGATGACTCACCCAGAATGATTCCTGGACCCCGAAGCAGAGTTACTTGATAGTTCTCCAGAATCCCCAGCAGGTTTCTGAACAGCGAAGTTGAAACTTCCCTCGAAGACTTGATGATTGAAGTCCAACCGTATTGACGAAGCAGTTCTCTCAACTGATGCGGAGTGCCTGACGGCAGAAGTTGGATATCCCCAATTGGTTCATGATTGACTGAGAATTCTATTCCCGACTTACTGATGAAGTCCGGTTGATGCCCGAAAGTTTTCTTTGAATGGCCGACGGCATGATTAACGTGATTGTTGACCTGATGAGTCCCGAGGAATGATGATGCCTGACGGCATGATCGACCATGTATTACCGGTTACCGTGTGACCAATTCTCCAGCTAGTTGCCGTGTGTCGCTTTCGCGAAAATAAGGTGCCGGCAAAACAGAAGAGTCGCCACCTTTCGTTATTTATCCCTCAGAGCGGGAAAGGAAACGATCGGAAAAACCTAACGAACATGTATAAGACAAGGTCATCGCAACCATTGTCTGGATTCGGGAGTCGGTTACACAAGGGGAAGGTATTAGCACCCCTCACGTCTGTCGTACTCGACGGGATCCACGCTTGTTGTGTTTACTGGACGAGTTGGTTTATCTATCTACCTATCAAGGCTGGTCTGAAAAGCAAAGAAAATGACTCGGCAAAGCGTCGCACTTTATGCCTACGTATTCTCATCAGAGAATGAGAAATCAGAGTCAACGTAGTTCGACCTACTACGGGTTACGGGGAAGGTGGCTCGCCAATACATCAGTATTGTGCCTACGTACTCTCAACAGGCTTGAGAGATCAGAGCTTACGTAGTTCGGGATAATACGGATTACAGGAATTCAGATTCATCTGTTTTAACGAGTAGGGTTAATAAACAGTTCTAGCAGTTTGGCGTACGCAGCTCGACCCTTGGAGACTTAAGCGTTACCGTTTACGGTAGAACTGGGAGTTAACGACACTCTTTTCTTCAGAAAAGCTTCCTTTGAATTATGGGCCCACGGGGCAAAAAGGTTTGAAGTTTGTTTTCTGTCTTTTACGAAAGAAGTGTTTTTTTATTGTGTTTGCAATTTTAATCGCACTAGAGACTATGACCTGAGAGTGAATGCGTCGCATGTCACCCAAAGGGTGTCATACTAAACATCCAGACTGTTGGAAAGAAACTCTCCAACAATCCTTTCTCAGATAGCTTAAGGCTCGTAACGTACGAAAGAAATCATTCATGATTACTGTATCTTAAGCTGTTTTGAGATGAGAAGAGAACAGGCTCAACTACGGGGAGACTATCAAGTCCTAACAGTTGTCATGCCAAGGATTCATCCTATGGTTGAGGTTTGAAACAGGGAACTCCTAGAAGTTATCATGCATAGGTTTCAACCTAAATTTCTATCATCACTTCCTTATCAAAGGAAATGAGAGTCCTATGGGATCATGTCAATGATAAACAGACACAGATAAAGCATCAACTTAAACAGTAAACGGTAAACAACAAACGACTGTAAAATGCATGCAATGCAAGTGAGGGAGGAAATGTGTGTGGGGCAACAGCCTCCACAAGCTCGTCTCAACCTCAAGCCAGATATGAATAACAGTAATCATACAGAAGAAATAACATGCTATCAAGCAAAATACAATAAACTGCAATCATACAGTAAAAATAACATGCTATCAAGCAAACAGAAACCACATGGGCAAGGGAGCAGGGCTCTACCGAATACCCGCAAGCAAAGCCATACAGTAACAATACAAGCAGAGGGGGCAACTCAACCTCTAGTACAATCATGCTCCTAGCTTAAAGTCAGTCTAGATATGGACTTATTCTAATGCATCAAGCAAGTCAAACAAGGCACATCAGCAATACAGCAAAGAAAACAGACAAGAAAGGAAGCAGATCAACAACTCTCTCTCTCTCTCAATTCCAAGCTTCAGCTCTTCTTAACAGCAAACCAGTCTTCAGACCTCCATCACCCTTCAGGACTATCACTCTCCATGACAAGTGTCAATTTGCTTCTAAGGTCTCCATCCACCAAACATAGGTATCATCTTATTCTCTCTTCTCCAAGCTTCAGCTCTTCAGTCAATTCCACCCTCAGGCTTCACTCTTAACTACAAGTATCAACTTGATTCCTTCAGGCTCTCCAATCATCCATGTAAGTATCAACTCACCCTTTATTCCTTAGGCCTCAGCTCTACACTCAATCTCAATTGAATCCTCTTCATAAGTATCAACTTAGTCTTCAAGCTTCAGCTCTCTTTGCTTTACCAGTCTCAACTTGGTCTTCTCCTCCTACAAGCTTCAGCTGCTCAGAGTAATCTTCAACCATTTATAAGTGTCAGCTTCATCCTTCAATTCTCTTCAAGCAAGGAACTCCTCACTCTTCATTCAATCTCCATTGGATCTTCAAGTATCAACTTGTTCTTCTTGCTCTTCAAGTTTCAGCTGCAATGGCAATGCTCAAGGAATCATCCTCTTCCACACTCTTCAATAAAGTCTTCATCTTCACACTCAAGCCCAACATCTTCAAGATACTCAAACCAGAAGAAATCACTTAACTGGATAAGCTAGGATATTAAACTGCTTATTGACCACCAAAGGAGGCCTATAAGGTTTTAACATCAGAAGAATGGTTCCCTCAAAAGTTCTACTTCCTAGGTACCATCACTTATCCCTCCAAAGGAGGGAGGTGAATACCATGGAAGGACTTTTAATCATTGGGAGGAATGGAAGCACAAGATGCTTTCCATGTTTGTGAAAGAAATCATTCTAACTACAAAGCTCTCCCTATGTCCTATCTCCTAATCTTCATCAGACACCTTCAGGCACAAGCAAATCAAAAGCTCCAAGCAACTTCAAGCATCCTCACCTTGTCTTCAACTTGTCTTCAACTTGTCTTCAATCTCAATCAAAGGCAAACCAAGCACAAACCCTAATCTAAGGGAACTAGGGAAGTTAAACTAGTTGGATTAGTCAATTAGGATCACCTAAAACCTAGTACTAAAGTTAGTCCTAACTAAAATACTAGAATCAATTTTAAAATCCTACAAAAATTACTAGGATAACCTAGGTCAATCATGACTCTATCACATTAGTTTCAAAGATCAAATCATCAATTTGGACCTAGAACTAAATCCTACATTACAAGGTATCAACCTAAAAGCCCTAAAAAGGAAGCATCTAAACATCAATCTAGAAGGCACACCTATTTTCATCACAAAAATGTGAGTAAATTACTATGGGATCATACACATCTAACTTAATCACACACACAAAATTAGGCCAAGAATCATCACTATGAGATCAAACAAAATTCTACAAAAATATGCATCAAACATAAACATTTTAATATCAATTAAAATACAAAATTCCAATTAAATCAGAAATTAAATGAAATGAAAATATTTCTTTTCTAAAAAACTATTAGACTCAATCATGATTAATATGCAAAAAGAATGGATTTGATTGGATTAATATTCAATTAGGTATGAATTTTCCAAGAATCATGAATTAAATGAAATTAAAATGAAAATCAAATAAAATAAAGAAGCGCGCGGTGTGAATAGCATTCAGATTCAGTTCAAATTCTGGGTTGGGCTTGCAGGGGGTGTGGATAACACTCAGAATACTAGGCCCAAAGCGCCAACTAAATGGAACGCAACGTTTCATTTGAAATCCTTCACAACTCAGAAATAAAACACAGCCCTTGGATCTTCTCCCAGTCAATGGTCAAAACCTCATCCAATGGTCTTGAGGTCGTCTTCAACCTTTCAAACCTCTGAGCTTCGCGCCCAGCTCCGGCCACTGCCGATGGAGCTCCGGTCGTCTTCCCCAACCCTAGTTCACTCTAGGAGCCTCCAATGCAAATGGTCAAAACATGAAACATACTCCAAATCTTGCCACGAACTCAACCATGCCCATAGTTTTCTCTGAAACTCCAAGAATCAACATCTCCCAATCTCAACCGAAAATGGTGATTCACTTAATTTGTCTCTAATTCCATAATTAACCATCTGAAAACCATCCTAGGCCATTCTACAACTAATCCAACACCCTAATTCAACCTAATTCTGCCTAAATCAAGCTAGGAGAAGAAGGTTACAAACCTGGAAATTCTTGAATAACAGATGCACGAAATCTCCACTTCAAGCTCTCAAATCTTCTAGACACGATCACTGAACCTCCTCCTTGCTTCTGTCTGCAAAAGATTCAATGGAAAATGCTTCAATCTTGAAACACGATGAAGAGTTGCAGGTGCTGAAAATCACTTGCTCCCACACGATCTAGCCACCAATTCTCCTTGGAAATGATCTGGAATCAATCCTTGATACTCAGGGAAGAAGACTCAATCAAGAAAATGGAAGGAAATGGAGGAAATTGATGAAACCGATTTCAATTGCAATCCAAGAAAATTCACTCTCAAACTAAGCTCAATCCTTCAATGATCATCAACCCTTGCCATGGATGCATTATACTCAATATATAGATGGAGTTTGGATGATTTAGAACCCTCTAGATCCTTCCAATGAGATTTTACATATCTCATGTCATGAGATTTTGAATCACTTATCATGCCATGCTCAATTCTGTTTGCAGCTTGAAAACCATCCTATTCTCTTTCAAAATCTCCCCTAGTGACATTTTGGAATGGTTTAGCTTCCCAATTTCCTTGCCCATGCCTCAATTCTAAGTTTTGCAAATGTTGCTTAATATGCAAGTAACCATTTTCCAAAGCAAGTCCATGATTTAGACCTCAAATCAAAAATGTGGCTAAACCATTATTTCTAAAATGTTTTCTAGAGTCAAAATGATATATTACATGCCATGGTTTGGATGTGTAGCTTGAAAATTTCAATTTCCAACTTTGACTTATTTAACTTATGCCTTCGTTTTAGGTCATTTTTACCACTTTGAGCTACAAGCCTTTTCAACATCTCATGACCTCCTTAATAGACTTAAAACATCACTTTAAGCAAGTTTGATGTTGAACATTTTTCCATTTGAAGCTTGGAAATAGGAGTTATGGCCTTATGCTTGAAATGACCTATAATCTCCAAATGACCAAAATGCCCTTGACTTGTCAAAGCCATAACTTGAGTTCTACAAACCCTATCAAGGACTTCTAGTACTCTCTAGAAAGCTAAGAAGATAAGGAACAACATTAATGTTTACCAAAAGTTCATAGGAATCATCCTTCTTGGGCAAAGGTTTGATGCAAGTTAGGTGACTTTCAAGGCCCCAGATTCACATACCTCAGATGACCTGTAACTTGTCAAAGTCATAACTTGAGCTCTACAAATCCTATCAAGGACTTCTAGTACTCAAATTAAAGCTAAGATCAAGATCTACAACATTCATGTTGGGGGAAAGATGAGATGACAATCACATATTGAGCTAAACTGCCTTGAAGATAGGGGTCAAACTAGGGGATTTTACATTGTCGAGCCTTAGAAACCCTAGCTTGAAACTTCTCAAACTCTTCAATCATGATGAGTTGACCTTGGAATCATCCTTATAACATCTCAATATATCAATACATGATCACATGGCTCTTGAATTAGGTCTCAACCTTCTCCAAATCATCAGTTGACTTAGGGTTGACCCAGTCAAACCCTAACTGCACCACTCATGGATGAGGCTTCTTATTCTTGCACAATGACCTGTCTAGGCTTCATGATGGCTTTCAAGACATCTCATAAGCTCTCTCAAGGCTTCAAGTCCACATTCTTGGCTTCAGAATCATCTGAGGAGCTCCCACAACTCTCAAGTTAGGAGGCACACAACTCTTGGTTTCAACCACTCTCTCTGAGGATCTTCTAACTTTTCTGACAAGGATATCAACCCTTGAACACTTGAATAGGCTTCTTAGCTAGCTTCAAAGTTCTTGATTGGTACTCCTACCTCTTGATCTCCTGCATACATGTCAATGAAATGCAAATGATAATGCTAATGTGAATGAAATGAAACATAAGCTAGGTAAAGAAATGTTGGTCAAATTTTGGGGTGCAACAGCTGCCCCTATTCAAACGGCTTGAACCTGACTGGGTGAGAAGCGAATAGCTCTCAAATAATCAAGGTAAAAGACAATTGAATACCAACAAACCCAGAAATTTGCCAACTGCACAAGTACACGGTACTCTAATGGGAACAAATCTTCGGAAACTGAAATGATAGTTGCACGACAACTAGCTGGGGAATGGGTCACACGGTAACCGGTGAAATGCGGTCGATCATGCCGTCAGGCATCAAGGTTCCTCGGGACTCATCAGGTCAATAATCAAGTTAATCATGCCATCAGGCATTCAAAGAAATTCTCGGGCATCAGCCGGATTTCGTCCGTAAGTCGGGAATGGAATTCTCGGTCAATCATGAACCAAATGGGGATACCCGAACTTCTGCCATCAGGCACTCCGCATCCGCTAGGGAGAACTGCTTCGTTAATACGGTGGGACTTCAATTGTTAAGTCTTCGATGGAAGTTTCAACTTCGCTATTTAGAAACCTGCTGGGGATGACGCATCTCTGCTGGGGATTCTGGAGAAATATCAAGTAACTCTGCTCCAAAAATCATTCTGGGGGAATCATCTCTGCTGAGGACATTAAGAATCATCTTGGACAAATAACTCCGCCGGAGACTTCAAGAATCATCTTGAACCAATAACTCTGCTGGAGATTTCAGGAATCATCCTGAGCAAACGCTCTGCCGAGAATTCTGAGCGTCGACTTGAGCAACCAACTCTGGCGACTTCACAGGGGATTTTAAGAATCATCTTAAGCAAACACTTCGCTGGGGGAAGATTCAAGAATCATCTTGAGCAACCATTCTGCGGAGGAACACCTGCAAAACAAGAACGGTAACGCCCTAGCTCATGTCTAGTATGCATATGATCAACAATGGCGTATGTTTCACGCGGTGGCAGTGCTACGCGTTTATGATAAATGCTATGCAATCGTGCAAAATGCTACGGCCCCGTCAGTAAAATAAATGCCGACGAGAGAATCTTCCTGTCAAGGAGAAAGAACCACTCTGGTGGAGGAAGGAATCATCCTGCCGAGGAGAAAAAGGTCACGCCAATCTCGATCGGACTCCGCAAGGGGAAACAAACTTCAGTTGACTGCTGCGGGGGATGAAGCTCTACGAGAACCTGGACCTGCTGAGGAAAGTGATGTCAATCGCATAAATAAACTGCACGGCCTTCACGGCTAACCTTCCTGGAGACAACGACTCCGGCGGGGAAACACAGCATCAACTATTCAACACTCCACTGGGGAAAACCAATCATGGCCTGAGCAGCTTCCAAGGACTCGGCTCTCTTGGGGATCTGCAAACTCGGCTGGGGAAGAAGGAATCATCCTGCTTACAGGGGAGAGTACGACTCTGTGGGGAATCTCAATTCCGATGGAGACTTCAGTCTGGAACTATCAACTGCTGCATACTTCAGCGCATGACTCAGCTGGGGAGATGCCGTTCCTTCAGGATGTACTTGGCTGGGGAGAGAATCTTCTCTGCCTGGGGAGACATATCAATGCTCACGATCTCATGTTCGGACTCTGCGGGGAGAGACTGCTGAACCTTGCTGGAGAAGGAGGAATCATCCTGCTTGGGGATGCGCACGACGCACTGTCTGGAATATGCTACACCTGTAACAACACAAACAAACAGACAAGATGCCCCTCTCAAAGGGACCTATCAAGGTTATTATCTTGCGACAATGTTCGAGTAATTTATTGCTTCAACAATCAGTGGCCTAGGCCAGTAAGTTTATGTATGCGCATTTTATCAAAAACATCGGCGTTCTTTTTCGCAAACAAAACAGATAAATGCTAAACAGGCAAACAGAATTGCTGAATAGTATACATTTTATTGATAACGAACCCCTGAATGGGTAAAAATGTTTTACAACAGATGCAAGCTCCTGGAATGAGGAAGCCGCGCAAAAATAAAACATAAATATACATCAGTATATACAAATGTCGGCAACGAGGCGTAGACGAACACCATGAGTTGATCCCTCTATGACCCACTCGACTTCGATACTTCTCCGACGCTTCAGCTTCAGAAGAGATTGATTCGGATAAACGGCCCTCAGGTCTTCCAAACCACTAAACAATGAAAGTCCATATGCGGAACGCAGTCATTTGCTTTTTCAAATCCCTAACTTTTGCGTGAACCGCCCTTTGCGGGTTTTCAGTTCACCGGGATACCCTTTTTTGCCAAAGTCGCCCATCCGAGTTTTCGACTTTGCGGGTGTACATTTTTTTCAATTTATATCCCTAATTTTTTCCCGAACCTTTTTCCTTTTTTATGGTTCGCCGGGATGCCCCATTTATGCCTAGACTCTCTTTTTACTGTCCAGCGGGTCGCTTTCAAGCAAAGTATTTTTTAACTGCGTCCGCGTTCACCGGGGATGCAAAATCCTCACCATCCATCGTGGATAACAAAAAAGCTCCTCCCGAGAAGACCTTGCTGACGATGTACGAACCTTCATAATTAGGAGTCCACATGCCCCGGTGATCAGAGTATGGAGGAAGAATCTTCTTCAGGACGAGATCACCCGTCTGAAAGCTTCTAGGACGCACCTTCTTATCATAAGCTTTCTTCATTCGGCTTTGGTATAAACGACCATGCGCAATCGATGCTAACCTCTTCTCGTCCATCAGGCTGAGTTGGTTTAGTCGGTTCTTAATCCATTCCGCCTTGTCGAGTTTCACATCAGCCAAAACTCGCAAAGAAGGGATCTCCACTTCTAACGGTAGGACAACTTCCATGCCGTACACTAAGGAGAAAGGAGTTGCCCCGGTTGACGTACGTACCGTTGTACAATAACCGTGCAATGCAAATGGCAGCATCTCGTGCCAATCCTTGTAGGTCACAACCATCTTCTGAACAATCTTCTTTATGTTCTTATTGGCCACTTCAACGGCGCTATTCATCTTCGGCCGGTAAGGAGATGAGTTGTGGTGTTCAATCTTGAAACTCTGGCACAGCTCCTTCATCATCTTGTTATTCAGATTCGAACCATTATCAGTAATGATCCGCTCGGGAACTCCGTAACGAAAGATGATGTCCCTCTTTATGAATTTAGCCACCACCTGCTTGGTCACATTAGCATACGAGGCTGCCTCCACCCACTTGGTGAAGTAGTCGATAGCTACTAGAATGAAGCGATGACCGTTAGATGCAGTGGGCTCGATCTTGCCTATCATGTCGATGCCCCACATGGAGAACGACCACGGGGAGGACATGACATTCAATGGGCACGGCGGCACATGAATCTTATCAGCATAAATCTGGCATTTATGACACCTCTTCGCGAATTTAAAGCAATCCGATTCCATCGTCAGCCAGTAATATCCCGCTCTCAGGATCTTTCTTGTCATAGCATGCCCGCCGGCGTGCGTACCAAATGTGCCTTCATGGACTTCTTCCATGAGCATACTCGCCTCTTTCTCATCTACACATCTGAGTAGCACGAGATCGTGGTTTCTTTTATACAAAACTCCATCAGGATTGAGATAAAAATTTCCAGACAACCTCCTTAGAGTCTTCTTATCCTGGGTTGACGCTCCCGTAGGATACTCCTTAGTCATAAGGAAGGTCTGGATATCATGGAACCATGGCTTGCCATCGGAGGCTTCCTCGATCGCAAAGACGAATGCAGGTCTATCAAGACGAGAAAGGACAATTCTTGGAGCTTCATTCCAAAAATTGACTTTATACATTGAAGCCAACGTGGCTAAGGCATCAGCCATCTGATTTTCTGCTCTGGGCACATGATGGAGTTCCACTCGACCAAAGAACGGAAGTAGCCTTCTGGCATAGTTCATGTACGACACCAAATTTGATTGACGAATCTCCCACTCCCCTTTAATCTGGTTGATCACAAGCGCTGAGTCGCCATATACGTCTAGGTTCTTGATTCTCAAATCAATTGCTTCTTCTAGACCCATGATGCATGCTTCGTACTCCGCTTCGTTATTGGTGACTGGAAAAGTCAATCTCGCAGTGAACGGGATGTGGGATCCGTGGGGAGTCGTGATGATCGCCCCAATGCCACTTCCATAAGAATTAACCGCCCCGTCGAATATCAACTTCCACTGGGATTTCCTATCTGGCCCCTCGTCGGGCAACGGTTCATCGCAATCTTTCGCTTTGAGAAACATGATATCCTCATCAGGGAATTCAAATTTCATCGGCTGGTAATCCTCGATTGGCTGTTCGGCAAGGTAATCAGACAATATGCTTCCCTTGATGGCCTTCTGGGACACGTACTGAATATCATATTCCGTCAACACCATTTGCCATCTGGCAATCCTGCCCGAAAGCGCTTGTTTCTCGAAGACGTACTTGATCGGATCCATCTTCGAAATTAGCATAGTGGTGTGATTGAGCATGTACTGGCGTAAACGTTTGGCAGCCCAGGCTAGTGCACAACACGTCTTTTCCAGCATCGAGTAACGAGATTCACAGTCAATGAACTTTTTACTCAAGTAGTAAATGACATGCTCCTTTCTGCCTGTCTCGTCGTGCTGACCGAGAACACACCCCATACTATTCTCAAGAACTGTCAAGTACATGATTAATGGCCGTCCAGCCACTGGGGGTATCAAGATTGGAGGTTCCTGAAGATACTGCTTTATCTTATCGAATGCCTTCTGGCAATCCTCATTCCAGATAATCGCCTGATCTTTCTTTAAAAGCTTGAACATCGGTTCACACGTGGCCGTCAGCTGAGAAATAAACCTTGCAATGTAGTTTATTCTGCCCAGGAAACCACGAACTTCTTTTTCTGTTTTTTGGCACTGGCATTTCTTGTATTGCTCTTATCTTCGCAGGATCAACCTCGATCCCTCTTTCACTCACGATAAAGCCCAGTAACTTTCTGGACCGTACTCCGAAAGTACACTTGTTAGGATTTAGCCTCAACCTGAACTTCCTAAGCCTCTCAAAAAGCTTCAGCAAATTGACCAGATGTCCCTCCTCCGTTTGGGACTTTGCAATCATGTCATCAACATAGACTTCAATCTCATGATGAATCATGTCATGAAACAAAGTAACCATTGCTCGTTGGTAAGTGGCCCCTGCGTTCTTCAGACCGAAAGGCATTACCTTGTAGCAAAATGTTCCCCAGGGAGTGATAAACGTAGTTTTCTCCATGTCCTCTGGCGCCATCTTGATCTGATTGTAGCCGGAGAAGCCATCCATGAACGAAAACACGGAGAACTGAGTTGTATTGTCGACCAACACATCAATATGAGGCAGCGGGAAATTATCTTTAGGGCTCGCCCTATTCAAATCCCGATAATCGACGCACATTCGTACCTTACCGTCCTTCTTCGGTACAGGCACTATGTTGGCGACCCACGGAGGGTAAGTAGTGACTGCTAAGAATCCAGCACAAGCTGTTTCTGCACTTCTTCTTTGATCTTAACGGCCATATTTGGTCGTGTCCTCCTAAGCTTCTGCTTGACGGGAGGACAATCTTCTCGCAGCGGCAAGTGGTGGACCACGATGTCAGTGTCAAGTCCGGGCATATCTTCGTATGACCAAGCAAAGACGTCACTATACTCTCTCAGCATCTCGACTAATCTCTGCTTGACATCGCTCTGCAATGCGGCCCCTATCATGACGTTTCTGACGAGTTCTTCAGAACCCAAATTCACGATCTCAATCTCCTCTTCATGAGGCAGAATAACTTTCTCTTCTTGTTTCAACAAGCGGGCCAACTCTTCAGGAAGGTCTTCGTCCTCATCAATCTCTTCTTCGGCTTGATAGATCGGGCAATCGAAGTCGAAGTGAGCCGTAGAAGGTCGAGAGTCGATGTCATCTACTATGTGGATCCTGTAATAACAAGGGTTAAGTTTAAAACAAGGATGTGCAGGTTAGCACAAACCCCATTGCCATTTTATTGTTCTTCAAAACAAATAGAAAACAGGAATAACAGAGATCACAATATTTGAATACGAAGAAAAACGCCTTTGATTTATTAACAAAATGCATGTACATAATCCAACAAGGCCCTGACAATAAAACCACTATGCCCCGGGTAGGACATAGGGTTGTACAATGATTGGAAAAAGTAAATCATTACTCTTCGCTTGTCATCTGGGTGATATCCTTGACGGACCAATTGTTGAGGCCCTCGCCTGGCTTGCTTGGCTGGATCCAAGAGTCGAGGTCACAGTCGCTATCTCCGCTATCTTCAGACACCGCGTTGATGCTTTCGAAAATCACTCCGCCACTGGTAAACTGGATCGGCCCCTTACCTCGCGACGCACTGCTAGAAGAAGAAGCTTCAGCTCCAGGAGAATATCCCAACCCAAACTTATCTTGCTTGTTAGGTATCTCCAAAATTCTCCCCCAGCCTGGGGTAGATCCGGCTTGGACAACGGCCCGAGCTTCCTTGAATGAGGAGAGAGTCATCTCTGGCTTTTCCGTGACTACAGGAGCTACGTCCTTCACTTTGACAACTTCGAACACTTGGCATAGAGTCTCATGGATTTCTCCATCCATCTCAACATACTTAAAGGACGACAAATGGCTCACCGTGATGTCTTCCTCGCCACACACGGTCACTATGCTACCTCCGACAGCATACTTGAGTTTCTGGTGCAACGTGGAGGTCACGGCTCCAGCAGCATGGATCCATGGCCGGCCCAAGAGACAGCTGTAGGCAGGCATGATGTCCATGATGTAAAAGATCGCATCGAATGTTTCCGGACCGACATGAATTGGCAGGGTCACCTCCCCGAAAACATGGCGTTTGGTTCCATCGAACGCCTTCACCACCAGATCACTGGGTGTGCAAATCACTCCACGAGTATCCAACTTCATCAATGCCTTCTTCAGAAGAACATTGAGCGACGAACCCGTGTCCACCAACACGTGCGACATAATCGTGCCCCTACACTCTATCGAGATGTGCAGAGCGCTATTGTGGTTCCTCCCCTTCGGCGTCAGCTCTAGGTCAGTGAAACCTAACCCATTTCCAGCATTCACGTGGGCTACGACCTCTTCTAGCTGGTTTACCGATGTTTCCTGCGGTACATATGCGGCGTTCAACACCTTCAGCAGTGCGTTGCGGTGTGCTTCAGAACACAACAACAAATTCAGGATGGAAATCTTCGAGGGCGTCTGATGGAGATGATCCACAATCTTGTAGTCACTATTTTTAATCAACCGCATAAACTCTTCGGCGTCTTTAACGAGTATGTCTTTTTCTGTCCCACGCGGGATCTCCTCAACGACTTTACTTTTATCTTTATCGGCTGCATCAGCCCTGACCGCTTTATCCGCCACGACCTCAGGTGGTGCAAACACTCTTCCGCTGCGAGTAATTCCGCTGATTCCCGCAAGGTTCTCCACAGACGACCCAAACGGTTCTAGCTCCAACTTCTGTCCATTGCAGTAGACTTCAGCCCCATAATGCCACGGGACAGCATTAGTGCTTTCGAACGGTATTGGCCCCGCTTTGGTGATGGTGATCGTGGGCGGTCTGGGTGCAGAAATAGTTATCGTCTGGCGAGGGATGGTGATGGTGGCAACCTTATCATCTTGCTTCAGCACTACCTCTCCCGATCTATTTTCGGCCCTCCGGCTAAACTGTAAGATCCCTTCAGTCATCAGACTTTGAATTCCTTCTATCAACTGTTCACATCCATTAGGACTCGTCGCACAGCCCATACACAGCTCTCTGCAACCTGGAAAGAAACCCCTTTTCATCAGCTTAGCTTTAACGAAGCGAAGCGGCGTCTTCAGATCTCTGACGTTGTTGCACCCTAATTTTTTACCATAAGATTCTGCCTCCTTGTGCTTATTCACCGCTTGTTCTAATTCATTATATGAATGTTTATTATGAGTAACAAATTTATGTAGATACGATGATGTCAAGCACTTCGAGGCGACCGTTGGATTATAAGGATCCAGGGATCTTTCTTTCGTTTGTCTTCTCAAAGGCTTCCCAGAAGTTCCAATACTTGCCCCGAAGAGTTTAAGTTATCAACGCTATTGTTTTGGACATAAAGCATCGGAAGAGTAATGTGTGTCTTTGTCTTCGGGTTTTCTTCAGAACATAGTTCACATACCAGGTTGAATGCGAGTTTGTTTTGGGTATGTCAAGCGGCTTGTGATGAAACAGAGGTACACAAGGGCAGAGTCATTCAAGACAATCCATGAGTTTGAAACTTGCTGTCATTTGAAGTGGGAATTCAAAATCAAGTCGCTTACCTTCAAAGGTCCTAGACTTTACCCATTGGTTATTAAAGGGGGAATAAGGAGATGGTCGAGGGATTTGCGTCAGATTTTAACTTGAAATTAAGGTGCCAGGATTTAGGACTTTTACTCAAAACGAAGCTCGAATCTAAGTCGTCATGGTACTCGGGAGCTTCCAATTTCAAGTTATTGACAAATTCAAGATAAAAATTCAGGGGTGGATTCATGAGATACAAGTTTCTTGTACAAACAGGATGTAAGGAGATTTGTAATGCCGAAAAAATCACTAGCTCAAAATTTAAAGTTCACAAGAACTAATAAGCTACTACAATTCATTTTTGGAGCATCTGCTAGTCCAACATGACAAATACAGGATCATGTGTTTACAACAATCTTTAGATTATCCTTTTACAATCCTAAGTCTTTGGAGATGATCTCATGTCCCGCCGGAGGCAACGAAGCTGACGTGGTAGCTGCCATACCAAGCCCAACAGAAGTTGTCTCAGCTGATACCCAATCCCGCCGCCTTCGAAAAAAGACCGGAGAATTCAAAACTCTTGAGGAATAAAAATCTCTACCAGAAGCAGAACCGCCGGCGCCACCGCATTAACACAACTGAAACGAGCGTCAAGAGAAAACAAGACATTAATGAGGATAACTCAATTGTAAGCATATATTCATGACAGTTTAAAAAGATGGCAGCAAGCAGTCATCTTTGAGCACTTTAAAAACACTTCAGTGTTATGTCAAAACTTAAGAGGAGAGAATCAGACATGCTTTATAATGTTTAAGTATGTTCAAGACCAATAACAAACCCTCACACAAATCCCGCATACCTCTTAACATTATTCCAGACCAGAGAGTCGAGAGAAGATTAAAAAGAGGAGAGAGCCTCCACTTAGAAGAAGGGCATCCATCGAAACACAAGCTCACTTACATCTGCAATGAAACCAGCACAAATCATTTTCGTTAACGCATAAAAATCAAATCTTGCTTGCAAGAATAGAATACAAGTGTCGAGAGGAGATTAACAGTACCAATGCAGCCTGACCTTGTTATTGGCATGCTATACCTCGAAGGCATGTGAAGTCCACACTGCGGGAACGCTAAACACACGTAGCCACCGACCAAAACTGGAATGCTGCACATAAAAGAACACTTGAAGACAATGGATGTAAGTTTTTCGCGTGAGATGGTACCACTACTAGCAGTCTAAATCGGCCGCACATAAAGAACAGCTCAATTTGACTTACATGGAAGCTTGATTGATTTGTTGCGTGTTGATGAGTGAGGCCACCAAAGCTCAACTGATATATCTTGAAAATCAATGGCAAGGCGAGAATCCGCCTACATCAAGCAGAAATCCGCACGAATTGTATGCATTGATGCTGGAGCAGACCACAACTGATGTTTGAAACTCGCCGATAACTCTAAATCACTTCAACAAAGACTATCCTCCCCTTTGCAAGAACCACCTTACGGTTGCAGTAAAGAGAGCGCATCTGCATAAATTGAAATAAATTAGAAGGTACCCCTCTTCTACTGCCATAAGGGAATACGCAAATTTAACGAGTTCATTCCAAATGCTTACAAGAAACGACAAGGAACGAATGACTCAACAGTAACTGCTTGTCTTTGTTGCTGACGTGTTCCCGAAAGACCAAGATCTCGCCGCCGGCACCTCCATGTTCGCCAACTGTAAAAAAAACACCAATGAGTTCACAATTGTTAGCAGTTGAAAAAGAAAATTGAAGAGGCCAAACAGAGATGGAAGAGGCCCTACACCTGTGTTCAAAAGAAACATTCTAACTTATGAAGCAGCTGGCAGAATATCAAACAAAAATCACATCTTTGAACTTGAACTAATCTAGAGACTTTGGTCACACCTCGCAAAACCAAGACGCATCTGATACAGTCACGGGTTCGAAGTTTGGAAACGTATGAACATCATCTGCGCCATGTTGTTGCGATTTGAGCCAAGATAGGTGTCGATCGAGATATTTGAGGTCATGAATGGACGCCCCCCACAGGTTATAACTCTGTTCTGCCATGTTTAGAAAAAACAATGACGTCCTGGTATCAAAGAAACGGAGTTGATAAGACAATAAAATTACACGAGGGTTTTACCAAATTCAATCAAGGTCATTACTCTTTACCTCTTATGAAGCTGAGAGGATTCCCGATTAATACATTCTGGATGTTGAGGATCACTCGAGAATCCTTGACGCACCTTGGAGCACGGGCGTGTTTCAAGGCCCAAGACTGCAAAACCGACCAACACCTTCAGTAATCAATCTCATGCTTCCAGAGTTCAAATTCCTTCTGCTAATCACCACCCAGTGCAAGAACAACCACATAGCGAATTGCGAACAACTTACCTGTGAGAAGCTTCTCAAGGACGTCCTCGAACGACACGTCTTGCTTCTTGACCTTGTCTTGGCTGCCAGTCACCTGTCATCAGTGATCCCAATCTCTTAGGAAAAGCTTCGCGGATGCCCATGTTGACAGTGGAAACTGAAACAAAACGGTACGAAATCTCAGTGTCAATTTCCAAACAGAAAACATATTGCAAACGAATACGGAAAGCAACAGGATGGCATCACTATATTACCAACATCAGACACATTCAATCATTTTAACCACACTGTCAAGGATTCAAAAGCTGCCAACAACTTCAAGCTTCCACAACTCGAACATATTTTCGTAGCCTGCATTCACAATAAAAGATTGAATTATCTTTCAAACTTAAAATATATCTTCCACCAACGTAAACTCAAGCCAGGTCGTTACCACACCAAAGACGTCGCTGCTAGACGGTTGAATCTTCCGAAGTTAAGATGAACGGTGATGAGGTTGCTACGGTTTCTAGTTCACTTCAGCAAATACCGAGTACCGACGGAACAATTTGAGAATAAAACTTCATCAATCTACACATAAAGAGAAGGAAGTTAGAAGTATTGCAATTCAAAAGTATACAAAATACATGAGCCTCTTAGAAAGTCGCTTTGGAAGGACCCTGTTAGGCTTAATAATACCGCCAGATGAGTTGCTTGCTTCCCAAAACGCACTTCAGAAAGCATCCCTTTTTTCATCTTTCCCCATTTAGCTTAACACAAATTCCATAATTGGTGGACCTACAACAAAATCGAGCAGAGTAAGTCAGAAGGAGGCAGGATTCAATTCACAATAAAACCTATTTTAACCCTTTTCGAATAAATCCCAACATGTTTCAGACAAGTTCAAACCAAAAAGGAAAAGGAATAACTTTCATTAACATGGTGTCTCAGTCCAATCAACTATAAAAAGAGAAATCAAGATTCAGAGAAAAGAGACAAAGAAATCGATTCACAAAAATCACACAGAAAAATCCACACAAACAGTCGCGGCTAGAAATCCCCAAACTCCTAAATCCAAAAACCTAAATTTCGTAAATCAAAAAGGTTAAGAGCTTACCTCTCGAGCTCTGCCGCTATCAGCTTCAAAGTGGTCCTCCGTGAAACCCCTGTCGCCGCGAAACAGCTCCAAACGCCATCGCAAGCTCCACCATTCCTCATCGCCCATATCAGCGTGACCCCCGCATAGCCAAAGCTTCGCGAACCCTCAAGTTCGCCGGAAAAGCTTTTCGGAGTCTTTCCGCTTTAACACCGCAGTTGCCTCTCATTTGGTAATTTATTGAGTTCCTTTGTGTAAATCTCTTGACTGTTTGCTTGTTTCAGGTTAAGAAAAGAAGAGATGAGGCGGAAATAGGAGGAGAAGAGAAGATTGAAGGGAAGTCGAAGAGGATGCGGAAGAGGAAGAACGATGGAATTAGGGCTTTGTTCCTAATTTTTTTTGTTTATTTGTTGTAATTATGTACATGCGCACCTACGGTAGTTACCGTACACACACACATCAACCACACACACACCACTTACCACATGATCGCACGATCACAACTGCACCACTTACCTCTCTTTAAGATTTAATTAATCGTCTAGCGTTTCGTCAAAACACAAAATTAATATAATTTCTCTTGAAAACAATTTCACCAAAAAAAATAAATGATAATATAACTTCTAAACAAACTTCTCGTTCGAAATCAATTCAACTCTCCTAAGAATAAAACAAATTAATCACTCCATCACTTAAATCAACTATTTTCTCAACCCACTAAAATCAATCAACATCGAAGATACAACATAGTTATGCACACTCACGACACAATTCACCTCAGCGCTTTCATGCGTGTGTATGGATTTACTTTCCGCAATTTATTTTACAAGTAATTTGCTCTTATCGTAATTTATTTCATCGCATTGCATCCGTCCAAAGGAAAACCCTACACATGATTCAACAATCGTGTGTAGTGCACATCATTTGCATCATTCTCCCATGATCCTTGATCCCATTCAAGTCGATCTTTAGGATAGATCCTACCCCATAGGAAGGACTTTTATCCTTACAACATAGAAACAAAACAATTCAAAACAATAATTATTTAAACACATTAGAGAAAGATGTCAATCATCTTAAGCGAGATATAATCTCCACTCCCACAACAATACAATCAAGCCGTAGGGACTTTGCCTTAAGAGAAATAAAGGCATACTCGTCAAACAATCCGAGTACTTAAGCCCTTTTCTTAAGACGATGCAAAGACTATTTTACTACAACATGTGGCGGTTACATCTCTCTTAAAATGAAGACACATCTCTTCTCCTAAACCCAATCAAACAACTACCCTAAACCCATAGGAACTTTGACCACAGTCAAAGAACTCCTCAAACCCTTTAGGGGAACTACAGATACTCTGATTCCACTCCCGTAAGGATATGTAGGCATAAGATGCGACATCTTATCGAGTATACTTAGAAATAAACCCCCTAGGTCTTTTACCTTAAGCAGATAAACACATAGCAATAAACAATAATAAAACAAGAGGTTCCTGTAGAGTACTACAGAAACTTAGGATGCTAGTACCTTCCCTAAGTTTAACCAACCCCCGAACCTATAACTCTCTAAACCTTGCATTTGCATTGCATTGTGGGAATTTCGATCTTTATCCCTTCCTTTGGACAAATCAAAGTTCGGTTGCAAAAATGAATTAAAGATTCAAACTAATCAGTAGTTTGGTATCCGATTTTCACCGCGACAGACGTCAGTCAACACATCCAAACTCTCGTCTTCAATAATGGTGTTTACTCCACCTCCCCTATGGTTCGGCATAGGGTTCTTCTTGACGTTTGGCACATTATCCGAGAAGTTGATGATCTTAGCGTCCACCATGTCCTGCACCTTGTGCTTGAAGGCTTTGCAGTTCTCTATTGTGTGGCCTGGTGCCCCTGAGTGAAACTCACAAGTTGCATTCGCGTCATAACCTGGCGGCGGCGCCCCTGTCAAGGGAGCCAGCGTTCTCTTCTGGATCAACTGTAGCTGAAGCAAAGTCTGCAAGAGTTGCGCGTACGACATGGGCGGTGTCTCGAGGTGACGGCTCGACAAAGGTGCCCGATTCTGATACTTTATATACCCTTGTTGATTCGGTTGCTGTTGCTGCTGCTGCTGTGGCTGTTGAACTGCCGGGATAGTTATACTGGCCATCTGCTAGTGAGGACCTTTACCCTTCCTTCGAGCGTTGGTCACAACGCTCACTTCTCCTTCCCGTCTTTTGCCACTATAAGGTTTCTTTCCGCCTCCTCCAGCTGAGGATGAATCACCTTGAATTTTCCCGAGTTTGATCCCATTTTCGATGTGCTCACCCGTGATAATGAGATCTGAGAAGGTTCCGGACATACCGCAGACCAACTTCTCATAGTAAACCCCTGGGAGGGTGGCTACGAACATCTGCACGAGCTCACGTTCAACCATCGGCGGCTGAACCCTAGCTGCCAACTCACGCCACCGCTGGGCGTATTCCTTAAACCCTTCATTGTTCCTTTACGACAAATTCTGTAGTTGGACTCGGTTCGGGGCCAAGTCGCTATTGTATTGGTAGTGGTGCACAAATGCTTCAGCAAGGTCCTTCCACGTGCGCACACTGGTAGGCTCCAGACTCATGTACCATTCGAGGGATGGCCCGGACAGACTGTCCTGAAAGAAGTGCATCAGCAACTTCTCGTCCTCAGAATGAGCGGACATTTTTCTGTAATATGATCTCAGGTGGACGCGAGGGCAAGTGGTGCCCTTATAATTTTCAAAGTCAAGTACCTTGAACTTGGGAGGCACCTTGAAATCAGCAATCAATCCCAACTTGGACATATCAACGCCCAGGGTGTTCTAGTTCTCGATATTTCTCATCTTATCCTCGAGTGCCTTGAACCTTAGATGTGCTTCAGCAGTCAGCTCCCCTTCAGCACCTCTCTGAGAGAACACATCGTCCTGACGATCCTCTAGCCATGGCTGAGGCCCAAACAGATTCCCAACACCGGCATTGCCGTTGCCCAGCCCAACATTGACATTAGCTTCCAGACTCCCATTACCGACGCCCGTCGTATCGAGTCCCATGTTGGCCATCACATTGCCGTTGGCACTGCCGTTTCCCCCGGTCACAGGAACACCATTCTGTGGAGTTTTAACTGGTGGAGGAGTAGGCACAGTCCCACCATGGAGTACGCCATTGCTATCGACCCTTGAAATCAGGGGCTGAACCAAGGTTCTGAGCTGATCCTGGCCATTAGCGACCGCTTGCATGAGCTCCATGAAGCGATCCATTCTTTCGCGGAGTTCCTGAACATCAGTTTGCACTTGCTCCATGATTCTGGTTCGATTTGCTCTGGTCGGATAGCGGTGGATTGGTCTTTGATCAATCCTGGAACAACCTGAAACAACCTGGAAACACAAAAGGGTTAGGAAAAACGACAAAGTGCTAGTTATGCAAATGCTTCATGCAAATGCAAACGTGTGTCTGTGTGTTAGGGAGATTTCCCCCGATCTTAGTGCCTGAGTGCTAGTGCTGATAGTAAGAAGTCTGAGTCCAGTCATGGAAATAACAATCTCATATATAAAGAAAGCCCATCAAGGCAGTACACAACATCAGCGAGTACAAGCAGAATCAATAGCATGACCCCATCCAACAAGCCTGGTGATGGTCAGCCTACAGCAACGATCAAAACAAAAGGAATACAAATAGTCAAGCACGGCCACGGGCGCGAAACTCTTCTAACAACTCCTTCGTTTCTGGATGATCAGGCCGAGTGAGCAACCCCTCGACGAGTAACTCTCTCTTCCTAATGGTGTACTGAAGTCCTTCGACCGAATCTTCCCATGCTCCTTCGCCAAAACAATCTTCTAACTTCCGCTTCTTGGATTCAAACATCAGTTTGTGCTCCTTCAGGTTAGCAAGAGCCCTGTTGAGCTGGCCTTCGGCGGCGTATCTGCGAGCGGTTTCTTCATCAAACCTCTTCTCACTAGCCTTCACCTGGGCTTCCAGCTTGGAGATCTGTAGCATCAGCTTATCCTCCCGCTCTTTCCTGGTGGCTAGGGAGGCCTTCCAGTGCTGGTTGAACTTGGATATCCTCCGATACGCTTCGTCCAAGTGCTGCTTCTTCGTAGCCAGTACGTCATTGACAGCTTTGAAGTCCTGACCCATGCGCTCACACTCGGCTATCTGCTTGGTCAAATCTGTCCCCAGCTGGTTCACCAGCTCTGTCTATCTCTTGAAGGAATGAACGGCTTCGTTTCTCTCGCTTTTGAGCTGGGCCAATTCTTTCTCCAGTTCTTTGTTTACCCTCTTCAATTCATCTCGCTCAGCTAACACCTGATTATGCTGCTGAATGGGCACGGCAGTAGGATCTTCAATCATTGGAGGGCTTTCCGGCTTGGCATGTGGAAACGGCATCCCTATAGCATCTGCTCTGGCTCTGATCCACGTCACATACGGAGGGTAGGCCTGACTATTGCTTCTCCCCAGCAATGGTTTTCCCCTCTTACTGATACCATTCCAAGCGCGCTGAAGCTTAGATAACATATCCCCTTCTAGAAGACCAATGAGGTACAAAGATTCCTGTACCTCTTCATCCTTCGGCAGAGCTCTCAAAGCATAACCAAACTGTCGGACCAGCAGAGACAGATTATAGTTGATACAGCCCTTCCTGCCTATCAAAGGCACGTTCGGAAACCCGCTGCAGCTGAAGATAATCTCGGTACCCAACCTATCTCTATCAAACCAGTCAATATCCTCTGCAGATAGACTCATCAAACGCTCGGACCACTCAGCTGTGGCTGCAGACGAAGCAAAGGGACCCCCCCTTGGGTAGATGACTATCAAGCCATTTATAAAGCAGGGGCACACAGCACGAGACATTCTTGCCCCTTCTGTTCTCGTTTTTGTAGTGGATGGAATGGTAGACATCTCCTATCAAGGTAGGGACTGGATTCCCTAAAGCAAAGATGTGGAAGGCGTCGAAGTCTACAAAGTCGGGCATGTTGGGGAACAAAATAATGCCATATATGCACAAAGCGAGGATGGCGTTGAACACGACCCAACATCCGTCTTTGGCGCACTGCTGAGCCTTTCCCACTAAAAACTGCAAGGAGAACCCGGGAACCTTGTTCCAACTAGACAATACCAACTCGGAGGCATCCAGATGAAGTGAAGGAGCTAGACTAGCCAGATCAGGCTCAACATCCATATGCACAAAAGGCATCTGCCTCTTGATAGGCACACCTAACAAATCAGCATATTCCTCTAGTGTGGGCGCGAGAACAAAATCCTGGAAAGTAAAGCATCTCAACGGAGGATCGTAGAACTGCAGCAGAGCGTGTAACCCGTTCAACTCAAACACAGAGGGTTTCCGAACCAAACTGAGCAATTTGCCGTAAGATTTTCTGAACTCATCTCTCACAGAATCATCTGCTAAAGCAATCAAACCAGTCAGCTGAACCACATCAGGGGCAGGGAGCTTGTAAGCCACAGTCTTTCTCAGAGAACCCATAACAATACAATGGGAGGCAAGAAATCCTGGATCGGGGGAAACGGTACCTGCAACACAGACACACGTTAATGAAATGCCAATGGGTATGCAAAGCAATGTAAAATGTAATCATGCAGCAGGAGATCAAGGCGACTGTGCTGCGAAGATTCTGTATCAACAAAACCATGATGTTGCTCTGTCAAGAACAACTACTATCTCTGATAAGAAGAAAACCCCGGTATCGGACCACAAATCTGCTCTGTCAAGAACAAACATCTGATACATGACCTCTGATACAGGACCAAAACCCTGCTCTGTCAAGAACACACATCTGATAATAAGGACCTCTGATACAAGACCATAAATCTGCTCTGTCAAGAACACATATACCTGCTGATGAGAACCTCTGATACCAACAAAACTGATTCACTATCAGGAAAACCAGGTAGTCTGAAGGTCAAGGTCTCCTGCAACAAACCCAACCCTGCTCACAGGTATGAACCTAAACTGACTCAAGTTCGGCATCTTATGCGGTCATCAGCGTCACAGACATTCAAGAGAGGTGATACGATACCCAGAAGGTGTGGCATCACCAGCTCATGAAGCGGCCTCACTCGGCTGAATCCCAAATGATCGGTCCCCAGAGTCGACAATCCTCCAAACCAACAACCCCCTCAACCCAAAGGGTTGAAAAAGAAGTCAACCGGGAGAACCTCGTCTGAGCGTGGATTTCATGAGACACTAGTGCCTGCCAAGCAAGCACGCGCCCACTAATTTCCGCAACTAATGTTATGTACACTCAAGCCTGGGTCTGGCTTCTCACTCATCAGAATACCCCTCCCACAACAGCACAGATAATCATATTATACTGAAAATAAAGTGCGAGAAATTAAATGCGATAAATAAACATAACCCAACAAGTAATCATACAAGCGCTAGGATTGACTCTCGAAGGGGGCGTCGGATCCCCAAACTGACTCGCATATGGGACGTTGGATCCCAGGAAACTATCAAGTGTCCCCAGCAGAGTCGCCAGCTGTCGCTTCCGCGAAAATAAGGTGCCGGCAAAACAGAAGAGTCTCCACCTTTCGTTATTTATCCCTCAGAGCGGGAAAGGAAACGATCGGAAAAACCTGACGAACAGGTATAAGACAAGGTCATCGCAACCATTGTTTGGGTTCGGGAGTCGGTTACGCAAGGGGAAGGTATTAGCACCCCTCACGTCCATCGTACTCGACGGGATCCACGCTTGTTGTGTTTACTGGACGAGTTGGTTTATCTATCTACCTATCAAGGCTGGTCTGAAAAGCAAAGAAAATGACTCGGCAAAGCGTCACACTTTATGCCTACGTATTCTCATCAGAGAATGAGAAATCAGAGTCAACGTAGTTCGACCTACTACGGGTTACGGGGAAGGTGGCTCGCCAATACATCAGTATTGTGCCTACGTACTCTCAACAGGCTTGAGAGATCAGAGCTTACGTAGTTCGGGATAATACGGATTACGGGAATTCAGATTCATCTGTTTTATCGAGTAGGGTTAACAAACAGTTCTAGCAGTTTGGCGTACGCAGCTCGACCCTTGGAGACTTAAGCGTTACCGTTTGCGGTAGAACTGGGAGTTAACGACACTCTTTTCTTCAGAAAAGCTTCCTTTGAATTATGGGCCCACGGGGCAAAAAAGTTTGAAGTTTGTTTTCTGTCTTTTACGAAAGAAGTGTTTTTTTATTGTGTTTGCAATTTCAATCGCACTAGAGACTATGACCTGAGAGTGAATGCGTCGCATGTCACCCAAAGGGTGCCATACTAAACATCCAGACTGTTGGAAAGAAACTCTCCAACAATCCTTTCTCAGATAGCTTAAGGCTCGTAACGTACGAAAGAAATCATTCATGATTACTGTATCTTAAGCTGTTTTGAGATGAGAAGAGAACAGGCTCAACTACAGGGAGACTATCAAGTCCTAACAGTTGTCATGCCAAGGATTCATCCTATGGTTGAGGTTTGAAACAGGGAACTTCTAGAAGTTATCATGCATAGGTTTCAACCTAAAGTTCTATCATCACTTCCTTATCAAAGGAAATGAGAGTCCTATGGGATCATGTCAATGATAAACAGACACAGATAAAGCATCAGCTTAAACAGTAAATGGTAAACAGTAAACGACTGTAAAATGCATGCAATGCAAGTGAGGGAGGAAATGTGTGTGGGGCAGCAGCCTCCACAAGCTCGTCTCAACCTCAAGCCAGATATGAATAACAGTAATCATACAAAATAAATAACATGCTATCAAGCAAAATACAATAAACTGCAATCATACAGTAAAAATAACATGCTATCAAGCAAACAGAAACCACATGGGCAAGGGTGCAGGGCTCTACCGAATACCCGCAAGCAAAGTCATACAGTAACAATACAAGCAGAGGGAGCAACTCAACCTCTAGTGCAATCATGCTCCTAGCTTAAAGTCAGTCTAGATATGGACTTATTCTAATGCATCAAGCAAGTCAAACAAGGCACATCAGCAATACAACAAAGAAAACAGACAAGAAAGGAAGCAGATCAACAACTCTCTCTCTCTCTCTCTCTCAATTCCAAGCTTCAGCTCTTCTTAACAGCAAACCAGTCTTCAGACCTCCATCACCCTTCAGGACTATCACTCTCCATGACAAGTGTCAATTTGCTTCTAAGGTCTCCATCCACCAAACATAGGTATCAGCTTATTCTCTCTTCTCCAAGCTTCAGCTCTTCGGTCAATTCCACCCTCAGGCTTCACTCTTAACTACAAGTATCAACTTGATTCCTTCAAGCTCTCCAATCATCCATGTAAGTATCAACTCACCCTTTATTCCTTAGGCCTCAGCTCTACACTCAATCTCAATTGAATCCTCTTCATAAGTATCAACTTAGTCTTCAAGCTTCAGCTCTCTTTGCTTTACCAGTCTCAACTTGGTCTTCTCCTCCTACAAGCTTCAACTGCTCAGAGTAATATTCAACCATTTAGAAGTGTCAGCTTCATCCTTCAATTCTCTTCAAGCAAGGAACTCTTCACTCTTCATTCAATCTCCATTGGATCTTCAAGTATCAACTTGTTCTTCTTGCTCTTCAAGCTTCAGCTGCAATGGCAATGCTCAAGGAATCATCCTCTTCCACACTCTTCAATGAAGTCTTCATCTTCACACTCAAGCCCAACATCTTCAAGATACTCAAACCAGAAGAAATCACTTAACTGGATAAGCTAGGATATTAAACTGCTTATTGACCACCAAAGGAGGCCTATAAGGTTTTAACATCAGAAGAATGGTTCCCTCAAAAGTTCTACTTCCTAGGTACCATCACTTATCCCTCCAAAGGAGGGAGGTGAATACCATGGAAGGACTTTTAATCATTGGGAGGAATGGAAGCACAAGATGCTTTCCATGTTTGTGAAAGAAATCATTCTAACTACAAAGCTCTCCCTATGTCCTATCTCCTAATCTTCATCAGACACCTTCAGGCACAAGCAAATCAAAAGCTCCAAGCAACTTCAAGCATCCTCACCTTGTCTTCAACTTGTCTTCAATCTCAATCAAAGGAAAACCAAGCACAAACCCTAATCTAAGGGAACTAGGGAAGTTAAACTAGTTGGATTAGTCAATTAGGATCACCTAAAACCTAGTACTAAAGTTAGTCCTAACTAAAATACTAGAATCAATTGTAAAATCCTACAAAAATTACTAGGGGAACCTAGGTCAATCATGACTCTATCACATTAGTTTCAAAGATCAAATCATCAATTTGGACCTAGAACTAAATCCTACATTACAAGGTATCAACCTAAAAACCCTAAAAAGGAAGCATGTAAACATCAATCTAGAAGGCACACCTATTTTCATCACAAAAATGTGAGAAAATTACTATGGGATCATACACATCTAACCTAATCACACACAAAAAATTAGGCCAAGAATCATCACTATGAGATCAAACAAAATTCTACAAAAATATGCATCAAACATAAACATTTTAATATCAATTAAAATACAAAATTCCAATTAAATCAGAAATTAAATGAAATGAAAATATTTCTTTTCTAAAATATAGTAGACTCAATCATGATTAATATGCAAAAAGAATGGATTTGATTGGATTAATATTCAATTAGTTATGAATTTTCCAAGAATCATGAATTAAATGAAATTAAAATGAAAATCAAATAAAATAAAGAAGCGCGCGGTGTGAATAGCATTCAGATTTAGTTCAAATTCTGGGTTGGGCTTGCAGGGGGTGTGGATAACACTCAGAATACTAGGCCCAAAGCGCCAACTAAATGGAACGCAGCGTTTCATTTGAAATCCTTCACAACTCAGAAATAAAACACAGCCCTTGGATCTTCTCCCAGTCAATGGTCAAAACCTCATCCAATGGTCTTGAGGTCGTCTTCAACCTTTCAAACCTCTGAGCTTCGCGCCCAGCTCCGGCCACCGCCGATGGAGCTCCGGTCGTCTTCCCCAACCCTAGTTCATTCTAGGAGCCTCCAATGCAAATGGTCAAAACATGAAACATACTCCAAATCTTGCCACGAACTCAACCATGCTCATAGTTTCCTCTGAAACTCCAAGAATCAACATCTCCCAATCTCAACCGAAAATGGTGATTCACTTAATTTGTCTCTAATTCCACAATTAACCATCTGAAAACCATCCTAGGCCATTCTACAACTACTCCAACACCCTAATTCAACCTAATTCTGCCTAAATCAAGCTAGGAGAAGAAGGTTACAAACCTGGAAATTCTTGAATAACAGATGCACGAAATCTCCACTTCAAGCTCTCAAATCTTCTGGACACGACCACTGAACCTCCTCCTTGCTTCTGTATGCAAAAGATTCAATGGAAAGTGCTTCAATCTTGAAACACGGTGAAGAGTTGTAGGTGCTGAAAATCACTTGCTCCCACACGATCTAACCACCAATTCTCCTTGGAAATGATCTAGAATCAATCCTTGATACTCAGGGAAGAAGACTCAATCAAGAAAATGGAAGGAAATGGAGGAAATTGATGAAACCGATTTCAATTGCAATCCAAGAAAATTCACTCTCAAACTAGGCTCAATCCTTCAATGATCACCAACCCTTGCCATGGATGCATTATACTCAATATATAGATGGAGTTTGGATGATCTAGAACCCTCTAGATCCTTCCAATGAGATTTTACATATCTCATGTCATGAGATTTTGAATCACTTATCATGCCATGCTCAATTCTGTTTGCAGCCTGAAAACCATCCTATTATCTTTCAAAATCTCCCCTAGTGACATTTTGGAATGGTTTAGCTTGCCAAGTTCCTTGCCCATGCCTCAATTCTAAGTTTTGCAAATGTTGCTTAATATGCAAGTAACCCTTTTCCAAAGCAAGTCCATGATTTAGACCTCAAATCAAAAATGTGGCTAAACCATTGTTTCTAAAATGTTTTCTAGAGTCAAAATGATATATTACATGCCATGGTTTGGATGTGTAGCTTGAAAATTTCAATTTCCAACTTTGACTTATTTAACTTATGCCTTCGTTTTAGGTCATTTTTACCACTTTGAGCTACAAGCATTTTCAAAATCTCATGACCTCCTTAATAGCCTTAAAACATCATTTTAAGCAAGTTTGATGTTGAACATTTTTCCATTTGAAGCTTGGAAATAGGAGTTATGACCTTATGCTTGAAATGACCTATAATCTCCAAATGACCAAAATGCCCTTGACTTGTCAAAGCCATAACTTGAGTTCTACAAACCCTATCAAGGACTTATAGTACTATCTAGAAAGCTAAGAAGATAAGGAACAACATTCATGTTGACCAAAAGTTCATAGGAATCATCCTTCTTGGGAAAAAGTTTGATGCAAGTTGGGTGACTTTCAAGGCCCCAGATTCACATACCTCAGATGACCTGTAACTTGTCAAAGTCATAACTTGAGCTCTACAAATCCTATAAAGGACTTATAGTACTCAAATTAAAGCTAAGATCAAGCTCTACAACATTCATGTTGGGGGCAAGATGAGATGACAATCACATCTTGAGCTAAACTGCCTTGAAGATAGGGGTCAAACTAGGGGATTTTACACTGTCGAGCCTTAGAAACCCTAGCTTGAAACTTCTCAAACTCTTCAATCATGATGAGTTGACCTTGGAATCATCCTTATAACATCTCAATATATCAATCCATGATCACATGGCTCTTGAATTAGGTCTCAACCTTCTCCAAATCATCAGTTGACTTAGGGTTGACCCAGTCAAACCCTAACTGCACCACTCATGGCTGAGGCTTCTTATTCTTGCACAATGACCTGTCTAGGCTTCATGATGGCTTTCAAGACATCTCATAAGCTCTCTCAAGGCTTTAAGTCCACATTCTTGGCTTCAGAATCATCTGAGGAGCTCCCACAACTCTCAAGTTAGGAGGCACACAACTCTTGGTTTCAACCACTCTCTCTGAGGATCTTCTAACTTCTCTGACAAGGATATCAACCCTTGGACACTTGAATAGGCTTCTTAGCTAGCTTCAAAGTTCTTGATTGGTACTCCTACCTCTTGATCTCCTGCATACATGTCAATGAAATGCAAATGATAATGCTAATGTGAATGAAATGAAACATAAGCTAGGTAAAGAAATGTTGGTCAAATTTTGGGGTGCAACACCGTGCAGCTAGTATTTCAGTTTTCGAAGATTTGTTCCCATCAGAGTACCGTGTACCTGTGCAGTTGGCAAATTTCCGGGTTGTCGGTATTCAACCGTCTCGCACCTTGATTGGTTGAGAGCCGTTCGCTTCTCACCCAGTCAGGTTCAAGCCGTTTGAATAGGGGCAGCTGTTGCACCCCAAAATTTGACCAGCATTCTCTACCTAGCTTATGTTTCATTTCATTCACATTAGCATTATCATTGGCATTTCATTGACATGTATGCAGGAGATCAAGATTTACACAAGACTATGAAGCTAGCCAAGAAGGTTATTCAAGTGTTCAAGGGTTGGTATCCTTGTCAGAGAAGTCAGAAGATTCTCAGAGAGAGTGGTTGAAACCAAGGTTATGTGCCTCCTAACTTGAGAGTTGTGGAAAGACCTCAGATGATTCTGAAGCCATGAATGTAGACTTGAAGCCTTGAGATAGCTTATGAGATGTCTTTAAAGCCATCATGAAACCTAGACAGATCATTGGGCAAGATCAAAGAGCCTCAGCCATGAGTGGTGTAATTAGGGTTTGACTGGGTCAACCCTAGGTCAACTGATGATTTGAATAAGGTTGAGACCTAATTCAAAGGCCATGTGATCATGGATTGATGCATTGAGATGCTATAAGGATGATTTCAAGGTTAAATCCTCATGATTGAAGAGTTTGAGAAGTTTCAAGCTAGGGTTTCTAAGGCTTGACAGTGTAAAATCCCCTAGTTTGACCCCTATCTTCAAGGCAGTTTAGCTCAAGATGTGATTGTCATCTCATCTTACCCCAAACATGAATGTTGTAGAGCTTGCTCTTAGCTTTAATTTGAGTACTATAAGTCCTTGATAGGATTTGTATAACTCAAGTTATGACTTTGACAAGTTACAGGTCATTTGAGGTATGTGAATCTGGGGCCTTGAAAGTCACCCAACTTGCCTCCAACGTTTGCCCAAGAAGGATGCTTCCTATGGACTTTTGGTCAACATGAATGTTGTTCCTTATCTTTTTAGCTTTCTAGAGAGTATGAGAAGTCCTTGATAGGATTTGTAGAACTCAACTTATGGCTTTGACAAGTTAAGGGCATTTTGGTCATTTGGAGATTATAGGTCATTTCAAGCATAAAGCCATAACTCCTATTTCCAAGCTTCAAATGGAAAAATCTTCAACATCAAACTTGTTTAAAATGATGTTTTAAGGCTAGTAAGGAGGTCATGAGATGTTGAGAAGGCTTGTAGCTCAAAGTTGCAAAAATGACCTAAAATAAGGACATAAGTTAAATAAGTCAAAGTTGGAAATTGATATTTTCAACCTACACATCCAAACCATGGCATGTAATATATCATTTTGACTCTAGAAAACATTTTAAAGACAATGGTTTAGCCACATTTTTGATTTGAGGTCTAAATCATGTACTTGCTTTGAAAAACACTTGCTTGCATATTAAGTAACATATGCATAACTCAAAATTAAGGCATGAACAAGGAACTTGACAAGCTAAACACCTCTAATAACTCACTAGGGGAGAAATTAAGAGTGAATGAGATGAATTCCAAGTTGTTTGCAAGGGTTGTACATGTCATCATAAGTGATTCAAAATCTCATGACATGAAAAGTGTAAAATCTCATTGGAAGGATCTAGAGGGTTCTAGATCATCCAAACTCCATCTATATATTGAGTAGAATGAATCCATGGCAGAGGTTGGTGATCATTGAAGGTTTGAGCTTAGTTTGAGATTGAGTTTTCATAGCTTGCAAGTGCAATCGGTTTCATCAAATTCCTCCATTTCCTTCCATTTTCTTGATTGATTCTTCTTCCATGAGTATCAAGGATTGATTCCAGATCATTTCCAAGAAGAATTGGTGGCTAGATCGTGTGGGAACAAGTGATTTTCAGCACCTGCAACTCTTCATCATGTTTCAAGATTGAAGCACTTTCCATTGAATCTTTTGCATACAGAAGCAAGGAGGAAGTTCAGTGATCGTGTCCAGAAGATTTGAGAGCTTGAAGTGAAGATTTCGTGCATCTGTTATTCAAGAATTTACAGGTTTGTAACCTTCTTCCTATAGCATGATTTAGGCAGAATTAGGTTGAATTAAGGGGCTAGATTAGTTGTAGAATGGTCTAGGATGGATTTCAGATGGTTAATTGATGAATTAGAGACAAAATAGGAAGATCACCATTTTCGGTTGAGATTGAGAGATGATGATTCTTGGGGTTTCAGAAGAAACTAATGGTATGGTTGAGTTCGTGGCAAGATTTGGAGTGTGTTTCATGTTTTGACCTCTTGGATTGGAGGCCTTTAGGAAGAACTAGGGTTGAAAGGGGTGATCGGAGCTCCATCGGCGGTGGCCGGAGCTGGGCGCGAAGCTCAGAGGTTTGAAAGGTAGGAGATGAAGTTCTCACCATTGGATGATGGATTGACCATTGACTGGAAGAAGATCCAAGGGCCACGTTTTAATTCTGACTTGTGAAGGATTTCTAAAGGAAACGTTGTGTTTCATTAATTCAGGCGTTTTGGGCTTAGTGAATAAGTGTTATCCACACCCCCCAGCAAGCCCAACCCATGTTTTGAACTGAATCTGATTGCTTTTTACACCGCGCTCTTCATTATTTTTATTTGATTTTCATTTAATTTCCATTTAATTCATGATTCTTGAAACATTCATAACTAATTGAATATTAATCCAATTCAACCCATTCTTTTTGCATATTACTCATGATTGAGTCTAGTATTTTTTAGAGAAAAAATATTTTCATTTCATATAATTTCTGATTTAATTGGGATTTTGTATTTTAATTGATATTAAAATGTTTATGTTTGATGCATATTTTTGTAGAATTTTGTTTGATCTCATGGTGATGATTCTTGGCCTAATTTTTTGTGTGTGATTAGGTTAGACATGTATGATCCCATAGTAATTTTCTCACATTTTTGTGATGAAAATAGGTATGCCTTCTAGATTGATACTTAGATGCTTCCTTTTTAGGGTTTTAGGTTGATACCTTAGAATGTAGGATTTAGTTCTAGGTCCAAATTGATGATTTGATCTTTGAAACTAATGTGATAGAGTCATGATTGACCTAGGTTCCCATAGTAATTTTTGTAGGATTTTTCAATTGATTTTAGTATTTTAGTTAGGACTAACTTTAGTACTAGGTTTTAGGTGATCCTAATTTACTAATTCAACTAGTTTAATTTCTCTAGTTCCCCTAGATTAGGGTTTGTGCTTGGTTTGCCTTTGGTTGAGATTGAAGACAAGTTGAAGATGAGCTGAGGATGCTTGAAGTTGCTTGAAGTTGCTTGGAGCTTTGGAATTGCTTGTGCCTGAAGGTGTCTGATGAAGATTAGGATATAGGACATAGGGAGAGCCTTGTAGTTAGAATAATTTCTTTCACAAACATGGAAAGCATCTTGTGCTTCCATTCTTCCCAATGACTAAAATTCCTTCTCAGGCATTCACATCCCTCCTTTGGAAGGATGAGTGGCTTTATCTGGGAAGTAGAACTTTGAGGGAACCAGTCTCTCATAATGATGAATCCTTACAGGCTTCCTTTGGTTGTCAGTAAGCTGTTTATCATTTCCACTTATCATGTTCAAACAATTGTCTTCTGGGCTGAGTATCTTGAAAGATGTTGGGCTTGAGTTTGAAGATGAAGACTTCACTGAAGAGTGTGGAAGAAGATGATTCCTTGAGCATTGTCACTGCAGCTGAAGCTTGAAGAGCAAGAAAAGCAAGTTGATACTTGAAGACCCAATGGAGATTGAATGAAGAGTGAGGAGTTCCTTGCTTGAATAAGAATTGAAGGATGAAGTTGACACTTCCAGGTGATTAAAGGCTACTCTGAGAAGCTGAAGCTTGGAGGACCAATTTGACACTGGTGAAGCAAAGAGAGCTGAAGCTTGAAGACTAAGTTGATACTTATGAAGAGTATTCAATTGAGATTGAGTGTGAAGCTGAAGCTTGGAGAAGAGAGAATAAGTGGACATTTATGTTTGATAGGTGGAAACCTTGGGGGAACAAATTGATATTTGTCATGAAAGATGATAGCCTTGAAGGGTGATGGAAGTCTGAAGATTGGGTTGCTGTCAGAAGAGCTGAAGCTTGGAATTGAGAGAGTTGTTGATCTGCTTTCCTGTCTGTTTCTTTTCTGTGCTGATGTGCCTTGTTTGACTTGCTTGATGCATTAAAATAAGTCCATGACTAGACTAACTTTAATCTAGGAGCATGATTGCACTAGAGGTTGAGTGGTTCCCTCTGCTTGTATTGTTACTGTATGGCTTTGCTTGCGGGTATTCGGTAGAGCCCTGCTCCCTTGCCCATGTGGTTTATTTTGCTTGATAGCATGTTATTCCTACTGTATGATTGCAGTTTACTGTATTTTGCTTGATAGCATGTTTTATTTCTTCAGTATGATTATTGTTATTCATATCTGGCTTGAGGTTGAGATGAGCTTGTGGAGGCTGCTGCCCCACACACATTTCCTCCCTCACTTGCATTCCATGCATTTTACAGTCGTTTATTGTTTACTATTTAAGCTGATGCTTTATCTGTTTCTGTGTATCATTGACATGATCCCCTAGGAATCTCACTTCCTTTGATAAGGGAGTGATGATAGAACTTTAGGTTGAAACCTATGCATGATAACTTCTAGGAGTTCCCTGTTTCAAACCTCAACTATAGGATGAATCCCTGGCATGACAACAGTAGGACTTGACAGTCTCCCTTTAGTTGAGCCAGTTCTCTCTTCTCATCTCAAAACAGCATAAGATACAGTAATCATGAATGATTTCTTTCGTACGTTACGAGCCTTAAGCTATCTGAGAAAGGATTGTTGAAGAGCTTCTTTTCAACAGTCCGGATGTTTAGTATGGCACCCTTTGGGTGACATGCGACGCATTCACTCTCAGATCATAGTCTTTAGTGCGATTGAAATTGCAAACACAATAAAAAAAACACTTCTTTCGTAAAAGACAGAAAACAAACTTCAAACCTTTTTGCCCCGTGGGCCCATAATTCAAAGGAAGCTTTTCTGAAGAAAAGAGTGTCGTTAAACTTCAGCGCCAACGCAAACAGGCTTTGTCCCTAACTGCTGGAACTGCTGTTTAACCCTACTCGATAAAACAGATGAATCTGAACCCCCGTAATCCGTAGTAACCCGAACTACGTAAGCTCTGATCTCTCATACTAGTTGAGAGTACATAGGCACAATACTGACGTATTGGCGAGCCACCTTCCCCATAACCCGTAGTAGGTCGAACTATGTTGACTCTGATTTCTCATTCTCTGATGAGAATACGTAGGCATAAAGCGCGACGCTTTGCCGAGTCATTTTCTTTTCTTTGTAAGACAGCCTTGATAGGTAGATAGATAAACCAACTCGTCCCGTAAACACAACAAGCGTGGATCCCATCGAGTACGATGGACGTGAGGGGTGCTAACACCTTCCCCTTGCGTAACCGACTCCCGAACCCAGACAACGGTTGCGATGACCTTGTCTTATACCTTTTTCGTCAGGTTTTTCCGATCGTTTCCTTTCCCGCTCCGAGGGATAAATAAAGAAAGGTGGCGACTCTTCTGTTCAGCCGGCACCTTATTTTCGCGGAAGCGACAATGTGATGTCCTTTTGTTTTGAGTTTGTGATGATTTTTGAAGCATAAACACACTTGATATCATGATTTAAGTTTGTGTATGAAGCCCATTCCATTTGTTTATACTTATACCATGACTTGGCTTTCGATTTGCATTTCTTCCATTTCCTTGCCAGCACCCGCATTGTGCTCCATTGGTTTGTGTTGTGTTTATGAACACCAAGGGCGTGGGTTCAATCCCCACCCATGCCACTTTTTTATGTGCTTGTTATTTTATTTTCATAAAAAACAATCAAACTTCAAATATTCATAACTTATTCATCGTTCATTATTTTCAACCCGTTCTTTTTGCATTTTTTTCATTGTGATGTCTAGTTGTATTAAATGGATTGTAATCTCATAGTTGCTTGTTTTTACAATGCTTTTTGCCTGCTTGTTAGTATATTCGTTCTTAGGTTGTTACCTTACGTCTCGATTAAAATTCCCTTCATACCATGCTTATTTTATCTTGTGAGATTTATTGGTATTTGATTTCTTTATGTTTGTTAACATGTTGAGATTTCATCTCTTGTTGGTTGATACCATGAATTGCTGTTCTCTTCCTAAAATTTTGAGTTTAATTGTTGTGATCAGTCCTTGCGTATTTGATTGTCATCAATGCCTAAATGTTGTTACATTTGTTATACCATGAACCTATGACATGCTTACCATCAAGTTGTGATTTATTTACATGATTGCTACTTTTGTCTTTGTCAAGATATGCTTCCATCTTTGTTAAGATATATGATTATCGGTTGTAACCATTTGTATTATTTGATCCTTGCCTATTGTGATATGCATGCTTACTTGATTGTAATATTATTCATCCTTCTTAATTGTTCATTTGCTTTGTTAAGTATTTCTTTCCCAAGTGATGGAAATTTTTTAGTTCTCATCCAAGTTGCCTCTCTCTCTCTCTCTCTCTCTCTCTCTCTCTCTCCTTCCAAAGGAAAAGTCTCTCCATTGACCCTTGTGTCATGGATAGCTCATTACCTCTCCCTTGACTTTGTGAAGTCGTCTTAAACCTTAGCTTAGTTAAGTTAGAACATATAAGCCTTAGACTTTGCCTTAAGTCTAAAAGAACCACCTTAACTAGGAGTGTTCTTCAACTAGAACCCTAGGATAGAGTTTGTAAACTCTATGTAAGAATCATAGTAATGATTACTTACTCCCCTCTTGAGTGTTTTAACATAGATCTAGAAAGTTTTGTCAAACTCTATACATGCATTGTTATGTTTGTTCCCCTCTGAACCTTGATCACAATCAAGTGTTCTTCAACCCTAGTAAGGTGAACTACGATTGCTCTGATTCTATCCTAGTTAGGATACGTAGGCAGAGGATGCGATGTCTTTGCGAGCAACTTAGAAATTATTTAGGTCTTTACCTATCATCCTTCACCCTTTACCCAACCCAAACCTTAGCAAAACATTTACCAACTTAGCATGCAAATAAACAAAAGGTTCCTGTAGAGTACTACAGATGTTTAGGATGTGAAATACCTACCCTATGCATAACCAACCCCCGATCCCCGAATCTCTTAGCGTTATTGTTACATCGCGCAAAAGGGTTTTTCTTTCTTTAGACCTTTCCTTTGGATAAATTAAAGTCTGGTTGTAATTTAAGAATTAAAGATTCAAGTTAATCAATAGCTTGGTATCACGATTCTCACCGCAACAAAGTTATTTAAAAAGTAAGGCTATAATTGACAAATTGTAACATTAAAACATCAAAACGACACTTAAATAAGAACAAAAAAATTATTCTAAAACGACACTTAAAAAGAAACGGAGGGAGTACCTATTAAAATTATAACTCAAAAAATACAATACTCACTTGTTTTCTTATTATATCATTAATTATAAAAGTAAGTGTGTAAAATTTACACACTTCATGCAAATTTATTTTAATTAAGATACATTTTTTAATATTTGTAAAATCTTAATACCAATTCGGTTTTAATTATGCATTGAAATATTTGTAAAGAGTTCACAAAGGGAGACATAAAAGGTGAGCAGTGTAACACGTTACCCATAATATCTTCTTGATTATTTGTTTACTGGATTGTATGTCTCCTATTTTCTAGAGGGCTTGCTCGAAGTGTGGGAACGTGAGAAGTGATGCGTTCATCCCAAAACAATGCGAAGAAGGAGTCAGGGGGAAGTTAATCTTGTTCTCCCAAATAATAGGGAATTAAATGTCCCTTCCCCACGCTTCTAGAAGTGATTCCTACTTCCTGCGAGTCGGGGGTTCAGACCCAGAAATTTCTATAAATACCTCAACCCTAAGGTCAAAAGAGTTTCTAATGTCTTCATGTATGTACATTACACAAAGCTTCTCACCTTCCTGTGTAAGCTATCTTTAAGCCTTGTAACAAACCTTAAAGCCTATCACAAAAATTAAACACTAAGAGTTGTCAAGCATTGAACTTTTAGAAAATACAAATATTAGCGCCCATTATGGGGCCCGAAAAACTTACATGGGCCACCATCACAATATTAAGCCAGATTATTATTCTTACGTCTAACCCATATGTCCATCATGGTGAACAAGAGAGCAGTGACTTCGACCAACGATGATTCTGAAGGTGAACAAAGCACCATGGCAGAGATGCATGCTGCCATGATGACTTACACTACCAGAATCATACTTTGGAGGATGATGTCCTCGATATCCAACAACACTAGCAAGAGTTTAGACCCCCCCCCCCCAACAAGGGAGGAGGACAGAGCCAAAATGGGCAAGGACCCCCCAACAAGGGAGGAGGACAGAGCCATAAGTCATAACCTTAATACCATCTTAGGAGGATCCGTTAAAGACAAAGATACCAATTCTCCCCAAAGAAGATACACTCGCCAAATCTTGACCATCGAAGGCTCGCCTACTAGCTCTAATTTGGGCGAGACATGATCCATAAAATTTGAGATCGCCTTCTCTAAGAAGGACATTACAAACATCTACCCACATGTCAATAATCCCATGGTCATAATTGTAAGATGTGAGAATTGTGAGATTTAAAGGCTATTAGTTGTTCAAGGAAACTCTGCAGACATCCTCTACTTGGACGCTTTTGAGAGGATTGACCTATATTTTAAAGAATTCAAATATTTCTAGGGATCATTGTTGGGATTCTCAATTAAACAAGTGCGGGTGAAGGGTTATATCACTCTAAGGACCACGTTTGGAGTCGAGGAAAACGCTAGACAGACAAGGTAATGTATCTGGTTATAGATGTTCCTTCCTTGGATAATATGACTTTATATGAACAATCTCAAAGATTTCTAGGGATCATTGGTGGGATTCTCAAGAAAACAAGTGCGGGTGAAGGGTTATATCACCCTGAGGACCATGTTTGGAGTCGAGGAGAACGCTAGACAGACAAGGTAAGGTATCTGGTTATAGATGTTCCTTCCTTATATAATATGATTATATGGCCTCATGTTTTCAACCAGTTTGGAACCACCTTATTTACATTATATGTTTGCATAAAATACCCCCTCCCAAATGAATGAGTAGGGATTATACGAAGAAATCATGTGATCGCTAAAAAGTGCTACGTGAGTAGTCTAAAGCTTAAAAAGACTAGCGTCATAGGTGTAAATGTTGTATGCATAAATTTAGAGGCCAAACCACGAGAGAAAACTTATGAGGATGAATACCTGAATGCTCCACTCTAGGAAAGCACAAAGGAGACAAGAGAAGAAGCGTCTTGAAATAATTTTTATTCTTTAGGCGTTAAATCATGTTTAGTTTAGTTTTTTTACTTGTTGTTTTTTTAGGCGAGTTACAATCTTTTCCATTTATAAAGTTAAATTTGTGACATCCTTAGTTTAGCGGGGATCACTCTTTTCCCATGCATGGGCCATAAGGTGTAGGGTTGTTAATGAGGTCATTCGTGTTATTATAAAAGAGAGATCATTGTTTCTTTGTTTGCAAGAAACTGAAGAGTAAAAAGAACCTTATCGAAACTACCCTTAGAGGCGATTATATACGTTGGATACATATGAAGGAATCCTTGTCTCCCTTTGAGGCAATTACATATGATGTATTCTCATGAAGGAATCCTTGTCACCCCTCGAATAAATCAACATGACAGCCCCTCATGAGGGAATCCTTGCCACCCTTGGGGAAACATTATCATTTGCATGAAGGATTTCCTGACATTACAAAGCCACAACAATGCCAAGTGTAACACCCTAAAATCCCGACTCAAAAAATACAAGGATAAAATCCATATTTTAGGATGCTACTCAAACACAACATGCACATACTCTAAATATTATTCTAAACTCGCAGCAGAACTCAAATATATAACATAACTTCAATTATCTCATTAAATTGAAAATAATTAATCAAAATAACATAATCAAATTATTTACTCAAAAAAATAACACGCCTTTTTCCCAATGTTACAAATCAGAGCATATAAACCAATTAAATAGCGATAAACGATAAAAGAAACGAAAAAAGCTCCAAGACCATCTTCCAACTCACAACATCACTTACTCCTCATTAGTATTCGTACGACAATGTACTGAGGAACACAAAACAAACAAGAAAAGGGTGAGAATACGCTCAAAATATTAACAGTGTAAGCGAATGCAAGGGTCGCTTAAATCACACAATGATCAACATACATATTCAGTTGCAAAACAACAAAACAATTCAATTCACATATCCTTTATGTATGAAATGTGAATCACAACTAAATTCTATGCATGTGGTACCAATTTGGACATCAGAGGTTTGTCATTGATCTCGTCCACTCAACAATGGTTCCTCATTTGAACCAGATCCCCACTTTTGAACTCCGGATTCCAACTTCTAAACCCTGGTGAAGCTAGCGGAAATATACCCGAGCGCATCGCACGCTCGATGGTACAACAGATTCGCCACCGAACTTTATTCATTTCAAAAGGAAAGGGAAAATATCGATAATAAAATCTAGGGGAAAGAGAAACGGGTAAGGGAGTCGATAATGAGAGAGAAATGTATTAGCACCCCACACATTTGTCGTACTCGACGAAAACCATTTTAAATGCTCTATGCTCGAATGAGTGTTCTATCTAAAGATAAAAGAGTATAGCAGAAAACATCATCTTCACATTACCATGTTAACAACGAGTTTCATTTTTGCACCGTGTCCAACCTCACTGAGAAAGAAAGATTTCTTCTAGAATACATGAATTGATGGAAATGCTTCCTCATATAATGCCTATATATCAAACAAATCAACCACTTAAATTTAATATGTAGAAAGATACAATGCATGCTTGCTTGTAGTTAGTTCTTCAGTTTCCTCAAAATAGGGCATATAATAACAAGGAATTTGAATAGAGTGCTAATTCAATTGTATTAACAAAAGACAATGTCATAACTCTGTAACCAATTTTGATGGACATGTTCAACAATGATAAAATTTGGAAAGTCTCTAATTTGTAAACAGTGCCTAGATTCAATGCACACTAATTAGGATACATGTGGTCTTTGTATTTAGAAGAGTTTTGTCAATTTGGTTAAGCTTCACATTGTAATTTAAGTAGACAGATTTCAAGTTTTCAACCTATGTTTCTTATAATTATTTCCCAAAACATGATACTTAAATCCTAATGAAAGACAACCCTCATCTGTACAATTTCAACCTCAATAAAAAAAAAATGGTGAAGTCTAGAATGAGGGTGCAATTAAGGATACCCTAAAATTATACTATTGAATTTAATCTAAGATTTAGATTTGATAAAAACTAAAATTAAAAGTCTAGACGTTTTCTAAGTCAATCTTATCTCCTCATCTTTTTTTTCTTTTTCTGATGACCTTCATCATTTTATAAATTTCTACCATACATATGTAATCATGACATCATGTATATTTTCATCAAATTCTAGCATATGCAATCTTAACATCATGTATAGAGTAAAAAACAATATTGTCAAATTTTATTTTACTAAAAGATGATTTTGTTTCTAATTGATAGCACCGTGCCTTCAATTTCTATAATCACAACAACAATATTTTGCTCAAAAATTAAATAAAACATGAATTTTTTCTTCACAATTTCAACAAAAAATTAGATGAGCTAGATAGACACTAAACATTTTCTAATCCGAGGGTAAAACAACCTTATTTTATTTTGTTAAAGAAATTCTTTTTTTTTTTAACATAACTTTAATTTCAGTGTTCAAAGTCTTGAGACAACATATTTATGTTTATTTATAATAGCAATATATCTTATAAAGAAGGCATTATGTTTGAGAGAGAAGATAAGAAACAATAAAGTATTGACGGTGTTTCTCCTAGTATAATGGAATAGGAAAGAAATTGTTAAAAAAACTGTGAAGGTCGGAGAAGATGTGAAGATGTGAGAGATTTAATGGATATTTCATTTTAGATTAGAGGTGTGAAAAAAACCAGTTATTGATAATTAAATTTGTATTTAAATTGTTCCATTTTTATAAATTTAAACCAAATGCTAAAATATAAATTTGGTTATTCATTTTGTTATCCAAATATAAACTGGTTTCTATTTAGTTTAGTTATTGATTATCTAAATTTCATTATTTGTTAAATTAATATGGTTTTTTCTCTTTTCATGTTTTATCATATACCCGTTATAAACTAATTTTATATTTTAAACCAAAAAAAGATTAAATGGTTATCCATGCACACCCCTATTTTAGATGTTAAAACAAAAAAAGATTAAAAATAAAATTTTGAAAAAAATCACAATTTTTGAAAAACAATTAAATTTTTCTGAAATTTTTTTTATTGTTTTTGAAAAAATAATAATTTTTTTTTTCAAATTTATAAAAATCCGTTTAAAAATAAATTTTAAAAAAATCATTCAAAACGAGTTGTATAACAATAATCAAATTTATAACCGATTTTATAATCAATTTTGATTGAAATATGGTTATAGTTATGAATCCAACCTATTTAAATGATTTAAAAATAGTTATAATTTAATTTTTAAAAATAATAAATCATGCACGCCCCTAAATTTAGAGACTCGTCAATGATGAGAATTCAGAAAGAAACATTTTGGTAGTTAATAGGAATTACAAAAGAGGAATAAAAATAAACATAGAGTTGAGCTTAAAAGATTATCATCTTCGTTTGAGATGGATAAGGTTGTTGTCATATGCAACCTACAATGAGAAATGTCAAGGGGTGAAGTTGTTGTCGAGATTGAAAAAAGTAAATAGTAAGGGTTAGGTTAATAACAAACAAACATGGTTGAGCGAGTATTGCTCGAGCTTTCAAACAAGTTCTAAGCACATGACGCAAACAAACTTCGTTCCCACGACTTTGAAGAACAACCACATCTTCACGCATATATAACTCAGGTGTTAGCATCGGCACCGCTAAAACCTAACAATGGATGCATAATCATGAATTTAGAAAAAAATATCATTACAGAAAACCCAAACATAACTATATATTTAACACATTGTTGGTAGGCTGCCACTTATTTCTAGCGGGTCAAAAAACTTGACTTGCGATGGACATTGGGTGAGGACCCGAATGTCAAATGATTCGTACAACAATAGGGGACTGCCTAACGATGGTACAATGGTTGTAATTCTTGTTGAGTTCATAACATCGCTATCGTCATTCTCAACTCAATCAACTGATTGTTCTTCTTTCTTTGTGATAATCTGAGTCAGAAACGTAGCAGAAGGGCACGATGCTTCTTGATGGTAATTAATAATGGCGATAATTATTACAGAGATGGAAGGAAGACTTAAGAGACTAGTATTTGGAAAACTGAAATTCAACCTATGATCAAGGGTTTGAGAAAAATTGAAAATGAAATGATTTGGAATTTAGGTATTTGAGATGTTGAGAAAGGGATAAAGAGGACATAGAAGACCAAAGGGTTTACACGGTATGGGAAAATGGATTTAAGAGCTACAGGAAAATAAAAGACACACGATCAAAACCCACAACTGCTTAAACAATTGTCGTCGCAGAGAATGTGAAGGTTGTTTAGTAATTATCTATCCCTAACTTTGTAAATGGGGTGTTCTATCTTTGTTAAAAAGTTGAGGCGATTGCCTATAATTGTCGTGGGAACTCTTGTAAATATTGAAAGAGGACATTTTTTATGTAAGGGTCGCAATTTTAGTGTCGCAAATCAACAAATTTCTTGTAGTGCATATTCTCTAATATAGTTGAACCTTTGCTTCATAAGGTTCCTTCAACCATTCTGCTCCTTGCACATATTGCGGAAGCCCATCCTCCTCCTCCTGTGTTAGATATGGAATTTGGATCAATTTTCGGAAAAGGATGGTGTGGTAGCTGAAGATTCAGGCTCTTCCTGTTGAAGACTTTAGAAGAGCTCAAGGTGTGGTTGTCAGAGAAAGGTTGGACAAGTAGGATGAAATGGTCAAGGCTTAAGCTAGAACTAACACAAAGATTAAAGGGATGCTTTAAGCCATTATATCAAGATAGAAACCCTTTTCTTAGACACCCCTTTTTAAAACTTGTTACTTTATTAGTTTCTAAGTTTTTCTTTTTGTTTCTGATTTTGTACCTTGCATCTTTACCTATGAAATGAATTTATGTTTTGCTTTACTTTGTATATATCATTTCTTTTTGATGGATGACAAAGGGGGAGAAGAGTGATAAATGATTTTGATATACTTATTCCTATTATGAAACCCAAACATTTTTCTTTCTTAATCGCATATCTTTATCTTATTTCTGACTATGATTCACTATTTTGGGAACTTTGAATAAGTTCATCATGTTTCAAGTTAACCAAGTTTTTCAGGAATTTAAGAATTCTTCAGAAGACGTTAACTAGACTGTTTTAAGTCTGAGTTAACCAAGAGCATATAACAAGGCATATATAAGCTCTAATGATAACCAGGTATATATAAGTTCTAATATATCAAGCTCTGATACAAGGCAGATGAGCAGAACTTCTGATACTCAAGGCAAAGTCATTTTTGAAATACTTTTGTAACCAAGCGTTTTGGAAAGTTATTTCTTTCATGTTGATTGAGATATTTTATATGTTAATATTATTTTAAAGTCTAAAATTTAGGAGGAGCTTGCAAACCTAACTTTAAAATTCTAAGTTGAAAAATAATTTTAATAATATAAAATTCATGGGTAGCTTACAAACCTCACTACGGTGTTTTTATATGATTTAACCAAGTAAAAATTGTTCAAAATACATGGTTTTTTCATCATAAAAAAGGGGGAGATTGTAAAAATAAGATTTGATTTTAAATTTGGCATTTAGTTTTGATGATAACAATACATTGTTTCTTAGAGAATAATTTGTACCCTAACGGTTTTTTCTAGTGTGTAGCTTTTGCTAACAGGTTCTGACTCTAAAGATTTGATGTGTGATGTCATCAAATTCTTCAGATTCTAGACTCAACTCATTTTTCCTCTGAAGCGATACAAATTTGTACTTTACAATATTACGTCAAGTTATGAAATGCTCTTAGACAACGATTCTAATAAACGTTTATGATAAAGCTTCTGACTGTGATTGTGATAGAAGATTCTATGAAGGTCTTTCATACTCTCAATATTCTGAAGACTCTGAAGACCAGGTTCTAAGGAACTGTGTCAAGACTCTGAAGACAAGGTTCTGAAGTTTCTTTCAACCAGACTCTTTATCCTTCTAAACACACTTTAACAACATTTACTCAGAAGCCTCTAAAGATTACAAGATAAGATCAAAAGGTTTCACGTGAGAAAAATAGTATGCAGTACAAGATCAGATATGTGAGTGAAACTTTTTGTTAGATGTATATTGGACGGTATCCTATGATTCTATATGTGCATCTTAGCATTAGGAAGCATTAAAATATTTAGGAAAAGTTTCATACATCATAAATGCATTGAAAACAAAGTTTTTGTGAAAGTATTACATCATAGGTCGACACATACGACTTTAGGTCGACCAATAGAAGTTTTCAATTCAGTATAGGTCGACACATAACGTACTTAAGTCGACACTCATGCCTCAATAATAAATCATGTAGGCTCTGCCCATGTGCTTGTCGCTACTGCGAAAATCGGCGCCGACTATGACAGAAGAGTCGCCACCGTGCGTTATTTATCCCACACGAGGGAAAGGAAAAACTCAGAGTAAACCTAACATAAAGAGGGAAAGGAATGGTCATCGCAACCAAATCCTGGATTCGGGAGTCGGTTACACAAGGGGAAGGTATTAGCACCCCTCACGTCCGTCGTACTCGACGGGATCCACGCTTGTTTTCTATCTAAGGGTATGTTATTCTATCTACTCTACAGGTCTGGGTTAAAAGAAAATAAAATGACTCGGCAAAGTATCGCACCTTATGCCTACGTATTCCCGTCTGGAACGAGAAATAAGAGTCAACGTAGTTCGCCTAACTACGGGTTAAGGGGGGAAGGTTGCTCGCCGAGATATCGCATCTCGTGCCTACGTACTTTCATACGACATGAAAGATCAGAGCAAACATAGTTCGGGCTACGGAAGACACAAGCTTGTCTGACAGTTTTTTATCTCCTTCTGAAAAGGGTTTCCTGATTAAGGGTCCAAGAGGACAAAAACAGAGTTTGAATGTTTGTTTGAGTTTTTTTACAAAAAGAACTATTTTTTAGGATGTTTGCAATCTCAGTCGCACTAGAGACTATGACCCAGGAGTGAACGCTTCGTATGTCACCCAAAGGGTACCACACTAACATCCAGATTACTGGAGAGAGACTCTCCACCAACCTTTTCCCAGATAGCTTAAGGCTCGTAACGTACGACTTCAATTAACCTTATTACTGTGTTTTTGAGTTTTGTTTTGAGAGGAGAAAAGAGAGACACCCTAAAACTATGGTTGAAAGGGGAATCTACCTACAATTATCATACATGGGTCAAAACCTAATGTCTGTCATAATTCCCTCTTGCACAGAGGAAATCAGAGATCCTAGGGGAAAACAGCAAAAGAAAACAAGCAGTAAACAGTAAACAGCAAAATGCATGTTATGCAATAGTATAAGAGAGGCAAGGGAGAAAACAATAGGCAAGAGGAGACAAGCTCCACCTCAAACCTAGAGGTAATCAACACAAGCAAAAAGACAATACATAGAAAGATAAAAGATACAGAGGAGGCAACCCAAGCAGCAGCAACAAACTCCTACAGCAGACAACAACAGCAAGCTCTAAACATTCAAGCTAACTTCTATCTCAAGCTTCTTCAACTTCATCTTCAAGCTCTAGCAAGCACACTCCAAGCAGAGGAACAATCACCAAGATCAAGGTTGAAATGTTAAAAACTTAATGAAAACCAAAGGAAATCATCAAGTACCAACATTGAAATGGAAAGGTATCCTCAAAGTTCTACTCAACTATGGGCATACCACACATCCCTCCAAAGGAGAGATGGAGTTTCCCTAGGAGGACTTCATGTCATTGGATGGAATAGAAGCACACAATTCATTCTATGTTTAATGAAGAAATCAAAACTAGCTCTAATGGCTCTTTCTAAAATCCTAATTTCCTAAGCTCCTAAAACAACTCCTAAAAGAAAAGGAAACTCCAACTCCAAGATCCAATCTTCAAGCCATAGCATCTATATCAAGTCCAGAAGACCTCCCAAAAAGGATTCCAAGCCAAGCAAGCTCCACAGTCACCAACCAAGCCAAACAAGCAAAGGCACTCAAGAGAGAACAACACAAACACAAGCAACTTGCAAAATACATGAAATATATGAAAATGCATCTAAAAATGACAAATAAAATCTCAAAGGACCCCTAAGATATCAGGGACCAGGGGTCAAAAGGGGAGATTAAGAATCAAAAGGAAAGTGCCCCAACAGAGGGAAAACACCAAGAGTGTCCCAAACAAAGGCAGCAATGGAGAGGGAACAAAAGGCAATTCAAATCATAAGAAAACAACACTTAAAAATTATGAAAAAAAATATCCAAAGATCAAATAACATGTTAATACAATGCCCAAAAAACCTCATACAAAAATAAGATGTTTAAACATGGAAATAAAATCAAGAAAGAACAGAACTGCAATTTAAATCAAATAAAACAGCTCCAACCTTTAATTTGTTTTAAAATAGAAAATGAAACGAAAAAAATAAAATAAAATATCCATAAAAAACTAGACATCTTAAGGTTTCTGAAAATTATTTTTATGTATTTTTATGACTATTGGAACTATGTTAAATGATTTAAATTGGAACAGCAACAAAACAGAAAATAAAACCAACTAAAATTAAAACAGAAAATAAATGGTGTAAACAACAACTAAATGCAGTGCAAAACGGACTGGGCCAAATATGGAGGTGTGAGAAGTAATGCGCTACAGGCCCACAAAATAAAAATAAAAAACAACAAACGAAAATGAAAGAAAAAAGAAGCAAACGCACACAAGCGGGATCGAACCCACGCGCACGTAGTCCCCTCCCACTCCCAAAACGACGTCGTTTTGGCTAGGACGCGTAGCGCCTTCTAAATCCTCCGATCGGGAGACTTTGTCTCCCTCCCCTCACGATCCAACGGCTGCTGAAAAACCTCACCACCACCACCGGAACAGCTCCGGTCATCTTCCTCACAAATTTCAGCCACCACAAAGTGTTCAACAACACACATAAAATGCAAAACTCAACCGTTTTTAGAGTTTTTTATATCAAAATTCATCTACTTCTCGCGAGGATTCTAAATATCTCATCCAAACTTATTAATAATGCAATATGAGAGAAAAACGAAGCAAATAAAGTTTGGTACCAAAAACTCAAGTTCATCAAAACCTCTCCAAATTAATTCTAAACTCAACCTTATGTCATGGAGGTTATAGATCAAGCAAAAACTAAGCAAAATCATGCCAAAATAGTCCATACAACATCTCACAAGTTTGGAGCTCCAAATTTCGAACGTCATAAACATCAACAATTATCATCCAGAAATGATCTACATGCTTCAAGGAGTGCAAAGAAACAAAAATGGCAAAGAATCATCAAGTATTAAGAGAGATATGTTGAAATTCAAATACCTAGTGAAGAACTTCCACTGAGCCTTTAATCCTTGATGAAGCTTCGCAAAACTCTCCAGAATCGTTCAATGATCTTCAATAAAGCTTTCTCAATTCACAATTTGGCTTGAAACGATCTAGATCTAAGAATTCACTTTTTGAATTTTCTTCACTTTTTCAAGCTTGTTCTTGATCAATTCTGCTCCAATTTCGAAAACTGATGATTTGTGAAGGTTAGAAATGTTATATACAATGGATATTGATCAAGAGAAAGCCTAATCCTTGCCTCTAGGCCCAAAACAAATTTTCAAAATTTCACCACTTTTTGCTCTTGAGCGTACACGAAAATGGCAATGTTTTGGCTCCAAAATGATTCAATTCAACTAATAATAGCATTTGGAGTGTGAATGATTGGGATTTGATCCTTGTATTTGATCCAATGGCTATTTTTGATTATGTAACTTCATGGTGAAGTAATCTAAATGACAACTCCCAAAACTTAGCCTATGCTCAAAATTCTGCCAATGCCAATGTGTTTAGAATGTGATTTCCATTCAAAAAATGTACTCACATGACATGTTTTGGTCCTCTAACTCAAAAAGTCAATTTTCCCTCCTTAATCCATTTGAAAAATTCCCTTTTTTAGGCCATTTTAAGTGACTTTTTGCTACAAGCCAAATCAATTCCACATGACCGCTTGGTTGCACTTATAATCACATTTTGAGCAAGTTCTATGTTGAACAAATCTCCATTTGAAGAGTGCAAGTTGAAGATTTTGACCTATGATTGAAAATGGCCTATAATCTCACTTTCCCAAAATACCCCTGACTTGTAAACCTCATAACATGAGTTCTATAAATCAGATGGAAGACTTCTAGTACAATTTAGAAAGCTAAGATCATGAGGAACAACTTTCATGTTGGCCAAAAGTTCATGTGAAACCTCCTTCTAGGTCAAAAATAGCTTTGAAGTTATATGATTTTCACAGACAAATTTCAGTGGCATCTGAGGACTTGTAACTTGTCTGGACCATAAATTGAGTTCTATAAATCCAATGAAGGACTTATAGTACTCAAATTAAAGGTATTGAGATGATATACAAGTTTCATGTTGGCCAAAGATCCATTTGAAACATGTATCTTGACTTATGTGGTCTTGAAGTTAGGCACTAAACAGGGGATTTTGCACTGAAACCCTAACTTAGCAACTTTCCACACTCTTGATTCTTCTTGATTTGATCTTGGCACAAGACCCAAATGTATTATCACATCATTTCATGAACTCCATGACCTAAAAGTAGGCTTTGATACTCTTCAATTGCACAGTTGACCTAGAATTGATCCAGATGAAACCCTAATTGCTTGCACCTCAACTGTGGCTCTTGCATTTGGCACAATGACTTGATTGAGCTTTCTCATGGCCCTCTAGGAATTCTATGAGCTCCATACACATCCTCTTCTCACATTCAACACTTCACAACCCTCTGATGGTCTTCAGTTGATCCTCAAGTTAGGAGAAGATTCATACTCAAACATCTAAGCCCTTAGGCACCCAAACCACCTTCTGATGACTTTGACCACTCCTCAATCTTGAATGAGACCTCTTGTTAGGATTCTCTTGAGAAGAAACACATTTGATCCCCTGCTATATGAATGATATCATGATATGCAAATGATATAACTATGCAAATGATAATGCAATGAAACATAAACCAGGTAAGAAAAGGTTGAGCAAATTTTGGGGTGCAACAGCTGCCCCTATTCAAATGGCTTGGACCCGACTGGGTGAAGAGCGAACAACCTTCAAACAATAGAGGTGGAAGACGGTTGAATACCAAGAAACCCGGAAATTTGCCAACCGTAGAAATACACAACAAAAACTGCTTGGGGAACAACATTCGTTGTGCTGAACCCAATTGTTACGGCAACAACTGATCAATCATCTAATAAAACTTTTGATTTCAACATTAACTCCCTGTGTGACACCACAGGTATCAAATTAAATTTTCAAGAAACAACTCCGTCCACAACTGGACTAAGTTTCATCAACACGAGGAGAGATCTCTGTCAATCACAGGTAATGACTCCACTGGGGACAACTCCGTCGATCACGAGTAATAACTCCGTCCATACGGGTAACAATCACTGTCAACACAGGTAACATTTCCATCAACACGGACAACAATCACTGTCAACACAGGTAACAAATCCGTCAACACGGATAACAATCTCCGGCGATTTCACTGGGACAACTCCGTCAATCACGGGTGACGACTCCGTCGACACAGGTACGATCTCTGTCAGCCACATGTAAACATCTCTGTCAACACAGGCGCAATCTCTGTCCATTACAGGTAACAATCTCTGTCAACCATAGGTACGATTCGTCAATACGGATAACAATCACCGTCAGTACGGGTAGCAAACACTGTCAACACAGGGGAGCAATTTTGTCAATACGGATAACAATCACCGTCAGCACGGGTACAATCTCTGTTAACACAGAAGCAATCTCTGTCCATCACAGGTGCCATTCCGTCAACACGGATAACAATCACCGTCAGCACGGGGAAACATCACTGTCAACACAGGGAAGAATTTCGTCAACACGGACAACAATCACCGTCAGCACGGGTACAATTCCGTCAACACGGATACCAAACTCTGTCAACACAGGTACGATCTCTGTCCATCACATGTAATAATCACTGTCAACACAGGTACATTTGAAGAATACTTTATTGGGAAATACGAGAAACTTAATCACACCACTCTGTGGGGAAATCACTAGTGACACCTCCAAAGGTTTAAGGCCTGAAATCTTTCGATGCTGGCGTAACAGCAACCTGAGAATAATCCCACCGGAGACAAAGAGAAACTTAACCAAGCAACTCTGTTAGGGGATGAACATTATCATCACCTATCTAACGCCGAGAATTTGAATATCTAGAAATCCTTCTGAACAAGAATCTCACTCCTCTGCAAGGGATAACACCTGAAACCAAAGAGATAACCAACCTGGCTCATGTTTCAGAATGCGTATGTTTGAAAATGGTGTAATGCTCCATACGGCATGGAAATGCTACGCGTTTAGGTAGATGCAAATATGATGATATATGCAAAATGCAAAGATGCCAAGAGGTGCTTCAGCAAAATAAATGTTGAAGATAAGACCCAATCCGCTGGGGATAACCAAATATCACAAAGCATTCCAACAAAATAAATGCTGGAATGGTGCAACCAACTCCACTGGGGATAACCCTCCTGTCGGGGAATAGCTCACAAGCTTGAAATTACGAGCCCGGTTAATGACGTTCATCCTGTCGGAGGAAAAAAACTTCTGGGGAGAAGGAGAAACAATCCTGCGCGGGGATAATCCTTCTGAACCAAAGACGACTTGGTTATACTGCGGAAGTTACCCATGTTGGGTATTGAGTGTTAACATACTCACTACTGGGAATGCACCTTCTGTTGGGGACATCAAAATCCACTGAGGATACTCTCTTGGCAACTTCCTTGGGGAACTTTTCTGGGGAGAACCACCCACATCCAATAGGGGTAAGTGCCATCTCAAATCTTCTGAGATAAGATGTGACTTCCGTCGGCTGAGGAATGATACAATCAATATGTCACAGGACTCCAGCTGGGGAACACAACTTTCCTGCCTATTTGCTCCAAAGGTGAGAACCCTGCAAAACACAAACGAGGCAAAACAAAAGATCTATCCCGGTTAGCATTCGTGACATTCGTTCAGTCAATTCGAAGTTTTAGCAATTATTGGCAAGGGCCAACAAGTTTATGCACATGCAAGTTTATCAAAAACATCGGCGTTTTTCACAAACAAAACAGTAAAGAACAAGCATCAAGTACTGAATAACATGCTTTATTAATAACGGGCCTGTAAATAGGCAAACTTTTGTACACTGGATGCAACTCCTGAAAAGAGGAAGTCACGCACAAACAAAATACAAATATTACAGAAGCACAAAGAAGATTTGTATACATGTCGGCAATGTGGTATAGACGAACACCATGAGATGATCCTCCTATGACTCGCCTGACTCTGACGCTTTCCCGATACTCGATCTTCGGAAGAGATTGTTACGGATATACGACCCTCAGGTACTCCCAAACCACTAGGCAATGCAGCATCAAACTCGGATCGCAGTCATTTGCTTTTTCAAATCCCTAACTTTTGCGTGAACCGCCCTTTGCGGGTTTTTAATTCACCAGGATACCCTTTTTTGCCGAAGTTTCCCTTTTCAGGTTTTCAACTTCGCGGGTGTACATTTTTCAATTTTATCCCTAACTTTTTCCCGAACCTTTTATTCCTTTTTTATGGTTCGCCGGGATGCCCCATTTTTGCCTGGACTTTCTTTTTTTTTCCAGCGGGTCTCTTTAAGCAAAGTATTTTTTAACTGCGTCCGAGTTCACAGGGGATGTAAAATCCTCACCATCCATGGTGGACAACAGTAAGGCTCCTCCAGAGAAAACCTTTCTAACGACGTATGGACCTTCATAGTTGGGAGTCCATTTGCCCCTATGATCTGATTGTGGTGGGAGAATCTTTTTCAGCACAAGATCGCCCATCTGAAAGCTTCGAGGACACACCTTTTTATCATAAGCTTTCTTCATCCGACTCTGATACAGCCGACCATATGCTAGAGAAGCCAATCTCTTCTCATCCATTAAACTGAGCTGATTCAGTCTATCTTTCACCCATTCTGCCTCATCAAGTTGGACATCACGCAAAACCCTCAGAGAAGGAATCTCAACCTCCAATGGTAGGACAGCTTCCATACCATATACCAGTGAAAAAGGAGTTGCCCCGGTTGATGTGCGTATCGTCGTACGATAACCGTGCAGAGCAAAAGGCAACATCTCATGCCAGTCCTTGTAGGTTACAACCATCTTCTGAACAATCTTCTTTATGTTTTTATTGGCCGCTTCAACAGCGCCATTCATCTTGGGCCGATAAGGAGAAGAGTTGTGATGTTCGATTTTGAAATTCTGGCACAATTCCTTCATCATCTTGTTATTCAAATTCGAACTGTTGTCAGTGATAATCCGCTCCGGGATTCCATATCTGCAGATAATATCTTTCTTGATAAATCTGGCTACCACCTGCTTGGTAACATTAGCATACGATGCCGCTTCAACCCATTTGGTGAAGTAATCAATAGCTACCAAGATAAAATGATGTTCGTTGGATGTCGTGGGCTCAATTTTTCCAATCACATCAATTCCCCACATGGAAAAAGGCCAAGGTGATGACATAACGTTCAGAGGGCTCGGAGGCACATGAATCTTGTCCGCATAAATCTGGAATTTATGACACTTCTTTGCAAATTTGAAACAATCAGTTTCCATTGTTAGCCAGTAATACCCTGCTCTTAATAGCTTTCTCGTCATTGCATGTCCGCCGGCATGCGTACTAAATGTACCCTCGTGGATTTCTTCCATGAGCAACTTAGCCTCTTTCTCGTCCATACACCGCAACAACACCAAGTTGTGGTTTCTTTTGTACAAAACCCCATCCGGATTCAGATAGAAATTGCCAGTCAATCTCCTAAGAGTCTTCTGATCACGACTGGATGCCCCAACCAGATACTCTTGGCGTCTTTAGGAAATTCTGGATATCATAATACCACGGTTTACCATCGAAAGCGTCCTCAATGGCGAATATGAAGGCGGTCCTATCAAGGCGAGAGATAACTATCCTGGGAGCCTCATTCCAGAAGTTAACTTTATACATTGAAGACAAAGTCGCGAGAGTGTCTGTCATCTGATTTTCTGCTCGTGGTACATGGTGCAATTCCACCTTGTCAAAGAAAGGTAACAACCTTCTTGCATAATTCATATAGGGTATCAGATTGGGCTGACGAGTCTCCCACTCTCCCTTGATCTGGTTCACAACTAGAGCATAATCTCCGTACACATCAAGATTTTTAATTCTCAGATCGATAGCTTTTTCAAGCCCCATAATACACGCTTCATATTCGGCCTCATTGTTGGTAACTGGAAAGGTCAATCTAGCAGTGAATGGGATATGCGACCCATGAGGAGTAGTAATGATTGCCTCTATTCCACTTCCGTATGAATTGACGGCACCGTCAAATATCAATTGCCATTTGGAACCCAACTCTGGACCTTCATCCGGCAACGGCTCCTCACAGTCCTTCATTTTTAAGTACATGATATCCTCGTCAGGAAAATCAAAACTCATCGACTGGTAATCATCAATCGGCTGCTCAGCTAGGTATTCTGACAGAACACTACCTTTAATAGCCTTTTGAGAAACGTACTGAATATCGTATTCTGTCAATACCATCTGCCATCAGGCAATCCTTCCGGAAAGTGCTTGCTTTTCAAATACGTATTTGATTGGATCCATCTTTGAAATTAGCATGGTTGTATGGTTTAGCATGAATTGCCTCAAACGTTTGGCAGCCCAGGCTAGCGCACAACACGTTTTTTCGAGCATTGAGTAACGAGACTCACAGTATGTGAACTTTTTACTCAAGTAGTAAATCGCATGCTCTTTACGTCCAGTCTCGTCATGTTGACCGAGAACACAACCCATACTTTTCTCAAGAACCGTCAAATACATAATCAAGGGTCTCCCGGCTACTGAGGGTATCAATATTGGGGATTCCTGCAAATATTCTTTTATTTTTTCAAACGCCCTTTGACAATCTTCATTCCAGGTCACAGCCTGATCTTTTTTCAACAACTTGAATAATGGCTCGCACGTGGCCGTTAGATGAGATATGAACCAGCCAATGTAGTTCAATCTCCCTAAAAAGCCACGAACTTCTTTTTCTGTTTTCAGCGTTGGCATTTCTGTTAGAACATAGATTGGTTCTTAATAATATCTCTATGTTTTGATGATAACTATTAGGAAATTTTGTATTTAAGAATTATATACTCTAAAATTTGCTTGAGAGTTTTTACTGTAGATAGTAAAGAAATTAATACTCCAGAAGCAAATCAGAATTGAATACAAGAAATTAGCTAGACTCTGTAGCGCCAGATGCACTCATTAGAAGAATCTGATTGCTATCAACAGAAGATTCTAAGCGTAGCCTCCAGAAGATTCTGAAGCAGAAGCTCCAGAAGAATCTGAAGCAAGTCAGAAGCATCTAAAGCAAGTCAGAAGCATCTGAAGCAAAGAAGAATTTTGTATGAAGAGCTTCTCAAAGCATAGTTTCTAACAGAAGATTCTGAAAGTACTAAAGCTGCCAGTACTGAAGTTCTGTTTCAAATATGCTCTGATATTTAACACGCTGAAAGCACACCTGCTGTAGAAGACTCTGATCCAGCAAGCTCTGATCATCATCAGAAGACTCTGACTCAATTAGACTCTGATGAACTTGCTGAAAACTGAAGAAGAAATATTCAAAGATTATATCTGTTGGAGTAAATCAAACGTCTCTTTCCTCATTTATGCTAGACACAAGAACACAGACAAAAAGGATTTTTCTGTGCTTTCTTCTTCTAGGAAAGGTCACTTGATGTGAAGACAAAAAGGCTCAGACCTTTTTGGGACACTCTTCTCAACGTACAACTTACCTTGGATCAGCTGCCTATAAAAGCAAGACTCCACCACATTCTTCAGTTAGACGTTTTGCTGAAAAAGAATTAAAACATTCAAGCTCTCATACTTTCATATTCATTCTTAGAATTAATTTCATTGTACTTAAACTTAAGAGAAATATCACTGTTGTGATTAAAGCTTTTTAGAAGCATTCTTACTCTTATATTAGATTTACATTGATTGTAAAGGATTTCCTTAAGAGGATTCAGTTGGAATCAGTAGCTCTTGACAAGACTAAGAACAGTTGTTCTTAGGTGTTACTATTGTAATCTGTTTGATTAAATAGTGGATTAAGTCCTTGTTTGAGAAAGGCAAATCACTCTAGGAAGGGTGGACTGGAGTAGTTGAGTTCAACGAACCAGGATAAAAATAATTGTGTTTTAATTCTAAGTTTTAATCTTTCATACTTATTCAACCCCCCTTCTAAGTATTATCTCACCTTCAGTTGGTATCAGAGCTCTGGTTCTGTGTGTGCTACCACTTAACAGTGACAGTAAAGATCCAGAGAGAAATACTTTGATATATATTTAGTTGTTACTATGGCTGATAATACAATATCCAACATTAACAATAAATATGAAGAAAGGGACAGAATCAGCACCAAACCCCCTATGTTTGATGGGGAGAAATTTGATTACTGGAAAGACAGAATTGAAAGTTTTTTCCCTGGATATGATGCTGATTTATGGGATCTAGTCATAGATGGATATGTTCATCCCACAGATGGGAATGGCAAGAAGATAGACAGAAAATCTATGACAGATGCTCAGAAGAAAGATTTTAGAAATCATCATAAGGCCAGAACAATATTATTGAATGCAATATCTCATACTGAGTATGAAAAAATTACAAACAGGGAAACTGCATTTGATATGTTTGAATCCTTAAAGATGACTCATGAGGGAAACTCTCAAGTCAAGGAGACAAAAGCTTTGGCGCTGATCCAGAAGTATGAGGCCTTCAAGATGGAAGACTCTGAATCTATTGAAGCTATGTGTCGCTACTACGAAAATCGGCGCCGGCTGGACAGAAGAGTCGCCACCGTGCGTTATTTATCCCAACGGAGGGAAAGGAAATGCTCGAAGTAAACCTCGCAAAAAACGGGGAAAGGTATGGTCATCGCAACCAAAATCTGGTTTCGGGAGTCGGTTACGCAAGGGGAAGGTATTAGCACCCCTCACGTCCGTCGTACTCGACGGGATCCACGCTTGCTTGGGTTGTCTAAAGGATGCAAAAACAATCTATCTACGGCTGCTAAATCTAAACGTAAGGGAATTGACTCGATAGAGCGTCGCACTCTATGCCTACGTATTCTCAAGAGAGAAAGTCAGAGTCAACGTAGTTCGGGACTACGGGGAAATTGGCTCGCCAAGACCTCGCGTCTTGTGCCTACGTACTTCCACACTGCATGGAAGATCAGAGCTTTACGTAGTTCAGGCTAACTACGTCTAAACAGGGTATTCTCACACAGCAGTGAGAAATTAAACTGGTTTTACAGGTACGGGAACCTATGAGCAAAACTATGGTTTGGTCTCAAATGCACTCGGGCAAGAGAGAAAAAAAAGGGTACAATTAATCGTCAGCGGGAAAGTCTCGATCGCACAGCAGCGAGAGAACAAAAGTTAGTTGTTAGTGTGCTCGCTAGGATATCGCATCCTATGCCTACATATTCTCGTCTGGTACGAGAAATCAGAGCAGCTGTAGTTCGGCTACTTCGGGACCACAGCTCAAATCTCGTTTTATTAATATTCTGAAAAATGATTACAATGATTGAATACTGAAAATAAATCTCCTAGGAAATACTATCCTATCCTATCCTGAAAAATCGAATGGAAAATAGCCCCCTAACAAGTGGACTTCTAAACTATCCTAAAATGGTGTAAAAGAATTTCTATGAAAAAGGTACTCTAAAAAATATTATATCTATACTAATATTTTTTTTCAATATTTCTCTTCCCTTTTCTTTCAAAATATTTTTCCTCTCTTTTTTTCTATTTTCACCCTTTTTCTTTTCCTCTTTTATTCAAAATATTTTTCACATATTCTTTCTCATTTTTTTATCATATCTTTTCTCAATATTTTTTCTTCAATATTTTTTCTACATATTTCTATGTATTTTTCCATATCCTTTTTCTATTTTTTTTCAAAATACTTCTTCCCTTTTTTCTCAAATTCTTTTCCACATATTTTCTTTTTCTTTATTATATCTTTTTCCCTTTTATTTTTCTTCTAAAAAACTAAGTACATAAAATGAAGAAAAGAAAATAAAAGGGGGGGGGGGGTACACTGCATATTACAGAGGTGTGATTAAGCAGAAATAAAAAACCCAGACTGGGCCCAGCCCATAAGCTAATGCTGCCAAAACGGATGGGGGGAGTACTGAAACTGGGGTGTGTATGCCAGCAGGCCACCTCGTATTGGGCCCAGCCCATACACAGCAGGAAAAAAAAACGAGGGGGTGTGGATCCAAAAAGCATAATTGGGCTCCAAGGCCCACGACCCCTAACCCACTATCGTCCTCCTCACTCTCTCAACTTCCTCTCTGAAAACCCTAATTCTTTCTCCTTTCTCCCTCTCTCACGGCGCCGCCGACCAAGCTCCTCCTTCTCCCCTACAACCCAAATTCTTGCACAATCCTTCTTACACCCTCAAACTACACTTTATTTTACCAATCTTCACAACCAAAGAAGAAACATCAAACATTGTATAACCTAAACCGAGAAGCTTCTGACGATTCCGTTTGAAGATGCTTGAAGAAATCCTATCTGGTGAAAATCTCGACGAAACTCACGACGGAGTTGAAGATCGTCGAGGGAGATTCTTCTGGAAATTGTGTTGATGAGTTTTGGAAAATGCATGAAGATCTGGAGGATTTGTGATGTTTGCTTGAAGATCTTGGAGTTCTTCTTTCTGGAAATCTGGTGAAGTTTGAAGATGACGAATGTTGAATTTCTGGGAAACGATGAACATTCATCATTCCTGATGAATTCCTGGTGGTCGTTCTTGCATGTTCCTGAACGCATTGTTGAATCTGGAAATGATTGTTGACGTTCTTCTGGAGATGATGATTCTGGAGAGTATGAAGAATCTAGTGAATGTTGAAAGATCTGGTGATTATGATGAACAAGATGCAGGATCTGGAGAAGGAACTGGAACCGCAAATCCTTGAATATACGATCTTCATCAAGAATCTGGAGATTGATGCATGTTCTGGATTTGGTTGATCATGGAAGATGAAGGTCGTAACGAATTTTCTGGAAAATGTTAGTATGAGGAAGGTTGATCGGAGGTAGGATGGAGGTTGATCGAGATCTGGAAAATATCATTGGTGAGGTTGATCGGAAGAGGTGGAGAAGATGAATGTTGATCGGAATTCTGGGGATTTGAGGTTTCCGGCGGGTTGTTGCGGCGGCCGGAGTAGGTCTGGCACGGTGGTTGCATGGCCGCCGGCCATGCAACCGGTGGGGCTTCAAATGGTGACGCGTGGTGAAGTGAGTGGATGGAGTGACCGCATGGACGCCACGTGTCTTATGCGTGGCAGAGAGGGAGAGAGGAATTGTGATGCGTGGCAACGTGTGAGTGTGATATGTGGGTCCTCTGCCTAGTTTACACGTGGCTGGCTGATGAATATATAGGCTGGGATTACTCTGGATTCTTCTAGACTGATCTGGAAATGGAAAGAAAGGACTCTGGGCCTGCATGAATTGGGCTCTACGAATTGAAATGGGGCCCAATACGAAAACTGATAACAAAAACCAAAAAACTGAATAAAATGGATTAAATCTGGATTAAAATCAATGAAGATGATTAATGGCCAATTAAATGGAAAAAACTGAATTAACAAACCAATTAAACTCTGAATTAATACTAATGAGAGTAAAAACAAAATGGTTAATGGATTATTAGACTTACCCAATTAAGATTGACTAACTAAAAGCTAATTAACACCAACTCAATTAACCTAATTAAATCCTAATTAAAAAACTCTAATAAACCCACTAACCTAAAATTTAATAAATCCCTATTAAATTTCCTATATTACCTATATTATTTATTTAAAAGAAATCTATATCCTTCTATTTATTTATCCTATTAAAAAAATGAAGCCTATTTATTTCTAATGAAGCTATTTAATTTCTAACCAATTCTAAAAAGATTAAAAATATATTTTCCTATTAATATTCTATTAAAAGCTATTATACTCTAAAAATGATTAAAAAATATTAAAACTATTTAAAAAAAACTATTAATATTCTAAAATGATTAAAAAATCTAATAAAACCCTAATAATGCCTAATAAAATCCAGAAAAATCACAATAATTCCCGAAGGAACAAAATAAGCACTGAACGACAAAAAACACTGCGAGAGCGCACGAAAATAGCCGGTAAAAATAAACGGGCACCGAAATATCCCCAAAACACGATTCTATCTATCCAAACTGATTAAAAACACCTGAGACGCGAGACGAGAGCTGTGATCCCGATAAAATCAAACAAAAATGAAAAATGCACTGTATGCGATATGCAGATGCGAATGCGGTCATGCGTCGAAACATAGGACCAAATGCGAGACCCGGTTGGTCAAATTTTAGGGTGCAACAGCTGCCCCTATTCAAGCGGCTTGGACCTGAATGGTTGGAGAGCGCTCAGCCTTCAAACATTCAAAGGTAGATGACGGTTGAATACAAATGAAACCCTGAAATTTGCCAACCGCGGGAATATACTGCAAAACTGCTTGAGGAATAGCCTCCAATGAACTGAAGTTTGGTTGTAACGGCAACAACTAGTCAATTTTCTGATAAATTTTCTTCTCCTTTTCAACACCTGTGTGACGCCACAAGTATTGGAATAATGTTTCGCAAAGCAAACACCTTCCCATCTGTTATGGGATCTTTTTTGTCGACTCATGGTTCACAGCGAACCTGAGGAAACTCTCCTGGGGAATTCTGAATTGAACTGCCTGGCACCTATTTCGACGAAGGCGGCAGCTTCAGAAATCTGATAAATGTCAATCTTCGTTGTTGTTTTTTTCGATGCTGACGTAACAACCAAATGAAGAATCACTCCGCTGATGGAGAAGAGAAGCTTAACCATACAACTCTGCAGGTGAACAAATTCGAAATCCAATAGGTAACCAACCTGGTCCATGTTTCGACATGCGTATGCTTGATAATGATGCAATGTCCTATATGACGTGCAAATGTTATGCGTTTGTAACTGCAATACCCTGTATGGCATGAATATGCTATGCGTTCTGTTTGAAAATGCAATGCCCAGACGACATGGATATACTATATGCTTGTATAAATGCTACGACGATATATGCAAATGCTAATGCAGGCTCGAGCTGCCAGAGAACACCAGGTCTGAAAACCACTGGGCAAAATAAATGCCGAAGGTAGCGTCAACTCTACTGGGGATGAACCGAAGTCACAGAATTATCTCAGCAAAATAAATGCTGGAAAAGGGAAACCAAATCCGCTGGGGATAACCGTCCTGCTGGAGAAATGGGAAGGCAACCCTGCTTGGCGACTTCATTGGGGAAAGAAAACAACTCTGCTTGGGGATGCTCCCTTCACACCATTGGCAACTGATTGTGCTCTACGGGGATTGACCCAAACTGGGGTTGATTGCACACAGCACACTGCTGGAAATGCCCCTACTGTCACAGATATCAATCTTAATCTGCTGAGGATACTCCTGATCCTACACTGATGCGGGATAAAATACAAACTCGACTCTTCTGGGGATAATAAGCAACTTTCATCTGCTGAAGAGTGGCAATTCCGATTTAACAACATCCACAAGGAATTCAAACATTCATCAGAGCACTGGTATCCGTCGAGCTTCGTATCGGGGAACATGACAACATGCGAGTCATTGGGAACTACTGTGTCAGATACCTTTAGGTTTTTTGTTTTTCTGGTTTAGGATAAACATGGACTATGTACACAGTGGAAGATATGGAAAATACTAGACGAGAACTAGCATTCAAAGGTAGGCTACCAGACGAGAACTGATAGGGAAATAGGTTATCGAACGAGAATTGATTTTTGTGTTTTGAGCGTCAGACGGGGCTGACTGGATAACAGGCTGAGAACATAGACAACCAGGCGAGAACTGGCTGAAAGCTGACGTACACCAGACGAGAACTGGTATAGCACTTAGGTTAAAACACACGATGATCAGACGAGAACTGATTCCGCAACGACATGTACCAGGCGAGAACTGATACAACACTTGAAGAAACGGTGACCAGACGAGAACTGGTTACAATAAACTACACCAGACGGGAACTGATGCTTACAATAAACTACACCAGACGGGAACTGATGCTTACGGAAAGATGGGCCAGACGAGAACTGGTTACCGGTTTGCCAGGCGAGAACTGGACTTTGGAAACGACTGGTTACTGACACGCAACAGGTTTAAACTGCAGGATAATGATCCAACGACAGCAAGGCTCTTTTTTATTTGAAATGTTAAGGTTTTTGATAAGGGTATTGACATGATTCCCCGATACTCAACTCTGGCTGGGGATAAACAAACTGTCTTGAACAACTTGCCCCCAGTACACTCAGCTGGGGATAAAAAGACTAGCTTGAACAACTTGCCCCAGTACACTCCACTTGCCCCAATCTAACTCCTGAGAGTACCGCTCTGAACAGCTTGCTACGAGACGACCTCGATATTACTTGCCCCGGTATCTATATGACAACAGAATTCAATCTTCGTTAAAACACCTATCAACCCAGCTGGTTTCAACATTCTCTGCGATGACTTGCCCCTGAATGAGCGTTCTAGCGACTTAACCCGATCTGATTATCCATCTGAAGATTCTGCTTTCAAATCTCAACGTTCTGCACAACTGCCCCTGATTGGTTCTCAAGAAGACTCACTTCTGATTAACTGCTTCTCAAATAAAATGCCCCTGATCCACTGATGCTTCGGGACTTGTCCTCAGACCGACTAATTCCGAACTCACTGGAAGTCAATGCCCCTGATTCACAAGGCTTCACAACATACGCCCTCCTGGTTCAGACTGCTGAATTACTCAGTCCTGTTTGACGATTCCCTGTTAGAATTTCTTTCCTGCCAACTACTAACCTGCAATTAAAATTGTCTATTCACGAATGGTAATCCTAATGCAGTGGTTATGCAGATTTTGAAAAAATTTTGAGCTGTCACTCATTTACATGCTATGATTGTGAGTGACGAGTGAACCAAAGTTCAAACGTAGTGCTTACGTGGTCAGTGAAAAATACAACAAGTATGTGACTAGCAAGTCAAGAAGGAGTCAGGTTACTCAACCTTATCGTAATGCGCTTCAGAATAACCCTACCTCAGTTAGGTCTTTTAAGGGTTGTATCGTGGTCGGGTTCACGGTTCGTGAAACAAAGGATATTCGGCTCAAATTTTGATTTGTACCCACCCCTTCTACGTGATGATCTCCAATCCTAAGGTTCAGTTAACCTGGCACAAGCGCTCGCCTCTTCGAGAGGTATGTTGAATGGTAAGAACCACAATTAAGGAATTCACAAGGATTTCGGAGTGATAGTTACTCTTTCTTTGCTTTCGGTGTCTGTGTACACGACTTTGTGACTTGATGGGGAAAAATTCTATCCCTCTTTTTCATTCTCTTGATTCCCTAACTTTTGCCTGGACTGACCCCTTTTGAGTTCTTTTCGTTTTTTCGTTTTATTTTGAAGTCCAGCGGGATGCCCTGATTTTTGCCTAAGTATTAGCTTTCTAGCTTTTTCTTTCCTTTTACTTAGCGGGCTTTCTTTCTTTCTTTCTTTTGGAACAAAGTCGTGTGACACTGGTTGTCTTGATTGCTCCGAAAGGATTGTAACTGTCTCACTCCTGATTAGTGAGGTGTGGCCTCTTGAAAGGTATAAACTGTTATTGGTCCTCGAAAGACAACACTCCTCTGTAAGACTTGAATGCTCGGTCAAGCTAACTGACAACTACCCTGCCCCGGGTTAAGATGTGAGGGTTAAAAAGTCCGAAAAACTTCTACTTCCTGGCTCAAAATGGTTAACAAGGGACTAACTCCTTATATCTCCAGTGTTTGGGGAATTTGAAACAATGCCTTGTACGTCATCGGTAAGGTCTTATCTGAAAGCCTACGATCATCGGTTATGAGTTTATTTCGTCATCCTCCCTCCAATCTTTGCTAGTCACAGTGATAAAGTGGAGTGAATAAATGCAAGTGTCAGTGCAATGCAGTAAATGAGCGACAGCGACATGATTAATCCAGAAAAATGCATAGTCACTTTATTATTATCACCATTCGAAACATACAATGCTTAAAAGCAGGTAGTAACTAACAGAAAAGAAACTACAAATGCAAATGATATAAAAGTCTGAGGACTGCCAATGCTGAGGCGCACGCCTGTCTGAATTATTGGCTTTTGCTGGGGAATACTTTCCGATCCTACGAGCTTAGACAGCTGAGCGGTTAGGATGAACAAACAGAAATCCTTCTCGAAAGGAAATGCGATCTTGGTCAATCAACTGCTGTACCTTCGCCTGAAATGCTTTACAATCTTCTGTCGAATTCCCCCGGAGAGCCACCATGATAACCATACTGAACGTGGGGATTATACCCAGGAGGGTAAGGTTCTGGAACTGGCTTAAGAGCTTTAGGTTCCACCAAAGAAATTTGGATCAAAGATGGTAACAGCTGGCTATACGGCATAGGCACTAGGTGAAAAGGAGCTTTCCTTCGTTCCAAGTTGTTGCGAGGTCGATTCTGACGCTGACGCTGATTCTGATAACCTCGGCCACGAGTTCGTTGCTTTGCAATGGAAGCGACATAAGGTTCCTGATAGGGTGCCCCAGGCACGGCTGTCTGTTCAGTATAGCAAGCCACAGGAGGTACTGATCTCTGATAAGATGAAGAACCAACAAAATTCACTGATTCGCTTCGAGGATATTCAACCTTTGGCATGACTGCGTTGATCACAACTCCTTCTTCATTCTGGTAGTCACAAGGGTATTCAGTTTCACCAGCTTGATCATTTGAAGTAATCTGAATTTTCCCGATTCTTATGGCATACTCAAGGCGTTCTCCTAATGCTACCACGTCGGAGAAACTTGACGGAAGTCCGAGCAATCTTTCGAAGTACGGATCTTGTAGGGAATCTACAAACATGCTTGTCAGCTCTTGGTCTAACAGCGGTGGATGCACTCTAGCAGCAAATTCTCTCCATCTCTGAGCATACTTCCTGATAGGTTCATTGTTCTCTTGAGACAGTTCTTGCAACTGCATGCGATAGGGAGCTACGTCTAGGTTATAATCGTACTGCTTCAGAAAAGCTCGGGCTAAATCCATCCATGATTGAATCTGATTTCTCTCTAACTGCATATACCACCTCAAAGATGCCCCAGTCAGACTATCTTGAAAGCAATGGATCATCAATTTATCATCTCGCGCAAACGCAGTCATTCTTCGACAAAACATCATCAAATGTAGCTTCGGACAGCTATCTCCCGTGTACTTCTCAAACTTCGGCACTTTGAACTTATAAGGCAACACCAGGTCAGGAACCAAACACATGTCTACAGCATCCAGGTTAACAGCATCTTTCGCCTTCAAAGCTTTCATTCCTTCTTCCAACGCTCGGAGTCTTCTATCCTTCTCAAGAGCTCTTGGATCTACCATCATTGGAATATCCCTTCGTGGATTCATCACAGGGAAAGCAACACCTTGATTGTTAACAGGAGGAGGACGCTCATTCTGGGCAACAAACTGCTCATGTCGACCTCGATTCTCAACAGGAGGCTGTACAACTTGGTCTGCAGCAACGTTGTTCGCTTGCGGGAAGTCTTCCATAGAATCATACAGAGGGTTGGACGTCATAGTGAACCCTGTCAAGGTATTAGGAGACTGGAAATGGCCTTCAGACATAGCTACCAATAATCTTCAGCTGACTTCAATGCTCGATTCTGCTCAAATCTACTCAACCCCTAAGTCGGTCTTCTGACAATCAACAGCTGCTCAATCCAAACTCCGGGTAATCACCTTCAGGAAACAAAGGCTGGATCAGAACTCTGGATAGCTGGAGGATGATATGCAATATGATGCAACACTGATATGCACATGATATGCAAGATGCAGTAAACAACGGGACCACAGCCCCCACACAATCTGAATACTGCTGCACTGCTGACGGAGACGTTCGCTCTGAAGAAAAGACCAAAATAACGGGTAGGTTGGAAGTCAAGTTTCCTGCAAAAAAAAAACCCTTCCCCTCACAGATATGAACCTATATCTGACAAGGTACGGCATCCTATGCGGTCGTCAGCGTCACAGACTTTCAAAACTGACGATACAATTCCCAGAAGGAGTGGCATCATCAAGTCCTGAAGAGGCCTCACTTAGCTAACTTCCAAATGATCGGTTCCCAGAGTCGACAATCCAACTAACCAGCAACCTGAGCCACCCAAAGGGTGGGACAAGAGGCCAACCAGAAGAACCTCGTCTGAGTGTAGATTTCGCGGGACACCAAGGCAAGCAAAGCAAGCGGTCGCCCACTACTTTCTACTCTAAGTCTAAGGTGCACTCAAGCCCAGGTCCGGCTTCTCACTCAATCATAGAACACCCGTAACACCCCAACAGCAACAGATAATATCAATAAATAAGCCCCAATAGACAAGCAAACAAGCGCTAGGATTGACTCTCTCTTAGGGGACGTTGGATCCCACATGCATAAGAACTATCGCAGTCCTTAGCAGCCAGGGGACGTTGGATCCCCAGCAGACTCACATAGGGAACTATCGCAGTCCCCAGCAGAGTCGCCAGCTGTCGCTACTGCGAAAATCGGCGCCGGCTGGATGGAAGAGTCGCCACCGTGCGTTATTTATCCCAACAGAGGGAAAGGAAACGCTCGAAGTAAACCTCGCAAAAAACGGGGAAAGGTATGGTCATCGCAACCAAAACCTGGGTTCGGGAGTCGGTTACGCAAGGGGAAGGTATTAGCACCCCTCACGTCCGTCGTACTCGACGGGATCCACGCTTGCTTGGGTTGTCTAAAGGATGCAAAAACAATCTATCTACGGTTGCTAAATCTAAACGGAAGGGAATTGACTCGATAGAGCGTCGCACTCTATGCCTACGTATTCTCAAGAGAGAAAGTCAGAGTCAACGTAGTTCGGGACTACGGGGAAATTGGCTCGCCAAGACCTCGCGTCTTGTGCCTACGTACTTCCACACTGCATGGAAGATCAGAGCTTTACGTAGTTCAGGCTAACTACGTCTAAACAGGGTATTCTCACACAGCAGTGAGAAATTAAACTGGTTTTACAGGTACGGGAACCTATGAGCAAAACTATGGTTTGGTCTCAAATGCACTCGGGCAAGAGAGAAAAAAAAGGGTACAATTAATCGTCAGCGGGAAAGTCTCGATCGCACAGCAGCGAGAGAACAAAAGTTAGTTGTTAGTGTGCTCGCTAGGATATCGCATCCTATGCCTACATATTCTCGTCTGGTACGAGAAATCAGAGCAACTGTATTTCGGCTACTTCGGGACCACAGCTCAAATCTCGTTTTATTAATATTCTGAAAAATGATTACAATGATTGAATACTGAAAATAAATCTCCTAGGAAATACTATCCTATCCTATCCTGAAAAATCGAATGGAAAATAGCCCCCTAACAAGTGGACTTCTAAGCTATCCTAAAATGGTGTAAAAGAATTTTTATGAAAAAGGTACTCTAAAAAATATTATATCTATACTAATATTTTTTTTCAATATTTCTCTTCCCTTTTCTTTCAAAATATTTTTCCTCTCTTTTTTTCTATTTTCACCCTTTTTCTTTTCCTCTTTTATTCAAAATATTTTTCACATATTCTTTCTCATTTTTTTATCATATCTTTTCTCAATATTTTTTCTTCAATATTTTTTCTACATATTTCTATGTATTTTTCCATATCCTTTTTCTATTTTTTTTCAAAATACTTCTTCCCTTTTTTCTCAAATTCTTTTCCACATATTTTCTTTTTCTTTATTATATCTTTTTCCCTTTTTTTTTCTTCTAAAAAACTAAGTACATAAAATGAAGAAAAGAAAATAAAGGGGGGGGGGGTACACTGCATATTACAGGGGTGTGATTAAGCAGAAATAAAAAAACCCAGACTGGGCCCAGCCCATAAGCTAATGCTGCCAAAACGGATGGGGGGAGTACTGAAACTGGGGTGTGTATGCCAGCAGGCCACCTCGTATTGGGCCCAGCCCATACACAGCAGGAAAAAAAAACGAGGGGGTGTGGATCCAAAAAGCACAATTGGGCTCCAAGGCCCACGACCCCTAACCCACTCTCGTCCTCCTCACTCTCTCAACTTCCTCTCTGAAAACCCTAATTCTTTCTCCTTTCTCCCTCTCTCACGGCGCCGCCGACCAAGCTCCTCCTTCTCCCCTACAACCCAAATTCTTGCACAATCCTTCTTACACCCTCAAACTACACTTTATTTTACCAATCTTCACAACCAAAGAAGAAACATCAAACATTGTATAACCTAAACCGAGAAGCTTCTGACGATTCCGTTTGAAGATGCTTGAAGAAATCCTATCTGGTGAAAATCTCGACGAAACTCACAACGGAGTTGAAGATCGTCGAGGGAGATTCTTCTGGAAATTGTGTTGATGAGTTTTGGAAAATGCATGAAGATCTGGAGGATTTGTGATGTTTGCTTGAAGATCTTGGAGTTCTTCTTTCTGGAAATCTGGTGAAGTTTGAAGATAACGAATGTTGAATTTCTGGGAAACGATGAACATTCATCATTCCTGATGAATTCCTGGTGGTCGTTCTTGCATGTTCCTGAACGCATTGTTGAATCTGGAAATGATTGTTGACGTTCTTCTGGAGATGATGATTCTGGAGAGTATGAAGAATCTAGTGAATGTTGAAAGATCTGGTGATTATGATGAACAAGATGCAGGATCTGGAGAAGGAACTGGAACCGCAAATCCTTGAATATACGATCTTCATCAAGAATCTGGAGATTGATGCATGTTCTGGATTTGGTTGATCATGGAAGATGAAGGTCGTAACGAATTTTCTGGAAAATGTTAGTATGAGGAAGGTTGATCGGAGGTAGGATGGAGGTTGATCGAGATCTGGAAAATATCATTGGTGAGGTTGATCGGAAGAGGTGGAGAAGATGAATGTTGATCGGAATTCTGGGGATTTGAGGTTTCCGGCGGGTTGTTGCGGCGGCCGGAGTAGGTCTGGCACGGTGGTTGCATGGCCGCCGGCCATGCAACCGGTGGGGCTTCAAATGGTGACGCGTGGTGAAGTGAGTGGATGGAGTGACCGCATAGACGCCACGTGTCTTATGCGTGGCAGAGAGGGAGAGAGGAATTGTGATGCGTGGCAACGTGTGAGTGTGATATGTGGGTCCTCTGCCTAGTTTACACGTGGCTGGCTGATGAATATATGTGAAGGTGAAGGCAAAGTATCTACCAACACAAGCGTGCCTCTGGTTTTTGATGATGACAACTTGCTAAGAGATATCCTTCTTTCGTTTAAATCATTCACGCTACTTATGATTCAATTTTTACAATGACGTAATGCACAAAAAGCTGTAGAAATTTATGTTTTTGCAGATTTTTGAACCATGAGCCGACCATACCGTCAGCACACAGTTTCATTCAGTTCACACGGCTCAGCGCATGAAGGTCATGCGTCGACCGCTGACTTGGCGCATGCAGGTTTAAGAATCAGACGGCTCAGCGCATGAAGATCATGCGTCGACCGCTGACTCGGCGCATGACAGTTTGAGAATCACACGGCTCAGCGCACGCCGACCCTATGGTCGACCGTTCGCGCGCAGAAACAGAAATTCTGCTATGTTTCATTGATCTGTCAACTGTCTGTTTTGTATATTACTATAAATAGCTGTCTTTTCAATTTTAACAACTAACACATTTTTGAAAGCATTGTGAGAAAGTGTTCAGGTCAAGAAACGTGAAAGAGGTGCATCAGTGTTCTTCATCTTCATCGTTCAATCAACTCACAAATCCTCAAATTACAGATAATCAATTTTTTGCTGCGGTTTGTGGTTTGCTCGACGGTGATAAGGTTCGAACGCGTGATTGAAGATCCGGTTCGAGTGGAAGCTGGTGCAGGTGTTTCTTGGGAGAAAACCTTTGAGGTTTTACCTATCAAGACTACAGGTTTTGAAGGCTTTTGTTACGGAATCGTCGGTTCAACAATCAAGCGAGTGCGAAGGTGATTGATTAGCGGAAGGTTGATCAATCTAGTAGCTAGGGCGTTGAAAGGTTGAAGACGTTCCGGGTTCAATTTGGGTGTGTCTAAGATCAGCCGTGCCGAAGGTTTGATCAACGGAAGAGTTGTCAATAAGGTGGCTGCAATCGGAGGTCATTCACATCAAATTGGAGGACTTGATTCATCTTGAATCAAGGGGCAAGAAGTGGTAGAAATTATCAGCAACATTAAGATTGTTTGTATCAATTGTCTATCGATTCTTGTGTATAACTGTTCTACCAAACAGGTGATATCTATTCAATACATATCTCAATTCTCATTGTAGAATTGAGGGCAGACGTACCCCAACGCGAGGACGACTGGGGGAACTGCCTCATCAAATCTTGTGTTCCTTTATTTTCTGCATTTTCAATTACAGCTTAAAAATTAAGTGATTCTAGAATAAGTGATTTTGTCAAATTGTAGTATTGATTGAGTGAGTTGGTGAAACACTGTTTTTTAACTACTAAGTACAATAGAAATACTGTACTAAGGCTTTTCAATCACTCATTCAACACAAATATCATTTAAGGTATTTGTGCACACCAACTGTTCGACAAAAGTGCTGAACTAAAATTGCCTTAATTTTGCTGCTAGTTTTGGTGTAATTTTGCACACCAACTGTTCGACAAAAGTGCTGAACTAAAATTGCCTTAATTTTGCTGCTAGTTTTGGTGTAATTTTTTATCATTGGAATAAGGAAATAGTACGAGTGAATCACATCTGAGTTTTGCATAAAAGTGTGTAGTGATTTACTATCCGTTATCGTCTTAAATTCATCCGCTTGACGCATATCCGGCTCTCCAATAGTTGTTCGTTTTAGACTATATTTTCCAAGGCCGCTTCCGCATTTGAAAACAATTTTGAAAACCAATTTTATTGGTAGCGCCACTCAAATTTTTAAAAGGGATCTATTCAACCCCCCCTTCTAGATCCGTGCCTTAGTCTAACAAGTGGTATCAAGAGCTCCGGTTCTCCGGTGCTTCAAATACAACATTGATAGAATAATGGCTAACGAACCAAAAGGGGCGTACAATAGAGCTCCCGTTTTTAACGGTGAAAATTATAGCTATTGGAAAGACTGTATGCGGGTGCACATTAATTCCATAGATAGAAAGATATGGAACGTTATTCTCAATGGTCCGATTGAAATAACCATGACAAATGAGAATAACGAAGTTGTGCCAAAGCCCGAAGCACAATGGACCGACGACGATGAGCGAAAGTATAATTATGATTGGAAAGCTAAGAACATTCTAATCTCCTCATTAGGTGTAGATGAATACTACCGTGTATCCCATTGCCCTACGGCTAAGACTATGTGGGATGCACTACAAATTGCCCATGAGGGGACAAACGATGTTAAGTTGGCTCGAATCAACACTCTTATACAAGAGTTTGATCTTTTTTTCATGGAGCAAGGGGAAACCATTGCTGACATGCAAAAGAGATTTACTCATCTCATAAACAGATTACATTCACTAGGAAGACCTATTTCCAATGATCTTGCTACTAATAAAGTTTTGAGATGTCTTAGCAGGGAATGGCAGCCGAAAGTGACCGCCATCAAAGAGGCAAATGATCTTACGGTATTAGACCTGACTACATTGTTTGGCAAACTACAAGAGCATGAACAGGTACTCTTGAGTCTTGACCCACATGAAAGGAAAGAAAAGAAGGACAAAGTAAAGATGAGTGAAAAGAAGTCCATAGCTCTTAAGGCTTCTTCCTCGAAGTCTAAAGCAAAAGAGCAAAGTGATTATTCTTCAAGCGACGACGAAGAAGAAGACATAAATGAGGACATGGGGCTGTTCGTTAAACGGTATAACCGGTACGTGAGAAAGAACGGCATCCAACATTCGGAGAAGAACCTGGTAAATTTCCGAAGGCAATCAAGGTTCTCCAAAGATGACAATCAAAAAGGCAAAAAGACTAGAGGAACGTGCTATAAATGTGGAAAGCCCGGTCACTACAAACCGGACTGTCCAATGAACAACAAGGGAAATGAAAAGGAACAATCGAAGTCACATAAGAGAGCATCAAGGCCTAGGAGGGCGTACATCGCGTGGGAAAGCGACAGTGATTCTTCCTCCTCTAATGAAAGCTCTAGTGATGAAGAAGAGTCCGTGAATCTATGTCTCTCCGCAAATCAGAAAAAGAAAAAGAAACAGGTACGTCACTCTAGATATAATATGTCATCTAATATGTCTCATTCCGAATTACAAACCGCATTCGATGTTTTACACAAGGAAGCAACTGAAGCCTTTAAGAAACTTGCTTCTAATAGAAGAATTTTTACATATTTAGAGCACAAAGTCTTAGAGTCCGAAAAGAAATTAGAGGACCTTAAGGCTTCCATTGTGAAAGATAATGAATCGGATTGTAAGGACAATAGTAATCCTTTCAACTTTGGTTGTGATACTTGTCATATTTGGCAAGGTGAGGTTAGAAACCTTAAGGCCAAATTAGACAAGGCACTTGAACCTAAAATTACATTTGCAATCGATAAAAAGGATTTTAGAAAAAGTATGATAAACCCATATCAAAAATATGCATATGTAATTAGGGATCAAGCAAGTGAAAGTGATTCTAATGTCGACTTTGTATGCTTTTACTGTTGCAAGAAAGGCCACTCCATTGGTAAATGTCGATTTAGGAGATTTCTTGTTCCTAAAGGCATCTACCAATGGTTGCCCAAACGCAACCGTCTTGTCGCTAACCTATTAGGACCCAATATGCCATTGGGTACCTCCCTTTTGTAAGTTATATTTTGACAGGTGAAATGTGTCGAGTCCACCGAGAGAAGATGGGTTCTTGATAGTGGGTGCTCAAGGCACATGTCTGGAGACATATCCTTATTCATAGACTTCGTGGCTAAGAAGAAAGGGTATGTAACATACGGTGATAACAACCGCGGAGCGATACTAGGTAAAGGTAGTATAGGTAATCCCTCCTCTACTACAATTTCCGATGTGTTGCTTGTCGAAAACCTTAAACATAATCTCCTTAGCATTAGCCAATTATGCGACAAAGGTTACAATGTTTCCTTTTCAAAAGATTGCTGCAAAATTGTGCATGAAAGTGATAAGAAGAATGTGTTTATTGGTTTTAGAGTAAACAATGTGTATATGCTTGACTTGAATGTGGTATCCCCAACAAGCGATCAATGTCTCATATCTATGAGTGAAGACTCATGGCTATGGCATAGGCGCTTAGCGCATGTCAACTTTGACTTACTCAATAAGATTGTCTCAAAAGATCTAGTACTAGGACTTCCCAAAATTAAGTTCACCAAGGATCACCTTTGTGATGCTTGTCAAAAAGGAAAACAAACGAGGATCTCCTTTAAATCCAAAAAGATTATTTCAACAACGAGACCTCTTGAACTACTTCATATGGACTTGTTTGGGCCGTCTAGGATCAAAAGTCTAGGAGGAAACTATTACGGATTCGTAATAGTGGACGACTTTTCTAGGTTCTGTTGGACCATCTTCTTAGTGAGTAAAAGTGACACGTTTGCCGCTTTTGAGAGATTTGCCAAGCTCTCCCAAAATAAGTTAAATACAAACATTGTGTCAATAAGAAGTGACCACGGAGGTGAATTTGAAAATCATTTATTTGAAGAATATTGCGGTAACCATGGCATCGATCATAACTTCTCGGCTCCACGAACTCCTCAACAAAATGGGGTTGTGGAGCGTAAAAACAGAATTTTAGAAGAATTGGGAAGAACAATGATTAATGATAGTGGTTTACCAAAATACTTTTGGGCCGACGCCATTAGTACGGCATGTTATGTTTTGAATAGGGTACTCATCCGCCCCATTCTAAACAAAACTCCGTATGAACTTTTAAAAGGGCGAAAGCCTAATGTTTCTCACCTTCATGTTTTTGGATGCAAGTGCTTTGTATTAAACAATGGAAAGGAAAACTTGGGCAAGTTTGATTCAAAAGCCGATGAAGGCATTTTTCTAGGGTACTCGCAATCAAGTAAAGCATATAGGATTTATAATAAAAGATTACTAGCTGTTGAAGAGTCTGTGCACGTTACGTTTGATGAGTCCTATCCGAGAAATGTCGGAAAGGATAGTGTTGTTCATGGTGCAGGTACATCCACAGAAGACATACTCAAAGGTGGCGAAACGGGGATTGATCAACCCGATAGAGTCAAAATTGAGGAGGATAAGGATGCACACCATGAGGTAACTGAGGAAGCTCATCCGCCTACAAACGATGATCTCCCTCAAGCTTGGAAGTCGTGTAAAGATCATCCAATTGACAATATTCTCGGAGACATCACAAAGGGAGTCACCACTCGATCTAAGCTAAGTAACTTTTGTTATCACTTCGCTTTCGTTTCACAAATAGAGCCTAAAAACCCCAAAGAGGCCCTACTCGATGAGCACTGGTTTTTATCGATGCAAGAGGAACTAAATCAGTTTAAAAGAAACGAGGTATGGGACCTTGTCCCTCCTCCGCGAGGCCATCGAGTAATCGGCACCCGATGGGTGTTTAGGAACAAGTTGGACGAAAACGGGGTAATAACCCGTAATAAAGCGAGATTGGTCGCTCAAGGGTATAACCAAGAGGAAGGCATCGACTATGAGGAAACTTATGCGCCGGTTGCCCGACTCGAGGCTATACGCCTTTTACTCGCCTTTGCATGTGCAAAGGATTTTAAGTTATTTCAAATGGATGTTAAAAGTGCGTTTCTTAACGGTCACATAAATGAAGAAGTATATGTGTCTCAACCTCCCGGTTTTGAATCTCATGAATACCCTGAACATGTTTACAAGTTAAAAAGAGCTTTATATGGTCTCAAACAAGCTCCTAGAGCTTGGTATGAGCGACTAAGTAAGTTTTTACTTAATCAGGGGTACTCACGAGGAAAGGTTGACACTACACTCTTCATTAAACGTCAAGGAAAGCACTTGATTTTGGTGCAAATCTATGTTGACGATATTATATTTGGATCCACTAACATGAATCTCGTGAGAGAGTTTTCTGACCTCATGCAGGGCGAATTCGAGATGAGTATGATGGGGGAGCTCACATACTTCCTCGGCCTGCAAATTAAACAACTCCAAGAAGGGACATTCGTGAGCCAAACAAAATATTGTTTGGACTTGATCAAGAGATTTGACATGGCAAAATCCAAGGCCATAGACACCCCAATGCCTACATGCGTAAATTTGGATAAAGATGAAAATGGCAAGGACGTAGAGGTAAAACGATATAGAGGTATGATTGGTTCACTTCTCTATCTTACTGCGTCACGTCCTGATATTATGTTTAGTGTGTGCATGTGTGCACGATACCAATCATGTCCCAAAGAATCCCACCTAAAAGCTGTTAAACGAATTCTTCGATACCTGTCAGGTACCCCGAAGTATGGATTGTGGTATTCTAAGGGTAGTGATTGCTCGTTGGTAGGTTACTCCGATTCCGACTTTGCCGGGTGCAAATCGGATAGGAAAAGCACTAGTGGTACATGTCATTTGTTTTCAAACTCCTTGGTTAGTTGGCATAGCAAGAAACAAGTTTCAGTTGCTTTATCAACGGCCGAGGCGGAATACGTTGCCGCTGGTAGTTGTTGTGCTCAAATTCTGTGGATTAAGCAACAACTACTAGATTTCAATCTTAAACTTGAACGTATTCCTATCCTATGTGACAACACTAGCGCTATTAACCTTACCAAAAATCCCGTATTACACTCTCGCACTAAACATATAGAAATTCGACACCATTTTCTTAGGGACCATGTTGAGAAAGGTGATGTTGTATTTGAACACGTTGACACTAAAAACCAACTAGCGGACATTTTCACAAAGCCGCTAGCAACGGAACCTTTCTTTCATATCCGCCGAGAACTTGGCATCCTCGACATTTCGGAACGGGAATAATATTTGCTGATGTTATCTTATTTCATTCAAATAATCATGCTATTGTACTTCTAACAATTTGATATTCGTGTAAGTATAAGTATGTTGTGTATCAAGCAAATCAGGCATCAAGGTGATATTGTTCTTTCTCTCTCTCTTTGTTTGATAATCCTGTTGATCTCAAATCATATCGCTTATACTACGCTAAATTTGTATGACATCTACTGCATATGTATATAGATATTTTTTTCTTATATGTCATGACATCATTTTTGCATAGCATGTACCTCTGAATATGGTAAAATACAAAAATCTGCTGTTTGTTGCATATTGAGTCGACCATAACAGGGCAGCGGTCGGCGCACCCTGTTAACTTTTGTATCTGGTGAATGGCAATACACCGGGTGGACCACCCTTGGCAAATTCTATCAGCCGTATCAACCAAGCACTGCAGACCCACCTTCTCCTCAACAACCGTCAAACAATTCGGAGATTTTAGAAATGATGCAGTCGATGCAGTTGGAACAGCGAAATTTTATGACCAATATGCAGGAACAACAGCAAAAATTCATGAGGGATCAAAATGAAAGAATGGCACAAATTCGTTCTGAACTGCATAACCAAAATGAACGGATCAGTGGAATGTCGACTCAGCTGGACGCTCGATTCGAGACTCTAACTCACTGTCATCAAGCTGAAGAGCGCGCCATTGTCGACAGTCTTGACTTTTTGAATAACATCACAGAAGAATTTACTGATCTAGCTCATCCCCAACGCCATCCTCATTACTATGACAGGCGTGGTCGTGGTCGCGGACGTGGACGGGGCTATTAGCATGCGCTCATATGTCATTTGTTGTTTCCTGTTTTGGCTTGCATTCATTTTGTTTGTTGTGTTTTGCTTTTCTGCCCAAACTCACTATGATTGTTGCTTACTTCTATGTTGCTATCATGACATTTTTTTGTGGTTCTGTAATCTATTAACTGTTATCTCCATCGTATGTATAACTGTTGTTTACTTCTCATCTGTTGGTATCTCATTTATGCATGATTCAATGTGTTGTTATTGTGTCACGAGTTTACCTCTTTTTGATGTTGTCAAAGGGGGAGAACCGAGCAGTAGATAGACGATGATTACGACCGCTATAATTGTAAAAGAAAGGGGGAGCATACCTATACCTATCACGTGTTGCGTAACAGTAGGTTGCCATCATCAAAAAGGGGGAGAATGTGAAGGTGAAGGCAAAGTATCTACCAACACAAGCGTGCCTCTGGTTTTTGATGATGACAACTTGCTAAGAGATATCCTTCTTTCGTTTAAATCATTCACGCTACTTATGATTCAATTTTTACAATGACGTAATGCACAAAAAGCTGTAGAAATTTATGTTTTTGCAGATTTTTGAACCATGAGCCGACCATACCGTCAGCACACAGTTTCATTCAGTTCACACGGCTCAGCGCATGAAGGTCATGCGTCGACCGCTGACTTGGCGCATGCAGGTTTAAGAATCAGACGGCTCAGCGCATGAAGATCATGCGTCGACCGCTGACTCGGCGCATGACAGTTTGAGAATCACACGGCTCAGCGCACGCCGACCCTATGGTCGACCGTTCGCGCGCAGAAACAGAAATTCTGCTATGTTTCATTGATCTGTCAACTGTCTGTTTTGTATATTACTATAAATAGCTGTCTTTTCAATTTTAACAACTAACACATTTTTGAAAGCATTGTGAGAAAGTGTTCAGGTCAAGAAACGTGAAAGAGGTGCATCAGTGTTCTTCATCTTCATCGTTCAATCAACTCACAAATCCTCAAATTACAGATAATCAATTTTTTGCTGCGGTTTGTGGTTTGCTCGACGGTGATAAGGTTCGAACGCGTGATTGAAGATCCGGTTCGAGTGGAAGCTGGTGCAGGTGTTTCTTGGGAGAAAACCTTTGAGGTTTTACCTATCAAGACTACAGGTTTTGAAGGCTTTTGTTACGGAATCGTCGGTTCAACAATCAAGCGAGTGCGAAGGTGATTGATTAGCGGAAGGTTGATCAATCTAGTAGCTAGGGCGTTGAAAGGTTGAAGACGTTCCGGGTTCAATTTGGGTGTGTCTAAGATCAGCCGTGCCGAAGGTTTGATCAACGGAAGAGTTGTCAATAAGGTGGCTGCAATCGGAGGTCATTCACATCAAATTGGAGGACTTGATTCATCTTGAATCAAGGGGCAAGAAGTGGTAGAAATTATCAGCAACATTAAGATTGTTTGTATCAATTGTCTATCGATTCTTGTGTATAACTGTTCTACCAAACAGGTGATATCTATTCAATACATATCTCAATTCTCATTGTAGAATTGAGGGCAGACGTACCCCAACGCGAGGACGACTGGGGGAACTGCCTCATCAAATCTTGTGTTCCTTTATTTTCTGCATTTTCAATTACAGCTTAAAAATTAAGTGATTCTAGAATAAGTGATTTTGTCAAATTGTAGTATTGATTGAGTGAGTTGGTGAAACACTGTTTTTTAACTACTAAGTACAATAGAAATACTGTACTAAGGCTTTTCAATCACTCATTCAACACAAATATCATTTAAGGTATTTGTGCACACCAACTGTTCGACAAAAGTGCTGAACTAAAATTGCCTTAATTTTGCTGCTAGTTTTGGTGTAATTTTGCACACCAACTGTTCGACAAAAGTGCTGAACTAAAATTGCCTTAATTTTGCTGCTAGTTTTGGTGTAATTTTTTATCATTGGAATAAGGAAATAGTACGAGTGAATCACATCTGAGTTTTGCATAAAAGTGTGTAGTGATTTACTATCCGTTATCGTCTTAAATTCATCCGCTTGACGCATATCCGGCTCTCCAATAGTTGTTCGTTTTAGACTATATTTTCCAAGGCCGCTTCCGCATTTGAAAACAATTTTGAAAACCAATTTTATTGGTAGCGCCACTCAAATTTTTAAAAGGGATCTATTCAACCCCCCCTTCTAGATCCGTGCCTTAGTCTAACAATATATAGGCTGGGATTACTCTGGATTCTTCTAGACTGATCTGGAAATGGAAAGAAAGGACTCTGGGCCTGCATGAATTGGGCTCTACGAATTGAAATGGGGCCCAATACGAAAACTGATAACAAAAACCAAAAAACTGAATAAAATGGATTAAATCTGGATTAAAATCAATGAAGATGATTAATGACCAATTAAATGGAAAAAACTGAATTAACAAACCAATTAAACTCTGAATTAATACTAATGAGAGTAAAAACAAAATGGTTAATGGATTATTAGACTTACCCAATTAAGATTGACTAACTAAAAGCTAATTAACACCAACTCAATTAACCTAATTAAATCCTAATTAAAAAACTCTAATAAACCCACTAACCTAAAATTTAATAAATCCCTATTAAATTTCCTATATTACCTATATTATTTATTTAAAAGAAATCTATATCCTTCTATTTATTTATCTTATTAAAAAAATGAAGCCTATTTATTTCTAATGAAGCTATTTAATTTCTAACCAATTCTAAAAAGATTAAAAATATATTTTCCTATTAATATTCTATTAAAAGCTATTATACTCTAAAAATGATTAAAAAATATTAAAACTATTTAAAAAAAACTATTAATATTCTAAAATGATTAAAAAATCTAATAAAACCCTAATAATGCCTAATAAAATCCAGAAAAATCACAATAATTCCCGAAGGAACAAAATAAGCACTGAACGACAAAAAACACTGCGAGAGCGCACGAAAATAGCCGGTAAAAATAAACGGGCACCAAAATATCCCCAAAACACGATTCTATCTATCCAAACTGATTAAAAACACCTGAGACGCGAGACGAGAGCTGTGATCCCGATAAAATCAAACAAAAATGAAAAATGCACTGTATGCGATATGCAGATGCGAATGCGGTCATGCGTCGAAACATAGGACCAAATGCGAGACCCGGTTGGTCAAATTTTAGGGTGCAACACTATGTTCTCCAGATTTCAGATCCTCACAGCTGGGCTAAAGGTTCTGGACAAGGGATACTCCACATCAGATCATGTAAAGAAAATCATCAGAAGTCTACCTACCAGATGGAGATCAATGGTGACTGCCTTGAAGATGGCTAAAGATCTGAACAAGATCTCTTTAGAAGAACTCATCAGCTCACTAAGGAGCCATGAAATTGAGCTTGAGGAAGATGAACCTCAGAAGAAAGAAAAAGGTAAATATGTTCCTTTAAAATCTAATAAATCTGCTAAAGCTTTGCAGGTTATTGAAGAAAGCTCTGAAGAATCTTCTTCTGAAGAAGAAGAAGATGAATTATCCATGCTGTCCAGAAGGATCAACAGACTCTGGAAGCACAAGGGAAAGAAGTTCAACAACTTCAGAAAATCTGATCATAGAAAGGAATCTTCTGGGCACAGAAGATCTGGCAAAAAAGAAGTTGTGTGCTATGAGTGCAAAGAACCTGGGCATTACAAGAATGATTGCCCCAAACTTCAAAAAGAAAAACCCAAGAAGAAGTTTAACAAAAAGAAGAAGGTTCTGATGGCAACATGGGATGACTCAGATGAATCTGAATCATCTTCTGAATCAGAAGAAGAATGTGCCAATGTTGCACTGATGGCCAGCACAGAAGATCAGGAGGAAGGAACCTCAGGATATGAATCAGATTCTGAATCTGACGATGACGCTGAAGAGGTAATGGCTAAATTTACTAAAGAAGAACTTATAAAAGTTTTATCAGAAGTTCTTAAAAGTTATAACAATATCAAACTCAAATACAAGAAGCTGAAAAGCAGTCTTGAATCTGAGATTGATCTTCTGAAGACAAAACTTGTTGAGCAAAAAGAAATTAATCTGAAAATCAAAAATGACTTTGAAATAACTCAACAAGAATCTGAATCTGAGACTAAGTCAAGTGAAAACATTTTAGAAAAATATGACTCTAGCTTTCAGAGATTTCTTACTAAGAGCATAGACAGAAGCAAGATGGCTTCTATGATCTATGGTGTTAGTGGGAACAGTAGAAGAGGTATTGGATATGAATCTTCCTCTGGAAGTAATCCAAAATCTGTTGATAAACTCTTTATCAAGAAAACACCTCAGTACTCTCAATTTAAGTTTGGTCACTTAAATGACATTAAACACATAAGCTCTGAGAAGAATACTTATGTGTTTAAACCCAAGGCAAGTCAGAATAAACATTATGTTGAAAAACAGAGGTTTAGACAAACCTTCAGAACCACTAACCCTAAAGGACCCAAGAAGATCTGGGTATCTAAAAGTAAAATAATTCCTGTTGCAGATGTTCTTAGCAGCAAGGTCAGGACGCCAATCATGGTACCTGGACTCTGGATGCTCACGACATATGACAGGAGAAAAGTCTATGTTCCAAATCCTGGAACTTAGATCTGGAGGTGACGTGAAGTTTGGAGGGAACCAGAAGGGCAAGATCATTGGATCTGGCACTATTGGAAATGGTAAACTTCCCTCTATTACTAATGTTTTACTTGTTGAAGGGTTAAAGCATAACTTATTGTCCATAAGTCAATTAAGTGACAATGGTTATGATATTAACTTTAATCAAAAATGTTGTAAAGCTATTAGTCAAAAGGATGGCTCTATCCTATTTAGTGGTAAGAGGAAAAACAACATTTATAAAATAAATCTTTCAGAACTTAAAGTTCAAAATGTTAAATGCCTCTTGTCTGTTAATGAAGAGCAATGGGTCTGGCACAGAAGATTGGGCCATATTAATATGAGACGTATATCTCAGATTAATAAACTTAATCTTGTCAGAGGACTCCCTAATCTGAAGTTCACTTCAGATGCTCTTTGTGAAGCATGCCAAAAAGGGAAGTTTTCAAAATCATCTTTTAAATCAAAAAATGTTGTTTCTACTTCCAAACCACTAGAACTACTTCATATTGATCTGTTTGGACCAGTGAAAATTGCATCCATCCGAGGCAAGAAGTATGGATTAGTCATTGTTGATGACTATAGTAGATGGACATGGGTAAAGTTCTTAAAACACAAGGATGAGTCACATTCTGTGTTCTTTGACTTCTGCAAGCAAGTCCAGAATGAAAAGGATTTCAAAATTATAAAAGTCAGAAGTGATCATGGTGGTGAATTTGAAAATAAATATTTTGAAAAATATTTTTCTGAAAATGGCATTGCTCATGATTTTTCCTGTCCTAGAACTCCACAACAGAATGGAGTTGTAGAGAGGAAAAACAAAACTCTGCAAGAAATGGCCAGAACCATGATCAATGAGACAAATCTAGCAAAACACTTTTGGGCAGAAGCAATCAACACAACCTGTTACATTCAGAACAGAGTGTCTGTAAGACCTCTTCTGAAGAAGACTCCATATGAACTGTGGAAGAACAAAAAGCCCAACATTTCATATTTTCATCCTTTTGGATGTATTTTCTATATGTTAAATACTAAGGAAAATCTGAACAAGTTTGATTCCAAAGCACATAAGTGTTTCATGCTTGGATATTCTGAACGCTCTAAAGGCTACAGAGTATACAACACTGAGACACAGATTGTGGAAGAATCCATTCATGTCAGATTTGATGATAAGCTTGCCTCTGAAAAGCCAAAGTAGTCTGAAAACTCTGCAGATAGAGAAGTAGTCTTCATTGACTCTGAAGTCCCAGAAGCAGACAAAATTCAAGTGAAGGAACCAGAAACAATACCAGATGCTATTCCTTTAACTTCTCAGATGAACAATCTAAACATTTATGAAGAATCAACTGTTAGAGGATCATCATCCAGAATTAAAGCTTCTTATCCAGAGAATGTCATTATTGGAAAGAAAGATGATCCCATCAGAACAAGATCCTTTCTAAGATCATCTGAAGCATCACTATTTGGACTGGTGTCAGAAATTGAACCATCTTCTGTAGATGAAGCTCTGCAAGACAATGATTGGATTATTGCTATGCAAGAAGAGCTAAATCAATTCACCAGAAATGATGTATGGGATCTAGTTCAAAGGCCACAAGGATTCAATATAATTGGTACAAAATGGGTCTTCAGAAATAAGCTGAATGAGAAAGGAGAAGTTGAAAGGAATAAGGCAAGGCTTGTTGCTCAAGGGTACAGTCAACAAGAAGGTATTGATTACACTGAGACATATGCTTCAGTGGCAAGGTTAGAATCTATACGCCTTCTTATTTCATTTGCTGCACAAAATAACATCACTTTGTATCAGATGGATGTTAAAAGTGTCTTTCTTAATGGTATTATAGAAGAAGAAGTTTATGTCCACCAACCTCCTGGTTTTGAAAATGAAAAATTTCCAGATCATGTTTTCAAACTAAAGAAATCTCTATATGGTTTAAAACAAGCTCCCAGAGCTTGGTATGAGAGATTGAGCAATTTTCTTCTGGAGAAAAATTTCATCAGAGGCAAAGTGGATACAACACTCTTTTGTAAATCAATTAAGAAAGATCTTCTAATTTTTCAAATTTATGTAGATGATATTATTTTTGGATCAACAAATATTATGCTTGGAAAGGAGTTTGCTTCATGTATGCAGGCAGAATTTGAAATGAGTATGATGGGAGAACTCAGATTCTTTCTAGGAATCCAAGTCAATCAAACTCCAGAATGCACTTACATACATCAGACCAAATATGTTAAAGAACTTCTGAAGAAATTTAACATGACTGATAGTAAGCTGGCAATGACTCCCATGCATCCTACTAGCTCACTTGGCAAGGAAAAGGTAAGTAAGAAAGTAGACCAGAAGCTCTACAGAGGTACGATTGATTCTCTTCTTTATCTAACTGCTTCTAGACCTGACATATTGTTCAGTGTTTGCCTGTGTGCTAGATTCCAATCAGATCTTAGAGAATCACACTTGACAGCTGTCAAGAGGATTCTAAGGTATCTAAAAGGTACTTCTAATGTGGGTTTGTGTTACAGAAAATCTGATGATTTCAAATTAGTTGGATTCTGTGATGCTGATTACGCTGGAGACAGAGTGGAAAGAAAAAGTACTTCTGGAAGTTGTCAATTTCTAGGAAGAAATCTAATCTTCTGGTACAGCAAGAAGCAACCCACAATTGCACTTTCAACCACAGAGGCAGAATACATTGTTGCTGCTGGATGTAGCACGCAGATGCTCTGGATGAAAAGTCAACTAGAAGATTATCAAATATTTGAAAGTAACATTTCTATCTTTTGTGATAATACTTCTGCTATATGTTTGTCTAAGAACCCCATTTTACACTCTAAGGCAAAACATTTAGAAATTAAGCATCATTTCATCAGAGACTATGTTCAGAAGGGAATCATAAATTTAGCCTTTGTTGATACAGATCATCAATGGGCATATATTTTTACAAAACCCCTTGTTGAAGATAAATTCAAATTTATTCTGAAAAATATTGGTATGGATTTTTGTCCAGAATGATATTTGTCAGAAGCAAATTTTTACAGATGCAAAAATGCCTAATGCTCTGAAGTAATTCTTCTGATTGCTTATTTATTTTATTAATTTGGTTTTGTGAAACTCTGAACTAACAATCCTTAGAAGATCTGAACGTTGGTTAACGTTTCATTTCTCAAGAGAATTCAGAACACATGCAAGCAAACACGTGTCACACCAAATCTGCAGAGGTGGCGTGTACATTACTGAAGAGACGTTTGAGTAGTGAAAATCTTGATTTTCCCCCCAATTTGTCAGAAGCAATAAATGTTTGAAATGATTATTATTCTTTGCATTTAATGCTTGCTCAAACGTGCAAAAAATTCTGACTGATGGTATGCCTAAATGTTTTAGTATAAATACTTGACCTATCTTCACTTTCACACTTTTCACAATCTCAGAAAATTTTATGCATTTTCATCTTCTCTTCTCTCTGCATAAAAACCCTAAGCGTGTGACAAAACAATCTTCAATGGCAACTTCATCATCAACAGCTGCTCAATTCCAATCTTCAATGGCTGCAGTTACATCTGCAAACATGGGTGTTGCTCCTTATTCTCCTCCTAAAAGATCTCTTTTAACCCCTATTGAAAAGTTGGAGGTTTTGTGTGAATCAATGGTAGAATTTGATTCACTTGCAGAAAATGGCTTTGAGTTTCGCTCTATCATTGGTGCTCAAGGATGGGTAAAGTACTTTGATAGACTCTTTGGACCAGTTTACCCCCTCCTTGTGAAAGAGTTCTGGATCCATGCTTCAGTTTACCCTAAGTTCATCCTATCTTCTGTACTGGGAAAAGAAATCATTATAACAGAAGATCTGATCAGAAAGCTAATTGGATATGAAGAAACAGATGGTGTTTCACACTTGCCAGCTGGGCGTGTGGATATGGATGAGGTGTATGAAGAAGTAATGACTGTTGGTCAAGCCTCTAACAAATTCAAGGATCTGAAGCCTGACTACAAGATCTGGGCCAAGATCTTCATGGGGTGCATCCATCATAGGAAGTCAACAAACTCTCCAGACTATGTCAATAATGAACAGCTCTATTTCATGTATTTCCTTAGTCAGAGCACCAAGGTAGATCTTCCATATATTCTTTTTATGCATATGTGGAACCATATAAATGCATCTAGAGAGTATGTGAAAGAAAAAGGACAGAAGATCAGAACCTGGATCCCTTTTGGAAGGTTGATCTCAGATCTTCTAACTGAGAATGGATTGGTCACTGCTCTGTACGCTGCTAGAGTTACAGAGGAATTAGAATTCATAATGGGAAAGCCTCTGAATGCCAAAAGTCTTCAGAGACTTAAAATAGTGGATGAACTCACAACAGCTCCCAAGAAGCTGAATGTGTCTGAGCTGAGTAAGAAGAGGATTCCTGTAGATGATTTTCCACTGTTCTTTGCTGAAGAGCCAAGACACATTGTTGTTATGTACATTGATGAATGTAAGAGAGAAGGAAAGCCTATTCCTGCAAACGTAATACAGCTAGCAAGACAACCTCTACCTGATGTAGAAGAAGAAGAAGAAGAAGAACAACTACAGAGAAAGAGGACTCAGCCAGAAGCAGAAGCTGCACCTGCTCAGAAGAAGGTCAAGATTGCTGAGAAGCCACAGAAGCTCTTGAAGAGAAAAGAATCTGGAGACACTTCTTCTGTACCAGCCAAGAGGATCAAGATAAAAGGTACTAAATCTTCTGTATCTTCTGCAAATACAATTGTTTTAAATGATTCTAATATTAAGTCTATTCCAAAACCACCCTCTACACAAACTACTTCTGTTACTGCTCTAAGTTCTAAATCACCACAAAAACAAACATCTGTTCCAACACCCACAACAACAAAAACCATTCAAACACCAAAAGTCTCTGTACCACAATCATCTCAACCAAAAATCCAAATCAAACAGTTTGTTCCACAAAAACAATCTTCACAGAAACAACCATCAGAAAAACAACCTACAGAACAACAACTACAATCTTCTGTACAACAAAAACCCTCTGAACACCCTAAATAAAAGCAATCTGAACAACAAAAGCACCCACAAGAAAAACAACCTGAAAAACCACAAGAATCTCAACCAGAAAAAGCCTCTGAAAATCAACCACCATCAAATAATCCACCATCAAAATCATCTGAACCCCCTGCATCTGAACCTACAAAAATAACACCTGTTCCAGTCACATCTGAACCAATCACAATTCCATCTGATTCACCCATCTCAGAACAACCCTCAAAACCCTCTGAAGTTACTTCAGAACCAACAAACACTTCTGAACCCCACATTCCTGAAACAGAAGTTCTTGATGTCACACCCTTAAAAACTGTGTTTCAAGTATCTTCTACTTCCTGCACACCAACCACCTCTTCAAACTCTTCAGAATCAGACATCCATCCAGACTTTCTAGTCTCTCCATCTCACAGAGACTCTGAGGTAAACCAACCTGAACCTATTATACCTTCTAAAGCCCCCATTCCAGATCCTATTCCCACACCTGCACCATCATCTGAAATATTGATCCCAAATTCAAACCCAAGATCATCTATATCTTGTGCCCAAGTTTCATCTCTATTTCATAATCTGGCTTATGGTTTCAAACTCAAAGACTTTTATGACAGAGTTGAACCATCTGACCCAATCACCCCTCTGAAACCCAAACTCACAATGACCCTTCCATCTGTGATTCTTGACTATATAAAATCCATGTCAGATGTAGGATCATTAGCAACTATATCTTGTTCTGCAAAATCTGATAAAGCTGTTGCTTCAGCTATACCAATTTCCTCTGATAACAATGTTGCTTCTGATGAACCCCCCAAATCTGCCTTCCAAACCTACTCAAATAAACCTTTTGATGTAGTTACCCTTCACACCAGAGCAAAACCTCATCTGTTAAATGCCTTAATCAGATCCAAAGAAAAAGCTCCTGAAATTCCATTCATTCCATACTATCCTCCTCCTCTGATCTCCATTCAAAAATTAATTTTTCCACCAACTCCCCAACCAAAACCTGTAACTCTGGAAACTCTGTTACATCCTAAGCCCAGACTTAATGTTAATCATTTATTTCAAACTTTTTTGCAAGAAATACAGTTGTATTTAGGTACTGTACAGAAGAAATGCTCAGCAACAATGGATGCCAAAGAATCTGACATCATCTGGAATGGATTCATCAACAGATTCAACTCTGTAGCCTCAAATCTGAAGAACATATGTTCTGATGATGCGAAGCTCAGATTTGCTGAGGCTGCAAGAACTCTATTCTGGACGATCAAGAAATTTGATCCTCTTCTCCTTACAGATGCTCCTCCACCTTCAGCAGAATCTATTGACATTGCATCTGAGGAAAATCCGTTGGCCATGACTCTGGTAGACCCTCCTTCTAACTCCAATGCTCCAGACTCTACAAAACCAATGGACATTGACTCTGTTCAAGCTTCAGAACCTGATCATACTTCTTCATCTGAGATAAAGAAAGAACATCCAGATTTTGAAGATAAGATTGCTGCTCTGGAAGCTGGCCAGTCAGAGATCAAGTCCTGGATGGCAAAACAGGATAAGAAGTCTGAGGATATGACAGAATGAATGTCAAAGCAAGATCAAAAGAATGAAACTATAGCTAAGTGGATGTCCAGGCAAGAGCAGTCCTCTTCTGAGATTACAGATCTATTGAAGATGCTTTTGTCCAAACACTCTTAGATTTTCATTTTTTTCATTCTAATGTTTTTGCATCTGATGTTTGCCTATGTATTTTATTGATATATCTTCTGATGCATGTACTCTTGCTCTATTGAATGAATCAAAGTTTTTCTCCACTGAATTATCTTATTTACTGTTTCCTTTTATTTGTCTTTTTAAAGTTTTACTTTTTGCTTATGACAAAAAAGGGGGAGAAAATATAGATCTGAACTGTTTAATATAACTTCACCAGAATGAAACTTCAGACATATTTACTCTATCTAACATTTAATCTGAGTATTTCAGAACATTTGATAAGTACACTCTATAAAAAAAAACTCTGAGTCTCTCAGATCATTTGACTATTATCAAACTCTGAATCTTAAATCTGCAAGACATTCTGACCTTCAAATGTTAAAAGAACAAACAAGATCTAACTCTGAAGATTACTCAAGACAAAAGGGAAGTTTCTATTTCTATCTATATTTAACTCAGGGGAAAATTCATCATCTCAGGGGGAGTTATAATTCCAATATTTTCAATTAAACAAAATTTATGATGTTTTTGTCATCATCAAAAAGGGGGAGATTGTTAGAACACATATTGGTTCTTAATAATATCTCTATGTTTTGATGATAACTATTAGGAAATTTTGTATTTAAGAATTATATACTCTAAAATTTGCTTGAGAGTTTTTACTGCAGATAGTAAAGAAATTAATACTCCAGAAGCAAATCAGAATTGAATACAAGAAATTAGCTAGACTCTGTAGCGCCAGATGCACTCATTAGAAGAATCTGATTGCTGTCAACAGAAGATTCTAAGCGTAGCCTCCAGAAGATTCTGAAGCAGAAGCTCCAGAAGAATCTGAAGCAAGTCAGAAGCATCTGAAGAAAGTCAGAAGCATCTGAAGCAAGTCAGAAGCATCTGAAGCAAAGAAGAATTTTGTATGAAGAGCTTCTCAAAGCATAGTTTCTAACAGAAGATTATGAAAGTACTAAAGCTGCCAGTACTGAAGTTCTGTTTCAAATATGCTCTAATATTTAACACACTGAAAGCACACCTACTGCAGAAGACTCTGATCCAGCAAGCTCTGATCATCATCAGAAGACTCTGACTCAATTAGACTCTGATGAACTTGCTGAAAACTGAAGAAGAAATATTCAAAGATTATATCCGTTGGAGTAAATCAAACGTCTCTTTCCTCATTTATGCTAGACACAAGAACACAGACAAAAAGGATTTTTCTGTGCTTTCTTCTTCTAGGAAAGGTCACTTGATGTGAAGACAAAAAGGCTCAGACCTTTTTGGGACACTCTTCTCAACGTACAGCTTACCTTGGATCAGCTGCCTATAAAAGCAAGACTCCACCACATTCTTCAGTTAGACGTTTTGCTGAAAAAGAATTAAAACATTCAAGCTCTCATACTTTCATATTCATTCTTAGAATTAATTTCATTGTACTTAAACTTAAGAGAAATATCACTGTTGTGATTAAAGCTTTTTAGAAGCATTCTTACTCTTATATTAGATTTACATTGATTGTAAAGGATTTCCTTAAGAGGATTCAGTTGGAATCAGTAGCTCTTGAGAAGACTAAGAACAGTTGTTCTTAGGTGTTACTATTGTAATCTGTTTGATTAAATAGTGGATTAAGTCCTTGTTTGAGAAAGGCAAATCACTCTAGGAAGGGTGGACTAGAGTAGTTGAGTTCAACGAACCAGGATAAAAATAATTGTGTTTTAATTCTAAGTTTTAATCTTTCATACTTATTCAACCCCCCCCCCCCCTTCTAAGTATTATCTCACCTTCAATTTCTTGTATTGCTTTTATCTTGGCAGGATCAACCTCAATTCCTTTTTCGCTAACAATAAACCCCAATAGCTTACCAGATCTCACCTCGAAGGTGCACTTGTTAGGATTCAGCCTCAGCTTGAATTTCCTAAGCCTCTTAAACAATTTCAGAAGATTGACCAGATGCTCTTCCTCCGTCTAGGATTTGGCAATCATATCATCAACATAGACTTCGATCTCTTTATGCATCATGTCATGAAAGAGTATCGTCATAGCTCGCTGATATGTTGCCCCGATGTTCTTCAAACCAAAGGGCATCACTTTATAGCAGAACGTTCCCCACGGGGTAATAAAAGTTGTTTTCTCCATATCCTCCGACGCCATCTTTATCTAATTATAGCCCGAAAAGCCGTCCATGAAGGAAAACACAGAGAATTGAGCGGTGTTGTCGACCAGAACATCAATATGAGGAAGCGGAAAGCCGTCTTTTGGGCTCGCCCTATTCAAATCTCGATAGTCCATGCACATCCGCACCTTACCATCCTTCTTTGGTACATGTACTATATTGGCGACCCATGAGGGATAAGTTGTAACAGCCAGGAAACCGGCATCCCACTGTTTCTGAACTTCCTCCTTAATTTTCACAGCCATATCTGGTCGAGTTCTTCTGAGTTTTTGTTTAACCGGAGGACATTCTTCGCGCAATGGTAGACGGTGAACCACCATATTAGTATCCAACCCAAGCATGTCTTCGTAAGACCAAGCAAAGATATCACTGTACTCCCGCAGCATCTCGATAAGCCTTTGCTTGATATCACTTTGCAGTGCAACCCCTATCCGGATATTCCTGACAACCTCTTCGGACCCCACGTTGATGATTTCAATTTCCTCCTGATGAGGCAGAAGGATTCTCTCTTCTTGTTTCAAAAGTCGAGTCAACTCTTCTGATAAGTCACTATTCTCAACAATCTCTTCTTCTGCTTGAAATATCGGGTGCTCGAAGTTGAAGCGAGTCATAGGAAGTTCGTAATCGGTGTCGTCTGAAATATGAATCCTGCAATGAGAATGGTTAAATGTTTCAAATAATGCAAACAAAGCACATAACCACGTTGCCATTTTATTGTTAAACAAAAACAGGAAAAACAAGGATCACAAAATTTGCATGCGAAAAACGCCTTTATTAATGATTAAACAAAGTACACGCATAAGCAGGTAGCCCTAAAAACAAAATCACTATGCCCCGGGTAGGACACAGGATTATACAATAATTGAGAAAACAAATCATTACTGTTTTGTAGTCACTGGGACAAGTTCCTGGATAGACCAGTTGCACAGATTCTGTCCTGGCACGCCGGGCTTGATCCACAAGTCCATATCGCAGTCACTATCTCCGTCTTCAGTATCGGAAACAACATTGATCATTTCATAATAGACCCCACCTAGAGTAATCTGAAGGAAAATTGCGATCTAAACGCAGCGGAAAACAAAAATTTCCTTTAGTGATCCTTACGAATGAGCATGGTCAGTGATAGAATCGTTACCTCTTTGTGGCGATTCAGATCTTTGATGCAGCGATCACAAGCGTTGATGAAGTGCAACGCCTCTACTCAGTCCACACGAACAGCTTCCGGTCACAGTGCTAGCTGCTTACGAACGGAATTATTTGAGTGAGAAAAGAGAATCAAAAACGAAATTGCATCAATTGAAAGCTTCATCACAAGGGTTCCTTTTATAGACTCTCTTGTGGGCTGCGGGCTAAAAAAACCAATTCACATGACCCATAATAATATTATATATTATTATAATAACTATTATTATAATAAATATATTTATTTTATTATTATTTTATAACCATTATAAAATAACAATAATTATTATTATATTATCCGAATTTCTATTTTTCACTTAAGTGCACCGTACCTTACGGTGTTCCTTTGATTTCTCTATCTCTCATCAAACTGTCCTTATGTGTGTGACCCTATAGGATTTCGTAACGTTGGTAATTATATTAAATTATATATTTAACATAATAAACAGTAAGCGGTATCTAGCAACACATCACTGCTACCCAAGTCACGAAAATGTCATGTGATCTGACAAAACCTTTTTCGTGATAATATATGTTTGTACAATTACCCTTTTGCCCATATGTCTATATTGAACACAAGGCATACACTGTGTCATCCTTGTCCAGTTCAATATTGGGCCCTTAGACATTTCTCCTGTTATGCAGGATTGGCAAATTCCATCTAGGACACTCATGTCCCTCAACATGCTTCGTGGAGTGCCCATCAACTGTCTTTATGATCATCCAGTTACGGATAATGTTTGATCAGCAATAAAGCACCCGACTCTACATCTAGGGTCCATAGTGGTTTCAGGTCGAAGGGTGGTAATACACCATTATCACCATGAGAATAACTTATGACACTTTGCATAACATACTATGTAGTATTCTCATAGCGGGTCAATCCGGTATAAATATTACTCCTAATATTTATACCTATGTCAAGACTTGATAACTCTTTATCCATGATCCATGAGATGTGATCATCAGTCTATCTTCATAATAGTCTCAATGCTTTTAATGTTATCCCACTTTGCAATAAAGCTTGACTACGGATATTTTAAGAATAATGTCTTTATGTTTAATGGGATCTCATGATTAAGTCACACTTAACATTTCATTAAACAAACTAACTATTCTAGGGACTTTATTATTCTGAAAGACAAACATAATAAAGAAATGCCTTTTATTATTAAACGAATAATCCGATACAAGTACCAAAAAGTATTGGCCTCTAGGGCTTACACCAACATAATCACCACTGGTCCATTGAACTTTGGCACGCCTGATGCGGAAGGTGACGATGTTGGGCGATACCCTAACCCAAACTTGTCCATCTTGACAGGAATTTCCAAGACTTGGTCCCATCCTTTGGTTGCTCCAGCCTGAACCACTTCCTGAGCGTCTTTGTACGAAGACATGGCCACTTCTGGCCCTTTGACGGGAACATGAGACTTGTCCTTGATCTGCAACCCCTCGAAGGCTTGGCATGGCGTCTCAGGGATCTCCCCATCCACTTCGACGTACTTGAATGACGAGAGATGACTAACCAGAATGTCCTCCTCTCTGCAAATAGTAACAACACTGTCCCCGACCATGTATTTAAGTTTCTGATGCAGCGTGGACGTTACAACCCCTGCAGAATGTATCCATGGTCGCCCAAGTAAACAGCTGTAAGCGGGATGTATATCCATGATATAGAACACATTGTCAAACACTTCCGGCCCGACCTGGAGTGGCAACGTTATGGATCCAAACACCGACCTTTTGGTCCCATCAAAAGCCCTCACGACCAAATCACTTGGCGTGCATATGATCCCTCGAACATCTAGCTTCATCATAGCCTTCTTTGGCAACACATTCAAGGATGATCCGGTGTCTACAAGAACATGCGACATAACAGTGCCCCGACACTCCACTGAAATGTGCAAGGCCATATTATGGTCCCGACCTCTAGGCCTCAAATCAAAGTCAGTAAATCCTAGGCTAAGGCCAACATTCACATGCGCCAGTACCCCCTCAAGCTGATTGACAGTTACTTCCTGAGGTACAAAAGACGTGTCCAAGATTTTCAACAAGGCATTTCGATGGGCCTCGGAACAAAGCAACAATGATAGTATTGAAATTTTGGAGGGCGTTTGCTGCAAGTGCTCCACAATCTTATAGTCACTTTTGCGAATCAACCTCATAAACTCTTCTACATCCTTGACCGATGTTTCCTTTTCTTTCGACTGGGAAGGTCCTCCTTCATTCACTTTGGCTTTGCCTCTAGCAATCCTCTCAGCCTCGATTTCAGGTGAAGTGAAGATTCTACCACTTCGGGTCATACCTCCCGCTTCAACAATACTGCCCACTGCCCCTGCTGGCTGGCTATCCACATTAATCTTTTCCCTGTTGCAAAAAGCTTCCAACCCATAATTCCATGGAATGGCCTTCGTACTCTCATAAGGAACGGGTCCTGCTTTCGTTATCGTGATAATTGGCCGCTTGGCGGGCGCTGATATCGTAATAGTCTTTCGTGGAATTGTAATTGTTGCGACCTCACCCTGCTTTTCACATGTTACCTCATCAGGTTTCTCAACAGCAGTGCGGTCAAACTGCAAAGTTCCCTCATCAATCATGGCCTGAATAACTTTCTTCAAATCAATACAGCCATCTGGTTGGGTCCAACAATCCAGACAATACTCATCACATCCGGGGAAGACCCCTCCTTTCAACAATTTGCTTTTAACATAGCTTAAAGGTGTCTTCAAGTCATTTACGTCCATAACCAAATCCAAATCCTCCTCTGTCAAAACAGCATTTGCTCCATGATTCGGCATTGGTTTCTGAACAATATTGGGACCATCATTACTGAAGTTGATGACTTTACTATCAATCAAATCTTGGACCTTGTGTTTAAAAGCATGACAACTCTCGATATCATGTCCGGGTGCCACGGAATGAAATTCACACTGCTTACTAGTATCATACCCGTAAGGAAGCGCTCCTGTGGGTGGATCCAACGTTCTCTTCTCAACTAGATTCAAACTCAACAGTGTCTGAAGCAGCTCTGCATACATTGAAGGAGGTGTATCAAATACCCTCTTCGGCTTCCCATTCTGGATCCTTCTCTGAGCAGGATTATACCTTTGTTGTTGTTACTGCTGTTGTGGTTGTTGTCGTTGTTGTGGTATAGGGATCGTCACACTAGCAACCTGTTGTTGAAGATACTGATTCCGACCTCTACCTCGTCCTCGACCACCATACACTGCACTGGCGTCTCCTTGTCTTTTACCACCAAAGACCTTTTTTGCACCTCTTGCTGAGGTTGATTCACCGGCTTGAATCTTACCAATTTTGATGCCATTTTCAATTCATTCCCCCATGAGTATCATGTCAGAGAAACTACCCATTGAGCAATTGAGCAATTTATCATAATACATCCCAGAGAATGTTCCAACAAAAATATCAATCAATTCCCTTTCAACCATAGGGGGGTGGACTCTTGCTGCCAGATCGCGCCAACGCTGAGCATACTCCTTGAAACTTTCCCCATTCTTCTGTGAAAGACTTTGAAGCTGGACCCTATTTGGTGCAAGGTCGCTATTGTATTGGTAATGTTTAACGAAAGCATCAGCCAATTCTTTCCAACTTCCGACCTGTGCAGGCTCTAGTCCCATGTACCATTCCAGCGATGGTCCTGACAAACTATCTTGGAAAAAATGCATAAGTATCTTCTCATCATCAGAGTAAGCCGACATCCTCCGGTAGTATGAATGCACATGAACCCGTGGGCATGTATCCCCTTTATATTTATCGAAAGTGGGAGCTTTGAACTTCAATGGCACTCTCAGCCCAGGAACCTGCCCCATGGTAGCCATGTCCAAACCTGCAGAATTTTGATTGGCCATACCTCTCATCTGTTCCTCCAGCATTTTAATCCTCCGATCACTATCAGTGGGACCCTTAAAACCCATGCCTTGCCCAGAAAAGGCATCTTCCTGACGATCTCTATTCCAGTACGGCCCCTCATTACCATATCTGTCATAAGCAACATTACAACCATGACCATGACCACTTTGGAAGAACCTGGGATCATACCTCAGATTACCAAGTTCTTGATTAGCAGCCACTGTCCCAAAACCAATATTGAAAGGACCCATCCCAGCACCATTGGTATTCATATTGCCAAACCCAGCATTGTCGTAGCCATTATTACCATAACCTTGATTGTTATCACCAAACCCTCCGTTGCCGAAGCCCTGATTATTGAAACCATCATTGCCATCCTGATTGCCAAAGCCAAGACCTTGATTGTTGTCACCGAAACCAGTGTTGATACCAACATTCCTGTTGGTTTCCATGTTCCCATTAACATTATCAGCATTTCTGTTACCAGCATTACCGTTGCTGTTGCCAGTACCAATACCAGTCTCACCAACATTTGGTATCACTTCCTCCCTGCGAGGGGTCTCAACATGAGCAGAGTTGTATTTAGTATTACCAGCCGCCTGCGCCAGCAGCGGTTGCACCAGAGTTTGAAGATGTTCCTGGCCTTTAGCCACAACTTCCATAGTCTGCATGAATTGGGCCGACCTATCCCGGATCTCCTGCATCTCAGACTGTACTTGATCCATGATCTTCTTACTGTTGCTTCTTGTAGCGTACCGGTGAATTCTCTGTTCGTCAATATTGAAACAACCTGTAAGATGCAGGAGATAAGATTCGAGCTAAAAAAAGTACCTGCCATGCAATATGAATATGCAAATGCACACGTGTAAATATGCAACAGGTTAATTCCCCCCCCCCCCCCGATTCTAGTTCCGGAGAAGAAGCCATAATGACAATGGAGTCCCAAGTAAGCAAGCGCAGAAACAGAAACCTCATACATAAACAAATGCCAAGAGGCAGAGTACAAAGGTACAACTGAATACAACTGAACAGACCTCGACCAACAAGCCTGGCGATGGTCAAAATACAAGTACAAATAACAAGAGCAAAGCAAAGATAAATCAGGCCAAATGGCGTGCCCTGACATCTTCCAATATCCTCAACGTCTCCGAATGACCTAGTCTGGAGATTAGCTCCTGTATCAGTAATGCATGCCGCTTAATAGTGGATCTTAGCTTTTTGGCGCCCTCTTCACAGGCTCCCCTGCCAGAACACTCATCAACCCTGCATCTCTTGGAGCCAACCTTCAATTCACCACCCTTAGTCTCTTTGACCATGTTGCTCACTCTAGACTCAGCGTCACATATAAGAGATACCTCTTCAGCAATCTTCGCATCCTTAGCACTGATCTGCTCCTCTTACTGAGAAATCAGAAGCTTCAACTCATCTTCACGCTCCTTCCGCTTGGTAAGCGTTGTATTCCACAAAGATTCCCACTTGGAAAGTCAAGAATAAGCCTTGTTCAGAAGTTCTTTCTTAGTAGCAAGTACACTACTAACACCATTCAGGGATACTCCTACTTTCTCTCTCTTGCTGGCCTCTTCAGTCAAATCTGAACCCAACCTATTAATCATCTCAGTCTGCTTCTTCAAAGTGAAGGTTGCCTCATTCTTCTCATGCCTAAGCTGGAAAATCTCTTTCTCTAGATCTTCATTCACTCGTTGCAACTCTTCCTTCTTAGCCAGCAGCTTGTTATAATTCTCAATCTCTACTGAAGTAGGTTCCTCAATCACCGGAAGATACAAAGACTCTACAGCAGGATATGGCATCAAAGAAGTCCTAACTCTCTCATGGATCCAGAGCCGATAAGGATTATAAGCTCGACTGCCACTCTTATCAAGCAATGTCTTTCCTCTTCTGTTAATATTACCCCAAGAACGCCTCAATCTGACCAAAACATCTCCATCTAATAAACCTGTGAGATACAGAGATTCTTGTATCTCGTCTTCAACCGGAGAATCCCTCAAAGCATAGCCAAACTGTTTCACAAGCAGAGAAGGGTTATAGTTAATACAACATTTCCGTCCAATCAAAGGAACGTTCGGAAAGCCACAACAACTATATATAATATCCACTCCGAGCAGGTTCCGATAAAACCCAACAATGTTATCAGCACACAATCCCATCAATATGGAAGACCAATCTAAAGTACCAGCAGTATCAACAAAAGGTCCCTTCTTAGGAAGATGTCCCTGAAACCACCTGGATAGAAGAGGTACACAGCAAGAAACATTTTTTCCCCGACGCTTCTCATTCTTATAGTGAATAGAATGATAAACGTCACCCAAGAGAGTAGGCACCAGATTCTTCGAGGCAAGAATAAAGAAAGCATCTGAATCAACAAAATTAGGCAAGTTAGGGAACAAGACAATCCCATAAATGCAAACAGCCAGAATAGCACTGAAAGCAATCCAACATCCATCCTTCGCACACTGCGTAGCCTTCTCAACCAAGCAAGAAAGATGAAAACCATAAGCTCCATTCAGCTTGACCAAACCTCCGGGGAACTCAGAAGCATCCAAACTGACAATCTCAGCAAGCCTAGTCAACTCAGGCTCAGTATCCTCATGAACAAAAGGCATCTGATCTAACACAGGCACTCCTAGCATATCAGAATACTCCTCCAAAGTAGGAGCCAAAATAAAATCAGGGAACAAGAAACATCTCAACTGAGGCTCGTAAAACTGCATCAAGGTGTACAATCCAGTCATCTCAAGTACAGAAGGCTTGCACAACAAACCGAGCAGTTTCCCGTAAGACTCTCTGAACTCAGCCCTCACTCTCTGATCTGCTAGAGCAACCAACTGCAATAAGGAACTGATATCTGGAGACAGCAACCTGTAAGCAACTGTTCTCTTCATGGACTCCATGTCTGGCAAGAAGAACACTAGAATCTGAGGGGAAAAACACACCTACAACATAAATACACGTTAATGAAATGAAAACATGAAAATGCAGATGCATATGCAAACAGGGGATCAAGTGCAGTGCTGAAGAACTGTGTTGTGCTGTACTGCAGCTTGAGAACCATCAGATCTTCTCCTCAAACAAAACCAACCACAAAAGAACCCTCACAACCAATTCTCACTGACAAAGACAAACCAGGTGTTTTGAGGCCAGAGTTTTCCTGCAAAAAGATCCACCTACCCTCTCACAGGTATGTACTTAACTCGCAGACGAGGTACGACATCCTATGCGGTCATCAGCGTCACAGACTTTCAAGAGCGATGATACGATACCCAGAAGGTGTGGCATCATCATCCCTTGAAGAGGCCTCACTTAGCCGAATCCCAAATGATAGGTTCCCAGAGTCGACAACCCTCAAATCCAACAACCTGTCGAGCCCAAAGGGCCAGGCAAGATGCCATCAAAGAGAATCTCGTCTGAGTGCAGATTTCGTAGCTAGCTGGTGCGAGCAAAGCAAGCAGGCTAACCACTACTCTCTACTTCTAAGTCTATGTGCAATCAAGCCCAGGTCCGGATTATCTCTCAAACTAACCCTCTACCCACAGCACAATAACAAATATACAGTACTGAAAGTAAAGACAGAAAAATAAATACACACAAAACCCCAGACGGGAAAACAAGCGCTAGGATTGACTCGCACAGGGAACCGGAGTCCCCAGCAGAGTCGCCACCTGTCGCTACTGCGAAAATCGGCGCCGGCTATGACAGAAGATTCGCCACCGTGCGTTATTTATCCCACACGAGGGAAAGGAAACGCTCAGAGTAAACCTAACGCAAAGAGGGAAAGGAATGGTCATCGCAACCAAATCCTGGATTCGGGAGTCGGTTACGCAAGGGGAAGGTATTAGCACCCCTCACGTCCGTCGTACTCGACGGGATCCACGCTTGTTTTCTATCTAAGGGTATGTTATTCTATCTACTCTACAGGTCTGGGTTAAAAGAAAATAAAATGACTCGGCAAAGTATCGCACCTTATGCCTACATATTCCCATCTAGAATGAGAAATCAGAGTCAATGTAGTTCGCCTAACTACGGGTTAAGGGGGGAAGGTTGCTCGCCGAGATATCGCATCTCGTGCCTACGTACTTTCATACGACATGAAAGATCAGAGCAAACGTAGTTCGGGCTACGGAAGACAGAAGCTTGTCTGACAGTTTTTTATCTCCTTCTGAAAAGGGTTTCCTGATTAAGGGTCCAAGAGGACAAAAACAGAGTTTGAATGTTTGTTTGAGTTTTTTTTACAAAAAGAACTGTTTTTTAGGATGTTTGCAATCTCAGTCGCACTAGAGACTATGACCCAGGAGTGAACGCTTCGTATGTCACCCAAAGGGTACCACACTAACATCCAAATTACTGGAGAGAGACTCTCCACCAACCTTTTCCCAGATAGCTTAAGGCTCGTAACGTACGACTTCAATTAACCTTATTACTGTGTTTTTGAATTTTGTTTTGAGAGGAGAAAAGAGAGACACCCTAAAACTATGGTTGAAAGGGGAATCTACCTACAGTTATCATGCATGGGTCAAAACCTAATGTCTGTCATAATTCCCTCTTGCACAGAGGAAATCAGAGATCCTAGGGGAAAACAGCAAAAGAAAACAAGCAGTAAACAGTAAACACAAAATGCATGCTATGCAATAGTATAAGAGAGGCAAGGGAGAAAACAATAGGCAAGAGGAGACAAGATCCACCTCAAACCTAGAGGTAATCAACACAAGCAAAAAGATAATACAGAGAAAGATAAAAGATACAAAGGAGGCAACCCAAGCAGCAACAACAAACTCCTACAGCAGACAACAACAACAAGCTCTAAACAACACAGTTGAAATGACAGCAAAGTTGACAGCAAGGCTTCATCTTCAAGCTAACTTCTATCTCAAGCTTCTTCAACTTCATCTTCAAGCTCTAGCAAGCACACTCCAAGCAGAGGAACAATCACCAAGATCAAGGTTGAAATGTTGAAAACTTAATGAAAACCAAAGGAAATCATCAAGTACCAACATTGAAATGGAAAGGTATCCTCAAAGTTCTACTCAACTATGGGCATACCACATATCCCTCCAAAGGAGAGAATGGAGTTTCCCTAGGAGGACTTCATGTCATTGGATGGAATAGAAGCACACAATGCATTCTATGTTTAATGAAGAAATCAAAACTAGCTCTAATGGCTCTTTCTAAAACCCTAATTTCCTAAGCTCCTAAAACAACTCCTAAAAGAAAAGGAAATTCCAACTCCAAGCTCCAATCTTCAAGCCATAGCATCTATATCAAGTCCAGAAGACCTCCCAAAAAGGATTCCAAGCTAAACAAGCTTCAAAGTCACCAACCAAGCCAAACAAGCAAAGGCACTCAAGAGAGAACAACACAAACACAAGCAACTTGCAAAATACATGAAAAATATGAAAATGCATCTAAAAATGCCAAATAAAATCTCAAAGTACCCCTAAGGTATCAGGGACCAGGGGTAAAAAGGGGAGATTAAGAATCAAAAGGGAAGTTCCCCAACAGAGGGCAAACACCAAGAGTGTCCCAAACAAAGGCAGCAATGGAGAGGGAACAAAAGGCAATTCAAATCACAAGAAAACAGCACTTAAAAATTATGAAAAAAATATCCAAAGATCAATTAACATGTTAGTACAATGCCCAAAAAAACACATGCAAAAATAAGAAGTTTAAACATGGAAATAAAATCAAGAAAGAACAAAACTGCAATTTAAGTCAAATAAAACAGCTCCAACATTTAATTTGTTTTAAAATAGAAAATGAAACGAAAAAAAAAATAAAATATACAGAAAAAACTAGACATCTTAAGGTTTCTGAAAAAAAAATTTGTGTATATTTATGACTATTGGAACTATTTTAAACTATTTAAATTGGAACAGCAACAAAACAGAAAATAAAACCAACTAAAATTAAAACAGAAAATAAATGGTGTAAACAGCAACTAAATGCAGTGCAAAACGGACTGGGCCAAATATGGAGGTGTGAGAAGTAATGCGCTACAGGCCCAAAAAATAAAAATAAAAAACAACAAACAAAAATGAAAGAAAAAAGAAGCAAACGCACACCAGCGGGATCGAACCCGCGCGCGCGTAGTCCCATCCCACTCCCAAAACGACGCTGTTTTGGTTAGGACGCGTGGCGCCTTTTAAATCCTCCGATTGGGAGACTTTGTCTCCCTCCCCTCACGATCCAACGACTGCTGAAAAACCTCACCACCACCACCGGAACAGCTCCGGTCATCTTCCTCACAAATTCCGGCCACCACAAAGTGTTCAACAACACACATAAAATGCAAAACTCAACCGTTTTTAGAGTTTTTTATATCAAAATTCATCTACTTCTCGCGAGGATTCCAAATATCTCATCCAAAATTATTAATAATGCAACATGAGAGAAAAACGAAGCAAATAAAGTTTGGTACCAAAAACTCAAGTTCATCAAAACCTCTCCAAATTAATTCTAAACTCAGCCTTATGTCATGGAGGTTATAGATCAAGCAAAAACTAAGCAAAATCATGCCAAAACAGTCCATACAACATCTCACAAGTTTGGAGCTCCAAATTTCGAACGTCATAAACATCAACAATTATCATCCAGAAATGATCTACATGCTTCAAGGAGTGCAAAGAAACAAAAATGGCAAAGAATCATCAAGTATTAAGAGAGATATGTTGAAATTCAAGTACCTAGTGAAGAACTTCCACTGAGCCTTTAATCCTTGATGAAGCTTCGCAAAACTCTCTAGAATTGTTCAATGATCTTCAATAAAGCTTTCTTAATTCACAATTTGGCTTGAAACGATATAGATCTAAGAATTCACTTTTTGAATTTTTTTTCACTTTTTCAAGCTTGTTCTTGATCAATTCTGCTCCAATTTCGAAAACTGATTATTTGTGAAGGTTAGAAATGGTATATACAATGGATATTGATCAAGAGAAAGCCCAATCCTTGCCTCTAGGCCCAAAACGAATTTTCAAAATTTCACCACTTTTTGCTCTTGAGTGTACACGAAAATGGCAATGTTTTGGCTCCAAAATGATTCAATTCAACTAATAACAGCATGTGGAGTGTGAATGGCTGAGATTTGATCCTTGTATTTGATCCTTGTATTTGATCCAATGGCTATTTTTGATTATGTAACTTCATGGTGAAGTAATCTAAATGACAACTCCCAAAATTTGGCCTATGCTCAAAATTCTGCCAATGCCAATGTGTTTAGAATGTGATTTCCATTCAAAAAAATATACTCACATGACATGTTTTGGTCCTCTAACTCAAAAAGTCAATTTTCCCTCCTTAATCCATTTGAAAAATTCCCTTTTTTAGGCCATTTTAAGTGACTTTTTGCTACAAGCCAAACCAATTCCACATGACCACTTGGTTGCACTTAAAATCATGTTTTGAGCAAGTTCCATGTTGAACAAATCTCCATTTGAAGAGTGCAAGTTGGAGATTTTGACCTATGATTGAAAATGGCCTATAATCTCACTTTCCCAAAATACCCCTGACTTGTAAACCTCATAACTTGAGTTATACAAATCAGATGGAAGACTTATAGTACAATTTATAAAGCTAAGATCATGAGGAACAACTTTCATGTTGGCCAAAAGTTCAGGTGAAACCTCCTTCTAGGTCAAAAATAGCTTTGAAGTCATATGATTTTCACAGACAAATTTCAGTGGCATCTAAGGACTTGTAACTTGTCTGGCCCATAACTTAAGTTCTATAAATCCAATGGAGGACTTCTAGTACTCATATTAAAGGTATTGAGATGATCTACAAGTTTCATGTTGGCCAAAGTTCCATTTGAAACTTGTATCTTGACTTATGTGGTCTTGAAGTTAGGCATTAAATATGGGATTTTGCACTGAAACCCTAACTTAGCAACTTCCCACACTCTTGATTCTTCTTGATTTGATCTTGGAAAAACACCACAAATGTCTTATAACATCATTTCATGAACTCCATGACCTAAAAGTAGGCTTTGATACTCTTAAATTGCACAGTTGACCTAAAATTGATCCAGAAGAAACCCTAATTGCTTGCACCTCAACTGTGGCTCTTATATTTGACACAATGACTTGATTGAGCTCTCTCATGGCCCTCTAGGTATTCTATGAGCTCCATACACATCCTCTTATCACATTCAACACTTCACAACCCTCTGATGGTCTTCAGTTGATCCTCAAGTTAGGAGAAGATTCATACTCAAACATCTAAGCCCTTAGGCACCCAAACCACCTTATGATGACTTTGACCACTCCTCAATCTTGAATGAGACCTCTTGTTAGGATTCTCTTGAGAAGAAACATATTTGATCCCCTGCTATATGAATGATATCATGATATGCAAATGATATAACTATACAAATGATAATGCAATGAAACATAAACCAGGTAAGAAAAGGTTGAGCAAAGTTTGGGGTGCAACAGTGCTTACTGACATAGGTCGACACAAGACCTTCATAGGTCGACCTAAGACCTTCACAGGTAGACACAAAGACCTTCATAGGTCGACACATATGATGCATTTTTTTTTCAAAAATCACAATTTTCTCTGTTCTTTTGCATTCCTTTTGCTTCAAAACTTGCATGCTTATAAATATTTGATACATGCATCATTTTTAGTATCGTTCAAGAGTAAAACCTACATGAAACTAGGATTTCAAAGCAGAATCATCATCTTCAACCTCTCTTATATGCATATACACAATCAAACCACACATAATCATTTTTTGATTGGGTGACCATCTAGATTAGAGTTGATAACGTCCAATTAGGTTGTTGTACCGAGAATATTGGGTTGATTTCTTTGATGGTTTTCCTTCAAGATCGTTGAGGATTTGAAGGTTTTGGACAAGATTACACAATTCATATTTGATCAAGTGAAAGCCTTCAGGCAAAGGGTGCCTTGCAAGGGAGTAGCGTGAGACGGTGGATCGTGTTGGTAAATCTTGGGTTTCAACAAGTGTGCACTTAGTATTAATTTATCCAGGTGAAAACCTTAGGATAAGGGGTGTCTTGTAAGGAAGTAGCAATAACAGATGAATTGAAGCGACATTGTTGGTGACTTGATCAAGGGTTTAGAAGTGGTAGAATCAACAATAAACCTAGGGTTAGTAGGGTTAGAGTTCTCCATCTCTTGTATATACACTTTTTACAAAGTAAGGTTAATTGTAAGTATCTCAATTCGAATTCGAATTCGAATTGAGGCAGACGTACCCATAGCAAGACCGATTGGGGAATTGGCTAACCAAATCCTTCTCTCTCTCTCTCTCTCTTGTAATTTTTGTGTTAGCAAATTTTTGAATTCATTTTTGTTTAACCAATTCATTTGGGAATTATTTTTTTATTACATTTTTAAATAAGGTTTTGTTGATATAATCGTAATTGGTTTAACTGTGATTTATTTTTAGACCAACAAAACAAAGAAAGTTTCCAAACGATATCAATTGCACACAAAATGTTTGATAAAATTCCTTATTATCTTTTTTGTATGTTTATAACATTGGGAATAAGCACTACGTGTAAATTTACATTCAATTGTTTGTGATTGATAGTTGTTGGATAATTTATATTCATTATCATACGTTTGTGTTCCATAAAACTTTTGAAACCATTTTTTCTAAAAGTTTGATTTTTAAATTGTGATTTATTCACCCCCTGTCATACCTTGATTTTTACCCCTAAGATCCCATCTCATTTTGCAGCTTTACAATGCATCAAGATCACAAACTTGGTTGTCTCTTAATTGTCACAGTGAGAATCAGATATCGTAGCTATTATATTAACTAGGTTCACATATCTTAATTCACCACCGATCTTTAATTTATCCAAGGGAAGGGAAAAGAACGAATAACTCAAAAGTATGCAATACAATGCAAAGCAAAAGAGAATCTAAGGTTAGGGGGTTGGTTATACCTAGAGAAGGTGTTAGCATCCTAAGTATCTGTAGTACTCTACAAGAACCTCTTGTATTATTGTGTTATTTGTTATTTTGTCTGCTAAAGGGTGAAAAGGTAAAAGATAGACCTAAGGTGTTATTTCTAAGTATGCTCGCCAAGATATCACATTTCGTGCCTACGTATCCTGACGGGAATGGAATCAGAGCATTCATAGTTCTCCTTAATAAGGGTGAGGAACTCCTGACTGTGGTCAAGGTTCCAAAGGAAAGAGGTAAGTGTCTATGGTGGAACACCTACATAGAGTTAAGAAACTCTAAACCTAAGGCTAGGTTAGAAGGGAGGTAAGTGTCCATGGCAGAACACTTATATAGGGTGCGGAAACTCTAATATTAAGGATAGGATGAAAGGGAAGAAATTGTCCATGGCATAACACATACAAAGAGTGCGACGACTCTAATCCTAGGGTTAGGATGAAAGGGAAGCAAGTGTCCACGGCATAACACATACAAAGACTGTGACGACTCTAATTCTAAGGCTAGGATGAAAGGGAAGCAAGTGTCCATGGCAGAACACATACAAAGAGTGCGACGACTCTAATCCTAGGGCTATGATGAAACGGGAAGCAGCTAAAGTTAGGCTAAGTATGACATGGCAGTCAACAAAAGGGATCCTTTCCTTTGGAATGAAATAAACAGGCAAATCATAATAGTTCCAAAAGCCACAAGAGAATAGGCATAAAAAACGGGACTTAATCACAGCCAAAAGCATCAAGAATTAAATTCAAAATGAACATCAGGAATTAACTAAAAATGGAAAATACAAATTGTCAAGATTAATTTAATAATTAAATAAAATCTACTTAAACCAATTTCTAATTAAAACCAAAATCTAATAAAAAAACTAATTAACTAAATAAACTAAAATCTAATTTAAACTAATTAAACTAAATTCTGGTTAAAACTAATTAAAATAAATTAAATAAACTAAAATCTAGTTAAGATTAATTAAACTAAAATTCTAATAAAACTAATTGAATGAATTACATGTTTTTTTTATACTTTTATGATATTTGATCATTTGTGTATCTACAAAAGATGAATTTATTTGGCTTAATACATCAAATAATAATAAATAAACTTAAGTCCAAAAACATTCTATGATTATTATACATAAAGAAGCAGTTTATATTATATGAAAAACAAATGTGGTATGGTTACCAATATCATGTGCACGTGATTTGTCAGGAGAAAAGAGCATGTATACTAATAATATTAAACGAATAAAATGGCATGTGTAGCTATTATACAATTAACTAAAACAAATGTTACTACACAGAATGAAGACATGAAAGTTAACAGAAACACACATACCTTTTTCTTCTTCACTTGTGGAGAGAGAGGGAGCAAATCACAAAACAATCCAAAATAATATGCAGGTGCACGACAACTATTTGGTGAAGTATGTATGAGATATCGGTGAATGAAATGTGTGTACTTTTGAGGTGTGCTTTTATAGGCTTTAGGGATTGAACGCCATCGATTCTCATTTCTATTTCCGACTTATTATGTCTGATTCTGCCTCGATCAATGTTTGAAACATGTTTTGATAGTTTCATTTTTAAGTTCGACATGTCTGATATGTGTTAATTGATGAATTGAATTTGTCTTGATCATGCAGTATGCTTATTTACACAAAAATGAGACAAATATAAAAATAAATTAAATATTATGTTTTTGTGTTTTTAGAAGAAGAAACATAATTAAGTATTGATTAAATAGGATGTTCTTGTGTTTTTTTATAAAAAAAGAAAATATTAGTAAACAAATTAAAAATAAAATTAATTAATAAAAATTTAAATTTAAATTAAATATCTAATTAAATCTAAATAAATTAAATGATTATTTAAATAAATAAAAATGAAATAAAAAGTCGGGCAGAAAAGTGCTCGAAAAAATAAAAGGAACACACCAAAATAATCAACGCGAAATAAACATATTGGAAAAATACAGTGTTTGGTCAGATTTTGAAATAAATTTAGACCGGTTTGTCTGTAAATCCAACAAATTTATTCTAATTGACATTTCGGACACTATATAAGATGAAGTGTATGTCATGATATGTAGACGATGCAAAACAAAGAAAAAAAATTAGAATCTTAGGGTCAAAAATTAGGGTATGACACTAACCCTCCCACCTTTGGGTTTGCTTTTGTAGAAGATCATCAAGCACCTCTTTGTGTATCTTTCTTTTTGTACTTATATTCTTTATATTTCACTAACCTCTAATAAAAATACAAAAATATTGCTTTTTCCCCTTTTGTTTCTTTTATAAGGTAGGGTTGGAAATCAAGAGCATTAAGTCAATGCATCCTCAGTTATGGTTTGAGTTCTCCAAGTCAAAGTGTGGTCAACCCTTGATCTTCAAAAGCTATTCATCAAAGCATGACCTATAATCTCAAATTATGGAGTCTCAAGCATCATTCAACTTCATTTGATCAAAGATATCTTAAGATTGGATGGCTTGTTTCTAAAGGAATTTGCAAAGGTTCATGTGTTTAGTTTCATGCCTCCATCAACAAATTTCCTCAATTCATTGCAAGCTTTATCAAATAAAATCAAGATTACGTCATTTTGAGTGTATATGATCAATAATGTGCCTTAAAATGCAAGAAAATATCCAAGGTGGCAAGTTTGTGCAAGGAGGTTTGACCAAAAAGTCAACATTTCAAGACTTCACAACTTCTTCACACTTCAACATTTTTAAGTGCTTCTTTAGGCAAATGACTCATCTTGACATCCTCTCCAACTTCTCTTCACAAGTTTATAGCCAATTGTGCATTGAAGACCATAAAAAATTTGAAGACATTATAAGTCATTTTGTGGACTTAGAAATTTTTGGCCTAAGTTTAAGTTTGGCATGCCAATGTTCCAAAGATCGTAACTCCTTCATTATTCAAATTTTATGGGAAATTCCTTTTTCCAAACATCCTTATTGATATCCTCTACAAATTTTCTTTAGAGGTCAAACATCAATTCATGCTATATGGACCTCAAATCTTGAAGGCCATTTGTGCATAAAACTAGGTCATGACCTGTTTAACCTAATGCCTGACTTGACTTTCAGTGCCACGACCTCAACTTCCCAAGCTTGCCATTTTCTCCTCAAGCATCCTTTTGGATTGATTATTTTTGCATTGTGTTCTACTCCATGAAAGGAACATTTGGCTCAAGAAAAAACACAAAATGTGCGAGGGAATTTCATTTGGCCTTAATTAGAAGTGAGTGATCTCAAATTTGTTTTGACAGTGACCAAATTTTTTAGAAATGATCTAAAATTCAACTTGGGGACCACAACACATGTGCAAACTCCTTTTTTATTGTAAACACGTCTCACCAAGTGTAAAACGACTCATTTCAGGTCCTAAATCACACTTTCACCCTTGCTTCACACGGTTGCAAAATTGAGAAAATTCTAGAATTGATTTGCACGTTCTTGATCTGATCTCACACACTTGAGCTCACCACTTCATTCCTTATAAATAGAGGAATATTTTACCTTATTTCTCAAGATTTGAAAGCCAAGAAATCATTGATACTCAGAAGCTCGAAATCACTTCCAAACCAGAAAGTTGAAATCTCATTTGTCTTGATTTTAACTCCAATTCTTCTCCCAAAATACATCATCGGTCTCTTGTGAAGCTAATCAAAGCATTACCATAGCTTGATATGACCTCTAAGCATCAAACTGATTCCACCGTTTTCATAATTTGAAGCTCATATGGAAAAGGTAGATACGAGTTTCGTTTTCATCCAAACATGTTACCATTTTCTTCGTCTTATTCCACTGATAATTTCCCCTAACCTAACTGGGATTTATTCTTCATATTTATACTTTAATTTTTGTTTGAAGTAGCTAGGGTTCTTGTGTATTTCTGCAAATTCTCATTGCTCAGGTCAAAATAAATTGATATTAAGTAAGAAGACATGAACAATGAAGTAAAACGAAGCTTGCACCATGAGTGTTTGAGCTTAAAATTACAGTTGATGATTGTGCCATAGCTAGGGTTCAGAGGTTGAAGATGAAGACCTTTGCGCCTTTTGGAGCAAAAATTTGAATCCTAGCCAATAAGAGGTTGCCACATTTTTTTTAATTTGTCTTGACCGTTGTACTCACATGTTGTGATCTTAATGTGAGCGTGTTTTAACTTTTAATCTAGTGCATTGGATTTAATGACTTTGACTTAGTATTCTGATCCAATGGATTTAGTGCCTTGCAATCTTATGCATGGATCTAACCTAATGGTCCAAACATTTTCGCTTTTATTTTATTTTATTTAATTATTTTTAAATTCCTTTTCTTTTAAAATTCATAAAAAATAGCTTTGTTCACATTATTCATTCCAATGTTTTTAAAATTTTCTAAAAATATTTCTATTTTTTTTAATCTATTTTCCATATTTTTATTTCATGATTGGCTATTTTTCACTATTTTCTTCATTTTTCATACATTTTAATTAGTTTAAAATTACTTTTATGCATTTTTAAATTCTCCAAATTTTTTCATGTGATCCTTGAGTTGTTTCTGACTTGTAGTATTTTTCTTGATCATTTGATTTTAGTTTAAAGGCCTATTTCTATTTTTTTCTCTTATTTTCATTTTAAAATTCATTTAAGAAATCATTTCATGTATTTTAATTGATTTTTATTGCATTTTGATTGGATTGCTGGTTGTTGCCTTGGATCATAACTTGTTGATTACATTTCTCTTCAATTTCAATGGACTTTCGATGTTGATGAGGTTGAATGAAGCTTCATCAATTCAAATCTATCATTAAATGAATCATTCAATTTATTTTTGGTTCTTTAAGTTGATGATAGGTTTAGTGCCTTAATCCACAAAGAAAGGTGATTAAAATTGATGATGAAGTGATCTTGAGTCTTGATTCAATTTGGTCCTTTCGTCATCTTTCCTTCTCATTCTTTTTCTTTTTCTTTTCTCTTGATCAATTGGATGATTTTTTGTTCATCTTGTTCATGATGTTTGGATTATTGCTTGATGAACTTTCATCATTTCAAATATAGCATTTGATTGATCATTGATCATTGGAGGTACTTTGGATTGATTCATAAGTTTGTCCTAAGTTGTCATGAAGGATTGATTGATCATGGATTATTTGAGGTACTTTGGATTGATTTATTCATACTCCTCTAGCAACTCAGCCTCAAACTGCTGTGATTTCTAAAATTGTGTTTGTGCCCATTTTTGTTTCCCCCATCAGTGCTCCTCCGCACCAAATGCATGTTGGATATCCTTGGGGTATGCCTTTGAACTTTGTTCCTGAAGGTTACAAACCCGTTGTTGAAATTTCCACTATTCAACATGTCATGACTATTCCACCACATATGGTGCATGTTGTCCCACAAACTGAAATGCCTATTTTTGGTGTTAAGCCAAGTGAAAGCTTGGGAATTTATGAAAGGATAGACAAATTCTAAGACCAGTTTTAAGAGATACATAAGGAAATCCAAGCTTTAAGGGGGAAAGCTTTGTTTGTAAAGAACACTCATGAGTTGCGCCTTGTTCCGAAAGTGAAGATTCCTATCAAATTTAAAGTTCCTGATTTTGATAAGTATAAGGGAAATACTTGTCCTCAAAGTCAACTTGTTATGTACACTAGAAAAATGTCCACTCATACAGATAATCATCAACTGCTAATCCATTATTTTCAAGATAGCTTCACTAGCGCTGTTCTGAAATGGTATATGGGATTAGAAAATACTTAAATTCACACTTTCAATGATTTGGGAAAGGAGTTTATTTGCCAATATTAGAAGAATTTGGATATGGCGTCGGATTGTGATCAACTCCGCACTATGTCACCAAAGGAGAAATAAACTTTCAAAGAGTACCCCCAAAGATGGCGTGAAATTTTTGCACATATTAGTCCTCTGTTAGAGGAAAAAGAGATGACCAAGATTTTCTTGAAGACTTTAAGTTATTTTTTACTATGAACGAATGGTGGCTAGTACACCCAGTGACTTTACCGAGATGGTAAACATGGGTATGCGCCTAGGAGAAGGGGTCCGTGAATGACGATTGTACAAAGAAGGTAATTCTGCTGGAAATACTACGGAATATGGGAGTGGGTTTTCTAAAAAATGGAGGGAGAGTCCAATAACATTATAGAAGACATCGAGGAAGAAACAATCATCATCAATAACAGGTAGCTTCAGTCGCACATGTCATCGACGTTGCTCAAGCTACTTCAAATTATAAACCATAATTTCAACAAAGAACACATAAACAATATAATCAACATAACCACACTCAGAAGAAAAATCAGTTCGATCCAATTCCAATGTCTTATGCTGAACTGTACCCTGCTCTGGTGCAAAAGAACCTTGTACAAACTAGAGACCCACCGGCTTTTCCAAAAGAGCTCCCTTGGTCGTATAAATCTAATCATTTATGTACCTATCATCAAGAGGCACTCAACCATGAAATTGAGAATTGTTTTGCATTAAAATTTGAGGTTAAGACATTAATATGAAGTGGTATTCTGTCATTCAAGGATCTTGGACACAATGTTCAAGTTAATCCTTTTCCTAAACATGGAGGTGTCAGTGTGAATATGGTAGATGGCTGCCATGGCACCTATCGTATCTTTGATGTAAATTTGACCAGAAGTTCCTTGGTTGATATGCATGCTAGTTTATCTAGACTGAGCTATTATGAGCATGACCATGTTGCTTGCCATATTTTTTCAAGAAACCCTCGAGGATGCTCTGTGGTGAAAATAGATCTTCAAAAAATGCTAGACCAGAGGCGTATTTAGATTATTTTCTTGAGGTATGATTATTTTCTTCTAGCATTTGCATTGCATATCATTGTTCATTTAGTAGGGAATCAAGAGGTTGTGCATAGCAAGAGGAGGTTACCAAGAGTTTTGAACCTAAGCAAGGGGTTTACTCAAGCATGAGTGGTAATCAGGTCACCAAGAAGTGGTCAAAGCCTTGTGAAAGAGTTGATGGGTGTATGTGGATCAGCTCCTAACTAGGAGGCCAATTGAAGATCATTAGAGGATTGTGAATTCATGATTATGGATATGGGATGTTGAGGAAGATCATTGAGGGCTTTGAGAGCCATGTTGGAGTTTATGCAAGTTGTTGTGTCATGTGTAAGAGGCCACAGTCAAGAGTGGTGCTTCTAGAGTTTTCATCTGGTCAACCCTAAGTCAACTGTGAATTGGAAGGAGATTAAGAATCAATTATAAGCCTTTGTGATCATGGAATGTTGTGTTGAGATGTCTAATATATCATTTCAAGATCAAATCAAAAAGAATCAAGAGTGTGAGAAGTTACTAAATTAGGGTTCTTAGTGTAAAATCCCATGTTTAGTGTCCAACTTCAAGACCACATAACTCAAGATACAAGTCTCATCTCATCTTGACCCCAACATGAAACTTGTAGATCATGTTTCTAGGTTTCTTTTGAGTACTATAATTCTTTCATCTGATTTCTAGAACTCAAGTTATGATGCTGACAAGTTACAGGTCATCAGATGAATGTGATTTTGGTCAACAAAAGTCAACCAACTCCCAAGCCACTTTTAACCTAGAAGGATGTTTCTCCTCACTTTTACCCAAACATGAAAGTTGTTCCTCATGATCTTAGCTTTCCAAAAAGTATTAGAAGTCCTTCATCTGATTTGTAGAACTCAAGTTATGAAGCTTGCAAGGCAGGGGTATTTTGGGAAAGTAAGATTACAGGTCATTTTCATTATAGGTCCATTTCACTATCTTGCACACTTCAAATGCAACTTTTCCCAACATGAAACTTTCTCCCAATGGTACCAATTTCATCTTGAAACACTCATTTGTGAGGGATTTGGCTAGGGTTTGAGAATTGGTGTGAGACTTTTTCATGAAGAAAGCTTAAAAAGGAGAAAATGCAATTTATTTATTTTTAACCATTACATGTCAAGTTTATGCATATTGAGTCACAAGGATGTAACAAACAAGATTCACATTTTGGATTTGAATTTTGGTGATGTTTTTCGTGTGCATTTCAATAGCCACTTTAAGTGAAATTTCAACAATCCAATCTCAACCATTTGATCAAACCAAGGGATGTTTTCAGTCCACATGATCAAATTAAGTTCCCAATAAGCATTTTGAATGAAAAAACAAGGCATTTGGCTCCATTTTCACGTGTGCATGATCATGAAAAATCAGAATTGGGCATTTTTGAATTGGAAGCAATTGAGCCACAATTGGGCCTCCAAATTATTTCCAATCCATCATATAAAAGGTTAAAATGAATTTTGAGCATTAATTCATGCTATTTCGTGCTCAGAAAGCTCAAGAACAGTTGAAGCAAGCAAAGCAAAATTCCAAATCGTGAATCTTAATTGAGCTGTTTTCAAAGCAATTCAAGGTCAGAATCATCTTCAGCAAGCTTCCTTGAACGTGTCTGGATCATTTTCTTCAAGCTTAAGCCACTGAGAAGCCCCAACGGAGGTACTCCATTTGGTAAGCTTCAGATTCAAAATTCTCTCTAATTGTGTACTTATTTCACTCCATTTTTGTGTCATTCTGAAGTCATACTCATGTAGGCAAATGCTGGTTCATTGTTGTGCTTGTTTATTGCAATTTCAGTTTTGAGCTCAAATTTTGTTTGCTTCGATTTGGTTTATTTACGCATGATCAATGAAAATGCTTGGTGGATTTGCAATCTTCGTGAACTGGAGATCAATTTAGACTATAATTTTGTGTGATTTGGTGAAGTGTGGTTCCACCTGAGTTTGTGACTTACCGGAGAAGATGACCGGAGCCACCGTGCTCCGGCCATCTGGTTTTCCCCTCCATTTTTCATGTTTAAATGTTTCCTGAGCCACGTGTGTTCATTTGATCCATCTGATTTGATGACCTTTTGATCCAACAACCACAAACACACCTCACCGTGCACACATGTTGACCAGTTCCACTTGATCCATTGAAACTCAGCGTTTCACTTAAAAACTTGTTGGATATGGGCTTCTTTTGCTTTTAGCACCCCCTGCACACAAGCCCAATGAATTTACACGTGAATTCATTGCTTTTCACACCACTGCTTTGTTTATTTTTATTTTCTTTTTTGTTTTGCAACTGTTTTGATTTAATTCCAAATAAAATACTTCCAAGCTTGATAAATTTCTACAAAAATATGTTTAAGACATTTTAGGATGTCTTTTATTTTTAGGAAATTTTTATTTTATTTTTTGGTTTATTTTTCATTTAAAAATGGAATTATCAATTGGAGGTGTTTTATTTGAGTTATTTCTTGACATTTGTTTTGTTCTTGATTGGTTTCTCACCTTTCCTTTTGATTCAATGACTGAAAATCAATCCTCATATCCATGATGAAATGATTGATTTTTTAGGACCATTTTGCCCCTGTTTGGTTGACTTTTGGTTTGACTTTGAACTTGCTTTTGTTGACCCTTGATAACCCTCTCTCAAATTGGTTCATCCATGTGAATCAATTTCTTTGATGATGATTTGAGATGACTTTGGTTATGATTTCTTGGCCTCTGTTTGCCAACATGTTTATGAGCTTCTTACATTTTATTTGGCCTTTTTTTGAATCATTTTCCTAATTTTGAGGTAACTTGCAAGTCAAGTTACCCCAAAGGGAGGTTCATACATACACATTGACCTAGTTTGCCTTGGATATGACTTTGATGGATCCTTTGAGCCTTCAATTTCTTTTGATTCATGTTTCTAACATGTTAAGGTTGCTGGTTGCTCAATTTTAGGTCATGACATTTTGTTTTGCTTGTTCAAACTTGTGTTTCTTTTTTAGTTTCCATTTAGGGTTTCCATATGTGGTTTGTTTGCATTCCTTTGTGTTAGGGCTTGAATTTGCTTTTAGTTTATTTCCTTTTGCTTTTGAGCACTTTTCTCTCATCTCCTATTTTGTCCCATGACCTTGGAGTCTTATTTAAGTTGGCTTGGTCCCTCCTTTGGAGGTATTTGAAGCATACCTAAAGTAATGAATCCATGAGGACTTCTTTGTGCTTTCTTTTGCACCTTTCTTGTGATGCTTATGGTTGAGTGCATATTAGGAGTTCCTTTCTGTCCTCATATAGCCTCCCATCCTCACTTTGTTTCTAGCTTTCCTTTCATTTTATTTGGCTTTTGGAACTTGTGGTTGATGTTGTTTGGCTTATGTCATTTCATCCCACTTTTGGTGCATTTTTATGTGGTTTCTTCTTGTTGTTTGATTTCATCTTGTGCATTTCTTTCTCTCTTTTTCTTTTGCATTCTCATATGCATGCTTGAGGTTGAGATGGGATTGTGGAGGCTACTGCCCCACACATATTTCCTCCCTCACTTTCATCCTATTTGTGCATTCTATGTTTGCATAATTGCATTTGCATGTTCTTTCTTCTTCTTCTTCTTTTGTCTTTCTTCCCTTAGGATCTCTAACTTCTCTTCTTCAAGAGAGGTTATGATAGACATTAAGATCAAGCCATGCATGATAACATTAGGTAGTTCCCTTTGTATCCCAACTCTAAGTCCACTTTGAATGATAACTTTTAGGATTGAGTTAGTTTCCCTTTAGTGTGTCCTTTCTCTTCTCATCTTCAAACACTTTCAAAACACCTAATAAATAATAACAAGTGTCTTACGCTACGAGCCTTAAGCTACTTGGGAAATGGTGATTGAGGGACTTCCTCTCAATAGCCTAGAGTGTTTAGTGTACATCCTTTGGGTGATATGTGACGCATTCACTCCTAGGTCATAGTCTTTAGTGCGACATGAGTTACAAATCAAATTCAAAACACTTCTTCTCTAAAAAACACAAAAACACTTCAAATCTTTTTCATCCTTCGGGATCTTAATAAAGGAAAATATTTTCAGATAAAAGAGTTTTGTTAACTCTTAGTTCTACCACAAACGGTAACACCTAAGTCTCCAATGGTCGAGCTGCATACACCAACTGCTAGAACTACTTGTTAACCCTACTCGGGCCTAAAAGCTTTTGAACCAGCCTGTGGTCTTTTTAGCCCGAACTACGTTTGCTCTGATCTTTCATACCAGATGAAAGTACGTAGGCACAAGACGCGATGTCTTGGTGAGCAACCTTCCTCCCCATTTTTCATCCGTAGTTAGCCAAACTACGTTGACTCTGACTTTCCCATTGCACAAGGGAATATCTAGGCACAGAGAGGTGATGCTCTGCCGAGTCCTTTCTTTTTCTTTTGTCCCTTGAACTTTAGCGTAGATAGGTAACACACCCTTTTTAGATAGACGACAAAGTGTGGATCCCGTCATGTACGACGGACGTGAGGGGTGCTAATACCTTCCCCTTGCGTAACCGACTCCCGAATCCAGGACTTGGTTGCGATGACCTCGTCTTTTCCCTTTTCTTCAGGGTTTTCTGATCGTTTCCTTTCCCCCTCTTTGGGATAAATAATGAAAGGTGACGAGTCTTCTGTTTTCCGCCGGGTGTTTTTCGCAGTTGCGACACACCTCCTAAGAAAGATGATGATATTCTTGTTAACAAGCCAATTGTATTTGAGACGCCTGTGGTACAATCTGAATTTGGATTTGTAATTGTGCAATCTAGTGGTTCAAGCCAGAATGCTGATGATGAGGTGTTAAAATTGATTAAAAAGAGTTAATACAAGATTGTTGATCAGTTGTTGCAAACTCCATCCAAAATATATGTCTCATCTTTGTTGATGAACTCTGAGGTTCATAGAGAGGCTTTGAGGAACGTTTAGAATAAGCTTACGTAGACCATGATTTTATTGTTGATCAATTCGATGGTATTGTTGACAATATAACCGCTTGTAACAACCTGAGTTTTAGTGATGATGAGCTACCTGAGGAAGGAAGAAATCATAATATGGCTTTATATATTTCAATGAATTGTCAAGAGGGTGCATTGTCCAATATACTGGTTGATACTGGTTCGCTTCTGAATTTAATGCCCAAGTCCATTCTATCAAGGTTTTCATATCAAGGCGCTCCGATGAGATACATTGGGGTCGTTGTTAAGGCTTTTGACGGATCCAAAAAAACTATGATAGGAGAAGTTGATCTCCTTGTGAAAACAGGTCCCCAACCTTTCATGATTACATTCCAAGTTATGGACATTCATCCCGTATATAGTTGTTTGCTAGGTAGACAATGGATTCACGAAGCTAGAGATGTCACTTCAACTCTTCATCAAAAGTTAAAATTTGTGAAAATGGGAGGTTGGTTGTAGTAGGAGGCGTGCAAGCCATGCTGGTAAGTCATCTGTCGTCTTTCTCCTATATTGATGCTGAAGAGGCTATAAGAACTCCGTTCCAAGCCCTATCTATTATTGACAATGCTGGTAAGAAGAGTGAGGCGTCCATTTCTTCTTTGAAAGATGTGTAACCAGTTATGGGAAGCAGTCAATATGTAGGTTAGGGCCGAATTGTTGAGCTTGCTGAGACTAAGAATAGAGCTGGTATGGATTTCTCTCTTGGTGCAACTAGAAGAGAATTGAAACGTAATCAAGATATATTCCACAGTCTTGGGTTTATTCATTTTGGAGATCAAATTGCTGCTACAACTATTGAAGATAATTCAAAAGAATACATGCCAAACTTCATGACTCACAGAGTGATCTGCCATAATTGGACAGTTGTTGACATTCCTTCTATTGTTCACGCATCAAAGTAATCTGTTTTTTGTATTTTTCAAAGATCCTTTCACTCTGCCCAAGGTTAAAGTGAATATGTGAGGGCTTTTTTTCAAATTTGAATATAATGAATAAAATGTTATTTTGCTTATCCATATGTGTTTTTTTTTTTATCTTTTTGCTTTTTCTGGAAAATGGTTGTCATACCTCGAAAAAAGCATGATCCTTCACAAATGGTCGCAGGAAACAGAGTCGCCACTGAACTTTATTTATCCCAAAGAGGGAAAAGAAAATATTGAGAAAACCTTTAGGGAAAGAACATGGTCATCGCAACCAAGTTCTAGGTTTGGGAGTCAGTTACGCGAGGGAAAGGTATTAACACCCCTCACGTCTGTTGTACTCAACGCGAACCTCTTAATTCGATTCGCGAGAAATTTTAGCTAATTTTACTTGTTTTCTTCTAATATGAATAAACTGAAAAATATTTATAAGGGGAAAGTGGGTGGTTTAGAATAGGGTGCTCGCCAAGGACTAGGGCCCTTATGCCTACGTATTCCCTCGTACAATGGGAAAGTCAGAGCATTCGTAGTTCGTGAGACGATGGGGAAAAGAAAGGAGTTTTCTCGTTAGGATCTCTCAATCCCATGCCTACGTACTCTCATTGACAAATGAGAAATCAGAGCGTCCGTAGTTCGGACTACAGATTATTGGTTTGATTTATCGAGAGATACTTAGTCACATTCGACAGAAAATATTGCTTTACCCAAACGGGTGAGGAGAGGACGCTTGCACCACTTTGAATAGATTTCCATATATCAACATTCATGGGAAAGACGCCACTTATCTCGACTCAAATAGGTTATGGATGAACCAATATTTTGCATCATTCTCAAGACACCATATCTCACATTTATGAAAAGGTTTGACGGTTCTCATGGCGGGGAGAAGTTGAATTAACATGTTGATGTTTTGTTTGGATAATGATTACTTGAAGCTTAAGAAAGGCTCTTTGGGCCCAAGTAATCGGAAGAGTGGGTTAAAGACTGGACTCTCTCTCTTTTCCATCTCGAAAAGAGGTTGTGTTTGGAAAGTGTTTTGAACAATAGAAAATAGGTAAAGTATTTTAAACGGATGAGGATTACTTGAATCTTAAGAAAGACTCCTCGGGCCCAAGTAATCAAGAGAATGATTCAAAGACTTGACTCTCTCTCTTTTTCATTTTATATTATGAAAGAGTTTGGATATAGCTAGAGTAAGTTATGAATGACGATTACTCGAAGCTTAAGAAAGGCTCCTCGAGCCTAAGTAATCGGGAGAATGAGTCAAAGACTTGACTCTCTCTCTTTTTCATCTAAGTGATGAGAAACTAGATTTAATTTTTGTCTATTGTAAAATAATTTGATGTGGAATTGGGTTATAAAGTTTCTAGAGACGACAATTGTTCAAGCGTAAGAAAGGCTCATCGGGCCCAAATAATTGAGGAGAGAAATCGAAGATTCCATTCCAACTCCCTTTTCATCTTTATTGAAATATATTTTAAGTATAATTAGGTTAATTGATTTGAATCTGATAAAATGCTCAATGTTGATCGAGGTTTAACTTTGCGTACAAAATGGTGTAAGGGTTGAACTAGTGGAAGGGAGGTCCTATTGGTATATGGTAAGATCGATGGCGAGGAAAAAGCGCTCGACTTACATGTTGGGTATGGTTTGAGAGCCTAATGTTTATCCTACTTTGAACTTAATCAAAAATCAAGTCAAGCTGGGAGATCCTAAGGGAACGCGAGGATTCACAAGCAAGTAAATATGCAAAGCAAAGCTCAAAAGTCAAGATGAACGTTAAGAAATAAACACAACCAAAACTTCAAGAATTAATCGAGACGTCAAGAATTGATCACAAAGAAACATCAACGAAGAGCCATAAAACCAACTAAAGAAATTTATTCAAGAAGGACGTGAAAGAAACAATCATGATAAATTATGAAAAATATTAGAAACAAAATCATTAAAAATTACTAAAATAAACCTTGAGTAAATAATAAAAATATAACACAAAAATTTAAAAATAAAATTAAATAAATAATTGACAAAAGTTTAAATAAAATGTAACTTGTAAATGCGCCTAAGAGGGGGGGGGGTGAATTAGGTTCTTAAAAATTATTTGCAATCTTTTACGGTTCTTGGTTCTTTTTCCGGTTATGAAGTTAATGACTTGAAAGTAAAAGCAGGAAAGAAAAAGAGACACAGGAAATTTATAGTGGTTCCTCTCACACTCCGAGAGTACTCCACTTCCCCTTCAACACGAAAGGGATTTCACTATAGTTTAGAATTATTGTACAGCCTAATCACATCAATGGTGATGCCTACTATCTAATCTATAGGTAATCCAAGTGAGTGAAGAACAATCCTCTTCAAACACTTCACTTGTTTCCAACAATCCTGGATAACAAGGTAATACAAAAATGATCTTTGAGATAAGTTTGAAATCTTTGATAGAATGTTGTTATCAATCTTCACGATCGATCTTCTTCTTGAAACAAAAATTACTCAAAACAAATATACAAGTGTTCTTGTGAAAGGAAGTTGTGATAGTGTGAAAGTTTATTCAAGGGATTCTTTCAAAAATGGTTTTGAACACTTAAAATGAAAATTGGAAGGATGAAGAAAAATGAGTAAATTGAATGATTTTTTTTCTTGAATGTGAATTGGAATTTTGAAAAAGATATCAATTTATATTGATCAAAAACCTTTTCAAAAGGGTGTGATTTTGGTGCAGCAAAAACAGACAGAAATAAAAATAGTAATCAATGCATTTTTTTATGAACAACTGCCATTTTTGCTTGCTGCTTCAGTGTTAATCGGTTAACCAAATGGGTTAATCGGTTAACACCTTACAACGTTCAAAAATATTTAAATTTTACACATGTTAATCGGTTAACCATGTAGGTTAATCGGTTAACACTGTAATAAAATCACAAAATAATTAATTTCGAAGTGTGTTAATCAGTTAACCAATGTGTTAATCGATTAACACTGAAGGTTTTTCAGAAAATAATTAATTTTAATAAGAATGAGTATTTAACAATAGTTTTAAAAGTGTTAATGGTATAAGTGAAGTGAAAAGTGATTTTATGAACACTTGTATAAATATTCAAGTAATATTTGTTATACCGTTGCTTTGAACATCATCACTTGAAGCTTGTAATGGAAGCTTTGATCCATAGTAGACATATGCGAGAGTATCATCTTGATCTTTAATGTCCTTGTTGATCACTTGATTCTCTTTGTTTTTGCGTAGTATATCTTGCGTAGAAAGCTTGTTCTTGTTGTCCTCATCAAAACATTAAAGGCTTTGAAGCTTGCTTCTACATAAAAAGTTAACAAGGTTTAATAAAAATAACAAAGAGTTCAAAGAAAGAACAAATTAATAAAAGTTTTAAAGGAAAGTAAAAATAAAGAGGAGTGTAAAAGTGATAAGGGAGTATGAAATAAAATCAGTTGGCCTTTGAAGATGATGGACTTTGAAGCCCATTTGTTGAACAACAGAACCTAAAACCTCAGAAAAATAAAAGGATAATGAAGATAAAAAAAAAAAGAAATAAAAGGGTACCCAAACGAATCTCATGTGTAACTTCATTAACAACTTTAGACTTCTTCTCAATATCATCATCATCGTCATCCGAATCACAATCCAACTCCGAACCAGGAACTTTCTCTTCATAGTCGCCTTCGTTGTCGCTTCCTTGTAGGAAATCATCAGAAGGTAAGCCAAAATTAGAACCAAGAGTTGTTGTCGTTGTTATCTCTGAGTTCGAGCTGTTGTGAATGCGCTTCTTTTCTCACTCTCGATCTTGGATCTCTCTCATGTCTCCCATACCCTCGTGGAGAGGCAGTTTAACACAAATGAGCGAAAGGTGGTGTGTGTTGGAGCTAGCGGTTATGTCACTCGTGTTTGCAAGTTTGTTGGTCGTTTTTTGTTGCGACTGATATTGCTGTGCGGTTTTGACGAAAACGAAAGAGTTATATTGTTGTGTTTAAATATTGGTAGCAAGGAGGGATACAATGGAGGATTAAAAAAATAATTTTCATGGAGGTATTATGTTCATGGAGAATAGTGGAAGAATTTACATGGTGACAAGAAAGGCAAGATGAAGTTTGAGGTAATGCGTGGGATGGTTGTGGTATTTTGTCCTCATGTTTTATTTTTTTTGCAGGTGGTTCTGTGTTTGTGAAATGTATTTAGCAGGAAAGGGTGTTTGGCTGGTTGAAGAACAAAGGTTTAAAGAAGAAGAATTCGATGGAAAGGGGTGAGAGTGGTTGCATTATTCACCCTTCAATGAAGAAGATTGAAGCTTGTTATATGGAGCAGGGAGTTTAGTTTTGTTGGAAAGAAAGAAGACAAGTGTTCCAAAGGAGGAGAAGTTCTGCCAAACGTTTTTTGTAGGTACCTCTTCCAATTTTTCGTTCATTTCCTTTATATCTGCGTGTCAATTTTTCGTTCAGTTCTGCCAAATGTAGAGAAATTCATTTATAATTCCGCCTTCCGGAATGGGATAAGGATGGTTGGAGGAAGAAGAACCGTCTGCATATTTGTAGGTTCCATCATTGTCCTTGACTATGCCGGTATTCTTGATGATGGTGATTTCGTTTATCTCGTTTGCAGTTGGTTTCAAGGTAATTGAAGGTTCTTTGTTCAAATCTAAATCTGTTAATTCGAGAATTCTAGAGATGAATCGCCCATATGGAAGTCGAGTAGAAAGAGTGAGTTGTTGTTGTAGGTGATACATCATAGTTAATATCCAATTAACTCTGATTTTGTTCTTGATTGCAAACATTAATTGCATCTCCAGGTCATTGATCTGAGCATGGTTAGAGTCTTTTGGAATCAAAACATAACAGATGATATAGTGTAGCATACGATCATTGATGGGCAGATTCTTGACATAACACAAGGTGCGAGCAGTCCGTTGACCCTCAATGACAGTCTCTTTGGGAAATTTGCAGATTTTGTAGTAATACTCCATTTTATCATAATTTGCCCAAGGTCCTTCCACGTGGTTGACACCTTTTTGGAGGAAATAGCCATGATAAGGAATCTTGAGAGTTGCAGCAATGTTGGAAGGACCTTGGGCAACTCTCAAGATTCCTTATCAGAAACAAATCCGAATAACAATGTCCGTTATCAGAAACAAACTTATCTATCTTCTGATATTTTAACAGTTCTGGAAAATCGAAAGAGGGATCTGGAAAAGCTTTAAGGTTAACATACTTTACTGGAAACAAGAAGAAGAAGATGGTTCCAAGGAAAGTGGGTGATATAATCAAAAAGCACATGCACCAACAAAAAACACTTAAAGACCACAGTAAACATAGATTTTGACTTAATTTTCATTTTAAAATTTATTTCACGAACAGTGTTAATCGGTTAACCCTGGGGGTTAATCGATTAACACATTAAAAAATTAATTTTTAAAATAAAATCTAACAGTGTTAATCGGTTAACCCTGGGGGTTAATCGGTTAACACCTTCGAAAATGCAGAAAAAAGTCAAAAATAGTAAGTGAAAAAGCTTGGTATACATAGATTCTACACATATTAACTTATAAAGAGTTTAAATGTCACCTTCATCGAGAATTCTGAGTTCTCGCCGAATCTTGAAGAATGGTTCTTTTGCGAGTAGTTTCGTGAATATGTCGGCGAGTTGGTTATGTGTATCTACAAAAGTGACTTCAACATCCCCTTTGAGCACGTGATCACGGAGGAAATGATGCTGAATGTTAATGTGTTTGGTTCTTGAGTGCATGGATGGATTTTTTGTGATGTTAATCGCACTTGTGTTGTCGCATCAGAGAGGAATGCATCCAAGATCAATTACGTAGTCGCTTAATTGTTGCTTTAGCCAAAGAATTTGTGCACAAAAGATTCTCGCCGTTATGTATTCTTCTTCATCCGTACTAAGAGCAACACATGCTTGTTTCTTACATGACCATAAAACTAATGCATTTCCAAGGATGTGACAGGTTCCACTCGTGCTTTTTCGATCATATTTACAGCCTACATAATCCGTGTCAGAATAACCAATTAAAGTACAAACACTACCTTTCGGATACCATAAGCCAACGTTCGTCGTTCCCTTGAGATATTTCATGATTCTTTTGACTGCCGTGAGATGTGACTCCTTTGGATTTGCTTGAAAGCAATCACATAAACAAACACTAAACATTATGTCAGGACGACTTGCTGTCAAATATAATAAAGAACCAATCATACCTTGATACTTTGTAATATCAATCGATGTTCCCGATTCGTCTTGATCGACATAGGTTCCGGATCCCATTGGTGTTGACATAGCTTTGCATTCATCCATATCAAATCTTTTTAACAACTCTTTGCAATACTTCAATTGGTTGATAAAAATTTCGTCTTTTAGTTGCTTGATTTGCAATCCAAGGAAGTAATTCATCTTTCCCATCATAGACATTTCAAACTCTCCTTGCATCATTGACGCAAATTCTTCACATAGTTCCTTGTTTGTTGAACTGAAGATGATATCGTCCACATAGACTTGAACAAGTAAGGTATTATCCTTTATCTTTTAATGAATAAAGTTTTGTCTACCTTGCCTTTTTCAAAACCTTTTTCGCATAAGAAATTACTTAGACGATCATACCATGCCCTTGGTGCTTGCTTTAGACCATAGAGAGCTTTCTTCAATTTGTATACATGTGAAGGATGCTTGAAGTCTTCAAAACCCGGGGGTTGTTTGACATAGACTTCTTCGTTGATATATCCATTCAAGAAGGCGATTTTGACGTCCATTTGAAAAAGTTGAAAATTCATTGAACAAGCACAACCAAGTAATAAACGAATAGCTTCTAACCTTGCAACTGGAGCGAATGTTTCTTCAAAGTTAATTCCTTCCTCTTGATTGTACCCTTGAGCCACCAATCTTGCTTTGTTTTGAATAATTATTCCATTCTCATCAAGTTTGTTTTTAAACACCCATCTTGTTCCGATGATATGTTTATCTTTTGGTCTAGAAACAAGTTCCCAAACTTGATTTCTCTCGAATTGGTTTAACTCTTCTTGCATAGCAATAATCCATTGATCATCTTCAAGAGCTTCATCGACTTTGGAAGGTTCTATTTGAGATACGAACGCCATGTTTAAGCATGCATCTTTGATATTTAATCTTGTAGCAACACCTTGAATTATGTCTCCGATCACTTTGTCGATAGGATGATCTCTATGAATCCTCCATTCTTTTGGTAGATCATTGAAATTGGAATCTTGTTGAACCGGTCTATCTTGTTCTTTAATGATATCTTTAGAAGTATCTTCTTTGGGAATTTCTACAATTTCATCATTATCATCACAAACCACAATATCCTCCTTGGACGGGTTAGATTCATCAAATTTAACATGCATAAATTCTTCAATAGTTAAAGTTTTTTTATTATAAGTTCTAAAAGCTTTACTAGTAAGGGAATAACCAAGAAATATACCTTCATCTGATTTTTCGCCAAACTTACCAAGGTTGTCTTTGTCTTTGTTTAGGATAAAACATTTACAACCAAAAATATGAAAGAATGAAATATTTGGTTTTCTCCCTTTGAAGAGTTCATAGGGAGTTTTCTTAAGAATAGGTCTTATATTAACACGATTACTTACAAAGCATGCCGTGCTTACCGCATCCGCCCAAAAATATTTTGGAAGACTTGAATCGCTTAGCATAGTCCTTGCAAGTTCCATCAATGATCTATTCTTTCTTTCTATGACAACGTTTTGTTGTGGAGTTCTTGGTGCGGAGAAGTTGTGAGAAATTCCATGTTCTTCACAAAATTCTTCAAATGAGGCATTTTGGAATTCTCCATAGTGGTCGCTTCTAATGGAGGCAATTGTAAGAGATTTCTCATTTTGTATTTGTTTCGCGTACTTCTTGAATGCTTTGAATGCTTCACTTTTCTGCATTAAGAAGAAAGTCCAAGTGTATCTAGAAAAATCATCTACAATTACTAATGCATAAACATTACCTCCGAAACTTTTTGTTCTTGATGGACCAAAGAGATCCATGTGCAACAATTGTAGTGGCCTAGTTGTGGACACCACATTCTTGGGTGTGAAAGTTGATTTAGTTTGTTTTCCTTTCTGACAAGCGTCACATAACCTATCTTTGATGAATTTGATCTTCGGTAATCCAATAACCAAGTCATGTTTGATCAATTTATTCAAGTGCTCCATATGAATGTGAGCAAACCTCTTATGCCATAACCATGATTCATTGTTGCTTGCCAAGAGACACCTAACATTCAAAGATACGTTATCCAAGGAAATTAAGAAAATATTATTAACTCTTTTACCTTTTAGCATAACTTCATGAGTAACTTCGTTTTCAATCAAGCATTCATTTTTAGTGAAGTTGATTTTGAAATCTCGGTCACATAATTGGCTAATGCTAAGTAAAATATGATTTAGACCTTCCACATATAGGACATCCTTTATGGTTTCTGAAGGCGGTGAACCAACGATTCCTATGCCAAGGATTCTTCCTTTGTTGTTGTCACCATAGGTAACAAATCCTTTGACCTTAAGCGTTAGATGTGAAAATTTGCTTAGGTCACCTGTCATGTGCCTCGAACACCCACTATCAAGATACCATTCATTTGAAGAGGTCTTCAAGCATACCTACAAAAAAGAGTTAAGTTTTATTAGGTACCCAAATTGCCTTGGGTCTTTCAAAGTTAGTTCCTTTCCTTATCCATACATAATGGCCTTGAGCAACACTAAAATTTCTAATATAACATGCATTTGGAGTATGTCCTTTTATACCACAATAGAAACATGTAGGCTCAAAATTGCTTTTATATCTAGGGGATAAGATTTCTTCTTATTGTTTCTTTTCTTCTTGACATATTGATGAACCTTTTTATGATTATCACTCTTTTCAATAGGAATTTGTTCTTTAGCTTTGACAAATATGGTCTTGTTAGAAGTTGGTTTTGAAAATTTTGAGTAACCAAGACCACTTTTATCATTTGAATATCTTTGATTACTAAGAACACTTTCCAATCCAATTTGTCCTTTTTCGTATCTTTCTAGGACCCTTTTTAATTGGACTATTTGAAAAGAGAGTGACTCACATTTAGTGCATGCAAAATTCTTAATTTTTTCTTTTTCATCTTTCAAATCATTTTTCATTTTCTCAATATTTTCTTCCAAAGAGGTTATTTGTTTCTTTTGAGATGAAATGGTTTTATATAGAATTTTGCACTCACTTAAAAGTTCATCAATTGCTCCTTGAGCATCATTATCAAAAATAGAGAAATCACTACTAACCTTATTGTCTTTATTGTCGGAATGATATGATGCCATTAATGTGAGATTTGCGCTTTGAGCACTATCGAAGTCCGATGAAGAACTTATTTCGTTGTCATCCCAAGCAATGTAGGCTTTCTTCTTGAAATCCTTCTTTCTTTTGTGGTCATGATTTTTTGTGAGTTTAGGACATTCTGGTTTGATGTGGCCTTTCTTCCCACATTCATAGCATGTAATGTCTCCATTTGATGTTGATGTTTCCTTTTCTTTATTTTTTGAGAACTTCTTTCTTGTATAACTTGAGTTTCTAACATTATTTTTTGCACCAAAATATTTCCCAAGTCTTTTTACAAGAAGCGTAAAGTTTCCGTCTTCTTCGGGATCGTCTTCTTTCTCCACTTCTTTGGACTCAACTTTTAAGGCAATTCTCTTAGATTTCTTCTCTTTAATTTCGTGTTTCTCCAATCGTCCAAATTCTGTTTCATACTCTTGGAATTTTCCGAATAGCGTAGCGGATGTCATTGTTGGTAGACTTTTCTTTTCGGAAATCGTTGTCACTTTAGGTTGCCATTCTCTTGATAAAGACCTAAGCACTTCAAAATTATGTTCATCATTGGTTAGTGTCTTACCAAGTGCATTCAATTGATTTGTCAAATGCACGAATCTTTTTTGCAAAGTAAGAAGGATTCTCCTGATTGCATTTTGAATAGTTCGTACTCCTGACTCAATGTATTTAATCTGGATCGTTTGACTTCGGCGGTTCCTTCGTGAGTTTCAACAAGAGTGTCCCATATTTGCTTAGCCGTTGTACATGTTGAGATACGGAAGAATTCATCCATTCCAAGTGCACTTTGTAAAATATTTATCGCCTTTTTGTCGTAGAGAACTTTCTTCTTATCATCATCATCCCGTGATTCTTGCGATTTTGATGAACCAACTCCGTTGACCACCGTTGTAGGAACAAATGGACCATTTTGGATAGCCTCCCATATTTCACTTCCTTGTGCTTCTAGATGTGCTTTCATGTGGATCTTCCAAAAGTCGAAATATTCGCCACAGAACAAAGAAAGCTTGTTACTACTGCCACCATCTTTGAAAACAAGATTGTTATTTTCGGAAGCCATCTGAATCGAACAGGAACATGTTACCTATAACCTGCTCTGATGCCAATTGTAACTTGTAAATGCGCATAATAGGGGGGGGGGGGGGGGTGAATTAGGTTCTGAAAAATTATTTGCAATATTTTACGGTTCTTGGTTCTTTTTCCGGTTATGAAGTTAATGACTTGAAAGTAAAAGCAGGAAAGAAAAAGAGACACATGAAATTTATAGTGGTTCCCCTCACACTCCGAGAGTACTCTACTCCCCCTTCAACACGAAAGGGATTTCACTATAGTTTAGAATTATAGTGGTTCCCCTCCCTCATGTCTCCCGTACCCTCGCGGAGGGGCAGTTTAACACAGATGAGCGGAAGGTGGTGTGTGTTGGAGCTAGCGGTTATGTCACTCGTGTTTGCAAGTTCGTTGGTCGTTTTTTGTTGCAACTGATATTGCTCTGCGGGTTCAACAAAAACGAAAGAGTTATATTGTTGTGTTTAAATATTGGTAGCAAGGAGGGATACAATGGAGGATTAAAAAAATAATTTTCATGGAGGTATTATGTTTATGGAGAATGGTGGAAGAATTTACATGGTGACAAGAAAAGCAAGATGAAGTTTGAGGTAATGCGTGGGATGGTTGAGGTATTTTGTCCTTATGTTTTCTTTTTTTGCAGGTGGTTCTGTGTTTGTGAAATGGATTTAGCAGGGAAGGGTGTTTTGCTGGTTGAAAAACAGAGGTTTAAAGAAGAAGAATTCGATGGAAAAAGGTGAGAGTGATTGCATTATTCACCCTTCAATGAAGAAGATTGAAGCCTGTTATATGGAGCAGGGAGTTTTGTTTTGTTGGAAAGAAAGAAGACAAGCATTCCAAAGGAGGAGAAGTTCTGCCAAACGTTTTTTGTAGGTATCTCTTCCAATTTTTCGTTCATTTCCTTTATATCTGCGTGTCAATCTGTTTCTCCTCTCTTCTTTATGAAATTGTCGTACTGTTGTTGTTTGGCGTGTTGTTGTGGTTGTATGAATTTGTTGCGGTTTTTGGGCGTAGCAGTGTGGAAAGTTTTGTGTGTTTTGTGGTTTTGTGCGAATTTGTTGCGTTGATAGCAGTAAGGGCGTTGCTTTGGCTTTTTTGCAGGTTTTTTGTGAAGTGTAAAGTGTTTTGCTGTAATAGTAGTAGATGTTGGACGTTTTGGTAATTGTTATATTGTGTAGGACAGGTTCGTACTGTTTGTCTTGAGGTGGGTGGCGGTCGTACCACAGGTTTTGTTTGCTGTGTTACCGCGTTTGTGTAGCAGGTCGGTGGGGAGGTTTTGTTTGTACGTTTTATTTTTGCAATTTTTGTGGGGTCAAGTTTTTTTTTGTTGAAAATTTGTTGAATATTGTGCAAGATTATTTGTGTAGATATTGGAGTGTATATGGAAATTGGTTTGGCCAACTTTTTGTTCATTTTGGGTTGTTATGTGCTAGCTGAAAATTGGAGTACAGAATGGTATGCGTAGCATAATGGTTTGATGTTGCTAGCTACGAGTGTCATGCGAAGGAATCTTGTCTCGGTGAAACAATTTTTTTCAAGGATATCATGTGGCTCGTGATTTTGATGAGTAACAACTAGGAGTTGATGCGCGAGAACACGATATTTTGGTGTGGCTTTGTTGTGCAGGTTTCAGCGTGGCGTACGAAGGTGAATTAAACCTGGAAAATTCTTTTTAGTGGCTGGCAACGTGCTATGGAGTAAAAGAAGTTTTTTTTTTAACTTGGAAAACTCTCATGGGCTTTTTATATTTTTTGATATGGGTTTTGGACAAAAAAATGTAATTTGATTATGACATTTGAACTTTGGCAAAAAAAAAGTAAATTTGGGGATGAAGTTTTGACTTGAAATTTTTTTTTTAATAGAACTTGCATAAATTTTTAAAAAAAAGACTTGAATGGAAACTTGATTTAAAAATTACATTGAACTTGGAATGAACGGTATCTTGAGATTAAATTTGAAACTTGAATTAAAATTGAGATTAAATTTGAATTAGATTAGAGTTGAAACTCAAGATTTAACTTGAGTTGGTTTTGAATTAAATCAAAATTGGAAAAGGATTGGATTTGATTTGAAACTTGAAAATTGAACATGAATTTGAATCTTGATTGAACTTAATCTTGAAACACATTGAAATGGAAAGAAATTAGACACTTGAAGTTTGAGACTTTAAAATGAAATTGAACTTGAATGTGATTGAATTTGGAATTGAAATTTTGAATGGAAAGAAACTTGAACTTGACACAAGTTGAAACTTGAAATTATAATTTTTGAATGAAAATTAAACTAGGTTATGAATTGAAACTTGAAATTTGATGGAATTGAATTTGAATTGAAAATTGGAAAGAAACTTGAATGGAAATTGCAAAGGTTTTTTTTTTGGAAATTTATCATTGGATGGAATCTTAAATAGTTTTGAATAGAATAGGAAAGCTTGAATTCTATGAAGACAAGAACACAAACCACATAATCAGGACTTGAAGTACTGATGGAATGCCTTGAATTTTGATGGCTCTTACAACTTAACTTCATGAGATAAACTTGAATTTCGCACCGAGCCCTGATCTTGATCTTCTAACACAAGTACTTGAATTCAATCCACACTTGCCTTTAAATTAGCCAATGACATAGACGACTTGAGATATTTACTACACTGCCACTTTATCGAAACCCTAATTGAAATTCACCTAACCCTAATGATTATCCACCTTGAAACAAACTGCCTTTACCGCAACCTGATAACTTGGTTTGAACTGCACTTGTTTATCTTTAACACAAAGGCTGAGAAGCCCTAATCTCCACCTTGAGTACACATTGATGAAACAATGACTTACTGAGAGCCAAATTCCTAATTCAGAATCCTTGCCACAACTTGATAACCTGATACTGAAGCAAATCATTTGTTTGACTAAAATTAGGTCAAACTTCCACTGCATTTCAACCAAGACTGCACAAGTACTTGACTTGATAACTTTGTATGATCCTTGATTCAATCTTGCAAGACCTGAGCTTAGGCAAAAGACACATATTTTCGGAGGCATGATGGTTAGATGACCCGAATGATGGATATGATGCATAGATGATGAAAGTGCAATGATATGTATGGTCGGCGATTCAGGGTCAAAATTAAGGTGTAACAGTTTCCCCTATTTAAATATCTTTAACTATAGAGTACGAAGAAGGTTATTCTTCATATCATCGTAGTAGGAGATAGTTAAATAGCAAGAAGACCCGAACTTTGATCCTGAATGCATATGGCATGTTTTGCTATGGATAAGAGTATACTATGTAATGATGACATGCAATGAACTCTATCATGATGATAATGATGGGATGATACATGTAAAATGCAGACAAAGAAAGAAAACACACGTGGATAAAGTCAACACAATGAATAGCAAACTCATTGGGGATGACCAAACACTGGGGAAAAGAAACAACTGGGAAAATATAAAGTTATTGATCAACAGGCTCAGGCATGACCAGCTGACACTTTAGAAAGAAAATATCCTCACTAGAGTTTGAACCAGAAAGACGGTCTCCACTAGGGAAATAAATTAAAACAAGACAATCAAAGAAAAAGGATCATGCAAACAAGATGCTGGCGTTTTCAAACAAAAGTAAACATACAAGCCTCTAAAAATTTCTAAAAATGAAGAGATCAAGCAGTATCTTCAGGAAACATTAGGAAAGTTATAGGGTATTTAAACTCTTCTATATGCCAAAATAATTGGACTTCACAAGGAAATGCCCTTTGGATAAGCTTCTCAAAAGAGAATGCCACTTATTGCTGTAAAAGGACTTACGCACCACCAAGAATGGATAAGCTACTCGAAAGAGACTGCCACTTATCGTGGAAAAAGGATAAGCTTCTCAAAGGAGATTGCCACTTATCTGACAAAGGATAAGCTTCTCGAAAGAGATTGCCACTTATCATAATAGAAAAACAAGCTTCTCAAAGAGACTGCCACTTGTTTGAAGAAAAGGGATAAGCTTATCAAAGGAGACTTTCACTTACCATAATAACAGAGTTCAGACTCTAAATGTTTATTCAGAATATGATCATACATGTGTCGCGGTGAAATTTGGATACCAAACTATTGATTAGTTTGAATCTTATTCATTTGCAACCGAACTTTGATTTGTCCAAAGGAAGGGATAAAGATCGAAATTCCCACAATGCAATGAAAATGCAAGGTTTAGAGAGTTTTAGGTTCGGGGGTCGGTTAAACTTAGGGAAGGTGCTAGCATCCTAAGTTTCTATAGTACTCTACAGGAACCTCTTGTTTTATGTTTGTTTATTGCTATGTGTTTATCTACTTAATGGTTGGAAGACCTATGGGGTTTATTTCTAAGTATACTCGATAAGATGTCGCATCTTATGCCTACATATCCTTACGGGAGTAGAATCAGAGTATCTGTAGTTCTCCTAAAGGGTTTGAGGAGTTCTTTGACTGTGGTCAAAGTTCCTACGGGTTTAGGGTAGTTGATTGATTGATTTTAGGAGAAAAGGCGAGTTGTCATTTTAAGGGAGATTTAACCGTCACAAATTGTAGGAAAATAGTCTTCGCATCGTCTTAAGAGAATGGCTCAAGTACTCGGATATTGATCGACGAGTATGCCTCTATCTCTCTTAAGGCAAAGTCTCTACATATTGATTGTATTGATGTGGGGTGGAAGTTCTACCTCGATTAAGATGATTAACATCTATTTCTCTATTGTGTTTGAATAAGTTTGAGTTGAATTGTATTTGTTTGTATTTAAGTTGTAAAAGTTAACGGTCATTCCTATGGGGTAGGATCTAACTTAGAAAGATCAACTTGAATGGGATCAAGGATCAAGTGGGAGTATGATGCAAATGGTGTGCACTACACACAAGCGTTGAATCATGTGTAGGTTTTTCCTTTGGACGGAATGAAATGATGTGATGTAATAAAGATAAATGTGGTAACGATAAATTGTGATGAGAAATAAAAACAGATAGAATAAACATACACACGCATGAAAGCGCTAAGGTGTAAGTGAGTGAATGTGGGAGCGTGCCCGATTGAATTTGATTACGATATTGGTTCCTTTTAAGCGGATTGATTTTTACGAGTGATGTCGAATTAACTTATTTATTAGCGAGATTGGTTCTTAGGGGAAAAGTTGTATTGATTTTAGTTGATTATATTAAAGGTGACTTAATTTTAATTATGAAATTAAATTACGAATTGGTTGGTTTACTCGAAAAATGGTTTTCTAATAAAAAAAAGGTTTAATCAATGTTATTAACAAGTGAATAAATGTTATTTAGATTATGAAAATGATTTTTAAATTGTTTTTCTCTTTACTTAAGTTATTATAAAAGGTTTCTATTTTTTATTATTTTTTATAAAAGAGATTTCTATTAAAATAGTTAAATAGTTTTATTTGTTTATTATATAAATATAAAGGTTATTATTAAAGTTAATATAAAAGATTATTTTTATTGATAAAAAAAAGATTGCCAAGAAGTGAGTTTTTACAAATAAAATAATTGTTTATTTATTAATTATGAAAAGGGTTTTTATTATATAAAAGTTTATTAAAAAAAAGAGAACTCTTGATTATTATAAACAGTTAAAAGTTGATTTTAGATTAAAAAGGTTTTAGTTATTAATAATATTTAGGTGATCTAAAAAAAAGGGTTTTCTTTTAAAAACTATAGTAGGATAGGTTATTTATTTTAAGTTGAAAAAAGATTTTTATTTAGAGAATGAGAAAAAATTATTAAATGGAAATATAGAATTGATAATATAAATAAATTAATGATAATGAATTATAGCTGAGAAAAGTTAATTATAAGAAATTGTTTTTTTGGTTAAGACTAATTACACAAAAATGGTTAATTAATTAATTAGATTTAAAGGTTAACTATTAGGTTAGTTAGATTGATTAATTTTAAAAGGGTTATCATTATTATCAAAATGATTTATTAATTAAAAAAAGATTACCTTAAGATTAAATAGGTTTATCAATGAGATTAAGGGCGTGTGATCAGGTACGGGCGTTCTATGAAGGTTTACGGTGGTCGCACGCTTATGGATCGTCCGATCTGATCCGTTGGAGATCAGAGGGCAGTGTGTGCGAGGGTGTACAATAAGTGTGTGTGCGTTACATATGATTGTTACATAAAAATGAAAAAAAAACACAGGGAACAGAAAACTAATCCCCAAATCGGAAGCCCCATTTCCCTCTCCATAGCGATTCTCTCTCCCTCGTCAACATTCTCTGTTCTTCTTCGATCCTCTACTTCAGCATTTCGTTGAATTCTTCTCGTTCTTCTCCATTCTGCACAAATCAAGCAATAACAAAAACAAACGTTAAAGTGTTAGTTACAAAGGAACTCACGGTTCAATTTTGTAGGGGGTTTCGGAGGTGGCTGATGAAATTGGCTATGGAAGGTTGGGGATTTTCGACGGTAGCGTCGCGATTCCCGGTGCTGGCGATTTCAAGATGGCTTTTGGTACACTGTGGCTTGACGAAGGGTTTCCGGGTTCGTAAAACGGCAACGATGGTGAACAAGATAAGTTTCGAAATTCCTTCTTTTTTTTTTGAAAGTGTTAGGGTTTCAATTTGGATTCTTTTGAATTGTTATTGAATTGTCTCGTGGATTTCTGGCTGTGAATGGATTTTTGTGGGTTTTTTGATTAGGGATTTGAGTTTATGGATCTATTTTCTCTCTGGAATTTCTCCTTGTTCTTTGTGTGTTCTGACCCAATCTCTTATATAGGGTTGTAGGGTATAAGGTGAATTGAAGAACAATAAAGGCGTTTCCATTCCAAGCGGAGCATGTTGGGCCGTTTTTGGAAGGTGAAGGTGACACTTGTGTCTTTGCCTCGAAAGTTTTTGTTTCCGTCGAGATTGCCTTTTAATTCTTGTCATAGCTGTGATACCTTTCAGACGGGCATGTTTTAAGAATTTCTGACATATCTGCTTTGATTGTTTTGAACCACTCGTATTCGTAATCTAATCCCTTGCTCGTTCTTCTATTTATAATTAAACGTAGTTGTTTCCTCTGTGGGTTTGAACTGGAGACAGAGTTTTGGGTTGGAAAACGGTATTGGAGCTTGCAGGGGTTCGCAGTTTTTATTTCAGCCTGCATATGCTTATCCCTTGCTTATACACAATTATGTTTGTTTTAGCAGGTTTGAGGAGGTGTGGCCACTGCAGAATCAAAATGAAATAGGGAGTCTTGGCACCTTATACGAAACGAAACCTGAAGCTCCATTGTTATTGGTGTGGTATGAGACTCAACTTTCAAACACATGAATCTATAAATAAAATTCCGCACATATTAATCGAAATGCCTTTGGCTTTGCAGCGGTGACCTAACCAAACCAATCCCTCTCATCAGTACTCGAAGCTCTCCATTCTCGTTCGGCAGAGGATGAGTCTGCCGAAGTCTAACCAGCCCTCCAAAAGGAATTATTCCACGAAAAAATCTCTTTTCTCGTCGCGGTTTTATTCCTCATGCCTGCTTGGTTAATGCTGTAATTTAGAATATTGGTTTAATTTACTTGACAGTTTTGACGCTCACGCTCGAATTGTTTGATGCAGGCCTGCTGGACTTTGCTGCCATAACTGATCCTGGGTGCTTAAATAGAGTTGCGCCGGTACAAGTCTTGAGAAATATCTTCATCTTTAGTTGCAGGACCGTGAGTTGTTAGTGGGTCATTTGGCCTGTTCGTTTTGCTTCTAGTAAGGACGTATAATTTCCACGAGCTTTCAAATTCATTCTTCTAAGCTTACTAGAGAAAGTCTTGGAAAGCGGGGAAGCCGATCCTATTATGAGGTCTAAACTTACTTAATGATAAGGAAATCATATGCTGTCTGTTTTTTTACGGTTTTACACAGGCGGCATCATCGTGGCTGTTGCGCTTGGGCTTTACTCTATAATATGATTGTGTCATGATTGTATTTGGATTTCTAACCATCTTTCCATCCTCTAACTACAACGGGTTTACGTGTTCAACATCCAGCTTCAAAGCTTCCCTCTCAATAACAAGCAAACCAGTGGTTGAAGGAAGTGCCAACACTTGTCGTCGTGAGTAGCATTCGGAGAATTTAACATGTGTGCTCCAACATTGAGGCGATGCTCAAGATATCGAGTCCTGGTATGAAAACTGGGCAATTGCTCTATGTTATTAATTTCTGTTAATCTGTGCTGCACGTGAAAACCGTGTTTGGATCCCTTAATCTAGACAAGTTGCTAGTGTATAGCTGGATGATGTCGCTAATGTTGCTCTCTTATTTCTTCACAGCGTGCAACGTCAGGGTCTGCCGGCATTCGACTTTGAACGGCACCAACAGGGGAGGAAAATGAACTTTCCAAACTTCTTTCTTGAACCCGGTTCTAAGGCTTCCTCACCGAGGTGGAGCTGAAGTCAAACAGCTGATGTACAACCTCCATTCCGCGGTGAAGTTGTGACGCACTTGCTGTATTTTTGTGTAATATTGTCTTCTCTAATACAATGTTTTCAAATGAAAGGCGAGGCAAGATTTGGTCATGGAGAATTGTAGTCATCAAGTCAAGCATATATTTTTAAATCAATTTCTTGTAAAGATCCTTTATTTTAAGAAACTTGGAATGGCTTTTGAACCTGTATTGTATCTTCTCACCTTGTAGTGAGCTGCAGAATAAATTGAAATTTCTCTGATATTCCTTGAATTTTAGATTTCAAACTTGATGCAAATTACCCGCACTTCTCGCGGTACCACATGCTAAATTTGAAAGTAGACAACGTCAATTGACCTTGAACGACCTCGGAATATAACGATGAATTCCATTTTAAAACTTCTTGGTAAAAGTGATAACCCCACTTCATGAACAAAAATAGTCCCCAATTGACATGTATTCTTGAACTTGTATTATTATTAGTTTCAAACTTCACTTTGTGCTTTGAGCTTAGAAGCTTATCTTGACAAAGAAAATATCATTGATCTTGAATTAGGAACTTGAACATGACATGTATAACCTAGAAGTTTGGCGGTTTCCTGGGCTTGTAAGTTCAAACGCTTGATTAACTTGAAAAGAAATCTCGTAAGGAGTTTTGGACGAATACAATTTGAATTTGTAAATTTCCGAGATTCGAGTATTTGAACCGAACCGAAGACATGAGCTCTAATCACTTGATTAGGTTGCAACCGCTGAGATGTCTTTAAAGCCAAAAATGGTCTTGCACGCACTTGTTAGTCTTAAAAAAAACACACATACAAGAATATAAAGATAAATAATAAAAAAACCCACGAGGAGGTGGGATCTTAAGGTAAAAAATTAGGGTGCGACAACATGCAACAGAACAATATATCAAAAGTAGAGTAAACAGAAACAACGAACACAACTGATTTATCCTGGTTCCTTTCCTATCTAAGATTACTCTAGTCCCCTTTCCTCACAAGAGATTTTCCACTGTAATGAATCTCATGATTACAACTGCTTATGCACTCAAGCATAAGACTTTCACTGCTCAAACCTACAGCGTAAGACTTCCCTACTCAATTAGCACTTGATCAAGACTTCCTACTTAGATCCTCAGATCCTAATACTTTCCTTGCTCAAACCACCTGGTTCAAGACTTTCCGGCTTAGACACACTGCCTAAGACTTATCTTGTTCAGATCCTCATTCCAAGACTTCCATGCTTAGACGCACCATCTAATACTTCTCTGATCAGACCTTCTCTCCAAGGCTTCCTTTGCTCAGATTCACAATCCAATACTTCCTTGATTAATCAACATAGTTCAAGACTTCTAATGCTCAAGCACACAACAAGAGACTTACTTGGCTTAAGCTTTTTAACTGGAGACTTTGATGCTCAAACACATAGTATGAAACTTTTAATCTTATCTGCTGAACAACATATTCAGCAGACAAGAAAACAAGGTGTATTTGATCTTGAATTAGAGGTACAAAGTAATAACCTTAACAAATACCTTAAGCTCTCAATATTTCTAGAGTATTCAATGTTTAGGAAACCTTAAGGCTATTTACAATTTATAACAATTAACAGAAGATTATGCATATTCAGTAGTGTTGCAGTTAGAATATGATATCAAATTATTAATTAATTTGAATCGCATTTTTAGTTCACAACCGCTCTTTGATTTATCCGAAGGAAAAGGTCAAAAGAGGAAAACCTAATTATGCATCGTAAAGACAATGCGGGGAGAGATCTAGGTAAGGGGTTGGTTAAGCTTAGGGAAGGTACTAGCACCCTAAACTTCTGTAGTACTCTACAGGAACCTTTTGTTTATTGTATGCTTTTTTTATTTTGTTATCTGTTTGAAATATATTGCTAAGGGATAGAGTGACCTAAAAGACCTAAGGGTTAGTCCTAAGTTTACTCGGCAAGACATCGCATCTTGTGCCTACATATCCTGACGGGAATGGAATCAGAGTAATTGTAGTTCCCCTCAAAAGGGAGGTTAAAAACTTCTTGACTGTGGTCAAGGTTCCAATGGGAGTAAACGTATCTTAAGGACACGCTTACGTGGAGTCCTGAAACTCCTATTTCTTTGTTGAAAAGTTGAATTAAAATTAGGGTTGAAATTATGGATTCCACGGCGGGAAACCCTAAAGCAGAGTACGGCGACTCTTTGACCTAAAGTTAGGGTAAAGGATATTTTCGTCCACGGCGGGACACCTAGGCTCTTAGGGTTTGGAAATGGTCAAAGGTTAGGGTTATTGACTCGGCGGTCAAACAGCTAGACCTAATTCTTCTGAAGGGATTCTAACGGCAAATCATGCAAGATATAGCAAATTATTATACGGCAGAAATAAAGTACGGAAAATAATGAAAGCGATAAAGAAAGCATCGCGACGATCACTCGCATAAATTACAAATCCCCAAAAAATGCGAAATAAAAATTAAACCGCGACCATGGCCTCGCGTAAATTACATCCATGGAAAATGCAAGAATAATAATGAAATAAGAGCGATGATTGCCTCGCATAAATTACAACTATAAAATGGAGTGCAAAAAATAAAGGATCAATAAACTATACAACTGAGAAAAAAAAATGTTAGGAACGTCATAAATTAGAAATCTAAATGTTTTTTTAATTACAATTTATTAAAAATTAAATTAACTATAAATCATAAAAAACTGTTACTAACTATAAATTATATAAAAAAAAGAAATACTAACTATAAGCTATTAAAATGTTTTTAATTATTAGTCATCAGAAAAAATATAATTTCAAGTTATTAAAAAATAAACTAATTATAAGCTATAAAAAATAGTTTTTAATTATAAGTTTTATATAGATATATATATATATATATATATATATATATATATATATATATATATATATATATATATATAGATTTTTAAAAAGGTTTGTAGTAACTTTAACTAAATAATGGTTTTAATTTATAAACTTAGATTTAAATTTTAAAAAGGTGGTTTAAATTTGGAAAAAAAGTTTTAGTTTTAAGAAAAGATTTTAATTTTGGAAGAAGAAAAAAAACTTTAAAAGAGGTTTTAACTTTAATAAAAGAGTTTTAAATCTTGTTCAAAAAAAAAACTTTAATGTTGTATAAAAGGTCTTAATGTTAGCTTTATGTTTCTTTTGTTGTATTTCTTTTTTTTAAAAAATGGTTTAATTAAAAATAATGCACTAACCTCTAAAAAAAGAATTTTGGTTCAAGAGGAGTTTTAGTTAAGAAAATTCATTTTAATATTAACTAAATCTAAAAAGTTAGGAAAAACTTACGGTAACGGCGATGGATTCTTGAGATGGGATTTGAAGCAGTTCCGGAAGGAGGACAATGATTAGAGCTTGAGCTTCTCTGAGTCGTGATGATGATGATTAACGAAGGAAGCTCCGTCTTCTTCTTCGAAGAACCGTCCCTTTCTTCTCCTTCTGGGTTCGTGGGTTCCTCCTTTCTTCTGATAAGTTGTGAGAACGACTGCCGTTTTTTCTTTTGTCTCCTTCTCCCCCTTTTCTCAAATGCAACTCATGTTTATATAGGTAACAAATTAGGGTTAACTCTAACCTAATGCCCACTTTAAAGCCCAACTTAAAGAATTAGTCAAAACTAACTAAAATTTAAACAAATAAAACAAACTTAAAACCCTATTTATTTACTAAACATTAAAAATATTATAAAAAGAATAAAATATTTTCTAATATTTTTTATTTTATGATTTTTGGATGTTTTTATGAATAATATGAAAAAAAAAGTGAAAAAATAATATTTTTTTAAAAAAATAATTTAAATAAAATACGAAAATAATAATTAAATAATAAAAAAAACTATTTTTTTTATGAAAATAGAAAGGTTAGAATAAAAATAAAAGAAACAAAACAAAAAATGAAGAAGGTGGGATTCGAACTCTCAACCTCTCACACTCACAACTCCTTACACACAGTCTCTTGCCAATTGTGTCATTTTATTCATTCAAAATAAAGTGGCACTAGAAACTATGTAAAGGTAGGACAAATTTAGGGTGCAACAGATGCCCCTATTTAAATAGCTTCACCGGATGATTTGAGCAGCGGAGACTCGAGAAATCACGGTGAAAGGGATTTAAATACAGATAACCGAAAATTTGGCCCCTAGATGCAGTGATATGCAATGATATGGACAAAATAACACGAACTATAATGCTGACAATGCCATGAATCTAATATGATGCATATGATGGAATGATGAACACAAGGATGCAGACGACACGATGTCATAGGGGACAGACACGACGAGTAACTACACTGGGGAATACGACGCACTGGTGGAATAACGCGACAATTGTCACTTTAGAACGAACAGTAACACAGGATCCACACGGCAGTAGGATCAGGTAAATGACAAGTCCTAGAATTTCCGGGTCATTCCTTTAAGCGAAGAGATCAAGAGGGATCTTCAGGAATCATCGGAAATTATACAGAGAGAAACAAACACCAGAGATACTCAGCAAAACCATCGAATAACCTCGGGGTCAAAGAAACAAATTTCCGGGACATCCGGAAGAACATCGAATGAACTCTAAAACATACCAGAGATACTCGGAAAAATATCGAATAAACCCTGGGCTATATCCAGAAACAAAAGGACGACATCTATAGGAGCATGAGATGAAGACAAGTTCTGAAGGTAAATCCGAAACATTTAGGAAAGCAATAAATGTACGGGGCAAGTTTTGAAGACCTATCTGGAAGAACATCAGATAAGCAACAAGGGGGTTCTTGAAGAACGTCAGAACAAAAACTCAGTCTGGAAAACCATCAGAAGGAAAACAGATCCGGAAAACCATCAGATAAGATTCTGGAAAACCATCAGAATCACAGGGGTATCTGGAAAATCGTTAGATAGAGTTTTAAAAGAACATTAGAACAAAGACTCGATCTGGAAAACCATCAGAAGGAGGAATTTATCCGGAAAACCGTCATAATCGTAAAAGAATATCTGGAAAACCATCAGATAAGAGATACTCAATCTGGAAAACCGTCAAAAAGAGAAATGGATCCGGAAAACCATCGGATAGATCCTGGAAAACCATCAGAATTGAAGGAAAATATCTGGGAAACCATCAGATAAAAGCTACTCAATCTGGAAAACCATCAGAAAGAGAAACATATCCGGAAAACCATCAGATAGATTCTGGAAAACCATCAGATAGATTCTGGAAAACCATCAGAATCAAGGGAAAATATCTGGAAAACCATCAGATAAAGGACTCGATCTGGAAAACCATCAGAAAGAGGAATAAATCCGGAAAACCATCAGATAGATTCTGGAAAACCGTCAGAATCGAAGGAAAATATCTGGGAAACCATCAGATACGTAACAACGAAGTTCTGGAAGAACATCAGAACAACGAGACTCAATCTGGAAAACCATCAGAAAGAGACATTAAAATCAAGGTACCAGACATCCAATAATGGCTTTGAATGAAAGGTATAAACACAATATATGAGAATAGTATTGGACGTAAAAGGAACAAGCATATCCAGAAAATCATCGGATAAGAAAAACGTCCTATCTGGAAGAACATCAGATGGACACGACACAAAGTTGTTTGGTAGGTGCCAAGTAAGTTGGACTTCGACCACAAGGTAAGACCTGGATAAAACACGACCTCGGGAGAAATGCAAATGAGGATGAAACACTCATGCTATGCATAGGTATGATATGTATATGTATATGAGTTATGTTATGAGATATGATCAAATGCAAATGCAAATGTCGACGACAAGGCTCGACTCTTCTGGTAAGATGACAAGACTGGAAAACTGATTCCTCAACCCGGAGATCACTGCCACTTGCTAAATCGTAATCAGGTTGATGGTCCTCATAGGAAGGATGGAAAGTCGCTTGGAGATCTTTTAAATAAACTTCCCCAGATTAAATTATCCATTACAGATGAACTGATAATTGCTTCAGCTTGTCTGATTCTGAAAATGACTGTTTTACTGTACCCTCGGAAGGTTTTCCCCAGTCCGAGTCTTGAAAATCTCATGGATAAACTAGATCTGAGAAGACTTTTCCCCTGATAGCATCACTTGACCAAGTTTCTCGATTGTTTGAAAATTCCTTAGATGAAAGCCAGTTTGCAAACAAAAATATTCATACAAATATGGTAATGCAAAGTTCATGCAACTTTTGAAATCAAAATTATTTTTGAAAGATGAAAAATAAATGAGTCTTTGGTTAGAACGCGCCGGTTCAGGACACTCAAAGTTTAATACAGGTATACGGCCAAAATAAATGATTCACAAAGATCTTTAGGAGTCAGCTTACGCAACCTTGCTGTAGCATGCTTTCAAAATATCCTTGTTTCAATTAGGTATTTTGAGGGTTGTAATGTGGTCTGGTTCACGGTTTATGAAACAAAGGAAAAGGCTCAAAATTTGTTTGTTCCCACCCAATCTACGTGATAATCTTCAGTCCTACGCTCAGTTAACTCATATTATGCATTCAGGTTCCTATAGGTTAGGAATTGCACTGATGGTAGTAGGGATGGTTCAAAAGTCAAGGGACCTACGAAAAGGCAGCCACTGCTTCTTTACAACATATGGTTCTTTTGACATTGAGGATTTTCAGGGTAAGGATTTAAAGATCTCCTCTTTTTATTATCCCTAACTTTTGCCTGAACTGTTTCTTATGAAGATTATAGTCAACGGGATGCCCCAATTTTGCATAAGTCTCCTTCATAGGTTTTGACTTATCGGGCTTTTCTTTTGATTTTTTTTTTGAAAGGAAGTGACTGCCTAGCTTAATGATCACGGTGAACTATCATCGACTTCTGATTGAAAAACATCTTCAACACTTACTTGCTGTGTGCGAAAGAAAATTGTGAGTGCGACCTTTGTATGAAAGGTGTATTGTATGAACACACAACCAAGTTAAACTGAGAACTACCCATGCCCCAGGTTAAGATTGTAGGTTTTTTTGTAAAGAAAGAAACTCCAACTTCTAGGCTCGAAGGGGGTGACAAGGGAATAACTTCCTTATTTCTCCAGTGTTTGGGAGTTGAAACAATGCCTTACATCGTCAACAAAGTTTGATTGAAAGCATACTAACAGTAGTTATGGGTATAACGTTTTCGTCATCCTCCCTTCAATCTTTGCATATCAAGAATTTGGACAAGAAGTAAACATTTGAAAGATAAAGTGTAAAGATGCAAATAATAGATAAAATAAATTAAATCAAAAGTTGCAATGCTCAGTTCATTAATGTAAAAGTACAAACATAATTCAAAAGCAAACAGTTAATGTAACAATAAGGAAAGTACAAACAACGAGAAACAAAGGTCTAATGACTAAATCCATGAGCCATCCTGTCTGAAACACAAACAATCCGCTGGGAAGCTTCACTTTTGATGCACTGGCAAAGGATTCTTCTGGACATTTGGAGGATTATCCGCAAAATCAAGTATTCCTTCTCTGATCAATTCGCGCACTCTAGCCTTCAGTGCAAAACAATGCTCCAAGTCGTGGCCTAAGGCACCCTCATGAAAAGCGCACTGGAAATCAGCCCTAAATCCAGCTGGAGGAGGATTAGGAGGAGGTGGTAAAGCCCTTGTAGTGATCAGCCCTCGTTGAACCAGGTAAGGATAAAGTTCTGTGTAAGTCATGGAAATAGGATGAAATTGATTCCTATTTCGATACTGGTCTTGTCTAATAAATGGACGTTGAGGATTCTGAGCTGGCTGCGGAGCAACAACAGGTTGAGATCCCTGGCGAGGCTTTCTTGATTCAGTCATGACAGCATTGGTCTGCTCGTCCTTCCTCTTATGGAAATTCCCATAGGATTTCTTTGCCCCATTAGAAGATTCGGCAGCTTTGGATACCTTACCATTTTTCAACCCTTCTTTTAACCTTTGGCTAATAGTTACTAAATCTGTAAAGCTTGAAGAGACACTCCCAATCATCTTTTCCCAATAGAAAGGAGACAAAGTATCCATGAATATTCCTGTCAGTTCCTTCTCTGCTATAGGGGGTTCGACTTGGGAAGCTAACTCCCTCCAACGCTGAGCATACTCCTTGAACGACTCTTTTTCCTTCTGAGACATACTTTGAAGCTGACGACGATCGGGAGCCATATCCAAATTGTACTTGTATTGCTTCATAAAAGCGTTGACGAGATCTTGGAAGCAGTGAACACTGTTATGCTCTAAGTTCATATACCATTTAAGAGAAGCACCACTCAAACTATCCTGAAAGCAATGGATGAGTAACTTCTGATTGTTGGTGTAAGCTGCCATCTTTCGAAAGTACATGACTAGATGGGCTCTTAGACATGAATGACCTTGATACTTCACGAACTCAGGAGTCTTGAACTTGGCAGGCAAAACAAGACCAGAAACTAGGCACATATTATCGGTATCAACGTTGAAGAAATCAGTACCCTCGACAACTTGGAGTCTCTTGTTTATGATCTGAAACTGTTCACGGGTGATCTCAGGCTCAACAAAATCATCTTGAACACCGGAAACATTGTACTCATAGGGAGGATTCTCAACGGGAGCTTGGATAGTCTAATTAACCGTGTGGACCACAGGCTGGGCCTCGGTAAGGACAGGAGCTTGAAAAACCGGTCTGACAGCCTGATCAATCATAGTAGCAGATGCAATAGGTGGAGAGTAGTTAGGAGGTAAACCAAACTCAGGCCAAGTAGAGGGCGGCAATGAAACAAGAGGTGGATCAACACTTGAAACTTCCTGAATGACAGTCCTCTGAGGTGGCTCTCCTCTGGAAATCAACACTTGAAGCATCTCGGTAAGCCTGTTCATGCCTCCTTTCAACTCATCAATCTCTATTCGGACCTCCGCATTATGTTCCTCTTGTTCTGACATTTGGCGTCTATAGTTAGCTCCAGTCTGATATCTGTGTCGAGGAATCAGCTTGACGACTCAACAGAACACTGGAAGATAAAGACAACTGGACATGAGAAACCCGAGGAAAGATGCCATGCAAGACATGATGCTAATGCAATGCAATAGTTTCAAGAACTTCAACGGTCGATTGCAAACATTTCTTTTTTAGGAAAGTTGGAAACGGTTTTAAACTTTGAAATGTAGAACTTTTGAATTCGCAAAGGACTGTTGAATTCCTTGAAACTAGGAATGATGTTTTATGAATGCCATGCACAAATAAACACAAACAACAAAGTTCTAGGTTAGAGGAACAATGAATGGAGTTAAGGTCTACCCTTCCCAAAAGGTATGTACTATGGGTAGTTGTACCTGCAGAAAAAGGTTTTAAAGAGGTGCCCAAAGTCATCAGTCCATCTTTCGGATATTATCAGTTTCCCAATTGACTCGGTGGTTAATAATATCCTCGAGAGAGCCTCTTTTAAGTGTAGTATCGCGTAGCAACTATTTTGGGAATATTCCCTCATAGTCCTTGCACTACATCCTAGATAAGGCCAAAGTGGTGTTAAGGTACTACGGTCCCCAGTATCACGGACTCCAATCGACAATAGTAAAAGTTTTCACGAATAATCATTCAACCGAACCATTTTCAAAAGGGTCTCAACTGAGCGGTGATTCTCAAGTCAGCTTGGTCGGGAATCACTCCCTATAAGCCTCGTCGAATATATCACCTTCCTATAATAAGGTCACTCAAGTCCGGGTGTAGGACTTACCTCACAACAAAGATACCCCAAGAAAGGTACAATATATACAGATAATAAAATAAAATAGAAATATCATACAATAAACAAAATAGGGGAAACCCTTAAAAATTAGGAGGGTCCCCAATGAAGTCGCCATTTTCTGTTGCGGTTAGAATATGATATCAAATTATTAATTAATTTGAATCGCATCTTTAGTTCACAACCGCTCTTTGATTTATCCGAAGGAAAACGTCAAAAGAGAAAAACCTAATTTTGCATCGTAAAGACAATGCGGGGAGCGATCTAGGTAAGGGGTTGGTTAAGCTTAGGGAAGGTACTAGCACCCTAAACTTCTGTAGTACTCTACAGGAACCTTTTGTTTATTGTATGCTTTTTATTTTATTTTATTATCTGTTTGAAATATATTGCTAAGGGATAGAGTGACCTAAAAGACCTAAGGGTTAGTCCTAAGTTTACTCGGCAAGACATCGCATCTTATGCCTACATATCCTGACGGGAATGGAATCAGAGTAATTGTAGTTCCCCTCGAAAGGGAGGTTAGAAACTTGACTGTGGTCAAGGTTCCAATGGGAGTAAACGTATCTTAAGGACACGCTTACGTGGAGTCTTGAAACTCCTATTTCTATGTTGAAAAGTTGAATTAAAATTAGGGTTGAAATTATGGATTCCACGGCGGGAAACCTTAAAGCAGAGTACAACGACTCTTTGACCTAAAGTTAGGGTAAAGGGTATTTTCGTCCACGGCGGGACACCTAGGCTCTTAGGGTTTGGAAATGGTCAAAGTAGGGTTATTGACTCGGCGATCAAACGGCTAGACATAATTCTTCGGAAGGGATTCTAACGACAAATCATGCAAGATATAGCAAATTATTATACGACAGAAATAAAGTACGGAAAATAATGAAAGCGATAAAGAAAGCATCGCGACGATCACTCGCATAAATTACAAATCCCCAAAAAATGCAAAATAAAAAATAAACCGCGACCATGGCATCGCGTAAATTACATCCATGGAAAATGCAAGAATAATAATGAAATTAGAGCGATGATTGCCTCGCATAAATTACAACTATAAAATGGAGTGCAAAAAATAAAGGATTAATAAACTATACAACTGAGAAAAAAATGTTAGGAACGTCATAAATTAGAAATCTAAATGTTTTTTTAGTTACAATTTATTAAAAATTAAATTAACTATAAATCATAAAAAACTGTTACTAACTATAAATTATATATAAAAAAAAAAAGAAATACTAACTATAAGCTATTAAAATGTTTTTAATTATTAGTCATCAGAAAAAATATAATTTCAAGTTATTAAAAAATAAACTAATTATAAGTTATAAAAAATAGTTTTTAATTATAAGTTTTATATAGATATATATAGATTTTTAAAAAGGTTTGTAGTAACTTTAACTAAATAATGGTTTTAATTTACAAACTTAGATTTAAATTTTAAAAAGGTGGTTTAAATTTGGAAAAAAAGTTTTAGTTTTAAGAAAAGATTTTAATTTTGGAAGAAGAAAAAAACTTTAAAAGAGGTTTTAACTTTAATAAAAGAGTTTTAAATCTTGTTCAAAAAAAAGCTTTAATGTTGAATAAAAGGTCTTAATGTTAGCTTTATGTTTCTTTTGTTGTATTTCTTTTTTTTTTAAAATAGTTTAATTAAAAATAATGCACTAACCTCTAAAAAAAGAATTTTGGTTCAAGAGGAGTTTTAATTAAGAAAATTCATTTTAATATTAAATAAATCTAAAAAGTTAGGAAAAACTTATGGTAACGGCGATGGATTCTTGAGATGGGATTTGAAGCAGTTCTGGAAGGAGGACAATTATGAGAGCTTGAGCTTCTCTGAGTCGTGATGATGATGATTAACGAAGGAAGCTCCGTCTTCTTCTTCGAAGAACCGTCCCTTTCTTCTCCGAGTCGTGATGATGATGATTAACGTAGGAAGCTCCGTCTTCTTCTTCGAAGAACCGTCCCTTTCTTCTCCTTCTGGGTTCGTGGGTTCCTCCTTTCTTCTGATAAGTTGTGAGAACGACGGTTATGAATAATATGAAAAAAAGTGAAAAAATAATATTTTTTTTAAAAAATAATTTAAATAAAATACGAAAATAATAATTAAATAATAAAAAAACTATTTTGTTATTTTTTTTTTTATGAAAATAGAAAGGTTAGAATAAAAATAAAAGAAACAAAACAAAAAATGAAGAAGGTGGGATTCAAACTCTCAACCTCTCACACTCACAACTCCTTACACACAATCTCTTGCCAATTGTGCCATTTTATTCGTTCAAAATAAAGTGGCATTAGAAACTATGTAAAGGTAGGACAAATTTGGGGTGCAACAAGTAGTGTTGCTCGTTGTTAATCAAGTTATTTCTTCATTCAGATAAAGGTGCTGGACACCTCTATCTTCTTTGGAATTCCTTCTTATTTTTATTCCTTGTTAAAGATTCAAGTAGAACCTTCAGATACTTATATAACAGATTTCAGGGAACTAGCCGTTGGAAGAGATAACTTGATCAATGTCTTTGTTCTTCTCCATAGTACAAGAAACATTGATGATAAATACACAGAAGATCTTGATCCATTGTGTAATTTTTTTAACCATAGCATCTTCAAAAGTATCTTATACTATAGACCCATTGAGAGTGGTTATCCATAAAGCATGTCAACTCTTCTTGATCCTTGTGATCATAGACTCTAGTTGTCAAGCTAATTTGACACTACAACTTGTTTTCTGCAATACAAATAGCTTTATCTTCACTACAACTTCTGAACAATCACCAGAAGTCAATACAATTACCAAGTGTAGAACTAAAGTGTTTCTTCTTCTGATGTTGAGGCCTTCAGCTTTAGAGTCTCCACCCGACAACACTTAGTAAGTATTCTTTCAGATTTTGTGTCATCAGAAATATGTAAGTCAACTTCACTCAAGTGTGCCTTCATATTAGATTTTAAGTATATATTTTAAGTATAAGAATCTACATACTTGAACACACATTAGATAACACCATTGTTATTTTAATACTTATGTTATCATCAAAACTAAGGATATATATCATGAACAGATCTTGTTCTAATAAAATATTCTTTCCATCATGCTGATTTTGTGGAGTAAGGATTGTACTATTGTACGATTTTTTGTCCCACCTCTATAGACCCTTATGCAAGGTTCCAGCTAATTTGTGAATATTTCAATTCTACCCCCCAATGTATCTTTTCATTGCCTAGATAAAGAAGACTTGGGAGAATGAATGATGCTGCTAATTCATACAAGACTATGTTATTAACGCTACAATACAACGCTTTTGCTCAACATATTATTATTGTGAATATAAAACAAACATTGATCTTTTATTCATTTTTTTGTGATTATTTCATTGTACTTAAACTTTGTGTAATCTATTTTCTTAGAAGAAACTTTGTAAACACAACTCTTATATCTCATTGTTTGAGATTCTATTCCTTAAGAGACTAGGGTTTAGTCAGGATTCTCGATAGGAAAAGTACGGGTAGTCATTATGTGTCTGTAATCAGTTGATTATAATGGATTAAATCCTTATTAATAAGTAAAAATCACCTTGGTGGGTGGAGGGACTAGCTTCGTTAACAGTGAACTAGGATAGAAATATTTGTGTTCATTTATTTTTTGTTCTTGTTTCATCGTTAAGTGTTTGGGGTACAAAAATTTTTAATCTTAGAAACCCATTTCAAACCCCTTTTTCTTGTTTTTCTTGGCACCTTTAGTTACAATACGCATAAAGGCACCCTTGCGCTTTTAGTGCCGACTTTGATACCATAGAAATAAAAAAATACCCTGATGGTAGGGAAGACTTCCAATCATAGACAAGTAATTTTGAGCGCCATAACCATGTTGTAAATGTTTGGCATAACTTGAGGGGAGTAACATTCACAGTCTCTAGAAATTCATCATCAAATTACATAAAGGGTATTAAATATTAAAACCCCTAAATCATAAATAATAAAGAGGTGCAAATAGAAATAAGGGTGAGCGAGGCAATAAGGGCGGCCATATAAGCCCTCTCTTCCACAGGATATGATTCCAAAATCACATCATCTTCGTGTTCAATATTGAAAAGTCTAATTTTCCACTGAAAAAATAGTGATCATCTCCTTATTAGAATAAGAGATGAAAATTATTTGACATTGAAGCATTAAAAATTTGCATCTGCCATTGATTCATGATAAAAATATGAAGAGTCGGAGAATCAATATCACAATTACAACGGGCCCTAGTAGCCCAAAGGTCTAATTCACAACATTAGTGCATAATCACTCATTAAAAATTCTAAAACCTTAACAATCACCATTATGAATAGAGAGAACAAATGAAGAATTGCATCATACATTTATTAATAAATATACATCTCACCAATAGTTAAATTAATAAATATTAATTATATTAAATATTTTTTTCCTAATTTTAGGTATAAAACAATAATGGATCATCCAAATCCTAGCCCGATTCAAATCGATTCGGTTGACTGATCGAACTGAAGCTGCAACGAGCACGCGTGTGTGATGGTTCATGGTGATGCGTCCTTACTCTTTCAAAAAATTATGTACATATATATATATATATATATATATATATATATATATATATATATATATATATATATATATATATATATATATATATATATATATATATATATATATATATATATATATATATATATATATATATATATATATATATATATATATATATATATATATATATATATATATATATATATATATATTTATGTATATATATTGTGACATGTTTTAGTCATTATTTTGATATGTTGATTTGTTGGTTGTCATGATATCTTTGTTATCTCTTATCTCTTACATTTTCTAAAATTGTGTTTGTTGTTGTTGTGCATACCATGATTGATAATAGCTTTTATGTATCTTAACACTCTCTTGGCTGCAGTTAGATGACATTCTTGTGCCTTCTCCATGAATCTGCTCAACAACCTGACACTGTAACAAATATTTGGCTTGGTGTTGCATAAATACCTTAAGGATCAAGTGGTTTTCTTGTATAATGTTGCACTTACAAACTCAAAATTTTAATTCTTTCTCAAATTTGCTCCAATCTCCAAAGCTGTGACAACTATATTATAGCTATTTATCTTGAACCTTTTCAAGATATATTGGGCATACATCTTCTAGTGCATAAACACTCTTCCACTTGTGACTTTAAACCCCATCTCTAAGAAAAATGAAAAGTCCCATCGGTAGGACATTTCAAATTCCTACATCAGTTTCGACTTAACCCCTTTTATTTATGCTTCATCTGCACATGTAATAAGCAAATCATCCACATACAAGCATATAATGACTCGAATGAGTCTGCTTGCACTGTTGACATGCATTACATGTTCTTAAATGCACTTTGTGAAACCTACCTCGACCAGGAAGCTATATATTCTCTTATTCCAATCCCTTGGGGCTTGCTTCAAACCATAGAGAGTCTTCACCAATTTGTACACCTTCTGTTTCTACCCTTTGATTTTGAATCCTGGTGGTTGACTGAGATAAATGGCTTATTTCAATGGTTCATTCAGAAATGTTGACTTTACATCTAGTTGATGTATCTTCCATCCTTTTTACACCATAGTCAACACAACAATCCTGATGGTTTCTAGCCTTGCCACAAGAGCGTAGATTTCTTCAAAGTCGATACCAAGTATTTACGTAAAACCTCTTGCCACCAGTCTGGCCTTATGCTCTGCAATTTCACCATTTGGCCTTAGCTTCAACTTGTACACCCACTTCACATTAATTGGTATTTTGATTAAATTTTCTACAAGCTCCCAAGTCTTTTTCTTCTCGATTGCCCTAAGTTTTTTTTGCATGGATACCAACCAATTTGAGTCTTTCATAGCTTAATCCAAATTAATTGGTTCTGATTCAACCATCATGACCCATTCTTCTATGAAATCACCATCTCCATTGATTTCTTAATCTCGAAATCTCTCATATCAAGCTACCATTTTTAACTCAGTTCTTGTTCTAGTCGATCTTCTAAAATTTTGCTCAGGAAGTTCTTCATTTTGATTGGTTGTGACTTCAGTTTGTTAATCTTCTTCAAGCATAATTTTGACTGTATCTTACTCATGTTGAACTGACTCCTGATTCCAATTCCACCCTTTTCTCTTGTCCACTAGAACATTCCTACTGATTACTAGCTTATCATCATTTGGTGAATACAATTTGTATGCACTTGTCGAATGATAACCTATGAGCACCATGGATTGACTTCTATCATCTAGCTTCTTCCTTAATTTCTCGGGTACATGGCTGACACACATTGATCCAAATACTCTAACATAACTAACATTTGGATTTAGTCATGTCCAAACCTCATAACGTGTCTTTTTTAATATCTTCTTGGTTGGACACCTGTTTATAATGTATATTGTTGTTGAAGCTGCTTCACCCTAAAATCTCTTTGGTGTTTCTTTAGCTTTCAACATACTCCTGGTCATGTTCAATATACTTCTATTTCTCCTCTTAGTTAAACCATTGTCTTGAGGTGTATAGGATGAAATTACCTCATGTTCTATACCTTCCTCATTGCAAAATCTTGCAAATTATCTAGAAATGCCTCACCTTCACCATTATTTCTCAGTTTCTTTAACTTGCATTTGTTTCTCAACATGCAACTTAAATTCTTGATCTGTGTGAATACCTCACTCTTCCTTTAAATAAGATAAATCCACATATATCTGGTGAATTCATCTATGAAATTTAGGAAATAACAATTACCTCCATTCTATCTTACTTAAAAAAGGTCCACATACATCAGAGTGAGCAAACTCTAGTTTTTCTCTTGACTTCTTGAACAAGTCATATTTGAATGCCTTCCTAGTCTGCTTTATTTTGCATCGTTCGTCAGACATCTGACTTAGTTACTTCACTTGAGGTAAACCATACACAATCTTTTTCTGGTTGAGCATACCTAGACCTCTAAAGTTTAGGTTTTCTTACCTACGATACTATAGCCAGTTCTTGTCTTCAACATAAGTCAAAGAAAGACATTGATGATCAACCGTATTGATCTATAATTTGAAGGGTTTTTTTTAATCTTCCAATGATGCCTTTAGGATCATCCTTCCTTCACCATTATACACCTTCATAAGCTTTTTTTCAAATTTCATGTTATACCCTTTGGCAAATAATTGACCCATGCTTATCAAATTACTTGTTGATCAGTGAATTTTGATGCACATTCCTCTATCTTTAGACTTAAGCATTTCTATGGTTTGGTTTGTTTATTTTTATATTTTATGATGTTTTTATAATTCAATTTATTTTCAGCCTTATTTGATTTTCGTTTGTTATTTTCAGCATTAACAGCTTTCAATAAAAAATTCATAACTGGAGCTACAGAAATCGAATTGAGGCATTCTACCAGTCGTTGGAAAGCTAAGAAAAAGGTATACAACTTTCATGTTGGAAAAAGAATCTGATTCAGAGTGAATGGGTCTCGAATAATTCGTTGAAGTTTCTGACTATATAAATTAAGTTGTTTCGGGTCTTTTTTGTTGGGCCTGGTTTATGTTTCCGATCCAGTTGAGTGTGTAACGCAAAACCTTATTTGGTTTATAAGATTTGCTACCGCACTACAGGGGTTCTCACCTAGCTTTCAAGAATTTTATTTTTGCTTTCACATATTTCATGGCGAACTAATCCCGAGGGAAAATCTGCTGGATTCGAATTCTCTAATTCTTTGAGGTTCTTATCAATTTCAATTTAATTTAGTTCCTTTCTAAGTTATTCTATAATTTTCTTTTGCTTAATTCATTTCTTATAGAAAAGATTGAATTTAATTTGGTTGATGCATGTCCCTTACGTTAATCGCGTTTTAACTTAGCTTTTTCGTTATATCACGCTATCTTTAACCGTTTGCTTAATTCGGTGAACCGTTTGCTTAATTTGGTGCTTAGGGACATAACCCGTGTAATATTGTCGATGCTTTTTTATTCAATTTTGCAGGCGAATAGGAATTATAACCGCTTAGGGAATTGGACTTGTAATAACCGATGATAAGTTGGAAGTCGAACTGGTAGATTAACCTGTTTTAATCACTTATTTCAATAATCACTTATTTATTTTGTTTATTTTCTTAATCGAATTCTAAAACAAAACAACCCTCCATAATCGTTTTCAATTGGTTAATTAATCATCAAGAGTCCTTGTGAATCGACATCTGAGTCATTGTCGCTTTACTACATTCCTAAAGAAAAAAAGGAAACTCGTTTTTGATTTGTGCGCGACAGCGGATCAAATTGGCGCCGTTGTCGGGGACTCTTGTCGATTTAGCCAATAGTTTAGTTTTAGGTATTGTTTGTTTTGATTTTCTACATTTTTGTGTATTTTCTTGCGTTTTCGTGTCCGGACGCCCCGTTTCGCGTCTGACCTAGTCAAAAAAACCGAGTTTGGGGAAAATCGCCTCCTTTTTTAGTTCTGTTTCGCCAAATTCTTTTTTTTTCTATTTTTAATAAATTTTTTACTGTTTTCACAGTTTCGAAAAAATCCAAAAAAATTTCAAAAATTCTCATTTGACCTAATTCGTTTAAATTTTGTGTTTTTAGTTTTTTTTTCGAATTTATTTTAACCATCTTCCTTCATTGATTTTGATTCTGACTCTTTGTTTTCACATTGCTTGTTTGATTCTGATTCTGAATTTACTTTCGAAAACAACATGGCTGAACAGCGAACACTAAGAGAGCTTGCTGCTCCTGATGTTAACTATAATGGCTTATGTATTGAATATGCTGACCTTGATGTTCCTTTTGAATTAAAATCTGGATTAATACACTTGTTGCCGAGATTTAGTGGTCTTGCAGGTGAGGATCCACACAAGCATCTTAAAGAATTCCAGATTGTTTGTTCAATCCCACTTAGGCCTGAAGGAATTATAGAAGATCGCATCAAGCTGAAAGCCTTTCTGTTTTCTCAACAAGGTGCGGCCAAAGACTAGTTATATTATCTTGAGCCAAACTCTGTTGTAACTCAGAATTATTTGAAAAAGGTATTCCTAGAGAGATATTTTTTGGCCTCCAGAGCTGCCTCGATACGAAAAGATATTTGTGGGATTATACAACTAGATAATGAATCATTGGATGAATATTGGGGGAGATTTCTATGAAGAATTAAAACCAATGGATATGAATATTTTGGATGCTGCTAGTGGTGGAGCACTTGTTGATAAGACTCCAGCTGCTGCCAAAGCTCTGATCGAGAACATGTCACTTAACTCCCAATAATTCACAATGACAAACAATTCTTTTCAAATAAAAGGTGTGAATGAGGTTCATGTTTCTTCCTCCAGCAAGGCCTTCGAAAATAGAATGGATGAGCTAACTGAATTAGTGAAATAGTTGGTAGTGGTAGGTAAGGCTCAATCAGCAGCCCAAACAACAAGGTTATGTGTCATTTGTATTTCTCTTGACAATCCAAACCTTCGATATGGAAATCAGCAGCCTAACCAACAACAATTGATGTTACCGTTACCACCACCAAAAAACCTTCCACAGGCTGCAACCGTTTCTGCCCCAGCTTCTGGACCTTCATTAGAAGATATTGTTAAGCAAATGGTTGTCAATACTCTCCAATTCTAACAGCGAACAGATTCTAGTATCCAAACCCTGCCGACACAGATATAACATCTTGCTTCTTCAATTAATGGAATTCAACAAGCACAAGGATCCAACCAACTACCCTCTCAAACAGTGGTGAATCCTAAAAGTCTTAATGTGAGTGCAGTGTCCTTGCGGTCCGAAAAAGTTGCAGATTCTGCCTCAGAAAAAATGAGAAAGTTGTTGAGGTAAAAGAAAGAGAGTATGTACCTAAGATACCTTTCCCATACAAAGTGGCCAAAACTAAAACGATGGCCAAAACTAAAACGATGGAAGAGGGAGACAAAGAGATAGAGATTCTGGATGTATTCAGGAAAGTGGCAGTGAATATTCCACTTCTTGATGTGATTAAGTAGGTTCCAAAGTATGCAAAACTTTTGAAAGATTTGTGCACACACAAGAGGAGGATGAAGGGAAATGAGAGAGTGAACATGGGAAGAAATGTTTCAACCCTCGTTCAACCTAAACATGCATCTGAAAAGGCTAATGTTTCAACCCTCAATCATGTCATGTTTCCTCAGAAATGCAAGGATCCAAGAACTTTTTCTATTCCACGTACCATTGGGGATAGTAAATTCGAAAATTGCATGCCTAATTTAGGAGCACGAATTAATGTTATGCCTACTTCTGTTTATAATAATCTTAATCTTGGTCCTTTGCAACATACAGGTTTAATTAGCCAACTAGCGAATATGAGCAATACTCGCCCTATTGGAGTAGAGGAAGATGTGCTTGTCCAAGTTAATGATTTGATTTTTCCTGCAGATTTCTACATTCTGGACATGGCCGGTGAAACAAATTCAAGCAGATCACCAATCATTTTAGGTAGACCGTTCATGAAAACGGAAAAAACAAAAATTGATGTTGATGATGGAACAATGTCCATGGAGTTTGGTGATATCATTGATAAATTTAACCTTTTTGATGCTATGAAACATCCCATGGAAGAACATTCTGTTTTTCACATCAGAGTGTTTTATGAGTCAGTTAATGATACTTATTCTGATTTGTTTTCAACTAATTACCCATCGTTACCTACTTTTGATAATACTTACTCATGTGATTCTTCCTCTGTTTTTGCTGAGATTAAAGTTGCTCAACAGGTTAACATTGATATTGTTCCTATAGGTGAAGTTATCGATGAAGAAGATGTTTATGCAGTTGAAGCTCTCGACATCTATTTTACACCAACACCATCCATTGGGCAACCTCTTCACTTTGACACTTTTACTCATCTGAGATCTTCCTTTGATCCTGGAATAAAGGTCGAATGAACTATACCAATTTTAAAGGACGTTCAGCATTACCCGAAGCTGATCCATGAGAACTCCAATTTAGAAGGAGAGACTGCAGAAGAGCCTTCACTAGCAAAGGTTGTTTATGCCATCACCTATCCTCCTTAACTGCTCGGGTGTGTTCTTTCTTTTCTCTCACTCTTATTTAATAGTTATGTCCTTTCATTGAGGATAATGCATGTTTTAAGTGTGGAGGAGAGAATCATTTCTTTGTTTTGTTTTCTTTTAGTTTTCTTTGTTTTAGTTTTTTTTATTGAAAAAAAATTAGACTTAGAAACGCAATCATCTTTTTAAAATTTTATGCTATAGATTAATTTGAGGTAAGATTTTGGAGACTTGGGAAAAATTCATAAGATCGGTACCATTTTAACACCTTAAGTCTTCCGAATATGGAAACCGATTTAAATACTTGTTATGACATATCCTTGAGTTCTCATCCTTTAAAAGCTCTTAAGTAGTTTATCTAGTAGTCAACACCATCTAGAAATCACACACTAAATAATTAAGCTGATGCAAATAAGTGGGTGATCCCGTGCTTAATAAGAAATTTAAATAGGAATCCGCCTTTTAAGTTAGGTAACCCTCACCCGGTCACGTAGGCTAACAGTTGTGAAACCTTCAAAAAAAGAGAAAAAATATGGTTAATTTTGAATTGTTGAAAAGATATGGATCACAGTCACTAACAAGCTTATTTACCATGTGTGTAAATAGATAACGTACTTAATGTGATTGCATTAGAATGAAAGAGAGTAAAAACGAGGATGAGTAAGTTAGGCTTAGGCATAATAACATGATTCAGATTGGTTTGTATAAGAGGGAGGTTTATGACTGCATAATTATGGATTTGTGTTCTTACAATATCATTAGTATGCAAAATTAGTACCTATCGATACAATCTTGACCGAAGAAGAGTTTGTAGCCTAGAATGAGTATTTGAATGCTATTGTTGTTCATGAGTCTTGATACTATTTTGCTCGGAGTGCAAAAGTTCAAGTGTGGGGGAATTTGATCAGTGCATTTTGATGTACATTCCTCTATGTTTATACTTAAGAATTTCTATGGTTTGGTTTATTTATTTTTCTATTTTATGATATTTTTATAATTCAATTTATTTTCAGCCTTATTTGATTTTCGTTTGTTATTTTCAGCATTAGCAGCTTTCAATAAAAAATTCATAATTGGAGTTAAAAGAATCAGATTGAGGCGTTCTACCAGTCGTTGGAAAGCTAAGAAAAAGATATACAACTTTAGTGTTGGACAAAGGATCTAATTCTAAGTTCATGGGTCTCGAATAATTCGTTGAAGTTTCTGACTATAGAAATTAAGTTGTTTCGGGTCATTTTTTATTGGGCCTGGTTTATGTTTCCGATCCAGTTGAGTGTGTAATGTAAAACCTTATTTGGTTTATAAGATTTGCTACCGCACTACAGGGGTTCTCACCTAGCTTTCACAAATTTTATTTTTGCTTTCACATATTTCATGGCGAACTAATTCCGAGGGGAAATCTGCCAGATTCGAATTCTGTAGTTCTTTGAGGTTCTTATCAATTTCAATTTAATTAAGTTCCTTTCTAATTTATTCTATAATTTTCATTTGCTTAATTCTTTTCTTATAGAATAAATTGAATTTAATTCGGTTGATGCATGTCTCTTACGTTAATCGCGTTTTAACTTAGCTTTTTTGTTATTTCGCGCTATCTTTAACCGTTTGCTTAATTCTGTGAACCGTTTGCTTAATTCGGTGATTAGGGACATAACTCGTGTAATATTGTCGATGCTTGTTTGTTAAATTTTACAGACAAATAGGAATTATAACCGCTTGGGGAATTGGAATTGTAATAACCGATGCTAAGTTGGTAGTCGAACTGGTAGATTAACCTGTTTTAATCCCTTATTTCAATAATCACTTATTTATTTTGTTTATTTTCTTAATGAAATTCTAAAACAAAACAACCAACCCCCATAATCATTTTCAATTGGTTAATTCATAATCAAGAGTCCTTGTGAATCGACATCTGAGTCATTGTCGCTTTACTACATTTCTAAAAAAAAAAGGTACATACAATACATCAACAATATTAGACCTCTTACCATCTTTTCTCACCACGACTATGTTTACTTTTCCACTTGATATGACATGCCTCCCATTTGTAAACCTAATCACTTTATTAAGTGATTCATCTAAATGGGTGAACTAGTTCTTATTACCGGTCATGAGATTACTGCATCTTGAATCCAAGTACCACATATTGTTTGTTCAATATTCAACTTTGTATTTTCCACGAGTAGCATATCATTAAAGTCACTCCCTCCATAATGTCCATATTGCACTTCGTCATTATCTTTTGCTCTTGTCTCCTTATTTCTTCGACAGTCACAAGCATAAAGAACAAATCCTTGACAATTTTAACATTACATCTCCTCCATGTCTACTTTCTTCCCCAAATACTTTTTGCCCATGACTTTCTTGGTTGAATCAAATTGATTCTTTGAATTTTTGCTTGACTTCTTATCATTTGTAAGATTCTTTCTCTGCTTCGCCTTTTCTTTTCCAGACTTCTTGATGAATCTTGCTTGCAATGCTTGTTTAGTCACCTTCTCCCTTTCTGGGTTCTTCTGCTTCAGTCTCATCTCACAAGCCTCTAATGTAGCTTAAAGTTCTCCTAACCTCATCTCAGCTAGGTTCTCACACTTTTCAATAGACACTACAATATAATTAGAATTTATAGTCAGATATCTCAATAATTTCTCAATCTTCTGTAAAACATTGATCGATTCACTGCACGTCTTCATTTGGTTCTTGAGTAACACTAATCTTGAGAAGAAATCAACAACTGATTCATTTTTTTTTCATATATGTTATCTCAAATTTTTTTCTCAGTGTCTACAATTTCACCCTCTTAAGTTTTTCATCTTCACCTTACAAGTTCTTTAGCTTGTCCCACGCTCCTTTGGACATTTATTATTCAATGATCTTCTCAAACACGTTAGGATTCAAACATTGGTGAATAAAGAAAAGATATTTTCCATTTTTCTTCCTTTGTTCCTTTTATGAAACCTTCTAAACATCATTTGCATTCGCTTCCAATGCAAGTACTTCATCATTCATGATTTTAACCACATCTTGAAACCTGAAGATGACCTTCATCTGTGCAACACACCTCTCACAGTTCTCGCCTTTAAAAATAGATAGACTTGCTTGAAATTGCATTGATGTTATGCTACCGTTTCCATCACAAATTCTCTCTGAATCACAACCATGTTTTGATACCAATTTGTTGGAACAATTGGGGTTTTCAAGAATAATGAAGAAGAGGAAGAACAAGAGAGAAGAGATAGAAAACTATATTGTGAAAATGGAATTTGATAAAGTTCCATATTGATTAATTTACAACGTCACACACACACATGCATATAACACACACGCGCGCACACACACACACACGCACACATACGCACACACATATACGGCTCATGCACAGACACACACACACACACACACACACACACACACACACACATACACACTACAATTTGCAGTATTCTACTTTGTTGAATACATGCTCATACTTAGACACAAATGTTATATTTGACTCTATCTAATACAACTAGCTCTTACTTAGCTAAACTCGACTATGGTGTCTACAACTATGTCGAATATATCTTACCTACTAAAACATTGAATTACATCTTTTAACACCAACAACAACGAGTTTGTTTATATAGTATTGATTATGATTATTCCATGTTTGGTTGGTAATTTCACGAGACTCAGACTCTGTAGATTGGCTTTGATGGTCAATTTCATCTTTGCAAAATGATAAAACTTGTACTAACCGATAAAAATTGTTCGTTATGATAAACCACTTTACAATAAATCATTTAGTAAGAATTTATTTATTGCAACTGTACACAGTTCACATGCAATATGATGACAATGAATTATATTAATGTATGTATTGTTGGGAAGTTGACATAAATTTATTGTTGGGTGGTGTTTCACTACATGTATTTCAAACTCAAAGTTTCAATGATGGTCAATTTTGTTGTTGGTGGTGGTGCACAAGGTGAAAACGATCAAGATGGAAGAAAAGAGAGATAGAGATATAAGAGAGAGAATAAAATATTCTAACAAACTTCCACTACTTTGCTAAAATAGTTACAACAAAATGGTTGCACACACACTGCACTATAATACTCAATGGATACAACTGTTGATAGCTAAAATACTATATAAACACAAATAAAAGTGTCATATTGGCTAAATACTAAAATTCTGAATTACCCGTCAATATCATCCCTTAATACAGTATTTAACTCATCAAAACTAACAATACTAATTTCATCCCTCAAGTGGAGAAATTGATTAGTCTTGATCGCTTTCGTCCGAACATCCACTAGCTACTTCTGGGTGCTACAACACACAACTTCTAGCATTCCATTATGGACACGACTTCTTAAGAAATGATACTTCGTCTCAATATGCTTTCTTTTCCCGTGCAACATTGGGTTCTTGGCAAGATTGATTGCAGACTTGTTATCAATCATCAAATTTAGAGGCTTGTTTACCTTAATATTTAGATCCTACAGTAAATTTAGAAGCCAAACAGCTTGACATACAACTACAACACCTGTAATGTACTCAGTTTCATAGGTTGACAAATCAACAACTGGTTGCTTCTTGGAACACCAAGAAATAGGACCTTCTAGATACTTAAACAAATATCCAGAAGTACTTCTTCTATCAACTCTGTCTCCATACCAATCAGAGTCTAAATAACACATCAGCTGTGAATTAGTCTTTTCTCCAGAAAGGAATAAAACTCCATACTTCAGAGTCCTCTTAATATATCTCAGAATACTGATAACAACTTGGTAATGATACCACTTTGGTTTACTCATGAACCTATTAACCATTCAAACTGCATAGTAAATTTCAAGTCTGGTGTTACACGAATACCTCAAAGAGCCAAATGATTTCTTGAAAGTTATAGCATCAACATCATCTCTTTCAGTATTAGAAACCAATTTTGTGATTTGTTTTTAACGGTGTGATAACAACCTTACAATTCAACAGCTCGAATCTCTTCAGAAGCTCAAGTTCATACTTAAGTTGATGCAAAATGATACTCTTCTCAAAGTACATAAACTCCATCCCTAGAAAATATGTCATCTTTCTTATATCAGTCATCTCAAACTCATTCATCAACACCTTCTTGAACATAGCTATCTCATGTTCACAACTCCCTATTAGTAATATGTCATCAATATACAAACACACTAGAATCATATTGCCTTCAGAGCTATGTTGAACATAAACGCCATACACCATCTCACACTTTCTGAATTCTTGAATCTTGAAAAATGAATCAATTTTTAGTTTCAAAGCTCTAGGAGCTTGTTTCAACCCATACAAGGCTTTATGAAACTTATATACCATCCCCTCCTGATTATTTTTCACAAATCTAGGGGGTTGTGACACATATACTTCTTCTTTCAATGGACCATTCAGAAATGAAAATTTCACAGCTAAATGCACCATATGCCAATTTCTGTTAGCAGATATCGCAATCACCAGTCTGATTGTCTCATGTTTTGCTACAGAAGCAAACGCTTCAAAGTAATCTAACTCAGGTTTCTGTAGAAATCCTCATGTTACTAACCTTGCTTTGTGTTTGTCAATTGATCCATCTGGATTTAGTTTCTCCTTGAAAACCCATCTAACATTGATGGCTTTCTTGTCTTTTGGAAGCTTAGTCAACTTTCAAGTTTTGTTTCTTTTGATAGCCTCAAGTTATTCTTTCATGGACTTCATCCACACTTTCTTCTTTAGCGTTTCTTCAATTAGTTAGAGTAGACTAATATGACACACTAAATGACTTTCCCTTCAAAGTCTACTTCAGTATCTTGCAACATGCCAAACTCTACAAATTTCCTTGGTATGTTTCTGATTCTTTGTGGCCTCTGAGCTTATTCAGAATCGTCATAGGATTCTGGAATAATATTAGATGTTGGAACCCTAAATGTACCACCTTCAAAGGCATGAGAACCTTCATATTCTGGAACATTCCTAGAGTATGGATCACCACCAGAGCCAAAATCACCATCTGAATCTGGATCAAAATCAGATTCACCTTCAGAGTGTTCTTCAGCTTCATATTCACCTTCAGACTCTAGCTCATCTTCACACACACCTTCAGAATCAACTTCTGATTCTGAGTCATCTTTAGAACCTTTAGACTCTAAAGTATCTTCAAAAGTTAACCCAGGTGTTAACAATGCACCAGAGTTGTATTGAGATTCACTCAAATCCCATGTTCTGATTCTTTCACAACAACGTCTCTGCTGAATTCAACGTTGTTAGTGACAAGACATTAAAGCTTATAAGCACTTGTATTGTGGTACCCTACAAGCAACATAACTCTTTTTCTATCATCAGACTTCCTTCTCTTAGCATGTGGAAGATGTTTGTAACACACATAACCAAACACCTCCAGAAGGCTCACACTTGGCTTATCTTTATTCCACTTTTTTAAAGGAACAATTTCCTTCAGCTTCTTGGTTTGACACCTGTTGAGCACATATTCTGCAGTGGCAACAACTTCTCCCCACAAAGTGTGAGTGATCGCGACTTTGCGTATTTGTCGGATTACTACTGCAAGTATACAGTCTATCGCGTAGTTTTAAAAGATTGTCGAACCCACAAGGACTAATAATTAACCTAGAGTGAACAATTGTTGCGGTGCAAAGCTAAGGCTTGGTTTTTGCGGTAAAAAGACTTAATTAAAATGGGATTTGAAAAAAATAAAGAAACGGGTCCGAAGAATGATCCACGTGCTCCAAAAGGACTCTGTCGATCCCGGGTGTTAACAAAGGACTCAAAGTTATTCTGTAGGAAAAACTGGTTTAAATATTCGATCTCACACTTTCGCCTTGTTGACCCAACCACACCTGATGACCCCAAGATTTTGCTCTCGCTCGCTCGGTAGTTAAAAGGTACGCTTTGAAAAGTAGCAAGGCCGAATTGAAACCTGAAAAGCTTTTGCTGTATTCAGAGTCAGTGCTCGGTGTCTACTATCTGACGATCACCTCAAACTCTCGCTTTGTCGGACACGCCTTGGTGTGTTTCTCACTCTCGTGACAAAACTCGGTTAACCAGCCTCTGGCTCTCGCGACAAGACTGGCTAAATTCTGGTTAGGCACTAGAACCGGAATCTTAAAATAACTAAGTTGAACACCGATGGTTCCTACAGAGTCCCGTCGGGCGACGATACTCAAACTACGGACTCCGACGAAACTACTCAGACATGTTCATGGCTAAACCTAAGATATTTATCATGTTGTAAACTAGAACATACATAATTGAGATTAATACGAAAGTAAAGTAATACAGTAAAACATAATTATAAATAACCTGGAATAAATTGAAATGAAATAACTTCAAATGTATTACAACATTGATCCAAGTGTGCAAACAGCGATTACAAGAAAGTAAAAGTACAACGGGCAGTAATTACTCGGTGTGAGCGATTTCTGCTTTGGTTAGTGAATATGTAAGGGAGGTCTAGCAGAATTTCAACAGCGCTTCTGCACGGGGTGTTCGATTATTAACTCTAACCTACAAGGGTCTATTTATAGAGGGGGAGTGGTTCCTAAATAATAGGAGTTGACAACTGCCGCAGAACTGCCAAACTATTCTGGAAAACTGCTCCCGCGGCAAACGACAACTGTCGTATGCTTAATGGCGACCGCCATTAGCTTCAAATTTGGATTCCCTCCTTTTCTTTAATGGCGACCGCCTTACTCGGGTAATGGCAAGCACCATTGTCCTGAGGAGGCCAGAATGTTGCTTTTTGAGGGGCTTTCTCCATCGTTTGGCTCGCTTTTCGATCCTTTTCTTCTATGTTGCTGATTTAACACTTGTCAAGTAAAAACAGAAGAGAACGTAAGTAATCAACAACTAAAACGACAATGACTCGATAAAATAACGAATAACGATGCACGAAATGAATCGAAAAATGTGATACAAATTCGAGTCATCAAACTCCCCCATACTAAAATCTATGCTTATCCTTAAGCAATCGATCAATATGGTAAACAAAAAGTAAGCATGGTCTGAGACATTGGTACAATGAAACTTTGATCATACGCGACTGCTAGGCTAAAGTTCGATCAATAGGTACTAAATAATGAAAACAGGGATATTGTACCGACACATCTCTGTTGCACCCCAAAATTTGCCCAACATTTCTTCACCTAGCTTATGTTTCATTTCATTCACATTAGCATTATCATTTGCATTTCATTGACATGTATGCAGAAGATCAAGAGGTATGATTACCAATCAAGAGCTATACAAGACTATGAATCTAGCTAAGAAGGTTATTCAGGTGTTCAAGGGTTGATATCCTTGTCAGAGAAGTTAAAAGATCCTCAGAGAGAGTGCTTGAAGCCAAGAGGGTGTGTCTCCTAACTTGAAAGTTGTGGAAAGCCATCAGATGATTCTGAAGCCATGAAGTTAGACTTGAGGTCTTGAGAGAGCTCATGAGAAGTGTTGAACATCACTTTGAGGCCTAGACAGATCCTTGTGCAAGAATGAGAAGCCTCAGCCATGATTGGTGCAGCTAGGGTTTGACTGGGTCAACCCTAAGTCAACTGAGGATTTGAAGGAGGTTAAGACTCAATTCAAAAGCCATGTGATCATGGATGGATACATTGAGATGTTATAAGGATGATTCCAAGGTTAACTCATCATGATTGAAGAGTTTGAGAAGTTTCAAGCTAGGGTTTCTAAGACTTGACAGTGTAAAATCCCCTAGTTTGACCCCTGTCTTCAAGACAATTTAACTCAAGATAGGATCTTCATCTCATCTTGACCCCAACATGATTGTTGTAGTTCATGATCTTAGCTTTAATTTGAGTACTAGAAGTCCTTGATAGGATCCATAGAACTCAAGTTATGAGCCAGACAAGTTACAAGTCATCTGAGGCATGTGAATTTGGAGCTTGAAAGTTACCCAACTTGCATGAAACGTTTGCCCAAGAAGGATGATTCCTATGAACTTTTGGTCAACATGAATGTTGTTCCTTATTCTCTTAGATTTCTAGAGAGTGCTAGAAGTCCATGATTGGATTTGTAGAACTCAAGTTATGGCTTTGACAAGTCAAGGGTATTTTGGGTATTTGGACATTACAGGTCATTTTGAATCATAAGTCAATTTCACCATCTTGAAAGCCTCAAATGGATTTTTGTTCAACATGAAAGTTGTTCAAAATGATGTTTTTAGCTTGTCTAAGTATCAAGAGTCCATTGATATGGATTATATCAAGCATTGGTGGAAGAAAGTTCATATAAAAGCCATTTTAATGAATTAAGATGAGAAAATTCAAAACAATTGAGAATAACATGTTTTCAAGTCAAATTTGTAGTCAATTTGAATGGAATTAATGTTTTAGAGAGATTGGCATTATTACATTTTTGGTTTGAAGTCCATAACATGGCTATTTGGAAGGTTGCTTCACAAATAAGAAACACATCTCACACACTCCATAGGTTGAAATCAAAGGAAGGAAACCACATCACTACATTCCACAAGGCTTAAGTGAATGATTGGGACTGAGTTTGGAGTGTGAACAAAGCTTGAAAGAACATATCCACATTGAAAATTTTGAAGAAAGGTGAAAATCCAAAACTCATGAATGGGCCTGGTTTGGGCCTCTAACCCATTGAAACAGATCATAAATAGCATTTAGAACAGAATTGGAAGGTTCTGGTGATCATTTTCATGGAGAAGCCATTGGAGAGAAGTGAAGAAGCAAGCTTGGAATTGAAATTTCATTTTGGAGAATCAAGGGTTTTCAACAGGAATTGAGCATCAAGAAGCATTCACCATGGATCACTGAAGGTTTCTGCACGATTTGGAAGAGAATTGAGGCTTGAATCCACTGCAATCCAAGTTCAAAGCCAGGTTTTAAATTCTTGAAATCTCTCTCTGATTATGTGTTTTCAATGAACTAGAAGCATGCAGTTAGGTTCTATTCATGATTTAGATGGATTTTGGATAGTTAATTTCAACTTTAGAGACAATTTAGGGTTAATTTCATTTTTGGTTGAGATGGTTATCTCAAGATTCTTGCGTTTTTAGAGAGAATAGATGCTATGGTTAGATTCCTGGTGAAATTCTGGTCAAGATTCATGTAGAACTCGTGGCGATTGGATGAGTGTAGATGAAGTTAGGGTTGTGCCAGGGTGGCCGGAAAAGCCACCGGCGATTGTCTGGTTCGTGCGTGCAGGGTGGAGGAATTGAAGGTTTGAAATGTAGAAGAGATAGTCCTGGCCGTCCGTTTGTGTTGAATACTTGACTAAGTCAAGCCATCCAAGCGCTCTCGTTGCGCCACCTACCCCCCCCCCCCTTCAACGCAGCGTTTTGATTATTAGGAATCCAAGCTTTTAAATCTTCGCTGGGTGAACCAAACACGCGTGGGTTCAAATCCTGGCGTGTAATCTTTTTATTTTTCAGTTTGAGAATTGAAGTGAGAAAGTGAATCCAAGGCGTTGGGCTTAGCATTTGGTTACTATCACCACCCCCCAATCCAGGCCCAACAAGATTTTTCAAGGCAATTGGTTACTCAACGCACCCCCTCCCTGGTTGTTTCCCTTGACTGAATTGATATTCAGATGGGCCTCACGCCCAGTTTCTATCCTCACCCCCATTATGCTAGGCCCAAGCGAAACTAGTTGAAATTAGTTGCTGATTGCACCCTCTATTCATCTTCTCTTTAATGTTGTTTTATTATTTTTGTGCATTTCATATTAGTTTGAAAACAATTCATGAAAAATAGGAAAATAGGTCAATTAATTCCAAGTTTTGTTTCCTGATTTATGATTGGATCTAGAATTTTATTGAATAAAAATATTAGGAAAATCATGCATTTTAAATTTTTGTGCATTTTTTACATTTTATTTGATAATAAAATTGCCATGGTTGATACCTCTGTTTGATGATTTTAGTGTGAGCACTTGGTGATGATTTTTGGCTTAATTTTTTTAGTGTGATTAGCTTAGACATTTATGCTCCCATAGTATTTTTCTCACATTTTTGTGATGAAATTAGGTGTGGTTTTTAGGTTGAAACTTTAGGTGCTTCCTTTTTAGGGTTTAGGTTTGGTACCTTGTAGTGTAGAATTTATTTCTAAGTCTTATTTGAGGATTTGATCTCTGGAATTAACACGGTAGAGTCATGATTGACATAGGTTCCCATAGTTATTTTTGTAGGATTTTATAATTAATTTTAGTATTTTAGGTAGAATTAACTTTAATACTAGGTTTTAGGTGATCCTAACTTGCTAACTCAACTAGAATGATTTCATTAGTCCCCTTAGACTAGGGTGTTGCTTCTCTTGCTCTTGGATGATGATGAAGACTTGTGTGGGCTGCTTTGAAATTCACGGTGGAGCTTGGACTTGAAGATTTCTCTCCCTTTGGTGTAGTTTGTTTAGGGTTAAGAATTAGGGTTTTAGGGAGATCTCTTAGAATAGATTTTCTTCCTTCATGAAACATGGAAGGTGTTGATCACTTCCATTCCTCCCTATGATGTAAGGTCCCCTTGTGAAGGCCTAATCCTTCCTTTGGTAGGATGTGTGTCTCTTCACAGGTTGGTAGAACCTTTGAGGGTTCCTTTCCTTGATGGTGGAGTGCTTAGAGGTGACCTTTGGTCTTCACTTTGCTTCTCCCTATCTCCACCTTGCTCTTGTTAGATGAATCTTTCTCCCTTGCTAGAGGATGGAGTTCCTTGCTAGAAGATTGAAGATGCTAGAGGTTGCACTTCCCCTGTGTTTGAAGACTGCCCTTGGAGCTGAAGCTTGAAGATCAAGAAGAACAAGTTGACACTTGTGAAGAAGATCAAATTGAGATTGAAGAAAGAGATGAAGCTTGAAGAAGATGGAGAACAAGTTGATACTTGTGTTTGATGCATTGAAAGCTTGAAGAAGCAAGTTGATACTTGCTATTGAAGATGAGAGCCTTGAAGAACAGTTACAAACTGAGGACTGAGTTGCTGTCAGAGGATTGCTTTGCTGTGAAGCTGTGGAAGCTGTTGATCTGCTTTCTTTCATGTCTGTTTGCTTTCTGTGCAAATGTATTGATGTGACTTGTTTGATTTGCTTGATGCATTAGGATAAGTTCATGTTTAGGTTGTGTTAAGCTAGGAGCATTATTGCACTAGAGGTTGAGTTGCTCCCTCTGCTTGTATTTTTACTGTATGGCTTTGCTTGCGGGTATTCGGTAGAGCCCTGCTCCCTTGCCTATGTGGTTTGTGATTTGCTTGATGGCATTTTATTTTTTTCTGTATGATTGCAGTTATTCATATCTGGCTTGAGGTTGAGATGAGCTTGTGGAGGCTGATGCCCTACACACATTTCCTCCCTCACTTGCATTGCATGTATTGTACAGTCGTTTATTGTTTACTGTTTAAGCTGATGCTTTATCTGTTTTTGTTTATCATTGACATGATCCCCTAGGAATCTCACTTCCTTTGATAAGGAAGTGATGATTAGAACTTTAGGTTGAAACCTATACATGATAACTTCTAGGAGTTCCCTGTTTCAAACCTCAACCATAGGATGAATCCTTGTCATGACAACATTAGGACTTGATAGTCTCCCCGTAGTTGCCCCCCTCTCTTCTCATCTCAAACAATAGTAAAAAACATAATAAAGGCATGTTAGTATAAGCGCGTTATGAGCCTTAAGCTACTTGGGTAATGATAATTGAGCGGTCTCCTCTCAATCGTCTAGAATGTTTAGTATACGTCCTTTGGACAATATGCGACGCATTCGTTCCCAGGTCATAGTCTCTAGTGCTGTACGAACTATAGAAAAACTAAAAAACAGTTCTTCCGTAAAAGACAGAAAACAAACTTCAAACCTTTTTGCCCCGTGGGCCCGTAATTCAAAGGAAGCTTTTCTGAAGAAAAGAGTGTTGTTAACTCTCAGTTCTACCGCAAACGGTAACGCCTAAGTCTCCAAGGGTCGAGCTGCGTACACCAAACTGCTGGAACTGTTTGTTAACCCTACTCGAAAAAACAGATGAATCTGAATTCCCATAACCCGTATTATCCCCAACTACGTAAGCTCTGATCTCCCATATCTGTTGAGAGTATGTAGGCACAATACTAATGTATTGGCGAGCCACCTTCCCCGTAACCCGTAGTTAGCCGAACTACGTTGACTCTGATTTCTCATTCTCTGATGAGAATACGTAGGCATAAAGTGCGACGCTTTGCCGAGTCATTTTCTTTTCGTTTCAGACCAGCCTTGATAGGTAGATAGATAAACCAACCCGTCAGATAAACACAACAAGCGTGGATCCCATCGAGTACGATGGACGTGAGGGGTGCTAATACCTTCCCCTTGCGTAACCGACTCCCGAACCCAGACAATGGTTGCGATGACCTTGTCTTATACCTTTTCGTCAGGTTTTTCCGATCGTTTCCTTTCCCGTTCTGAGGGATAAATAACGAAAGGTGGCGACTCTTCTGTTTTGCCGGCACCTTATTTTCGCGGTAGCGACAGCTGGCGACTCTGCTGGGGACTTGATAGTTTCCTAGGGATCCAACGTCCCTTATGCGAGTCAGCTTGGGGATCCAACGTCCCCTGCGAGAGTCAATCCTAGCGTTTGTATGATTACTTGTTGGGTTGTGTTTATTTATCGCATTTTATTTCCCGCACTTTATTTTCAGTATGATATGATTATCTGCACTGTTGTGGGAGGGGCATTCTGATGAGTGAGAAGCCAGACCCAGGCTTGAGAGCTACATAGTATTAGAGTGGGTTAGTGGAGGACGTGCTTGCTTTGCTTGCAGCTGTTCCCACGTAATCCACACTCAGACGAGGTTCTCTTTGATGGCTTCCTATTGGTCCTTTGGACTCGAGGGGTTGTCGGATCTGAGGATTGTCAACTCTGGGAACCGATCATTTGGAATTCAGCTAAGTGAGGCCGCTTCAAGAGATGATGATGCCACACCTCCTGGGTATCGTATCGTTATTTCTTGAAAGTATGTGACGCTGATGACCGCATAGGATGCCGAACCTTTTCCGTGATTAGGTCCATACCTGTGAGCAGGGTCGGGTGTGATGCAGGAAACCTTAACCCCCAGACTACCTGGTTTTCTTGACAGTGAATCAGTTTTGTTAGTATCAGAGGTTCCCATCATCAGATATGTGTGTTCTTGACAGAGCAGAGTTATGGTCTGATATCAGGGTTTCGTCTCATCAGAAGTATGGTTGTTCTTGATAGAGCAGTATTATGGTTTTGTTGATACAGAACCTTCATCTCTTCAACAGCACAGTCGTCCTGATCTCCTGCTGCATGATTGCATTTTGCATTGTTTGCATCCTCATTTGCATGTCATTAACGTGTGTTTGTGTTGCAGGTGCATATTTCTCCCTTGGTTCTAGTGATCTTGATCCTTATGGCAGATATGGCATCTCTGAAGAAGACTGTAGCTTACAAGCTACCAACACCTGACATCCGAGAGTTGCGAGCTTTGATTTCCTTGGCTGATAAGACAGTGATGGAGAGTTTCAAAAAGAGTTATGGGAGACTTCTAGGTATTGTGTATAAGCTTCCTACGTACGAGTTGAATGGCCTTTATGCTCTTCTGTGGTTTTACGACCCACAACTCAGATGCTTTGTGTTCCCAGACTATGTTCTAGCTCCGACCCCGGAGGAGTACTCTGACCTGTTGGGGGTGCCTTTGATGAATCAAATGCCTTATTACCGTGTTGAGGGTGAACCCAAATTGAGTAAGCTGACTGACGCTCTGCATGTAGATGAGTCTGAATTGGAAGGGATGGTATCCAGAAAGATTGGAGTTCATGGTTTCCCTGATGGAAAAAGCCCGAAAGTTTTCCGAGAAGGATCGCTGGGATGTGTTCAATGCCTTCTTAGCCCTCTGTATCTATGGGATCGTGCTATTCCCGAGTCATCCAGACTTCATAAGTATGGATGCTTGCCATATATTTGCCTACGGGAATCCAGTGCCCACTCTTCTCGGAGATGTCTACCATTCAGTTCACAGCAAGAATGAGAACAGAAAGGGGAAGAACGTGGCATGTTGTGCTCCTTTACTGTATAAGTGGTTTGCTAGCCATCTACCTAAGTCAGGGCCGTTCATTGATTCTGCTGAGTCTTCGCCTTGGTCTGCGCATTTGATGGGTTTGACTACTGACGATATTATCTGGTTTGATAGAGATCTGTTGGGCAAAGATATTGTGTATAGCTGTTGTGGCTTTCCGAACGTCCCCCTGGTCGGAAGGAATGGATGTATCAACTACAATCCATCTCTGCTAGTACGACAATTTGGGTATGCACTACGAGGTCCTCCTGAAGAGGAAGAGATACGGGAATCTCTGTATCTCACAGGGTTGCTTGAAGGTGACACTTTGGTCAAGATACAGAATGCTTGGAGCAAAATTCACCGAAAGGGAAAGGTCCTGCTGGGAAAGGGCAACAACAAGGCCTTTGATCTGTACGTGGCTTGGGTTCGAGAGAGAGCCGCCAAGTTTCTAATGCTGTTTCCTGCTGTGGAACCATTGTATTCTCTTGTGCACAAAGAGCCTACTACAGTTGATATTCAGAAATTCAACCAGGTACTCCAAGAGAAGGAAGAGCTACAAAAGGACAACGAAGAGTTGGAGAAAGAGATCGCTCAACTTCGGAAAGAGAAAAGTGAAGCCGTTTATACCTGCAAGAAGCAGACTGAGATGATCAACCGTCTAGGCTCTAACCTGACCAAAGAAACTGATGATAGGGAACGTCTGGGGTTGGATCTGAAGTCAGTACATGGCGTGTTGACAACCAAGAAACAGGATCTGGACAGAGTGTACCGGAAGCTAACCCAATACGAGAGGGTCTGGAGCAGCACCATAGCCAAGTACAAAGAGCGGGAAGAAAAGCTGAAGCAGCGAGTAGCCGAGCTAGAAGCTCAGATTATGGTGAAAGACGAGAGTACAGGGGCTGAAGCCTGGCTGAAGCCTCACTGCAACGAGACGTCCAGTATAGATTGGATGAGGCCGAGGCGGATTTGCAAGATTCTCAACTCCAAGCTGATGCTAAAAGGAGAAGAATCGAGAACCATTATGAAGAAGGTGTTTCTAGGAACGTTGCCGATAACCTCCCAGAGTCCATCAGGCAGAGGGACCTGCGGGCCCATGGTTTGCCTCCTCAGTCGGTTCATGTCGCTACAAAGAAGTTGGTAGAAGATTCCCGTGCCCGTGGCTGCACCTGATCTTTTTGTAGTTTCTTTGTACATTTTATGCATTGATATGCTGATCACCGCCAGGCCTGTTGGTTGGGGTCATGCCTTATTGCTTCAGTTGTATGTGACTACAGTTGTACGCTACCCGAGCGGGCTTTTCAGATGAATATATGAGGATTTCTTTTCCATGATTGGATCATAGACTTTATTTGTCTCGAAAACCAGGATCGGGGGGGGGGGGGGGGGGATCTCCCCAAGGCACAGACACACGTTTGCATTTGCATGAAGCATTTTCATAACGAGCACCTTGTCATTTGTTCTTCTAACCCTTTCTGTATGCAGGTTGTTCCAGGATTGATCAAAGACCGATCCACCGCTATCCGACCAGAGAAAATCAAGCTAGAGCAATGGAACAAGTGCAAACTAACGTCCAGGAACTCCGGGAGAGGATGGACCGCTACATGAAGCTCATGCAAGTGGTTGCCAACGGCCAAGACCAGCTCAGAACATTGGTCCAGCCTCTGATCTCAAGGGTTGACATCAACGGTGTACTCCACGGTGGGAGTGTTCTAACCCCTCCTCCTGTTGAAACTCCTCAGGGGGGCATCCCCATGACCGGGGGGAATGGAAGTGGTAACGGCAATGTGATCACTAACATTGGGCTCAATGGTAATACGACTGGCGTCGGTAATGGAAATTTTGAAGCTAATGGCAACGATGGGCCAGGCAATGGCAACACAGGTGCTGGAAATCTGTATGGGCCTCAGCCTTGGCTAGAAGATCGTCAAGAAGATTTGTTCTTACAGAGGAGTGCTGAAGGAGAACTGACTGCTGAAGCACGTCTGAGGTTTAAGGCACTCGAGGATAAAATGAGAAATTTCGAGAACCTGAACACTATGGGTGTCGACATGACTAAATTGGGATTGATTTCTGATTTCAAGGTGCCTCTTAAATTCAAGGTACCTGACTTTGAGAAATACAAGGGCACCACTTTCCCTCGTGTCCACTTAAGATCATACTACCGAAAGATGTCCGCTCACTCTGAAGACGAGAAGCTGCTGATGCACTTCTTTCAGGATAGCTTGTCCGGTCCATCCTTGGAATGGTACATGGGTTTGGAACCCACCAGTGTGCGTACATGGAAGGAACTTGCTGAGGCCTTTGTGCACCATTATCAGTATAACAGTGACTTGGCTCCGAACCGGGTTCAACTGCAGAACTTGTCGTAGAGGAACAACGAAGGGTTCAAAGAATACGCCCAGCGATGGCGTGAATTAGCAGCTAGAGTTCAGCCGCCGATGGTTGAAAGAGAGCTTGTTGAGATGTTTGTAGCCACTCTTCCGGGGGTCTATTACGAGAAATTGGTCAGCGGTATGTCAGAGAGTTTCTCAGATCTCATCATTACTGGCGAGCACATTGAAAATGGGATCAAATTGGGAAAAATTCAAGGTGGTGATCTATCCTCAGCTGGAGGAGGAAAGAAACGATATGGTAGCAAAAGGCGTGAAGGAGAGACGAGCGCCGTGTCTAACGCTCGAAGGAAGGGTAAAAGCCAGCGCCAGCAGGTGGCTAGCATAACCATCCCTGGTGCCCAACAACCCCAGCCACAGCAGCAGCCGCAGCAGCAACAGCCAAATCAGCAAGGGTACAGAAAGTATCAGAACATGGCACCTCTATCAAGTCGTCACCTTGAGACACTGCCCATGTCTTATGCCCAGCTATTACAAACTCTGCTTCAATTACAGCTAGTCCAGAAAAGAACCCTGGCTCCCTTGACAGGGGCACCTCCGCAGGGTTATGACGCAAATGCAACATGTGATTTTCACTCAGGGGCACTTGGCCACACGATAGAAAACTGCAAAGCCTTCAAGCACAAGGTGCAAGATATGGTGGATGCTAAGATCATCAACTTCTCAGATAATGTGCCGAATGTCACAAAGAACCCTATGCCGAATCATAGGGGAGGTGGGGTGAATGCCATTATTGAAGAAGAGGATTTAGATGTGTTGAATGATGTCAAGGATCTGAAGACACCACTTAGCTTCATTAAAGCCAAGCTAATGAAGAGAGGCTTCTTTCCGGGATGTGGAGAATTGTGTATAGGATGTGCGACTCGTCCTGATGGATGCGAACAATTGACAATAGGGATTCAGAGTCTGATGACCGAAGGAATCTTGCAGTTTAGCCAAAGGGCCGAATATGGATATGGAGAGGTAATGTTGAAGCAAGATGATGAGGTTACCACCATCACCATCCCTTGCCAGACGATAACCATTTCTGCACTCAGGCCGCCCACAATTACCATCACCAAAGCTGGGCCGATACCTTTTGAAAGCACCAATACTGTCCCATGGCATTATGGGGCAGACGTCTACTGTAACGGACATAAATTGGAACTAGAACCACCTGGGCAGTCTGTGGATAACCTAGTAGGGATTGGAGGAATCACGCGCAGCGGAAGAGTATTTGCTCCACCTGAGATGGTGGTGGACAAAGCAGACAAAGTGAGGAAACTGATAAGGGAAAGAGTAAAGTCGTTGAGGAAACCCCTCGTGGGGTAGAGAAGGACTTACTTGTGAAGGACGCTGAAGAGTTCATGAGGTTGATCAAGAAGAGTGACTACAAGATCGTGGATCACCTCCATCAAACACCCTCGAAAATTTCCATCCTGAATTTGTTGCTGTGTTCGGAGTCACATCGCAACGCGCTGTTAAAGGTTTTGAATGCCACGTATCTACCGCAGGAAATCTCGGTCAACCAGTTGGAATGGGTAGTAGCCCACGTGAATGCTGGAAACGGGTTAGGGTTCACTGACCTGGAGCTGACGCCGAAGGGAAGAAACCACAACAGCGCCCTACACATCTCGATAGAGTGTAGGGGAACAGTTATGTCCCACGTGTTGGTGGACACAGGGTCATCGCTCAATATTCTTCCGAAGAAGGCATTGATGAAGTTAGACACTCGAGGATTGATTTGTGCACCCAGTGATCTGGTTGTGAAGGCGTTCGATGGAACCAAGCGTCATGTCTTCAGAGAGGTAACTCTGCCAATCCAAGTTGGGCCGGAAACTTTAGACGCAGTCTTCTACATCATGGACATCATGCCAGCCTACAACTGTCTCTTAGGCCGACCATGGATCCATTCTGCTGGTGCCGTGACCTCCACATTGCACCAAAAACTCAAGTATGCTGTAAGGGGCAGCATTGTAACTGCATGTGGCGAGGAAGGCATAATGGTGAGCCATTTGTCGTCCTTCAAATATGTTGAGATGGATGGGGAAATCCACGAAACCCTATGTTAGGCATTCGAAGCTGTTAAGGTCAAGGACGCGACTCCTGTAATGATTGAGAAACCAGAGATGACTCTCTCTTCCTTCAAGGAAGCCCGGGCCGTTGTTCAAGCCGGATCTACCCCAGGCTGGGGGCAGGTTCTAGAAATACCTAACAAACAGGACAAGTTTGGGTTAGGATACTCTCCTGCGGCTGAAGCCTCCTCTTCTCACAGTGCGTCGCGAGGTAAAGGGCTGATCCAGTTTACCAGTGGCGGGGTGATATTTGAAAGCGTCAGCGCAGTGTCTGAAGACGGCGAAGACAGCGATTGCGACCTAGACTCTTGGATCCAGCCAAGCAAACCAGGCCAGAGCCTCAACAACTGGTCCATCAGGGATACCATCCAAGTGACAGGCAAAGAGTAATGATTTACTTTCTCCAATTGTTGTACAACCCTATGTCCTACCCGGGGCATAGTGGTTTTATTGTCAGGGCCTTGTTTGATTATATACATGCATTTTACCAATAAATCAAAAGGCGTTTTTCTTCGCATTTAAATATTGAGATCTCTGTTATTCCTGTTTTATATTTGTTTCGAAAAACAATAAAATGGCAATAGGGTTTGTGCTAACCTGCATATCCTTGTTTTAAGCTTAACCCTTATTATTGCAGGATCCACATCGCAGATGACATCGACTCTGGACCTTCTACAACTCACTTCGACTTTGATTGCCCGATCTATCAAGCCGAAGAAAAGATTGATGAAGACGAATACCTTCCCGAAGAGTTGGCCCGCTTGTTGAAACAAGAAGAGAAAGTTATTTTGCCTCACGAGGAAGAGATTGAGATTGTGAATCTGGGTTCCGAGGAACTGGTCAGGAACGTCAGGATAGGGGCCGCACTGCAGAGTGATGTCAAGCAGAGACTGGTCGAGATGCTGAGAGAGTATAGTGACATCTTTGCTTGGTCATACGAAGATATGCCCGGACTTGATACAGACATCGTGGTCCATCACTTGCCACTGCGAGAAGATTGTCCTCCCGTTAAGCAGAAGCTTAGGAGGACGCGACCAGATATGGCTGTTAAGATCAAAGAAGAAGTGCAAAAGCAGCTTGATGCTGGCTTCTTAGCGGTCACTACTTACCCTCCGTGGGTCGCCAACATAGTGCCTGTACCAAAGAAGGACGGTAAGGTACGAATGTGCGTCGATTATCGGGATTTGGATAGGGCGAGCCCTAAAGATGATTTCCCGCTCCCTCATATTGATGTGTTGGTCGACAATATAGCTCAGTTCTCCGTGTTTTCGTTCATGGATGGCTTCTCCGGCTATAATCAGATCAAGATGGCGCCGGAGGACATGGAGAAAACTACGTTTATTACACCTTGGGGAACATTTTGCTACAAGGTAATGCCCTTCGGTCTGAAGAACACAGGGGCCACTTACCAACGAGCAATGGTCACTTTGTTTCATGACATGATTCATCATGAGATTGAAGTCTATGTTGATGACATGATTGCGAAGTCCCAAACGGAGGAGGGACACCTGGTAAATTTGCTGAAGCTTTTAGAGAGGGTTAGGAAGTTCAGGTTGAGGCTGAATCCTAACAAGTGTACTTTTGGAGTACGGTCTAGAAAACTATTGGGGTTTATCGTGAGTGAAAGAGGCATTGAGGTTGATCCTGCGAAGATAAAAGCAATACAAGAGATGCTAGCGCCAAACACCAAAAAAGAAGTTCGTGGTTTCCTGGGCAGAATAAACTACATTGCAAGGTTTATTTCTCAGCTCACGGCCACGTGTGAATCGATGTTCAAACTACTGAAAAAAGATCAGGCGATTATCTGGAACGAGGATTTCTAGAAGGCATTTGATAAGATAAAACAGTATCTACATGAACCTCCGATCTTGATACCCCCAGTGGTCGGAAGACCCTTAATCATGTACTTGACAGTTCTTGAGAATAGTATAGGGTGTGTTCTCGGTCAGCACGACGAGACGGGTAGAAAGGAGCATGCCATTTACTACTTGAGTAAAAAATTCACAGATTGTGAATCTCGTTACTCGATGCTGGAGAAGACGTGTTGTGTACTAGCCTGGGCTGCCAAACGTTTACGACAGTACATGCTCAATCACACAACCATGCTAATTTCAAAGATGGATCCGATCAAGTACGTCTTCGAGAAGCAAGCGCTTTCGGGCAGGATTGCCAGATGGCAAATGGTGTTGACGGAATATGACATTCAGTACGTTTCCCAAAAGGCCATCAAGGGAAGCGTATTGTCTGAATACCTTGTCGAACAGCCGATCGAGGATTATCAGCCGATGAAATTTGAATTCCCTGATGAGGATATCATGTTTCTCAAGGTGAAAGATTGCGATGAACCATTGCCCGACGAGGGTCCAGACAGGAAATCCCAGTGGAAATTGATATTTGACGGGGCGGTTAACTCTTATGGAAGTGGCATTGGGGCAATCATCACGACTCCTCACGGATCCCACATCCCGTTTACTGCGAGACTGACATTTCTGGTCACTAATAACGAAGCAGAATACAAAGCATGCATCATGGGTCTAGAAGAAGCGATTGATTTGAGAATCAAGAACCTAGATGTATATGGTGACTCGGCACTTGTGATCAACCAGATTAAAGGGGAGTGGGAGACTCGTCAATCGAATTTGGTGTCGTACATGAATTATGCCAGAAGGCTGCTTCCGTTCTTTGATCGAGTAGAACTCCATCATGTGCCCAGAGCTGAAAATCAGATGGCTGATGCCCTAGCCACGTTGGCTTCGATGTATAAAGTCAATTTTTAGAATGAAGCTCCAAGAATTGTTCTTTCTCGTCTTGATAGACCTGCATTCGTCTTTGCGATCGAGGAAGCCTCCGATCGCAAGCCATGGTTCCATGATATCCAGACTTTCCTTATGACTAAGGAGTATCCTGCGGGAGCGTCAACCCAGGATAAGAAGACGCTGAGGAGGCTGTCTGGAAATTTCTATCTCAATCCTGATGGAGTTTTGTATAAAAGAAACCATGATCTCGTGCTACTCAGATGTGTAGATGAGAAAGAGGCGAGTATGCTCATGGAAGAAGTCCATAAAGGCACATTTGGTACGCACGCCGGCGGGCATGCTATGACGAGAAAGATCCTGAGAGCAGGATATTACTGGCTGACGATGGAGTCAGATTGCCTTAAATTCGCGAAGAGATGTCATAAATGCCAGATTTATGCTGATAAGATTCATGTGCCGCCGTACCCGTTGAATGTCATGTCCTCCCCGTGGCCGTTCTCCATGTGGGGCATCGATATGATAGGCAAGATCGAGCCCACTGCATCTAACGATCATCGCTTCATTCTAGTAGCCATTGACTACTTCACCAAGTGGGTGGAGGCAGCCTCATACGCTAACGTGACCAAGCAGGTGGTGGCTAAATTCATAAAGAGGGACATCATCTGTCGTTACGGGATTCCCGAGCGGATCATTACTGATAATGGTTCGAATCTGAATAACAAGATGATGAAGGAGCTGTGCCAGAGTTTCAAGATTGAACACCACAACTCATCTCCTTACCGGCCGAAGATGAATGGCGTCGTTGAAGCGGCCAATAAAAACATTAAGAAGATTGTACAGAAGATGGTAGTGACCTATAAGGATTGGCACGAGATGTTGCCATTTGCACTGCACGGTTATCGTACAACAGTACGTACGTCAACCGGGGCAACTCCTTTCTCACTGGTGTACGGTATGGAAGTTGTCCTACCGTTAGAAGTTGAGATTCCTTCTTTACGAGTTTTGGTTGATTTGAAACTCGATGAGGCAGAATGGATTAAGAACCGACTAAACCAACTCAGCCTGATGGACGAGAAGAGGTTAGCATCGATTGCATATGATCGTCTGTACCAAAGCCGAATGAAGAAAGCCTATGACAAGAAGGTGCGTCCTAGAAGCTTTCAGACGGGTGATCTCATCCTGAAGAAGATTCTTCCTTCACACTCCGATCACCGGGGCAAGTGGACTCCCAATTACGAAGGTTCGTACGTCGTTAGGGAGGTCTTCTTGGGAGGAGCCTTGTTGTTATCCACGAGGGACGACGAAGATTTTGCATCCCCGGTGAACGCGGACGCAGTTAAAAAAATACTTTGCTTAAAAAATGACCCGCTGGAAAGAAAAAGAATATCCAGGCAAAAATGGGGCATCCCAGTGAACCATAAAAAAGAAAAAAGGTTCGGGAAAAAATTAGGGATATAAAAGAAAAAATGTACACCCGCAAAGTCGAAAACCCGGATGGGCGACTTTGGCAAAAAAGGGTATCCCGGTGAATCGAAAACCCGAAAGGGCGATTCAGGCAAAAGTTAGGGATCTGAAAAAAGCAAATGACTGTGTTCCGCGTGTGGACTTTCATTGTTTAAGTGGTTTGGAAGACCTGAGGGCCGTTTATCTGAATCAATCTCTTCTGAAGCTGAAGCGTCGGAGAAGTATCGAAGTCGAGTGGGTCATATAGGGATCAACTCATGGTGTTCGTCTACGCCACATTGCCGACATTTGTGTATATACTGATGTATATTTATGTTTTTTATGCTCATGCAGCTTCCTCATTCCAGGAGCTTGCATATGTTGTAAAACACATTCACCCATTCAGGGGTTCGTCATCAATAAAATATATACTATTCAGCAATTCTGTTTGTTTGTTTAGCATCTATCTGTTTTGTTTGCGAAAAAGAACGCCGATGTTTTTGATAAAATGCGCATACATAAACTTACTGGCCTAGGCCGCTGATTGTTGAAACAATGAATTACTTGAACATTGTCACAAGATGATAACCTTGATAGGTCCCTTTGAGAAGGGTATCTTGTCTGTTTGTTTGTGTTGTTGCAGGTATAGCATATCCCAGGCAGTACGCCGCATGTTTCCCAAGCAGGACGATTCCTTCTTCCCCAGCGAGTTTAGCAGCATCTCCCCACGGAGCCGGAACATGGGATGGTGAACGTTGATATGTATCCCCCAGGCAGAGAAGATTCTCCCCAATCAGATGTATCCTGAGGGATCATCATCTCCCCAGCTGAGTCATACGCCGAAGTGTATGTGCATCCCCAGCACTGGGTCAAAGTGCAGTTTTCGTAGAAGACTATTCGCAAGTATGCAGCACTCGATAGTTCAAGATTGAAGTCTCCAGCGGAGTTGAGATTCCCCACAGAGTTGTATCCCCCCAGTAAGCAGGATGATTCCTTCTACCCCAGCCGAGCTGGCAAATCCCCAAGAGAGCCGAGTCCTTGGAAGCTGTCCAGGACATGATTGGTTCTCCCCAGTAGCGTGTTGAATAGCTGATGCTGTATTTCCCCATCGGAGTCGTTATCTCCAGGAAAGTTTTAGCCGCGAAGGCCGTGCAGTTTATTTATGCGATTAACATCGTTTTCCTCGACAGTTTGTGGTTTGAATACCCGGTTGAGCGAGTCCAAGTTCTCAGAGAGCTTTATTCCCCTGCAACAGTCGGCTGAAGTTCGTTCCCCAGGCGGAATCCAATTGAGATTGGTGTGACTTCTTCTCCTCGGCGGGATGATTCCTTCCTCCACCAAAGTGGTTCTTTCTCCTTGACAGGAGGATCCTCCCTTCAGCATTTATTTTGCTGATGGGGCCATAGCATTCTGCATGATTGCATAGCATTTACCCTAAACGTGTAGCATTTCCACCGTGTGGAGCATTGCGCCATTGTCAAACACATGCATACATGAGCTAGGTCGTTACCGTTCTTGTTTTGCAGGTGTTCCTACGCCAAATCGTTTTCTCAAGATGATTCTTGAATTCCCCAGCAAAGTTGTATGCTTAAGATGATTCTTAAAATCCCCAGTGAAGGTGCCAGAGAGGGTTGCTCAAGTTGATGCTTAGAGTCCCCGGCAGATTGTTTACGCAGGATGATTCCTGAAATCTCCAGTAGAGTTATCAGTTCAGGATGATTCTTGAAGTCCCCGACGGAGTTATTTGTCCAAGATGATTCTTGAAGTCCTCAGCAGAGTTAATTCACCCAGAATGATTTTTGGATCCCCGAAGCAGAGTTACTTGATAGTTCTCTAGAATCCCCAGCGGAGATGTGTCATCCCCAACAGGTTTTCAACAGAGAAGCTGAAATTTCCTTAAAGACTTGATGATTGGAGTCCGGCAGCGGTGTCAAAACCCCTGACTTACTGATGAAGTCTAACTGCGATGTCGAAGTAGTTCTCTCAACTGATACGGAGTGCCTGATGGCGGAAGTTTGCAAATCCTTATTGGGTTCATGAGTGACCAAGAATTCTATTCCCGACTTACTGACGAAGTCCGGCTGACGCCCGAGATTTTCTTTGAATATCCGACGGCATAATTAACTTGATTGTTGAAAAGTTCCTAATGACCTGATGAGTCCCGAGGAATCCTTCTGCCACGGTAGCGCAGAATGCCTGACGATAATATCAGTTATGTATCACCGGTTACCGAGTGACCAGTGATCCCTTGGTGACTTGAGGAAGAAGCTGTAGCAAAATCAGATGATCATCCTGACGGAGATTTGAGATTATACCCTTCACCAATTCCCGTGTGACCAATTCCCCAGCAGAGTTTCCGTGTCACTGTCATGCTCAGTTTTGAAGATGTTTCAACCAATCAGAGTATCGTTTACCTGTGCGTGGTTGGCAAATCACCAGTTACCGTGCAATCGGTGATCCCTTGATGATTTGAGGACGCAATGATATCGGATAAATCAGAGAATCATCCTGACGGAGATTCAGATCAATATTTCTCCAGCTAGTTGCCGTGCAGCTATTATTTCAGTTTCCGAAGATTCGTCCCTATCAGAGTACCGTGTACTTGCGCAGTTGGAAAATTTTCGGGTTTGTTGGTATTCAACCGTCTTTTACCTTGTTTTTTTGAGAGCCGTTCGCTTCTCACCCAGTCAGGTCCAAGCCGTTTGAATAGGGGCAGCTGTTGCACCCCAAAATTTGCCCAACATTTCTTCACCTAGCTTATGTTTCATTTCATTCACATTAGCATTATCATTTGCATTTCATTGACATGTATGCAGAAGATCAAGAGGTATGATTACCAATCAAGAGCTATACAAGACTATGAAGCTAGCTAAGAAGGTTATTCAGGTGTTCAAGGGTTGATATCCTTGTCAGAGAAGTTAAAAGATCCTCAAAGAGAGTGCTTGAAGCCAAGAGGGTGTGTCTCCTAACTTGAAAGTTGTGGAAAGCCATCAGATGATTCTGAAGCCATGAAGTTAGACTTGAGGTCTTAAGAGAGCTCATGAGAAGTGTTGAAGATCACTTTGAGGCCTAGACAGGTCCTTGTGCAAGAATGAGAAGCCTCAGCCATGATTGGTGCAGCTAGGGTTTGACTGGGTCAACCCTAAGTCAACTGAGGATTTGAAGGAGGTTAAGACTCAATTCAAAATCCATGTGATCATGGATGGATACATTGAGATGTTATAAGGATGATTCCAAGGTTAACTCATCATGATTGAAGAGTTTGAGAAGTTTCAAGCTAGGGTTTCTAAGACTTGACAGTGTAAAATCCCCTAGTTTGACCCCTGTCTTCAAGACAATTTAACTCAAGATAGGATCTTCATCTCATCTTGACCCCAAAATTATTATTGTAGGGCATGATCTTAGCTTTAATTTGAGTACTAGAAGTCCTTGATAGGATCCATAGAACTCAAGTTATGAGCCAGACAAGTTACAAGTCATCTGAGGCATGTGAATTTGGAGCTTGAAAGTTACCCAACTTGCATGAAACGTTTGCCCAAGAAGGATGATTCCTATGAACTTATGGTCAACATTAATGTTGTTCCTTATTCTCTTATATTTCTAGAGAGTGCTAGAAGTCCATGATTGGATTTGTAGAACTCAAGTTATGGCTTTGACAAGTCAAGGGTATTTTGGGTATTTGGACATTACAGGTCATTTTGAATCATAAGTCAATTTCACCATCTTGCAAGCCTCAAATGGATTTTTGTTCAACATGAAAGTTGTTCAAAATGATGTTTTTAGCTTGTCTAAGTATCAAGAGTCCATTGATATGGATTATATCAAGCATTGGTGGAAGAAAGTTCATATAAAATCCATTTTAATGAATTAAGATGAGAAAATTCAAAACAATTGAGAATAACATGTTTTCAAGTCAAATTTGTAGTCAATTTGAATGGAATTAATGTTTTAGAGAGATTGGCGTTATTACATTTTTGGTTTGAAGTCCATAACATGGCTATTTGGAAGGTTGCTTCACAAATAAGAAACACATCTCACACACTCCATAGGTTGAAATCAAAGGAAGGAAACCACATCACTACATTCCACAAGGCTTAAGTGAATGATTGGGACTGAGTTTGGAGTGTGAACAAAGCTTGAAAGCACATATCCACATTGAAAATTTTGAAGAAAGGTGAAAATCCAAAACTCATGAATGGGCCTGGTTTGGGCCTCTAACCCATTGAAACAGATCATAAATAGGATTTAGAACAGAATTGGAAGGTTCTGGTGATCATTTTCGTGGAGAAGCCATTGCAGAGAAGTGAAGAAGCAAGCTTGGAATTGAAATTTGATTTTGGAGAATCAAGGGTTTTCAACAGGAATTGAGCATCAAGAAGCATTCACTATGGATCACTGAAGGTTTCTGCACGATTTGGAAGAGAATTGAGGCTTGAATCCACTGCAATCCAAGTTCAAAGCCAGGTTTTAACTTCTTGAAATCTCTCTATGATTATGTGTTTTCAATGAACTAGAAGCATGCGGTTAGGTTCTATTCATGATTTAGATGGATTTTGGATAGTTAATTTCAACTTTAGAGACAATTTAGGGTTAATTTCATTTTCGGTTGAGATGGTTATCTCAAGATTCTTGCATTTTTAGAGAGAATAGATGCTATGGTTAGATTCCTGGTGAAATTCTGGTCAAGATTCATGTAGAACTCGTGGCGATTGGATGAGTGTAGATGAAGTTAGGGTTGTGCCAGGGTGGCCGGAAAAGCCACCGACGATTGTCTGGTTCGCGCGTGCAGGGTGGAGGAATTGCAGGTTTGAAATGTAGAAGAGATAGTCCTGGCCGTCCGTTTGTGTTGAATACTTGACTAAGTCAAGCCATCCAAGCGCTCTCGTTGCGCCACCTAACCCCCCCCCCCCCTCAACGCAGCGTTTTGATTATTAGGAATCCAAGCTTTTAAATCTTCGTTGGGTGAACCAAACACGCGTGGGTTCGAATCCTGGCGTGTATTCTTTTTATTTTTCAGTTTGAGAATTGAAGTGAGCAAGTGAATCCAAGGCGTTGGGCTCAGCATTTGGTTACTATCACCACCCCCCAATCTAGGCCCAACAAGATTTTTCAAGGCAATTGGTTACTCAACGCACCCCATCCCTGGTTGTTTCCCTTGACTGAATTGATATTCAGATGGGCCTCACGCCCAGTTGCTATCCTCACCCCCATTATGCTGGGCCCAAGCGAAACTAGTTGAAATTAGTTGCTGATTGCACCCTCTATTCATCTTCTCTTTAATGTTGTTTTATTATTTTTGTGCATTTCATATTAGTTTGAAAACAATTCATGAAAAATAGGAAAATAGGTCAATTAATTCCAAGTTTTTTCCCCCTGATTTATGATTGGATCTAGAATTTTATTAAATAAAAATATTAGGAAAATCATGCATTTTCAATTTTTGTGCATTTTTTACATTTTATTTGATAATAAAATTGCCATGGTTGATACCTCTGTTTGATGATTTTAGTGTGAGCACTTGGTGATGATTTTTGGCTTAATTTTTTTAGTGTGATTAGCTTAGACATGTATGCTCCCATAGTATTTTTCTTACATTTTCGTGATGAAATTAGGTGTGGTTTTTAGGTTGAAACTTTAGGTGCTTCCTTTTTAGGGTTTAGGTTTGGTACCTTGTAGTGTAGAATTTATTTCTAGGTCTTATTTGAGGATTTGATCTCTGGAATTAACACGGTAGAGTCATGATTGACATAGATTCCCATAGTTATTTTTGTAGGATTTTATAATTAATTTTAGTATTTTAGGTAGAATTAACTTTAATACTAGGTTTTAGGTGATCCTAACTTGCTAACTCAACTAGAATGATTTCATTAGTCCCCTTAGACTAGGGTGTTGCTTCTCTTGCTCTTGGATGATGATGAAGACTTGTGTGGGCTGCTTTGGAATTCATGGTGGAGCTTGGACTTGAAGATTTCTCTCCCTTTGGTGTAGTTTGTTTAGGGTTAAGAATTAGGGTTTTAGGGAGATCTCTTAGAATAGATTTTCTTTCTTCATGAAACATGGAAGGTGTTGATCACTTCCATTCCTCCCTATGATGTAAGGTCCCCTTGTGAAGGCCTCATCCCTCCTTTGGTAGGATGTGTGGCTCTTCACAGGTTGGTAGAACCTTTGAGGGTTCCTTTCCTTGATGGGGGAGTGCTTAGAGGTGACCTTTGGTCTTCACTTTGCTTCTCCCTATCTCCACCTTGCTCTTGTTAGATGAATCTTTATACCTTGATAAAGGATGGAGTTCCTTGCTATAAGATTGAAGATTCTAGAGGTTGCACTTCCCCTGTGTTTGAAGACTTCCCTTGGAGCTGAAGCTTGAAGATCAAGAAGAATAAGTTGACACTTGTGAAGAAGATCAAATTGAGATTGAAGAAAGAGCTGAAGCTTGAAGAAGATGGAGAACAAGTTGATACATGTGTTTGATGCATTGAAAGCTTGAAGAAGCAAGTTGATACTTGCTATTGAAGATGAGAGACTTGAAGAACAGTTACAGACTGAGGACTGAGTTGCTGTCAGAGGATTGCTTTGCTGTGAAGCTGTGGAAGCTATTGATCTGCTTTCTTTCCTGTCTGTTTGCTTTCTGTGCAAATGTATTGATGTGACTTGTTTGATTTGCTTGATGCATTAGGATAAGTTCATGTTTAGGTTGTGTTAAGCTAGGAGCATGATTGCACTAGAGGTTGAGTTGCTCCCTCTGCTTGTATTTTTACTGTATGGCTTTGCTTGCGGGTATTCGGTAGAGCCCTGCTCCCTTGCCTATGTGGTTTGTGATTTGCTTGATGGCATTTTATTTTTTTCTGTATGATTGCAGTTATTCATATATGGCTTGAGGTTGAGATGAGCTTGTGGAGGCTGATGCCCCACACACATTTCCTCCCTCACTTGCATTGCATGCATTGTACAGTCGTTTATTGTTTACTGTTTAAGCTGATGCTTTATCTGTTTCTGTTTATCATTGACATGATCCCCTAGGAATCTCACTTCCTTTGATAAGGAAGTGATTATTAGAACTTTAGGTTGAAACCTATACATGATAACTTCTAGGAGTTCCCTGTTTCAAACCTCAACCATAGGATGAATCCTTGGCATGACAACATTAGGACTTGATAGTCTCCCCGTAGTTGTCCCCCTCTCTTCTCATCTCAAACAACAGTAAAAAACGTAATAAAGGCAAGTTAGTATAAGCGCGTTATGAGCCTTAAGCTACTTGGGTAATGATAATTGAGAGATCTCCTCTCAATCGTCTAGAATGTTTAGTATACGTCCTTTGGACGATATGCGACGCATTCGTTCCCAAGTCATAGTCTCTAGTGCTGTACGAACTACAGACAAACTAAAAAACAGTTCTTCCGTAAAAGACAGAAAACAAACTTCAAACCTTTTTGCCCCGTGGGCCCGTAATTCAAAGGAAGCTTTTCTGAAGAAAAGAGTGTTGTTAACTCCCAGTTCTACCGCAAACGGTAACGCCTAAGTCTCCAAGGGTCGAGTTGCGTACACCAAACTGCTGGAACTGTTTGTTAACCCTACTCGAAAAAACAGATGAATCTGAATTCCCATAACCCGTATTATCCCGAACTACGTAAGCTCTGATCTCTCATATCTGTTGAGAGTACGTAGGCACAATACTGATGTATTGGTGAGCCACCTTCCCCGTAACTCGTAGTTAGCCGAACTACGTTGACTCTGATTTCTCATTCTCTGATGAGAATACGTAGGCATAAAGTGCGACGCTTTGCCGAGTCATTTTCTTTTCGTTTCAGACCAGCCTTGATAGGTAGATATATAAACCAACCCGTCAGATAAACACAACAAGCGTGGATCCCATCGAGTACGATGGACATGAGGGGTGCTAATACCTTCCCCTTGCGTAACCGACTCCCGAACCCAGACAATGGTTGCGATGACCTTGTCTTATACCTTTTCGTCAGGTTTTTCCGATCGTTTCCTTTCCCGTTCTGAGGGATAAATAACGAAAGGTGGCGACTCTTCTGTTTTGCCAGCACCTTATTTTCGCGGTAGAGACAATCTCCATATTTGCGGACAAACATTCCCTTCCTATGCAATACCAATTCAAATCACGAAATTATGACCAAACCTATATCATTTATCCTATTTCACCTATTTTTCATTCTCGCGCAATCACATTAAGCCCGTTATCCCTTGCACTCACATGGTAATCGAACCTGTTTGTGTTCTATGATCTCGATATTCAAAAAAAAAATTTCTTTTTGCACATTATGTTTTCTTTTGCTTACGAATTTCAAGAGTCTGAACCTTTAGGCTAAGTGGTCGGGTGAGGACCACCTAACTTAGCGGGATCATGTCTTTCATTCACTTTCTATAAAAATAGCATTATTCAAATCTTTGAGATCAACACATATTTGCATCGGTTTATTACTTAGTTTGTACACAAGGATGGTGCTGACTGCTAGTATAAACTAGTCAAGAGGCTACTTTTAAGAAACTAAGCACAAGGTCTTATCATAATGTCTATTTAAATCAATATCGCATACTTAGGGAAGGTGTAGGAATGGTACCGATATTTTCACAACTTTCCCAAGTCTATCTAACACAACCTAAGCAATCTATATACTCTCAGAGTGTCGTGCCATGAATCAAAATTTTAAATTATGGTCAAAATATGGGAGTTAACAGATGATACGAAAAATGTAAAGCAATTATTGATTCAAACGCGCATATGACTCAAAAAAGAAACAACTAAAACTAAAAAAAAAATTTGGAAATGGCAGAAAGTAAATAAAATTAGTAAACAACTCCTCCCCCATACTTAAACTAGGCATTGTCCTTAATGGCCAAGTCCAATGTGAAAGAAGGAACGATAGAACTTGGAGAAGTCAGTGGTGGCGGCCACGGCCTCCACAATGGTGTCTTTCCTGGTTGAAAGCTGGGTTGTCCTGTGGGACACGCTGGAAACAGTCCATAATATGGCTCACCTCTCTACGCAAGCCTGTCATGCCAGAGACAATATCTTGCAAGTCTAGCTCAGTTATGTCCATAAAATCGTATTGGCGCCTCTGCATCTCCTGCATCAATGTGTCGCGCTCGACGTCCCTTTCTAATTGCTGCCGAAGCTCCGATAAAATGTCATCCAGCGATGAGCAAATACCTGCAAACTCAGAAAAAGAAGCAGCGGGTTCCTGGGTGCTAGGCCAAGTTGTGTCAGTAGTACATCTACGAGTACGGGGCCTCTCGGAAGGTTGTCCCGCAACCTTACGATACTGCCTCTCGGTGTTTTCCTCCTCTAAATCTGGCGCACCTAGATCAATCAACCAATTAGCGCGTCGGCGCACATCGATACGCTCAGAGCAGGGAAGAGAGAAGCCTCAGAACTCAGTGGTACAGACCATTATATGATACTTACCACCAGGCAAACTTTTGACAAGCCGCATATGACGACAAAAGTCAATGTTGGCATAGAGGCAAGGAATACTGTCAACGTTTTCTAAATTGGCCTCTAGGTCTAGACAGCAAGCGATAGTAGTGACGACACCGCCAATGCAAATGGGACCACTAGTTCTGTTTGAAACACTGACAAAATGGGCTAAGAGGAACGGTGTTGGATTGACAGGGGTTTGGAGGAGAGCACAATGGATAAAGAATAAATCTTTAGAGTTCACATTGCCTGGATTTTCACGTCCAAAAATGGTGGAAACGAGGATACGGTGTAAGTATCAGATTGCTGGGTTGTTGATGGTAGTGGCCTTTAGGCCTTCCCATGTGGTGGTGGTGGTGGTGTTTGTGATTTGGTTCCAAAACTGAAAGGCTCCATGCTCCCAGTCACTTTTTAAAGGTGCAAGGGTAGCAGATCCTTCGTTGGCAGGAAAGCCAAATTATTCCGCTACCTGCTCATGAGTTAACGAATAATTAGCATTAAACATTCAGAACTGAATGGTACCGGTTGTGCGGGAAAGACCATGAACATACCTATTGCGGTGGAAATAGAATATCAAATTATTAATTAATTTGAATCGCATCTTTAGTTCACAACCACTCTTTGATTTATCCAAAGGAAAAGGTCAAAAGAGGATAAACCTAATTTTTCATCGTAAAGACAATGCAGGGAGAGATCTAGGGTTCGGGGGTTGATTAAGCTTAGGGAAGGTATTAGCATCCTAAACCTCTGTAGTGCTCTACAGGAACCTTTTGTTTATTGTTTACTATTTGCTTTAATTATTTGCTTTAAGGTATATACAAAGGGTTAGAAAGTTAAAGAAATACCTAAGGGGTTAATTCTAAGTTTACTCGGCAAGATTTGCATCTTGTGCCTACGTATCCTGGATAGGAAATGGAATCAGAGTAATCGTAGTTTCCCTCGAAAGGGAGGTTAGAAACTTATTGATTGTGGTCAAGGTTTCAATGGGGAGTAAGCATTTCTTAAGGAAACGCTTACGTGGAGTGCGGCGACTCCTATTTCTAAGTTGAAATTGTTAATTAAATCAGGGTTAAATTAGGGATTCCACGGTGGGAAACCCTAAAACAGAGTACGACGACTCTTTGACCTAATGCTAGGGTAAAGGACGTTTTCGTCCACTGTAGGACGCCTAGGCTATTAGGGTTTTGAAAACGTCAAAGGTTAGGGTTATTGACTCGGCGGTCAAATTTCTATACCTAATCCTTCGGAATGTGAAATTACGATGAACGAAGAGTAATGCAAGATAAATAAATTACAGATGATGTCTGGAAAATAAAATACAACTTATGGATGGAAAATGAAATACAAATAATATTATTAAATACATTACAGATCCTGAAAAAGAAAAAAAATACAAAACAAAAGGTTAGTGAACGAAATCAACACAAGAAATAGACGGAAAGATTAAATGGGATGACGTCGGGAAACTTGGAGTGTGAAAGTGTTAGGAATTAAAATTTAAGAGAAGTTAGCAAATTTTCAATAAAAGTTTTTGTGATTTTTTACAAAAAGAAATGTTTGGTTTTTTTATTAGAGAAAAGATATTTGATTTTTTAAAGAATATTTTTAAAGAAAAAGGGTTAGTATTATATTTTTGAAACCTATATTAATTATGAAAAAACAAAAATTTAAATTTTAAAGGGAAAACTGGCCTTCTTTGTTATTATCATTATTTTTTTTAGTCTAATTTTAACAGAACAAACTAAATCTAATATCTAAACAAAATTTTTAGAAGATAGAAAAATATAAACAAAAAAACAAATAAAAAAGTGAAAAAAAGGGGGTCGGGCTGGGTATCCACTTCCCAACCCGACCCGGCCTGATGACATAAAGGGCTTCTAAAACGAATTAGGGTTTGTGACCCCCTATTCTTCACAGCCGCGGCGCCGTCTCCTCTCTCTTTGTTCTCTCATCGTTCTCTCACGCATCCTTTTCATTTCTGTTCATCGTGTTTTTCGTTCACCATAATCTTCTTCTTCTTCTTTCATTTCGACCTGCAAAATAAATGAGAAAGTAAGATTGTTAGCGGTTGAATTCTTACAGCAGCTATGCTACGATTCTGGTCGATGATGTGTGTTCTGAGGCCACGAAGGTTGATTGCCCGCCGTTTGTGATGAACGGTGATGGCGGTCTCCGATTTGCTTTGTTGTTCGTAGTGGTGACGGTTTGGGTGAGATTGATCTTGCTTTCGTGATTGGGGTTTGAGTTCTTGTAATCTGCGGCTTACTGTGATTTTATTGTTGTCCGCCGCTTCTATCAGTTAGGGTTTTTTGTCCTCCCTTCGGATTTGCTGACTCTTTGCGTTTTATATTCTCTCTGTTGGGCCTGGATATTGCGTTATTTTTATGTTTGAAAGGAACTGAGATTTGATTCCATTTTTGCATATTGGATTTACTTTCTGATATCAATTTGATTTGTTTTGGATTTTTCATATGGATTGAATTTGGATCCGGTTTGGATTTGCTATCCGGATTTGGCTTGGCATTTCTGGATACGGATTTGTTGTTATCTGGCTTTGTAGATCCGCGGTTTACTTGATAGGAATGGATTTTGGATTTTGTGATATTTCCTGATATGGATTGATTTTGGATATCTGTATATTTACTTGATAACAACGGATCTGGATTTGGATAGAAATCTGTTTGGCTGGAAAATCACTTCTTCAAAATAAGCGCTTATCCAGATAATCACTTTTTTGGCCGAAAACACTTCTTTTTCTCTTCTTCTCGGCTGTCCCGAAAAAGAACAGATACCGCCTATTGGTAGCCGAGGTCGGGAATCGTAATGGGAGTTGGCTTCGGCATTTGTCGTGTCCCTCCCGACGCCCGATGATGAAATTGCTCTGAGGGTATCAAAAATAAATTTCTAACTTATTCTCTGTTTTTTGCTCTATTTCTGATTTTGCCTGTGCAGGTACGAAGAATCGAGTCGCGAAGAATTACTCGGGAGAATTGAGCATGAAGAAACTTTTAGGTGATTTAGGAATTTTTTAGAATAAGAAATAAAAATGTAATTTAAATGCCTTTTTTCTTTTGTAAATTGTAACAAAAATATAAATATGAATAATATTCACATTAACTTTTATTCCAAAATACTTGTCCGTTTCTTCTTTCCAACTTAATTTTGTCGCAATCGAATGACCCACAAAAATATCCGGCTAAATCCAATTGATTAAGAGCCTCCGAATAAATCCAACTGATTAAAACTTAATCAATTAAACTTTCACGAATGGATTAGCTTCACCAAATAGAATCATACGAATAAACGCCACAATATTATCCGAATCAACTCTGTCATCCTGAAACGTGTTGCTCCCCTTAAAACATGATAAAATCTTCAAATCCAATCCAACATTTCCCAGATTAAATCGTGCCTCCAATTCAACTGCTTTGTCTTTTAAAAATAAACTGACAGATAACAGAAGAAATAGAGAAATAACCGCCTGTTAAACAAACTCCGCAGAATGAATTCTTGCATTGATTTGAGCCGAACCAAATTAATATCTCAACATAATCAAACCCACATGACAAAATAAATGTCTCCGAAATCCACTGGCGACAACTCATCTTCAAAAAAACTGTCAGCAAACAATGTATAAATGACAATTTCGCCCTTCAACAGCTAAAGTGTACCAGACGTAATTCTCCTGCAAAAACAAACAGACTGTGCAACCCATTAGTAGTTAGCTGATGCAAAAATGATATGCCATACGACATGAATCGATTAAATTTGAGGGTAAAATTTGGGGTATTACAATACCTAAGTGAACTTAGAAACTCATATGTAAGCCTAACGGAGGAAGCATTAAACATAGAACAAAAACGAGTCATATCGAGGTTTCAAAGCATCTAAGAGACGTTCTGTTAGAGACCCAAGGTGTGAATAGTGTCCGGGTCAGGATACCGTGTCGCATAGACGGGTCTCTTGGAGAGTCGGTGAAAGTTCACGCGCATTGTGTTTCTGAGCACTCCTTCGGGGAACTCGATGCCCATGTAATCGATTTCTTAGTTGGCTTCCATAATGCTTGTTTGTTTGGGGTTTCTAAGAAGGGTGCAAGAATGGCAAATGGTTTTGAAAGTGATGATGGAGAGGGTGAAGTTGGTGGGATTAAATAAGGGTTGAATAGAGAAGTTGGGTGGTTAGAAGTTAATGTGGGATAATGAGGAGGTTGTTGGGTGATTAATGATGTATTGGGAATATGCAAGGGTGGTAAGAGTGAAGAAATGAAGAGGCAAAACAAATTTTTAAATTTTAAAGTAGTTCTGCTCCCAGGACCAAACGGTGAGCGCCATTAGGCTTATGGTGACCGCCATTTGCCTCAGGCACGAGCTGTTTGCTCTGGCTTGGCAGAAAGCAGTTCTGCTGGCATATTTTTGGTGTTTTCTGGTTTTTACTTACCCATAATAAAATGCTACACTAAAGAAAGATTAAACAGGCTGTAGAAAGCTAAAAACAAAAGTACATAAAGAAAAGAAAATTTACATTAAACGAAACTGAAGTGCGTTACAACTACGCGTCGACATTCCAACGGTAAATAGTGGAATGAAAAAAAATAGCAGTACAAACAATGCGAGAATGGGAAACACATTACAGAGAAATAAACTATCCTAAGAAAAACAGGGAAAAAGTTGCGCCTGGCAGTCATCCGTGGTGTTGTGCAGTGGAATAGACCATCTGGAACAAGTGGTCTAATTCCTCATGGACATAATTCATAAGTCCAATGAAATCGATTCTGAGGGACGAAATCTCATTCCGAACAAATTCTAATTCGGACTGGAGGCAGTTAATAGCTGCATCTACATTGACCGTTGGATCAGCAGGGTTAATCTCCTAACTTTGAGTGGCAGAGGCAGACATAATAGTGTCACGGTTCTCGTAAGCTTGAAGAGAGTCAGGTGGAGTCAGAAACTCATCGGGGACCTCCAAGTCATATAGCCAGTTATTCTTGTTGTGCACACTAGTTTTCTCATGGTTGGACAGGGTAAAAGTATGGACTACAACATTATTAATAAGCAGCTCAAATTCAACAGGACTAAGATTTGCAATCATTTTTCGATTGAAACAAAAGTTAATGTCCATCAAACAGACGCCACCGAAAGCAAAGGAACGATTCAGATGATATCTCATTCCAATTGCATCAGCAATCATTGTTACTAACCCGCCTATTAAAATCGGCTCAAAAGAATCACGAGCAAGACGACTGAAATTTGCAAGCAAGAACGGGGCAGCATTGACAGGTTTTCCTTGGGATGCACAAAGCATGATATACAGCTCATCCCTAGACACATAGGTGATGTTCTCTTCCTTGCCAAAGAAAGTGTGAGCAATGATCTTATGAAAATATCGCCATCTAGGGTTGTAGATGTTCTCAGAGAACATACCATCGGGTTCAGCATTCCCGTATCCAGATAAGGTACCCCAGAATTGTTAGAGATTAAAACTAGTAAAGGCATCCACAGGGGTTTTGGTTACAACATCGGGCTCATTAGGAAAGCCCAACAAGTCAGCAAATTTGTGATGAGTGAACCTATACTTGTTTCTAAATAACCTGAAGGTAGACAGTCCACGGCCAAAACCGAAACCACGGTTGGGGTCGAAGAAAAGAGAGCTGAGGAACTCCAGAGTCAGGTTATGGTAGGTGTTGAACATATTTTCTATGGCAAAGTGAGACCAACCTATTTGTCTCATAAGGTAAACAATGTTGTCCTGGATGCTAAGGGTTTGCATAGCAAAGTTGTCAGGGTAGATGGACAGACTGAAATCTCTTTGAGACAAAACCTCAAATTGACGTCTCTGGACATCATTCCTTAAGGTGACAGTATGGTTCTCGAATGTCTGCATGGTCTCAGGTCAAAGGTATCCTAGAGAAGGTTATCCTGGAGATCAAAAGAAAATTATACTCTATTAGGGAAATAATATTACTACTGGTTAATACAATTAAGATATAGATACTAATAATAAAGTAATAATAGTGACAACATTGGAATGCATAAGAGATAAATTATATACTAATCATGCATACAATGTCCTAAAACTAACAAAATAAAAAACAAGAACTAAATATCATGGTTTAGCTCCCACGGAGCGCTCTGTTTAATGTCAGAAGCTCGACATTAGATCTGTAAAAGGTGCCCTTAGTCAGGAAGAGCTGGAGGCTTAATCAGTGCATTTTGATGCATCTTCCTCTATGTTTAGACTTAAGCATTTCTTTAGTTTAGTTTGTTTAATTTACTATTTTATGATGTTTTTACAATTCAATTTATTTGATTTTCGTTTGTTATTATCAGCATTAGCAGCTTTTAATAAAAAAATTCATAACTGGAGCTACAGGAATCAGATCGAGGCGTTCTACTAGTCGTTGGAAAGCTAAGGAAAACATCTACAACTTTTATGTTGCACGAAGAAGCTGATTCGGATTGCTTGAGTCTAGAATAATTCGTTGAAGTTTCTGACTGTAATAATTTAATTGTTTTTCGCTATTGGGCCTGGTTTATGTTTCCGACCCAGTTGAGTGTGTAATGCAAACCTTATTCTGTTTATAAGGTTGCTGCCGTGCTACAGTAACGGCTGTCGCAACTGCGGAAAACAGAAGAGTCGCCACCTTTCGTTATTTATCCCAAAGAGAGGGAAAGAAAACGATCGGAAAAACCTAACGAAAAAGGGAAAGACAAGGTCATCGCAACCAAGTCCTGGATTTGGGAGTCGGTTACGCAAGGGGAAGGTATTAGCACCCCTCACGTCCGTCGTACTCGACAAGATCCACGCTTTGTTGTCTACCTAAAAGGGTGTGTTATCTATCTACGCTAAAGGCTTTGGGACAAAAGGAAAAGAAAGGACTCGGCAGAGCATCACCGCTCTGTGCCTACGTATTCCGTCATGCAATGGGAAAGTCAGAGTCAACGTAGTTCGGCTAACTACAGGTGAAAGGGGGAAAGGTTGCTCGCCAAGACATCGCGTCTTGTGCCTATGTACTTTCATCTGGTATGAAAGATCAGAGCAAACGTAGTTCGGGCTAAAAAGGACCACAGGTTGGTTCAAAAGTTTTTTAGACCCGAGTAGGGTTAACAAGTAGTTGTAGCAGTTGGTGTATGCTGCTCGACCATTGGAGACTTAGGCGTTACCGTTTGCAGTAGAACTAAGAGTTAACAACACTCTTTTATCTGAAAAGATTTTCCTCGATTAAGATCCCGAAGGATGAAAAAAATATTTGAAGTGTTTTTGTGTTTTTTAGAGAAGAAGTGGTTTGATTATTGAGTGTTTATAATGTATGTTGTACTAAAGTCTAAAACCTAGGAGCGAATGCGTCGCATATCATCCTAAGGACGTATACTAAACACTTTAGACAATTGAGAGGTAACCACTCAATCACCATTTCCCAAGTACAAGGCTCATGACATAACATACATTATCTTTATTAAGTATGTTAAAATTTTATGAAGATGAGGAAGAGAGAAAGGACTTTAAAGGGGACTAACTCAAAATCCTAAAGTTATCATGCAAAGTGGACTTAGAGTTGGGATGCAAAAGGGGACTACCTAATGTTAGTATGCCTAGTTCGAATCCTAATGTCTATAATCAATCCTTAACCAAGGAAGGTTAGGTCCTAAGGGGAACATGGAAAGGCAAGACCAAAAAGAGAAAACACAATGGAATATAACATACAAATACGCAAATGCACACTTAGAATGGCGGGAGGGAGGAAGAAGTGTGTGGGGCAGCAGCCGCCACAAGCTCGTCTCGACCTCAACAGTGATACAAGAATGATGCAAACATGGAAAGGAAAGCCATAGATGGAAACAAACAAACATGCAAAGAGTCATCACTTTGAACCACATACATAAGTATGCATCCAAGTGGAAAATGAACGCAAGTATCGACAAAATCATGATCAACCAAACACAAACAGTGGCAAACACCAAAATCATTTCATTCCTAATGCATCATATCAATTTATGAAGATTCGAAGTGAAACAATATGCGAACAATCAAACAAAGTAGCAAAACAGGCCTGCCAGCACGATTTTAATCGGTTAACCCCCAAGGTTAATCAGTTAACACACTGTTAACGTTTGAAAAATTTGAAAATTTGAACTGGTTAATCGGTTAACCATATGCGTTAACTGATTAACACTGTAAAAATTTGAAAAATCTGAAAATTTGAATGGGTTAATCGGTTAACCATATGCGTTAACCGATTAACACTGTGCTGACAGCAGAAAACAGCAATGCAGAATCACTTTTCAACAGCTTATCACTTCTCCAAACATGCCAATGATCACATAATAAGCCATGCACAAAATTAAATCAAAAAAACATGATTCGAACGGCATGTATACAGATCCAAACAACATCAGCACAAATCATATGAATCAAAATGCAGCAAATCAATCAAAAATGAAAATCATCATGATGAACATGCAATTAAGCTAAAAACAGAATCGGATCGAGAATTTCCAACCTACGAAGCGGAGATTTGCTTCGGTTGATATTGATTTGCTGGAAATGAGTAGATCGAAGCAAGAAACCCGAAATACTTCAAGATCCAAGCTAACCCTTATAGTAGAGATGGAGATCCTTCAAGATTAAGCTAAATTACTTCAAATAATCAATTCTAGCTTCACTTCAAATTTCATATCTAAATTTGCACGAAAATTGAATGAAGAAACTGATCTAATGGAGATGATAGATGAAGGTTTAAGCTCAAGAATTAATGGATTCCAATGAAGAATCAATTAATTCAACAACTTCCCCTATTCAAACGACTTGGACCTGACTGGGCGAAAAGCGAACAGTTTTCAGAAAATCAAGGTACAAGACGGTTGAATACCAACAAACCCAGAAATTTGCCAACCGCAGAAATAAATTGCCAACTCTGATTAGGAATGAAATCTCCTGAGACAACCGAATCTGATAGACAACAAATGACACACAACCTGAAGAATACATGACATTGCCATCAAGCATCAACATCAATTTGAAAGAAGAACATCCCTGACCTCGCCGTCAGGCGCCTGACCTCGCCTTCAAACGTCAACATTACTTTTAGCAAACCTTTGGCATCGCCGCCAATTCGGAGAAACATCTGACCTCGCTGTCAGTTACCTGCATTAAGTTCTTCTGACATCACTGTCAGACACCTGACCTCGCCGTCAGGCATAAACATTATGTTTATAAAAGCATTTGACATCGCCGTCAATCTTCTACCTCAAGTCGTCAAAATATCTAACATCTTCGTTAGTCCTCTATTAAATAAAAACAGACATCGAATCCAAAGATACGATCCTCTGACATCACCGTCAGGTCATCGATAAATAAAAGCGAGTGACAAATCTGAAGATCAAGTCCGCACAGATTATCTGAAATCGCCTCCAGACATCTATTGAACTAATACACCTCTGACATCGCCACCAGCAATCCACGAAATTAAGAGACATCTAACATCGCCATCAGTAATCAGCAGGGGATAAAACAAACTGACCTCGCCGTCAAGTCTCCGTGCAGTTAAGAAACACATGACATTGTCGTTAGTAATTAACTAAATAAAAGCAAACTTCGAACCCAAAAGGCAAAGACCTCTGACATCACCGCCAGGTACCTGTGGGGATAAAAGAATTCTGACATCGCCGTCAGACAACCAAAAATCTGATGAAACATCTGACATCGCCGCCAGAAAACCATAAAGTAGACAAAGATCTGACATCACTGCCAGAAAACTAAGACATCTGACATCGCCGCCGGAAAACCAAATCATTTGACATCTGACATCGCCGCCAGACCAACATAAATCTGATAACAGATCCTGACATCGCCGCCAATAACAAAAAATTTGAGAAACACCTAACATCGTTGTCAGACAAACAAAAAGAGTAGATAACGTTCTGACATCACCGTCAGTAAACCACACATCTTGATAAGAGAACCCGACCTAGCCACTAGATAACCACAAATCTGTGAAACCTCTGACCTTGCCGTCAAGAAAAGTAGAAACATCTGACATCGCCGTCAAATAATTACACTTCTGGTAAACATCTGACATCACCGTCAAATAATCACAAGGTAGATAAAAGTCTGACATCGCCGCCAGATAAAACACCATGTTGATAAAACATCTGACATCGCCGCCAGAAAAATGTTTGACATCGCCGCTAAACAAAACCCTATATTGATAAAATACCTGGCATCGCCGCTAGGCAAACATCATGTTGATAAACATCTGACATCGCCGCCATAACGCCACAGATTAAACAAAGATCTGACATCGCCGTCAGTAAACCACAAAATATGAGAAACATCTGACATCGCCGTCAGGCATCTGTAAACTTGAGAAATATCTGGTATTGCCGTCAAGTATCTGTAGGGGATAAAAGTTTTTGCATCGAACCCGAAAATAAGGGCATCTAACATCGCCGCCAGGCCTTCGCTAAATAAAAGCGAGCATCAAGATTCATACGAAGTTAAAATCATCCGATGATAACAATCACAAGGAAACTCCGTTGGGGAAATAACATAAGCCGGGGTCTAGATACCACGCAGGCACAAATATCAACCAATTGCGAGATACACCTGAAACAGAGAGATAAAAACCTGGCTTATGTTTCACATGCATATGTTTGAATATGGCGTAATGATCTATACGAAATGGAAATGCTACGCATTTGGGTAGATGTTATGCACACATGCAAATGCAACGGAACTGAATCAGCAAAATAAATGCTAGAGATACAGAAACCACCCTGTTGGGGAAACAACCTACTCATGCCAATAACAATTGGACTTATGCCGAGAAAACGGGCCCTTGCTGGCCTCCTGCAAATAAACTGTCGGGGTAACCACACTCCTCCATCCTGCTAGGGATTACTCAACTTGGGCGAATCTACCTAGGCTATAGATTACTCAATGGGGAGAAAATCCAATCACGACTCACTGGGGAGTGCATACGAACATGAACCTTGCGGGGATTAAATATGCACCAACGCCAAGGGAAAGCGTACACGCTACCTGCTCACTTAAACTGCGTACAAACTCTACTAGGGATTGAGATGCAAACTCCGCTTGCTGGGGAAACAGACTACGGCTGGAGATAAGACGAATTTCATCCACACGTCTTTGCCCCAAGGGTAACGACCCTACAAAACTGAACAAATAGACAAGATATCCTACGCAAACGGAACTATCTCAGTCATCATCTGTGACGTTGTTCAATTAATTCAAAGTTTTAACAATTATTGGCCAAGGCCTGCAAGTTTATGTATGTGCAAGTTTATCAAAACATTGGGCGTTTTTCACAAACAAAACAGTAAAATTTAAAACAAAGCAAGCGAGATATTGAATAGTATATGTTTATTGATCAATGGCCTGTAAATAGGCAAACTTTTACAACAGATGCAACCCCTGAAAAGAGGATGCTGCGCAAAAAAACAGTACAGATATGCACAAAAATATACAAAAGTGTACAAAAATGTCGGCAATATGGCACAAACAAACACCATGAGCTAATCCCTCTATGACTCGCCTGACCTTGATGCTTTCTCGACGCTTTGTCTTCAGAAGAGATTGATTCGGATAAAAGGCCCTCAGGTCCTCCCAATCCACTAAGCAATGAAGTTCCAAAACAGACCGCAGTCATTTGCTTTTCAATCCCTAACTTTTGCCTGAGCCGCCCTTTCGGGTTTTCGATTCACCGGGATACCCATTTTTGCCAAAGTCGCCTTTTCAGGTTTTCGAATTTGCGGGTTTACATCTTTTCATTTTTATCCCTAATTTTTTCCCGAACCCATTCTCTTTTTTATGATTCGTCGGGATGCCCCTTTTTTGCCTGGATATTCTTTTTCTTTCCAGCGGGTCTCTTTAAGCAAAGTATTTTTTAACTGCGTCTGTGTTCACAGGGGATGTAAAATCCTCACCATCCATGGTGGACAACAACAAGGCTCCTCCGGAGAAGACCTTTCGAACGACATATGGACCTTCATAGTTGGGAGTCCATTTTCCCCTGTGATCGGATTGTAGTGGGAAAATCTTTTTCAACACAAGATCGCCTGTCTGAAAGCTCTGAGGACGCACTTTCTTATCGAAAGCTTTCTTCATTCGGCTCTGGTACAACCGACCGTATGCAATAGATGCTAGCCTTTTCTCATCCATCAGGCTAAGCTGATTCAATATGTTCTTTATCCATTCTGCCTCATCGAGCTTGACGTCGACCATAACTCTTAAAGAAGGAATCTCGACCTCTAATGGCAGGACAACTTCCATACCATATACCAGCGAGAAAGGAGTTGCCCCGGTTGATGTACGTACGGTCGTACGATAACCGTGAAGAGCAAAGGGCAACATCTCATGCCAATCCTTGTAAGTGACAACCATCTTTTGCACTATCTTCTTGATATTCTTGTTGGTCGCTTCGACAGCGCCATTCATCTTCGGACGATAGGGAGATGAGTTGTGATGCTCAATTTTGAAATTCTGGCATAATTCCTTCATCATCTTGTTATTTAAATTCGAACCATTGTCAGTAATGATTCGCTCGGGTACTCCATATCTGTAGATGTTGTCCTTCTTTATGAACCGGGCTACGACTTGCTTCGTGACATTGGCGTACGGGGCTGCTTTAACCCATTTGGTGAAGTAATCAATGGCGACCAAGATAAAACGATGACCATTGGATGCGGTTGGCTCAATCTTGCACATCATGTCGATGCCCCACGTGGAAAAGGGCCACGGAGATGCCATAACATTCAATGGGCATGGAGGTACATGAATTTTGTCTGCATAAATCTGGCATTTATGGCATTTCTTCGTAAATTTGAAGCAATCTGACTCCATGGTTAGCCAATAATACCCTGCTCACAATAATTTCCGAGACATGGCTTGCCCACCAGCATGCGTACCGAAAGTACCCTCGTGGACCTCTTCCATAAGCAACGTTGCCTCCTTTTCGTCCATGCATCTCAGTAACACCAAATCATGGTTTCTTCTATAAAGCACACCATCTGGGTTCAGATAAAAGTTACCAGACAACCTCCTCAGAGTTTTCTTATCTTAAATCGAATCCCATGGTGGATACTCTTGTTTCTTGAGGAAGTTCTGTATTCATAAAACCATGGCTTGCCATCAGCAGCTTCTTAAATGGCGAATACGAAATCGGGCCTATCAAGGTGAGAAATGACTATTCTTGGAGCATCATTCCAATAGTTCACTTTACACATCGAAGATAGGTTGCCAAAGCGTCTGCCATCTGATTCTCTGCTCGCGGCACATGGTGAAACTCTACCCTGTCAAAGAAGGGTAACAACCTCCTTGCATAATCTTTATAAGGAATTAGATTTGGCTGACGAGTTTCCCACTCTCCCATGATCTGGTTAACCACTAGCGTTGAATCGCCATATAAATCCAAATTCTTGATTCTCAAATCAATAGCCTCCTCCAGACCCATGATGCACGCTTCGTACTCAGCTTCATTATTAGTGCAAGGGAACGTCAACCTGGCAGTGAGCGGGATAAGAGTTCCATGAGGAGTTGTAATGATTGCCCCAATTCCACTGCCATAGGAGTTTACAGTGCCGTCGAATATCATCTGCCATTGAGAACCTTTCTCTGGATCTTCGTCAGGTAATGGCTCTTCACAGTCCTTCATCTTGAGGAACATGATGTCCTCGTCAGGAAATTCAAACTTCATCGGTTGATAGTCCTCGATTGGCTGTTCAGCAAGGTATTCTGACAGGACGCTTCCCTTGATGGCTTTCTGGGAAACATATTGGATATCGTACTTTGTCAGCACCATCTGCCACCTGTCAATTCTTCCTGAAAGTGCTTGCTTCTCGAAGACATACTTGATCAGATCCATCTTCGAAATCAGTATGGTTGTATGATTAAGCATATATTGTCTCAAACGTTTGGCGGCCTAAGCAAGTGCGCAACACGTTTTCTCGAGCATTGAGTAACGGGACTCACAGTCTGTGAACTTTTTACTCAGATAATAGATCGCATGCTCTTTTCTTCTAGTCTCGTCATGTTGACCGAGAACACAACCCATACTGTTCTCAAGAACCGTTAAGTACATGATTAAAGGCCTTCCAGCTACTGGGGGTATCAATATCGGAGGCTCCTGCAAGTATTCTTTTATCTTATCAAATGCTTTTTGACAATTTTCATTCCAGACGACCGCCTGATCTTTCTTTAGCAATTTAAACATTGGTTCACACGTGGCTATGAGATGAGATATGAACCGAGCAATGTAGTTCAATCTCCCCAAGAAACCACAGACCTCTTTTTCTGTTTTCGGCACTGGCATATCTTATATAGCTTTTATTTTTGTAGGATCGACCTCGATTCCTTTTTCACTGACAATGAACCCCAATAACTTTCCGGACCGAACTCCAAAAGTGCACTTATTTGGATTCAACCTCAATCTGAACTTCCTGAACCTCTCAAACAGCTTCAACAAGTTGACCAGATGCTCTTCCTCCACTTGTGACTTTGCTATCATGTCATCAACATAGACCTCGATCTCATGATGAATCATATCGTGAAACAAAGTGACCATAGCCTGCTGGTAAGATGCCCCTGCATTTTTCAACCCAAAAGGCATTACGTTGTAACAGAACATCCCCCACGGCGTAATGAACGTCGTTTTCTCCATATCTTCCGGTGCCATCTTGATCTGGTTATATCCGGAAAAACCTTCCATGAAGGAAAATACGGAGTATTGAGCAGTATTGTCAACCAATACGTTAATGTGAGGGAGCGGGAAGTCATCCTTTGGGCTCGCCTTATTCAAATCTTTGTAATCTACACACATCCGTACCTTACCATCTTTCTTAGGTACGGGCATGATGTTGGCGACCCACGGAGGGTAAGTTGTCACGGCTAAAAATCCCGTGTCTAACTGCTTATGGACTTCTTCTTTGATTTTCACAGCCATATCTGGTCTTGTCCTTCTAAGCTTCTACTTGACCGGCGGAAATTCCTCGCGCAACGGCAAGTGATGAAGCACTACATCAGTGTCAAGCCCGGGCATATCTTCGTACGACCAAGTAAAGATGTCACTATACTCTCGAAGCATCTCAATCAGTCTTTGCTTGATGTCACCCTACAGCGCAGCCCCGATTCGAACATTTCTAACAACTTCCTCAGAACCCAGATTAATAACCTCGATTTCCTCTTGATGAGGTAGAATAATCTTCTCTTCTTGTTTTAAGAGTCTAGCTAGCTCTTCGTACAAATCTTCATCTTCATCAATCTCTTCTTCAGCTTGATATATCGGTTGATCGAAGTCGAAGCGAGTCATAAGAGGTTCTAAATCGGTGTCATCTGCAATAGGAAACCTTCAATAAAAATGGTTAAATGTTTCAAATGATATGCAAACGAGTACAAACCATATTTCCATTTTATTGTGAGAAACAAAAAAAAGAAAGACAAGGATCACAAAATGAGAAAAACTCCCTTTGATTAATTGATAAAGCACTGTTCAAACATAAACAATAAGGCCCTAAAACAAAATACCGCTATGCTTCGGGTAGAGCATAGGGTAGTACAATAATCGAAAAAATAAAGCAATACTGTTCTGTCGTCACTTGAACGAATTCTTCAATAGACCAGTTGCGTAGGCTCTGTCCTGGAGTGCAAGGCTTGATCCAAGCATCCATATCACAATCACTATCTCCCTCTTCGTCTAACACAGTGTTGATCCTTTAAAAGATAACTCCTTCCTTAGTGAAATGCACTGGTCCTTTATAGCGCGGTGCGCTCTGCGAGGATGAAGGAGAAGAAAATGACGGGTGGTATCCCAAACCAAACTTGTCTTGCTTGTGGGGAATCTCCAGTACCAGGCCCCAACCTTGCGCTGCCCCAGCCTGCACTGCTTCTTGGGCCTCTTTAGAAGAAGACATGGCCACTTCCGGCACTTTGCTCACAACGCGAGATTTATCTTTAATCTTGACTGTTTCAAAAGCCTACACTCCTCCCTTAGTGAACTGCACTGGTCCTTTATAGCGCGGCGCGCTCTGTGAGGATGAAGGAGAAGAAAATGACGGGCGGTATCCCAAACCAAACTTGTCTTGCTTGTGGGGAGTCTCTAGTACCTGGCCCCAACCTTGCGCTGCCCCAACCTACACTGTTGTTTGGGCCTCTTTAAAAGAAGACATGGCCACTTCCGGCGCTTTGCTCACAACGGGAGTTTTATCTTTAAACTTGACTGTTTCAAAAGCATGACAAAGGGTTTCGTGTATTTCTCCATCCACCTCGATGTACTTGAAGGATGATAAATGACTGATCATTATATCCTCTTCCCCGCATACTGTAACAACACTACCGCCAACCATATACTTTAGCTTTTGATGCAGCGTGGAGGTCACAACTCCTGCTGAATGAATCCATGGACGGCCTAATAAACAACTGTAGGCAGGCTGGATGTCCATAATCTTGAACACTGCATCAAATACTTCTGGTCCCACCTGAATGGGCAATGTCACTTCTCCGAACACAGATCTCCGGGTACCATCAAAAGCGCGCACCACCAAATCACTTGGCGTGCAAATCAATCCCTGCATGTCCAACTTCGTTAGGGATTTCTTTGGAAGTACGTTCAAGGATGATCCTATATCCACGAGTACATGAGACATAACAACCCCTCGGCATTCTAATGATATGTGCAACGCACAATTATGGTTCCTTCCCCTGGGCGTCAAATCCAAGTCTGTAAACCCAAAGTCGTTTCTTGCATTTACGTGTGCAACAACCCCTTAGAGTTGATTAACCGAAATTTCTTGCGGCACGTAAGCAGTATTCAGTATTCTCAATAGTGCATTCATATGCGCTTCAGAACATAGTAACAAAGACATGATAGATATCTTAGAAGGAGTTTGCTGTAGATGATCGACTATCTTGTAGTCACTCTTTCGTATCAGCCTCACAAACTCTTCTGCGTCTTTTAACAAAGATTCCTTCTCCCCAGTCTGAGAAGTTTCCTGTACCACTGGTTTCTTCCCCTTGTCAACCTTGTCAATAACCACCTCAGGTGACGAAAAGACCCGGCCACTACGGGTAATTCCTCCTGCTCCCACAAGATTATCTACTGAATCCGTAGGGGGACCATTCAAATCTAGTTTCTGTCCATTGCAATACACTTCAGCTTCATAGTTCCACGGAATAGCCTTGGTGCTTTCAAACACAGGACCTACTTTAGTTATGGTTATTGTTGGTGGTTTTGGCGCATAAATGGTAACGGTTTTGTACGGAATGGAAATTGTTGCAATCTCATCCCTTTCCTCAGCCACCAACTCTTCAGACTTTCTTTCAACAGACCGGTCAAACTGCAAGACTCCACTATCCATCATATCCTGTATATAGCCTTTCAACTGCCCACATCCCTCAGGATTCTTCAGACATTCCGCACAACTTTCAGCATAACCTGGGAAAACACCCCCCTTCAACAATCTAGCTTTCACAAAGCTCAAAGGTGTCTTCAGCTCATTAACATCTGTCACCAAATCTAAGACATCCTTCTTAGTAATTGCATTGACCCCGGCTTGCCCATGATTTGGCATGGGATTTTGTACGACATTAGGAATATCATTGGAGAAGTTAATTGCTTTACTATCAATCATGTCCTGCACTTTATGCTTAAAGGCTTTACAATTATCGATGTTATGCCCCGGGGCTCCTGAATGAAATTCACACCGAGCGTTTGCGTCATACCCGGGTGGAGGAGGCCCAGTCAAGGGAGCCATAGTCCTCTTTTGAATCAACTGCAGTTGCAACAAAGCTTGCAATAGCTGAGAATACGGCATGGGAGGCGCATCAAAATATCTATTCATTGCCGCCCCGCCTCGATCCTGATATCTTGTATAACCCTGTTGCGGTTGTTGTTGTTGTTGTGGTTGTTGAACTGCGGGAATTCTAATAATAGCAACCTGTTGTTGCTGACGATTCTGACCTCTACCTCTCCCATGTGAACTGGACACGAAATTGGTATCTCCTTCTCGTTTCTTGTTACCGAACACCTTCTTACCTCCTCCAGATGAGGGCATTTCACCAGCACTTATCTTCCCTAACTTGATACCATTTTCCACCGTCTCTCCGGTGATGATTAAGTCAGAGAAACTACCCGACATGCTACTAATGAGATTCTCGTAATAGACTCCTGGAAAAGTGGCGACAAACATATCAATAAGCTCATGTTCCACCATAGGCGGCTGCACCCTGGCTGCTAACTCCCACCACCTTTGGGCATATTCCTTGAAACACTCATTGTTCCTTTGTGAAAGATTCTGAAGCTGGACCCTGTTAGGAGCAAGGTCGCTGTTGTATTGGTAATGTTTCACAAAGGCCTCAGCCAAGTTCCTCCAACTGCGGACATTCACGGGTTCCAGACTCATGTACCATTCCAACGAAGGACCAGATAGACTGTTCTGAAAGAAGTGCATGAGCAATTTCTCATCGTCCGAGTAGGCAGACATCTTACGGTAGTAGGATCTCAGATGAACTCTCGGGCAGGTGGTACCCTTATATTTATCAAAGTCTGGGACTTTGAACTTCAGCGGCACTCTCAGGTATGGGATCAGTCCCAAGTTAGCCATGTCAAGGCCCATGGAATTTGACTTTCAAGAGACCTCATTTTTTCTTCAATCATCTTGATCTTCTTATCAGCTTTGGAGGGTAACTCAGCAGGCACAACCCTCGGCGAGAACACATCATCTTGCTTGTCTTCATTCCAGAGGTGATCCATATTACCATGTATAGCACAAGTGGTGTCAGGACCATAACCATTCCCATTAACATTACCACCATTACCAAAACCAGTGTTGTTGAAACCTGCAGCATTACCGACACCAGCAGCATTACCGCTCCCTCTAACGGTAGGGATAACCAAAGTAGGCATGGAGTTATCAGCTCGAGGAGTCTCAACATGTGGAGCGTTAGCAGCGCTCCCACCATGCAACACACCGTTGCCATCAACACGTGCAATCAAGGGTTGCACCAGAGTATGGAGTTACTCTTGTCCATTAGCCACTCCTTGCATTACTTCCATGAACTGGGCCATCCGGTCCCTCATTTCCTGCATCTCTGTTTGCATCTGCTCCATTACTCTCTTCTAATTCCCCCTAGTTGCGTACCGGTGAGTTGCTTGATTGGAAATCCTGAAACACACTACGAAGCACAGGAAAATAAGATTAACAATTCCGATGCAACCTGCAATACGAAAATGCAAAAATGCAGACATGTATGTATGCAACCGGGAAATTTCCCCCTCGATTCTAGTTTCCGGGAGAAAAACACAACAATGGAGAACCCTACAGACAAGCAAATAACAGAACCTCCTTGTATATAATCACAAGCGAACAGGGAATGTATAAGCTACAACTGAGTATAATAAGGAAAAGACATCAACCAACAAGCCTGGTGATGGTCAGTACAACAATCGATAATCATCAAGCTACAAAAAGATAGTCAAGCTGGATGACGAGACCGGAAGTCCTCTAGCAACTCTCGCGTCTCGGGATGATCTGGCCTAGCAAGTAGTCCCTGAATAAGTAGCTCTTGCTGGCTAACAGTATGCTGCAGACTCTTAACATGGTCTTCCCAAGCTCCTTCTCCAAAACACGCCTCGAGCTTGCATCTCTTGGAATTAGATCAAAACCTGCAATCCTTCAAGTTTGCAATAGCCTCGTTCAGTTTGTACTCACTATCCCATCTAAGTGACTCCTCTGCTGCAATCTTCTCGTCTTTGGCATTGAGCTGCGTCTTCAACTTGCTGATCTGTAGCTTCAACTTGTCTTCGCGCTCTTTGTTGTTGGTGAGCGTAGCATTCCATTGTTTGTTAAACTTAGAAATCTCTAAGTAAGCTCTATCCAAATCTTCCTTCTTGGAGTCAAGAACACTACTAACAGCCTTGAAGTCCAAACCCAAACGCTCCCGAGAATTGGTATCCTTGGTCAGATCCATACCCAATTTTTTTACAAGCTCAGTTTGTTTTTTGAAGGAATGAACAACCTCAATCTTCTCACTTCGAAGCTGAATGATTTCTTTCTCCAACTCCTCATTGGCCTTTCTCAACTCTTCCTTCTCAAACAATAACTGATTGTACTTTTGAATGTCTATGGTGGTGGGTTCCTCAATCATGAGAGGATACAAAGGTGCAACTGAAGGAAACGACATTAGAAATTTTGCAGCTCTATCATGAATCCAAGTCAGGTAAGGGTCATATGCTCGACTATCACTCTTCCCCAATAAGGCTTTCCCTTTCCTGTGAATGTTGTTCCAAGCATGCTCAAGTTTTCCTAAAGTCTCACCCTCCAATAATCCGGTGAGATACAGAGCTTCCTGTATCTCCTCTTCCTTAGGAGGACCCCTCAGTGTGTATCCAAACTGCCTAACCAACAGACACGGGTTATAGTTGATACATCCTTTCCTTCCGACCAAAGGGACGTTAGGAAATCCATTACAACTGTAAAAAATATTTGTACCAAGCATATTCTAATCGAACCAAGTGATGTTCTCAGCTGATAAACCCATCAGACGTTCAGACCATTCTGACGTACCTGCAGAAGTGACAAACAGACTGGTCTTGGGCATATGACTGGCAAGCCACCTGTACAGCAAAGGAACACAACATGACACATTTTCCCCCGTCGGTTCTTATTCTTATAGTGCACAGCTGATAAACATCACCGATCATCGTAGGTACTGGGTTCCCTGAAGCCAATATGTAAAAAGCATATACATCTACAAAGTCCGGAAGATTAGGGAACAGTATAATGCCATAGATGCAAAGAGCTAGGATGGCGCTAAATACAATCCAACAACCATCCTTAGCACACTGTTGAGCTTTCTCAACCAAACAAGGCAAAGGAAATCCAAACATCTCACTTCTCTTGAGCATCTTTCCCTCTAACTCTGAAGCATCCAAATGCAGAATAGCGGCGAGCTTAGCCAGATTAGGCTCAGCGTTCGTATGGAAGAACGACATCTGATCTAGAATAGGCATATCTAACAAAACAGAATATTCCTCTAGAGTATGAGCCAGAACATAACCAGGGAAGATGAAACATCTCAGTTGGGCATCGTAAAATTGTAGAAGAGTGTAGAGAGCATTGATCTCATATGCAGAAGGTTTACAGACGCATCTCAACAACCTCCCATAAGACTTCCTGAAATCTTCCATCACTGCCTTATCAGCCATGGCGATCAAACTCAACAACGGATTGATATCTGGAACTGGAAACTTGTAGGGCAAAGTCCTCTTCAGGGATTCCATGTCGGGAATAATGCACAGGATCACTAGAATCAGGGGGAAATATGCACCTGCAACATAAATACACGTTAATGAAATGCAATATGGTAATGCAAATGCAGATGCAAACATGCAAACAGGGGATCAAGATTGTTGTGTTGTATCTAGAGAAGAACCAGCGCTTCGCTTTGACAAGAACACTAGCATAGCTTCAATAATAGGACCCATTGATATCAATAACTCAGATTCACACTGCGAAGAAAACCGGGTAGTCTGAAAGCCACGGTTTCCTGCATAACCCAATCCCTCTCACAGGTATGGACCTATCCACTGATAAGGTTCGGCATCCTATGCGTTCATCAGCGTCACAGACTTTCAAGAAATGATGATACTTTCACCATTTCTGGTTTGGCATCATCATCTCCCGAAGAGGCCTCACTTAGCTGAATCACAAATGATCGGTCCCCAGAGTCGACAACTCTCAAATCCAAAATCCTGTCAGATCCTCAGGATCGGAAAGGAAATCATCAAAGAGAATCTCGTCTGAGCGTGAATTTCATGGGGAACTGTGTCTTCTCAGCAAACAGGCCCCCCACTAGTCTCCACTACTAATGCTAGGTTTGTACTCAAGCCTGGGTCTAGCTTATCACTCAGTGGAACCTTCCCTCCCTACAGCACAACAATAGTGATATATGATGCTGAAAATAAATACGGGAAAGTAAAATGCGACAGTAAATAAAGCACATATATACAACACCCAAAGATAAACAAACAAGCGCTAGGATTGACTCGCATAGGGAACCAGTGTCCCCAGCAAAGTCGCCAGCTGTCGCAACTGCGAAAAACACCCGGCGGAAAACAGAAGAGTCGCCACCTTTCGTTATTTATCCCAAAGAGAGGGAAAGGAAACAATCGGAGAAACCTAACAAAAAAGGGAAAGACAAGGTCATCGCAACCTAGTCCTGGATTCGGGAGTCAATTACGCATAGGGAAGGTATTACCACCCCTCACGTTCGTCGTACTCGACGGGATTCATGCTTTGTTGTCTACCTAAAAGGGTGTGTTATCTATCTACGCTAAAGGCTTCGGAACAAAAGGAAAAGAAAGGACTCGGCAGAGCATCGCCGCTCTGTGCCTACGTATTCCCTCGTGCAATGGGAAAGTCAGAGTCAATGTAGTTCGACTAACTACGGGTGAAAGGGGGGAAGGTTGCTCGCCAAGACATCTTGTCTTGTACCTACGTACTTTCATCTGGTATGAAATATCAGTTCAAAAGTAGTTCGGGCTAAAAAAGGACCACAGGTTGGTTCAAAAGTTTTTTAGGCCCGAGTAGGGTTAACAAGTAGTTCTAGCAGTTGGTGTATGCAGCTCGACCATTGGAGACTTAGGCGTTACCGTTTGCGGTAGAACTAAGAGTTAACAACACTCTTTTATCTGAAAATATTTTCCTCGATTAAGATCCCGAAGGATGAAAAAAAGATTGAAAGTGTGTTTGTGTTTTTTTAGAGAAGAAGCGTTTTGATTATTGAGTGTTTATAATGTATGTTGTACTAAAGTCTAAAACCTAGGAGCGAATGCGTCGCATATCGTCCTAAGAACGTATACCAAACACTCTAGGCAATTGAGAGGTAACCACTCAATTACCATTTCCCAAGTACAAGGCTCATGACACAACATCCATTATCTTTATTAAGTATGTTAGAATTGTATGAAGATGAGGAAGAGAGAAAGGACTCTAGAGGGGACTAACTGAAAATCCTAAAGTTATCATGCAAAGTGGACTTAGAGTTGGGATGCAAAAGGGGACTACCTAGTTTTAGCACACATAGTTCGAATCCTAATGTCTATAACCAATCCTTAAACAAGGAAGGTTAGGTCCTAAGGGGAACATGGCAAGGCAAGACCAAAAAGAGAAAACACAATGGAATACAACATACAAATACACAAATGCACACTTAGAATGGTGGGAGGGAGGAAGAAGTGTGTGAGGTAGCAACCGCCACAAGCTCGTCTCGACCTCAACAACGATGCAAGAATGATGCAAACATGGAAAGGAAAGCCATAGATGCAAACAAACAAACATGCAAAGAGTCTTCACTTTGAACCACATACATAAGTATGCATCCAAGTGGAAAATGAACCCAAGTATCGACAAAACCATGATCAACCAAACACAAACAGTGGCAAACACCAAAATCATTTCATTCCTAATGCATCATATCAATTTATGAAGATTCAAAGTGAAACGATATGCGAACAATCAAACAAAGTAGCAAAATTGGCCTGCCAGCACAGTGTTAATCGGTTAACCCCCAGGGTTAATCGGTTAACACACTTTTAACGTTTGAAAGTTTTGAAAATTTGAACTGGTTAATCGGTTAACCATATACGTTAACCGATTAACACTGTAAAAACTTTGAAAAATCTGAAAATTTGAATGGGTTAATCGGTTAACCATATGCGTTAACCGATTAACACTGTGCTGACAGCAGAAAACAACAATGCATAATCACTTTTCAACAGCTTATCACTTCTCCAAACATGCCAATGATCACATAATAAGCCATGCACGAAATTAAATTAGAAAAGCATGATTCCAACAACATGTATACAGATCCAAATAGCATCAACACAGATCATATGAATCAAAATGCAGCAAATCAATCAAAAATGAAAATCATCATGATGAGCATGCAATTAAGCTAAAAACAGAATCAGATCGAGAATTTCCAACCTACGAAGCTGAGATTTGCTTCGGTTGATATTGATTTGCTGGAAATGAGTAGATCGAAGCAAGAAACCCGTAATACTTCAAGATCCAAGCTAATCCTTATAGTAGAGATGGAGATTCTTCAAGATTAAGCTAAATTCCTTCAAATAATCACTTCTAGCTTCACTTCAAATTTCAGATCTGAATTTGCACGAAAATTGAATGAAGAAATTGATCCAATGGAGATGATAGATAAGAATTAATGGATTCCAATGAAGAATCAATTAATTCAAAAGAGGAAGAGCTTTGGTGAGAGTTTTGGAAATGATGAAATTGAGAGAGAATTGAGAGAGAATTCTGAATTTGAAAATGGGAATTATGAGAGTTGGATGAGTGTGGTTTGGAGTGATTCACTTAAGTACTCTTTTGGCTTGGATCCAAAGCAAGGTTTGGAGAGTGGATTGGAAAATTTGAAATGGAATTAGGAGTGTGATTTTGGAGGGAATTGAATTAATTTGGAATGGTTCTAGATCCTTCCCAAGTGTAAAAATGTATTTTCAAATTACCAAAATTGGACCCCAAATGGCTCTGCGTTGAAAAATCACGTACAGAGGCAAAAATCACATTGGTTAATCGATTAACCATATAGGTTAATCGGTTAACCATATAGGTTAATCGATTAACCCCTTTAAATTTTTGAACCTAGGCTGATTTTCCATTGGTTAATCGGTTAACCATATGCATTAACCGATTAACACCTTCAAATTTTGAATTCTGGCGCCTTTTGGAGGGAAACCTGCCCATTTGCCCGTTTTTGGCTGTTTCGAACCCTGTTAAGCTTCTGGAATGTGTTCTTGAACGCTGTAACCATGAGATTGCTCACGATAGCCTGCACGCTTCTTTCTTGGCTGAAAATAACCTGCAAAACAAAATAAAATCGGTCGCCCGACCACTGGGCAAAATAAATGCCGTAGCCTGTTGCTTTGATTGCTTGCGCTGAAGGTGAATTCTGAGCCATAGGAAAACCTTGGTCCCCTGTCTCAAGAACAAATGTTATGCAATCCAGAAATGCTAGAAGAAAATGAAATGAAACAAAAGCCAAGCCAAGAAAAGGTTGGGCAAATTTTGGGGTGCAACAGCTGCCCCTATTCAAACGACTTGGACCTGACTGGACGAAAAGCGAACAACTTTCAGACAATCAAGGTACAAGACGGTTGAATACCAACAAACTCGGAAATTTGCCAACCGCAGAAATAAATTGCCAACTCTGATTGGGGATGAAATCTCTAGAGACAACCGAATCCGATAGACAACAAATGACACGCAACCTGAAGAATACATGACATTGTCGTCAAGCATAAACATCAATTTGAAAGAAGAACATCCTTGACCTCGCCGTCAAGCGTCAACATTACTTTCAGCAAACCTTTGGCATCGCCGCCAATTCGGAGAAACATCTGACCTCGCTGTCAGTTACCTGCATTAAGTTCTTCTGACATCGCCGTCAGACACCTGACCTCGCTGTCAGGCATAGACATTACGTCTATAAAAGCATTTGACATCGCCGTCAATCTTCTACCTCAAGTCAGTAAAATAGCTAACATCGCTGTTAGTCCTCTGTTAAATAAAAACAAACATCGAATCCAAAGATATGATCCTCTAACATCGCCGCCAGGTCATTGCTAAATAAAAGTGAGTGACAAATCTGAAGATCAAGTCCACACAGATTATCTGACATCGCCGTCAAGCATCTATTGAACTAATACACCTCTGACATCGCCGCCAGCAATCCACGAAATTAGGAGACATCTAACATCGCCTGAGGGAAAATCTATCGGTTTCGAATGTCGTAATCCTTTGAGGTTTATTATAATTCTGATTTAATTTAATTTCGTTCCAATTCGTTTTATAATTTTCATTTTCTTAATTCGTTCTTATAAAATATATTGGATTTAATTCGATTGGTCGATGTTCCTTACCTTAATCGCGGATTAACTTAGCTTTTTCGTTAATTTGCGGCATCTTTAACCGTCTGCTTAATTCGGTAATTAGGAATATAAGTCGTGTCTTATTGTCGATGCTTGTTTGTCAATATTGCAATAGAATAGGGATTGGAACCGCTTGGGGAATTGGAATTGTAATGACCGGTGATAAGTTGGGAATCGAACCGGTAGATTAACCTATTTTAATCACTTATTTTACTGTTTATTTTCTTAATCGAATCATAAATTAAAACAACCCCCCCATAATCGTTTTCAATTGGTTATTTTACAAACAAGAATCCTTGTGAATCGAAATCTGAGCTACTGTCACTTTACTATGTTATTTCAAAATACTCGGCTTTGATCCGCGCGCGACAACTGATCAAATTGCCGCTGTTGCCGGGGATTCTTATCGATTTAGCCAATGGTCTAGTTTTAGGTTTTGTTTGTTTTAATTTTCTGCATTTTTGTGTATTTTCTTGCTTTTTTGCATCTGGTCGTCCTGTTTCACGTCATACCTAGTCGAAAAAAATTGGTTTTGGGCAAATCGCGTCCTTTTTGAGTTCTGTTTCGTGCATGTCAAGCAGAAACATCGTGCGATCAAAAGTCCCTTACATTGGAAGAGTTACGGGAGTTGGCCCCTCAAATCGCCAAATTCCTCTTTTTTCAATTTTTAATTAATTTTTTTTACTGTTTTCATAGTCTCAAAAAAATCCAAAAAAATTTCCAAAATTCTCATTTGACTTAACTAGGTTAAATTTTGTGTTTTTAGATTTTTTCGATTTTATTTTAACCATCTTCCTTCTTTGATTTTGATTCTGACCTACAGGGACATTGTGGGAATTATCAGATTTGTTGTTGCATTGGTAATCATGGCCACTAGAGTTTCCTGTTCTGACCTAGCTGATTTTGATTATGAGATAGAGAGAACCTTGCGTGCACGCCTTAGAGACAATCAGGCCAACCCTAGTTCACCATCTCTTGACGATTTTGATTCTAACCCTTTGTTCACCATGGCTGAACAGCGGATACTAAGGGAGCTTGCTACCCCCGATGTTAACTATAATGGATTATGTATTGAATATGTTGACCTTGCTGTTCCTTTTGAGTTAAAATCTGGACTAATACATCTGTTGCCGAGATTTAGTGGTCTTGTAGGTGTGTTAGCTCACTAATTCGACGCCTCACATGGATTAAAATATTTAAATAAAATATTAAAGTCTTTTAGAGGAAAAAAGGGTCTTTCGAGAGCCTTGAGATCTTCGAAGGGGGAAGCCAAATGTTGTGGGACTTATAGAAAATTCTGAATTTTAAAGAGGATGTCCTTCGACCTAGATGCTGGTCGAAGATTTGACTTGAGTGTTTGAAATTCAAATAATGGAGGGAGTAGTTATACTTTCTTCTGGCTAAGAGGGACAAGTGGCATTCGTTGGACAAAGGATTTCATGCGTTATTACATTTGTCGGAAGATGATGGCCTTAGGAAGTTATTATTAGTTATTTTTACTATTATAAATAGGGGTCTTAGACATGGAATTCAGTATGTTGTAATTTACTATTTGTGCAAGTCACTCCTAAGTTTACTCAAAGTATCCGAGTGTAGAGAAAAGAGTATCAAGGAGAATGTACGTGATGTAAACACACCATCTTTACTTTTCAATGAAGTTTACTTTATTTGCTTAACTTTACAAAGTTTTCTTTACTTTTCTTGCAACCTCCCTCTTTTCTATGCACTTTACTTTATCTTCGTCCTCAATTCTTCTCTAAGACTTCTATCCATTTCTTTCTAAAATTCTATCTTCTATTTCTCTTCAGTCGAATAAGCAATCTTACTATTAAAACCTTTTACCACAATATTGTCGAAGTGTGTAACTTAGATAGATTTCAAAACACAAATCTTTAGCACATGTCTTAGGATCAATCTGATCGATTTTGTGAGTCACCAAAGTTAGATTTGGAAGATCAGCAGTTGTTTTCAATTTTTCAAGGGAAACAAAATGGCACGCTCAGTGGGACAATGCTAAAAGATTTTCTTTTGAGTGTTTATGAAAATACATAAAGACTACAGTCTATTTCGTCTTTCGTGAAAAGTTCGTTATATGTTACTAAGAAGTGGCAAAATCGCTGCTATAAATGAAGAAAGACCAAGAAGAAACTATATCAGGGCCACGGCGACAGATACAAAGCAGCCAAACAATTCTAATTCTCGAGGAGATGGTTTTAACTCTCAACCTAGCACCATTAATCCTCACGAAGGGTCGAGAAATGATGTGATCCCCCCTCAATACCTTTGATCGGAGAGCAAATATTGCCTCCTGCAAGAGTGGAATTAGTACCACCAGCATTGGGGCTTTGGTCGACAAGCGTGAGGACGTATACTCAACCGGTGTTGGAATATGTAGGACCTCAAGTGTCGAATCCCCAAAGTCCGCCAGGAGGAAATTCGACGTCCAGGCAGTTTGTTCCTCCAAGATTTTCACAACTGTTGCCTAGGAATCTTCCATATGGAATGCCAACAACTGTGATGCAAGGCCTCCAAAATGCTCCCCCAATTTTCTTAGATAACGCAATGGCTTCGCCATTACAAGGATCAGGGTATGAGGTGAACATTGGTCGAAATCCTCAAAGTTTAGGTTTAGGGTATTCCACACAAGGCCCTAACTTAACCAATACTTCGGTTGCGTGTTTAAGACAACAAATGGATGAAAGCAACTTACAAATGGTTCAAACTTTGTCCCAAACCATGGGTGAAATCTTTCAACCACTAATCCAAAACACCAACCAAACCAATCAACAGTTAGCAGCGCAGTTGACACGGTTGGCTGAATTTATGGGAGTACCTCCTGCTGCTAGGAACCAGGCCCCAGTGGAAAACCTGCCACGACGGGATTTAGGGAACCCAAATGAGCCCAATTTAGAGAATCAAGGGAGAGTCAAACTCCCCAGGCTCGAACCAAATAGAGTCGAACCACTAAGGGATCAGGTACCAATCCCAGAGGAAAGAAACCCAGGGGTGATCCTAGTAAATTGAAACCAGGACGTAGACCATGTTGTCCAATAGGTTCGACGTAATAACATAGTCGTCAAAAACAACTTAGCGGCCATGGTTGAAAGGATAATGGCTCGAAACGGTGTAAACACTGGGTTCACTAGGCCAAACTATGCATCTCCGATAGTGGATTATATCCTTCAAGCAGAGTTACCTCCTAGGACGAAGGTACCCAAATTCACCAAATTCTCGGGGGATACGACAGATTCTACTGTCGAACATGTGGCTCGTTATATAATCGAAGTCGGAGAGATAGCTAATGATGAGAGCCTTAAAGTAAAATACTTCCCAAGTTCTCTCACTAAATATGCCTTCACCTGGTTTACGACGTTACCCCCTAATTCGGTTTTTAATTGGACCCAGTTAGAACGTCTATTCCATGAACAATTTTATATGGGACAAACCAAGATTAGTCTAAAGGAACTTGCTAGTGTGAAACGTAAGTTTTCTGAGCCAATCGAAGAGTACCTAAATAGGTTTCGACTACTCAAGGCTAGATGTTTCACCCAGGTGCCTGAGCATGAGTTGGTTGAAATGGCCGCAGGGGGCCTCGACTATTTCATTAGAAAGAAATTAGATACCCAGTACCTAAGGGATATGGATCAGTTAGCCGATAGAGGCCGACATCTAGAGCGTCTTAAAGACGAAAAAGCTAAATTCAACAAAAGCAAGAAAGTGGCTTTTGTCGAATATAATGAAAACATCGAGGGTATGTGCGAAGACCCATTGTAATTTGAGGAGAGTGAAGTAGATCTTGATGAACTTAAATAGGGTCATCCCTACGCTTGTAAAGTATTGGCTCCCCCACTTGGGAAAAATTTCGTCAAATCTGAAAAGAACAACAGATTCCCAAAGAAAACATATACTTTCGGTATCACAAAATATGACGAAATTTTCTATTTGTTAGTTAAGGATGGGCAAATGATAGTACCACCTGGTGCTAAAATTTCATCTTTAGAGCAAAGGAAAAAGAGAGGGTTTTGTAAATACCATAATTTTTTGGGTCATAAAACGTCTCAATGTTTTCTTTTCAGGGATCTGGTACAAAATACCATCCAAAAGGAAGACTAAAGTTTGGGGAGAAAGCCAGCAGCCAGATGAAGGTCGACACAGACCCTCTACAGGTGGCAGATGCCCACTACACGGAGCCTACGGAGGCCAACATGGTCAAAGCTACTGATGGCTACGACTTCTCGATCAACATGTTAGAAATTATGGATGATTTCGCCAATGGGACTGTGATGGCCAAGATCACTATGGGTTTTGGACAAGAGAATTGGTTAAAGGAGGTTGCTGATGGCCTCAACCAGGGTGTTGCTGATCCAAGTCAGAAAGACATGGAGAATCCAAGTTTAGTAATGGTGACTAAGGACACCGCTGATAGTTTCATTGAGATAGACCAGGCCACCAGAGGCTTGGAGCTGGACCTAGTAAAGCTCGATCTAGGTGAAGATGTCGATGTCAATATGGTGGAAATAACGCAACATGAAACCATAGGGGATAATGAATCAATTTGTCAGGAAGAACACAACAAAGTGGCTTATCCAGGACACAAAGAATCAATTGTCGATTTTATTCACCGTTTCCAGTGTCATGTTATGTCCTAGATGTAGTGCCATCTTCGACAAGAAGGCTACTCAGAGACTTGAAGGGACACGCAGATCAAAATTGAAATGGGAGAAACCCGATTTCGACCCACGAAGCAGTGCCCCAAGAAAGTCTGAGCCTCACATCAGGGCCCCAAGGGCCAGACCTGCTAGCTTTAAGCCATTTGCTGAGACTGCTAATGGCAAATGGGTGAAACCAAATGAGGACAGACAGCGAGGACAACAGAAATGGAAAAACTTCGAGGTCAATCGAGGATCTTCGGTTACCTATCGAAAGGAGTTCCAGTCCTCCAAAACCGCACATATATCTGAAAACTACAAAGGAAAGAATCCCATGTCTCGATCACAGTGGAGAAGAGAGCAGCGTAAGAGGAAAGCCCTCAAGGAAGGCTCATTCAAAAACCAGGCGAAATCTATCACTAATGCCCCTGTCGAGAATAAAGGGGGGAAGTCGAAAACTATGGAGAAAGCACCTATGGGGCAAAGGTTATTCCCTGCCCAGGTGATGGAACATAAGAGGCCAGTCGAAGAAGGTGACGAAATGACTGACAATTTTGATTCTGACTCCGACGACTCTCTGAAATTGCTGGTCAATGTAGTATCAGTAATGCCAAGGGATTTTGATAGAACCTCAGAAGTCGAAAATCTCGATGCCTATACAGAGGCAGAAATGGCGGCACACAAGCCTGTGTGCTACTATGTTATGAATAATGGTTATGTCGAAGAGCAGAATTCTTTTTTCGAGCGGCCCATAGAAACAATGAAGAACCATTTGAAACCCCTTTATATTACAGGGAAGGTAAAAAATGTGTCGGTTAATAAAATTCTGGTAGATTGTGGCGCAACGGTGAACTTGATGCCATATTTCTTGTTAAGTAAAATCGGCAAATGTGATACCGATACAAAACCACACAACATGGTCTTGTTAAATTATGAAGGTAAGGTGGGTTCGACAATGGGAGTAATACAGGTGTACCTAACGGTCGGAACAATAACAAGGCCTACCGTTTTCATGGTAGTAGAAACGAAGGCCAACTACAATTTACTGTTGGGACGTGAGTGGATTCACGGTATTGGTGCAGTACCATCTTCAATGCACCAGTGAATCGCCATTTGGAGACCAGATGACATTGTCGAAAACATTGAAGCCGACCAAGAGTACATTAGAGCGCCCATAAACCACGTCGACCGGAGGCAGTTCGACAAACATCTGGCCACCATAGGCCCATGTGCCCCAGCGGATTTCAAATTCGTCCCAGATGAAGAAACTTTTTGTTCATTGTATCTGCATCCCATTGACGGTTTTCGTTGGGGCAAAGAGGTGCCAAGGGAGAGACTCCCACATCTTGGAGGACTCTCAGTAGACCCCACAGGCTGGGGAAGCAAATTCAGTGATAATGATTGAATTCGAAGCACTACAAAGAATTTCGGCCTATGTGGACGAAACCAAATTACAGACGGCCTTGGAGGCTTCCAGTAACCAGATAGCTGAAAAGGCAAAGTTGGAATCCTGTCAAGAAGGTCCTGGCAAGGACTTTGATCCAAAACCACCTAACAAGATTCAGCACGAAGACCAAAGGCTCGATACTATATATGATGAAGAGCCTCTGGGATTCGAAAAAGATCCGCTGGCGAATGACGTCAAAATGCTAGCGCAGGACCCGTTGGAAGAAGTTGATCTAGGGGAAGGGGCGGTTAAAAGGCCAACATATATTAGTGCCAACCTAAGCCTTCAACTCAAGGTCGAAATTATTCAATTGCTGCGAGAGTTCAAAGACTATTTCGCCTGGGATTATGATGAGATGTCTGGTTTGAAGAGGGAATTTGTTGAACACAAGTTGCCGGTCAAGCCTGGGAAAAAGCCAATCAAACAAAACCCGAGACGTTTTTCCCCAGAAATTCTCTCAAAAATAAAGGAGGAAGTCGAAAGACTCCTTCGATGCAGGTTCATCCGCACAACCAGGTATGTCGAATGGCTGGCTAACATTGTCCCAGTCATTAATAAAAATGGTTCTTTCAGAGTTTGCATAGATTTTAGAGACTTAAACTCAGAAACTCCTAAAGATGAATATTTGATGCCTGTGGCAGAAATGCTAGTCGATTCCGCCACAGGACATGAGTACCTTAGCATGCTGGATGGATACTCCGGTTATAATCAGATTTTCATTGCAGAAGATGATGTTCCAAAAACAACTTTTCGTTGTCCTGGGACCTTAGGCACTTATGAATGGGTAGTGATGCCTTTTGGCCTAAAAAATGTTGGGGCAACATATCAACGGGCAATGAATTCAATTTTTCATTATTATATAGAGTCCTTCATGCAGATATATATCGATGACATCATGCTGAAATTTGTGTCAGGAAAAGACCATGTAGACCATCTTCGATAATCCTTTATAAGGATGAGGAAGTATGGTCTTAAGATGAATCCTCTAAAATGTGCATTTTGTGTGCAGGTGGGAGATTTCTTGGGTTTTGTGGTCCACAAAAAGGGGATCGAAATCAACCAAAACAAGACTAAAGCCATCATGGAAGCGAAAGCGCCATCGAACAAGAAGGATCTGCAATCTCTACTAGGTAAAATAAACTTCCTGAGAAGATTCATATCAAACCTAAACGGCAAAACGCAGGCCTTCTCACCATTACTTCGAATCACTAAAGAAGAGTTCGAATGGGGGAAAGATCAGCAGGAGGCTTTCGATAAAATCAAGGACTATCTGACTCATCCTCTAGTGTTTTCGCCACCATGTAGGAGCAAGAGCATGAGGCTGTACATAGCAGCATCAAACAAGACTCTAGGGAGCATGTTAGCTCAAGAGGATGAGAATGGGGTCGAAAGGGCTATTTACTACCTTAATAGGGTCTTGAATGATGCAGAAACTAGATATAGTGTGATAGAAAAATTATATCTATGTTTGTATTTCTCGTGTACAAAGTTAAAGCAATATATAAAACCAGTTGATGTGTATGTTTCTTCGCATTTCGATGTTATCAAACACATGTTGTCTAAGCCTATTTTGCATAGTCGCATTGGTAAGTGGGCATTAGCCTTAACTAAATATTCTTTGACTTATAGACCGCTGAAGGCGGTTAAAGGACAAATAGTGGCAGACTTTATTGTCGACCACTCCATAAACGAAAATGTTCTAAATTATGTCGAGTTAGAAGCCTAGAAGTTATACTTTGACGGTTCCAGCCATAAGAATGGAACAGGCAAAGGTTTGTTGATTATTTCGCCTGATAAAATTCCAACAAAATTTAAGTACAAAGTCGATGGGCTATGCTCTAATAATGAAGCTGAATATGAGGCCTTGATAGCAGGACTTGTAATTTTGTTAGAATTGGGGGCAACCCGAGTCGAAATAATGAGAGACTCAGAGTTGGTTATAAAACAACTAACGAAGGAGTACAAATGTGTTAAAGAAAATCTCATTATGTACTTTGTAATAGCCAACAGGTTACTCAAAAAACTCGAGGTGTCAACTATTCGACATATACCGTGACTAGAAAATCAAGTGGCGAACGACTTGGTGCAAATTGCCTCTGGATATAGGGTTTCGAAAGAAGACCTGCAAGAAGTAATCGAAGCTAGAGGTAAGGTCGTGTCTGTTGGCCTACGACCATCAGACCTAGAAGCAACAAAATTTGGCTATGCTGATGAAGAAAATTTTGAAATCTTTACAGTAGAGGGTTTGACGGACAAAGATTGGAGAAAACCTTTGGTCGAATACCTTCGAAACCCTTCAGCGTCTGCAGAACTAAAAGTCAAGTATCAAGCACTAAGCTATGTTCTTATAGGAAACAAATTATTCAAAAAAACCTCCGAGGTGGTTCTACTTAAATGCCATAGTGAATCTGAGGCATACCTAGCATTATCATCAGTCCATAGTGGAACGTGTGGGGCACATCAAGTAAGCCACAAGATGAAATGGTTACTATTTCGTCAAGGTGTGTATTGGCCTACTATGTTAAAGGATTGCATCGAGTTCGCCAAGGGATGCCAAGAGTGTCAGATCCATGCTTGCATACAACATGTCCTAGCGAGTGAATTACACTCTATAATCAAACCTTGGCCTTTCAGAGGATGGGCCTTGGACCTGATTGGGGAGATTCGACTGGCGTCTTCCAAAAACCAAAAGTATATCTTGGTGGGAATATATTACTTTACAAAATGGATCGAAGTGATACCTTTACCAAAAGTAGATCAAGAGGATGCCATTGACTTCATTCAGAAGTATATCATTTATAGGTTTAGGCTGCCAGAAACAATCACAACGGATCAAGGGTTAGTGTTCACTGGTCAAACGATGCAGGAGTTCTCTAGAGAAATGGGATTCAAGCTCCTAACCTCAACACCTTATTATACCCAAGCAAATGGGCAAGTCGAGGCAGTAAATATGGTAGTGATTGGGCTGATAAAAAAGTAAGTGGGGAGTAAACCAAAAAATTGGCATAAAACGTTGGACCAGATCCTATGTGTTGCACCCCAAAATTTGCCCAACCTTTTCTTTACTTGGCTTGGGATTCATTGCATTTTCATAGCATTAGCATTTGCATACCATTGTTCATTTACAGGGGATTGAGAGAGGTGCGCCTATCTAGAGGAGATTACCCAAAGTTTCCAAGCCCAATCAAGAGGTCTTATTCAAGTAATCAAGTGCTTATCATCATTAGAAGAAAGTCAAACCTCTCTGAAAAAGTGGATGTTGCATCTCCTATATTGGGGATCAAATGAAGGTCATCAGAGGATATTGAGTCCACTATTATGGATGGGTAGTATTGTGGAAGCTCATTCAATTCCTTGAGAGTCATTGTGGAGCTTATCCATGTCATTATACCAAGTGCAAGAAGCCACAGTCAAAGGTGTTGCAACTAGGGTTTTCCTCTAGTCAACCCTAAGTCAACTGGTGAAATTGAAGGAGATTAAGACTTAATTCCAAGTCATTGTGATCATGGAAGGTTGTGTTGAGATATCTAAGATGTTATTCCAAAATCAAATCAAGAAGAATCAAGAGTGTCAGGAGTTGCTAAGCTAGGGTTTCTAAGCTGGTCAGTGTAAAATCCCCTATTTAGCGCCTAACTTCAAGACCACATATCTCAGGATACAAGTTTCATCCAATCTTGACTCAAACATGAGACTTGTAGAGCATGTTTCTATATTTATTTTGAGTAATAGAACTCATCCATTGGGTTTCTAGAACTCAAGTTATGATGCTGACAAGTTATGGGTCCTCAGATGAATGTGATTTTGGTCAACAAAAGTCAACCAACTTCCAAGACATTTTTGACCTAGAAGGATGTTTCTCCTCACTTTGACCCAAACATGAAAGTTGTTCCTTATTATCTTATCTTTCCAAAAAGTCCTAGAAGTCCTTCATCTGATTTGTGAAGCTCAAGATATGAAGCTTACAAGGCAGGGGTATTTTGGGAAGCTTTGATTATAGGCCATTTTGGTTATGGGACATTTTCATGACTTTGCACACTTCAAATGGAACTTTCTCCAACATCAAACTTGCACCAAATGACATCAATTTCATCATGGAACATTCAACTTATCATGGGTTGGCTTGTATGTGAAAATTGGTGAAGGAATTTCCATGAAAAGTACTTGAAAGCCATGATTTAAATTGGATCCATCTTTAATCATTTCATGACATGTTTATGCATTTTTTGAGTCACTTGAACCAACCGGTGTTCTTATTTTCCCGAACTACGTTTACTCTGGTTTTTCATACCAGATGAGAATATGTAGGCATGAGACGCGATGTCTTGGCGAGCAACCTTTCCCCACTTTCACCCGTAGTTTTTCGAACTACGTTGGCTCTGACTTTCCCATTGCACGAGGGAATACGTAGGCACAGAGCGGCGATGCTCTACCGAGTCATTTTTCTTTTCTTTTTTCCCTGAGACCTTTAGCATAGATAGTTTCAAACACCCTTTGATAGACAACAAAGCCTGGATCCTGTCGAGTACGACGGACGTGAGGGGTGCTAATACCTTCCCCTTGCGTAACCAACTATCGAACCCGACATTTGGTTGCGATGACCGATCTTATCCCTTTTCGTTAGGTTTTCCCTGATCGTTTCCTTTCCCTCTCGTTGGGATAAATAACGAACGGTGGCCACTCTTCTGCCAGTGCCGACCCCTTTTTTTTGCAGTAGCGACAACAGGCGACTCTGCTGGGGAATCCAACGGTTCCCTATGCTAGTCAATCCTAGCGCTTGTTTGTTTATCTTTGGGTGTTGTATATATGCTTTATCTTTATTTTCCCGCATTTACTTTCAGCATTATATATTATCATTGTTGTTGTGCTGTGGGGAGGGAATGTTCCATTGAGAGATAAGCCAGACCCAGGCTTGAGTACTAACCTAGCATTAGAGTGGAATGTAGTGACGGACCTGTATGTTTCAGAATGCATTAGTCCCCACGAAATTCGCGTCCAGACAAGGTTTTCTGTGAAGGTATCATATCCTGTACATTAGTCGGGAGGGGGTATTGGATCAGGAAACTGTCGACTCTGGAGACCGATCATTTGTGATTCAGCTAAGTGAGGCCTCTTCGGGAGATTATGATGCCAAACCAGAAATGGTGAACGTATAATCATTTCTTGAAAGTATGTAACGCTGATGAATGCATAGGATGCCGAACCTTATCAGTGGATAGGTCCATACCTGTGACAGGGATTGGGTTATGCAGGAAACCTCGACTTTTAGACTACCCGGTTTTCTTTGCTGTGTGAATCTGTGTTATCGATACCAGAGGTTCCTATTATCAGAGCGATGCTATTGTTCTTGCTAAAGCAGAGCGTTGTTTCTTCTCGATCAACAGCATAATAATCTTGATCCCCTGCTTGCATTTGCATTTTGCATTTTCATCTGCATCATCATAACATGTTTGCATACATGTTCTTGTATTTCCAAGGATCTTAAATCTGAGACTCGCTGTCGAGCATTAAATCTTTTTCTAGTGGTTTGTTTGTGTGAAACGTGAATCAGAGCAGACAGATTCCTTGGAAATAGTTGAACATGACATTTGCATTCTCATTTTCATGACAGGTTATTCTCGGTGGCCTCGTGTTCTTATCTCCGCTTGGTGTTCTTCAGTAACAGAATTGAGTAGTCCAGTTTCCACAGATATCTAACTCAAGGGAATCAGCAAAAGCAATGGATCAGGTTCAAGATGAAATGCAGGAAGTCAGAGCTCGCATGTCCCAGTTCATGGAGTTGATGCAGAATGTTGCTAGTGGGCAGGAGCAGCTGAGAACCTTAGTTCAGCCTCTCATTGACGCTCCCAAAGTCAATGACAATAGAGTGGTCCATCTTGGTGGTGCTGATGTTGTCAATCCTGGTAATGTTGTCGGTGGAAGTGTGTGCGCTGTGCATAGGGCTGTTGGCCCTCATTGGGAAGATCACCAGAGTGATGTCTTTTCCATGAGAGACATGGAAGGTGGTTTACCAACTGAAGCTGACAGAAGGTTCAGACTAATCGAGGAAAAGATGAAATCTTTCGAAAATCAGAACTCTCTGGGTCTCGAAATGTCAGATCTGGGTCTAGTTCCTGGGGTCAGGATTCCTCCCAAATTCAAGGTACCGGAGTTTGTCAAGTAGAAAGGGACGACCTGTCCTAGAGTACACTTCCGAGCTTATTTCAGAAAGATGTCTGCATACTCCGAGGATGAAAAGCTGCAAATGCATTGCTTCCAAGACAGTCTTGTCGGGGCATCTTTGGAATGGTACATAGGGTTTGAGAGGACCCATATCTGTAGCTGGAAAGAATTGGCCGAAGCTTTCGTGCGTCACTATCAGTACAACAATGATATGGCACCAAACAACTTACAATTGCAGAGCTTATCACAGAAGAAGACTGAGAGCTTCAAGGAGTACGCTCAGAGGTGGCGAGACTTAGCAGCGAGAGTGCAACCTCCCATGGCGGAGAGAGAGATGACTAACATGTTCATGGCTACACTACCCGGAGTGTATTATGAAAAGCTGATAGGTTGCATGTCTGCAAGTTTTTCAAATTTGGTAATGGCAGAAGAAAGAGTCGAAAGCGGTATCAAAATGGGAAAGATTCAAGTTGCTCTTGATTCTTCTAAAGATGCCAAGAAGCCTTATGTTGGGAAGGAAAGAGAAGCTAATGTTGTATCTGCTCCAGTTGCCGCTCAACAGTCAGCACGACACCAACAAACTTATACTCCTCGACAGAAAAACAATCGGCGCCAGAATCAGAATAGGCCTTGCAACAACTTGGAAAGAAGGAATGTTCCTCTTCATCCAGTGCCTATGCCATACGGTGAGCTTCTGCCATATCTGATTCAGAACTCGTTGGTGGAGCCTAAGACTCTCAAGCTGTTGCCAGAGCCATACCCTCCTGGGTATGATCCCAGTGCTCAATGCGAATATCACAGAGGATCCATAGGACACGCAACTAAAGACTGCAAAGCCTTTCAGGCCAAGGTGCAACAGTTGATGGACAAAGAGTACATTTCCTTTTCCGAAGGAAGTTTGGTTGTGCACGTCGACCTCTCATCTGATTGAGTTTGAAGACTTAAAGGGTCGCATCTCCCTAGTCAGTGGTTCAGATAAGAAGCCCGGTTCTCCGAAGCTGGCAATATGTGTTTTATCATGTAATTTCTTTGCATTTGTAGTTTCTTTTCTATTTTTAGCGCAGATCTCATTTGTAAAACTTGTTTATTTCCGATTGATATTGATGATGAAATAAATATGCATGTTTTGATTAAATTCATTTGTGTTCACTCTATTGCTTTTTATTGATGTCAAACGCTTGTTTAAGCGGAATCTGGGGAGGATGACGAAATTGAAAGACGCACAAGCTTCCGATTTTGCGCTTTTGAATAAAACCTGCTGACGATGTACATGCATTGTTTCAAATTCCTAAACACCGGAGATATAAGGATGATAATCCCTTGTCAACCCCTTTGATCCTAGTAGTAGGAGTTTCTTTCTGAAAAGTGAAAAAACCCTCAATCTTAACCCGGGGCAGGGTAGGTGTCAGTTAATTAGACCGAGCGTCCAAATTGCGAAAGGAGTGTTCCCGTTCGAGGATCAATCACACCTCTATAGGTCGTGCCTAAAAAAATGCAATGGTTATCCATTACCAACCAAGGAGTGAAACAGTCACAATCTCTTTTCAAACAAGCCGGTGTCACACGATTTGTTAAAAAAAAAAAAGAAGAAAGAAAAGAATCAAAAGAAAAAGCCCGCTAAGTAGAATCTTGAAAACAAGCGACTTAGGCAAAAATGAGGGTATCCCGCTGGACTTCAAAATCGAAGAAACTCAAAAGATTTAGTCCAGGCAAAAATTAGGGGAAAATGAAAAAACGAAAAGCGAAAAGGATTACAAAAGAAAAATCCTCGAACAAAGAAAATCGTGTGACTCCAGGCACCAAAGATGAAAAGCGAGTGATTGTCACTCCGAAAATGTGTGGTTTCCTGAACCATCACTCCTGTCATTCAACCTTTAAGAGGTGAGCGCTCGTGTCAAACTAGCTGAGCGTAGGATTGGAGAATATCAAGGAGAATGGGTGGGTTAAAATAAATTTTAACCCTTTATCCTTTCCTTCGAACCGTGAACCCGACCACGTTACAACCCTTAAAAGTCCTAATTGAAGCAGGTTTATTTTGAAAGCATACTTCGGTAAAGATCGCATCGAAACTGACTCCTAAAAGGATTCCTCTTACATCGTTGGTATTAATGTTAACATTTTGATAATTGATTCATTCGTTATATGTCACAGATTGTTTCCAATGAACAGATTTGGATTTCAAAACTGTCATATGCATTGCATTAATATATCTTTTATGCAGAATAATTTGTTTTACTTGCGAGTAAGTGTTTGACAGCAGGAAAGTTCCACAGTGGAAAGTTTGATCAGGATAGAATGCGAAACACCTGAATACTCTGGTGAATCGGGGCAAGCTATATCATATGATCACAACATGGGAGTCAGCCATCCAAAAGTCAGTTAATCTGGGCCAATCAGGTCGAGATTTGGTAAATCTCTCGCAGCCAAAGGTACTGCTCCATAAATTAGTCAATCAGGGGCAAAGTCATTGCAAAGCTGGGGCAGGCCACCCTAAGAGCAGAAGAGCTATTCCTACCCAGAGGACAATTACTTTGAAGCGCCTCTTCGAGGTTCAAAATGCTGAGGCAATTCATATCGAACCATTAGGGTACAGAGATTTCAAGTCTTCTCGTGGGGCAGTTTGTTTTTACGAAGATCCCACAGGCTGGGGCAGAATTGGAAACAAAGGAAATGTTCCTCTCCATATCTTCAGAGCTTATCAAAATTATTCAATCAAGGATGAATCCTTTCACGGTACAGATTCTGGGGCAAGCCATCTCGAGGTCGTCTCATGGCAAACTACTTTCTTTTCAAGGTGAACCCTTTCCCAAAGATCAGACTGGGGCAAGTTGAATTACACCGGGGCAGTTACTCAGGCAAGTTTATTCTCGTCAGCAAGGGTGGAGTGTCAGGGAATCGTGTCATTTCCTCATCGGGGCAACTTGAAACCAGTTACTTGTCAGAACCTAGTAACCAAATCAACATCAAAAGCCCAGTTCTCGCCTGGAAAACCAGTTCTTGTCTGGTCAACCTACATTAAAACACCAGTTCTCGTCTGGTGCATGTCAGATTTCCGACTAGTTCCCGTCCAGTCACCCTTTTTGTAGCCTACTGTTTAACTAGTTCTCGTCTGGAAAACACAGCTTGGGTCCAGTTTTTGTCTGGAAAACCAGGGATCAGTCCTCGTCTGATATCCAAAACCAGAAGTCAGTTCTCGTCTGACAGCTTAATCTTTGTCACCAGTTCTCTCCTGGTAGTCAGTTCTCGTCTGACTGTTCTTTAGAAATCAGTTCTCGTCTGATACCCAAATTTGGTAGTCAGTTCTCGCCTTACCCGTTTTGGTAAATCCAATTCTCGCCTGGTAGTCAGTTCTCGTCTGACCAGTTCCAAAGTCCAGTTCTTGTCTGGAAAACCAGGGATCAGTCCTTGTCTGATATCCAAACCCAGAAATCAGTTCTCGTCTGACAACTTAATCTTTGTCACCAGTTCTCGCCTGATAGTCAGTTCTCGTCTGACCGTTCTTTAGAAATCAGTTCTCATCTGATACCCAAATTTGGTAGTCAGTTCTCGCATGCCCCGTTTTGGTAAATCCAGTTCTCGCCTGGTAGTCATTTCTCGTCTGACCAGTTTCAAAGTCTAGTTCCTGTCTGGCAAAACCAAAAATTAGTTCCCGTCTGATACCTAAAGATAGAAGCTCAGTTCTTGCCTGACAACATAACCTCTTACCACCAGTTCTCGCCTGGTAGTCAGTTCTCGTATGACCTTTTCTCCAGAACCTAGTTCTCGCCTAGTAGTCAGTTCTCGTCTGACCAGTTTCAAAGTCCAGTTCCTGTCTGGCAAAACCAGATATCAGTTCCTGTCTGATATCTAAAGCTAGAAGCTCAGTTCTCGCCTGACAACATAACCTCTTAGCACCAGTTCTCGCCTGGTAGTCAGTTCTCGTCTGACCTTTTCTCCAGAACCTAGTTCTCGCCTAGTAGTCAGTTCTCATCTGACCAGTTTCAAAGTCCAGTTCCTGTCTGGCAAAACCAGAAATCAGTTCTCGTCTGATATCTAAAGCTAGAAGCTCAGTTCTCGCCTGACAACATAACCTCTTACCACCAGTTCTCTCCTGGTAGTCAGTTCTCGTCTGACCTTTTCTCCAGAACCCAATTCTCGCCTGGTAGTCAGTTCTCGCCTGACACGTTTTGGTAAACCCAGTTCTCGTCTGGTAGTCAGTTCTCGCCTGACACGTTTTGAACTTAGTTCTCGCCTGGTAGTCAGTTCTCGCCTGACACATTTTGGTAACCCCAGTTCTCGCCTGACACGTTTTGATAAGTCCAGTTCTCGCCTGGTAGTCAGTTCTCGCCTGACACGTTTTGATAAATCCAGTTCTCGCCTGGTAGTCAGTTCTCGCCTGACACGTTTTAATAAATCTAGTTCTCGCCTAGTAGTCAGTTCTCGCCTGACCCGTTTTGGTGAATCCAGTTCTTGCCTGGTAGTCAATTCTCGTCTGACAGCTTAACCTTTGCCACCAGTTTCCATCTGGTAGTCTACCCTTGAATACTAGTTCTTGTCTAGTAGTTCCCCTTCTAAATCCATTCTTGTTGGTAACCAGAGATAAATCCCGTAACCATAAACCTGGTCATATCCCTAAACCAAAATCCCAACCGTACTTGGCACACTCCAGTTCTTGCCTGGAAAACCGTTTCAAAGTCCATTTCTCGTCTGACCTGTCTTTCTTTTGAAGCTCAATTCCTGTATGATAAGTCTTCATGGAATACCAATTCTCGTCTGGTAGACGACATTTGAGTCCAGTTCTCGCCTGGTAGATGTCAGCTGTTAAAACCAGTACCCGTTCAGTCGCTTTCTTTATCCTACGGTTGACTCTAGTCCTCGTCTGGTGGTCGGTTGTCTTTAACACCAGTTCTTGTCTGGTGAAACGCATTTTGAAGTCCAGTTCTTGTCTGGAAAACCACAAAAGTAGTCCATGTTTAGCACAAAAACAGGAATCCAATTCTCGCCTGGTTGTCAGTTCTCTCCTGACCTATCTGTCGCTACTGCGAAAATCGGCGCCGGCTATGACAAAAGAGTCGCCACCGTGTGTTATTTATCCCACAAGAGGGAAAGGAAACGCTCAGAGTAAACCTAACGCAAAGAGGGAAAGGAATGTTCATCGCAACCAAATCCTGGATTCGGGAGTCGGTTACGCAAGGGGAAGGTATAACACCCCTCACGTCCGTCGTACTCGACGGGATCCACACTTGTTTTCTATCTAAGGGTGTGTTATTCTATCTACTCTACAGGTCTGGGTTAAAAAAAAAGAAAAGAAACTGACTCGGCAAAGTATCGCACTTTATGCCTACGCATTCCCGTCTGGAATGAGAAATCAGAGTCAACGTAGTTCTCCTACCTACGGGAAAGGAGGGGAAGGTTGCTCGCTAGGATATCGCATCCTATGCCTACGTACTTTCATACAGCATGAAAGATCAGAGCAAACGTAGTTCGAGCTACGGAAGACATAAGCTTGTCTGGCAGCTTTTTTTATCTCCTTATGAAAGGGTTTTCCTGATTAAGGGTCCAAGAGGACAAAACAGAGTTTGAATGTTTGTTTGAGTTTTTTACGAAAGAACTATTTTTTAGTCTGTTTGCAACTTGTACTGCACTAAAGACTTGTGATCTAAGAGTGACTACGTCGCATGTCACCCTAAGGGTATCATACTAAGCAGTCAGATTACTGAAGAGTGATCCTCCAGCAACCTTTTCTCAGATAGCTTAAGGCTCGTAGCGTACAGCGCGCGTTATCTTTATTATTGTGTTTTTTGAAGTGTTTTGAGATGAGAAGAGAAAGACCCTAAAACTATGGTTGAAAGGGGAACTAACCTAATGTTGTCATGCATGGGTCAAAACCTAATGTCTGTCATAATTTCCTCTTGCACAGAGGAAATCAGAGATCCTAGGGGATAAACAGCAAAAGACAGCAAGCAATTCAGTAAACAGTAAACAGTATGCAATGCAGCAATACCAATAAGGCAAGAGGGAAAACAATAGGAAAGAGGAGACAAGTTCCACCTCAAACCTAGAGGTCATCAGCACAATTAAACAGACAATACAGAGAAAAATAAAATACTCAGGGGAGGCAGCTCAGGCAGTAATACCAGACTCCTACAGCAAACAGCAGCTCTAAACAGCAAAGTTGAATGGACAACAAAGTTGACAGCAAAGGCCTCATCTTCAAACAAGCTTCTATCTTCAATCTTCATCAAGCTTCAAGCTCCCACAAGCACACTCCAAGAAGAGGATTAATCATCAAGATCAAGTTATAATGTTAAGAAACTTAATGACAACCAAAGGAAATCACTAAGAACTCAACATTGCAAATGAAAGGTATCCTCAAAGTTCTACTCACTTGGGCATACCACTCATCCCTCCTAAGGAGAGATAGAGCTTCCCAAGAAGGACTTTGTGTCATTGGATAGAATGGAGGCAAACAATGCACTCCATGTTTGAAGAAAGAATCCAAACTAGGTCTAAGGCACTTCCTAAAACCCTAATTCTCTGAACTCCTAAACAAAAGCTCCACAAGAGGAAAAGCAATCAACTCCAAGATCCAATCCTTCATCCCAAGCATCTTCAATGAATCCATAAGCTCCAACAAAAAGAACTCAAGCTCAAACCAACTCCAAGGCAGCCAACCAAGCCAAACAAACCAAAGCACTCAAGAGAGGAAATCATAAAGACAAGCCATTTGCAAAATACAAAAAAAATAGAAAATCAAGTTGCAAAAGTCTAATAAAATTCTTAGGGGAACATGAATGTTTGAACAACCTAATGTAAAAAGATTGAAACCTAAATCAACTTCTAAGTTAATTAAACAATTTCTTCATTGAGATAGGTCAAGGTGATCCACAAGTTTGGGAGGGTCCTAATCTCAATCCCTAAAACAGATCCTAAGATTATTCTAAAAATCCAAGAAAATTTTTAAGGGAGCATACATGTCTACCCTAACACATATTAAAAAATCAAAGCCAAACTCTAAACCAAATGAGAGAACTAAATTCAGCAAAACAGATAGCCAATTATACAAAAATAAAGAACAAAATAAAATGTGAAAAATCAAATAAAAATTGAAAAATGCATGAAATTGTCATTTATTAATACCAGAAAATCACCAATTCCATAAGGATCATGAGGATATTTTTAAAATAATTTTTTGATCAAAATTGGAATTTATATGATTTTTGGAATCAACAAACAATTAAAATAAAAACAAAATGAAATAAAAATGAAATAAAGCTGAATAAAACACAAGCCATTGGATCAGTCAACAAGTCAAGGATCTGGACGCGCCACAGCTTGCCAGCACACTTATTTAAACGCAACGTTTTGAATTAAAAACTCCTCTCCTCAGATTAAAACACAGGCGTTGGATCTGATCTGAAGTCAAAGGTCATGGCAAGATCCTGTGGTCCAAACATCATCTTCTCCAAGTCTCAGGCAGGCCAGGTGGAGATTCAGGCTGGTGGTTGGTGGTGGTCGGAGAAGACTCCGGTCGTCTTCTCCGGCGAAGGTCCAGGTTCAGGCAACCAAAAATAACAAACTATACACCAAATCAACTCAGTTTTTCACGTACATTCCAAATCCATCATCAAAATCATCTATTTCTCAACACATAATCAAACACGAAGCAAAGTTCAGAAATAGCATCTTCCACTACTTTCATTAAACTCAAAATTAATGATATATATCTCTTCATCTCATTGCGTACATCAACCTGATCTAAACATTTAACATTGAAACCTTATGAATCAAGAGATTCATGTCCAAACAGATCAGCTATGTCATCTTCAATCATCACCAATTGAGTTCAAATCAAGCCTAAAACGATCTATGTCATGTCTATATCCTAACCACAAGTTCAAATCTAACCGAATCATGCTAAATCATGCTGAATTTTAAGAAATGCAAACCTGGTATAGATCTTGCAACAGAGGTATCTAGAGCTCGTGGCTTGCTTCCAAATGCTCCAGATAGCTTCAATGATCCACAAGGAAGAGATTGCACACCTTAATTTGGCTTGAATTGGCTCCATACTCAGAATCCGATTTCAAGTTGCAGTTGATAAAATTTTCTTGCTCTTTCTTGCTCTGGCGCGAAATGAAGCTCAAAATTGATCTGTACTCACTCTAATGAATATATAGAAGAGTTTCATGGGCCTTTGGATCCAAGTTGAAGCCCAAATCCGTGTATCCAATTTTCTGATTTTTGCTTGCAAGTTCATACACCAGTCGTGCTTTGCAAGCTTTGTAGTGGTTCTAGAATGTTCTCACACCTTGCACATGTCATTTAGAATGAGTTTGGATGGAGAAATTGGCCTGAATTGCCTTGTACATTGATTTTGCATATGTAACTTACAAGTGAAGTAACCATATGCTATCTCTCAAAACATGAACTAAACTCCAAATTCTGGTATTGCCAATGATCTTAGAATGCAATTTCCAATCAAAAAATGCACTTACTTGCTTGGTTTTGGTTTTGTAACACAAAATCCCATTTTTCCCTCCTTTCATATTTGAAAATTCTTCATTTTCAAGCCACTTCAAATGTCTTTTTGATATGAGCCAAAACAAGCTATCATGACCACTTGGTTTCACTCAAAACATCATTCCAAGCAACTTTCATGTTGAACAATTTTCCATTTGAAGCTTGCAAGTTGGAGATTTTGGCCCATGCTTGAAAATGACCTATAATCTCACTTTCCCAAAATACCCCTGACTTGTAAACCTCATAACTTGAGTTCTACAAATCAGATGGATGACTTCTAGTACAATCTAGAAATCTAAGATCATTAGGAACAACTTTCATGTTGGCCAAAAGTTCATGGAAAAATTCTTTCTATGTCAAAAGTTGCTTGAAAGTCAAGTGACTTTCACAAATAAATTTCACATTCATCTGGTGACCTGTAACTTGTCTGGGCCCTAACTTGAGTTATACAAATCCAATGGAGGACTTCTAGTACTCAAATTAAAGGTATTGAGATGCTCTACAAGTTTCATGTTGGCCAAAGATCCATTTGAAACTTGTATCTTGACTTATGTGGCTTTGGAGTTAGGCACTAAACAGGGTAATTTGCACTGAAACCCTAATTTAGCAACTTCCCACATTCTTAATTCTTCTTGATTTGATCTTGGCACAACACCACAAATGTCTTATCACATCATTCCATGAACTCCATGACCTCAAAGTAGGCTTGAATGCTTTTCAATTGCATAATTGACTTAGGGTTGATCCAAATGAAACCCTAATTGTCTGCACTTCAACTCTGGCTCTTGCACTTGAACTAATGACTTGATTGAACTCCAACATGGCCCTCTAGGCATTCTATGAGCTCTATACATATCTCATATTCACCCCTCATGCTTCACATCCCATTGATGGTCTTCAACTGATCAAGATCTCCCACCACCTCCTGATGACTTGGATGACTTCTCAAGCTTGGATAAGATTTCTTGTTAGGCTTCTCTTGATAATAATCACACTTGATCCCCTGTTGGATGAATGATATGCCATGATATATAAATGATAGAAATATGCAAATGATAATGCAATGAAACATAAACTAGGTAAAATATGTTGAACAAATTTTTGGGTACAACAGCTGCCCCTATTCAAACGGCTTGGACCCGACTGGGTGAAGAGCAAACGACTTTCAAACAAATCGAGGTAAAAGACGGTTGAATACCAAGAAACCTGGAAATTTGCCAACTGCGGAAATAGGCTGCGAAAACTGCTTGGGGAACAACATCTGTTGCGCTGAACCCAGTTGTTACAGCAACAATTGATCAAACTCCTAATAAAACTCTTGATTTCAGCATTAACTCCCTGTGTGACGCCACAGGCATCGAATTAACTTTATGAGAAACAATTCCGTCCACAACGGGACTAAACTTCGTCAACACGAGGAAGGACTCCATCCACATGGGTACAATTCCGTCTTTAATTGGAATAACGATCTCTGTCAGCCACAGGTAACAACTACACTGAGGATAATCCATCAATTACGGATAATAACTCCGTCCACACGGGTAGCAATCACTGTCAACACAGGTGCAAATCACTGTCAATCACAGGTAACAATCTCTGTCAACACAGGCGCGATCTCTATCCATTACAGGTAACGATCTTTCCCGATGTTTTTACTGGGGAAATGACTCTGCCAACAATACAGGGAGTACTTTGACGACTTCCACTGAGGAAATAGTTTTATCACCAAATAAGAAGTAGCTCTGCCAACACACAGGAACTAACTCCATCGCCACTAAGGGAAATAACTCTGCCAAATACAGGAAAACAACTCCGTCACCACTACGGGAAATAACTCTACCAAATACAGGAAAATAACTCCGTCACCACTACGGGAAATAACTCTGCCAAATACAGGAAAATAACTCCGTCACCACTACGGGAAATAACTCTGCCAAATACAGGAAAATAACTCCGTCACCACTACGAGAAATAACTCTGTCCAACAACAGGAAAATAACTCCGTCACCACTACGGGAAATAACTCTGTCCAACAACAGGAAAATAACTCCGTCACCACTATGGGAAATAACTCTGGGTACAGCTTCTCTGCCTATCTTTGCAGTAGCTAACTCCATCAATCAAATGGGTAACAAAATATTGGTCCAATATTCAAACTTTTAGCACGGAATGGCATCAAATCTGAGAAGGACCCTACTGGGGATTTTCTGAATCCAAACTGCCATACACCTACTTCGACATAGGTGGCAACTTCCAAAACATGATTCGCGAAATCTTTTGATACTGTCATAACAACAATTTTGAAGAAATACTCCGCTGGAGGGGTAAGAGAAACTAATCCAAGCAACTCTGTGGGGAATAATGACAAAACGAACATTATCATTACACGTCTCCCACCGAGACCTTGCTTATCTGGTAATTAATCTGAGCAAGAGCTCCCTCCACCTGCAGGGAAAACAACACTTGAAAATAAAAGGTTAACCAACCTGGCTTATGTTTCAAAATGCGTATGTTTGACAATGGCGTAATGCTCCATTCGACATGGAAATGCTACGCATTTGGGTAGATGCGAATATGATGATATATGCAAATGCTAATGCAGGCTCCAACTGCTGAGAAACTCTCCGGTATGAAATGGCTAAGAGAAAAACCAACTCTGCTGAGGATGCACGGGTATCACAAAGTATTCCGGCAAAATAAATGCCGGAGACAACAACCACTTCTGCTGGGGAGAGATCAGACATTTGGGAAGAAAACACAAACCCTGTTGGGGAAAGATGTGACCCTTCTGGGGAAGAACTACACTGTCAGGATACAGGCTACATACTCAGAGCTACAAACTCTGCTGAGGACAAATCATCCTAACGAAAGAATGATGACCTGCGGGGAAGGGGAATAACCTTCCTCTGGGGAGGCGTCCTTTGCAGGGGATATTGATTTTGACCTGCTGGGGATATCCTATGGACAAATTCCATGAGGATACTCTTCAGGCGACATTCCTGGTAATATTCCCTCGGGGAGGACAATTCCACATCTGGTAGGAATAAGCGTCGTCTCCACTTTCTGGGGATAAGATACGACTTGCTAAAGAACGACATCAACTGGAGTCAGGCCCTACGTCAAGAGACTTTGGCTGGGACATACAATTCTGGACCGTTTGTTTCAAAGGTAAGGACCCTGCAAAACACAAACGAGACAACACAAATCTACACAACAAAATCTATCCGAGTTAATATCTGTGACGTTCATTCAGTCAATTCGAAGTTTTAGCAATTATTGGCAAGGGCCAGCAAGTTTATGCAAGTGCAAGTTCATCAAAACATCGGCGTTTTTCACAAACAAAACAGTAAAGAACAAGCATCAAGTACTGAATAACATGCTTTATTGAATGGGCCTGTAAATAGGCAAGGCTTTGTACACTGGATGTAACTCCTGAAAAGAGGAAGTTACGCACAAGCAAAATACAACATATGCACAAGAAGCACAAAGAAAGATACAAAACAAATTTGATATACATGTCGGCAACGCGGTACAGACAAACACCATGAGCTGATTCTCCTATGACTCGCCCGACTCTGGCGCTTTCCCGGTACTCGATCTTAGGAAGAGATTGTCTTGGATACATGATCCTAATGTATTCCCAAACCACTAAGCAATGCAGTATCGAACTCAGACCGCAGTCATTTGCTTTTTCCAATCCCTAACTTTTGCGTGAATCGCCCTTTACGGGTTTTCAATTCACCGGGATACCCTTTCTTGCCGAAGTCTCCCTTTTCAGTTTTTCGACTTCGCGGGTGTACATCTTTTCAATTTTATCCCTAATTTTTGCCCGAACCTTTTACTCTTTTTTTACAGTTCGCCGGGATGCCCCATTTTGCCTGGACTCTCTTTTTACGGACTGCGTCCGAATTCACAGGAGACGTAAAGTCCTCACCATCCATGGTGGACAACAGTAAGGCTCCTCTAGAGAAAACCTTTCTAACGACATATGGACCTTCATAGTTGGGAGTCCATTTGCCCCTGTGATCTGATTGTGGTGGGAGAATCTTTTTCAGCACAAGATCGCCCGTCTGAAAGCTTCGAGGACATACCTTCTTATCGTAAGCTTTCTTCATCCGACTCTGATACAACTGACCATATGCGAGAGAAGCCAGTCTCTTCTCATCCATTAAACTGAGATGGTTCAGTCTATCTTTTACCGATTCTGCCTCATCAAGTTGAACATCGCGTAAAACCCTCAAAGAAGGAATCTCAACCTCCAATGGTAACACTGCCTCCATGCCATACACCAATGAGAAAGGGGTTTCCCCGGTTGACGTGCGTACCGTCGTACGATAACCGTGCAAAGCAAAAGGCAACATCTCATTCCAGTTCTTATAGGTCACAACCATCTTCTGAACAATCTTCTTTATGTTCTTATTGGCCGCTTCGACAACGCCATTCATCTTGGGCCGATAAGGAGAAGAGTTGTGATGCTCAATCTTGAAATTCTGACACAGCTCTTTCATCATCTTGTTATTCAAGTTTGAACCATTGTCGGTGATAATCCGCTCCGGGATTCCATATCTGCAGATAATATCTCTTTTGATAAATCTGGCTACCACTTGTTTGGTGACATTAGCATATGACGCTGCTTCCACCCATTTGGTGAAGTAATCAATAGCTACCAAAATAAAACGATGTCTGTTTGATGTCGTGGGCTCAATCTTGCCAATCATATCAATTCCCCACATCGAGAAAGGCCACGGTGATGACATAACGTTCAAAGGGCTCGGAGGCACATGAATTTTGTCCGCATAAATTTGGCATTTATGACACCGCTTCGCGAACTTGAAACAATCTGTTTCCATCGTTAGCCAAAAGTAACCTGCCCGCAACAGTTTTCTCGTCATTGCATGTCCACCAGCATGCGTACCAAATGTACCTTCATGGATCTCTTCCATGAGCAGCTTAGCTTCTTTCTCGTCCACACATCGCAACAACACCAAGTCGTGGTTTCTCTTGTACAGGACGCCATCCGAATTCAAATAAAAATTGCCAGCCAATCTCCTAAGAGTCTTCTGATCTCGAATGGATGCCCCAGCCGGATACTCTTGGTTCTTCAGGAAATTCTGGATATCGAAATACCACGGTTTGCCATCGGGTGCTTCCTTAATGGCGAATATGAAGGCGGGCCTATCAAGGCGAGAGATAACAATCCTGGGAGCCTCATCCCAGAAGTTAACTTTATACATTGAAGACAGCGTCGCAAGAGCGTCGACCATCTGATTTTCTGCTCGTGGCACGTGATGCAATTCTACTTTGTCAAAGAAAGGCAACAATCTCCTTGCATAATTCATATAGGGTATCAGATTGGGCTGTCGCGTCTCCCATTCTCCTTTAATCTGGTTGACCACTAGAGCAGAGTCCCCGTATACATCAAGATATTTGATTCTCAAATCAATAGCCTCCTCAAGACCCATGATGCACGCCTCATATTCAGCCTCATTATTGGTAACTGGAAAGGTCAATCTGGCAGTAAAGGGAATGTGCGTCCCTTGAGGAGTAGTGATAATTGCCCATATTCCACTACCGTAGGAGTTAACAGCGCCATCAAATATCAACTGCCATTTGGAACCCAACTCTAGACCTTCATCCGGCAACGGCTCCTCACAATCTTTCATTTTCAAGTACATGATATCCTCGTCAGGAAAATCAAACCTCATTGGTTGGTAATCTTCAATCGGCTGCTCCGCTAGGTACTCTGATAGAACACTACCTTTGATAGCCTTTTGAGAAACATATTGAATATCATATTCTGTCAGCACCATCTGCCATCGAGCAATTCTCCCGGAGAGTGCTTGCTTTTCAAATACGTATTTGATAGGATCCATCTTTGAAATTAGCATGGTTGTATGGTTTAACATGTACTGTCTCAAATGTTTGGCAGCCCAGGCTAGCGCACAACACATCTTTTCGAGCATTGAGTAACGGGACTCACAGTCTGTGAATTTTTTACTCAAGTAGTAAATCGCATGCTCTTTACGTCCGGTCTCGTCATGTTGACCGAGAACACAACCCATACTTTCCTCAAGAACCGTCAAATACATAATCAATGGTCTCCCTGCTACTAGGGGTATCAATATTGGAGGTTCCTGCAAATATTCTTTTATTTTTTCAAACGCCCTTTGACAATCTTCATTCCAGGTCACAGCCTGATTCTTTTTCAACAATTTGAATAATGGCTCGCATGTAGCGGTTAGGTGAGATATGAACCGAGCAATGTAGTTCAACCTCCCTAAAAACCCATGAACTTCTTTTTCTGTTTTAGGTGTTGGCATTTCTTGTATTGCTTTTATCTTAGCAGGATCAACCTCAATTCCTTTTTCGCTCACGATAAACCCCAATAGTTTACCAGATCTCACCCCGAAGGTGCATTTGTTAGGATTCAGCCTCAACCTAAATTTCCTAAGCCTCTTGAACAATTTAAGCAGATTAAACAAATGCTCTTCCTCCGTCTGGGATTTGGAAATCATATCATAAACATAAACCTCGATCTCTTTATGCATCATGTCATGAAAGAGCGTCGTCATAGCACGTTGATATGTTGCCCCAGCGTTCTTCAAACCAAAGGGCATCACTTTGTAGCAAAATGTTCCCCATGGGGTAATGAAGGTTGTTTTCTCCATGTCTTCTGGCGCCATTTTTATCTGATTATAACCCGAGAAACCATCCATGAAGGAGAACACGGAGAATTGAGCAGTGTTATCGACCAGCACATCAATATGAGGAAGCGGAAGGTCATCCTTTGGGCTCGCCTTATTCAAATCACGATAGTCTACGCACATCCGCACCTTACCGTCTTTCTTTGGTATCGGTACTATATTGGCGACCCATGATGGATAAGTTGTAACAGCAAGGAACCCAGCATCCCACTGTTTTTGAACTTCCTCCTTAATCTTCACAGACATATCCGGTCTGGTTCTTCTGAGTTTCTGTTTAATAGGAGGACATTCTTCTCGCAATGGCAGACGATGAACAACCATATCAGTATCCAATCCTGGCATATCCTCATACGACCAAGCAAATATATCACTGTACTCTTGCAACATCTCAATCAGACCTTGCTTGATGTCACTTTGCAGCGCAGCCCCTATCCGGATGTTCCTGACAACTCCCTCAGATCCCACATTGATAATCTCAATTTCTTCCTGATGAGGCAGAATGATTCTTTCTTCCTGTTTTAACAGTCGAGTCAGCTCTTCTGGCAAGTCGCTATCCTCCACAATCTCTTCCTCAGCTTGAAATACCGGTTGCACAAAGTCAAAGCGAGTCATAGGAAGTTCGTGTTTGGTGTCATCTGAAATATGAATCCTGCAAAGGAAATGGTTAAATGCTTCAAATGAGTGCAAACAAAGCTCATAACCATGTTGCCATTTATTGTTAAAATAAAAATAGGAAAAACAGGGAACACAAAATTTGTATGAGAAAAACGCCTTTATTCAATGATTAGACAATGCATACACATAAGCAGGTGGCCCTAAAACAAAATCAGGTAGGACACGGGATTATACAATAATCAAGAAAACAAATCATTACTGTTTTGTAGTCACTGGGATAATTTCTCGGATGGACCAGTTGCAAAGACTTTGTCCTGGCACGCTAGGCTTGATCCACGCGTCCATGTCACAATCACTATCTCCGTCTTTAGAGTCGGAAACAACATTAATCGTCTCAAAGCAGACTCCCTTTGGAGTAATCACCACCGGTCCTTTGAACTTGGGCGCGCCTGATGCGAAAGGTGCTGATGTTGGGCGATACCCTAGTCCAAACTTGTCCATCTTGACAGGAATTTCCAGCACTCGACCCCAACCCTTGGTCTCACCAGTCTGAACCAACGCTTGAGCGTCTTTGTACGAAGCTACAGCAACCTCCGGCACTTTGTTGGGAACACTGGACTTGTCTTTGATTTGCAACCCTTCGAAGGCTTGGCAGGGCGTTTCGTGGATTTCTCCATCCACTTCAACGTACTTGAATGATGAGAGATGACTGACCAAGATGTCCTCTTCCCCACAAATAGTAACGATGCCACCACCAGCTTCAAACTTAAGCTTCTGATGCAGCGTGGACGTCACAGCCCCTGCAGAGTGTATCCATGGACGCCCCAGCAAACAGCTGTAAGCTGGATGAATATCCATGATATAAAATTCAGTATCGAATATTTCCGGCCCGACCTGCAACGACAACATTATCGATCCAAACACCGACCTTCTCGTTCCATCAAACGCCCTCACAACCAAATCACTTGGCGTGCAAATAATTCCCCGGATATCCAACTTCATCATAGCCTTCTTAGGCAATACATTCAGAGATGATCCAGTATCCACAAGAACATGCGACATTACGGTGCCCCGACATTCCACCGATATGTGCAAAGCCATATTATACTCTCGGCCTCTGGGTGTTAGATCAAAATCAGTGAAACCCAAACTATGTCCTGCATTGACATGCGCCAGTACCCCCTCTAACTGGTTGACAGAAACCTCCTAAGGTACAAATGACGTGTCCAATATCTTCAACAAAGCATTTCGGTGAGCCTCAGAACACAGCAACAAAGATAGGATTGAAATTTTTGAGGGTGTCTGCTGTAAGTGCTCAACAATCTTATAATCGCTCTTGCGAATTAGCCTCATGAACTCTTCTACGTCCTTGAGCGACGTGTATTTCTCTTTCAACTGGGATGGTCCACTTTCATTCACCTTGGCCTTTCCTCTAGCAATCTTCTCTGCTTCAACTTCAGGTGCGGTGAAGATTCTTCCACTACGGGTCATGCCTCCCGTTCCAACAACATTGTCAACTGCCCCTGCCGGCCGGCCATTCACCTCAATCTTTTCTCCATTACAGTACGCTTCTAACCCATATATCCATGGAACAACTTTTGTACTCTCAAAAGGAACAGGTCCTTCTTTTGTTATTGTGATAGTCGGCCGCTTGGCGGGCGCCGATATCGTAATAGTCTTTCTTGGGATCGTAACAGTTGCAATCTCATCCTGCTTTTCAAACAATACCTCAACAGGCTTCTCAACAGCAGTCCGATCAAATTGCAAAATCCCCTCATCTATCATAGCTTGGATTCCTTTTTTCAAATCAGCGCAACCCTCTGGTTGGGTCCAGCAATCCAGACAATATTCATCACATCCGGGGAATACGCCCCCTTTCAATAGTCTACTTTTAACACAACTCAACAGTGTCTTCAATTCATTCACATTCATAACCAAGTTCAAATTCTCTTCCGTTAGGATAGCATTTGCTCCATGATTCAGCATGGGTTGTTGTACAATATTGGGACCCTCTTGACCAAAGTTAATGGCCTTACTATCAAGCAAATCTTGAACCTTATGTTTGAAAGCATGGCAACCTTCAATATCATGTCCGGACGCCCCGGAATGAAAATCACAATGTTTACCAGCGTCATAACCAAATGGAGGAGTGCCCGTCAACGGGGCCATCGTTCTTTTTTCAACCAAATTCAAGCCTAACAACGTTTGAAAAAGTTCAGCATAAGTTGGAGGAGGTGCTTCAAATACTCTCTTTGGCCTACCCTCTTGAATTCTACGCTGAGCAGGGTGCATTCTCTGTTGCTGCGGTTGTTGTTGCCGTTGTTGTTGTTGCTGTTGTTGTTTTTGCTGAGGTATCGGGATAGTGACACTAGCAACTTGTTGTGGCTGATACTGATTCCTACCTCTTCCACGACCTCGACCACCATATACCGCATTGGCGTCGCCTTGTCTCCTTCCACCAAAGGCTTTCCTTGCACCTCCAGCTGAGGTGGATTCACCTGCCTGAATCTTCCCAATCTTAATTCCGTTTTCAATCCGTTCTCCCATGAGAATCATGTCGGAGAAACTGCCCATCGAGACATTAAGCAATTTGTCGTAATACATTCCAGAGAATGTTCCAATAAACATATCAATCAACTCTCTTTCAACCAAAGGAGGATGCACCCTAGCCGCAATATCACGCCAACGCTGCGCGTACTCCTTGAAGCTCTCACCATTCTTCTGAGACAAACTCTGCAGCTGAACCCTGTTTGGCGTCAAGTCACTATTATACTGGTAATGTTTAACAAAAGCATCAGCCAATTCTTTCCAGCTTCTAATTTGGGTGGGCTCCAGTCCCATGTACCATTCCAACGATGGCCCCGATAAACTGTCTTGAAAGAAATGCATAAGCATCTTCTCGTCGTCAGAGTATGCATACATTCTTCTGTAATAAGAACGTACATGAACTCTAGGGCATGTGTCCCCCTTATACTTGTCAAATGTCGGAGCTTTGAATTTCAAAGGCACCCTTAACCCAGGCACTAGTCCCATGGTAGTCATATCTAACCCAACAAAGTTCTGATTGGCTATCCCTTTGATCTGCTCTTCCAGCATTTTGAACCTCCTATCATTATCATTAGGCCTTTCAAATCCCACGCCCTGTCCAGAGAAAGCGTCTTCCTGGCGATCCTCGCCCCAGTTCAGATTCTCATTGCCATATTCCTCGTAACCAGCGTTACGACCATATCCCTGTTGATTGAAAATAGGACCCCGTCCTCTGTTACCGAATCCTTGGTTGACCCCACCTAGTCCATAACCAGTGTTGAAAGGCACCACCCCAGCACCGTTGTTGTTCATGTTAACAAAGCCAACATCACCGTTTCCATACCCTTGATTGTTGTTACCATAGCCATTGTAGCCAAAGCCTTGATTGTTGAAACCAAAATTACCATCACGATTACCATTGCCAAACCCTTGGTTATTGTTCCCAAAACCAGTGTTGTCACCTAACCCTTGATCAGCATCTCCAGCATTGCCTGTATTGTTAACAACATTCCCATCACCATTTCCAGCGTTTCCAGTACCAATGTTACCATTACCAGTATTACCATTACCAGCACCAGCACCAGTATTTCCATTGCCATTGCCATCACCAGCACCAACTCCACCACTTGTGGGAACGACCACTGTAGGTATCCCGTCTTCCCTGTGAGGAGTTCCAACAGAGTGATAATCAGTATTTCCATTCGCCCGCACCAGCAGCGGTTGCACTAGAGTCTGGAGATTCTCCTGGCCCTTGACCACGGTTTCCATTGCTTGCATGAAAAGTGCCAACTTCTCACGAATTTCCTGCATCTCGACTTGAACTTGATCCATGATTCTCTTGCAGTTGTTCCTGGTAGAATAACGGTGCGTTCTCGGGTTGTCAATCCTGAAACCTGTGAGATGTAGGAAATAAGATACAGATTCAAAAACACTGGTCATGCAATATGAGTATGCAAATGCAAATGTATAAATATGCTACAGGTTATATTCCCCCCTGATTCTAGTTTCATAGAGAAGGCCATCACGACAATGGGGTCCCAATTAAGCAAGCAAGAAATCATAAAAACCTCATACATAAACAAATGCCAAGAGGCAAAGTACCAGAATACAACTGAATGCAACTGAAAAGACCTCAGCCAATAAGCCTGGCGATGGTCAAAATACAAGTATAGATAAAAAAAGCAAAGCAAAGATAAATCAGGCCAAATGGCACGTTCTGACATCTTCCAATATCCTCAATGTCTCCGAATGACCTAGTCTAGAGATTAGCTCATGTATCAGTAATGCATGTCGCTCAGCCGTGGATCTCAACTTTTTGGCATCGTCCTTCCAGGTTCCTTCGCCAAAACACTCGTCGAGTCTGCATCTCTTGGAACCGGCCTTTAATTCACAACCTCTCAGCTCCTTGCCAATGTCACTTACTCTAAGCTCAACAGCGCTCCTAAGTGATGTCTCTTCAGCAATCTTCACATCCTGGGCTCTAATCTGCGCCTCTAGCGTGGCAATTTGTAGCTTCAACTCATCTTCACGCTCCTTCCGCTTGGTAAGCGTGGTATTCCACAATGTTTCCCACTTGCCGAGTCGGGAATAAGCTTTGTTTAAGAGTTCCTTCTTGGAAGCAAGCACCTTGCTAACACCGTTCAAGGCTACTCCCACTTTTTCCCTCTTGTTGGTCTCTTCAGTCAACTCTGAACCCAACCTATTAATCAACTCCGTCTGTTCCTTCACAGTGAAGGTAGCTTCATTCTTCTCATGACGCAACCGGAAGATCTCTTTCTCTAACTCGTCATTGGCTTTCTTCAATTCTTCGTTTTCAGCCAACAATTTGTTATACTTCTCAATCTCTACCGAAGTAGGTACCTCAATCACTGGAAGATACAAAGGTTCCACAACAGGATATGGCATCAAGGAAATACTAGCTCTCTCGTGGATCCAAGCCAAATAAGGAACATAAGCTTTGCTATTGCTCTTACCTAGCAAAGCTTTCCCTCTCCTATGGATGTTAGCCCATGCATGTCTTAACCTGATCAAAACAGCTTCGTCTAATAAGCCTGTGAGATACATAGATTCCTGTATCTCAACCTCAATAGGAGCATCTCTCAAGGCATAACCAAACTGTCTCACCAGCAGAGAAGGGTTATAGTTGATACAACCTTTCCGTCCAATCAAAGGGACATTCGGAAAGCCACTGCAACTATATATAATATCAGTGCCAAGCATGCTCCGATCAAACCAAATGATGTTCTCAGCAGACAACCCCATCAACCGGGAAGACCAATCCAAAGTATCAACAGCATCAACAAAAGGCCCTGTCTTCGGAAGATGTCCTTGGAACCATCTGTACAAAAGAGGAAGACAGCAAGAAACATTCTTGCCACGACGTTTCGCATTCTTATAGTGAATAGAATGATAAACATCGCCCAAGAGAGTAGGAACTGGATTCTTCGAGGCAAGAATCAAGAAGGAATCTGAGTCAACAAAATCTGGCACATTGGGAAACAAGACAATCCCATAGATGCAGACAGCTAGAATGGCACTGAAGGCAACCCAACATCCACTCTTTGCGCACTGTGTATCCTTCTCAACCAGAACAGACAGGTGAAAACCATAAGCTCCGTTCAGCTTGACCAACCCTTCAGGGAACTCAGAAACGTCTAAACCGACAATCTCAACCAGTGTAGCCAACTCAGGCTCAACATCAACATATATAAAGGGCATCTGGTCTAACACAGGAACTCCCAATATAGCAGAATACTCCTCTAAAGTGGGTGCCAGAATATAGTCGGGGAACAGGAAGCATCTTAGCTGAGGCTCATAAAACTGCATCAAAGTATACACCCCAGTCGTCTCAAATGCTGAAGGTCTGTACAACAAACTAAGCAATCTCCCATAAGATACTCTGAACTCAGCCCTCACTCTTTCATTTGCTAGAGCAACTAATCCTAGCAAGGAACTGATATCTGGCGAATGCAACCGGTACGCAACTGTCCTCTTCGTGGACTCCATGTCTGGCCAAAAGATACACTAAAATTAGAGGGGAATGATCACACCTGCAACATAAATATATGTTAATGAAATGCAAACATGAAAATGCACATGCATATGCAAACAGGAGATCAAGTGCAATGCTGATGAACTGTGCTGCTTTGTACTGAAGCCTGAGAACCATCAAATCTTCGCCTCAAACCAAACCAACCACTCAAAAGACCCCTGTAACCACATCTCACTGATAGAGATAAACCAGGTACTCTGAGGTCAAATGTTTCCTACAAACAGACCTACCTACCCTTCATAGGTATGTACTTAACTCGCAGACGAGGTACGACATCCTATGCGGGTTCAACGTCACAGACTTTCAAGAGCGATGATACGATACCCAGAAGGTGTGGCATCATCATCCCTTGAAGCGGCCTCACTTAGCTGAATCCCAAATGATAAGTCCCTAGAGTCGACAATCCTCGGGTCATACAACTTGTCGAGCCCTAAGGGTTAGGCAAGAAGCATCAAAGAGAATCTCGTCCGAGTGCAGATTTCGCGGCTAGCTGGTGCAAGCTAAGCAAGCAGGCTAACCAGTACTCTCTACTTCTAAGTCTATGTGCAAACTTAAGCCCAGGTCCGACTCATCTCTCAATCTAGCCCTCTTCCCAGCACAATGATAACACGAAATCATATAGATATTTTCATGCATAATTCGACTAAAAGCTAACCGTTTTCGATCCGATTTCGGGTTATTTCCATGTATTTGTCTGATGTTTTTGCAGGTATTCAACGATCAAGTCTAAACAAGGCAACATGAAGAAAAGAAGCAATCCCAGATGAAATATGGACGAAAAAGGAGTGAAAACACAATGAAAAACGCAGCAGACAGTTTTTGCTGATGTGACGACCGTCACAGATGCATGACGACAGTCACACCTTGTGACGACCGTCATGCAGGCAAAAACGCCCCACTCAGATTACACGTCAAAAGAGCAGTTCCAATTCCCATTAAATGGTCCACTACTCCCTAAATTATCTGCCTCAAGGTCCATCATCCTCAGAGGTAACCGTTGGAATTCCACTTCTATAAAAAGGGAAGCAGGGGACTTCAAAAAGGGAGCTGCATTCATACCACGAAGTGCTGCCAAATTTAATTTCCAGAGCAAATTTATTTTCAGTTATTATTTGTATCCATTTCTCCAGTTTAATTTGTATCCCTTTCCTTTATTTCCCTTTCCATTCTACTCATTCCCATTTCCGCTCTTCTGTAATACTTACTGCACTGTACGATCAAATTGGAACTAAAGACAGAATCCTGCCAACATCTGTGGAGGGTCTGCCCAAAGGCCAATTGGCATTATTTACAGGTTTTCATTTTGATCGACTTCTGTTTTAATTATAATGCAATTTATTATTTATTATTATTATTTATGTTTTGCTTTTCCAAATTCCATGTCTAGCTAAACTTAGGTAATCGATATGTAGTAATAATTCGAATGGGATTTGATAGCTCTTGTTTGAAAACTTTCTTTTCACAAAAATAACTTATGGTCTAAGTGTTTAAAATTGATTTACGAAATAAACTTCGTCGCGAAAGCGAGAACTTGTTTTAAAGTAGTTTTGCCACGAAAGTGGGAAATTAATTAAGATACGAACCAACAAGCGAAAGCTGCGGTAAGGTCAGATAGTAAACACTAGGCATTTGTTTTAATAACAGCGAAAGCACTTTAAAACGAATTAGAACTTAGAGATTTCCAAAAAGTAATTTTAACCCCGAACGGAACACGAAAGTGTACGTTAGGCCCTTAGGATTATGATTAGCGTCAATAACCATCGTGAGACGAGAGTCTTCAAATCTCCACTTTCTAATTAAATAAACTGCGAAAACTATTTCATACACCAGTAACTTATCAAATCCCTGAAGAACACAATTACTACGTATCGATTCAATTAATTAAAATCTAAATAGTAATCTTAGTTTCCCCCCTTTAGTGACAATCTTATTCCCTTAAAACATATTCTACCTAGCTAAACATAGTAACTCCCGAGAACACTAGTTTGATTACGAGTCCCTGTGGGATCGATATCTTTTATTACTACGCGATAGACTGTGCACTTGCAGTTAGTTGTATTAGACATAGAAGTCGCGATCAAGTTTTTGGCGCCGTTGCCGGGGACCCGTTTAGTCAATAGTGTAACCTTCTGTTACGCCGTATAGACTAGGTAAACAATTTTCATTTTTCCTTTACTAGTGTTGTCGATTGTATGCCAAGTGATCGCCCACAAAGCGATATCTTGAAACCTTCAGTCGCAGAACTAGAACGTTTCTTACACCTAAGAAGCCGAATCATTGAGTACCAACTCAAACATAACATTCCCGATCCTCTCACTCCCATTCCCAAATCCGAAGAAGAACCAACGATGGCTGAAGGACCTCCGAACAAACCGCTGAAGGCATACACTACACCATCCCAGATGGAGCCTAGAAGTAGCATTGTTGCCCCAGCTATTACCCGAAATGATTTTGAGCTGAAACCATCATTGCTGTCGGCTGTACAACAAAACCAATTCTCAGGAAACGCAACTGAGGATCCGAACGAACATCTAACGAAGTTTGTACAATACGCAGACACAGTGAAAGCAAATGGAGTAACTCCAGACGCGATAAGACTTCGTCTTTTCCCATTCTCTCTTAGAGACAGAGCGTGGACATGGTTACAATCGTTACCATCCAACTCCATTACAATGTGGGAGCAATTGAAGAACGTCTTCTTAGCGAGATATTTTCCACCAAGCAAAACTGCTATGCTTAGAGCTCAAATCAACGGATTTCGACAGAAAGATACTGAGTCTCTCTACGAAGCATGGGAACGATTCAAAGATATGATGAGAACATCTCCTCACCACGGTCTAGAAGACTGGGTGACAATCCATACTTTCTATAATGGGCTTCTATACAATACTAGATTAACCATAGACGCTGCCGCGGGCGGTGCACTTATGGATAAGCCATACGATGAAGCCTATCAACTAATAGAAAACATGTCACAAAACCATTGCCAATGGGGAGGTGAACGCACTCCAAATGAGAAAACCTCAGCGAAAGGTGGGATGTACGAAATCAGCAGCCTTGAAAAGTTCAATGCTAAAGTAGATGCTCTAGCACATAAGATCGATAGTCTGACCGTTAACCCCACTGCAACTGTCGCTGCAGTAACTCCAAATTGCGAGTTATGCGGAAGCACCACTCATAATGCACCCGAATGCCCATTGCTAGCCGGAATCCCGCCAGACCAGGTAAATTATGCTCAAGGAAATCCCTACGCAAATACCTACAACCCAGGTTGGCGAAATCATCCAAACTTTTCTTACAAGAGCGAAAATGCATTGCAAATGCCTACTGCTCCGCAAGGATATCAAAAACCAGCTGCTCAGAATGCACCTAGGAAATCAAACCTCGAATTGATGATAGAAAAGTTCATAGCTACTCAAGCTCAGACGAACAAAGAGTTCCTGAATCAAAACATACACACTAGCGAGCAAATTAAACAGTTGACAGGAAAATTAGACGCTTTAGCCACCCACAACAAAATGTTAGAAACTCAGATATCACAAGTGGCTCAACAGCAAGCATCTGCTGCCGCACCTGCTGGCACATTTCCTGGACAACCCGAACAGAATCCCAAAGGCCAAGCAAATGCTGTGATACTAAGAAGTGGAAAAGAATTGGACGAATCGATCGATCCGAGGACTGAAAACTCAGCCATGCAACAGAAACCAACTGAACAAGCAGAAAAGGAATCTGAGTTAGAGAAGAAGGAAGACAACGAGAAGGAGGATACCGCAAGTGAAAAAACTCAAGCACCTCCAGCGCCATATAAACCACCTATCCCTTATCCGCAAAGACTAATAAACTCTAAAACTTCAGGACAGTTTAAGAAATTTGTAGAGCTCCTTAAACAGCTGAATATTACTATTCCTTTTACAGAAGCGATAACTCAAATGCCGTCATACGCCAAATTTCTCAAAGAGATCCTGTCGAATAAGAGAAAGATCGAGGATAACGAAACAGTTACACTCACTGCAGAGTGTAGCGCTATTATTCAGAACCGCATGCCTCCTAAATTAAAAGACCCAGGTAGTTTCTCCATACCCTGCGTCATAGGAAAGTTCGTAATAGACAAAGCCCTATGCGATTTAGGAGCCAGTATCAGTGTTATGCCCTTATCTATATGCAAAAGGCTGAATATGGGAGACCTCAGACCAACCAAAATGTCCGTACAATTAGCTGACAGATCAGTAAAATACCCCGTCGGAATACTGGAAAACGTTCCAGTACACATAGGACAATTCTACATTCCAACCGACTTCATAATCATGGACATCAAGGAGGATACTGTAACCCCAATTATCCTAGGAAGACCATTCCTAGCTACAGCCGGAGCAATTATAGACGTGAAGAAAGGAAGGCTAACATTCGAAGTAGGAGAAGAAAAGATAGAGTTCATTCTCACCAAGTTCTTACAAGCACCAGCAATAGACGATACCTGCTATTTAGTGGACGAAATTGACAAATGCATAAGAGAACTTGAAAATGAGGAGACCACGTATTCAGAAATAATAAAGATTCAAATACCCGACATTTCTGAAGACGATAATTGGCGTAAACTGTATAAAGACGACAGCCTAAGCGAAAGCTTAGCACTGACACCAAACCATATGCCAGGTCCGAAGAACCCATCTTTAGAGCTTAAAACTCTACCCAAAAACCTCAGATATGAATTTCTAGACGATGAACTAAAAAGATCAGTGATAGTCAACGCCGACTTAGGACAACCAGAAACCGAAAAGTTATTAGAAGTCCTAAAGAAGTACCCCACCGCGTTAGGCTATAACATAAGCGATTTAAAAGGTATAAGCCCTTCGATCTGTATGCATCGAATTACAATAGAGGAAGACTCTAAAACCTCTCGAGAGCATCAGAGAAGACTAAACCCCATCCTGAGCACTGTAGTCCGAGATGAAGTAAAGAAATTACTTGATGCAGGAATCATCTATCCGATCTCCGATAGTGAATGGGTTAGCCCAGTTCATGTCGTACCAAAGAAAGGAGGAGTCACAGTAGTTAAAAACGAAAAAGGCGAATCGATAACAAAAAGAGTCGTGACTGGAAGTAGGATGTGTATTGATTATAGGAAGCTTAACAAGGCTACGCGCAAAGATCACTTCCCGCTACCCTTCATAGACCAAATGTTGGAAAGATTAGCCAAACATTCATATTTCTGCTATCTAGATGGTTACTCAGGATTCTTCCAAATTCCCATCCATCCTGATGACCAAGAAAAGACTACATTCACCTGTCCTTACGGTACTTTTGCTTACCGCCGAATGTCGTTCGGACTCTGTAACGCTCCAACAACCTTCCAAAGATGCATGATGGCAATCTTCGCAGATTTCATAGACGACATTATGGAAGTGTTTATGGACGATTTCTCGGTATGTGGACAGAGTTTCGAAGGATGCTTGCAAAACTTAGAAATGGTACTAGAACACTGCGTAAAAGTAAACCTCGTCCTAAATTGGGAGAAATGCCATTTTATGGTCCGACAAGGAATAGTTCTAGGACATGTCATATCAGATAGAGGGATTGAGGTAGACAAAGCCAAAATAGAGATTATAAAAGATCTCCAACCTCCAAAATCCGTACGAGAGATACGGAGTTTTCTAGGACATGCCGGTTTCTACAGAAGATTTATAAAAGATTTCTCGAAAATCACAAAACCTTTGACCGGCCTGTTAATGAAAGATGCTGAGTTCGTCTTCGACGACGACTGTTTAAAAGCATTCGAAACATTGAAATCATCCCTTATCACCGCACCAATCATGCAACCACCAGATTGGAGACTACCGTTTGAAATCATGTGCGACGCGAGTGGTTACGCTGTAGGCGCAGTTCTAGGACAAAGGAAGGACAAGAAACTCCATGCTATCTACTATGCCAGTAGAACCTTAGATCCTGCCCAAATGAACTACGCTACCACAGAAAAGGAACTTCTAGCAGTTATATTTGCGCTTGACAAATTCCGTTCTTACTTAGTAGGAGCAAAAATTATAATATACACAGACCACGCTGCCATAAGGTACCTAATAAGCAAAAAGGATGCCAAACCAAGACTATTGAGATGGATCCTGTTACTACAAGAGTTTGACTTAGAAATCAAAGATAAGAAAGGAACCGAGAATGTTGTTGCGGATCACTTATCCCGAATAGAAGGCATCAGACACGAACCAGTACCGATAAATGATGATTTCCCGTACGAACGTCTGATAGCCAAATTAGAAAGTGACGTACCCGACTCAATCTCGGAAGATCCAGAATTCGAAAAAGCCGTAGAAGCCGTCTATGCACAAGTCACATTACCTTGGTATGCTGACATCGTTAATTACCTCGCCGCAGGCGTGCTTCCACCAGATCTTACTTATCAGCAAAAGAAGAAATTCTTCCACGATCTGAAACACTATTATTGGGACGAACCTCTACTCTTCAAGAGAGGGACCGACAACATATATCGTCGCTGTGTCCCAGAGGAAGAAATAGAAAATATTATTTCCCAATGCCACTCAGCACCATATGGTGGTCATGCTAGTACATCCAAGACGTGCGCTAAGATTCTCCAAGCCGGCCTATTCTGGCCTAATCTCTGGAAAGACGTTCACATCGCTGTGCAAAAGTGCGATAGATGCCAATGAACTGGCAACATCTCACGACGCGATGAAATGCCTCAGAAAGGAATCTTAGAGGTAGAAGTCTTCGACATCTGGGGAATAGATTTCATGGGACCTTTCCCACCTTCTTTTGGTAATAATTACATACTCGTCGCTGTCGATTACATGTCTAAATGGATAGAAGTCATAGCTGCTCCAACAAATGACGCACGAGTAGTAATCAAACTCTTCAAGAACACAATCTTTCCTAGATTCGGTGTACCAAGACTCGTCATTAGTGACGGAGGATCTCACTTCATATCACGAATATTCGATAAACTTCTTTCTAGATATGGAGTCAAGCACCGAGTAGCTACACCTTATCATCCGCAAACTAGCGGAAAAGTAGAGGTCTCAAACAGAGAAATAAAACAGATCTTGGAAAAGACTGTCGCTACCTCGAGAAAAGATTGGTCATCAAAGCTACAAGAAGCTTTATGGGCTTATAGGACCTCATTTAAGACACCGATAGGTACTACCCCCTATAAATTAGTTTACGGTAAATCCTGCCATCTCCCTGTAGAGTTAGAGCACAAGGCCTTCTGGGCTATTAAGACACTCAACTTCAACTACACTGAGGCAGGAGAAAAGCGAATCCTGAACTTACACGAGTTGGAAGAACTTCGATTAGACGCTTACGAAAATGCCCGTATCTACAAAGAACGAACTAAAAAGTGGCATGATAAACGTTCAATCAGGAAACAATTCAGTGTGGGAGACATCGTATTGCTCTACAACTCACGATTAAAACTCTTCCCAGGAAAACTAAAATCTAGGTGGTCTGGACCCTATGAAGTGACTAAAGTACTTCAGAGTGGAGCTGTTGAAATTACCGACAAGACAAATGCACCGTTTATCGTAAACGGGCAACGTCTAAAACATTACAATAAGAACGACAACAGTCCTCAAGTCAGCAATATAACATTGCTTGAGCTTCTGGCTCAAACACCCGAATAGCTTCTCACCAAGCTATCGTCAGGCTTTAGACGTTAAAAACAACGCTTACTGGGAGGCAACCCAATTTTCCCTCGTTATTGCATTTCATTTTTCCTTAAAATTCTACTTTGAAAAATCCAACAAAAAATCCTAAAATTACTACTACTTTCTACTTTCGTTCATTTTCGTACTTTTATTCTTATTTTATTTTTTTTCCCTTTTGCCTTTTGTTTCTACCACTTTTCGTTTCTAAAAATCCTGACTTCAATTTCTTGTTTTTAACTTCTCAGGATTTTTAAAGCCTTCAAAACATTCCTTCTGTTTTCTCCGAATTACCTGCGAATATGGACGAGTACGATTTCACAAAGGTTCACTTCAGAGGACTCGCTCAGAAGGCAAGATTTGCAGCACTGACCGAAAGAGAATTCGCCTTAATGCTGTATTATGATAAGGCTACTATGGATAAACTAGGGATCACGGATAGCATTCAATACCTGTTCAATCAACTGGGTTGGGAGAACACTGCTCTGAAAACACGCTTTGCTACCTACAAGGATCTTACCTACGAATTCCTCAGTTCCTTCAGATACACACCCAACTATGGTTTTGGATCCAGCACAGAATTGATTACCTTCAGATTGTTTGGAATGGACCAAACCCACAGCAGGATGTCACTAGCTAACCTCCTAGGATTCCCTAGCGGACCGCATGTGTTCATCAGTGCAGAAGATGACGATATTGATTTGCAACTCGAGCACTTCTGGGGTAGAATCACAGGCGACTATCACCCTGAACCAGACAGAATGTACAATGATGACATTCATAACCCAGCCTTTAGATACTTCCATAAGATACTAGCTCACACCTTGTTTGGAAAGGAAGAAAATATTACCACAGTGTCTAAGGAAGAGTTATTCATCATGTTCTGTGCTTCTCAGGGACGGACAGTAAATGCAGTGCCTTTCATGATGAGATCCTTCAAACGCCTCAAGCTGGAACCTCAGACACCTATTCTTATAGGAGGACTAGTAACAATGATTGCCCACGAGCTTGGCCTTAGATTCCATCTAAATGCCAGCACTCGTTTTGGTAACATCAGACCCATGAACATACAATTCTGCTTTAACAGACGCATCTTAGGGAATATGGGACATGGATCGTATGAGTACCTTATTAACGAAAAACCAGTACAGCTATTCACACTGCCTGATCATCTGATGACAAGCATCCACAACAAGGATAACTGGCTCTATGAATTGGATGAGCCTATGGGACCTCCTTCACCACAGTCAACACCCCAGGACTATATGTATGACAGTGACCACATCTCTGAGGCACACGACTACATGTACTATGAGGACGCCGCCTCTGAAACTGAAGTAGATCCTATGACTCCTCCACACTACAATACTTATCCTGAGCCTATCCCTGAGGAAACAACCGACAAAATGGATACCGTGTTACTCAGATTGGACGACGTTGATAAAGCTCTGACTAATGTAAAAGCTGATATCGCAGGCATGCACAGTGACCTGGTAGGCTTCATGGATCTAGTCTGCGACCAACTCGACTACTATTCACAGAAATTCGAGGAATTGAAGGCACGAAAAGATTAGTCATTAGCTCATAGCAGTAGTTTCACTTTAGTCTAGCCTAGTTTAGTTTAATTTAATCATTTGGATTTTTCGCATTGTTCATTTCATTATGTACTACATACAATTGTTTCCATTTTATGTTATTTCCATTCTAGTTTTGTTCAATTGTTCTGTTTTCGCATTATTTATTGATTGTTGGCTATTATATTACATCACCGTAGCAATACTAGGCTTTAAAATCACCCCGAATACGCCCTCAGAGCAAAATTCTGCGTTCTGCAGATTTTGCTGCTGTGACGACCGTCACAGCCCCATGACGAGCGTCACACGGGTGACGACCGTCACACCCTTGTGACGACCGTCACACAGCCCAGAACTGCAATCTGATATAACAGGGGTCGTGTACCCTTCCACTCCCCCCATTATCACTTTCAAACTTCCAACATTCATACCCCACTACGATTTCCGTCCTCTCCATTTAAACTATAAACCTCAACTCCAAATTCAACCTCCAAACCACCGTTCTATCACATTTCCCTCTCTGCCGAAAACCCTGAAACCTCCGAAACCTCTCCATCTTCAACAATGGCCGGAAACGCAGACATCAACAACATTTCCTTCCCTGAGGGCGAGTTAGGCGAGAGACAACGAGCACAGTACAATGCATTTCATCAGAGGTCTCTCCAGCCAACTCACTACCCGCACCTTCCATCACTTACGGAGCTCGGACTCCTCGAAAGTGTAACCTGGATGCTTCAACAAGCAGGCATCTGGAACCTCTGCTCCAACCCCCATCCGACCTACGAACAGCTCACCCTTGAGTTCTTGAGTTCGTTCTCATATATCACCAGCAGCGGCGAACTCAACCAGCACTCAGGTGCCGCTTGCTTCCGGATGTTTGGCGTTAACTATCAGATGCACCAAAACCAGATTGCCGGCATCCTACAGCTACCCCGCGGTGACAACGCTCATCGCCGTATCACTGACCAGTTCCAGCACGAAGCCTTCGCGCTGTGGTATCAGTTGACCGGCCTAAATGCCGATGGTTGGGACTCCCTACACGCCACTCACATCCATACCCCCGCCATCAGATACTTTCACAGGGTGTTGAGTAACACCATCTTCGCCAGAGACAGCAACCACAAAGTGAACTCCAAGGAGCTCTTCTTTCTGCATTGCGTCTTCAACAATGAACCCGTCAACGCCGCCCCGTTTCTGCTGGCTCACATTCAGGCCAACTGCAACCGCGGCTCGAAGCCATTCTACTTTGGCGGGATTGTCACGGCTATTGCACTTGGGCTGAACCTTGGCGACCGCCTTCAGCACCTCCAGTCCATCCCCTCGGTGTTCCTTGACACCGACCACTGCAGGGCCTCCCATCTCATCCGCTCCCGAGCCGACGGGAAATATCATCCGGTTGTGCGTGGCAAGACCGTCAGAAGCATCATCCTTCCGTCCCGCACCCGCATCCATCCAGAGGACCATACCAACTGGTTGTTCGACCTCACTGCCCCTCCTGCTGCCGCTGTTCCTACTCAGGATCCCACTCATGATTCCGACGATAAATCCAAGCTGAGTTGGACAGGTCCGAGCAGCCAGAGGCATCGCAGCCTCCTCCTCCAGTCGGTACATCTTCTCGCCGCCGCCGTCACCATCTCGTGCCCGACTACACCGAAGAGGACCTCCGTCGCTCCCTAGACCAGCAGGCACAGATACTCACAATGCTGCAGCAGCAGAACCAGCGAGCTGACCAGTTCGAAGCTTGGCACCGGACTCAAATGCAACAACTTCACACCGGCCAAGCTACGATCACTGAGAGTCTAGCGAATCTGACCCTGCAGGTCGAAGGACTCCGAGACACGGTCTACCACACCGGAGCCATGAGCTATGAGGATAGAGTAGCCCTTGCTAGAGCCAGAGGACGCCAGCGTGGACGTGACAGGCCCCGGGACTAGATTTTCATTTTTTTTCCTTTATTGTTTACTATATGTCAGTATTTTGTATTTTCATTTTCAGTTGTATCTCCCTCTCGCATGCTTCAAGAATCAGTGAGGACACTGATCGAGATAGTGTGGGAGCGGAGCCTTATTCCCACTGTATTCAGAACTTCCCTTATTTACTGTATTTCCATTTCACTGCACTTTTGAATTTTAGTAAGTTCTATTTTACACTTTCTATTTCTAGCAAATAAAACGCGTCTATATATTTTTCACGTTACGCAAACTATCCCCACATTATTCAACATAAACAAAAACTTTCACTTGTTCCTCAAAAGCAAAAGCATCACGAGAATGCACCTGAGTTCAAACTGAGTTTTGAAACTCCGAGGAAACGACAGTTCTAACAAAACCAGTATCGTCCAGACACCTTAGATCTCTAGTTTATGCGAGTCGGTTTCACCACCTACGTGTACCAAAGTCTCAAGTGGCTACGCAAACTCAACCCCAAGTAGTTTATACTAGCAGTCAGCACCATCCTAAAAACACTTCTAAGCGAGCGACCGATGCAAATAAGTGTATGATCTCCAAAAAGATGAAAAATCATGAAAAGAGAGCTAAAAAGCCCAAGAATATAAGATTCGTTTCCTTCTAAGTTAGGTGCTCCTCACCCGAGCATTTAGCCCAACGGCACGAAAAACCCATTGAAAAATCAATGACACCAAATTATGATCAATGAAGAAGATCAAAAACAAAAACGAGATCATATTCACTAACAGGTCGACTTTCCATGAGAGTGTGCGGACAACGGGCTTAATGTGATTGCGCTAGAACAAACAGGGTGAACTTGCCACGAGAACCTTGACACCAAGATACGGTAGCATGACTGAGACCGATTTGCAATAAAAGGGAGACCTCCGGAGACTTGTAGTCCAGTGTCGTCGTGATACTCGTCTTGTTCCTACCAAGAATCCCGGTTTTTCCAAACTCTGCGAACGAAGAAGCAGCCTCGTGCCTGCCGACTTTTTCACGTTTTACTTGAGGACAAGCAAAGATTCAAGCTTAGGGGAGTTTGATAACACGAAATCATATAGATATTTTCATGCATAATTCGACTAAAAGCTAACCGTTTTCGATCCGATTTCGGGTTATTTCCATGTATTTGTCTGATGTTTTTGCAGGTATTCAACGATCACGTCTAAACAAGGCAACATGAAGAAAAGAAGCAATCCCAGATGAAATATGGACGAAAAAGGAGTGAAAACACAATGAAAAACGCAGCAAACAGTTTTTGCTGATGTGACGACCGTCACAGATGCATGACGACCGTCACACGGGTGACGACCGTCACACCTTGTGACGACCGTCATGCAGGCAAAAACGCCTCACTCAGATTACACGTCAAAAGAGAAGTTCCAATTCCCATTAAATGGTCCACTACTCCCTAAATTATCTGCCTCAAGGTCCATCATCCTCAGAGGTAACCGTTGGAATTCCACTTCTATAAAAAGGGAAGCAGGGGACTTCAAAAAGGGAGCTGCATTCATACCACGAAGTGCTGCCAAATTTAATTTCCAGAGCAAATTTATTTTCAGTTATAATTTGTATCCATTTCTCCAGTTTCATTTGTATCCCTTTCCTTTATTTCCCTTTCCATTCTACTCATTCCCATTTCCGCTCTTCTGTAATACTTACTGCACTGTACGATCAAATTGGAACTAAAGACAGAATCCTGCCAACATCTGTGGAGGGTCTGCCCAAAGGCCAATTGGCATTATTTACAGGTTTTCATTTTGATCGACTTCTGTTTTAATTATAATGCAATTTATTATTTATTATTATTATTTATGTTTTGCTTTTCCAAATTCCATGTCTAGCTAAACTTAGGTAATCGATATGTAGTAATAATTCGAATGGGATTTGATAGCTCTTGTTTGAAAACTTTCTTTTCACAAAAATAACTTATGGTCTAAATGTTTAAAATTGATTTACGAAATAAACTTCGTCGCGAAAGCGAGAACTTGTTTTAAAGTAGTTTTGCCACGAAAGTGGGAAATTAATTAACATACGAACCAACAAGCGAAAGTTGCGGTAAGGTCAGATAGTAAACACTAGGCATTTGTTTTAATAACAGCGAAAGCACTTTAAAACGAATTAGAACTTAGAGATTTCCAAAAAGTAATTTTAACCCCGAACGGAACACGAAAGTGTACGTTAGGCCCTTAGGATTATGATTAGCGTCAATAACCATCGTGAGACGAGAGTCTTCAAATCTCCACTTTCTAATTAAAATAAACTGCGAAAACTATTTCATACACCAGTAACTTATCAAATCCCTGAAGAACACAATTACTACGTATCGATTCAATTAATTAAAATCTAAATAGTAATCTTAGTTTCCCCCCTTTAGTGACAATCTTATTCCCTTAAAACATATTCTACCTAGCTAAACATAGTAACTCCCGAGAACACTAGTTTGATTACGAGTCCCTGTGGGATCGATATCTTTTATTACTACGCGATAGACTGTGCACTTGCAGTTAGTTGTATTAGACATAGAAAGTCGCGATCACACAACAACAATAATATGATACTGAAAGTAAAGGCAGAAAGGTAAATACATACAAAACCCCCAGACGGGAAAACAAGCGCTAGGGTTGACTCACATAGGGAACTGTTCTCCCTAGCAGAGTCGCCAGCTGCCGCTACTGCGAAAATCAGCGCCGGCTATGACAGAAGAGTCGCCACCGTGCGTTATTTATCCCACAAGAGGGAAAGGAAACGCTCAGAGTAAACCTAACGCAAAGAGGGAAAGGAATGGTCATCGCAACCAAATCCTGGATTTGGGAGTCGGTTACGCAAGGGGAAGGTATTAACACCCCTCACGTCCGTCGTACTCGACGGGATCCACACTTGTTTTCTATCTAAGGGTGTGTTATTCTATCTACTCTACAGGTCTGGGTTAAAAAAAAGAAAAGAAACTGACTCGGCAAAGTATCGCACTTTATGCCTACGTATTCCCGTCTGGAATGAGAAATCAGAGTCAACATAGTTCGCTTACCTACGGGAAAGGAGGGGAAGGTTGCTCGCTAGGATATCACATCCTATGCCTACGTACTTTCATACGGCATGAAAGATCAGAGCAAACGTAGTTCGGGCTACGGAAGACACAAACTTGTCTGACAGTTTTTTTTATCTCCTTATGAAAGGGTTTTCCTGATTAAGGGTCCAAGAGGACAAAACAGAGTTTGAATGTTTGTTTGAGTTTTTTACGAAAGAACTGTTTTTTAGTCTGTTTGCAACTTGTACTGCACTAAAGACTTGTGATCTGAGAGTGACTACGTTGCATGTCACCCTAAGGGTATCATACTAAGCAGTCAGATTACTGAAGAGTGACCCTCCAACAACCTTTTCTCAGATAGCTTAAGGCTCGTAGCGTACAACGCGCCTTATCTTTATTACTGTGTTTTTTGAAGTGTTTTGAGATGAGAAGAGAAAGACCCTAAAACTATGGTTGAAAGGGGAACTAACCTAATGTTGTCATGCATGGGTCAAAACCTAATGTCTGTCATAATTTCCTCTTGCACAGAGGAAATCAGAGATCCTAGGGGATAAACAGCAAAAGACAGCAAGCAATTCAGTAAACAGTAAACAGTATGCAATGCAGCAATACCAATAAGGCAAGAAGGAAAACAATAGGCAAGAGGAGATAAGCTCCACCTCAAACTTAGAGGTCATCAACATAATTAAACAGACAATACAGAGAAAAATAAAAGACTCAGGGGAGGCAGCTCAGGCAGCAATACCAGACTCCTACAGCAAACAGCAGCTCTAAACAGCAAAGTTGAATGGACAGCAAAGTTGACAGCAAAGGCCTCATCTTCAAACAAGCTTCTATCTTCAATCTTCATCAAGCTTCAAGCTCCCACAAGCACACTCCAAGAAGAGGATTAATCATCAAGATCAAGTTATAATGTTAAGAAACATAATGACAACCAAAGGAAATCACTAAGAACTCAACATTGCAAATGAAAGGTATCCTCAAAGTTCTACTCACTTGGGCATACCACTCATCCCTCCTAAGGAGATATGTAGCTTCCCAAGAAGGACTTTATGTCATTGGATAGAATGGAGGCAAACAATGCACTCCATGTTTGAAGAAAGAATCCAAACTAGGTCTAAGGCACTTCCTAAAACCCTAATTCTCTGAACTCCTAAACAAAAGCACCACAAGAGGAAAAGAAATCAACTCCAAGCTCCAAACCTTCATCCTAAGCATCTTCAATGAATCCATAAGCTCCAACAAAAAGAACTCAAGCTTAAACCAACTCCAAGGCAGCCAACCAAGCCAAACAAACTAAAGCACTCAAGAGAGGAAATCATAAACACAAGCCATTTGCAAAATACAACAAAAATAGAAAATCAAGTTGCAAAAGTCTAATAAAATTCTTAGGGGAACATGAATGTTTGAACAACCTAATGTAAAAAGATTGAAACCTAAATCAACTTCTAAGTTAATTAAACAATTTCTTCATTGAGATAGGTCAAGGTGATCCACAAGTTTGGGAGAGTCCTAATCTCAATCCCTAAAACAGATCCTAAGATTATTCTAAAAATCCAAGAAAAATTCTAAGGGAACATACATGTCTACCCTAACACATATTAAAAAAATAAAGCCAAACTCTAAACCAAATGAGAGAACTAAATTCAGCAAAATAGATAGCCAATTATGCAAAAATAAAGAACAAAATAAAATGTGAAAAATCAAATAAAAATTGAAAAATGCATGAAATTGTATTTTATTAATCCCAGAAAATCACCAATTCCATAAGGATCATGAGGATATTTTTAAAATAATTTTGTGATCAAAATTGGAATTTATATGATTTTTGGAATCAACAAACAATTAAAATAAAAACAAAATGAAATAAAAATGAAATAAAGCTGAAATAAAACACAAGCCATTGGATCAGTCAACAAGTCAAGGATCTGGACGCGCCATAGCTTGCCAGCACACTTATTTAAACGCAGCGTTTTGAATTAAAAACTCCTCTCCTCAGATTAAAACACAGGCGTTGGATCTGATCTGAAGTCAAAGGTCAAGGCAAGATCTTGTGGTCCAAACATCATCTTCACCAAGTCTCAGGCAGGCCAGGTGGAGATTCAGGATGGTGGTTGGTGGTGGCCGGAGAAGACTCCGGTCGTCTTCTCCGACGAAGGTCTAGGTTCAGGCAACCAAAAATAACAAACTATACACCAAATCAACTCAGTTTTTCACGTACATTCCAAATCCATCATCAAAATCATCTAATTCTCAACACATAATCAAACACGAAGCAAAGTTCAGAAATAGCATCTTCCACTACTTTCATTAAACTCAAAATTAATGATATAGATCTCTTCATCTCATTGCGTACATCAACCTGATCTAAACATTTAACATTGAAACCTTATGAATCAAGAGATTCAAGTCCAAACAGATCAGCTATGTCATCTTCAATCATCACCAATTGAGTTCAAATCAAGCCTAAAACGATCTATGTTATGTCTAGATCCTAACCACAAGTTCAAATCTAACCGAATCATGCTAAATCATGTTGAATTTTAAGAAATGCAAACCTGGTATAGATCTTGCAACAGAGGTATCTAGAGCTCGTGGCTTGCTTCCAAATGCTCCAGATAGCTTCAATGATCCACAAGGAAGAGATTGCACACCTTAATTTGGCTTGAATTGGCTCCAAACTCAGAATCCGATTTCAAGTTGCAGTTGAGAAAATTTTCTTGCTCTTTCTTGCTCTGGCGTGAAATGAAGCTCAAAATTGATCTGAACTCACTCTAATGAATATATAGAAGAGTTTCATGGGCCTTTGGATCCAAGTTGAAGCCCAAATTCGTGTATCCAATTTTCTGATTTTTGCTTGCAAGTTCATACACCAGTCGTGCTTTGCAAGCTTTATAGTGGTTCTAGAATGTTCTCACACCTTGCACATGTCATTTAGAACGAGTTTGGATGGAGAAATTGGCCTGAATTGCCTTGTACATTGATTTTGCATATGTAACTTACAAGTGAAGTAACCATATGCTATCTCTCAAAACATGAACTAAACTCCAAATTCTGGTATTGCCAATGATCTTAGAATGCAATTTCCAATCAAAAAATGCACTTACTTGCTTGGTTTTGGTTTTGTAACACAAAATCCCATTTTTCCCTCCTTTCATATTTGAAAATTCTTCATTTTCAAGCCACTTCAAATGTCTTTTTGATATGAGCCAAAATAAGCTATCATGACCACTTGGTTTCACTCAAAACATCATTCCAAGCAACTTTCATGTTGAACAATTTTCCATTTGAAGCTTGCAAGTTGGAGATTTTGGCCCATGCTTGAAAATGACCTATAATCTCACTTTCCCAAAATACCCCTGACTTGTAAACCTCATAACTTGAGTTCTACAAATCATATGGATGACTTCTAGTACAATCTAGAAATCTAAGATCATTAGGAACAACTTTCATGTTGGCCAAAAGTTCATGGGAAAATTCTTTCTATGTCAAAAGTTGCTTGAAAGTCAAGTGACTTTCACAAATAAATTTCACATTCATCTGGTGACCTGTAACTTGTCTGGGCCCTAACTTGAGTTATACAAATCCAATGGAGGACTTCTAGTACTCAAATTAAAGGTATTGAGATGCTCTACAAGTTTCGTGTTGTCAAAAGATCCATTTGAAACTTGTATTTTGACTTATGTGGCTTTGAAGTTAGGCACTAAACAGGGTAATTTGCACTGAAACCCTAATTTAGCAACTTCCCACATTCTTAATTCTTTTTGATTTGATCTTGGCACAACACCACAAATGTCTTATCACATCATTCCATGAACTCCATGACCTCAAAGTAGGCTTGAATGCTTTTCAATTGCATAATTGACTTAGGGTTGATCCAAATGAAACCCTAATTGTCTGCACTTCAACTGTGGCTCTTGCACTTGAACTAATGACTTGATTGAACTCCAACATGGCCCTCTAGGAATTCTATGAGCTCTATACATATCTCATATTCACCCCTCATGCTTCACATCCCATTGATGGTCTTCAACTGATCAAGATCTCCCACCACCTCCTGATGACTTGGATGACTTCTCAAGCTTGGATAAGATTTCTTGTTAGGCTTCTCTTGATAATAATCACACTTGATCCCCTGTTGGATGAATGATATGCCATGATATGCAAATGATAGAACTATGCAAATGATAATGCAATGAAACATAAACCAGGTAAAAGATGTTGAACAAATTTTTGGGTGCAACACTATCTAATTCAGATCCAGGGCTTGATTTCCCCCAATATAAGTCCAATCGTACTTGGCACACCCGGTCATCCCCAACAGAGTTGGCTTCATTTCTCCAGCATTTATCTTGCTGGAGCGGTTCCTTTGCATTTTGCATTGTGCATAGAATCCCCAAACGCGTAGCATTTCCATTTCGTATGGAGCATTACGCCATATTTAAACATGTGCATCTGAAACATAAGCCAGGTTGTTACCTCTTGTTTCCGTCTCCCTAATAAAATGTTTGCAGTTTATTTCTGCGGTTGGCAAATTTCCGGGTTTCTTCGGTATTCAACCGTCTTTAACCTTGATTGTTTAAAAGTCATTCACTTTTCACCCAGTCAGGTCCAAGTCGTTTGAATAGGAGTAGTTGTTGCATCCCAAAATTTGCCCAACCTTTTCTTTACTTGGCTTGGGATTCATTGCATTTTCATAGCATTAGCATTTACATACCATTGTTCATTTACAGAGGATTAAGAGAGGTGCACCTAGCTAGAGGAGATTACCCAAAGTTTCCAAGCCCAAGCAAGAGGTCTTATTAAAGTAATCAAGTGCTTATTATCATTAGAAGAAAGTCAAAGCTCTCTGAAAGAGTGGATGTTGCATCTCCTATCTTGGGGATCAAATGAAGGTCATCAGAGGATATTGAGTTCATGGTTATGGATGGGTAGTATTGTGGAAGCTCATTGAATGCCTTGAGAGTCATTGTGGAGCTTATCCATGTCATTATACCAAGTGCAAGAAGCCACAGTCAAAGGTGTTGCAGCTAGGGTTTTCCTCTAGTCAACCCTAAGTCAACTGGTGAAATTGAAGGAGATTAAGACTTAATTTCAAGTCATTGTGATCATGGAAGGCTGTGTTGAGATATCTAAGATGTTATTCCAAGATCAAATCAAGAATAATCAAGAGTGTCAGGAGTTGTTAAGCTAATGTTTCTAAGTTGGTCAGTGTAAAATCCCCTATTTAGCACCTAACTTCAAGACCACATATCTCAGGATACAAGTTTCATCTCATCTTGACTAAAACATTAGACTTGTAGAGCATGTTTCTAGATTTTTTTAAGTACTAGAACTCATCCATTGGGTTTCTGGAACTCAAGCTATGATACTGACAAGTTATGGGTCCTCAGATGAATGTGATTTTGGTCAACAAAAGTCAACCAACTTCCAAGACATTTTTGACCTAGAAGGATGTTTCTCCTCACTTTGACCCAAACATAAAAGTTGTTCCTTATGATCTTAGATTTACAAAAATTCCTAGAAGTCCTTAATATGATTTGTGAAGCTCAAGATATGAAGCTTACAAGGCAGGGGTATTTTGGGAAACTTTGATTATAGACCATTTTGGTTATGGGACATTTTCATGACTTTGCACACTTCAAACGAAACTTTCTCCAACATCAAACTTGCATAAAATGACATCAATTGCTTCATGGAACATTCAACTTATCATGGGTTGGCTTGTATGTGAAAATTGGTGAAGGAATTGCCATGAAAAACTACTTCAAAGCCATGATTTGAATTGGATCCATCTTTAATCATTTCATGACATGTTTATGCATTTTTTGAGACACTTGAACCAACCGGTTTTCTTATTTTCCTGAACTACGTTTGCTCTGATTTCTCATACCAGATGAGAATACGTAGGCATGAGACGCGATGTCTTGGCGAGCAACCTTTCCCCACTTTCACCCGTAGTTTTCCAAACTACGTTGACTCTGACTTTCCCATTGCACGAGGGAATACGTAGGCACGGAACGGTGATGCTCTGCCTAGTCAGTTTTATTTTCTTTTGTTCCTGAGACCTTTAGCATAGATAGTTTCAAACACCCTTTAGATAGACAACAAAGCGTGGATCCCATCGAGTACGACGCACGTGAGGGTGCTAATACCTTCCCCTTGCGTAACCGACTCCCGAACCCGAAACTTGATTGTGATGACCGATCTTATCCCTTTTTGTTAGGTTTTCCCTGATCGTTTCCTTTCCCTCTTGTTGGGATAAATAACGAACGGTGGTGACTCTTTTGTCATTGTCGTCCCCTTTTTTCGCAGTAGCGACACTATGGGAATGTCTAACGTCTCCCAAGGAAGCAACCAATTGCACCCCTTATCGACTAACCTTTGGCCATGATGCAGTACTACCTGTCGAGATCCATATACAGTCAGTTAAGATTCAGAGACATCATGAAATCCCTCGTGAAATTTATTGGGACATGATGCTTGATGAGTTGGTGGACCTAGATGAGGAAAGACTTAAAGCTCTAGAACTTTTGAGAAGGCAAAATAAAAGAGTAGAGAAGTCATATAACAAGGTTAAGGCTAAGACCTTTTTGGTTGGAGATTTGGTTTGGAGGGTGATCTTACCTATGGATCGAAAGGTCAGGTTTTTAGGCAAATGGTCCCCAAAATGGGAAGGCCCATTCCAAGTCTCAAAGGTTTTCTTCAATGGATCGTACGAAGTAAAAGAACTAAACAAAGATGGGAGAATCTTAAAAGTAAATGGTAAGTATTTGAAAAAATACAAACATGCGCTTTAAGAAGTGAAAATATCAACAGAATAGTTTAAGACATAAAGTAAATCCACAAATGGTATTAATATAATTCCAAAATGGCTCAGTACATTAAACATCAAATCAAAAATTGTGGCTCAAGGGCCAGCAAAAGGTAAAGCATTACAGAAGTTTATAATAAACTAAAAAGGAAGATTCTCTTTCATCTTCAAATATATTGACTTTTAGAGTTCGAGGCACTTTTGACACAAGGTCTTGTCAGATTCCAATCTGGCAACCTCTGTTTCCAAATGTCGAGCCTCTTCAGCAAAGGTGATGGCATGATTAAGCTCAATTGAGAGAATGGAGTCATCAAAATAAGATAATTATGCATTTCTCTTCTTGGCTTTTGATATCCTGTTTTGAAGCTTCTTGATTTTGCGCTCCCAACCAGCGATGTTCTTCTCATTGTTGGCAATCTCTTGTTCGTTATTCTCCTTTTTCTCCTCCAGCTCTGCAATCTTACTCTCAGACTCATCAGAAGCAGTCCAGGCAGCAGCCTCACTACCAGCCTTTGTCGAGATATCTTTCTCAATTTGGGGGAGTAGCCGAAGGTCTCCATATACTTGGTCGATCAAAGTACCAACTTCTAGGATGATACTAGCAGCTTCAGGAGAGATGGAATGGAGGTTCACTTGTTGAAGAAGAGCCTTTAAAGAAAGATGGGTGACTTGGTCCATTTGTAAAATAGAGAAAAGATCCCCCCCTGAAGATTTTTCCTTTAATTTTGTTGAGAATGCTATCTTTTGGTTTGCTAGAGGTTTGGTCCTCAAAAGTCGAAGTGCTGGGAGCCTTACCAGAGGAACTGCCTCGTTTTCTTAAGAGAATCTTGACATATTGTCGAGGGTTGGAGAGCTTGAAAGTATTGAGTTCCACATTAGTGGGACTCGCCTCACCTTTGGTGGGCATTGATTTGCTTTCCTTGGTTACAGCAGCGGTTGCAGTAATAGTCACATCGACAGAGGCAGGATCATCGACTGGGCGTTCCTCAAGATTCTCCTCCTCACTCTGGTTGTCGTTTTCTTGGTTTTCTTCCATTTCGTCACCAGTACCCACATCACTAGAACCATTTAGTTCTAATTGGTGCATAGTTTCATCCTCAACGACGTTTTTTCTCCTGCTGTCTCAGTATCCTCAACAACATTGGTTTGATCCAAAGGAGAGTTATTGGCGTCATCCAGGGTTCCACCTTCCTCCATGGGAGTATCTTCTTCATTTTCTGTCTCAAGATCATGTGGGGCATTGTCTTCTTCATGATTAGACCCATCAGTCTGAGACTGCTGAGTAGTTGTTTTGGTAGGTGAAAGAGGAGCTGTGGTAGATTCAGGTTTATTAATCTTGCCAAGAGAACTCATACCAGAGCCCAAATCAGATGTGGGATGATAAGTGGGCTCACCTTGGCTATTTAAAAGGATGGCCGGAGAAGGAGGCTTGGTCGAGGTAGGTTTCGAACCTCCAGCACCAGCCTAGATAAAAGAGAAGACGTGAGGAGTAAAGACAAGATATAAACGGAACTTCGAGAAGCATTTGGATGTAAGATATACCTTAGTGCCTTCATCAGCAGGACTCGAATTATCGCTCTCAACAGGAACGATGGTGGGAATCGAGGCACCCTCAACAAGAGCATCAACATGATCACGAGGAGGGGTGGATAGTTATGGAGTTTTGACCGTTGAAGGGGCATACGAGGTACTAACAGTATTTACACCTTGGGTAACTTTGCGCCTTTTCTTCAGTTGCAAATCTTCCAGAGGAGATTTGTCATCATCCTCCGAATCAATAATTATTTGGGCAGAGGCCCTTTTGAGTTTCTTTTGAGGTGTGGGTGGCTTGCATGTTACCTAAGGCATTAAGAAATGTTAGAAGCAGCCAAGAGAGCTAAACTAATAAAGGCCAATATAGAATTATCTTATAGCCTTCGACTTTGCCTTCAGTCCTTGGTGGAGGAGCACTCCTTTTAGGGGAAGCTGCAAAACAGATCATGTTGCTACCAGTTAGTAACAATAAAGTTCAGTTAAAAGAGTCCAAATCGAAGGGAGATGACCTTCAAAAATGTCGGATTCGATGCAAACGTCTTCGATACTGTCACACCCTCATTTTCGCCTTTAGCCTTTATACCCTACATTCGCCATATCATACATCATTTTATTGAATATCGAGCATGCGGGTTCACAAGGTACGAACTAGGTCGATTTGTTATTTTCCATTTCAAATGAGATAGCTTGTCTATCTTGGGCTACATGGAAGAAAAGGTTCATTATCTAAGGTTTGATCTAAATTGGAAAGTATACTCATGTGGATTTCTTCAAGAAGAAGTTACTTGACAAAATATTAGGATATGCAAGATATATTCCTAATGACCATGAAATGCAAGGCATAATTCAAGATTGCTTCACCCAATTTTGTTTCAAATTCTTGATCAAGTGGAGTTCAAATTTGCAAAGCATGAGTCAAGATCACAAGTTCATAATTCAAAGTTCAAGATTAATGAAGTCAAGACTAGATTCAAGAATATGGCAAAGAAAAATTTCATGACATTTGCAAAAATGTCACATTTATTGCAAAGTCTCAAGCACTTGATAATGCTTAGAAAAATAAGCTACTTCTAGTCTTAATCCAAGCTTCTAATCAAATTCATGTTATGGTAATGCCACACTAAGTCCACATTATGCTTACAAACATCCAAGAAATATGCAAGAATTAAATCAAGATTGGAATGTTTTAAGACCAAGATTATGCATGTTTAATCATGGCAAAACAGTCCCATGCAAGAGCTGACAAATTTCTTCATGTCACAAGACCAAGGGAATAACATGTGACAATGCTTCTACATATCAGAATTTTCAAAATGCTGTCAAAGGTGGTAGCATTGACCACAAGAGCTGTCAAAACACAAGCCAACAAAGGGGTGCAAGACACAAGGTGCTGCAGAAAAATAGCATAGGCAAGTAGTGCAGAAAATGCAGCATAGCACCTTGCATGGAAATGGAAAGAAAGAGAGTGACATGAGAAAAGATGGTAAGAGACATTACCCCATGAAAAAATCTAATATGTGGAAGAAGAGAAAACCCTAGGAGCTGAGATATGAAGGAGGGGGCTGTAAAGGAGAGTTCATTCATTCAACATCCATTCTACACACATTGAAAAAACCAGAAAAATAGAGAGAGCAATAGAAACCCTAAAAAACCAGAAAAATAGAAAGGAAGAAAAACCAGAAAAAAGAGAGTGATATAGAAGCATAAGAGGACCATTGAGAAGCATAATCTTCACAACATAGAGTGAAGAGTGGAGAGCACATCAAACAAAGGTCATTGGAGTACCTGCAAGAAAGATAGCTCTTGGTATCCATTTCTTCAAACCTTTCTCCCTTTACTTTTTGCCTTTATATTCATTTCATTTACTCTCTTCTGTGTTGTTGTACTGTATATATCATGTAAGGTCCCAATAGGGACCAAGAAACCATTTTCAAGAAACCATAAAATGAAGGAAAACAAAGAAAAAAATAGTTTTTTTCATCTGGTAGCCTGACACGGGCCGTGTCACACGACACGGCCGGCCGTGTTGCACATCTGTTTTCATTTTCATGACACAAAACGCCCAAGACCCCTGACACGGGCCGTGTCACACAACACGGCCACCCGTGTCACACCTCTGTCAAGCCTCAAAACTCATATTGCATGTACCTTATGACACGGGCCGTGTCACACAACACGGCCACCCGTGTTACACCACTGTTTTCTCACTGTTTTTTGCATGTCTTGATTTTTTTAGCCGATTAACCCCATATGTTTGCATGATTTTAGTGTGAATATTGCTATTGTCCTTGTTGACTTTTGATTCCAAAAACCATTTTCAAAAGCAAACTCTCGATTTTGTCGAGCCATCTTTAACCTTGTAAGTCGGTTGCCTTGAGCACCGCCATCGACCTTGTTCATATCACCTCAAATACTTTTACAAACAATAAACCTTGATCTAACATCAAGTGGTTCTCTTTTCTCATAAAAATCCAAAACACAATAAAATATACGATTAGAATTATGCACCATGAGCTTTAAAGTGGTAGAGAAGGAATGATAATGAAATCCTCCTACACTTGTTCCGAATGTTTTGAATACAAGGCGTTCGACTTGGTTATTCGAGACATTCATCTCTATCCAAAGTCTTTTGTATAATCCTAGTCAAGAATAGATTATTCCCTAAAGAAAAACCTAAAAATAACGTCAACTCATCAAACTATTTTTTGCCTTAGGGCATCAATTAAAAAAACTTTTTCAAGGTATAAAATCAACCAACAAACAACTATTTTGTAAGCCTCCAAACTACGGAGCTCTGATTCATCACTTCTTTTAAGTGAGGATACGTAAGCATAAGGGCCACAATCCTTGGAGAGCATTAAAATAAATAAACCAACCCCTCTTTTCCTTAAGCAAGCAAACTCTTAATAAAAACACCCATTCACGCGAAATAACCTAGGAGGTTCCCATCGAGTACGATGGATGCGAGGGGGTGCTAATACCTTCCCCTCGTATAACCGACTCCCAAACCCTAAGACTTGGTTGCGATGACCACACTCTTTTACCAAAGGTTTTATCGCTATTTCCCTTTCCCTCTTTGGGATAAATAAAATCCGGTGGCGACTCTGTGTCATTTTTCGCGTAGCGACAGATACCAACATGAAGGTGCCCTTTGAAAGTATCGAGCATATGTTCAGTCGGAACCACCCGTTGTACTTTCGGTCTCGACTACTGTCGAAGGATTTTTATGGAGTCTCCACAGATGAACCAAACTGGAAATGGAAGGGAAAGAGCCACTCCAAAATCAGCAGTTGACAATCGAGGGATCTTAGGGGGAAATAAATTAAAATCTACCTCATACCGTTTCTCACGGGGAACATATGAGGGGATTTTCAAATTCTCCATTTTTTTGGAAAACGTTTCCTTCAAAGTGACAGCAGCCTCACGGATGGTTTGACTAACATCATCGGGTTGATAGGCAGTTTCAAAGTACTTCTGGAAGGCTTGAATCTCTTTGATATGAGTAGATGTACATTTCTTAATCTTCTCCTGCACATCAACGAAAGCTTGGTCAATCAAGCGAGTAAAGCTCGAAACATCAAGAAACTCTGAAGCATAGTGTCTGGACCACCAGTCATGGAACTCTTGGGAGAAAAAGTAAGAGGGTTCGAAATGAATGGGTTTCAAGAGGGACTTGTAAGCATGGCGCACCAAGTGTGTCAAGCGTTCTATAGGATTGAAAGCAGTAAGAGGAAGTATAACGTGGGCCTTCTTGTCATATAAACATTTGGGAAAAGTTTGTATTAACCCAAATTGTCGTGATACTAGGTTGGGTTGGTAAGCTACCAAAGAGGCTTGATCTCTGAGAAGGTTGAGTTTGTGGATTAATAATCGAGGTGTCAGAAGTCGCTCCCAGACCAGTTTCGACTCTTCTTCTTGTTTCTTGAGCAAAGGAGGGAAGGGTCTGGTGAACCATTCAGGACCGCACTTCCTCTCAGCAAATGGAGCCATCCGTGGAGTAAATTCATAATGTTTGGCGAACATATGAATGAAACCTGAGAGATTGGCTCTGAGCGTATGTCCTTCTTCGCTCGGGGTGAGTTGAACTAAGCGAGGCCATTCTACCTGCCTTTCGACGACTGAGGGTGATTCTTCGTCGACTTCTCCTTTATTTGGGAGGCTGCTTTTGAAAGTGGCATTGAGCCACAGTTGGAGTAACCAGAAAGAGCCTGATAGTAACAGGTTCCCACGACTTTCCTTTTCTTTCAGCCTTCCAGCACCTTCGCTTAAAGCTTCGTAAAGGCTGGCCAGGATCATCTCGTTTAAACAGATGCCTCGCTTCAGGTGTATTTGATTCTCCAGGGTAAGATACTTCCGCACTACCTGCAAAGATTTCGTGCAAAAGACACAGTAAGACAGCCACATGGCTAAAAAGGCTATATGCTCTTCAGCGTCGACGGTGGTTGTGGTTTTATTATGATAATGATTGATAAAGTGGGTATAATTATGTTTGGTGTTCGAGAATCCTATGGTGTCTTGACTATCGATCTAGGGGTCATAAACCAGTCCATGAGGTTTTAGCCCTATGATAGCGGCTATGTCGAAGAGCGTTGGTGTCATCATCCTACAGGAGATATGGAAGGTATAATGGGTGCTATCCCAGAAGTACAATGAGGAAGCTAGCATAAGAGGGCAGTAAGACGGGCCAACCTTCGACATCATGATTAACTCATATGTTCCAGTTTCTTTCCAGTCATTAGCTTTGACTTTCTCCATCTTCGTCAGCCAATTTAAGTAAAGGTCTGAATCTTTGAAGTAGGGAGTAGCTCTGAATAATCTGGCTCCATCACTAAGGTATTTTAGGTCCACACTATAGAGTGTTAGACTATCAGGACCTTCAGCAGGGACTTTGCTAGAATCCTTTTGCCCTAAGCGTTTGGTCTTACGGTAGGAAGGGAATAAGTCACTTAGGTTAGAATAGTTGAGACCTAGTGGAGACAACAGACCAGACATAGCCAAAGGTTTTCCTACAACAGTAATGGGAATTATTACCTGGGATTCGTAGATGTGACTCTTCTCCTCTAACAAGGGTTCTGAGATGAACTGTTGATTCTTTACTACTTTAGGTCCACTCAATATAGTGACATGAGGAAGGAGTGGTGCAGCAGGTTGCCCTTTGGTTTGTACCTTCTTCTTTTGGGTTTGATTGTCAGCCATAGAAGATGCCATTGATGAGATAATTGAAGAAATGGGTTTCTCTTTTTAGAACTAAGAGTTGCTTGGAAAATTATACGAGGATATTTGCTAAAGAGTGGAAAAGTATATATGATTTCTGAAGGATTATTTATAGGATGTTTTGGAGATCAAAAGTTTTTCATCATTAGTGGCCAGAGATAATGGGCCATGTGTTTATCCCCAAATTGAGGAAATAGGGTGGTGCTGGTTGCTATGCCCATGATTGTCCTAGGCTCTAAAAGGGATGATGATGGTTTTTGATTTTTTGGTGAGTTCCAAGAAATTCGCCATAATAACCCATGACGTCAGAGACGTGCACGGGGATAGCGGAGCAGTTTCCTGTTTTTCCCTTCTTGGTCTCTGTCTTTCTTTCATCTTCCCAGACGAAGTTGGTCGAACCACATTGGCGTCTTATGAAGATCAAAATGATGGTGTCGAATTAGACGTTGTCAAAAAATGTTTCTTTTTCTATATAGAGGTCGAAAAAGACATTTTTGGGGGGCAATTTGTTAGCTCAAAAATCCGACACCTCACATGGATTAAAATATTTAAATAAAATATTAAAGTCTTTTAGAGGAAAAAAGGGTCTTTCGAGAGCCTTGAGATCTTCGAAGAGGGAAGCCAAATGTTGTGGGACTTAGAGAAAATTCTGAATTTTAAAGAGGATGGCCTTCGACCGAGATGCTAGTCGGAGATTTGACTTGAGTATTTGAAATTCAAATAATGGAGGGAGTAGTTATACTTTCTTGTGGCTAAGAGGGACAAGTGGCATTCGTTGGACAAAGGATTTCATGTGTTGTGACATTTGTCGGAAGATGATGGCCTTAGGAAGTTATTGTTAGTTATTTTTACTATTATAAATAGGGGTGTTAGACATGGAATTCAGTGTGTTGTAATTTACTATTTGTGCAAGTCACTCTTAAGTTTACTCAAAGTATCCGAGTGTAGAGAAAAGAGTATCAAGGAGAATGTACGTGATGTAAATACACCATCTTTACTTTTTAATGAAGTTTACTTTTTTGCTTAACTTTACAAAGTTTTCTTTACTTTTCTTGCAACCTCCCTCTTTTCTATGCACTTTACTTTATCTTCATCCTCAATTCTTCTCTAAGACTTCTATCCCTTTCTTTCTAAAATTCTATCTTCTATTTCTATTCAGTCGAATAAGCAATCTTACTAGTAAAACCTTTTACCACAATACTGTCGAAGTGTGTAACTTAGATAGATTTCAAAACACTAATCTTTAGCACATGTCCTAGGATCAATTTGATCGATCCTGTGAGTCACTGTCGCTACTGCAAAAATCGGCGCCGGCTGAACAGAAGAGTCGCCACCGTGCGTTATTTATCCCACGGGAGGGAAAGGAAACGCTCAGAGTAAACCTCGCACAACACGGGAAAGGTATGGTCGTCGCAACCAAAACCTGGATTCGGGAGTCGGTTACGCAAGGGGAAGGTATTAGCACCCCTCACGTCCGTCGTACTCGACGGGATCCACGCTTGTTTTCGGGTATGGATTGTTATTCTATCTATTCTATAGGTCAAGGGTTAAAAAGAAAATAAAATGGAAATAAAAAATGACTCGGCAAAGTATCGCACTTTATGCCTACGTATTCTCGCCTGGAACGAGAAATCAGAGTCAACGTAGTTCGCCTACCTACGGGAAAGGAGGGGAAGGTTGCTCGCTAGGATATCGCATCCTATGCCTACGTACTTTCACACAGCATGAAAGATCAGAGCAAACGTAGTTCAGGCCACGTACGACACAAGCTTGTCTTGGTTGATTTTATTCCTTCTGAAAAAGGTTTTCTGATCAACAGTCCCAGCGGACAAAAATGACGCTTTGATGAGTTCACATTCTTTTACGGAAGAAGTGTCTTTTATTGTGTTTGAAATCTTTATGTGTTTTTCTGTTTGTTTTGAGAAAGAAAGAGACAGAACTCTAACCTACGGTTGCGAAGGGAAACAAACTAACCTAATGTTATCATGCATGGGTTAAGACCTAGTGTCTATCATGCTCCTCTCTTGCACAGAGAGAAACAGAGATCCTACGGGATAGGCAGAAACAGAAACAACATCAGATATATACAGTAAAACAGTAAAATGCATGGATGCAACAGCACAAGCGAGGCAAGGGAGTCCCACTCAACCTCGAACCTAGAAAACAATAGGCAAAAGTGAACAGACTTCACTTTCAACCCAACAGGGTAAACAACAAACAATACAGTCTGGAAAACCAATCAATACATCAACAATGAAATACATCAGCAAAAGAAACAGCATCAGCAGCTCTGAATCAACATCTGACTTCAAGTAATTTCCAATCATTCATGAGCTTCAACAAGCATCAATCTCCATCTTCATGATCTTCAGGTAAGGGTTTTGATCATCAGTCTTCTATCTGCAATGGCTTTTCTTCAAGTCTCAGGCTCCAGGATGAACATCAGCCAACCAGATGAAGTGAATGAATGTTAGACAGTTAATTACCTACCAAGGGTGGTTCATCAACTGTTAACATTAAACAGAAAGTTTTCTCTCAAAAGTTCTATCTTTCAAATACATTCACTGATCCTTCCAAAGGAAGGAGGTGGATATTTGAAAGAGACTTTGAATCATAGAGAAAGGATAGAGGCAAACAAAGCCATCTATGTTTGAGAAGCAAGCTTTCTAATCTAGAGCTCTGCCTAGCTCCTAAACCCTAGTCTCCTCAGCAGCTACTAGCAAGAACCTCCTCTCTAACTCTGGCAGCTGGTCTTCATTCTCTGGATCTCCAATGGTCTTCATCTCCTCAAGTCTTCAGCTCTCCCAAGTCCCCAGACAATCCCAATACCCAAGCAAGCAAGCAATAATCCCCAGAGGGCATACCACACCAGTCAATCAGATACATACAGAGTATCAATAGCAGTAGGGGAATCCTGACTTTTTCTAAAGGATCTAATGACTACCCATAGCCCCTATAGTCCCATAACTAAACTAATCAAACCCTAAGTCCTAAGGGAATAGAATTAAGTCTCCTAAGTCATCCCCTAAAACCCTAGTTTTATCCATGTTATTCACACTTACACTAAGCATCTAAATTTAATTTCTAAAAATGGGAACTAAATTGAATCTACAAGTTCAATGTCTAAACTAAACAACCTAAAAAGAATGGACCAAAAATATTAAAGCATTTGATAGAACAAAAAATAACAAAATCATGCATAAAATGAAACTATTAAAATGCTATTTATTTGGAAAATATGGGAAAAATATCAAATAAAAAATAAAATGCAATTTTTATTTTTTATAATTTTCTTGACATCCTAAAGAACAATATGCAAAAAGAATGAATTAAAAATGATTATTTTGCTATTTATTATGAATTTTCAAAAGTTGCAAAATAAAATGAACAATTGAATTAAAAACAAAATGACCAGGTGGTGCAGATAGCAAGTATTAATAGCTCAGAAACCTGTGGGCCATCAACCAGGGGGTGCGCATAGTAATTGGGATCTAGGCCCAAGATCCAATCAGAAGATAATAAGAAAAATTCAAAGAAAAGGGGAAACACGCGGTACGAATAGCAAAGAAAATCAGTGTAAATCCCAGTTGGGCCCGTGAGTGGGGTGTGGATAGCATGATCTGACTTAGGCCCAAGCTGACGTTTTAATGAAACGCAGCGTATGGTTGTCTCAGACTCCCTTCACATTTGAAAATAAATCCTGGCCTCACGATCTCACTCTCAGTCAAAGTCTCCCTTCTGATCTAAGGGCTCTCAAGTCGTCTTCTTCCTTGGTTCAATTTTTTGGAGGGAGTTCCATGGATGAACAGACCTCATGAGCTCATCTTCTCCTCCTTCGAACTCCATCAAATCTTGATCAATTTCCATCAAATAAAACCCTAACTCCCTCTAAATTCACCCCTAAATTCAACCATGATCTCGAATTCCACTGAATCTTGCTCAATCTTGGAACCCGATAGCAACCTCTAATTATGATCCAGAATCACTTCTAACCAATCTTGAAATTAACTGCACTAACATGCTCCTCTCCTATCACTGGTCAATTCTAACTAAAGAACTAAGATTATCATTCAATATTGAGGGCGTTCTTGGTCCACAAAGAAATGGTGCCTCTAACAAAATCATCACTAAATCACCTCTAACTTTCCAGAAAGCTTCCCCTAATGATTTCTAACCATTCTAACCTACTAATTCTAATCAATTCTACTTAAATTAAAGTGCACGAAGAAATTTACAAACCTGGTGAAATGAGATGAACAGATGGTAGAATTCTTCAAATCAATGCCTGAGTCTCTCCAGAATCATTCAGTGATCCATCTTCCAGCTTCTGTATGCAAAAGGAAAGGTTGAGAAGCTCTGAATCTTGGAAATGGATCTGAAGCTGCAAGCTGCCAAACTCAATATGCAGAACACGATCTGGACTTGAATTTCCTCTGATTTTGATTGTCACACACTCAATGATGATGATAGAATTGAATCAGATCAAGAAATCGAACAGAATGGAGAAGAAATGAAGAATTGGAAAATGACTTGCTATGGAAGAACTTTGATTCCAATCTCTCTTTCTGCAGCAATTCTCTCTAACCTCTGCATCTGAGCACACTCCAATCCATATATAGATGATGTTAGAATCATCTAGAAGGGACTGGAACAATCCAATGAGAAATTGGATATCTCACTTCATGAGATTTTTGATTCCATGCTAAGCATATGCCATTTCTTGTTCAAGCTTGCACACTCCTCACTTCTCCTTTGAAATTCTCCTTAGATGGTATTTTGATTGAACTGAAAAACCCTTGCAAGCTTGCCCATTGATTCCTTGTTTATTTGGAGTTTTGCCATGTGACCTTATGAGGCAAGAAGCAAATTTACAAAGGAAGTCCCATTTTTAAGCCTAAACTTAAAAATGTGGATGAACCAATGTCTTTAAAATGAGGTTTCCAATCAAAATGATATATTGGATGACCTATTTTGGATTTCTAGATCCTCCAAACCAATTTCCAAATTCAACTTTTTCAACTTATAAGCCCTTTTTAGTTCATCTTTTGACCAATCATGCAACTCCATGCTATGAGCTTTTCCAATCATTCATGACCTTCTTTCTTGACTTAAAATCACATTTTGAACAACTTTCATGTTTTGAGTTTTTCCATTTGAGGCTTGGAAATAGGAGATATGGCCTTTGCTTAAAAATGACCTATAACTGACAAATGACCAAAGTACCCCTTGCTTGCCAAGACCATAAGTTGAGTTCCACACATCATATGAAGGCATACCATACCATTCTAGAAAGCTAAGACAATGAGAAACAATTCTTATGTTTACCGGAAATTCATTTGAAATCTCCTCGAGGGGTAAAAATTGCTTGGAAGTCAAGTCACTTTCACAGACAAAATTTCAGATACCTCAGATGACCTGTAACTTGCAAGGACCATAACTTGAGTTCTATAAATCTTCTTGATGTCTTCCACCACTCAAATTAAAGGTCTTGAGATCCTCTACAAGTTCCATGTTGGCCAAGGATCCATTTGAACCTTGCATTTTGACTTATCTTGCTTGGAAATTTGACCTAAACTAGGGGATTTTACATAGAAACCCTAATTTAGAAACTCCTTTTCTCCTTGATTTCTCTTGAATTCTTCTTACCACAACAACATATCCTTATTATCCATGTCAAATGATGAACCCCCCATCTCTCCAATAGCCCTTAATGCTTTTAAATCAATCAATTGACCTAGGGTTGACCTAGGGTTGACCCAGATGAAACCCTAGTTGACTGTCTTCAACTGCAATTCTTGTGATCATACCAACAACTTGTTTTCTTCTCCAAATGGCTTTCTAAGTCCTCCAAGATGTCTAGATACTCCCCATGCTCTCCATTCACCACTCATAACCTCCCTGTTGACCCTCAGATGCCCTCAGATAGGGGATAGGCTCAAGGCTTGATCTGCTGAACTCTCTGCTTCCAAATTCTTTTCTGATGACTTGAATGAGATGGAATTAGGATAATAACCTCTTGATAGGCTTCTAGAGATGAGAATAATGATGGGTCCCCTGTTGAATGACTTGCTATGCTTATGCTATGCAGATGGTTAGTCTATGTACATGACTCTATATGCAAATGCTAATGATATTGAAACATAAACCAAGTGCATAAAGTTGAGCAAATTTTAGGGTGCAACAGCTGCCCCTATTCAAGCGACTTGGACCCGATTGGGTGAAGGGCCTGGAGCCTTCAGACATTCGCGGTACGAGACGGTTGAATACTAGTGAACCCAGAAATTTGCCAACCGCAGAAATAAACTGCGCCACTGCTTGGGGAACGACATTCATCAGCTGAATTTAACTGTTACGGCAACCCACTGATCTCGTGCGACCGTGCTGGGGATTCTTCTCATCATCCTGAAAAAGATTGAATTATCGGAAACTTCGTCCTTTGCTTGTCCACGTCAGGACTCTATCTGCTGTCAACTCGGAAAAAACTTCAACAACTTTGCCGGGGACGGCTCGTCTGCCTTCTCGTCAGAGATAAATCGTCCACGTTAGGAATAAACTCTTCCACGTTAGGAATACCACCGTCCACGTTAGGACTCACCTTTCCACGTCAGGAACACCATCTTAATCTGTCCACGTAAGGACTCCAATCTTTCCACGTAAGGAATGTAATCTTTCCACGTAAGGAATACCTTTTGATATGTCCACGTACGGACTCCAATCTTTCCACGTAAGGAATAATCTTGATCTGAATCTGTCCACGTAAGGACTCCAATCTTTCCACGTAAGGAATCTCCATCTTTCCACGTTAGGAACACAACCTTAATCTGTCCACGTAGGGACTCCAATCTTTCCTCGTAAGGAATAATCTCGTCTTTCCACGTAAGGAAACCATTTTTATTCCACGTAAGGAATGCTCTTGATATGTCCACGTAAGGACTCTGATCTTTCCACGTTAGGAATCAAACCTTGATCTGTCCACGTCAGGACTAAACTTTTCCACGTAAGGAAACACCTTCTCTTTCCACGTCAGGAATCAACTTCTTTTCCATCTGTCCGCGTCAGGACTAAACTTTCCACGTAAGGAATCAATCTCTTTTCCACGTAAGGAATCACCATTTTTCCACGTAAGGAATAAGACTTCGTCTGGATCTGTCCGCGTCAGGACTAAACTCTTCCACGTTAGGAATGCACTTGTCTCCCCGTAAGGAATCCATCTCGATATGTCCGCGTAAGGACTCAATCTTTCCATGTAAGGAATACCAACTTCTTTCCACGTAAGGAATAAATTCGTCTTTCCACGTAAGGAAACCATCTTCTTTTCCACGTAAGGAAGCCCATTTTCTTTCCACGTCAGGAAACACATTTTCTTTTGATTTGTCCACGTAAGGACTCACATGTCGACTTGCCGAGGAAATAAACTTTATCCACGTCAAGATTCATGCACTTTCGACCTGCTGGGGAAATAACTCGTCCGCGTCAGGACTCACATCTTCATTTGATTTGTCCACGTCAGGACCCTGATCTCGTCTTGATTTGTCCATGTAAGGACTACATCTTTTCTGCTGAGAAAATAAATCTTGTCCACGTCAGGACTTAGTTCTCCATTGATCCCAACCCACAACTTCTTAGCACTGACGTGACAGCGACTTTGAGGCGGACTCTACTGGGGATATTTGGAAACCAAACTACCGGACGCCTGTTCTGATAACCGGCTGCAACTTCTGAAATTCTGATTCATGAAACCCCTGATGACAAATAACTCTGCCTGGGAATAAAGAGAAACTTAGCCTGATAACTCTGTGGGGAATACTGCCGAAACTGACATTATCATTGAATGTCTCATGCCGAGATCTTGAACGTTTGGTAGTTCATTTGGGCAAGAGCTCTCTCCACCTGCTGGGATACAGAAACCTCTTCAGCAAAATAAATGCTGAAGATAATGCCAACTCCGCTGGGGATAGACAGGTGCTACAGAATTATTCCAGCAAAATAAATGCTGGAAGAGTGAAGTCGACTCAGCTGGGAAATTAGGAACTTAAACCAAACACCTTGTTGAAGTAGCATCCTGCTGGGGAATATAACTCTGCTGGGGAATAGCAGATGTGGACAGTACGATTGGATTTCTGCTGGAGAGTGAACTGATATTACACAGTATCCCTGACAGAATAGATGACAGGACCCACCACCAACTCTGCTGGGGGGTCTTGATCTTCTAGTTCCACTGGAAGGAATGAAAACACCTGCTGAAAAGAGAACTCCGATGGGATGATTCTCTTGTGGAAAATCGACTGATTCCACTAGGGGAGAATAAATGACCTTTCGGGGAAAGGTGAACTTGTCTGAATACAGCCTTACGATCTTGTAATCGTCGATCCTTTCTTTTCTGCACAAGCTACGACTAGCTGGGGAGTTCGATCCTTCTCCAAGAAGAACCTGCATGACCTGCGTGAAGGCTGAGTCTTTCGTTGTTGCAATCTTTCGATCATCTTTCTCGTACGGTTATGAAACCTGCAGCAACACAAACAAGACAAGACAAGCCTATGCAACCAAATCAACTCAGGTTAGTGACATTATTTTCAGTTAATTCAAAACTTTAGCAATTGTTGGCAAGGGCCAGTGACGTTATGCACATATTAGTTTCGTCAAACTTAGGCGTTAATCATGCACAAAACCGTAAAGAACAGTGTCAAGTACTGAATAACGTATTTTATTGATTGGGTCCCTGAATGGGCGGAGTTTTTGTACACGGGATGTAACTCCTGAAAAGAGGAAGCTACATAAATCAAATATACAAGTATACACAAGAGACATAAATATATCGACAAATTACACATGTCGGCAACGGGATGCAGATGAACACCACGAACTGATCCTCCTATGACTCGTCCGACTCTAATGCTTTCTCGGTATCCATACTTCCGAAGAGATTGTATCCGATAGTCGACCTCTCAGGTATATTCTCCCGCATTGATGCTCAGTGCAATGTCAAATTCGAACCGCAGTCATTTGCTTTTCAAATCCCTAACTTTTGCGTGAACCGCCCTTTACGGGTTTTCAATTCACCGGGATACCCTTTTTTGCCGAAGCCGCCCAGTGTAGGTTTTCAACTTCGCGGGTGTACATTTTTTCAATTTTATCCCTAATTTTTGCCCGAACCTTTCATTCTGTTTTTGGTTCGCCAGGATGCCCCATTTTTGCCTGGACTCTCTTTTTCTGTCCAGCGGGTCTATTTTAAGCAAAGTATTTTTTAACTGCGTTCGAATTCACAAGTGACGTGAAATCTTCTCCGTCCATGGTGGACAACAACAACGCTCCTCCTGAAAAGACTTTACTGACGACGTATGGCCCTTCGTAGTTGGGGGTCCACTTGCCCCTGTGATCTGCTTGCGGCGGGAGAATCCTTTTCAGCACAAGGTCGTCCGTCTGAAAGTTCCGCGGATGTATCTTCTTGTCGTACGCTTTTTTCATTCGGCTCTGGTACAAACGACCATATGCTAGAGAAGCTAGCCTCTTCTCATCCATCAAACTCAATTGATTCAACCTGTCTTTCACCCATTCTGCCTCGTCCAGCTGAACGTCTCGCAATACCCTCAGAGAAGGGATCTCAACCTCTAATGGTAGCACCACTTCCATTCCGTATACTAACGAGAACGGGGTTGCCCCGGTTGATGTGCGTACCGTCGTACGATAACCGTGCAAAGCAAAAGGTAGCATTTCATGCCAATCCTTATAGGTCACCACCATTTTCTGAACAATTTTCTTGATATTTTTATTGGCCGCCTCAACAGCGCCATTCATCTTGGGTCGGTAAGGAGAAGAGTTGTGATGTTCGATCTTGAAATTCTGGCAGAGCTCCTTCATCATTTTGTTGTTCAGATTTGAACCATTATCCGTGATTATCCGCTCGGGAATCCCATATCGGCAAATGATATCTCTCTTGATGAATCTGGCCACCACTTGCTTCGTTACATTCGCGTAAGACGCCGCTTCCACCCACTTGGTGAAATAATCGATTGCTACTAGGATGAACCGATGCCCGTTAGAAGCTGTCGGCTCGATCTTTCCAATCATATCGATTCCCCACATCGAGAATGGCCATGGAGATGACATCACATTTAGAGGACTCGGAGGCACGTGTATCTTGTCAGCATAGATTTGGCACTTGTGGCACTTCCTCGCGAACTTGAAACAATCAGTTTCCATCGTCAGCCAAAAGTAACCTGCCCTCAGCAGCTTTCTCGTCATAGCATGCCCCCCAGCATGCGTACCAAATGTACCTTCGTGAATTTCCTCCATGAGAAGCTTTGCCTCTTTCTCGTCTACACAACGCAACAACACCAAATCGTGGTTTCTTCTGTATAAGACGCCATCCGGATTCAAGTAGAAATTACCCGCTAATCTCCTGAGAGTCTTCTGATCTTGACTGGATGCCCCAGTCGGATACTCTTTATTCTTCAGGAAATTAAGGATATCAAAATACCACGGTTTGTCGTCAGATGCTTCATCAATAGCAAATACATAAGCTGGCCTGTCAAGCCGAGAGATAATGATTCGGGGAGCTTCGTTCCAAAAATTGACCTTGTACATGGAAGACAAAGTGGCAAGGGCGTCAGCCATTTGATTTTCTGCCCGCGGTACGTGATGCAATTCAATTTTATCGAAGAAAGGCAACAATCTCCTTGCATAATTCATGTAATGTATCAAATTAGGCTGCCGTGTCTCCCATTCCCCTTTTATCTGATTCACTACCAGAGCTGAGTCTCCGTATACGTCTAGATGTTTGATTCGCAAATCAATGGCTTCTTCAAGCCCCATTATACAAGCTTCGTATTCGGCCTCATTGTTGGTAACGGCAAAGGTCAATCGGGCAGTAAACGGGATGTGCGACCCGTGTGGAGTGGTGATGATTGCCCCTATTCCGCTGCCGTAAGCATTCACGGCCCCGTCAAATATCATCTTCCATTTGGACCCCAACTCTGGTCCCTCGTCTGGCAACGGCTCTTCACAATCTTTCATCTTTAGGTACATGATATCCTCGTCAGGAAAATCAAACCTCATCGATTGGTACTCTTCAATAGGCTGCTCCGCCAGATACTCAGACAGCACACTCCCCTTTATAGCCTTTTGCGAGACGTATTGAATATCATATTCAGTCAAGACCATCTGCCAACGGGCAATTCTACCTGACAACGCCTGCTTTTCAAATACATATTTGATAGGATCCATCTTCGAGATGAGCATGGTTGTATGATTCAGCATATACTGCCTCAAACGCTTGGCGGCCCAGGCTAGCGCGCAACAAGTTTTCTCCAGCATTGAATATCGAGATTCGCAGTCTGTAAATTTCTTACTCAGGTAATAGATCGCATGCTCCTTTCTCCCCGTCTCGTCGTGTTGACCGAGGACACAACCCATGCTTCCCTCAAGAACCGTCAAATACATTATCAAGGGTCTACCTGCCACTGGGGGTATTAGAATAGGAGGCTCCTGCAAATACTGCTTTATTTTATCGAACGCCTTTTGACAATTTTCGTTCCACGTTACAGCTTGATCTTTCTTCAACAGCTTGAATAACGGTTCACACGTGGCCGTTAGGTGAGATATGAACCGGGCGATGTAGTTCAATCTCCCTAAAAACCCGCGCACCTCTTTCTCTGTTTTAGGCGTCGGCATTTCTTGAATTGCTTTTATTTTAGCAGGATCAACCTCTATTCCTCTTTCGCTTACGATAAACCCTAGCAGCTTACCCGATCTCACCCCGAAGGTGCATTTATTAGGATTCAGCCTCAGCCTGAACTTCCTAAGCCTTTTAAACAACTTCAGCAAATTCACCAGATGCTCTTCCTCCGTCTGGGATTTGGCAATCATATCGTCAACATAAACTTCGATCTCTTTATGCATCATGTCATGGAAAAGAGTCGTCATCGCACGCTGATATGTTGCCCCAGCATTTTTCAAACCGAAGGGCATCACTTTGTAACAAAATGTTCCCCAAGGCGTTATGAAAGTAGTCTTCTCCATATCCTCTGGCGCCATTTTAATCTGGTTATAGCCTGAAAAGCCATCCATGAAGGAGAATACGGAGTACTGAGCAGTATTATCAACTAACACGTCAATGTGAGGAAGTGGAAAATCGTCTTTTGGGCTTGCTTTATTCAAATCTCTATAATCCACGCACATTCGAACCTTGCCATCTTTCTTTGGCACTGGTACGATGTTAGCAACCCACGAGGGGTATTTCGTCACAGCCAGGAAACCAGCGTCCCACTGTTTCTGAACCTCCTCTTTGATCTTCATTGCCATATCTGGTCGAGTTCTGCGAAGCTTTTGTTTGACCGGCGGGCAATCTTCTTTCAGTGGCAGGCGATGCACGACCATATCTGTATCGAGCCCTGGCATATCCTCATACGACCAAGCGAATACATCACTATACTCTTGGAGCATTTCAACCAGTCTTCGCTTGACATCACTCTGCAGTGCGGCTCCAATACGAATATTTTTCTCAACCCCTTCCGACCCCAAGTTGATAATTTCGATGACCTCATCGTGAGGCAGAATGGCTCTTTCCTCTTGCTTTACTAACCAAGACAGTTCTTCAGGAACGTCGCTATCTTCGACAACCTCTTCTTCGGCCTGGAATACCGGGTGATCGAAGTCGGGACGAGTCATAGGTGGTTCAAGGATGTCATCTGAAAATGTTATCCTGCAAAAGGAATGGTTAAGTGCTTCAAAATGCGTATAAAGCGAATAACCACGTTGCCATTTTATTGAAAAATATAAAACAAGAAAGACAGGGATTACAGTATTTGCACATGAAAAACGCCATTTATTTAATGATTGACACGCAATGTTTATAACAACACAGCCCTAAGCAAATCTCGATGCCCCGGGCAAGACATCAGATTATTCAACAATTAATAAAGCAAAGCATTACTGTTTAAAAGTCACAGGAACAAGCTCCTGAATAGACCAGTTGCACAGTCCTTGTCCCGGCGTGCTTGGCTGAATCCAGGCATCCATATCACAGTCGCTGTCTCCTTCATCAGACTCCGAAGCAGCATTGACAGTTTCGTGACATACTCCACTGGCAGAGATGGTGATTGGCCTTCTGAAACGGGGCGCCCCCACGGAAGGAGTTGATGACGACGGTTGGTACCCCAGCCCGAACCGGTCCATCTTCACAGGAATGTCCAGCACTTTGCCCCAGCCCTTGGCTTCTCCTGCTTCCACTAGAGCTTGAGCTTCCTTATACGATGAGACAGCTATCTCTGGCACTTTGCTCGGCCCAGGACCTTTGTCCTTGATGCGCAAACCTTCGAATGCCTGGCATGGTGTTTCGTGGATCTCTCCGTCGACTTCCACATATTTAAATGACGACAGATGGCTGACCAGGATGTCCTCCTCTCCGCACACGGTGACTACGCTGTCTCCGACCATGTATTTTAACTTCTGATGCAGGGTGGACGTGACTGCCCCTGCTCCATGAATCCATGGTCTTCCAAGCAAGCAGCTGTACGCAGGCTGTATATCCATGATATAAAACTCAGTTGCAAACACTTCCGGCCCCACTTGCAGAGGCAAAGTAATCGATCCAAAGACTGTTCTCCGCGTGCCGTCAAACGCTCTGACTACCAAATCACTGGGCGTACACAAAATTCCTCTAACATCCAGCTTCATCATCGCCTTCTTGGGTAACACATTCAAAGATGACCCGGTGTCAACCAAGACGTGTGACATTACTGATCCTCTACACTCAACAGATACGTGTAATGCCATATTATGATCTCTCCCTTTCGGAGTCAAGTCAAAATCGGTAAAGCCCAAGTTGTGGCCTGCATTCACATGTGCCAATACCCCTTCTAGCTGATTTACGGAGACGTCTTGGGGTACAAAAGAAGTGTCCAGGACTTTCAGCAAAGCATTTCTGTGAGCTTCCGAACACAACAGCAATGACAGGATAGATATTTTGGACGGTGTCTGCTGCAGATGCTCCACAATCTTATAATCACTTTTTCGAATCAAGCGCATGAACTCTTCTACATCCTTCGATGCTGCTTCTTTTTCACTTGCTTGCACCGGAACATTTTCAACCACTTTCCCTTTTCCTTTCGCTAGTCTTTCAGCCTCCACTTCAGGAGATATAAAGATCCTGCCACTCCTCGTCATGCCTCCTGAACCAACAACATTATCCACAGTCTCCGCTGGCTGCTTGTTAACATCAATTTTTATCCCGTCACAATATACTTCCAACCCATATGACCATGGGACTGCTTTCGTGTTCTCGTACGGGATTGGCCCGGCCTTAGTTATGGTGATCGGTGGGCGCTGAGCTGGTGCTGCAATAGTGATCGTCCTCCGAGGAATCGTCACAGTAGCCACATCATTCTGATTATCTGCTACTGCCCCCGCGGGTTCTTCAGCGGCTGCTTGATCAAACTGCAATATACCTTCATCAATTAAAGCCTGAATGCCCTTCTTCAAATCCTCACACCCCCCAGCTAGGGTCCAACAGTCTAAGCAATACTCGTTACATCCTGGGTAAACACCTCCTTGTAACAGTCGGCTCTTTATCTCGCTCAGAGGCGTCTTTAAATCTTCAACATTCATAACCAGATTCAACCCTTCCTCAGTCAGAACGGCGTTTGCCCCGTGATTAGGCATGGGCTTCTGTACTATATTCGGGCCTGCCGTTCCGAAATTGATAGTCTTGTTGTCTAAAAGATCCTGCACAACGTGCTTAAAAGCATGGCAACCTTCTATATCGTGACCCGGGGCCCCAGAATGAAACTCGCAGTGTCTGCTTGCATCGTAGCCAAACGGGGGAGCTCCCGTTATCGGTGCCAGGGTTCTTTTCTCTACTAGATTCAATCCCAACAATGTTTGCAATAAATCGGCGTAGGTTGAGGGAGGCTTTTCGAACACTCTCCTTGGTTTATTACCCTGGAATCTTCGCTGAGCCTGTTGCGCCCCCTGCTGAGGCTGCTGCTGCTGTTGCATTGGCTGCTGCTGAACCGGTTGTTGTTGCTGGACCGGTGTTTGTTGGTACGGGATAGTAACACTCGCCACCTGCTGCGGCTGACAATATTGGTTTCGTCCCCTGCCTCGGCCTCGGCCTTGGCCTCCAAATACTGCGCTTGCCTCGCCCTGACGGCGCCCACCATAAGCTTTCCTATTACTGCCAGATGCAGTTGATTCCTCGACTTGGAACTTTCCTTGCTTAATATTACGTTCAATCTTTTCCCCCATCAGAATTAGGTCTGAAAAACTGGCCAGAGACGTGTGAAACAGCATATCATGAAACAGACCTGTGAATGTGCCGACAAACATGTCATTCATTTCCTTATCTTCTATCGGAGGACGGACCCTGGCAGCCATATCGCGCCACCTTTGCGCGTACTCTTTAAAGCTCTCCCCCTTCTTTTGCGACAGCCCGGCCAATTGGACCCGATTGGGTGCCAAGTCGCTGTTATACTTGTAGTGAGCTACAAATGCCTCTGCTAATTGCTTCCACGTCTTGATATCAGTTGGCTCCAATCCCATGTACCACTCTAGGGAAGGGCCCGACAGACTATCCTGAAAGAAATGCATCAGCATTCTTTCATCAGTTGAGTATGCAGGCATCTTTCTGTAATAAGCTCGTACATGCACTTTGGGACACGTATCTCCTTTATACTTGTCAAACGCAGGAGCTTTGAATTTAATTGGCACCCTTAAGCCAGGTACCAAGCCCATTGTTGCCATGTCCAATCCCACAGCACTTTGGTTTAGGACTCCCCTCATCTGCTCTTCCAGCATTCTGATCTTCTGGGAATCATCCATCGGCCCTTCGAAACCTCCTCCAGAGAAGGCGTCCTCTTGCTGATCTTCTTGCCACATACCATTTCCAGCTCCATACCCATCATATCCATTATTACGTCCAGCTCTTATCTGATTCATCCCCGGACCTCGGCCCCTGTTGCCGTACCCTTGAACACCTCCAGCAGGACCAAAAGCCATAAATCCAATACCGTTTCCGTTTCCAAAGCCTCCGTAACCCTGATTGGTCGCGCCATAACCGTCTTGCCCAAAGCCTTGAGCATTAAAGCCATACTTTCCAGTGTTATCGAATCCCTGATCGTTGAACCCGAATCCAGCATTGACAAAGCCGTTGCCTCCCATATTGTCACCCAAATTGACATCCCCCAGCCCAACGTTATGGACAGCAGTCTCATTTCCAACTCCGACGTTACCATTTACAGCAGCGGTAGCGTTGTTAACATTAGCAGCAGGTGTGTTGATCACAGGCGGAGCCACTGGCGTGGGAGTACCGTCTCCATGAACAGTATCGACCCGTACAGACTGATGATCTTCATTACCATGACCAGCGTTTCGGGCCAACAGAGGCTGGACCATGGCCTGCAAATTCTCCTGCCCTTTTGCTATAGCTTCCATGGTCTGCATGAAGAGAGCGAGCTTCTCGCACACATCTTGCATCTCGTTCTGCATTTGATCCATGATTCTTCGACAATTGGAGCGGGTAGAATAGCGGTGCGGATGTTGATCTGCAATCCTGTTAAGTACCTGGAAAAAGCAGGAAATAAGACACTATTCAAAGATTACCTGTAATGCAATATGAATGCAATGCAATGTGTCTGTGCATTAGGGAAGTTCATTCCCCCAGTTCTAGTGTGAAGGTGTCTGGGCAGTGACAGTGTTGACAACAGGAATATCGGAGCTGAATCATAGAAAGCCTCATATATTGCAGGGAAAATCAATAAGCCGAGAGTACAATATCACTGAGAGTACAATAAGAAGGCATGACCTCAACCAACAATCCTGGTGATGGTCAGCACTATGCAAATAAAGCATACAAGTTACTACATGAAATGATCAAACACTCCTATAAGTCTGGTACTCTTCTAGCAACTTCTTGGTCTCCGGATGACTTGGTTGGGTAAGCAGCCCTTCAACCAGTTGGTTTCTCTTCTTAAGAACACGGCGCACGTCTTCAGCAGTTTCTTCCCATGTTGCTTCCCCGAAGCAATCTTCTAGCTTTCGCTTCTGAGACACCGCTTCATCTCTGGATTTGATTGCCTTGTTCAGTGCATGCTGGACACTATACCGGGTCATCACTTCTTCCTCACACTTCTTGATGCTAGACTTCAACTTCTCTTCGAGGTCGGAGATTTGCTGCTTCAACTTATCTTCCCTCTTCTTGTTATTGGTGAGTGTAGCATTCCAAGTTTTATTGCAAGAGGAGATTTCTCGGTGTGCTGCGTCGAGCGCCTTCTTTTTGGCTTCCAGCATGTCATGGGAGCTTCTGAACTCTTGCCCCAGACGTTCGCGCTTTTTCTTTTCCTCGGTCAACTCAGCCCCTAACCTGTTTAACAGCTCGATCTGTTGTTGGAAAGCATATACGGCCTTGTTTTTCTCACTGCGTACTTGAGCTAGCTCTTGCTCTAACCCTTCGTTGATCTTCATCAAGGCTTCTTTTTCTCTCACAATTTGCTCATAGACTTCCTTAGAAACAATAGTTGGCTCCGCTACCGGAATAGGATCAAGAACTGGTGCATCTGGAAATGGCATCCGCAACCGACTTGCTCTCTCCTGGATCCAAACCCTGTAAGGTGCATAGGCCTGACAGTCATTCTTTCCTAACAACGGCTTCCCTCTGCGGTTAATACGCGTCCAGGCATGTTGCAACTTGGCTAATAACTCTCCCTTCACATCACCTGTGAAGTACAGAGATTCCTGTACTTCTTCCTCCTGCGGTGGATTCTTCAGCGCATATCCAAACTGACGAATGAATAGAGAAGGGTTGTAATTGATACACCCTTTTCTTCCTATCAGCGGCACGTTAGGGTACCCAGAACAACTGAAGATGAGCTCAGATCCCAACAGGTCTCGATCAAACCACACAACATCTTCGGAATATAGCCTCATCAGGCGCTCTGACCAACTGGCTGAGGTTGCACTGTCTGCAAAGGGTCCCTTCATTGGAAGACGACTTTTAAACCACATATTCAATAAAGGAGCACAGCAGTAAACAACTTTTCCCCTTCGGTTTTCGTTCTTGTAGTGCAATGAGTGGTAGAAGTCTCCGATCAACGTTGGCACTGGATTGCCGGCAGCGAATAGATAGAAAGCATCCAAGTCCACAAAATTGGGCAGGTTAGGAAACAGCACAATTCCATAAATGCATAAAGCCAAAATAGCATTGAAAACCACCCAACAACCGTTCTTGGCGTATTCTTGAGCCTTGCCAACCAGAAAATCTAGAGAGAAACCGGGAACCCCAAGCCAAGAAGTCACTAATAACTCAGCAGCATTCATATGCAAGGCTTTGGCTAAGTCCTCCAACTTGGGCTCAGCAGCAGAGTGAATAAAGGGAACCTTGTTCTGCACGGGAAGCTCAGTAAACTCCACATACTCCTCAATGGTAGGTCCTAGAATGAAGTCAGCAAAAGTAAAGCATCTCAATGCGGGGTCATAGAATTGCATCAAGGTGTATAGCCCGTTCATCTCATCAGCAGTGGGCTTACAGACTAATCTCAGTAATCTCCCATGACTCATTCTAAAGCTTCTTCTAACCTCCTCATCAGCGAGAGATATCAGACCAAGCAAAGAAGTAATATCAGGTGAAGGCAGCTTGTACGCAACTGTTTTCCTCAAACTAGCCATAGTCAATACTCAGAAATCTGGGCACTAGAACCGGGGAATATGCAAATGCACCTGCAGCACAGACACACGTTAGTGAAATGCAAGTGGTAATGGATATGCAGACAATGCAATGCAAGTAACATGCAACAGGGACCAAAGCTGTAGCTGCATAGCCTGAACCCAATCAAGAAAGGTCTCAGATAGACCATCCAGAAGTCCTCAAACCCTGGTCTCAGATAGACCTAAAACGAAGCTTCAACAATGGTCTCTGACAGACCTCAAACCATAACTCCAACTGGTATCTGACAGACCTCAAGACTCTCAACTGGTCTCTGACAGACCTCCTAACTCTCCATAAATACCCAGGATCTCTGATCAAGAAATAACCGGTATCTGAAGGTCTAGTTACCTGCATAACCCCAAATCCCCTCACAGGTGGGTGGCCCTATAACTGGCACAAGGTACGGCATCCTATGCGGTCGTCGGCATCACAGACTTTCAGGGTTGATGATACGATTCCCAGAAGGAGTGGCATCATAAAATCCTGAAGAGGCCTCACTTAGCCAACTTCCAAATGATCGGTTCCCGGAGTCGACAATTCAGCTGACCAACAACCCCTTCGACCCAAAGGGTAGAAAAAGAAGCCAACCAGAAGAACCTCGTCCGAGTGTAGATTTCATGAGACACTAATGCAAGCAAAGCCGGCACGCGCCCACTACTTTCTACTCTAATTCTAGGTGCACTCAAGCCCAGGTCCGGCTTCTCACTCAATATCAGAACACCCGTCACACCCCAATACAGCAATAATAAACAATATATATAATGCTGAAAATAAAGGTCAGAAATATAAATCCATACAAAATCCTCGACGGGAAAACAAGCGTTAGGATTGACTCTCTTAAGGGACGTTGGATCCCAAATGCATAAGAACTATCGCAGCCCTTAGCAGCCAGGGGACGTTGGATCCCCAACAGAGTCGCCAGCTGTCGCTACTGCGAAAATCGGCGCCGACTGAACAGAAGAGTCGCCACCGTGCGTTATTTATCCCACGGGAGGGAAAGGAAACGCTCAGAGTAAACCTCGCACAACACGGGAAAGGTATGGTCGTCGCAACCAAAACCTGGATTCGGGAGTCGGTTACGCAAGGGGAAGGTATTAGCACCCCTCACGTCCGTCGTACTCGACGGGATCCACGCTTGTTTTCGGGTATGGATTGTTATTCTATCTATTCTATAGGTCAAGGGTTAAAAAGAAAATAAAATGGAAATAAAAAATGACTCGGCAAAGTATCGCACTTTATGCCTACGTATTCTCGCCTGGAACGAGAAATCAGAGTCAACGTAGTTCGCCTACCTACGGGAAAGGAGGGGAAGGTTTCTCGCTAGGATATCGCATCCTATGCCTACGTACTTTCACACAGCATGAAAGATCAGAGCAAACGTAGTTCAGGCCACGTACGACACAAGCTTGTCTTGGTTGATTTTATTCCTTCTGAAAAAGGTTTTCTGATCAACAGTCCCAGCGGACAAAAATGACGCTTTGATGAGTTCACATTCTTTTACGGAAGAAGTGTCTTTTATTGTGTTTGAAATCTTTATGTGTTTTTCTGTTTGTTTTGAGAAAGAAAGAGACAGAACTCTAACCTACGGTTGCGAAGGGAAACAAACTAACCTAATGTTATCATGCATGGGTTAAGACCTAGTGTCTATCATGCTCCTCTCTTGCACAGAGAGAAACAGAGATCCTACGGGATAGGCAGAAACAGAAACAACATCAGATATATACAGTAAAACAGTAAAATGCATGGATGCAACAGCACAAGCGAGGCAAGGGAGTCCCACTCAACCTCGAACCTAGAAAACAATAGGCAAAAGTGAACAGACTTCACTTTCAACCCAACAGGGTAAACAACAAACAATACAGTCCGGAAAACCAATCAATACATCAACAATGAAATACATCAGCAAAAGAAACAGCATCAACAGCTCTGAATCAACATCTGACTTCAAGTAATTTCCAATCATTCATGAGCTTCAACAAGCATCAATCTCCATCTTCATGATCTTCAGGTAAGGGTTTTGATCATCAGTCTTCTATCTGCAATGGCTTTTCTTCAAGTCTCAGGCTCCAGGATGAACATCAGCCAACCAGATGAAGTGAATGAATGTTAGACAGTTAATTACCTACCAAGGGTGGTTCATCAACTGTTAACATTAAACAGAAAGTTTTCTCTCAAAAGTTCTATCTTTCAAATACATTCACTGATCCTTCCAAAGGAAGGAGGTGGATATTTGAAAGAGACTTTGAATCATAGAGAAAGGATAGAGGCAAACAAAGCCATCTATGTTTGAGAAGCAAGCTTTCTAATCTAGAGCTCTGCCTAGCTCCTAAACCCTAGTCTCCTCAGCAGCTACTAGCAAGAACCTCCTCTCTAACTCTGGCAGCTGGTCTTCATTCTCTGGATCTCCAATGGTCTTCATCTCCTCAAGTCTTCAGCTCTCCCAAGTCCCCAGACAATCCCAATACCCAAGCAAGCAAGCAATAATCCCCAGAGGGCATACCACACCAGTCAATCAGATACATACAGAGTATCAATAGCAGTAGGGGAATCCTGACTTTTTCTAAAGGATCTAATGACTACCCATAGCCCCTATAGTCCCATAACTAAACTAATCAAACCCTAAGTCCTAAGGGAATAGAATTAAGTCTCCTAAGTCATCCCCTAAAACCCTAGTTTTATCCATGTTATTCACACTTACACTAAGCATCTAAATTTAATTTCTAAAAATGGGAACTAAATTGAATCTACAAGTTCAATGTCTAAACTAAACAACCTAAAAAGAATGGACCAAAAATATTAAAGCATTTGATAGAACAAAAAATAACAAAATCATGCATAAAATGAAACTATTAAAATGCTATTTATTTGGAAAATATGGGGAAAATATCAAATAAAAAATAAAATGCAATTTTTATTTTTTATAATTTTCTTGACATCCTAAAGAACAATATGCAAAAAGAATGAATTAAAAATGATTATTTTGCTATTTATTATGAATTTTCAAAAGTTGCAAAATAAAATGAACAATTGAATTAAAAACAAAATGACCAGGTGGTGCAGATAGCAAGTATTAATAGCTCAGAAACCTGTGGGCCATCAACCAGGGGGTGCGCATAGTAATTGGGATCTAGGCCCAAGATCCAATCAGAAGATAATAAGAAAAATTCAAAGAAAAGGGGAAACACGCGGTACGAATAGCAAAGAAAATCAGTGTAAATCCCAGTTGGGCCCGTGAGTGGGGTGTGGATAGCATGATCTGACTTAGGCCCAAGCTGACGTTTTAATGAAACGCAGCGTATGGTTGTCTCAGACTCCCTTCACATTTGAAAACAAATCCTGGCCTCACGATCTCACTCTCAGTCAAAGTCTCCCTTCTGATCTAAGGGCTCTCAAGTCGTCTTCTTCCTTGGTTCAATTTTTTGGAGGGAGTTCCATGGATGAACAGACCTCATGAGCTCATCTTCTCCTCCTTCGAACTCCATCAAATCTTGATCAATTTCCATCAAATAAAACCCTAACTCCCTCTAAATTCACCCCTAAATTCAACCATGATCTCGAATTCCACTGAATCTTGCTCAATCTTGGAACCCGATAGCAACCTCTAATTATGATCCAGAATCACTTCTAACCAATCTTGAAATTAACTGCACTAACATGCTCCTCTCCTATCACTGGTCAATTCTAACTAAAGAACTAAGATTATCATTCAATATTGAGGGCGTTCTTGGTCCACAAAGAAATGGTGCCTCTAACAAAATCATCACTAAATCACCTCTAACTTTCCAGAAAGCTTCCCCTAATGATTTCTAACCATTCTAACCTACTAATTCTAATCAATTCTACTTAAATTAAAGTGCACGAAGAAATTTACAAACCTGGTGAAATGAGATGAACAGATGGTAGAATTCTTCAAATCAATGCCTGAGTCTCTCCAGAATCATTCAGTGATCCATCTTCCAGCTTCTGTATGCAAAAGGAAAGGTTGAGAAGCTCTGAATCTTGGAAATGGATCTGAAGCTGCAAGCTGCCAAACTCAATATGCAGAACACGATCTGGACTTGAATTTCCTCTGATTTTGATTGTCACACACTCAATGATGATGATAGAATTGAATCAGATCAAGAAATCGAACAGAATGGAGAAGAAATGAAGAATTGGAAAATGACTTGCTATGGAAGAACTTTGATTCCAATCTCTCTTTCTGCAGCAATTCTCTCTAACCTCTGCATCTGAGCACACTCCAATCCATATATAGATGATGTTAGAATCATCTAGAAGGGACTGGAACAATCCAATGAGAAATTGGATATCTCACTTCATGAGATTTTTGATTCCATGCTAAGCATATGCCATTTCTTGTTCAAGCTTGCACACTCCTCACTTCTCCTTTGAAATTCTCCTTAGATGGTATTTTGATTGAACTGAAAAACCCTTGCAAGCTTGCCCATTGATTCCTTGTTTATTTGGAGTTTTGCCATGTGACCTTGTGAGGCAAGAAGCAAATTTACAAAGGAAGTCCCATTTTTAAGCCTAAACTTAAAAATGTGGATGAACCAATGTCTTTAAAATGAGGTTTCCAATCAAAATGATATATTGGATGACCTATTTTGGATTTCTAGATCCTCCAAACCAATTTCCAAATTCAACTTTTTCAACTTATAAGCCCTTTTTAGTTCATCTTTTGACCAATCATGCAACTCCATGCTATGAGCTTTTCCAATCATTCATGACCTTCTTTCTTGACTTAAAATCACATTTTGAACAACTTTCATGTTTTGAGTTTTTCCATTTGAGGCTTGGAAATAGGAGATATGGCCTTTGCTTAAAAATGACTTATAACTGACAAATGACCAAAGTACCCCTTGCTTGCCAAGACCATAAGTTGAGTTCCACACATCATATGAAGGCATACCATACCATTATAGAAAGCTAAGACAATGAGGAACAATTCTTATGTTGACCAGAAATTCATTTGAAATCTCCTCGAGGGGTAAAAATTGCTTGGAAGTCAAGTCACTTTCACAGACAAAATTTCAGATACCTCAGATGACCTGTAACTTGCAAGGACCATAACTTGAGTTCTATAAATCTTCTTGATGTCTTCCACCACTCAAATTAAAGGTCTTGAGATCCCCTACAAGTTCCATGTTGGCCAAGGATCCATTTGAACCTTGCATTTTGACTTATCTTGCTTGGAAATTTGACCTAAACTAGGGGATTTTACATAGAAACCCTAATTTAGAAACTCCTCTTCTCCTTGATTTCTCTTGAATTCTTCTTACCACAACAACATATCCTTATTCTCCATGTCAAATGATGAACCCCCCATCTCTCCAATAGCCCTTAATGCTTTTAAATCAATCAATTGACCTAGGGTTGACCTAGGGTTGACCCAGATGAAACCCTAGTTGACTGTCTTCAACTGCAATTCTTGTGATCATACCAACAACTTGTTTTCTTCTCCAAATGGCTTTCTAAGTCCTCCAAGATGTCTAGATACTCCCCATGCTCTCCATTCACCACTCATAACCTCCCTGTTGACCCTCAGATGCCCTCAGATAGGGGATAGGCTCAAGGCTTGATCTGCTGAACTCTCTGCTTCCAAATTCTTTTCTGATGACTTGAATGAGATGGAATTAGGATAATAACCTCTTGATAGGCTTCTAGAGATGAGAATAATGATTGGTCCCCTGTTGAATGACTTGCTATGCTTATGCTATGCAGATGGTTAGTCTATGTACATGACTCTAAATGCAAATGCTAATGATATTGAAACATAAACCAAGTGCATAAAGTTGAGCAAATTTTAGGGTGCAACAGTCACCAAAGTTAGATTTGGAAGATCAGCGGTTGTTTTCCATTTTTCAAGGGAAACAAGGTGAGGATCCACACAAGCATCTTAAAGAATTCCAGATTTTTGTTCAACCCCACTCAGGCCTGAAGGAATTACGGAAGACCACATCAAGCTAAAAGCCTTCCCGTTTTGTCTACAAGGTGCAAACAAAGACTGGTTATATTATCTTGAGCCGAATTCTGTTGCTACTTGGAATGATCTGAAGAAGGTATTCCTAGAAAGATATTTTCCTGCATCCAGAGATGCCTCGATACAAAAAGACATTTGTGGTATTAGACAACGGGATAATGAATCATTGGCTGAATATTAGGGGAGATTCAAACAATTGGTTTCGAGTTGCCCACAACACCAGATCACCGAGCAATTATTGATTCAGTATTTCTATGATGGCTTAAAACCAATGGATAGGAATATTCTAGATGCTGCTAGTGGTGGAGCACTTGTTGATAAGACTCCAGCCGCTGTCAAGGCTCTGATTGAGAACATGTCGCTTAATTCCCAACAATTCACAACAAGAGAAAATTATGTTCAAATAAAAGGTGTGAATGAGGTTCACATTTCTTCTCATGTTTCTCATTCCGAAAAAAGCCTTCAAAAATAGAATGAATGAGCTGACCGAATTAGTGAAACAGTTGGTAGTGGTAGGTAAAGCTCCAGTAGCCCATCAAGCCCAAACAACAAGATTATGTGGTATTTGTATATCTTCTAATCATCCTACTGATACATGTCCTATTCTACAAGATGAAACGCCTACTGAATTACCTCAAGCATATGCCGCAACCCTTTACAATCAAGGTAACAACCAAAATCGGTACAATATTCCTGACCTGTCCACTAATAAATACCATCCAAATTAGAGGTACCATCTAAACCTCCAATATGAAAACCAGCCCTCCAGCCAAAAACACTATCCTAACCAACATCAATTGATGCTACTCTTGCCACCACCACAAAGTCATCTAGAAGCTGCAACCATTGCTGCCCCAACTTCCGGTCCTTTGTTAGAGGATATTGTTAAGCAATTGGCTACCAATAACCTCCAATTCCAACAACGGACAGAGTCCTCCATCCATGCCTTGCAAACACAAATAGGAAAACTTGCTTCTTTAGTTAATGGTATTCAGCAAGCACAAGGATCCAACCAACTGCCCTCTCAAACCGTGGTGAATCCTAAAGGTCCTAATCCTAATGTGAGCGCAATAACCTTGCGATCCGGAAAAGTTACAGATTCTGCCCCGAAAAAAATTGAGGAAATTGAGCCTTCTATTGTTGTTGAGCCTTTTGTTATTGTTGAGCCTTTTGTTGCTGTTGAGGCTGAACCTTTTGCTGTTGCGGAAAAACAGTATGTACCTCGGATACCTTTTGCTGTTGCGGAAAAACAGTATGTACCTCGGATACCTTACCTCGGAAAAACATTCTTGAGGAAGACAAAGAGAGAGAGAGAGATTTTGGATGTGTTTAAAAAAGTGGCGTTAAACATCCCGCTTCTTGATGTAATCAAGCAGATTCTAAAATATACAAAGTTTCTTAAGGATTTATGTACTCATAAAAGGAGATTGAATGGGAATGAGAGGGTGAATATGGGAAGGAATATTTCTGCCTTCATCCAATCTAATGATACAGCTGAACAAAATGTTGCAGCCCTCTTCCAGCAGCCCATGCCACAAAAGTGCAAGGATCCATGAACTTTTGTTATCTCTTGTACCATTGGGAATAGTAAATTTGAAAATTGCATGCTTGATTTAGGAGCTGGTATTAATGTTATGCCTACTTCTATTTATAATAACCTTGATCTTGGTCCATTGCAGCATACAGGTTTGATCATTCAGCTGGAAAATAGAAGCAATGCCCACCCCGCCAGAGTCGTGGAAGATGTCCTCGTGCAAGTTAATGACTTAATTTTCCTATAGATTTTTATATTCTTGACATGGAAGAAGAAACAAAGTCAAACAAGGCACCCATCATTCTCGGCAGACCGTTTATGAAAACAGCAAAGACGAAAATCGATGTTGATGATGGCACGATGTCCATGGAGTTTGGTGATATTATTGCAAAATTTAACATCTTTGATGCAATGAAACATCTCATAGAAGAGCATTCAGTATTTCAGATTGAGTTACTTTCTGACTTAGTAGACGATACATTTCCTAAGTTTTTATCTGATTTTTCGTCTTTACTAGACTATGATGATACTTTCTCCTGTGATGTATGCACTAACACTAATGTTTGCTCTACTTGTGCCGAGATAAATGTTGTATTGGATAGTGATATTTTGTAGGTGGATAAGGTTACCGATGAAGTGGTTTGTGCGGTTGAGGCTCTGGACGTCCCTGCTGCCCCGACCATCCCATCCATTAAGCAGCCCCCTTCTTTAGAACTCAAACCTCTCCCAGAAAATCTCAAATATGCATACTTAGACATAAATGATAAGCTTCCTGTTATTATTTCAGCTAACCTTGATTTCAATCAAGAAAGTAGGCTTTTGCAGGTTTTAAGGAGGCACAAAAAGGAAATAGGGTGGACCTTGGCGGACATTCTCGGTATTATCCCTTCCAGGTGCATGCATCAGATTCTGCTTGAAGAAGGAGCTAAGTAAGGCAGCCCCAAAGGAGGCTTAATCCTTTAATTCTTAATGTGGTGAAGAAATAGGTAACCAAACAGTTACAAGTAGGTATCATATATCCTATCTCTGACAGTAACTGGGTGAGCCCAGTGCAGGTTGTACCAAAGAAATCTGGACTCACTATGATAAAAAGTGAAAAGAATGGACTTGTTCCCACTAGAGTTCAGAATAGCTAGAGAGTTCGTATTAATTATAGGAGGTTGAACCAGACGACTAGAAAGGATCACTTTCCTTTGTTGTTCATTGATCAAATGCTTGAACGACTCGCAGGTAAATCACATTATTGTTTTCTTGATGGTTTTTCAGGTTACTTTCAAATTCATATTGCACCTAAAGACCAAGAAAAGACCACTTTCACGTGCTCTTTTGTTACATTTGCTTACAGGAGGATGCCTTTTGGCCTTTGCAATGCTTCTGGAACTTTCCAGCGATGCATGATTAGCATTTTCTTTGATTTTATTGAAAATTGCATGGAAGTGTTTATGGATGATTTCACTGTTTATGGCTCTTCTTTTGATGCATGTTTGAACAGATTGAATATGGTTTTAGAGAGATGCGTCGAAACTGACCTTGTTTTAAATTATGAAAAATGTCACTTTATGTTGAGCAGGGAATTGTTTTAAGACACATAATTTCTGAAAAAGGAATTTCAGTAGACCCTGCTAAGATTGATGTGATTTCTACACCGCCTTACCCATCTTGTATTTGCGAGATTCGTTCTTTTCATGGTCATGCAGGTTTTTACAGGCGCTTCATAAAGGACATCATCAAGATAGCTCTTCTGCTTTCAAACTTGTTGAAGAACGACGTGACCTTCAATTTTGATGAGAAATGCAAGCAGCCGTTTGATTTCTTGAAGAAAGCATTGACCTTCGCCCCCATCATACAACCTCCTGATTAGAACCTTCCTTTTGAGATTATGTGTGATGCATATAATTATGCAGTTGGAGTGGTCCTTGCACAAAGGGTGGACAAGGTTGCCCATGCTATTTACTATGCTTCTAGGACTTTATATTTTGCACAAGCTAATTACACTACCACTGAAAAGGAACTTTTAGCAATTATTTTTGCTCTTGACAAGTTTAGACGATATTTGCTAGGTTCCAAGGTTGTTGTTTTTACTGACCATGCAACTTTGAAGTACCTTTTAAAGAAACCAGAAGCAAAACCAAGATTAATTTGGTGGATGTTGTTACTCCAAGAGTTTAATGTAGAGATTAAGGAAAAACGTGGAGCCGAGAACCTAGTAGCTGACCACTTGAGCAGAATAAAGCGGGATGCAGATCCTTCTCCCATTCAGGATGACTTTCCTGATGAGCAGCTGCTAATTTTACAAGGAGTTACTCCTTGGTTTGCTGATATTGTTAATTATCTTGTTACTGGTGTTTTTCCTGCAGGTGTATCTAAGGCACAAATTCACAAACTCAAGAGTGATGCCAAATACTATGTGTGGGATGATCCTTATCTTTGGAAATTTGGTAGTGATCAGGTTATTAGGAGGTGTGTTCCTGACTATGAGATCGAGTCCATTTTAATTTTTTCTCATGCCACTCAAGTAGGAGAACACTTTGGCCTGCAACGAACTTCAAGAGAAGTCCTTGACTCAGGTTTCTATTACCGCACTTGTAAAGAGTGCCAGATAGCAGGTACAACCATCACTTGTAAGAGTGAGATGCCTCAGTAATCTATGATTTTCTGTGAGGTGTTTGATGTATGGGGAACTGACTTCATGGGTCCCTTCCCTGTATCATTTGGGTTTCTCTATATTTTACTTGCGGTCGATTATGTTTCAAAGTCGGTGGAAGCTATCCCCACTAGGACTAACGATTCCAGAGTTGTTGCAGATTTTGTCAGGTCTAATATCTTTTGCAGGTTCGGAATTCCACGAGCTATCATACGTGACCAAGGCACTCATTTCTGTAACCGCACCATGGAAGCTTTGCTTCGGAAGTATAGAGTTGTGCATAGAGTCTCTACTGCGTATCACCCACAAACCAATGGGCAAGCTGAGGTCTCTAACAGGGAGATCAAATAGATTCTAGAGAAAATGGTGCAACCAAACAGGAAGGATTGGAGTTGTCGTCTAGAAGACGCACTCAGGGCTCAAAGAACATATTTCAAGACACCAATAGGGATGTCTCCCTATCGACTTGCTTTTGGTAAGGCATGTCATCTTCCTGTTGAGATAGAACATCTTGCTTATTGGGCGGTAAAGAGTTATAATCTGGAGATACAACAAGCAGGTATTGAAAGGAAACTCCAATTACAACAACTTGAAGAGCTTAGGCTAGAAGCTTATGAAAGCTCTAGAATCTATAAAGAGAAAACCAAACACTTCCACGATAAAATGATTTCTAGGAAGGAATTCTCTGTGGGCCAACAGTTTTTACTGTTTATGGCTGGGAAACTTCGATCCAAATGGATTGGCCCTTTTACTGTTACTAATGTTTTCCCCCATGGTGCAGTAGAAATTAAAAGTGCAGGTACTAGCAAGGTTTTCAAGGTCAATGGACAGCGGCTGAAGCTATTCCATGAAAGTTCAGTACCTGAAGGTGCTACCATATAAGAGTTTTCTTTGGAAGCACCCGACTACACTGCAACCTGACCAGGGAGCACCCTTTCCTTTCTCTCACTCTTAATTTATAATTGAGTCCCTTTCATTGAGGACAATGTATATTTTAAGTGTGGGGGAGGGAACCTTTTGTTTAGTTTAGTTTTTTGTTTTCTTTATTTCTGTTGGTTTTGTTTTCATTAAAAAACAAAAAACAAAAAAAAATTGTTTACTTAGAAGCACAATGCATTTTGTGAATTTTTTAGGCTATAGATCAATTTGAGGTTAGATTATGGAGACTTGGGAATAATTCATAAGATCGGTATCGTTTTAACACCTTAAGTCTCCCTCCCGAATATGGAAATTGATTTAAATACTTATTATGACATAGTCTTGAGTTCTCGTCCTTTAATAGCTCTTAAGTAGTTTATCTAGCAGTCAACACCATCTAGGAATCACACGTTAAGTAATTAAGCTGATGCAAATAAGTGAATGATCTCTTGCTTAATAAGAAGTCAAAATAGGAATCTGCCTTTTAAGTTAGGTGACCCTCACCCGGTCACTTAGGCTAACGGTTGTGAAACCTTCAAAAAAAGACAAAAAGTGTCTAATTTTGAATTGTTAAAAATATATGAATCGTAGTCACTAACAAGCTTATTTACCATGTGTGTGAATAGATAAAGGGCTTAATGTGATTGCACTAGAATGAATGAGAGTAAAAAGGAGGATGAGTAAGTTAGACTTAAGCATAATAACATGATTTAGATTGGTTCGTATAGGAGGGAGCTTTATGACCACACAATTGCGGATTTGTGTTCTTACGATATCCTTAGTGTGCAAAATTGGTACCTATTGACGCAATCTTGACCGAAGAAGAGTTTACAGCCTAGAATGAGTATCTAAATGTTTTTGTGTTTCATGAGTTTTGATAATACTTTGCTCGGAGTGCAAAGGTTCAAGTGTGGGGGAATTTGATCAGTGCATTTTGATGCACCTTCCTCTATGTTTAGACTTAAGCATTTCTACAGTTTAGTTTGTTTAATTTACTATTTTATGATGTTTTTATAATTCAATTTATTTTCAGCCTTATTTGATTTTCGTTTGTTATTTTCAACATTAGCAGCTTTTAATTAAAAATTCATAATTGGAGCTACAAGAATCGGATCGAGGCGTTCTACCAGTCGTTAGAAAGCTAAGGAAAAGATATACAACTTTCATGTTGCCCGAAGAAGCTGATTCAGATTGCTTGAGTCTAGAATAATTCGTTCAAGTTTCTGATTGAAATAATTTTGTTGTTTTTCCCTATTGGGCCTGGTTTATGTTTTCGATCCAGTTGAGTGTGTAATGCAAACCTTATTCTATTTATAAGTTTGTTATCATGCTACAGTAACGGCTACCCTAGTTTTTCCAAAATTTCTTTTGCTTTTCATGTTTTCCATGGCGAACTAATCCTGAGGGAAAATCTACCGGTTTCGAATCCCGTAATCCTTTGAGGTTTATTATAATTCCGATTTAATTTAATTCCGTTCCAATTTGTTTTATAATTTTTGGTTGCTTAATTCGTTCTTATAAAATAAATTGGATTTAATTCGATTGATCGACGTTCATTACCTTAATCGCGGATTAACTTAGCTTTTTCGTTAATTTGCGCCATCATTAACCGTCTGCTTAATTCGGTAATTAGGAATATAATTCGTGTGGTATTGTTGATGCTTATTTGTTAATATTGAAATCGAATAGGGATTGGAACCGCTTGGGGAATTGGAATTGTAATGGCCGATGATAAGTTGGGAGTCGAACCGGTAGATAAACTTGTTTTAATCACTTATTTTAAAAATCACTTATTTTACTGTTTATTTTCTTAATCGAATCATAAATGAAAACAACCCCCTCACAATCGTTTTCAATTAGTTATTTTATAAACAAGAACCCTTGTGAATCAACATTCGAGTTACTGTCGCTTTACTATGTTATTTCAAAATACTCGGTTTTGATCCGCGCGCGACAGCTGATCGAGGCTCTTCCAACTTGTAGTATGTGCAGAATTCCTTGTTTTCCACTGAGTAGTATTGCTTGAGTCTTTGGTCGTTCACGATGAAAGTCTCATTCAACTTTCCTTTAATTTCAACTGCTCCACTTTGTAGGACTTTTGTAACTTCAAAAGGACCGGACCACCTAGAACGCAGTTTTCCAGGAAAAAGTTTAAGTCTAGAGTTAAATAGAAGAACTATATCTCCTTCATTAAACTCCTTCTTCGCTATCCTTTTATCATGCCATTTCTTGGATCTTTCTTTGTAAATCCGGGCATTTTCATATGCGTTTAGTGTTAGTTCCTCTAGTTCATGGATATCCAAAATTCTTTTCTCGACGGCTCCCGTGTAATTCATATTCAAGGTATTATTGGCCCAATAAGCTTTGTGCTCAAGTTCCATGGGCAAATGACATGATTTTCCATAAACCAGTTTGTATGGTGTGGTTCCTATAGGGGTCTTGTAAGTTGTTTTGTAAGTCCACAGAGCTTCATGAAGTTTAGTAGACCAATCTTTCCTAGAGATCGCAACTGTTTTTTCTAAAATTTGCTTGACCTTCCTATTTGATACCTCCACTTGTCCACTTGTTTGAGGGTGGTAGGGTGGTGCTACTCGGTGCCTTACTCCGTATTTAAGCAATAGTTTCCCGAAGACATTTGAAATGAAATGGGAACCGCCATCACTAATGCCAATTCTTAGTACACCGAATTTGGGAAAGATTATGTTTTTGAAAAGTTTGACCACCACTCGTGCATCATTTGCAGGAGAGGTTGTTGCCTCAATCCACTTGGATACGTAATCGACTGTAACAAGTATGTATTTTTTTCCAAAGGAAGATGAAAAAGATCCCATGAAATCAATTCCCCATACATCAAAGACTTCAACTTCTAAGATCCCCCTTTGTGGCATCTCATCGCGTCTAGAAATGTTCCCAGTGTGTTGACGTCAGTCACAGTTCATAATAGCGATGTGGACGTCCTTCTAGAGGCTTGGCCAAAAGAGGCCAGATTGTAATATCTTTGCGCATGTTTTTAACGTACTGCATGTCCTTCATATGGTGTGGCATGGTAGTGGGATATGACATCCGCTACTTCTGATTCAGGGACACATCGATGAAATATTTCATCGGCGCCTCTTTTAAATAGTATGGGTTCATCCCAATAGTAGTGTTTGAGTTCATGGAAGAACTTCTTCCTTTGTTGGTATGTTAGATCTGGTGGAAGCACTTTGGCTGCTAGGTAGTTAACAAAGTTAGCATACCATGGCAATGTGGTTTTGGTAAATATTGCTTCTACTATTTCATATGTTTCTGCATCGTTAAATAATAAGGAATGTTCTATTGTGCCGCCTTCGCTGTTTAATTGGGCTACTAGTCTGTCGTAAGGGAATGCATCATCTATAGGAACTTCTTCGGGTTCCAGACCCTCAATCCTAGAGAGATGATCTGCTACCACATTCTCTGTGCCCTTCTTATCCTTAATTTCTAAATCGAATTCTTGCAAAATAAAGATCCATCTCAAGAGTCTTAGTTTGGCATCCTTCTTATTCAACAGGTACCTAATCGCAGCATGATCGGTATAGATAATGATTTTTTCTCCTACTAGATAGGAACGGAATTTATCTAAGGCGAAAAAATGGCCAGGAGTTCCTTTTCTGTGGTTGCATAGTTCACCTGTGTGTTGTCCAGGGTTCTACTTGCGTAGTAAATAGCATGAAGCTTTTTGTCCTTTCTTTGCTCTAAGACAGCACCCACAACATAATCGCTAGCATTGCACATTATTTCAAACGCTAGACTCCAATCAAGTGGTTGCATGATGGGTGCAGTAATAAGAGAACTCTTCAGATGTTCAAATGCTTTTAAGCATTCTTCTTCGAATATGAATTCGGCTTCTTTCATTAGTAGTCCAGTCAGAGGCTTTGTGATCTTAGAGAAGTCTTTCATAAATCATCGGTAAAAACCTGCGTGTCCTAAAAAGCTTCGTATTTCTCTGACTGTTTTAGGAGGTCGAAGATTTTCTATGACTTCTATCTTTGCTTTGTCTACCTCAATGCCTCTATCGGATAGTACATGTCTAAGGACTATGCCTTGTCGTACCATGAAATGACATTTCTCCAAATTCAACACAAGGTTTACCTTAACGCATTGTTCAAGTACCATTTCAAGGTTTGACAGACAGTGTTAGAAACTTCCCCCACACACAGAGAAACCATCCATGAATACTTCTATTATATCGTCTATGAAATTTGTAAAGATCGACATCATGCATCTCTGAAATATTGCGGGAGCATTACACAGTCCCAACGATATTCGCCGATATGCATATGTGCCATAGGGGCAAGTAAGTGTAGTCTTTTCCTGGTCATTAGGATGGATAGGTATTTGAAAGAATCCTGAGTACCCGTCTAGGTAACAAAAATGTGAATGTTTGGCTAGCCGTTCAAGCATCTGGTCTATGAAGGGTAAGGGAAAATGATATTTTCTAGTAGCTTTATTCAGCTTCCTATAATCTATGCACATCCTCCATCTAGTTTGAGTTCGTTTTGCTACGGACTCACCCTTTTCGTTAGTTACAACCGTAACACCACCCTTCTTTGGTACGACATGTACTGGGCTGACCCAGTTACTGTCAGATATCGGGTATATGATTCCTGCTTCCAATAGTTTTTGCACTTCTTTCTTGACTACATCTCTTAAGATAGGGTTCAATCTTCTTTGATGTTCTCTAGACGTCTTACAGTCCTCCTCCATCATAATGTGATACATACATATAGAGGGACTTATCCTTTTTAGATCAGAAATGTTGTATCCAAAAGTTGAGGGATATCTCCTCAAGACTTCCAATAGTCTTTCCGTTTCTAATTATCCTAAATTGGCATTAACTATCACGGGTTTTTCAAGTTCAGTATCTAGGAATTCATATCTCAACTCCTTGGGCAATGTTTTAAGTTCTACAGTTGGTTTCTTGGGGCATGGCATTGGATCGGGTGTGAGTGCTAGGCATTCTTTTAGACTATCATCTTCATATGGCTCACGCTGGTTATCATACTTGAATATTGGAGGGGCTGGAATCTTAAAAACTTTTGTGTACCTTGTTGGTTCCTTCTCCATTTCTTTCATGCATTCGTTGATAATTTCTAGAGAGCAGTATGTATCGTCTAAAACAGGGGCTTTCAGAAATTGGGCTAAGATAAACTCAATTTTTTCTTCCCCTACCTCGAAGGTTAATTTTCCTTTCTTCACATCTATTATGGCTCCAGCTGTTTCTAAGAACGATTTACCTAGGATGATTGGTATATTAGAATCTTCCCTAATGTCCATTATCACGAAATCCGTCGGTATATAGAATTGACCTATGTGAACTGGCACATTTCCTAGCATACCTGTTGGATACTTAACCGAGCAGTCTGTTAGCTGCAGAGACATTTTCGTCGGCCTAAGTTCTCCTAAATCAAAATTTTTACATGTTGTTACATCCTAATTTTGACCCTGAATCGCCAGTTCATACACATCATTGCACTTTCATCGTATGTGCACCATATCCATCATTCAAGTCATCTAACCTTTATGCTTACGAAATGTGTGTCTTTCCGCTCTTCATTAAGCTCAGGTCTTGCAAGATTGAATCAAGGATCAGGAAGAGTTATCAATTCAAGTTATCAGGTTATGGCAAAGATTCTAAATCAGGGTTTTAGTTCTTAACAAGCCTATGTTTCATTGGTGTGCACTCAAGGCAAAGATTAGGGTTTCTCAGTCTTCGTGTTTAAAATAAGCAAGTGCCATTCAATTGAGTTTCGTTCGAGGCTATCAGGTTCAGTGATCAAGCTGTCAGGCTATGGAAAAGTAGCAGTGCAGTTAGTATCTAAAGTCATATGTGCCATGACTATTTTGGAGATAATTGTGGATTAAATTCAAGCATTGGTGTGCGAGGGTCCAGATCAGGGTTTTGTGCAAAGGTCAAGTTTGTCTGACAAAGTTAAGCTGCAAGAGCAATCAAATTCAAGACATTCAATCAGTTACTTTAAGTTATGATTATGTGGTTCGTGTTCTTGTCATGATATGGTGTCATTTCTCATGGATTTGATTTGGGATTTCAACGCCTTTTGGTATGAGTTTAATGAGGAGTTCGAGACGCTGAAAATTGGTTTCAAGGATGGTTTGCGGGTTCAAGTCGAGAGTGTCACTTGTTCAAAATTATTTTAAGTGGTTCACTATTGGATTGATTTATGGTTTGGTTGAAATTCAAGGATTCAAGTTCAAGGACCAATTTCATTTAAAATTCAAAATCAAGTCTAATCCAAGCCAATTCCATCTCAAGTTCTAACGCAAGTCTCACTTTCAAAATCAAAAACTAATTCAACTTCAAGTTCTATTTTCTTTCCAATTATATTCATCCAATTTTCATTCACATTCAAGTTTCCAGTCCATATTTCAACCCAAAATTTGAGTCTTAATCTCAACTCAATTCTAGTTCAATTTTAATTTCAATTTCATGTTCCATACCATTCAAGATTCCCATGCAAGTTCAAAGTCATCCAAGTCTCCCATTCTAAGTTCATCTTAGAATTGCAAGTTATGACCAAGTTCTAAGTTTAGTCCAAGATTCAAATCTATTTCCAATTTCAATTCATGATTTCATCCAATTTCTTTCCAACTCAAATAAATTTAATTTTCAATACTTTTCCAATTTTATTAAAATTCAAGTCTTATTCTATTTCCTTCCAAATCTCATAAACAATTTCCAAATTTCGTCCAAGACTCACACTTCAAGTTCAACTCGAAGTAAATGTTTCAAATTCGAGCTCACTTCATGTTTCTTTCTAAAAGTCAACTTTCATCACCAAATTCAAGTCAAATTCGTATCAATTCACGAATCATCCCGTTCGAGATCTCGGGTGTTAAGTTTCATGTTTATATTAAATTCAATTTTCAGTTCCGGGTCAATATTGTTCAAGCTTTAAATTCAATCCAATCCATTTTCAATTTCATTTTAATCAAGTTTTAGTATTCATTTCTTCAAAAAAAAACTCTTTTTTAATTTCACGTCATGTCTAATTTTGTGCAAGACTATTACATCTCATATTTAATATTCTATTATTAATATCCAAACACAAAGACATATTTGAAAGTTGGGCCCATTTTTTATTGAAAAAACTTAGGCCCATTTCTCCTAATAAAAAGGAGAAGAAAAATTAGGTCAAGGGGGACAAGAAGGGGACGGCGCCTCATGGTTAAGGGGAGGGGGATCCGAAAAAAGGGACTTTTATCTTCCTTCATTCTTTGGAGGACTCGCGGCGAAAGGAGAAGGGGTCTTTTTCGTTTTTCTATTGGCCATTCCCTCTGTTCTCGGTTCATTCTACCTACCATTTTCCTCCCTCCATTCCACTCACTATCTGTATAGCTTAACCCATACCTTCTTCCTCTTGGACCTAACTCCCTCCTTGTGCGTCATTTTTTTCCACCCTGTTATCTCACTTTTCTTCTTCACTATCGATCTTTACTCCATTCCCAACCTCGATTCAACCTTTTCTCTTTTTCTATCAACACAAAAAAAACCATGTTAAAACCTCTCTACCTCCATTACGCATAAAACCGAAAATGATAAAAACCAGGTACTTCTTCGCAAACCACAGTTGATAAGACAACAACATTTCCACCTGTAACAGCAATCACAGTTACAACTCGAATCAACAACATTAATGTTGAGTCGACTTTCAGTTTCATCTTCAAATCCTTCAACCTGTAATTTTTCCAAATCAAAAATTCGCAGAAATTTAACCACTAATTGTTTTGAAAAATCACCACAGGTTATCTTCGAAAACCCTCAACAATCCACAACAATTTTCATCAAATTTGCAGATCTCACAGCTTCGACGATGTGCAGAAAGGTTATAAGATGAGCAATCCTCAACAGACCAAAACCAGGGGAAATTAAAACAGAACCAGATGAACTTGATGTGGAGCGAATCAAAGTTGGCCAAGATCGAATACGAACCGTGAAATAAAGCGCGAAGTGAAGCTTGACGCAAGCGATTGCGTGGAGGAAGGTCGCGTGTGGAGGCATGCATTTCTCATCTGACAACGCGTTGATGTTGATGATGATTGTCGCTATGCAAAAAATGACACAGAGTCGCCACCGGATTTTATTTATCCCAAGGAGGGAAAGGGAAATAACGATAAAACCTTTAGGAAAAGAGCATGGTCATTGCAACCAAGTTTTAGGGTTTGAGAGTCGGTTATGTGAGGGGAAGGTATTAGCACCCCCTCACATCCATTGTACTCGATGGGAACCTTCTAGATTGTTTAGCTAAAACGGGTGTTGTATTCTAAATGTCTACTTGCTTAAGAGAAAGAGGGGTTAGTTAAGTTAAAAGTCTAAATTAAATTCTAAAGAAAACTAAAACCTAAAGTTGATTAAAAGCTTAATTCTAAAGTTAATTCTAATGTTAATATTACTAATTCTAAAATATTTCTAAGTTAACTAAAGAAATTCTAAAATCCTAAAATATATAAAACATAATTCTAAAATAGCTATTTTAATTAAAACTAATCCTAAGATAATTCTAAAAACCTAATAAAACAAATCTTAAAAAGTTAATTCCTAATTAAATTCTAATAAACATCCTGATTAAAATAATAAAACTAAAATTAAAACTAATATCTTACCAAACCAAATCTCTCTCTTCCCCACAATTTTCTCTCCTTCCCAACACGTTTTTCTCTGCTCCACGTTTTTCTTTCCCTTTCTCTCTTCCCCACGCCGAATTCCACTTCTCCATAAGATTTCTCTCTTCCCCCAACGGCTGTTTCTCTTCTCCTATAATCCTCTCATTTTTCCCATAAATCTTCCTCCTGTTCTCCCAACAACTTTTCTTCTCTTCCAGTAGTTTTCACTTCCGACGCCGCTCCTCTCTTTCAGCCTTCGTTTCAAACCCCGACACTCTATATCCAAACGAAACCACCAGAAACGAAAAGCTCCATCGCGCTGCGACGTCATGCTGGCGGCAACAGGACTTTAATGTCCTCACCAAAACCTCACTCCAACGACTCCCACGCTCACTCAGCAAAATCCTCACTCGCACTCATGTGATCGTCTCGCACATGAAGCCACACGGAAAACAAACGAGGGAAAAAATATGATAGATACAAGATCAAAACATTCACAAATCAAAGTTCAGAGCGATGTTACCGACTTTATGCAGCGGAGGTGATGTAAGAATTAACTGTGTTACATCTTCTTCTTCTCTATTTTCTGAATCTGAAACTGTTTTGTTGCTCCTCGGAATTATGGTTTATTTGAGTCGTGATGCTAAAGTTGTTGTGTTATTAAAATTGCAGGTTCGTTGGATTTGAATGTGATTATTGCTCTGTTGTGGGTTTGTGTGTATGTGTCGCTACTGCGAAAATCGGCGCCGGCTGACAGAAGAGTCGCCACCGTGCGTTATTTATCCCAAAGGAGGGAAAGGAAACGCTTGAAGTAAACCTAACGCAAAGACGGGAAAAGGTATGGTCATCGCAACCAAAACCTGGATTTGGGAGTCGGTTACGCAAGGGGAAGGTATTAGCACCCCTCACGTCCATCGTACTCGATGGGATCCACGCTTGTTTGTTTATACGGATTACACTTCTATCTAAACTAAAGGATGAGGTCTGAAAAGAAAAGAAAACATGACTCGGTAAAGCATCACACTTTATGCCTACGTATTCTCGTCTGGAACGAGAAATCAGAGTCAACGTAGTTCGCCTAACTACGGGGGAGGATGGGTGAAGGTTGCTCGCTAGGATATCGCATCCTATGCCTACGTACTTCCACACAGCATGGAAGATCAGAGCAAACGTAGTTCCGGCCACGTACGACACAAGCTGTTCAAGTGTCTTTTATGAAAAATCTCACCTTAAACAAGGGTTTTCTTATTGCAAAAAGGTTGATGTTTGTTCAAATCTTTTGATGGAAGAAATGAATTGATTTCTGTTAGAACCTTTATTAATGTTTTTTCTGTTGTCTTGAAGAAAGAAGAGATGACACTCTACAAATCATAGGGTTGCAAAGGGGAGAAAATCTACCCTAATGTTATCATGCATGGGTTAACTCCTAATGTCTATCATATTCCTCTCTTGCGCAGAGAGAAACAGAGATCCTAAGGGATAAACGAAAACAGAAACAGCAGATATATACAATAAAGCAGTAAAATGCATGGATGCAACAATACAAGCGAGGCAAGGGAGTCCCACTCAACCTCGAACCTAGAAAGCAATAGGCAAAAGTGAACAAAATTCACTTTCAACCTAACAGGTTAAACAGCAAACAATACAGTCAGGGAAATTCACACAATACATCAAGAATTATCAACAGCAAAAACTAAACAGCAAAGCAATCTTCATCAACATCTGTCTTCAAGTCAGCATCAACTATCTACAAGCTTCATGCAAGCATCAGTCTCTTATCTTCAATCTCTCAATGGCTTTTCTTCAAGTCCCACTCTCCAAGCTGAGGAACCAATCACAAGAATGAACTGGGTGTTAAGCAATTAGTTGACCACCAAAGGTGGCAAACAGACTGCCAACAACACATAGAATACTTCTCTCAAGAGTTCTATCTCTTAGACACTATCACCAAGCCTTCCAAAGGAAGGGGGTGAGTGTCTTAGAGAGACTCTGCATCATAGAGAGGGATGGAGGCAAACAAGACCTTCCATGTTTGTGAATCAAGTTTTCTACTCTAGAGCTCTGCCTAACTCCTAGATCCTATAACCTTCAACAGCTGCCAGCAAGAGATACTCCTCATCAACTCTGGAAGTTGGTCTTCATTCTCCTTGATCTCCAATGGGCTTCATCATCAAAGTCTTCAGCTCAAACCCAAACCCCAAGCAGGCCCAATACCCCACACAGTCAAATAATAACCCTAGAGAGGGCACACCACACCATCAATCAAATACAAGCAATATACTAATAGTAATAGGGGAAGCCTAATATTTTCTAAGGGATCTATTATCTACCCATAACCCCTATAGTCCCATACCCCAAAATCAAATTAAAATTCCTAAAAGAAATGATCTATCTCACCTATGTTCACTTAAAACCCTAATTTTAATCACTCTAATCTCACCTAATCAAATCATCCAAAAAATTAATCCTAAAATTATGAATTAAATTCTATGAGGAAGCTAAAGTCCTAAGTTAATCACCCTAAAAAGAATGGACCCTAAATCTAAGGGGAGCTAATTGAACTAAAATCAACAAAAACAAGTGCTAAACTAAATCACTTAAAAAGCTATTAAAAAGAAAAATACACAAAAAATACTAAAACAAAATAAAATGCTATTTTTATTATTTATTATTTTTCTTAATAGAATTATGAAACCAGCACAAAAAGAAGCAATTAAAAATAAGCTTTTTTCAATTTTATATGGATTTTACAAAATGAAGAAAATATAAAAGAATTAAAAATCACAAAATGAAATAAATTGGGGAGGGGGTGTCACAAGCAACTGCGCTCAGCTCATTATGGTCATTGGGCTCAGACCTAGGGGGTGCCAAGAGCGAATGCGCCTGGGCCCATCTGGTTTTCAGAAAATGAAACAAAAAATAAAAGGAAAAAGAGAAAGGAACGGTGCATATAGTAACAGATTCCAATTCAATTTCAATTGGGCCTTATAGGGAGGGTGTGGATAGCAATGTTTGGTCTTAGGCCCAGAGTCCCTCTTAAGTGAAACGCTGCGTTGCAGCTTTCACTTTCCCTCTGTTTCCAGCTTTGAATCTCAACCCTCAGATTAGTTTCCCAAGTCAAAGTCTCCCCACGATCTAACGGTCATCAACCCGTCTTCAACCTTGGAACCCTAGGGTTTCAGAAATTACAACTTCATGCAGGGATATTCCCCTCCCTCGTTCTCTCTCAATTGGCCATGAAAACCTAAACTATAAAGAGCAAAATTAATCTACTCTCTCCCCTGAACACGATTGTGCCAAAAGTTTGGATTGAAACCAACCCTAGAGTGAAACCCGATAGTTAGAAGTTCATGGCATACCAAACTGCACTCATAATGGAATCCCCCAATTCTTGCAAATTCTTGTACTAAACTACTCCTCACCTCTCCCTGGTTATCCTAAGCTAACATACTAAGATTAACGCTCACTAACCTAAGATTTCTTGATCATCAAAGCTGCACTGCCCTAAAATCAAACCTCATCAATGGAACCCTAAGTCTCTAAAGAGCATCTTCTACCTATCCTTATCAACTCTAGCCTAACAAATTCAGCTAACAAGGCATAATTAAGAGTGTAGAGATCAAAATGCATACCTGCAATTCTTGTTGGAACAGATGAGAATTGGCTCGATTCAGTGCTTGCAATCTTTCACAAATGATCCTTAGATGATGCTCTTGTTTCTGTTTGCAAAAAGTTGGAAGATGAAGGCTTGTAGTATGAGATTCGAATCTGGTATGGATTCTTGCAATTTCAACTCTAACTCTTCAATCCTCCATGGATAAGCCTCTGAAGCAGCTTCTATGCATTCAACAAGATCAATGGATCATGAATGAAGAAGAAGAATGAATTGAATTGATGCTGAATATGGAGTTTCACTCTTTCTTACAATTGAAGCAACAATGAAATTCTCACTTTTCTCTCTCTCTTTTCACCAACCCTTTTCACCAATGCTCTCTACCCATTAAATAGATGGTGATGGAAATGCCTAGAAGTTTTTGGATCCCTCTAGGATGATTCTAGAATATCTCATGTCATGATATGATAATCCATCTCATCTCATATAATATCTCATGTCAAAATCCCTTGCAGCCCTTCAATTACACTTGAATTTCTCCTTGCATGAGTTATTAGGAGTGTAGGAGTGGATACATACCCTGAATTTTGCCTTATGCTAAGTTTTGCATGGTTGCCTTATTATGCAAGTAATGGATTTACAAAGCAACCCCATTTTTAAAGCCTCAAACCAAAATTGTGGCTGAACCAAAGTCTCTAAAATGATGTTTAGAATCAATTTGGTATATTACATGACCCATTTTGGATTTGTAGATTGCCCAGACCAATTTTCCATTTGAACTTTTTCAACTTATATGCCATTTTTTAAGTCATTTTTACCAACTTTTATCAATTTGAGTTCTATGCATTTCCAAACTTCCATGACCTATTTTATAGACTTAAAATGACATTTTGAGCAACTTTGATGTTGTGAAGTTTTTCATTTGAAGCTTCCTTGTATGAGTTTTAGGCATAGGCTAAGAATGACCTGTAATTCTCAAATGACCAAAATACCCTTTGCTTGCCAAGGACATAAGTAGAGTTCCACAAATCATATGAAGGCATACAATACCTTCCTAGAAATCTAAGACAATGAGGAACAACTCTCATGTTAGCCAGAAATCCATTTGAAATTTTCTTGAAGGTCAAAAGTTGCTGGGAAGACAGACAACTTTCACAGACAAATTTCAGTGCCCTCAGATGACCTGTAACTTGCAAGAGCTATAACTTGAGTTCTATAAATCATCTTGATGACTTCCACCACTCAAATTAAAGCTATGAAGATACTCTACAAGTTTCATGTGGACCAGAAATTCATATGAAGCTTGCATCTTGAGTTACACTGCTTTGAAGTTTGACCTAAATCAGGGGATTTTACACTGAAACCCTAATTTGGTAACTCCACTTCTCCTTGACTCCTTCTGATTTTTCTTTGGCACAACATCATATCCATATCCATATAGCAAATAATGAATCCCACATTCTTCAAATGATCCTTGATGCCTTTCAAAACAAGTGTTTGACTTAGGGTTGACCTAGTGTTGACCCAGATAAAACCCTAGTTGACTGACTTCAACTGAGGCTCTTGCAATCATTCCAATGACTTGGTTACTCCTCAAAAATGATCATCTAGGCTCTTCATAACATCCATACACACCTCATGCTCTTGGCTCATGGCTCACACTTCCTCTGATGATCCCCAAATAACCTCAAGATAGGGGAGAACTCACTGATCAACCTGTCAACTCTTCAAAGCTCAAATTCTTCCCTGATGACCTGAGTAGTCTTGAATATGAATGAAACCCTCTGAATATGCCTCTTGAGATAAGAATAGAACTTGATCCCCTGATTAAGATAGCTTGCTTATGCTATTCAATGCAGATGAATACACTATGTACATGATGCCAATGCAAATGATTATGCAATTGAAACATAACCCTAGGTTAGAAAAGGTTGGGCAAATTTTGGGGTGCAACAGCTGCCCCTATTCAAGCGGCTTGGACCCGACTGGATGAAGAGCGCGCAGCCTTCAGACATTCGAGGTACGAGACGGTTGAATACGAAAGAACCCGGAAATTTTCCAACCGCAAAATAAATTGCGCACGACTACTGCTTGGGGAAAACCCTTCAGGGAAACGACTTCTGTTGTCATGGCAACAACTAACCACTCCTCTGTCAATCTGCTTTTGTAAAATAATCTGATATTGTCCGCAGACCACTCCATTCCGAAGAAATGAGCATACACCACACGACAAGAAATTGTTGACATCAATTATCAACCAAGAACACGCTAACCAGCGGGAGAATATTGACTTCACTTGTCATGTTAACTTCACTGATCCACCTTTCATATCCTGAAGAAACGAGCAAACGCTTAACTAAACGAGACAATGCTGATTTCACTTACCAACCTTCCATTCGTATCTGAACGAGCATCTTGCAGGGACACGAGAAACTTAACCAAACCACTCTGAGAGGCCAATTCTGACAACTGCCGTCAAACACCTGCTGGGGAAATTGGGAACTTAACCAAACACCTTGACGAGAATAACCTTGTTGAAAAATACGAGGAATTTAACCAAACAACTCCTGCGGCGAATACCCTGCTGGGGACTGTGAGGGACTTAAACAATTATCTAATTGAAGACTACCCCGCTGGAGATTACGCCTCTACTGGGGTAATTGTGGGTAACCACCCAAAATCTGCATCATGTCATTTCCACCGTACTCTGATAAGGACTCGGCTGGGGAGAAAGAGAAGTGTTTGACCAAGCAACTCTGCTAGGGGACCATGTGGCACAGCGAACACGATCACTGCACGTCTTGCACCACAAATCCATAAAAATGATACGAACACGACCGCTGCGTGTATCACAAACAACATCAACTAAAGGGACAACCACGACGAACACGATCACTGCGCGCTGTGTTACAACCAAAATCACATCGACCATAAGTCCAACCGGATGAGATAAACACGATCACTGTGTGGCAGACGGAATAAATCCACATAGAAGAGGCGAACACGTTCACTGCGTACTTCAACCACCCATATGATGAACACGATCACTGCGCATCTCGACCAACAAACCCCCAAAATGATGTTAACACGATCACTGCGTGTGTCACAAAACCAACCCATGTAATAGGACGAATACGATTACTGCGTATGCCGACCAACAAACCCAACTGATACGATAGCCACGATCACTGCGTGCTCTGCATCACAAGTTCCCATGGTACTATCAACACGATCACTGCGTGCTATACGAGTACGATCACTGTGTATCTTGAACACGATCACCGCGTGTTTGAACACGATCACTGCGCGTTCTGAGCCACGATCCTCTTGACTGGAGAAAACACGATCACTGCGTGTTGTGTGTCTCTACTAACCCACATAACCGGACGAATACGATCACTGCATACCCTGACCACACATAGGGTGAACACGATCACTACGCGTTTCATGTCACGACCCTCTTGACTAGAGGAAACACGACCACTGCGTGCTGTGACACAACTTCAAACATGGGACGAATACAATCACTACGAACTTCGGCCACAAACAACCAGATGAACACGTTCACTGCGTGCCTCACCCTATAACCAAACCGTATAACGGACGAATACGATCACTGCGTATACCGACCAACAAAACCGGATGAACACGATCACTGCGAGTCAATCTATAACCACTGTATCACGGACGAATACGATCACTGCGTGTATCGACCAACAAACATCACATGATATGGTAAACACGATCACTGCGTGTCCTGCACCACCAATAGAATGAACACGATCACTGCGCGTCCTGCCCAATAAAACCCCGAGACGATACCGACACGATCACTGCGTGCCTTACAGAACAATCTTCTTAGATTGGGACGAATACGATCACTGCGCCATTCGACCACAGTTATACATACCAAGATCAACACGATCATTGCATGTCCTACAACAAGAACCCCCTAGATGGTACAAATACGATCACTGCATACTTGGGCCACAAATCAACATCTCAAAATCAACACGATCACTGCGTGCCTTACAATATGAACCCCGTATATGGTACAAATACAATCACTGCGTACTTTGACCATAAAACAGCATCTTCCTGAATCACGATTTCTCTTATCGGCAGGGAACAACACATCAGAAACCGAAGAGGTAACCACCTGACTTATGTTTCAAAAATGCACGTTTGATAATGACGCAATGTTTCCACACAGCATGGAAATGCTACGTATTCGTGTAGAATGCAAATGCTCATGATGCATGCTTATGCAAAGAGTTACTTCAGCAAAATAAATTCTGAAGACAAACTGGATCCGCTGGGGATGACCGGAATACTACCGATACGCTTCCAACAAAATAAATGTTGGAAAGATGAACTAACTCCGCTGGGGATAACCATCCTGCTGGGAAGGTAGCTCACAAACTCAAAACTTCAAATTCTGCTGAAAAATGATCATCCTGACGAGGAAGGATCAACCTGTTGAGGAAAGAGAAAAGCAATCCCGGAGACTGCTTCCAAATGTATCAACACTCTGATTACGCCCTGTGGGGGATACTTCATCCTGCTATCACTGATGCTAGGGGTTGACCGGTGTGCTCTGATTCGCACTATGCAAGACACTCTCTGGGGAAGTTAATCATATCCATCTCGACATTCGCTGGAGAAGGCTCTACTCATCTTGATGAGCTAATTCCGAACTACTGAAGATACATTGATCTTTTCCTTCGACGTAATCTCCCTCTCCTGGGGAGACAACATTCAATTTTTCCTGGGGCGACTTCACTGGGGAAGGACACAATGTTCATCCTCGGGAGAGGGTACCAGCCTGCCATGGACTCTGGCGGGGAACTTTGCGAGCTTTTGAATACCTGCAAAAGTCAACAAGCAAACACAAGGCAAGCTATGCAAAAAAGAAACATCTTGGTAATCACCCACGACAACCATTCAGGTAATTTCCGGTTTTAACAATCATCGGCCGAGGCCCGCCTGTTTACACGCATGTAAGTTCATCAAAACATCGACGCTTTTTACAAACAAAACTGTAAAAAATTAAAACCAAAGTCACACACTACACTGAATAAAACACTTTATTGATAACGGCCTGAGAATAGGCAAGATTTGTACATCAGATGTAACTCCTGAAAAGAGGTAGTCACACATAAACAAAATGCAGAAGTATACAAATATACAGAATAAAATTTGTACACATGTCGGCAACGTGTTACAGACGAACACCATGAACCGATCCTCCTATGACTCGTCGGACTCTGACACTTTCCCGATCTCTGTCTTCAGAAGAAACTGCTTTGGATAGTTGACCCCCAGATGCTCCCAAACCACTAACAATCAAACTTGGACCGCAGTCATTTGCTTTTCAAATCCCTAACTTTTGCATGAATCGCCCTTTTGCGGGTTTTTGATTCACCGGGATACCCTTTTTTGCCGAAGCCGCCCAGTGTAGGTTTTCAACTTCGCGGGTGTACATTTTTCCATTTTATCCCTAACTTTTGCCCGAACCTTTTTATTTTGTTTTTTGGTTCGCCAGGATGCCCCATTTTTGCCTGGACTCTCTTTTTACTGTCCAGCGGGTCAATTTTTAAGCAAAGTATTTTTTAACTGCGTCCGAGTTCACAGGGGACGTAAAGTCTTCACCGTCCATGGTGGATAACAATAAGGCTCCTCCGGAGAAGACCTTTCTCACGACGTATGGACCTTCGTAGTTGGGAGTCCATTTGCCCCTGTGATCCGATTGCGGTGGGAGAATCTTTTTCAGCACAAGATCACCCGTCTGAAAGCTTCGAGGTCGAATCTTCTTGTCGAACGCTTTCTTCATCCGGCTCTGATACAGCCTACCATGTGCAATGGATGCCAGTCTCTTCTCATCTATCAAGCTCAGCTGATTCAATCTACTTCTCGCCCATTCTGCCTCATCAAGCTGAACATCAAGCAAAACCCTCAAAGATGGTATCTCAACCTCCAATGGCAGGACTGCCTCCATGCCATATACCAGTGAGAACGGTGTTGCCCCGGTTGATGTACGCATTGTAGTACGATAACCGTGCAAAGCGAATGGCAGCATCTCATGCCAATCCTTATACGTTACCACCATCTTCTGAACAATTTTCTTTATGTTCTTGTTGGCCGCTTCAACAGCGCCATTCATCTTGGGTCTGTACGGAGATGAATTATGATGCTCGATCTTGAAATCCCGACAAAGATCCCTCATCATCTTATTGTTCAGATTCGAACCATTATCAGTAATGATCCGCTCGGGAATACCGTATCTGCAAATTATATCCTTCTTGACAAATCTGGCCACCACCTGTTTCGTCACATTGGCGTAACAAGTCGCTTCCACCCACTTAGTGAAGTAATCGATCGCAACCAGAATGAAGCGATGCCCATTAGATGCCGTAGGCTCAATCTTGCCGATCATATCAATTCCTCACATGGAGAAAGGCCACGGAGAAGCCATAACATTCAGTGGACTGGGTGGCACATGGATCTTATCAGCATAGATCTGGCACTTGTGACACCGCTTGGCGAACTTGAAACAGTCCGTTTCCATCGTTAACCAATAATACCCTGCTCGCAACAATTTCCTGGTCATAGCATGTCCACTGGCATGCGTACCAAAAGTTCCTTCATGGACCTCTTCAATGAGCAAGTTGGCTTCCTTCTCATCTACACACCGGAGGAGTACCAAATCGTGGTTCCTTCTATACAGAACGCCGTCGGGATTCAGATAGAAGTTGCCTGTTAATCTCCTTAGGGTCTTCTGATCACGACTGGATGCCCCAGCCGGATATTCCTTATTCTTCAGGAAATTCTGTATATCGAAGTACCAAGGTTTACCGTCAGATGCTTCATCAATTGAAAACACAAAGGCCGGCCTATCAAGGCGAGATATGACAATCCTGGGAGCCTCATTCCAGTAGTTGACCTTATACATCGAGGATAATGTTGCAAGGGCGTCTGCCATTTGATTCTCCGCCCGAGGTACATGATGAAACTCTACTTTATCAAAGAAAGGTAGCAACCTTCTCGCATAATTCATGTATGGTATCAGATTAGGTTGGCGTGTCTCCCACTCTCCCTTAATCTGATTCACAACCAATGCTGAATCCCCATATACATCCAGATTCTTGATCCTCAGATCAATCGCCTCTTCTAACCCCATAATACAAGCTTCGTACTCTGCTTCGTTATTCGTCACTGGAAAAGTCAATCTGGCTGTGAACGGGATGTGCGACCCCATGGGGAGTTGTAATGATTGCCCCGATCCCGCTACCGTACGAATTGACAGCCCCATCAAAAATCAATTGCCACTGGGAACTCCGCTCAGGTCCTTCACCAGGCAACGGCTCATCACAATCTTTATCTTTCAAGTACATTATGTCCTCATCAGGAAACTCAAACTTCATAGGCTGATAATCCTCAATCGGCTGTTCGGCGAGATATTCGGACAAAACACTTCCCTTAATGGCCTTCTGGGAAACATACTGGATATCGTATTCCGTCAATACCATCTGCCATCTAGCAATCCTTCCAGAGAGCGCTTGCTTTTCAAACACATATTTGATCGGATCCATCTTCGATATCAGCATGGTTGTATGGTTCAGCATATACTGTCTTAGACGTTTGGCAGCCCATGCCAATGCACAACACGTCTTTTCGAGCATAGAGTATCGAGACTCACAATCTGTGAACTTTTTACTCAAGTAGTAAATGGCATGCTCTTTCCGCCCTGTCTCGTCATGTTGACCGAGAACACAACCCATACTGTTCTCAAGAACCGTCAGATACATAATCAGTGGTCGTCCCGCTACTGGGGGTATCAACACCGGAGGTTCCTGCAAGTATTCTTTTATCTTCTCAAATGCCCTTTGGCAATTGTCGTTCCAGACCACCGCTTGATCCTTCTTTAATAGTTTGAATAATGGTTCACACGTGGTCGTTAGGTGAGAGATGAACCTAGCAATGTAGTTCAACCTCCCTAAGAACCCACGAACTTCTTTTTCTGTTCTCGGTGCTGGCATCTCTTGTATTGCTTTTATTTTTGCAGGATCGACCTCAATTCGTTTCTTGCTCACAATGAACCCCAGTAGCTTCCCGGATCTTACTCCGAAGGTGCATTTGTTAGGATTCAGCCTCAGCCTGAACTTCCTAAGCCTCTTGAACAACTTCAACAGATTAACCAGATGTTCTTCCTCTGTTTGAGACTTGGCAATCATGTCATCGACATACACCTCAATTTCTTTGTGCATCATGTCGTGAAAAAGCGTTGTCATGGCCCGCTGATACGTTGCCCCAGCATTTTTCAAACCAAAGGGCATCACCTTATAACAGAAGGTTCCCCACGGGGTGATAAAGGTCGTTTTTTCCATATCCTCCGGAGCCATTTTGATCTGGTTGTACCCCGAAAATCCATCCATGAAGGAGAATACCGAAAACTGAGTCGTGTTGTCAACTAACACGTCAATATGCGGCAGCGGGAAATCATCTTTCGGGCTCGCTTTGTTTAGATCCCTATAATCAACACACATTCGAACCTTGCCATCTTTCTTTGGCACAGGCACGATATTAGCGACCCAAGTGGGATAAGTGGTGACAGCCAGGAACCCAGCATCCCATTGCTTCTGCACTTCTTCCTTTATCTTTACAGCCATGTCAGGACGAGTCCTTCTGAGTTTCTGCTTCACAGGTGGGCAATCTTCCCTCAACGGAAGACGATGAACAACCATATCGGTATCCAAACCCGGCATGTCCTCGTAGGACCAAGCAAATATATCGTATTCACGCAGCATCTCAATAAGCTCTTGCTTGATGTCCACTTGCAACGCGGCCCCTATACGGATATTCTTGACGCATTCTTCAGATCCTAAGTTGACAATATCAATCTCTTCCTGGTGAGGCAGAATGACTCTCTCCTCTTGCTTCAATAACCGACTAAGCTCTTCTGGTAAGTCACTATCCTCCACAATCTCCTCCTCAGCTTGGAAGATCGGATGCTCGAAGTCTAAACGAGTCATAGGAAGTCTTTGGTCGATATCATCTGAAAATTCATGAATCCTGCGAGGGAAACGGTTAAGTGCTTCAAAATGATGTACAAGCAAAATGCCTAACCACGCTGCCATTTTATTGAAAAATAAAAACAGAAAGAAAAGGATCACAACATTTGAATGTAAAAAACGCCGTCATTTATTGATCATGCAAACATACAGGTAAACAGTTAGGCCCTAAGACAAGATCAACGATGCCCCGGGCAAGGCATGTGATCATACAATGATTGAAAAAACAATGCATTACTGTTTGGTGACTTGGATGACGTCCTGGATGGACCAGTTGCATAGGCTTTGCCCCGGCGTGCTGGGTCGAATCCATGCGTCCATGTCGCAGTCGCTATCCACTTCCTCCGTATCAGACACGGCATTAATCCTTTCGAAGCTAACCCCTCCGGGCGTGAACACGACAGGTCCCTTGTACTTAGGCGCACTCTGCGAGGGAGATGGGCGGTACCCCAAGCCATACCTATCTTGCTTCACTGGTAGGTCTAGAACCTGCCCCCACTTCTGAGTCTCTCCTGCTTGCACCAACGCCTTGGCTTCTTTGTATGAAGAGACGACCACCTCTTGCCCTTCACTCTTTAACGGAGCCTCTTCTTTAATCTTCACCCCTTCGAACGCCTGACACAGCATTTCATGGATCTCTCCATCTACCTCCACGTACTTGAAAGAAGACAAATGACTGACTAGGATATCCTCTTCGCCACACACCGTCACAATACTCCCCTCAACCATATACTTCAGCTTCTGATGGAGTGTAGAAGTTACTGCCCCAGCGGCATGAATCCACGGTCTCCCGATCAAACAGCTATATGCAGGTTGGATGTCCATGATGTAAAACACTGTATCAAACACCTCCGGACCTACCTGGATAGGTAACGTCACTGACCCGAATACTGACCTCCTTGTTCCGTCAAAGGCCCTCACTACCAAATCACTAGGTGTGCACAACAACCCCCGGGTATCTAATTTCAACAGGGCTTTCTTTGGTAACACGTTCAACGAGGACCCAGTGTCTACCAGCACATGGGATAAGATGGTGCCCCTGCATTCGATAGAGATGTGCAAGGCATTATTGTGATCACGCCCTCTAGGCGTTAGGTCAAAATCCCTGAATCCCAGACCATGCCCGGTGTTAACATGTGCCATAACTCCCTGCAGCTGATTAACTGAAATCTCTTGCGGCACGAAGGATGTCTCAAGTACCTTCAATAGGGCATTTCTATGCGCCTCAGAACACAACAACAGCGATAATATGGAGATCTTTGACGGGGTCTGCTGCAGGTGATCTACAATCTTGTAATCACTTTTGCGGATCAACCTCATGAATTCTTCCACAACTTTGGTTATCGGCTCTTTCTCCTTACTCCCCGAAGATTCCCCCTCAACAACCTTGTTCTTACCCCTGGCCAGCCTCTCTGCCTCGACCTCAGGTGAAGTGAAAATTCTCCCGCTCCGGGTTATACCGCCCGCTCCCCCTATGTTGTCTACGGATCCCGCTGGCGGATCATTCAAGTCAATCTTTTTCCCATTGCAATATACTTCAGCACCGTAGCACCACGGGACTGCCTTTGTGCTTTCATAAGGGACTGGCTTAGCCTTAGTAATAGTAATGGTCGGCCTTTTCGATGATGCCGAAATTGTCACTGATTTGAACGGAATGGTGATTGTAGCAATCTCCCTACGCTCTTCTTCAGATTCTGTCTCAACGGACTTCTCTCGCCCCACAGCCCTGTCAAACTGCAAAATTCCTTCATCAATCAAACTTTGAACTCCCCTTTTCAACTTCTCACAGCCCTCAGGTTGAACCAAACAGTCAACACACTCTTCGTCGCAACCGGGATAGACACCTCCTTTCAATAAACGCTGCTTTACGTAACTCAAAGGGGTTTTCAGCTTGCTCACTTCTGAAACCAAGTTCAGCCCATCATCTGCCAGGATTGCATTGGCCCCAGCCCCACCATGCTTGGGCATTAGCTGCTGCGTGATGTTGGGACCTTCCCTCCCGAAGTTAATAGCCGTACTATCAAGCAAATCCTGTACTTTATGCTTGAAAGCTAGGCAATTTTCAATATTGTGCCCTGGTGCACCCGAATGGAAGTCACAGTGCTCATTAACATCATATCCGACTGGTGGCTGGCCGGTTGGTGGTGCTAAGGTCCTCTTCTCGACTAGCTGCAATTTCAACAAAGTTTGAAGGAGTTCTACATATGATACCGGCGGCACTTCAAATACTCTCCTCGGTCGTGGGTTCTGAAGTCTGCGCTGATTATTATTAGGCTGCTGCTGAGCCTGCTGCTGTAGTTGTTGCCTCTGCTGGTGAGAAGAATGCACAGCCTTGTTCTTCTCACTCCGCATCTGAGCCAGCTCCTTTTCTAACTCTTCATTAATCTTCATCAAGGCTTCCTTTTCTTTCACAACTCGCTCGTAGACCTCCATAGTGACAGTGGTTGGCTTTTCCACCGGAATATGAACAGGGACTGGTGCAGCTGGAAATGGCATCAGTAACTGTCTTGCCCTCTCCTGGATCCAAACTTTGTAGGGTGCATAAGCCTGACAATCATTCTTCCCCAACAGTGGTTTCCCTTTTCTGTTAATACGTGTCTAGGCATGCCGAAGCTTGGCTAGTAACTCTCCATTCAAATCACCAGTGAAGTACAAAAATTCTTGTACTTCTTCCTCCTGAGGTGGGTTCTTCAACGCGTATCCAAACTGGCGGACGAACAGAGATGGGTTGTAATTGATACACCCTTTTCTTCCTATCAAAGGAACATTAGGATACCCAGAACAACTGAAAATAAGCTCAGACCCCAGCAAGTCTTGGTCAAACCACTCAATGTCTTCAGAAGATAGCCTCATCATACGCTCTGGCCAGTCAGCTGTAGTTGCACTATCCACAAAAGGTCCCTTCAGGGGAAGATGGCTCTTAAACCACATGTACAGCAAAGGCACGCAACAAGAGACGTTCTTGCCTCTCCTGTTCTCATTTCTGTAGTGCATCGAATGGTAAAAGTCCCCGATCAGTGTGGGTACCGGGTTACCAGCAGCAAACAGATGAAATGCATCCATGTCCACGAAGTTTGGGAAATTGGGAAACAGAACTATCCCATAAATGCATAGAGCCAAAACAACGTTAAAGACCACCCAACACCCATTCTTGGCGTATTCTTGAGCCTTACCAACCAGAAACTGGAGAGAGAAACCTGAAACCCCTCGCCAAGAAGTCATCAACAGCTCAGAAGCATTCATGTGCAAGGCCTTAGCTAAATCCTCCAACTTGGGCTCAGCGGCAGAGTGAATAAAAGGAACTGCATTCTGTACCGGCAGCTCAGTAAACTCTACATACTCCTCCATGGTGGGCCCCAAGATAAAATCAGCAAACGTGAAGCATCTCAAAGCAGGGTCGTAGAATTGCATCAAGGTGTACAGCCCATTCAATTCATCATCAGTTGATTTGCGAACCAAACTCAACAGCTGTCCGTAACTCTGCTTGAAGCTTCTACGGACATCCTCATCTGCAAGAGAAATCAGACCCAGGAGGGGAGTAATATCAGGGATAGGTAGCTTGTAGGCAACTGTCATCCTCAAACCAACCATGATCAATACTCAGAAGTCCAGACACTAGAACCAGGGAATATGCAAATGCACCTACAGCACAGACACACGTTAATGGGATGCAATGATAATGATTATGCAAACAATGCCATGCAAGTAACATGCAACAGGGACCAAATGCCATAGCTGAGAATCCTGAACCATATCAAAAGTCTCAAATAGACCCCCCAGAATTCCTCAAACCCTGGTCTCAGATGGACCCAACATAGAGCTCCAACACTGGTCTCTGATAGACCCCATAACATAACTCCAACTGGTCTCTGATAGACCTCACCACTGTCCATAAATACCCAGGATCTCAGATCAAGAAATAATCGGTATCTGAAGGTCTAGTTACCTGCATAACCCCAAAACCCTCTCACAGGTAGGTGTCCTAGTAACTGACAAAGGTATGGCATCCTATGCGGTCGTCGGCGTCACAGACTTTCAGGGTTGATGATACGATTCCCAGAAGGAGTGGCATCATCAAATCCTGAAGAGGCCTCACTTAGCCAACTTCCAAATGATCGGTTCCCAGAGTCGACAATCCAACTAACCAGCAACCCGAGCCACCCAAAGGGCAGGACAGGAGGCCAACCAGAAGAACCTCGTCTGAGTGTGGATTTCGCGGGACACTAGGACATGCAAAGCACGTGCGCGCCCACTAATCTCCACTCTAAATCTAGGTGCACTCAAGCCCAGGTCCGGCTTATCTCTCAATCATGGAACACCCGTCACACCCCAATACAGCAATAATAACAATAATATACTGCTGGAAGTAAATGACAGAAATATAAATCCATACAAAATCCTCGACGGGAAAACAAGCGCTAGGATTGACTCTCTTAAGGGACGTTGGATCCCAAATGCATAAGGAACTATCGCAGTCCTTAGCAGCCAGGGGACGTTGGGTCCCCAGCAGAGTCGCCAGCTGTCGCTACTGCGAAAATCGGCGCCGGCTGACAGAAAAGTCGCCACCGTGCGTTATTTATCCCAAAGGAGGGAAAGGAAACGCTCAAAGTAAACCTAACGCAAAGACGGGAAAAGGTATGGTCATCGCAACCAAAACCTGGATTCGGGAGTCGGTTACGCAAGGGGAAGGTATTAGCACCCCTCACGTCCATCGTACTCGATGGGATCCACGCTTGTTTGTTTATACGGATTACACTTCTATCTAAACTAAAGGATGAGGTCTGAAAAGAAAAGAAAACATGACTCGGTATAGCATCACACTTTATGCCTACGTATTCCCGTCTGGAACGAGAAATCAGAGTCAACGTAGTTCGCCTAACTACGGGGGAGGATGGGTGAAGGTTGCTCGCTAGGATATCGCATCCTATGCCTACGTACTTCCACACAGCATGGAAGATCAGAGCAAACGTAGTTCGGGCCACGTACGACACAAGTTGTTCAAGTGTCTTTTATAAAAAATCTCACCTTAAACAAGGGTTTTCTTATTGCAAAAAGGTTGATGTTTGTTCAAATCTTTTGACGGAAGAAATGAATTGATTTCTGTTAGAACCTTTTTTAATGTTTTTTCTGTTGTCTTGAAGAAAGAAGAGATGACACTCTACAAATCCTAGGGTTGCAAAGGGGAGAAAATCTACCCTAATGTTATCATGCATGGGTTAACTCCTAATGTCTATCATATTCCTCTCTTGCGCAGAGAGAAACAGAGATCCTAAGGGATAAACGAAAACAGAAACAGCAGATATATACAATAAAGCAGTAAAATGCATGGATGCAACAATACAAGCGAGGCAAGGGAGTCCTACTCAACCTCAAACCTAGAAAGCAATAGGCAAAAGTGAACAGAATTCACTTTCAACCTAACAGGTTAAACAGCAAACAATACAGTCAGGGAAATTCACACAATACATCAAGAATTATCAACAGCAAAAACTAAACAGCAAAGCAATCTTCATCAGCATCTGTCTTCAAGTCAACATCAACTATCTACAAGCTTCAAGCAAGCATCAGTCTCTTATCTTCAATCTCTCAATGGCTTTTCTTCAAGTCCCACTCTCCAAGCTGAGGAACCAATCACAAGAATGAACTGGGTGTTAAGCAATTAGTTGACCACCAAAGGTGGCAAACAGACTGCCAACAACACATAGAATACTTGTCTCAAGAGTTCTATCTCTTAGACACTATCACCAAGCCTTCCAAAGGAAGGGGGTGAGTGTCTTAGAGAGACTCTGCATCATAGAGAGGGATGGAGGCAAACAAGACCTTCCATGTTTGTGAATCAAGTTTTCTACTCTAGAGCTCTGCCTAACTCCTAGATCCTATAACCTTCAACAGCTGCCAGCAAGAGATACTCCTCATCAACTCTGGAAGTTGGTCTTCATTCTCCTTGATCTCCAATGGGCTTCATCATCAAAGTCTTCAGCTCAAACCCAAACCCCAAGCAGGCCCAATACCCCACACAGTCAAATAATAACCCTAGAGAGGGCACACCACACCATCAATCAAATACAAGCAATATACTAATAGTAATAGGGGAAGCCTAATATTTTCTAAGGGATCTATTATCTACCCATAACCCCTATAGTCCCATACCCCAAAATCAAATTAAAATTCCTAAAAGAAATGATCTATCTCACCTATGTTCACTTAAAACCCTAATTTTAATCACTCTAATCTCACCTAATCAAATCATCCAAAAAATTAATCCTAAAATTATGAATTAAATTCTATGAGGAAGCTAAAGTCCTAAGTTAATCACCCTAAAAAGAATGGACCCTAAATCTAAGGGGAGCTAATTGAACTAAAATCAACAAAAACAAGTGCTAAACTAAATCACTTAAAAAGCTATTAAAAAGAAAAATACACAAGAAATACTAAAACAAAATAAAATGCTATTTTTATTATTTATTATTTTTCTTAACAGAATTATGAAACCAGCACAAAAATAAGCAATTAAAAATAAGCTTTTTTTCAATTTTATATGGATTTTACAAAATGAAGAAAATATAAAAGATTTAAAAATCACAAAATGAAATAAATTGGGGAGGGGGTGTCACAAGCAACTGCGCTCAGCTCATTATGGTCATTGGGCTCAGACCTAGGGGGTGCCAAGAGCGAATGCGCCTGGGCCCATCTGGTTTTCAGAAAATGAAACAAAAAATAAAAGGAAAAAGAGAAAGGAACAGTGCATATAGTAACAGATTCCAGTTCAATTTCAATTGGGCCTTATAGGGAGGGTGTGGATAGCAATGTTTGGTCTTAGGCCCAGAGTCCCTCTTAAGTGAAACGCTGCGTTGCAGCTTTCACTTTCCCTCCGTTTCCAGCTTTGAATCTCAACCCTCAGATTAGTTTCCCAAGTCAAAGTCTCCCCACGATCTAACGGTCATCAACCCGTCTTCAACCTTGGAACCCTAGGGTTTCAGAAATTACAACTTCATGCAGGGATATTCCCCTCCCTCGTTCTCTCTCAATTGGCCATGAAAACCTAAACTATAAAGAGCAAAATTAATCTACTCTCTCCCCTGAACACGATTGTGCCAAAAGTTTGGATTGAAACCAACCCTAGAGTGAAACCCGATAGTTAGAAGTTCATGGCATACCAAACTGCACGCATACCTGCAATTCTTGTTGGAACAGATGAGAATTGGCTCGATTCAGTGCTTGCAATCTTTCACAAATGATCCTTAGATGATGCTCTTGTTTCTGTTTGCAAAAAGTTGGAAGATGAAGGCTTGTAGTATGAGATTCGAATCTGGTATGGATTCTTGCAATTTCAACTCTAACTCTTCAATCCTCCATGGATAAGCCTCTGAAGCAGCTTCTATGCACTCAACAAGATCAATGGATCATGAATGAAGAAGAAGAATGAATTGAATTGATGCTGAATATGGAGTTTCACTCTTTCTTACAATTGAAGCAACAATGAAATTCTCACTTTTCTCTCTCTCTTTTCACCAACCCTTTTCACCAATGCTCTCTACTCATTAAATAGATGGTGATGGAAATGCCTAGAAGTTTCTGGATCCCTCTAGGATGATTCTAGAATATCTCATGTCATGATATGATAATCCATCTCATCTCATATAATATCTCATGTCAAAATCCCTTGCAGCCCTTCAATTACACTTGAATTTCTCCTTGCATGAGTTATTAGGAGTGTAGGAGTGGATACATACCCTGAATTTTGCCTTATGCTAAGTTTTGCATGGTTGCCTTATTATGCAAGTAATGGATTTACAAAGCAACCCCATTTTTAAAGCCTCAAACCAAAATTGTGGCTGAACCAAAGTCTCTAAAATGATGTTTAGAATCAATTTGGTATATTACATGACCCATTTTGGATTTGTAGATTGCCCAAACCAATTTTCCATTTGAACTTTTTCAACTTATATGCCATTTTTTAAGTCATTTTTACCAACTTTTATCAATTTGAGTTCTATGCATTTCCAAACTTCCATGACCTCTTTTCTAGACTTAAAATGACATTTTGAGCAACTTTTATGTTGTGAAGTTTTTCATTTGAAGCTTCCTTGTATGCGTTTTAGGCATAGGCTAAGAATGACCTGTAATTCTCAAATGACCAAAATACCCTTTGCTTGCCAAGGACATAAGTAGAGTTCCACAAATCATATGAAGGCATACAATACCTTCCTAGAAATCTAAGACAATGAGGAACAACTCTCATGTTGGCCAGAAATCCATTTGAAATCTCCTTGAAGGTCAAAAGTTGCTGGGAAGACAGACAACTTTCACAGACAAATTTCAGTGCCCTCAGATGACCTGTAACTTGCAAGAGCTATAACTTTAGTTCTATAAATCATCTTGATGACTTCCACCACTAAAATTAAAGCTATGAAGATACTCTACAAGTTTCATGTGGACCAGAAATTCATATGAAGCTTGCATCTTGAGTTACACTGCTTTGAAGTTTGACCTAAATCAGGGGATTTTACACTGAAACCCTAATTTGGTAACTCCACTTCTCCTTGACTCCTTCTGATTTTTCTTTGGCACAACACCATATCCATATCCATATAGCAAATAATGAATCCCACATTCTTCAAATGATCCTTATGCCTTTCAAAACAAGTCTTTGACCTAGGGTTGACCTAGTGTTGACCCAGATAAAACCCTAGTTGACTGACTTCAACTGAGGCTCTTGCAATCATTCCAATGACTTGCTTACTCCTAAAAAATGATCATCTAGGCTCTTCATAACATCCATACACACCTCATGCTCTTGGCTAATGGCTCACACTTCCTCTGATGATCCCCAAATAACCTCAAGATAGGGGAGAACTCACTGATCAACCTGTCAACTCTTCAAAGCTCAAATTCTTCCCTGATGACCTGAGTAGTCTTGAATATGAATGAAACCCTCTGAATATGCCTCTTGAGATAAGAATAGCACTTGATCCCCTGATTAAGATAGCTTGCTTATGCTATGCAATGATATGAATACACTATGTACATGATGCCAATGCAAATGATTATGCAATTGAAACATAACCCTAGGTTAGAAAAGGTTGGGCAAATTTTGGGGTGCAACAGTATGGTTAGAAACGTGAAGTGTTTTGCATAATTTTGAGGTGGTTTGAATTTTGGTTCTGAGATGTTAAAGAAGGTTTGAAATATGAAGAGTGAAGATCTGTGTTATTTTGATGAATTTGTCATGTCATTTTGTCGTGAAAACTCCTTATGTGGGAAGTTGTGATGTGAAGCAGAAGGTTGTGAAGATGAATCATGAAGGAAGGGTTTTTGTGTATTGGTTGTTGCGGTTTCTTTCAGAATCAACAGAGGTTTTTTTTTAAGGTTGAATGAAGTGAGGTTGAGATTGTTTTGTGGTTATGTTGAGTGAGATGACATAGTGGAAAATAAATAAAAAAAGAACATTTAATGAATTTAATAAAAAAATGGTTAAAGATAAATGAATATGAAAAATAGGTTTAATGGAGGGATAATGGATAATTTATTAGTGAAAGAATGAACATGATGGATGTGGTTAATGAAATGGATTCTAAAATGGATAGAAAAAATGGATAAAATAAAGGTGGATTCAAAAATGGTTAGAATGGATATTGGATATTTATGGAATATGGATTGGATGGGTAATTTCAAATTTGAATAAAAAAGAGGATAATGAACACAAACCAAACTCCCAAAGCCAACACCATGAATGAATAGCAAACAAACATGACTTTTCCCACAAAGCATTTGGTTAAATGCACATCAAAGCTACTAAACCACTTGCAACAGAAATGACAACCATCTGAGTGAGCCGACCTCTGAATCTCCAATCAAGAGAACCCTGAATCATCTCGAATTTGTCTAGATAAGTCTCTGGGAAAATAAATCCACAGCTTGAACACAGCTAAAACTATGATCATTATAAATCTGACTCTTGAATTAAATTGCCCATGAGCCACTGCCTGATAAATAGCCGCTGATATAGGTAACTTGTGATTGAAGCAGTCTCTTGATGGTTTGACTAAGAATAGGTCAAACTTCTATCTGATCATGATCATGACCGAAAAACCACACCTTATATGAAACCACGTCATCGTCCTTGATAACCCGATCTTCTATCCATGATGAGAAATAAACCTTGTCCTGGAGCATAAGCTTGCCAACAGATTCGAACCAAGGAAGTGATGAATCCCTAGGCCTTTGATGTCTGACAACTCTTGAAAAATATAAGCCTGATACTTGATGATTTGATTCAGAGAAAACTCTCGATCCCATGTCTTAGAAGACTAATGCGAAGTATGATAATGAATTATGATTCAATGATGATGCAAATGAAATGCGAAACAAAAGCCAGTCAAAGTTAGAAAAAGAGGAGGGAAAATTTTGGGGTATGACAGCTGTCCCTATTTAATCTTCTTGGACCTGAAGGTATGAATAGCGATAGCTTTCAGACATTCGAGGTAGAAGAGGATTAAATACTAGAATACCTAGAATTTTGGCCGATTAGATGCAGTGATATGCTTGAGATACAAATGGATGGTATGAGCTTGAGTGTTTTGCCAACCTTCAAAGGGGAGAAATCCCTGCAGAATCCAGATGACACATAAAATATGGTGAGATATTCCTTCTACAAAAGGTAGAGAGTAAAATTTTACGAGATATTCCTTCTACTAAAGGTAGAGAGTACTCTAGAAATAAAATGTTACGAGATATTCCTTCTACTAAAGGTAGAGAGGACTCTAAAAATAAAGGATTGTGAGATATTCCTTCTACAAAAGGTAGAGAGGACTCTAGAAATTGGTTTTCCTCTTGCAAAAGGCAAGGAGGACTCCTAAACAAAAGGTTTGGAGATATGATAACTCCTTCTACAACAAGTAGATGAGACTCCCTTAGGAGAAGATGGTCGTATTTCCTTCTGCAAAAGGCAGAAAGGACTCTAAAACAAAAGGTTAGGAGAAAAATTCCTTCTACAAAAGGTAGAGAGGACTCTAAAAAAACGATTGTGAGATATTCCTTCTACGAAAGGTAGAGAGGACTCTAGAGGCTGAAAATGAGGATAAGCTTCTCTGAAGAGATTGCCACTTATCGTTGAAGAAGGATAAGCTTCTCTGAAGAGATTGCCACTTATCATTGAAGAAGGATAAGCTTCTCTAAAGAGATTGCCACTTATCGTTGAAGAAGGAAAAGCTTCTCTGAAGAGATTGCCATTTATCGTTGAAGAAGGATAAGCTTCTCTGAAGAGATTGCCACTTATCGTTGAAGAAGGATAAGCTTCTCTGAAGAGATTTCCACTTATCTTTGAAGAAGGATAAGCTTCTCTGAAGAGATTGCCACTTATCGTTGAAGAAGGATAAGCTTCTCTGAAGATATTTCCACTTATCGTTGAAAAAGGATAAGCTTCTCTAAAGAGATTTCCACTTATTGTTGAAGAAGGATAAGCTTCTCTAAATAGATTGCCACTTATCGTTGAAGAAGGATAAACTTCTCTGAAGAGATTGAAGACATGGTAACTCCTTCTACATCAAGTAGAGGAGACTCCCTTGGGAGAATACGATCGTATTTCCTTCTGTAAAGGCAAAAAGGACTCCAGAACAAAAGGTTAGGAGAAAAATTGCTTCTACAAAAGGTAGAGAGGATACTTACAAAAGGTAAGCTGACAAGAACCTATACAAAAGGCACGGGAGGTCTTACTAAAGGTAAGTTGAATATGTTGTGAAAGGCAAGGTGGAGATACTTCATGAAAGAGACACGAAAAGACTCATAAAAGGTAAGTTAAGGGCAACAACCATCTTCTTGCAAAAGGTAGAGGAAACTTATATAGGGTATTTGAACATCATTTGACCTCATAGGCACAATGGCGGAGATGACATTCGTAAAGTATGGCGACCATTTAGTTCTTTGCCACATAGGCATCAAGCATCCAAATTGATCGAAGATACCCAAAACAAATTTTTTTCGCGTGCAAAAGACAACGAAGAAACGCTTACAAAAGGAAAGCAGAAAGAAAAGATTTCACGCGAAAGACAATGAAATCCCTCACAAACGGTAAGGTGACTCCTATGCGAAAGGCAGAGAGGAGATACTTCGTGAAAAAGACATGGAAGTGAAGGTGAGAAAAACACTTAGAAGGGGGGGGGGGGGTTGAATAAGAGTTTTAAGAAATATGGCAATAAAAACAACTCAAGATTTTTATCCTGGTTCGTTGAACTCAACTACTCCAGTCCACCTTATCAAAAATAATTTGTCTTTCTCTACAAGGACTTAATCCACTATTGATCAACTGATTACAATAGAAAGCACTAAGAACAACTGTCTTAGTCTTCTCAAGAACTACTGAGCACACCTTGGTCTTCTTAAGGAACTTCTTACAATTTAATGTAAACTAACAAGTGTTTGAACGCTTCTAATAAGCTGTATCACAACAGTGATGTATACACTTAAGATTAAGTACAACAAAAACTATATGGTTTTATGAAAGATCAAAATGAGTAAGATCTTGTGAGATTTTTTCTTTTATGAATCAAGAGTGTTTTTCTTTCTGAATGATCTAGCAATGAGCAAAAGATGAGTAGTGAATTAGCAACCTCAAAATGTTGAAGTAGTTCTCCTTTTATAGCTTTTTTCAAATGCCTTGAGTGATGTGCAGCTGAATATAATATTTTGATTGTATGACTTTTCATCACCAAAAGTATGGGCAGAGATATGCTTTCTGCAGAAAGGTATGGTTGTAGAAGCCTTGGGATTTGCACCACGTCACTTCTTTGGACAAATTAGTCGTTGGTTACTTTGAAAGTAGTGTTGCACCCTAAAATTTGACCAACCGATTCTCCTATCTGGCTCGTGGTTTAAATTCATATTCATAAATCAGAAGCATGACATGTGTGCACAGACAGAGGATATCAGGGTTACAACTTGGGTTTCATTTACCGGATATGGCAGATCCAATATAGATCATCAGGGTTTATTTTCGGGAGATTGTGCGCTTTTCAGATTACATGGTGATTGGGGAATATTCTGAGGCCAGGGGTTTACTGTTCGATTTGATCTGGTCGCACGCTCTTTTATGTTGGTTATTGGCCGCTGTTTGCATTTTTAGGGTTTAGTAGACTTTTGTGGATTTTAAATAGGCTTTAAATCATTTTTTTAGGATTTAAATAGATTTTTTTAAATAGATTTAATAGTTTTTTTTATCATTTTTAGAATATAATAGATTTTAAAATTGTTTTAATTGTTTTTAGAATAATATAGAAAAGAATATAGATTTTTATTTTATTTTAATAGGAACTTTAATAGTTTTTTTTAATAGAAATAATAGAGTTTGTCTTAATAGAGTTTTAATCTTTTAATAGATTTTCCTTTATTAGTTTCAAATAGAATTTTAGTAGTTTTAAATAAATAATGTAGAGTTTATTAGAATTTTAATAGAAATTTAATAGATTTTAATCAATAGAGGTTGTTAGAGTTTATTAGTTTTAGTTTAATATAGGTTTAATTAGATTTTAATCTTCATTTAGTTTAATTAGGATTAGTCATTAGTTAATTAGGGGTAGTCTTAATTAGGTTAATTGAGTTTAATCTTTTTTTTATTCAGATTTTGGGTTATTGGCAATCAGCTTCGTTGGGCCAGGAAGAGTGATTTTTTTGAAGCCCAATCAAGTCCAACTCGTTTTTGTGCAGTTTTTTGGTCCAAAATATTGAGTGACACTTGTCACTATATAGCCATGCCACGCGTTCGTCCATGGACCCACCACCTCACAATCTCCCTCAGCTCAGAATCCCACACGCGTCCCACTCAGACCCACACTCTCTCTCTCCACGCCCTGACACCTGCCCCACTAACTCCATCCTGCTGCCACTTGTCACGCCTTCATCTTCGCCGGAGCACATCGCCGCCGGCCATGCAAACGCCGGCCGGACTACTCCCATCCACCGTACCGGTCACCGGAAACTGGTGACCCCGCCGGAATCTGGAAATTTACCAGAAATCTATCTGATTGCCTCCGATCTTCATCCTTCTCCTCCGTCCACCTTTATCAACGGTCGCCGGAAAACTCAACCGTGGCCGGAAAATTCATGCGAGCTCACCAATTTTCCAGAAAATCTTCATAGCATTCACCAATTTTCCAGATCTCTCCAGAAAATCATTCAAGTCTCCACCGTTCCTCACCAATTTTTCCAGAAAACTTCAAAGCGTTCATCAGTTGTTCCCAGAAAAAACGCCAAGATTCAATCGTTTTGCGCCCAGAAATAGTACGATTTTCATCCTCTCGTTTCCAGAACGATAGATCTCCAAGCAAGACGTAATCATCAGATCTTCTTGAATCTCCGTTCGTTCTCGTCGCTAGTCACCAGAAGCCCAGCGTGTTCCTCATTTTTCTCCAAGACTCGATCAGGAAGTTTCTCGTAGATCCTCCCCAACTTCAAGATCGCCAAGGATCTTCGAATTCCTCCGCGTTCCTTCATCAACAACATCCAGGTTCCCGTTTCCTTCTTCTCTAAGCTTTGTTCTTTGCATGCGTTAGGGTTAGTCTTTTGAGATGCATTTGAAGTCTCAATCGATGATAACAATGGTTTTTCAGAGTGGTCGATAATGCTTATCTTGAGTTTGGTTTGTTTGGTTGAGATTAGGGTATTTTGTTTAAGATCCGTGGGAGAGTTTTGAGAGAGTTCAGGGAGACCTGGGGAGGACGACGACGAAGCTAGGGTTTGCAGCAGGTGAACAGTGATCAGAAAGTGGGGAAGGGGATTTAGGTTTTGTTAGTTGGTCATGTTGGACTAGGGTTTGGGATTGGGCCCAAGCCCAAGTTGAATTTCCTGAAACTCCCTCGTTTTGCTCATTCCCCCCCCCCCTTCGTGTGAGGACAGAGTGGATTGTGGTCTGGGCCTTGGCCCTGAGTGCTAAACGCACCCCCCCCTGTGAAGCCCATTCCAAGATTTGCACATAGGGTAGTTGTTTAATGCACCCCGTGTGTTCCCTTTTTTTTCTTTTTATTTTTCAGTTGGATTTTAATAACTTGGGCCTGCGCCCACTGCTAATCACACCCCCACCTCCTGGCCCATCAGGCAATAATAACTAGAGAACTACTATCCACACCTCCCCTTCTATTTTCTTTTATTCTTTTGTTTTCATATTCTTTAATTGTTTTGGTATCTTGTAAAATTCATAAAAAAATGAAAATAATTGATTTTTAATTTCTTGTTTTTTCTACCACCTCATATAAATGTCTAGAAAATTATATAAAAATAAAAATGCCATTTTATTTTTGTTTGCTATTTTTAGCATATTTTCCATTTAAATGACTTTTTAATACCTTTTAGTTCATGCATGTTAGAAGAAAATTCCTAAAAAAATAGTAGATTTGATCAAATAATTCCATTCTTTTTTTTATATGTTCGTAATTAAATTTAGGATTTTATTAAACAAAAACATTAGTTAAACATGCATTTTCATTTTAATTGCAGTTTTTACATTTTTATTGATTCTGAAGTGTATTTTGTGGATATGTCTGCCTTGCTGATTTTGGTTCTTTCATCTGGTAATGAATTTTGCTTTGGTTTTTTGGTATCTTGCACTAGACTAATGCATGTTCCCCACAGATTTTTCATAGATTTTTTAGAGGTTGATTGATATTGTTTTAGGGTTAGAGAATAGAGACCTCATAACTTGCTGGTTAACCCTTGACCCTTCATATGTTAGGGATTGTTTAGTAGCCTTAGAAGTTGGCTTAGGCTATGAGATTTGATCTTGGGATCATAGAGCCATGTAGGTTTCCCCTAGATGTTTGATAGATTTTTGTAGGGTATTCTGTTATTTTTTGTCTGAGCTTGAGGATAGGAGAAGTCTTGATGGCTTCTGACTTTGAAGTTCAACTGTGGTTGAACTTCAGAGATAGTTTCTTGTGGTTTGAGGATATGTGGTTTCTTCTTGAAGATGGAGGTTGGATGAAGTCCGGTTGGAGCTTGCAAGGATGCAGTGGATTGAGGCCTAGTCTAGGAGCTTGTTCTCTGTTTGTGAGGTTCGAGATCCTGAAGTTTGGAGGGAGTTTATGGTACTTTCCTGAGGAAGGCACTATGAATGACTTTCATTCTTTCTTCTCGCCTCTTTCTTAAGTATCCAATGATGTTGGAGCCTTCATGTGAGTTTAGTTTCTCCTGAGGAGGAACGTAAACTGATCACAGTTGTTGAGCCACATGGGATACGATTCCTAAGTGACAGCCTCCTAATACTTTCCCGAGGAAGGTACTATGGGTCTGCTCACTTAGTTCCTCTAGTTCATCTAGGATTTCTTAAGTATCCAATGATGTTGGAGCCTTCATGTGAGTTTAGTTTCTCCTGAGGAGGAACGTAACTGATCACAGTTGTTGAGCCACATAGGATACGATTCCTAAGTGGAAGCCTCCTAGTACTTTCCTGAGGAAGGTCCTATGGGTCTGCTCACTTAGTTCCCCTAGTTCTTATAGGCTTTCTCAAATATCCAATGATGCTGGAGCCTTCGTGTGAGTTTAGTTTCTCCTGAGGAGAAATGTAAACCGTTCACAGTTGTTGAGCCGCATAGGATATGATTCCTGAGTGGTAACCTCCTGGTACTTTCCTGAGGAAGGCACTATGGGTTTGTCTGCTTAGCTCCCTTTCTTTGGTAAGCTTGTTCTGAAGCTTGAAGACTGGGATTGATTTCTCTTGTGTTAGGGCTTTGCTTAGATATTTGTTTTGCTTAGATATTTGATTAGGGTTTTGCATAGAGTTTTGTTTAGGGGTCCTGCTCAGGGTTTTAGTTTAGGATTTGGATAGGAGTTTGTCAGGCTGGTTCGCCTTCTCTTTGTGTTGTTTGACTTGTGTGATGTTGTGCTGCATTAGACTTAGGGGTTCATCTAGATATTTCCGAGGTAGGTGCATCTTAGAAGTAGGCCTTGTGTGCATGAGAAGTTGAGGTGGTCCTCCTTCTGCTTGTTTGTTATTGAGTGGCTTTGCTTGTTGGTATTTGGTAGAGCTGAGCTCCCTTACCTCTGTGGTTTGCGGCCTTCGCGCCTTGTTTGTTTGGTTGTTGCATTCATGCATATTTCCAGTATTTCCTTACTTTGCAGTATGTCCTGTTTCCTGTTTAGTCCTGTTGCCATGATCCCTTAGGAGCTCTGACTTCTCCGCTGCGGAGTCGTTATGATAGACATTAGGATGGTCAACCAGGCATGATAACAGTAGGTAGATTCTCCTTTTCAGCCATAGTTTTAGGGTGTCTTTTCCCTTTCAATAGGAGCTCTTGAGTAGCTTGTGTCGTAGTTAGCCGAACTACAGCTGCTCTGATTTCTCGTTCCAGACGAGAATATGCAGGCATAGGATGCGATGTCCTAGCGAGCACACTAACAACTAACCTTTGTTCTCTCGCGGCTGTGCGATTGAGACTTTCCCGCTGACGACTAATTGTTACCCTTTTCTCTTGCCCGAGTGCATTTGAGACCAGACCGTAGTTGTAGGTTCCCGAACCTTTGAAGCCAGTTTGTTTTCTTACTGTTGTGTGAGAACCCCTAGTTTAGCCGTAGTTAGTCGAACTACGTTTGCTCTGATCTTCCATGCAGTATGGAAGTACGTAGGCACAGGATGCGATGTCCTGGCGAGCAACCTTCCCCCGTCTAGACGTAGGTAGTCGAACTACGTTGACTCTGACTTTCCCATTGCACGAGGGAGTACGTAGGCCCAGAACACCGTATGTTCTGTCGAGTCCCGTCCTTCTATTTTCTTTTCAGACTGACCATTAGCATAGATAGATAAACACACCCTTTTCCTTATAAACACCAAGCGTGGATCCCATCGAGTACGATGGACGTGAGGGGTGCTAATACCTTCCCCTTGCGTAACCGACTCCCGAATCCAGGTTTTGGTTGCGATGGCCATACCTTTTCCCGTCTTTGCGAGGTTTACTTCGAGCGTTTCCTTTCCCTCCTTTGGGATAAATAACGCACGGTGGCGACTCTCCTGTCAAGCCGGCGCCGATTTTCGCAGTAGCGACAAGTAGCACCACGTCTAATCAATTTTACAGCTTCTTCAACAAGCTTCCTTCAAGATGAAGTCTTCACAATCTGTACTTTAGAACTTGTAGTAATCTTAAAAGGTATGAAATGCTTTAAGATGATCAGAGCTTAAGATGAATGATAAGTCTAGAGTCTTGATAGATGATCAGATCTTTAATGTATCAGAGTTTCAGTCTTGATCAGAGTCTTCATCAGAGTATGCAGCAGTAGTGCTTTGAGCGTGAATATTAATGATAAGAGTCTGGTTATAAAAGCCTTTGAGTTTGTAGTTAGAAGAACTTCAGAGTCTGATAAGATCAGAGCTTTCAGCTTTTGTATACTTCTTTCAGTAACGCTTCAAATCATTCTGTAGCTTCTGCTTCAGATCCTTCTGGCAGCGCTTAAGAATCTTCTGATAGTCTTGCATCTGATGCTTCCAGATCTTTGCATAGCTTATTTGTACTTATTTTCTTCTTTTAAGAGTATTTAATTTTATACCTGAAATAATACTTGAACAAATTTTAGAGTGTATATTTGCTCGTTACAAAATTCCATAAAAGTTATCATCAAAACATAGAGATATAAGAAACACCAATCTGTGTTCTAACAATCTCCCCCTTTTTGATGATGACAAAACATAGGGAATTTTGTTCAATGAAAAGAAATAAAATAAATAACTCCCCCTAAGATTAAGAATCTCCCCCTGAAATGAATATTCTAATAGAAGAGAACACTTCCCTTTTTGCTTGAGTATATTTCAGAACCTGGTAGGAATCCTTGATGAGAGAAAAACTCAGCATCAGCTTGCTCTCCAGAATTTGTTTTCAAGGATCAGAGCATTTTCAAGGATCAGAGCCTGATTGGATAATTCTCAGAGTAACTTCAGATCATTTTGTTAGATGAGATAATGAGATCTGAAAGTATTAAGATTCAATGTTAGATTAAAACAATGTCTGAATTTCATTTTTAGTATTTGCTTATGTTGAACAATCAAATTCTCTTTCTCTTTCTCCCCCTTTTTGTCATAATCAAAAAGAACTTTAAAGACAGAAAAGATAACAGAAGAAGAGAGAAAAAAAATGTGACACACGAATGGAAGACAAAATAGCCAGATTTAATCAGATCAGAAAATCACAAAGCATAAGAAGTTCGTAGAGCAGATGATAAAAAATAAACAGAAAACACGTGCAAACACGAGAATGCAAAGACAGGAAAAGGAAAACTAGGGCTGGCGAGAAGCAATCAGTGTCAGAAGATCTGTAATCTTAGCAGTGGACTCTTCTTGCTTGGCCATCCAAGTCTTGATTTCTTCAGTAGTCTGTTCCTGTTTTATCATCCATGTTCTAATTTCCTTGACTTCTTGGACAACATCTGGAATCTCATTCTTCATCTCAGGTGCAGAAGATTCAGATGCAGATGCAGTAGCCATTGGATAATCAATCTCCATGTCAGATGCAGGAGTATCTTCTATCATTGCAGAATTTTCAGCAGGAGCATCTTCTAGAAGAAGCACTGGAGTTGTGATAATGTTCAGCAGAGTTTGTCTGACTATTTCAGCAAAATTAGCCTTTGCATCATCAGCACAGAGTGTTCTGAGGTCAGATGCATCAAAGTTGAATTTTGATATGAATCTGTTCCAAGAGGCTTTAGATTTTGTAGGATCCAAACTAGCCATGCACTCTTTCTCTACAGAAGAAATTCCTTTACGTAGTTCCTTCTTGAAATTCTTGAACAGAGTAGAAACATCTGATCTGGGTTTTGGGTTGAGAAAGTCTTCTATGGTAACTGGTTGTGATGGTTCAGGAGGTGTTTGAGTTTGTTCATGATGTGGGTGATCAGATGATGGACGTTCAGATGGTGTTTGAGTTTGGGGTATGGATGTTTATGGTATGGTAAGTTGAGGAATGGAGGTGTCAGTATCAGATGGTGTTGATATAACAACATCAGATGAGGATGACATAAAATCTATGAAGTTGAATTTGAAACGAAGAGGGTTTTCAGATGCAGGTAGATCAGATGATAGTGGTTTATAGGGATCAGGAATTTGTAAGCTAGTTGGTGAGGGGACTTCAGATTCATCAGAATCAGATGGTTCAGTTGAATGACATGAAGTTGAAGAGAGGACATACAAAGTTGCAAGTGGTGATATATCTAGAATGTTTTCAGATGGTTGTTGGACAGATGGTTGAGGATTTTTGATGGTTGTTTCTTCTGGTGGTTGAGTAGATGAGAGTGGTTCAGATAGTTTTTGTTGTTCTAATTGTGTTTGTAGTTCAGATAATTGTTATTTTTGTGATTGAGATGATGGTTGTTGTTGTGTTTCAGATTTGTTTGGTTGAGGAGGTTGATGTTCAGATGATTTCAGTTGAGGGGTTTCAGATGGTAGTTGAACAGAAGATGGTTGAGGATGTTTGTTAGGAGATGAAATGGGTTCAGATGATTTAAAAGTAGATGGTGGAGGTGAAGGTGAGGATGAAGGTACATATGGTTTGGGATCACATGTTAATACCTGGTGAATTGTTTCTCTGATTTCTTCCACAGTAGCTTCTGGAGGATTTTCCTTTTGCTTCTTGTCCTTTTCAGGCTTGTCACCAGCATCAGAGGCTTTCCTCTTGGGCTGTGCAAAAGATCCTTCTTCAACCTTTCTTTTCCTGCGCCTTTCTCTCATAAGACTTGGCAATACTTCTCCTTCCTTTTGTACTATGTTAGCAGGCAGAGGAATACCATCTCTTAAACATTCAGCAATGAATGTCAGAATGATGTGCCTAGGTTCATCAGCACTGAACATAGGAAAATCTGCTAGAGGAATTCTCCTTCTGCTGACATCTTCAGATTGAAATTTCTTGGGTTTTCCAGCAAGCTCTGAAATAACCTTCATTCTCTTCAGAGTGTTCCCATTTATGACAGATCCTATTACATAGGACAGATCCTCTGTCACCCCAGCATCAAACAGATGTTTCACAAGACCATTCTATATTAGAATGTCTGATATCAGTCTTCCCATAGGGATCCAATTTCTGATTTTTCCAGCTTTAACCCTAACTTCTTCTCTTGTTTCTTTGATATGGTTCAGAAGATGACTGAACAGAAGATAAGGTAAATCAACCTTCTTTCCTTTCCTCATACAGTACATGAAGTACATTTGTTCTGAATTTACATAATCTGGTGAGTTAGAAGATTTCCTATGAAAGATTGAACTCATGAAGATCTTAGCCCAGATTCTATAAATAGGTTTCAGATCTCTGACCTTGTTAGATGGTTCCCCAGAAACACAAACTTCTTGAAAAATGTCAGCCAATCCACACGATCAATATCCATACTTGTGATTCCCTCAGTTTCCTTATACTCAAGTAGTTGTCTGATTAATTTTTCAGTAATGACAATTTCCTTTCCAAGAACAGATGAATGAATAAACGTAGGGCATACTTGAGCGTGTATCCAGAATTCTTTTACCAAAACTGGATAAACAGGACCCATCATCCTGTCAAAATATATTTCCCAGTTCTGAGCTTTGATAGTTGAAAGGAGATCAAAACCATTTTCTTTGATGGATTCAAAATCCACAAAGTTCTCACACAGAACCTCAAGTTCTTTGATTGGAGTGAGAAGAGTTCTTACTGGTGTTTTGTACACAACAGGAGTTTGGGATGAACCAACAGCATTTGGAGATGATGCAACAGTTGAAGTTTTCATCTGAGCAGGTGTTGATGAAGGTGAAGCCATTGAAGTTCTTGAGATGTGTCTGGGTTTACGAGGATTTTTGGGTTTTGAAATAAGATGGAAACAATAGAGAAGGCAAAAATGCATATGTAAAGTGTGATTTGTGAAGAGTTTGAGAGAATTTATAAGAGAAAATTTTTAGGGCATGCAAAAAGACATACACACTCAAGCGTGCACACATATTTAATGAGGTGAACCATAATCAAATCAAGCAATTAATGCAAAGAATAAAATCATATCAAACATTTAAGATTCTGACAGAAGGGGGGAAATCAAGAGATTTTGGATTTTCAAAGCAATACCTCAAATGTCACTTCAATATGGTGCACTCTACCTTTCCAGATTATGAGCTACACGTGTTTGCTTGCATGTGCCTCTGAAACTCTTTGAGAAATGACACGTTAGGAAACGTTCAGATCCTCTGAGCCTTGTTAGTTCAGATTTACACACACTTAAATAAACACAGAATTGAACAAACAAAATACTTCAGAGTTTAGACACAAATCATCTGAAAGAAATTTCATCTGATGAATATTCTATTCTGGACAGAAGTCCATACTGATATTTTTCAGAATAAATTTAAATCTATCTTCAGCAAGGGGTTTTGTAAAGATATCAGCCCACTAATGATCTGTATCTACAAAGTTTAAATTGATAATTCCCTTCTGAACATAGTCTCTGATGAAATGATGTTTAATCTCTATATGCTTAGCTTTAGAATGTAAAATGGGGTTTTTAGATAAGCATATAGCAGAAGTATTATCACAGAAGATAGAAATGTTACTCTCAAAAATCTGATAATCTTCTAGTTGACTTTTCATCCAGAGCATCTGAGTGCTACATCCAGCAGCAGCAATATATTCTGCCTCTGTTGTTGAAAGTGCCATTATGGGTTGCTTCTTGCTGAACCAAGAGATCAGATGACTTCCAAGGAATTGACAACTTCCAGAAGTACTTTTACGTTCTACTCTATCTCCAGCATAGTCAGCATCACAGAATCCAACTAATTTATACTCATCAGATCTTCTGTAACACAGACCCACATTAGTAGTACCTTTCAGATACCTTAGAATCCTCTTAACAGTTGTTAAGTGTGATTCTTTGGGATCTAATTGGAATCTAGCACACAGACACACACTGAATAAAATATCAGGTCTTGAAGCAGTCAAATATAAGAGAGATCCAATCATACCTCTGTAAAGTTTTTGATCAACTTTCTTACTTACCTCTTCCTTACCAAGTGTGCTTGTAGGATGCATTGGAGTTTTAGCCAATTTGCTTTCATTCAGATTGAATTTCTTCACAAGCTCTTTGACATATTTAGTCTGGTGAATATATGTTGTTAGACTATGGCACGGATCTAGAAGGGGGGGTTTAATAGATCCCCAATTAAAATTTGAGTCGGCGCTACCAATTTAAAATTGGTTTTAAAAATGTTTTAAGTGCGGAAGCGGCAGAGGAAAAATATAGTCTAAAACGAACGGTTATTGGAAAACCGGATATACGTAAGCCTATGGATTTATGACAATTCGGAAAAATAGAATCACAACACAAACTATGCTTATCAATTATTTACTTCAGTTGTAAGGTTACCTAGTTCCAATGATCCAAAATTAAACCAAAACTAGATACACAAGTAAGGTAATTTTGGTTCAAGCAATATGTCAAACACTTGGTGTGCAAAGACACTCCAAGTGATGTTTATGTTGAGTAAGTGATTTCAATCAGCCTAGTACAATGTTTTGTTGTACGTTAGAGTTAAAAACAACGGTTTAATCTCTTACTCAATTTATATTACAGTTTTGACAATAGAGCTTACACAAAAATTACTTATTTGAGCGGTAACGAAAATGCTGAAAATAAAGAAGACAAGTAATTTGGTGAGGCAGTTCCCCCGTCGTCCTCGCTTCGGGGTACGTCTGCCCTCAATTCTAAAACTAGAATTGAGATATATTGAATAGATATCACCTGTTTGAATGAACAGTTTATACAAGGATTGAGCAGCAAAATTACAACAAAAATCTCAATGTGTTGAAAGTTGCCTTCACTCCTTGCCCCTTGATTCAAGCTGAATCAAGTTCTTCGATTTGTGTTGATGGACCTCTGACTCCAGCCACCTTATTGAAGAACACGTTGTTGTTCAACCCTTTGGCTCCGGCTGATCTCAACAACACCAAATCGAACCCGAGATCTTCCCTTCAAAGCCACTGAATCCGCTACTAGACTTGTGAAGACCACCTCTTCACAATCACCTTCGCTCGATTGATCGTTGATGAAGAATCTCGTCCAAAAACCCCCAAAATTAGAACCAATCTTGGAGGGCAAAACCCCAATGGTTTTATTCAAGAAAGAACCTGCCGCAATCTTCAACCCGAGCTTGATTCTCCAATCTAAGCCTCGAACCTTATCACCTTGAATCTCTCACAAATGCATTTCAAAAATGATTGTGTGTAATTGAAATGTTGTGAGATGTTGAAGATGAAGATGATGAATCTTGGACACCTATTTCACTCTTTCTTGTTTTTGAACACATGAATCAAAAGAATATCAAATGTTGTTAGACACAAGTGTTTAAGCAAGTATATATAGAGCCCACAAAATTCAGAACATAACAGTATTTCAAATATGAGAGGGAACAAAGTTAAAAACAATTTTTCCGCGCGAACGGTCGACCATAACAGGTCTATGCGTCGACGCATGGCCTGTGATGTTTTGAATTTCTGGAAATTTCATCAGTATGCGTCGACCATACAGTCGGCGTGCGCTGACCCGTTGAAATTCTTTTCCTTTGTGCGCCGACCCTATGGTCGACCAAAGCTTTTATGCGTTGACCCGCTGGAAAATCACTCTTTCATGCGCTGACCCAATGGTCGACGCATGCTTTGTGCGCTGACAGTCCTTCCCTTGTTTTTGATGGATACGTCGACCCTATGGTCGACCCATGTCCTGTAATCCTGCAAAATATTGTTAGTTTGAAGTTTTTCATGCCTTTAGTCATGATTGCATTTTGTCAACTCAATGTATATTTATTTAAGACAAATTAAGACAAGCAAAAGGAGAATATGATGAGTGATATGTTGCATCTGGTTTAGTGGATCTGGAACTCATACTTTCCAGTTTATCCTGGGAATTTGTCATCATCGAAACCTGCATTTACCAATGTCTTGCAGCTTTGTGTGATATGTGGCGACTTGCCTCCACAATCTCCCCCTTTTTGATGATGACAACCTGTATACATTTAAAACACCAAATATGCAACATATACACACGCACACAAGAATACACAAGCTCCCCCTTTCTTTTGCACTATGAGGCTGTAGAACAACAGTCATCAAATGTTGTTAATATCCTGAACTATTGGCTTTGGTGTTTGCTTGCAACATTGTCTTCTCCCCCTTTGACACCATCAAAAAGAGAAGAGGAATGCATCAAATAACATAGTACAGACAATAGGTGATAGTTGATTACCAAACTTCACACACAAGCATGATAATGAACAAAATACTGGAATTAATAGATAATGACGAACACATGTAATTAAAGTTCAGGCACAGATAATACAAAACAAATGAAAAGTACATAGACTAAAACATATATGCAAATATGAAATATGCAACTATGAATCTAATAACCACGCCCCCGTCCTTGTCCTCTCCCTCGATATGGAGCATCTGGATTTTGGTAGGGATCCAGAAGTTCAAAAAGGCCTCGACGGACATGTTGAGATGACTAAGAGCGTTGGTGATTTCCCAATCTTGCCACCCATGTGATTCAACCAGAGAGTCAATACGGGCGTCCATCCGAGTAGAGAAAGAATTGAACCTTTCATTTTGGGCATGAAGGTCAGCTCTAATCTGCTCCATCTGAGTGTCTTGACGCCTTATGAAGTTTTGTTGTTCTAACTGCATTGACTGCATCATAGTAATGACTTCGGAGTTATCTGAAGGCGGAGGAGGTGATGAGTGCTCAGAGGGTTGGTAGTCTTGAGGGTAGCCGTGATATGGGTCATAGAATCTACCCAAGGTAGTCCAGCCTGTATATTGCCAATCGCCCCAACCTTGATTTATAGAATCGTCTTCTTGGTCTTCTGATCGATATGAGTACTGGACCCAATCGGTATTTGTAGCCGTATCATGGACTGGAGATTGATGATAATCTTGAGTCCCATAGATAGGTTCTGGGATCTCTGCATTTGTGTTGTCTTCTGCATCGTCTTCTTCACCTTCCTCTTCACTTTCTTCATCACCTTATTTGTTGCTTTCTTCTTCGCCCTGCTCTTCACTTTCTTCTTCATCGGAATCGTTATCAGGAACCGGAGGGATATTAGCCCGTCGGATAAATCTGCACGAACGACGTTCAACACACCAAAAATACCCCATCATTGCAAGGGTTTTGGTGCTAAATTCTTTATCTGGGGAAACTGATACACACGGAAATGTTGGATACACAACATTCGCAGCAGCAAGAATTTCTGAAATGAATGACCCATAGGCTAAAGCAGTGCCTCTACTTGAGTCTCTCAGAGCAAACATCCTACTAGCAATATAGTAAGGCCAATTTATTTTTATCCTGTTTTGCAGAATGTAGATAAGATGTACCTCAGCTTGTTCTACACGCGACAGACCACCTTTCTTCGGTCGTAGAATACGAGCGACAATCCACTGAAGAATGCGCTCCCCTGTGTTGAGTTTACCGGCAGTGACTGATCGAGGAAAAGCATCGCTGTTGACAATTGCCTCTGGATACGGTCGTTTGAGCATTCCATTCAGAGCCCTCTTATATTCATAACCCGGCACCGTACGAGTATCAGTTACCTCATGGAGAGGGGGTGCATCAGCATCAACAGTCATATCAAAATATTTATTCCATACTTCAAAATTGATATTAACCAGTCTATTTCCTACAGATGTGTGAAAGTGCTGGTCTTGAAAGTTACCTCTCATATTTGTGTAGAACACTCTGACCAGATCTTCACTGTACTTTGTATTACACTCCAGGAAGTTTATGAACCCTTGAAAGTCTAATAGGGACAGAAGCCGAGTGAGATGCAAGCGCTCACTTGTTGCATGGTAGAAGGCATGCTGTGGAACTATGGCCCTCTTGCTGAGACTTTTGTGGAAGTTTTCAACTGCAGGAGGATGAACAAGCGAGACAGCAGTTACCGGAACTGAAGCAGAGGATGAAGATGCTCTTGATCGCTTACCGGTAGTTTTGCGGAGAGAGGAAGCCATTGATGAAAAGTTTTAGAGAGTTGGAAGAGAAACTTTGAAGAGGAATAATGATTTAGGAGTAATGTTGGAGAAGAGGAATGCTTGGGTCTTTAATAGATGAAGAAGTTAGGGTTTTTGGGAAGAGGGAGAAGACAAGGAGACAATATAGGTTACTAGATGCAATTCACAAGAAAGAATGTCATGTCAAAGTATTACAACACATTTAATACAGGGAAGAGGGAAAGTGGAACGATTTTCAAACCAGAAAATTTCTGGGTTTTCAAGCGAGTCGTCGACCATAGCCCTGCATGCGTCGACGCATACTGTTCAGTTTTTGATAATTTTGAAACTTTTACAGCATGCGTCGACCATTATCCTGTTTAGGTCGACTCAAACTTTCAAAAACTCAAAATTTTCAATTTTCAAGCTATGCAACATGTCACACTTGCCTATTTATCATGCCTATTCATTTGTTCACAATATGACATGCATTTAACACACATAGTATCAACCAGCAACAGTCATATTCATATATAAGTACCATGATTGTATAACGATATAGATGTTTTCAAGTCATGAATGCTAAGAGAGAAGAAAGAGAAGGAGAAAGGAGCAATATCACCTGTATACGAACTACTCTAGTTAATCACTGATTTGTACTTGCAATAAACTCACAGCGATTGTTAGTGGTACAAAACATAGTTGTTAGTGGTACAAAAACATAGTTGTTTAAACCCGATCAGAAATATCGAGAATACCAAGCTCTCGATGGATATGAAAGAAGGGCTCATTGGCTAGCGGCTTTGTGAAAATGTCCGCTAGTTGGTTTTTAGTATCGACGTTCTCAAAGACAACGTCACCCTTCTCTACATGGTCCCTAAGAAAACGGTGTCGAATTTCTATGTGTTTAGTACGCGAGTGTAACACTGGATTCTTGGTAAGATTTATAGCACTGGTGTTGTCACACAATATTGGAATACGTTCTAGTTTCAAATTAAAGTCCAATAGTTGTTGTTTAAGCCATAAGACTTGCGCATAACAACTACCGGCGGCTACGTATTCCGCTTCGGCGGTTGACAGAGCAACAGACACTTGTTTCTTGCTGTGCCAACTAACCAGAGAGTTTGAAAATAGGTGACATGTGCCACTGGTGCTTTTCCTATCTGATTTACAACCGGCAAAATCAGAATCAGAGAAGCCCACCAAAGAACAATCATTACCCTTAGAATACCACAATCCATACTTCGGAGTACCAGATAGGTATCGAAGTATGTGTTTGACAGATTTTAGGTGGGATTCCTTAGGACATGATTGATATCTAGCGCACATACACACGCTAAACATAATATCGGGACGCGAAGCAGTAAGATATAGAAGCGAGCCAATCATACCTCTGTACCTTTTTACCTCAACATCTTTGCCACTTTCATCTTTACTCATGTTTGCACAAGTTGGCATATGGGTGTCTATGGCTTTTGCATTTGCGATGTCAAATCTCTTGAGAAGATCCAAACAATATTTTGTTTGGCTCACGAATGTTCCTTCCTTCAGTTGCTTGATTTGTAACCCGAGAAAATATGTGAGTTCACCTATCATACTCATCTCGAATTCACCCTGCATAAGCTTAGCAAACTTTCTTACGAGATTCATGTTAGTGGATCCAAATATGATATCGTCAACATAAATTTGTACAAGAATTAAGTGTTTTCCTTGACGTTTAATGAAGAGAGTAGTATCAACCTTTCCTCTTGAGTAGCCTTGATCAAGTAAGAATTTGCTTAGTCTCTCATACCAAGCTCTAGGAGCTTGTTTAAGACCGTACAAAGCTCTTTTCAATTTATAGACATGATCAGGATACTCATGAGACTCAAAACCAGGTGGTTGAGCAACATAGACTTCTTCATTTATAAACCCATTAAGGAAAGCACTTTTGACGTCCATTTGAAATAACTTAAAATCTTTCGCACAAGCGAAAGCAAGTAGAAGGCGTATAGCCTCGAGTCGGGCAACCGGCGCATAAGTTTCCTCATAGTCGATGCCTTCCTCTTGGTTATACCCTTGCACGACTAAACCCGCTTTGTTACGAGTTATTACTCTGTTCTCGTCCAGTTTATTTCTAAACACCCATCGGGTGCCGATTACTCGATGACCTCGTGGAGGAGGGACATGGTCCCAAACCTCATTTCTAGTAAACTGATTCAGTTCCTCCTGCATTGACAAATACCAATGTTCATCGAGTATGGCTTCCTTAGGGTTTTTAGGTTCCATTTGTGACACGAAAGCGAAGTAATAACATAAATTACTTAGCTTAGCACGAGTTGTTACACCATTTGTGATGTCTCCAATAATGTTTTCAATAGGATGGTCTTTAGATGACTTCCATTCATGAGGAAGATCGTCGTTTGAAAGCGGATGAACTTCCTCTGTTGCATCACGGTGTGCATCCTTATCCTCCTCAACTTTGGCTTTGTCAGGTTGATCAATCCCTATCTCGCCACTTTTGAGTATGTCTTCAGTGGATGTACCTGCACCATGAACAACACTATCATTTCCGACATTTCTCGGGTAGGACTCATCAAAGGTAACATGCACAGACTCTTCTACAGCAAGTAAACGTTTATTATATATTCTATATGCTTTACTCGAGTGAGAGTATCCGAGAAAGATACCTTCATCGGCTTTGGAATCAAATTTGCCCAAGTTTTCCTTTCCATTGTTTAATACAAAACATTTACATCCAAACACGTGCAAGTGAGAGACATTTGGCTTTCGCCCTTTTAAGAGTTCGTACGGTGTTTTGTTTAGAATGGGGCGAATAAGTACCCTATTCAAAACATAGCATGCCGTACTAATGGCGTCGGCCCAAACATATTTAGGTAAACCACTTTCGTTAATCATTATTCTTCCCAATTCTTCTAAAATACGGTTTTTGCGCTCCACAACCCCGTTTTGTTGAGGAGTGCGTGGAGCGGAGAAGTTATGATCAATACCTTGGTTACCGCAATATTCTTCAAACAAATGATTTTCAAACTCACCTCCATGGTCGCTCCTAATGGACACTATGTTTGTATTTAACTTGTTTTGGCAAAGCTTAGCAAACTTTTCAAAAGCGGCGAATGTATCACTTTTACTTACTAAGAAGATGGTCCAACAAAACCTAGAAAAGTCGTCCACTATTACGAACCCGTAATAGTTTCCTCCTAGACTTTTGATCCTAGACGGCCCAAACAAGTCCATGTGTAGAAGTTCAAGAGGTCTCGTTGTTGAAATTATCTTTTTGGATTTAAATGAGATCCTCGTTTGCTTCCCTTTTTGACAAGCATCACAAAGGTGATCCTTGGTGAACTTTATTTTGGGAAGTCCTAAGACTAGGTCTTTTGAGACTACCTTATTGAGTAAGTCAAAATTAACATGCGCTAAACGCCTATGCCATAGCCATGAGTCTTCACTCATAGTTATGAGGCATTTGTCGCTTGTTAATGATACTTCATTTAAGTCAAGCATATATACATTGTTTACTCTAAAACCATTAAACATATTCTTCTTATCATTTTCATGCACAATTTTGCAACAATCTTTTGAAAAGGATACATTGTATCCTTTGTCGCACTGTTGGCTAATGCTAAGCAGATTATGTTTAAGGTTTTCGACAAGCAATACATCGGAAATCATAGTAGAGGCGGGATTACCTACACTAACTTTACCTAGTATTGCTTTGTGGTTGTTATCACCATAAGTTACATACCCTTTCTTCTTAGCCACAAAGTCTATGAATAAGGATATATCTCCAGACATGTGTCTTGAGCACCCACTATCGAGAACCCATCTTCTCTCGGTGGTCTCGACACATTTTACCTGTCAAAACATAATTAGCACAAGGAGGTACCCAATGGCATATTGGGTCCTAATAAGTTAGCGACAAAATGGTTGCGTTTGGGCAACCATTGGTAGATGCCTTTAGGAACAAGAAATCTCCTAAAACGGCATTTACCAATGGAGTGGCCTTTCCTGCAACAGTATAAGCAAGCAAAATCAACTTTAGAGACCCTTTCACTTGCTTGATCCCTAATTACATATGCATATTTCTGGTATGGGTTAATCATACTTTTTCTAAAATCCTTTTTATCAATAGCAAATGTAACTTTAGGATCAAGTGCCTTGTTTAATTTAGCCTTGAGGTTTCTAACCTCACCTTGCCAAATATGACAAGTACCACACCCGAAGTTGAAAGGGTTTCTATCGTCTTTACAATCCGATTCATTTCCTTTCACAATAGAAGCCTTAAGGTCCTCTAATTTCTTTTCGGACTCTTTTACTTTATGCTCTAAATACGTAAAGATTTTCTTATTAGAAGCAAGTTTCTTGAAGGCTTCAACTGCTTCATTATGTAAGGCATGAAATGCGGTTAGTAATTCTGAATGCGACATATTTGAGGACTTATCATATTTAGAGTGACGTACCTGTTTTTTCTTATTTTCCTGATTGGCGGAGAGGCATAAGTTCACGGACTCTTCTTCATCACTAGAACTTTCATCAGAGGAGGAAGAGTCATTGTCACTTTCCCATGCTATGTACGCTCTCCTAGGCTTTGATGATTTCTTGTGTGATTTTGATGATTCCTTGTCCTTTCCCTTTTTATTCATTGGACAGTCCGGTTTGTAGTGACCGGGCTTTCCACACTTGTAGCACGTCCCTCTAGTCTTTTTACCTTTCGAGTCATCATCCTTGGAGTGTCTCGATTGTTTCCGGAAGTTTACCAAGTTCTTCTCGGAATGTTGGATGTCGTTCTTTCTCACATAACGGTTATACCGTTTAACAAACAACCCCATATCTTCGCTTGTGTCCTCTTCTTCTTCATCGCTCGAGGAATAATCATTTTGCTCTTTTGCTTGAGACTTCGAGGAGGAAGTCTTGAGAGCTATCGATTTCTTTTCACTCACCTTCGTTTTGTCTTTCTTTTCCATCTTTTCGCGTTGGTCTAAGCTCAAGAGTACCTGTTCATGCTCTTGTAATTTACCAAACAATGTTGTTAAATCTAATAAGGTAAGATCATGTGCTTCTTTGATGGCGGTCACTTTAGGCTGCCATTCCCTGTTTAAACATCTTAAGATCTTATTAGTAGCAACATCATTGGAAACAGGCCTACCTAATGAATGTAAACGATTGATGAGATGTGTAAATCTCTTTTGCATGTCAGCAATGGTTTCCCTTTGCTCCATGAAAAAGAGATCGAACTCTTGAGTTAATGTATTGATTCTAGCCAACTTAACATCGTTTGTCCCCTCATGGGCTATTTGTAGTGAATCCCACATGGCCTTAGCAGTAGGACAATGGGATATACGATAGTATTCATCTACACCTAATGAGGAGATTAAGATGTTTTTAGCTTTCCAATCATAATTGTATTTTTTTTTCTCATCGTCATCGGTCCATTGTGCTTCAGGCTTTGGCACAACTACATTATCCGCATTGATCATAGTAATTTCTATTGGACCATTAAGGATAACGTTCCATATTTTTCTGTCTATGGAGTTTATATGCACACGCATACAGTCTTTCTAATAACTATAATTTTCACCGTTGAAAACAGGAGCCCTATTGTACGCCCCTTTAGGTTCGTTTGCCATTTTCTATCTCGTTGTATTTGAAGCACCGAATAACCGGAGCTCTAGATACCACTTGTTAGACTATGGCACGGATCTAGAAGGGGGGTTGAATAGATCCCCAATTAAAATTTGAGTCGGCGCTACCAATTTAAAATTGGTTTTAAAAATGTTTTAAGTGCGGAAGCGGCCGAGGTAAAATATAGTCTAAAACGAACGGTTATTGGAAAACCGGATATACGTAAGCCTATGGATTTATGACAATTTGGAAAAATAGAATCACAGCACAAACTATGCTTATCAATTATTTACTTCAGTTGTAAGGTTACCTAGTTCCAATGATCCAAAATTAAACCAAAACTAGATACACAAGTAAGGTAATTTTGGTTCAAGCAATATGTCAAACACTTGGTGCACAAAGACACTCCAAGTGATGTTTATGTTGAGTAAGTGATTTCAATCAGCCTAGTACAACGTTTTGTTATACGTTAGAGTTAAAAACAACGGTTTAATCTCTTACTCAATTTATATCACAGTTTTGACAATAGAGCTTACACAAAAATTACTTATTTGAGCGGTAACGAAAATGCTGAAAATAAAGAAGACAAATAATTTGGTGAGGCAGTTCCCCCGTCGTCCTCGCTTCGGGGTACGTCTGCCCTCAATTCTAAAAATTGAATTGAGATATATTGAATAGATATCACCTGTTTGAATGAACAGTTTATACAAGGATTGAGCAGCAAAATTACAACAAAAATCTCAATGTGTTGAAAGTTGCCTTCACTCCTTGCCCCTTGATTCAAGCTGAATCAAGTTCTTCGATTTGTGTTGATGGACCTCCGACTCCAGCCACCTTATTGAAGAACACGTTGTTCAAACCTTTGGCTCCGGCTGATCTCAACAGCACCAAATCGAACCCGAGATCTTCCCTTCAAAGTCACTGAATCCGCTACTAGACTTCTGAAGACCACCTCTTCACAATCACCTTCGCTCGATTGATCGTTGATGAAGAATCTCGTCCAAAAACCCCTAAAATTAGAACCAATCTTGGAGGGCAAAACCCCAATGGTTTTATTCAAGAAAGAACCTGTCGCAATCTTCAACCCGAGCTTGATTCTCCAATCTAAACCTCGAACCTTATCACCTTGAATCTCTCACAAATGCATTTCAAAAATGATTGTGTGTAATTGAAATGTTGTGAGATGTTGAAGATGAAGATGATGAATCTTGGACACCTATTTCACTCTTTCTTGTTTTTGAACACATGAATCAAAAGAATATCAAATGTTGTTAGACACAAGTGTTTAAGCAAGTATATATAGAGCCCACAAAATTCAGAACATAACAGTATTTCAAATATGAGAGGGAACAAAGTTAAAAACAGTTTTTCCGTGCGAACGGTCGACCATAACAGGTCTATGCGTCGACGCATGGCCTGTGATGTTTTGAATTTCTGTAAATTTCATCAGTATGCGTCGACCATACAGTCGGCGTGCGCTGACCCGTTGAAATTCTTTTCCTTTGTTCGCCAACACTATGGTCGACCAAAGCTTTTATGCGTTAACCCGCTGGAAAATCACTCTTTCATGCGCTGACCCAATGGTCGACGCATGCTTTGTGCGCTGACAGTCTTTCCCTTGTTTTTGATGGATACGTCGATCCTATGGTTGACCCATGTCCTGTAATCTTGAAAAATATTGTTAGTTTGAAGTTTTTCATGCCTTTAGTCATGATTGCATTTTGTCAACTCAATGTATATTTATTTAAGACAAATTAAGACAAGCAAAAGGAGAATATGATGAGTGATATGTTGCATCTGGTTTAGTGGATCTGGAACTCATACTTTCCAGTGTATCCTGGGAAATATGTCATCATCGAAACCTGCATTTACCAATGTCTTGCAGCTTTGTGTGATATGTGGCGACTTGCCTCCACATATGTACATTCTGGAGTCTGATTTACTTAGATTCCCATAAAGAATCTAAGTTCTCCCATCAGGCTCATTTCAAATTCAGTCTGCATAGACAAAGCAAACTCCTTTCCCAGCATAATATTGGTAGATCCAAAAATAATATCATCCACATAAATTTGACAAACTAATAAATCTTTCTTAATTGTTTTACAGAAAAGAGTTGTGTCCACTTTGCCTCTGATAAAGTTCTTTTCCAGAAGAAAATTACTTAATCTTTCATACCAAGCTCTGGGAGCTTGTTTCAAATCATAAAGAGATTTTTTGAGTTTGAAAACATGATTTGGAAATTTATTACTTTCAAAGCCAGGAGGTTGATGGACATAAACTTCTTCTTCTATAATACCATTTAAGAAGGCACTCTTAACATCCATCTGATATATAGTGATGTTATGTTGTGCAGCAAATGAAATAAGAAGGCGTATAGATTCTAACCTTGCCACTGGAGCATAAGTTTCAGTGTAATCAATACCTTCTTGTTGACTGTAACCTTGAGCTACCAGCCTTGCCTTGTTCCTTACAACTTCTCCTTGCTCATTTAGTTTATTTCTGAATACCCACTTTGTTCCAATAATGTTGAAACCTTTTGGTCTAGGAACCAGATCCCACACATCATTTCTTGTAAATTGATTTAGCTCATCTTGCATTGCAAGTATCCAATCATTGTCACTCAGAGCCTCATCCACAGATGTTGGTTCAATAATAGACACCAACCCAAGAAGTGATGTTCCAGATGATCTGATAAACGACCTTGTTCTTATAGGGTCATCTTTCTTTCCAATAATCATTTCTTCTAGATGAGAAGCCTTGATTCTGGATGATCCTTTAACTGTTGATTCTTCAGAAATATTCATGTTATTCATCTGAGCAGCTAATGGAGTTGCATCTGGCATAGCTCCTTCTTGAGCTTTCTCTACCTCTGGTTTCTCAGATTCTATGAGAATAACTTCTCCACCTGCAGAGTTTTCAATCTGCTTTGGCTTTTGATTGCCAAGCTTATCATCAAATCTAACATGTATAGATTCCTCCATAATCTGTGTCTCAGTATTGTATACTCTGTAGCCTTTAGAGCGTTCAGAATATCCAAGCATGAAACACTTTTATGCTTTAGAATCAAACTTGTTAAGATTGTCTTTAGTGTTTAATATAAAACAAATACATCCAAAAGGATGGAAATAAGAAATGTTTGGCTTTCTATTCCTCCACAATTCATAAGGAGTCTTTTCCAGAAGAGGTCTAATTGACACTCTGTTCTGAATGTAACATGCTGTGTTAATTGCCTCTGCCTAAATTTTTTTTGCCATGTTAGTCTCAATGATCATGGTTCTGGCCATCTCTTGCAAAGTTCTATTTTTCCTTTCTACAACTCCATTCTGTTGTGGAGTTCTAGGACAGGAGAAATCATGAGCAATGCCATTTTCATTAAAATATTTTTCAAAACGTTTGTTTTCAAATTCACCACCATGATCACTTCTGACTTTTAAAATTTTGAAATCTTTTTCAGTTTGAATTTGATTGCAGAAATCAAAGAACACAGAGTGTGACTCATCCTTGTGTTTTAGGAACTTTACCCATGTCCATCTGTTGTAGTCATTAACAATGACTAATCCATACTTCTTGCCTCTGATGGATGCAGTTTTCACTGGTCCAAACAGATCAATGTGAAGTAACTCTAATGGTTTCGAAGTTGAAACAACACTTTTGGATTTAAAAGATGATTTTGAAAATTTTCCTTTCTGACATGCTTCACAAAGAGCATCTGAGTTGAACTTCAGATTAGGAAGTCCTCTGACCAGATTAAGCTTATTAATCTGAGATATACGTCTCATATTAATATGACCCAATCTTCTGTGCCAGACCCATTGCTCCTCATTTACAGACATAAGGCATTTAACATTCTGAACCTTAAGTTCTGAAAGACTAATTTTATAAATGTTGTTTTTCCTTTTATCGTTAAAGAGGATTGAGCCATCCTTTTGACTAACAGCTTTACAACACTTTTGATTAAAGATAATGTCATAACCATTGTCACTTAAATGACTTATGGACAATAGATTATGAGCTAACCCTTCAATAAGCAAAACATTAGTTATGGAAGGAAATTTACCATTGCCTATGGTTCCAGAGCCAATTATTTTGCCCTTCTGATTCCCTCCAAACTTGACATCTCCTCCAGATCTAAGCTCCAGACTTTGGAACATAGACCTTTTTCTCGTCATATGTCGTGAGCATCCAGAGTCCAGGTACCATGACTGGAGTCTTGACTTTGCTGCTAAGGATGTCTGCAACATAGATTATTTTGTCCTTAGGTACCCAGATTTTCTTGGGTCCTTTTTGGTTAGTTGCCTTAAAGCTTTTTCTGAACTTCTGTCTTTCAACATAAGACTTGTTCTGATTAGCTTTAGATTTATTAAACACAGTTTTGTTCTGATTAGAACTTGTGTGTTTAATATCATTCAAGTGACCAAATGTAAATTGAGAATATAAAGGAGGATACTTGATATCCAGTTTATCTACAGATTTTGGATTTGTATCTTCATAAGAGAAAGATTTATATCCAACACCTTTTCTATAGTTTCTGCTAATACCATAGATCATTGAAGCCATTTTGCTTCTATCTAGGCTTTTAGTTAGAAACTTCTTGAAACTATAGTCATACTCTTGTAAAATATTTTTAGAGCATGATTCAGACTTTGAATCAGAGTTTGATTGAGCAGACTCTAGATTATTTTTTAATTGAAGATTTTCAGCTTTTAGTTCAGCTATTTCTGATTCAAACTTGTTACTCTCAAATTCAAAATGCTTTTGAAGCGTTTTGTATTTGAGTTTAACTTTACTATAGTTTTCAAGAATATCAGATAAACTTTCAACAAGTTCCTGTCTAGAAAGTTCAGCAAATACCTCCTCAGAATCAAATTCTGATTCTGATCCAGATGATTTAGCACTGTCCTCAATGTCAGCCATGAATGCCACATTTGCACATTCCTCTTCTGACTCTGATGACGAATCAGATGCATCTGAGTCATCCCAGGTAGCCATCAGAACTTTCTTTTTATGATCTGACTTTCTTTTTGGGTTTTCCTTCTGAAGCTTTGGACAGTCACTCTTGTAGTGCTCAGGTTCCTTGCATTCATAGCAAACAACCTCTCTTTTTCCAGATCGTCTGTGTCCAGAGGATTCTCCAGATATTCTGTATCCAGAAGATTCTTTGTGTTGATCTGGTTTCCTAAAGTTCTTGAACTTCCTTTGCTTATTCTTCCAGAGTTTATTGATTCTTCTGGATAGCAAGGATAATTCTTCTTCATCTTCAGAAGCAGACTCTTCAGAGCTTTCTTCTAATACCTGCAAACTTTAACAGCTTTATTAGATTTTAATGCAATTGACTTACCTTTCTTTAGAGGCTCATCTTCCTCTAGTTCAATCTCATGACTCCTTATAGAACTAATTAGTTCCTCCAGCGTAATCTTGTTCAGATCCTTTGCCAGCTTTAGAGCAGTGACCATGGGTTTCCATCTAGTTGGCAAGCTTCTGATTATTTTCTTGACATGATCTGCTGTAGAGTAATCCTTGTCCAGAACCTTTAGGCCAGCAGTGAGAATCTGGAATCTGGAAAACATTGCTTCAATAGATTCAGATTCTTCCATCTTGAAAGCTTCATACTTCTGGATCAGCGCCAGAGCCTTGGTTTCTTTTACTTGAGAGTTCCCTTCATGAGTCATCTTCAGGGATTCAAATATATCAAAGGCAGTTTCTTTGTTGGTTATTTTCTCATACTCAGTATGAGATATAGCATTTAGCAATATAGTTCTAGCCTTGTGGTGATTTCTGAATTCCTTCTTTTGCTCCTCAGTTATTGATTTTCTGTCAACTTTCTTGTCATTCCCATCAGTGGGATGAACATATCCATCAATGACTAAGTCCCAAAGATCAGCATCAAATCCTAGAAAGAAACTTTCCAGTCTATCTTTCAAATAATCAAACTTCTCTCCATCAAACATGGGAGGTTTTGTGCTGACTCTTTCTTCATATTTGTTGTTGTTGGGTGTTTGAGTTTCAGCAGCCATAATGAATATCAACCAAGGGTATCAAGAGTTTTTCCCACTGGATCTTTTCTGGTCACGGTTAAGTGATAGCACAAACAGAACCGGAGCTCTGATGCCAACTGAAGGTGAGAAAAACACTTAGAACCGGGGGGGGGGGGGGGTTGAATAAGAGTTTTAAGAAATATGGCAATAAAAACAACTCAAGATTTTTATCCTGGTTCGTTGAACTCAACTACTCCAGTCCACCTTATCAAAGATGATTTGCCTTTCTCTACAAGGACTTAATCCACTATTGATCAACTGATTACAATAGAAATCACTAAGAACAATTGTCTTAGTCTTCTCAAGAACTACTGACCACACCTTGGTCTTCTTAAGGAACTTCTTACAATTTAATGTAAACTAACAAGTGTTTGAACGCTTCTGTCGCTACTGCGAAAATCGGCGCCGGCTGAACAGAAGAGTCGCCACCGTGCGTTATTTATCCCACGGGAGGGAAAGGAAACGCTCAGAGTAAACCTCGCACAACGCGGGAAAGGTATGGTCGTCGCAACCAAAACCTGGATTCGGGAGTCGGTTACGCAAGGGGAAGGTATTAGCACCCCTCACGTCCGTCGTACTCGATGGGATCCACGCTTGTTTTCGGGTATGGATTGTTATTCTATCTAAACTAAAGGTTAAGGGCTAAAAGAAAAGAAAATGACTCGGCAAAGTATCGCACTTTATGCCTACGTATTCCCGTCTGGAACGAGAAATCAGAGTCAACGTAGTTCGCCTACCTACGGGAAAGGAGGGGAAGGTTGCTCGCTAGGATATCGCATCCTATGCCTACGTACTTCATACAGCATGAAAGATCAGAGCAAACGTAGTTCGGGCCACGTACGACACAAGTCTGTCTTGATTGTTTTTATTCCTTCTGAAAAAGGGTTTTTCTGACTACTGGTCCAAGCGGACAAAAATGACGTTTTGATGAGTTCACATTCTTTTACGGAAGAAGTGTCTTTTATTGTGTTTGAAATATTATAGTGTTTTTCTGTTTGTTTTGAGAAAGAAAGAGACAGAACTCTAACCTACGGTCGCGAAGGGAATCAAACTAACCTAATGTTATCATGCATGGGTTAAGACCTAGCGTCTATCATGTTCCTCTCCTGCACAGAGAGAAACAGAGATCCTAAGGGATAAACGGAAACAGAAACAATAGCATATATATACAGTAAAGCAGTAAAATGCATGGATGCAGCAATACAAGCGAGGCAAGGGAGTCCCACTCAACCTCGAACCTAGAAAACAATAGGCAAAAGTGATCAGAAATCACTTCTAACCCAGCAGGGTAAACAGCAAACAATACAGTCAGGGAAAACCAATCAATACATCCGGAAATGAATAACAACTAAAATAAACAGCCACAGCAGCTCTGCATCAACACCTATCTTCAAGTCATCTCCAAACAGCTACAAGCTTCAGCAAGCATCAATCTCCATCTACACAGCCTTCAAGCAAGGTCTTGATTATCAATCTTCCATCTACAATGGCTTTTCTTCAAGTCTCAATCTCCAGGATGAACATCAATCAACAAGATGAAGTGAATGAATGTTAGACAGTCAATTACCTACCAAGGGTGGTTCATTAACTGTTAACATTATAGACAATTTTCCCTCAAAAGTTCTATCTTTCAAATACATTCACTGATCCTTCCAAAGGAAGGAGGTGGGTACTTGAAAGAGACTTTGAATCATAGAGACAGGATGGATGCAGACAAGGCATTCCATGTTTGGGAAACAAGTTTTCTAATTTAGAGCTCTGCCTAGCTCCTAAACCCTAGTCTCCTTAACAGCTGCTAGCAGGAATCTCCTCTTCAACTCTGGAAGTCAGTCTTCAAGCTCTGGATCTCCAATGGCTTCATCATCACAAGTCTCCAGCTCTCCCAATCCCCAAGAAATCCCAATACCCATACAAGCAAACAATAATCCCCAGAGAGGGCACACCACACCAGTCAAACAAATACAGACAGTATATTAATAGCAGTAGGGGAATCCTAATGATTTCTAAGGGATCTAATAACTACCCCTAATCCCTATAGTCCCATACCCCAAAAATTCAATCTCTAACTCCTAAGGGAAATGGACTTATTCACCTATGTTATCACCTAAACCCTAATTTTGGTCATGCTATTTACATCTAATCAAATCACCTAAAATTAATTTCTAAAATTGTGAATTAAATCCTATATACAAGATACATGTCTAACCTAATCAACCTAAAAAGAAGGGATTAAAAATACTAAAGCATCTATTAGAACAAAAATCATCAAATTCATGTATCAAACAAAATATTATTTACACCTAATTAAAAGAAAAATATACCAAAAATATAAAAATGAAATGAACTATTAATTTTTTTGTATGACAATTTTCTTGACAAAATTAAGAAAAGAATGCAAAAACAACCAATGAAAAATATGTATTTTACAATTTGTTATGATTTTTTTAAAGATTTAATGTTTTTTGAAATAAAATAAAATGAATTAATATGAAAAGGGTGCAGAAAGCAAGTAAAGTCAGTTAAAAGAGAGAACTGGGCCAGGCAGTGGGGTGCGAATAGTAAGCGAATGCAAAGCCCAGTCTGAAGTCTTTAATGAAACGGTGCGTTTCGTTGTTTGAAATTCCCTCCGTTTTTTCATTCAATTGCGTCCGTTGGATTGAGTTCCCAGTCAAATGTCAAAGCTAGATCAAACGGCTTGCAAGTCATCTTCAACCTTGAGTAAACCCTAACCCTGAAAAACCATAGCCATGCACGAACTTCTCCTCCTCTGTTCTCCCTCATCTCTCCATGGATTCCTTCGACTCCAAGAGCAAAGTTGCTCTATAAACTTGCCTCTTCACAGCCATGCCAATAGCTCTCCCTAACACTCACTCAATAAACCAACTCGAAGAGAATAACAGTCTGACTCCACCATTGATACCTGTGATCAATTGCTTCAATTCTCACCAATTCTTGTCCTAAACTCATCTACATCTTATGCTGATCATAACAAGCCATTCAATGAAGATTTTCGTGCTCTAATCCAAGATATACAAACCCTAACAGATTTGGTACACCTATGACAAACTCCATGAAAACTCTCCAAACTCACCAAATTCAGTCATCTAACCTATCTTACCAATTCTATGCTATCAAAACCTAATAATTCTAACTAAAACAGCCAATTCGAATGCAAAACTTACTTGGTGCAATTGATGAAAACAGGTGCTAAATCTTCTTGATCCAAGGCCTGAAGTGATTGAAAACTGATCAATGAACTTGGTGATGAGTTCTGTATGCAACCAATGATGCTCCAAGGCTTTGAATCTCCCAATTCCAAAATTCTTGCACTTTGAATGGTGAACTTGCACAGCTCGAATCCCCCTCAATTCTACCAAATGATTGTATGAATTATGATCTATGGATGATGATGATGATGAATACCAGATCAAGAATGGTGAAAATTGATGAGAATTTGAGAGAGTTTGAGTTGATTTTGCCAATTGGAAAAAGTATGTGGAACTTGTGTTTATGAACAATATGAAGCACCAACCATGGCATGAAGCTCTTCATATCAATATATAGGTGAGGTTAAAAACTCCTAGAAGCTTGGAGAAACTTCCCATGTATGATTTCCCTTGGATTTGGCTTATGTACCTTCCATTATAAGTAACCATGTGTAACTTTCAAAACTTGAACTAAACTCAAAATTCCACTTTAGCCAATGTTTTCAAAATGATTTTTCCAATCAAAATGACCTATAATTTCACCTCATTTGGCCAAAACATGAAAAATCTCATTTTTTATGTCATTTTTTATTCATTAAATCCACCAATTTTGAAACCTTGTGCTATGAACCTTTACAATCTCTCATGGTCACCTTTATAGACTCAAAATGTCATTTGGAACAAGTTTGATGTTGTGAAGTTTTCCATTTGAAGCTTCCTTGAATGAGTTTTGGGCATAAGCTTGAAATGACCTGTAATTCTCAGATGACCAAAATACCCTTTGCTTGCCAAGACCATAAGTAGAGTTCCACAAATCATATGAATGCATACTATACCATTCTAGAAATCTAAGACAATGAGGAACAACTATTATGTTGACCAGAAATTCATTTGAAATCTCCTTGAGGGGTAAAAATTGCTTGGAAGTCAAGCCACTTTCACAGACAAAATTTCAGATACCTCAGATGACCTGTAACTTGCAAGGACCATAACTTGAGTTATATAAATCTCCTTGATGCCTTCCACCACTCAAATTAAAGGTCTTGATATCCTATACAAGTTTCATGTTGGCCAAGGATCCATTTGAAGCTTGCATTTTGACTTATCTTGCTTGGAAATTTGACCTAAACTAGGGGATTTTACATAGAAACCCTAATTTAGAAACTCCTCTTCTCCTTGATTCCTCTTGATTTCTTCTTAGCATAACAACATATCCTTCTTTACATGTCAAATGATGAACCCCACATCTCTCCAATAGCCCTTAATGTCTTTCAATCAGTCAGTTGACCTAGAGTTGACCTAGAGTTGACCCCAGATGAAAACCTAGTTGGCTGCCTTCAACTGCAATTCTTGTGATCACACCAAGGACTTGTCTTCTTCTTCAAATGAATTTCTAAGTCTCCCATGATGTCCAGACACTCTCCATGCTCAGCCCACAGCTCACAATTTCTTTGTTGACCCTCAGATACCCTCAGATAGGAGATGGATGCAATGCTTGATCCATTGACTTTCCAGCTTTCAAATTCTTTCTGATGACTTGAATGGGATTGAATTAGAATAATAACCTCTTGATAGGCTCATAGAGATGAGAATAATGATTGGTCCCTGTTGGATGACTTGCTATGCTTATGCTATGCAGATGGTTAGGCTATGTACATGACTCTATATGCAAATGCTAATGATATTGAAACATAAACCAAGTGAATAAGGTTGAGCAAATTTTAGGGTGCAACAGCTGCCCCTATTCAAGCGACTTGGACCCGATTGGGTGAAGAGCCCGGAGCCTTCAGACATTCGCGGTACGAGACGGTTGAATACTAAGAACCCAGAAATTTGCCAACCGCAGACATGAACTACACCACTGCTTGGGGGGTTATTTTCATCAGCCTGAAAAGCTTCTCTCATTGCAAGAATAAAACTTCGCTTGTCCACGTTAGGACGCCTGTGCCGTCAACACAAAGCACTCTCAATCTATACTCATCCACGTTAGGAAAAATCTCGACAGCTTCACTTGGGATGGCTCGTCTGCCTCTCATTAAAAATAAATCGTCCACGTTAGGACTAAACTCTTCCACGTTAGGAATAACACCATTCACGTAAGGAATAATACCGCCCACGTTAGGACTAAGACTTCGTCTGGATCTGTCCAGGACTAAACTTTTCCACGTAAGGAAACCTCTCTTCTTTCCACGTAAGGAATCACCTCTATCTTTCCACGTAAGGAATCAATCTTTCCACGTAGGGAAACTAACTTCTTTTCTGAATCTGTCCACGTCAGGACTAAACTTTCCACGTAATGGATGTAATCGTTCCATCTTCGTTCCGCGTAAGGAATCACAATCTTATCTGGATTTGTCCATGTAAGGACTCCAATCTTTCCACGTAAGGAATGCAATCTTTCTGATTTGTCCACGTCAGGACTCCAACTTGATATGTCCACGTAGGGACTCAATCTTTCCACGTAAGGAATCACCTCTATCTTTCCACGTAAGGAAACCAACTCTGTCCACGTAAGGACCCACCTTTCCACGTACGGAATGAATCCGATATGTCCACGTAAGGACTCAATCTTTCCACGTAAGGAATGAATCCGATATGTCCACGTAAGGACTCAATCTTTCCACGTAAGGAATGAATCCGATATGTCCACGTAAGGACTCAATCTTTCCACGTAAGGAATGAATCTTCTTTGTATCTGTCCATGTTAGGACTGAACTCTTCCACGTTAGGAATACATTTTCTTTTGATTTGTCCATGTAAGGACTCAACTTTCACCTCGCTTTGTCCACGTAAGGACTCCAATCTTTCCACGTAAGGAAACAATCTTCTTTCCACGTAAGGAATAACTTTCGTTCCACGTAAGGAATAAACTCGTCCACGTCAGGACCCATGTTTCATCTTGATTTGTCCACGTCAGGACTCGCATCTCGACTTGCTGAGGAAATAAAACTTGTCCACGTCAGGACTTGCGCGTCTTCGACTTGCTGGGGAAATAAGACTCGTCCGTGTCAGGACACACCCTTCGCCAACAACACGAAGAAGGATAAATTTGTCCGCGTCAGGACTCTCGCATCTTGTCGTCACGAAGAACTATAAACTTGTCCACGTCAGGATGCCCATTTCACCATTACGAATAAAGCTATCTGCTGGAAATAAATTGTCCACGTCAGGACACCAACACGAAGAGTAACCCACTTTTGTCCACGTTAGGACTAACACATATCGTCACCTGGAAGAAATGTCCACGTTAGGACTCCACATTCCAACAATTCTGAGAAATCGAACCCGCCCACGTTAGGACTGGCACATATCGTCGACTGAGGAAATCAACCTGTCCACGTTAGGACTGGCACATATCGTCGACTGAGGAAATCAACCTGTCCACGTTAGGACCCACCTCTTCTCTAACACAAAGAAAACCTGTCAATAGAATTGTCCTCGTCAGGACTCATCCTTCCATTGGTCCGCAAACTTCTTATCACTGACGTTACAGCAACTTTGAGGCTGACTCTACTGGGGATATTTGGAAACCAAACTACCGGACGCCTGTTCTGATAACCGGCGGTGGCCTCTGAAATTCTGATTCCTGAAACCCGTTGATGACAAACAACTCTGCTTGGGAATAAGGAGAAATTTTGCCTACTCGCGGGGAAAACACGAGAAATTCACAAATAACTCTGCTCGGAGACAAAGAGAACTTCATCATGATAACTCTGTGGGGAATAATGCCAAATCTGACACTTCATTGAATGTCTCACGCCGAGACCTCGAATGTTTGGTGATTCATCTGAGCAAGAGCTCTCTCTACCTGCAAGAGAAAAAATACTTGAAGCAAACGGTTAGCCCACCTAGTTTATGTTTCAAAAATGCGTATGTTTGACAACGATGCAATGCTCCATTCGGCATGGAAATGCTACGCTTTTATTTGGTGGATGCAAGTATAACACTATATGCCGATGACAATGCAGACTCGAACTGCTGAGATACAGGAGCTGCTCCCGCAAAATAAATGCTGAAGATAATGCTGACTCCGCTGGGGATAGCCTGGTGCTACAGAATTATTCCAGCAAAATAAATGCTGGAAGAGTGAAGTTGACTCAGCTGGGAAATGGGGAACTTAAACCAAACACCTTGTTGAAGTAATGCCCTGCTGGGGAATATAACTCTGCTGGAGAATAACAGATGCGCCTGGTATGATCGAACTTCTGCTGGAGAGTGAACTGATATCACACGGTATTCCGGCAAAATAAATGCCAGGACCCACAACCAACTATGTCGGGGAGAGTCTTAATCTTCGATTTCCATTGGGAGGAATGAAAATACTTGCCGAGAAGAGAATTCCGCTGGGGAGGGGTTGATTCTCTTGGGAAAAATCAACTGGCTCCGCTGGGGGAGAGTAACTGACCCTGCGGGGAAAGGTAAACTGCCTGAATACAGCTCACAAATATTAATCTTCTGCGACTAAACCAGCTCGGCTTGAGATACACTGTCTGAATACAGCCTTGTAATCTTGGAATCGCCAAACTCTGCTGAGGATGAATGACTTTGCTGGAGCATGTGCTTTGGATAAGCTACGGCTAGCTGGGGAATTCGGTCCTTCTTCAGGAAGCACATGCATGACCTGCGTGGGGGTCGAGTCTTTCGTTACCGCAATCTGTTGATCATCTTCCTCGTATGGCTATGAAACCTGCAGCAACACAAACAAGACAAGACAAGCCTATGCAACCAAATCTATTCAGGTTAGTGACGTTACTTTCAGTTAATTCAAAGCTTTAGCAATTGTCGGCAAGGGCCAGTGATGTTATACACATGCTAGTCTCAGTAAACTTAGGCGTTTATCATGCACAAAACAGTAAAGAACCAACATCAAGTACTGAATAACATATTTTATTGATTGGGCCCCTGAATGGGCGGAGTTTTGTACACGAGATGTAACTCCTGAAAAGAGGAAGCTACGCAAAGCAGATATACAAGTATGCACAAGAAGCATAAATATATTGACAAACTAAATTTGTACACATGTCGGCAACGGGATGCAGATGAACACCACGAACTGATCCTCCCATGACTCGCCCGACTCTAATGCTTTCCCGGTATCCACACGTCCGAAGAGATTGTATCTGATAATCGACCCCTCAGGTATATTCTCCCGCACCAATGCTCAAATGTGGTATCAAATTCGGACCGCAGTCATTTGCTTTTCAAATCCCTAACTTTTGTGTGAACCGCCCTTTACGGGTTTTCTGTTCACCGGGATACCCTTTTTTTGCCGAAGCCGCCCAGTGTAGGTTTTCAACTTCGCGGGTGTACATTTTTTTCAATTTTATCCCTAACTTTTGCCCGAACCTTTCATTCTGTTTTTGGTTCACCAGGATGCCCCATTTTTGCCTGGACTCTCTTTTTCTGTCCAGCGGGTCAATTTTAAGCAAAGTATTTTTTAACTGCGTCCGAATTCACAGGCGATGTAAAGTCTTCACCGTCCATAGTGGATAACAATAACGCCCCTCCTGAAAAGACTTTCCTGACAACGTATGGCCCTTCGTAGTTGGGGGTCCACTTGCCCTTGTGATCCGCCTGCGGCGGGAGAATCTTTTTCAGCACAAGGTCGCCCGTCTGAAAGCTTCGCGGATGTATCTTCTTATCATATGCTTTCTTCATTCGGCTCTGGTACAAACGACCGTATGCTAGAGAAGCTAGCCTCTTCTCATCCATCAAACTCAATTGGTTCAACCTGTCTTTCACCCATTCTGCCTCGTCTAGCTGAACGTCTCGCAATACTCTCAGAGAAGGGATCTCAACTTCCAATGGTAATACCGCTTCCATTCCATATACTAACGAGAACGGGGTTGCCCCGGTTGATGTACGTACCGTCGTACGATAACCGTGCAAAGCGAAAGGTAGCATCTCGTGCCAATCCTTATAGGTCACCACCATCTTCTAAACAATCTTCTTTATGTTCTTATTGGCCGCTTCAACAGCGCCATTCATCTTGGGTCGGTAAGGGGAGGAGTTGTGATGTTCGATCTTGAAATTCTGACAGAGCTCCTTCATCATTTTGTTCTTCAGGTTTGAACCGTTGTCCGTGATTATCCGCTCGGGGATCCCATATCGGCAAATGATATCTCTCTTGATGAATCTGGCCACCACTTGCTTAGTTACATTTGCGTAAGACGCCGCTTCCACCCACTTGGTGAAATAATCGATTGCTACTAGGATGAACCGATGCCCGTTAGAAGCTGTCGGCTCGATCTTTCCAATCATATCGATTCCCCACATCGAGAATGGCCATGGCGATGACATCACATTCAGAGGATTCGGAGGCACATGGATCTTATCAGCATAAATTTGGCACTTGTGGCACTTCCTCGCAAACTTGAAACAATCAGTTTCCATAGTCAGCCAAAAATAACCTGCCCGCAGCAGCTTTCTTGTCATAGCATGCCCACCAGCATGCGTACCAAATGTACCTTCATGTATTTCCTCCATGAGCAGCTTTGCCTCTCTTTCATCTACGCAACGCAACAGCACCAAATCGTGGTTTCTTCTGTATAAGACCCCATCCGGATTCAAATAGAAATTACCCGCCAATCTCCTGAGAGTCTTCTGATCTTGACTGGATGCCCCAGTCGGATACTCTTTATTCTTCAGGAAATTAAGGATATCAAAATACCACGGTTTATCGTCAGATGCCTCATCAATAGCAAATACGAAGGCCGGTCTGTCAAGCCGAGAGATAATGATTCTGGGAGCTTCGTTCCAGAAGTTGACCTTGTACATGGAAGACAAAGTTGCCAGGGCGTCAGCCATTTGATTTTCTGCTCTCGGTACGTGATGCAATTCAACCTTGTCGAAGAAAGGCAACAACCTCCTTGCATAATTCATGTAATGTATCAAATTGGGCTGACGTGTCTCCCATTCCCCTTTGAAATGATTCACCACCAGAGCTGAATCTCCGTATACGTCCAGATTCTTAATTCGCAAATCAATGGCTTCTTCAAGCCCCATTATACAAGCTTCGTATTCAGCTTCATTATTGGTAACTGCAAAGGTCAATCGAGCAGTAAACGGGATGTGCGACCCGTGTGGCGTAATGATGATTGCCCCTATTCCGCTACCGTAAGCGTTCACAGCTCCATCAAATATCATCTTCCACTTGGAACCCAACTCTGGTCCTTCGTCTGGCAACGACTCTTCACAATCTTTCATCTTTAGGTACATGATATCCTCGTCAGGAAAATCAAACCTCATCGATTGGTAATCTTCAATAGGCTGCTCTGCCAAGTACTCAGACAGTACACTCCCTTTTATAGCCTTTTGCGAGACGTATTGGATATCATATTTAGTCAAGACCATCTGCCAACGGGCAATTCTCCCTGACAACGCCTGCTTTTCGAATACATATTTGATAGGATCCATCTTCGAGATGAGCATGGTTGTATGATTCAGCATGTATTGCCTCAAACGTTTGGCGGCCCAGGCTAGCGCGCAACAAGTCTTCTCAAGCATTGAGTATCGAGATTCACAATCTGTAAATTTCTTACTCAAGTAGTAGATCGCATGCTCTTTTCTTCCTGTCTCGTCGTGTTGACCGAGAACACAACCCATGCTTCCCTCAAGAACTGTCAAATACATAATCAAGGGTCTCCCTGCCACTGGGGGTATCAAAATAGGAGGCTCCTGCAAATACTGCTTTATTTTATCGAACGCCTTTTGACAATTTTCATTCCACGTTACAGCTTGGTCTTTCTTCAACAGCTTGAATAATGGTTCACACGTAGCAGTTAGGTGAGATATGAACCGAGCGATGTAGTTCAACCTCCCTAAAAACCCGCGCACCTCTTTCTCTGTTTTAAGCGTCGGCATTTCTTGTATCGCTTTTATTTTAGCAGGATCGACCTCTATTCCTCTTTCGCTTACGATAAACCCCAGCAGTTTACCCGATCTCACCCCGAAGGTGCACTTGTTAGGGTTCAGTCTCAGCCTGAACTTCCTAAGCCTTTTAAATAACTTCAGCAGATTCACCAGATGCTCTTCCTCCGTCTGGGATTTGGCAATCATATCGTCAACATAAACTTCGATCTCTTTATGCATCATATCATGGAAAAGAGTCGTCATCGCACGCTGATACGTTGCCCTAGCATTTTTCAAACCAAAGGGCATCACTTTGTAACAAAATGTTCCCCAAGGCGTTATGAAAGTAGTCTTCTCCATATCCTCTGGCGCCATTTTAATCTGATTATAGCCTGAGAAGCCATCCATGAAGGAGAATACGGAGTATTGAGCAGTATTATCAACTAGCATGTCGATATGAGGAAGTGGAAAATCATCCTTTGGGCTTGCTTTATTCAAATCCCTATAATCCACGCACATTCGAACCTTGCCATCTTTCTTTGGCACTGGTACGATATTAGCAACCCATGAGGGATATTTTGTCACAGCCAGGAAACCAGCATCCCACTGTTTTTGAACTTCCTCTTTGATCTTTACTGCCATGTCTGGTCTAGTCCTGCGAAGCTTTTGTTTGACCGGTGGGCATTCTTCCCTCAGTGGCAGACGGTGCACAACCATATCTGTATCGAGCCCTGGCATATCTTCATACGACCAAGCGAATACATCACTATACTCTCGGAGCATTTCAACCAGTCTTCGCTTGATATCGCTTTGCAGCGCGGCTCCGATACGAATATTCTTCTCAACCCCTTCCGACCCCAAGTTGATAATTTCGATGACCTCTTCGTGAGGCAGAATGACTCTTTCCTCTTGCTTCACCAACCAAGACAGTTCTTCAGGAACGTCGCTATCTTCGACAACCTCTTCTTCGGCCTGAAATACCGGGTGCTCAAAGTCGGGACGAGTCATAGGTGGTTCAAGGGTGTCATCTGAAAATGTTATCCTGCAAAAGAATGGTTAACTGCTTCAAATGCGTATAAAGCGAATAACCACGTTGCCATTTTATTGAAAAATACAAAACAAGAAAGACAGAGATCGAAATGTTTGCACATGAGAAAACGCCTTTTATTTAATGATTAACACGCAATGTTCATAACAGCATAGCCCTAAGCAAATCATGATGCCCCGGGCAAGACATCAGATTATTCAACAATTAATAAAACAAAGCATTACTGTTTAAGAGTCACAGGAACAAGCTCCTGAATAGACCAGTTGCACAGTCCTTGCCCTGGCGTGCTTGGCTGAATCCAGGCATCCATATCACAGTCGCTGTCTCCTTCATCAGACTCTGAAGCAGCGTTGATGGTTTCATGACATACTCCACTGGCAGAGATGGTTATTGGCCCTCTAAAACGGGGTGCCCCCACAGCAGGTGTTGACGACGACGGTTGGTATCCCAGCCCGAACCGGTCCATCTTCACAGGAATATCCAGCACTTTTCCCCAGCCCTTTGCTTCTCCTGCCTCCATCAGAGCTTGAGCTTCTTTATACGACGAGACGGCTATCTCCGACGCTCTGTTCGGCCCGGGACCTTTGTCCTTGATACGCAACCCTTCGAATGCCTGGCAGGGTGTTTCGTGGATCTCTCCATCGACCTCCACATATTTAAATGACGACAGATGGCTGACCAAGATGTCTTCTTCTCTGCATACGGTGACTACGCTGTCCCCCACCATATATTTCAACTTCTGATGCAGGGTAGACGTGACTTCCCCAGCCCCATGAATCCAGGGTCTTCCGAGCAGGCAGCTATATGCAGGCTGTATATCCATGATATAAAATTCTGTCGCAAACACCTCCGGCCCCACCTGTAGAGGCAATGTTATCGATCCGAAAACTGTTCGCCGCGTCCCATCAAATGCCCTGACTACCAAGTCACTGGGTGTGCACAAGATTCCTCTAACATCCAGCTTCATCATTGCCTTCTTGGGCATCACATTTAAGGATGACCCGGTATCGACCAATACATGCGACATTACTGATCCTCTACACTCAACAGATATGTGCAGCGCCATATTATGATCTCTCCCCTTCGGGGTCAAATCGAAGTCGGTAAAGCCCAAGTTGTGGCCTGCATTCACATGTGCCAACACTCCTTCCAGCTGATTCACGGAGACGTCTTGGGGTACGAAGGAAGTATCCAGGACTTTCAACAAAGCATTTCTGTGAGCTTCATAACACAAGAGCAACGACAGTATGGATATTTTTGACGGCGTCTGTTGCAGATGCTCCACAATCTTATAATCACTTTTTCGAATCAAGCGCATGAACTCTTCTACATCTTTCGACGCCGATGCTTTTTCGCTTGCCTGCACTGGGACATTCTCAACCATCTTTCCCTTTCCTTTTGCCAGTCTTTCGGCCTCCACCTCAGGCGATATGAAGATCCTACCACTCCTTGTCATGCCTCCTGAACCGACCACATTCTCTACAGTCTCGGCTGGTTGCCTATTAACATCAATCTTTATTCCGTCACAATACACTTCCAACCCATATGACCATGGGCTGCCTTCGTGTTCTCGTATGGGATCGGTCCGGCCTTAGTTATGGTGATCGGCGGTCGCTGGACTGGTGCTGTTATAGTGATTGTCTTTCGAGGAATCGTTACAGTGGCCACATCACTCTGATTATCTGCTACTGCCCCTGCAGGCTCTTCGATTGCTGCTCGGTCAAACTGCAATGTGCCGTCATCAATTAAAGCCTGAATGCCTTTCTTCAAATCGTCACACCCCCCAGCTAGGGTCCAGCATTCTAAGCAGTACTCGTCACAACCCGGATAGACACCCCCTTGTAATAATCTGCTTTTTATCTCGCTCAGCGGCGTTTTTAAATCATCCACATTCATAATCAGATTCAACCCTTCCTCAGTCAGAATGGCATTTGCCCCATGATTAGGCATGGGCTTCTGCACTATATTCGGACCTGCCGTTCCGAAATTGATAGCCTTATTGTCCAGAAGATCCTGCACAACATGCTTAAAAGCATGGCAACCCTCTACATCGTGGCCCGGAGCCCCAGAGTGAAACTCACAGTGCCTGCTTGCATCATAACCATACGGAGGAGTTCCCGTTATCGGTGCCAGAGTTCTCTTCTCTACCAAATTCAGACCCAACAGCGTCTGCAACAAATCTGCATAGGTTGAGGGAGGCTTCTCAAACACTCGCCTTGGTTTACCACCCTGGAATCTTCGCTGAGCAGGCTGTGCCCCCTGCTGTGGCTGCTGCTGCTGCTGTTGTTGTGGTGGTTGCATTGGTTGCTGCTGTTGAAACGGAATAGTAACACTCGCCACCTGCTGCGGCTGATGATACTGGTTTCGACCTCTGCCCCGGCCTCTGCCTCGGCCTCCAAACACTGCGCTTGCATCGCCCTGACGGCGCCCACCAAAAGCCTTTCTGTTACTGCCAGATGCAGTTGATTCCTCAGCTTGGAATTTTCCCTGCTTAATGTTACGTTCAATCTTTTCTCCCATCAGAATTAAGTCTGAGAAACTGGCCAGAGATGTATGAAACAACTTGTCATGAAACATGCCTGTGAATGTGCCGACGAACATGTCATTCATTTCCTTGTCTTCTAAAGGAGGACGGACCCTAGCAGCCATGTCGCGCCATCTTTGCGCGTACTCTTTAAAGCTCTCATCCTTCTTCTGAGATAGCCCTTGCAATTGGACCCGGTTAGGCGCCAAGTCGTTGTTATACTTATAGTGAGCTACAAATGCCTCTGCTAGTTGCTTCCATGCCTTTATGTTAGTTGGCTCCAACCCCATATACCATTCTAGGGAAGGGCCTGATAGACTATCTTGAAAGAAATGCATTAGCATTCTCTCATCAGTTGAGTACGCAGACATCTTTCGATAATAAGCCCGCACGTGCACTTTCGGACATGTGTCCCCTTTATACTTATCAAACGTAGGAGCCTTGAATTTGATTGGCACCCTCAAGCCAGGTACCAGGCCCATTGTTGACATGTCTAAGCCCACAGTACTTTGGTTCAGGACCCCCCTCATCTGCTCTTCTAGCATTCTGATCTTCTGGGAGTCATCCATCGGCCCTTCGAAACCTCCGCCAGAGAAAGCGTCCTCCTGCTGATCTTCTTGCCACATACCATTCCCAGCTCCATACCCATCATATCCATTATTGCGGCCAGCTCTGATCTGATTCATCACTGGGCCTCGCCCTCTGTTGCCGTAGCCCTGAGCAACTCCAGCAGGTCCAAAAGCCATCAACCCAGCGCCGTTTCCATTTCCGAAACCTCTGTAACCCTGATTGGCCACACCATAACCATCTTGCCCAAAGCCTTGAGCGTTGAAACCATATTTCCCAGCGTTATCAAATCCCTGATCGTTGAACCCGAATCCAGCATTGCCGAAGCCGTTGCCTCCCATAGTATCACCCAAGTTGACATCACCAAGCCCAACGTTATGGACAGCAGTCTCGTTCCCAACTCCGACGTTACCGTTCCCAGCAGCGGTAGCGTTGTTGACATTAGCAGCCGGTATATTGACTACAGGTGGAGCCACTGGTGTGGGAGTGCCATCTCCATGAACAGTATCGACTCGCACAGACTGATGATCCTCATTACCGTGACCGGCGTTTCTGACCAACAGAGGCTGCACCATGGCTTGCAAATTCTCCTGACCTTTTGCAATAGCTTCCATGGTCTGCATAAAGAGAGCTAGCTTCTCGCGCACATCTTGCATCTCGTTCTGCATTTGATCCATGATTCTTCGACAGTTGGTGCGAGTGGAATATCTGTGCGGGCGCTGATCTGCAATCCTGAAAATACCTGGTACAGAGCAGGAAATAAGACGCCATCCAAAGATTACCTGTAATGCAATGTGAATATGAATGCAATGCAATGTGTGTGTCTGTGCATTAGGGAATAGCATTCCCCGATTCTAGTGTGAAGGTGCCAGTGCTAGCAATACAAAGATCGGAGTTGAATCACAGAAAGCCTCATATATTGCGGAGAAAACCAATAAGCCAGGAATACAATGTCACTGAGTACAAAGAAAGGCATGACCCCAACCAACAATCCTGGTGATGGTCAACACTATGCAAATAAAGCATACAAGTTTAATACATGAAATGATCAAGCACTCCCATAAGTCTGGTATTTTTCTATTAACTTCTTGGTCTCTGGATGGCCTGGTCTGGTAAGCAGCCCTTCAACGAGTTGGTTTCTTCGTTTGAGAACACGGCGCACGTCACCAGCAGTTTCCTCCCATGCCCCTTCTCCGCAGCGATCCTCCAACTTCCGCTTCTGAGACACGACTTCGTCCCTGCCTTTGATGGCCTTGTTCAGTGCGTTCTGGAGACTATACTGGGTCATCACTTCTTCTTCACACTTCTTGATGCTAGACTTCAACTGCTCTTCGAGGTCGGAAATTTGCTGCTTCAACTTATCTTCCCTCTTCTTATTGTTGGTGAGCGTAGCATTCCAAGTCTTATTCCAAGTTTTGGATTCCAGCATGTCATGGGAGCTTCTGAACTCTTGCCCCAGACGCTCGCGCTTCTTCCTCTCCTCAGTCAACTCGGCCCCTAATCTGTTCATTAGCTCAATCTGCTGTTGGAAAGCATACACGACCTTGTTTTTCTCACTGCGTATCTGGGCTAGCTCTTGCTCTAACCCTTCATTGATCTTCATCAAGGCTTCTTTTTCTTTCACAACTTGCTCGTAGGCCTCCCTAGAAACAGTAGTTGGCTCTGCTACCGGAATAGGAGAGCCAAGGCTTATGGCATCCGCAACTGACTTGCTCTCTCCTGGATCCATAAGCCTTGATCCAAACTCTCCTGGATCCAGGCTTATGCACCCTACTGACTTGCTCTCTCCTGGATCCAAACTCTGTAGGGTGCATAAGCCTGACAGTCATTCTTCCCTAACAGCGGCTTCCCTCTTCGGTTAATACGCGTCCAGGCATGCCGCAGCTTGGCTAATAACTCCCCCTTCAAATCACCGGTGAAGTATAGAGATTCCTGTACTTCTTCTTCCTTTGGTGGGTTCTTCAGCGCATATCCGAACTGACGGACCAACAGGGATGGGTTGTAATTGATACACCCTTTTCTTCCTATCAGCGGGACATTAGGGTACCCAGAACAACTGAATATAAGCTCAGCCCCTAGCAGGTCTCGATCAAACCACTCAACGTCTTCGGAGGATAGCCTCATCAGGCGCTCTGACCAGCTAGCGATGGTTGCACTCTCCACAAAAGATCCCTTCATGGGAAGGTGGCTCTTGAACCACATATTCAACAAAGGCGCACAGCAGTAAACGACCTTTCCCCTTTTGTTTTCATTCTTGTAGTGCAAGGAGTGGTAGAAGTCTCCGATCAACGTTGGCACTGGATTGCCAGCGGAAAATATATGGAAAGCATCCAAGTCTACGAAATTGGGCAAGTTAGGAAACAACACAATTCCATAAATGCATAGAGCCAAAATAGCATTGAAAACCACCCAACATCCGTTCTTGGCATACTCCTGAGCTTTGCCAACCAGGAAATCAAGAGAGAAACCTGAAACCCCAAGCCAAGAAGTCACTAACAGTTCTGCAGCGTCCATATGCAAGGCTTTAGCTAAGTCCTCCAACTTGGGCTCAGCAGCAGAGTGAATAAAGGGAACCTTGTTCTGCATTGGCAGCTCAGTAAACTCCACATACTCTTCAATGGTAGGCCCTAGAATAAAGTCAGCAAACGTAAAACATCTCAATGTGGGGTCATAGAACTGCATCAAGGTGTACAGCCCATTCATCTCATCAGCAGTGGGCTTGCAGACTAATCTCAGTAATCTCCCATGACTCATTCTGAAGCTTCTCCTAACCTCATCAGCAAGAGATATCAGACCGAGCAAAGGGGTAATATCAGGTGTAGGCAGCTTATACGCAACTGTTTTCCTTAAACCAGCCATAATCAATACTCAGAAGTCTGGGCACTAGAATCGGAGGATATGCAAATGCACCTGCAGCACAGACACACGTTAATGGGATGCAATGATAATGAGTATGCAAGCAATGCAATGCAAGTAACATGCAACAGGGACCAACTGCCGTAGCTGAATAGCCTGAACCATATCAAGAAGTCTCAAATAGACTCTCCAGAAGTCCTCAAACCCTGGTCTCAGATAGACCTAAAACAAAGCTCCAACAATGGTCTCTGACAGACCTCCAACCATAACTCCGACTGGTCTCTGGTAGACCTCAAATCACATCTCCAACTGGTCTCTGACAGACCTCAGAACTCTTCAACCGGTCTCTGACAGACCTCAGAACTCTCCAACTGGTCTCTGATAGACCTCAGAACTCTCCAACTGGTCTCTGACAGACCTCGGAACTCTCCATAAATACCCAGGATCTCAGATCAAGAAACAAACTGGTAGTCTGAAGATCTAGTTACCTGCATAACCCCAAACCCTCTCACAGGTGGATGTCCTAGTAACTGACAAAGGTATGGCATCCTATGCGGTCGTCGGCGTCACAGACTTTCAGGGTTGATGATACGATTCCCAGGAGGAGTGGCATCATCAAATCCTGAAGAGGCCTCACTTAGCCAACTTCCAAATGATCGGTTCCCGGAGTCGACAATTCAGCTGACCAACAACCCCTTCGACCCAAAGGGTAGAAAAAGAAGCCAACCAGAAGAACCTCGTCCGAGTGTAGATTTCATGAGACACAAATGCAAGCAAAGTCGGCACGCGCCCACTACTTTCTACTCTAATTCTAGGTGCACTCAAGCCCAGGTCCGGCTTATCTCTCAATCATAGAACCACCCATCACACCCCAATACAGCAATAATAATCAATATATATAATGCTGAAAATAACGGTCAGAAATATAAATCCATACAAAATCCTCAACGGGAAAACAAGCGTTAGGATTGACTCGCTTTAGGGACGTTGGATCCCAAATGCATAAGAACTATCGCAGTCCTTAGGAGCCAGGGGACGTTAGATCCCCAGCAGAGTCGCCAGTTGTCGCTACTGCGAAAATCGGCGCCGGCTGAACAGAAGAGTCGCCACCGTGCGTTATTTATCCCACGGGAGGGAAAGGAAACGCTCAGAGTAAACCTCGCACAACGCGGGAAAGGTATGGTCGTCGCAACCAAAACCTGGATTCGGGAGTCGGTTACGCAAGGGGAAGGTATTAGCACCCCTCACGTCCGTCGTACTCGACGGGATCCACGCTTGTTTTCGGGTATGGATTGTTATTCTATCTAAACTAAAGGTTAAGGGCTAAAAGAAAATAAAATGACTTGGCAAAGTATCGCACTTTATGCCTACGTATTCCCGTCTGGAACGAGAAATCAGAGTCAACGTAGTTCGCCTACCTACGGGAAAGGAGGGGAAGGTTGCTCGCTAGGATATCGCATCCTATGCCTACATACTTTCATACAGCATGAAAGATCAGAGCAAACGTAGTTCGGGCCACGTACGACACAAGTCTGTCTTGATTGTTTTTATTCCTTCTGAAAAAAGGTTTTTCTGACTACTGGTCCAAGCGGACAAAAATGACGTTTTGATGAGTTCACATTCTTTTACGGAAGAAGTGTCTTTTATTGTGTTTGAAATATTATAGTTTTTTTCTGTTTGTTTTGAGAAAGAAAGAGATAGAACTCTAACCTACAGTCGCGAAGGGAATCAAACTAACCTAATGTTATCATGCATGGGTTAAGACCTAGCGTCTATCATGTTCCTCTCCTGCACAGAGAGAAACAGAGATCCTAAGGGATAAACGGAAACAGAAACAATAGCATATATATACAGTAAAGCAGTAAAATGCATGGATGCAGCAATACAAGCGAGGCAAGGGAGTCCCACTCAACCTCGAACCTAGAAAACAATAGGCAAAAGTGATCAGAAATCACTTCTAACCCAGCAGGGTAAACAGCAAACAATACAGTCAGGGAAAACCAATCAATACATCCGGAAATGAATAACAACTAAAATAAACAGCCACATCAGCTCTGCATCAACACCTATCTTCAAGTCATCTCCAAACAGCTACAAGCTTCAGCAAGCATCAATCTCCATCTACACAGCCTTCAAGCAAGGTCTTGATTATCAATCTTCCATCTACAATGGCTTTTCTTCAAGTCTCAATCTCCAGGATGAACATCAATCAACAAGATGAAGTGAATGAATGTTAGACAGTCAATTACCTACCAAGGGTGGTTCATTAACTGTTAACATTATAGACAATTTTTCCCTCAAAAGTTCTATCTTTCAAATACATTCACTGATCCTTCCAAAGGAAGGAGGTGGGTACTTGAAATAGACTTTGAATCATAGAGAAAGGATGGATGCAGATAAGGCATTCCATGTTTGGGAAACAAGTTTTCTAATCTAGAGCTCTGCCTAGCTCCTAAACCCTAGTCTCCTTAACAGCTGCTAGCAGGAATCTCCTCTTCAACTCTGGAAGTCAGTCTTCAAGCTCTGGATCTCCAATGGCTTCATCATCACAAGTCTCCAGCTCTCCCAATCCCCAAGCAATCCCAATACCCATACAAGCAAACAATAATCCCCAGAGAGGGCACACCACACCAGTCAAACAAATACAGACAGTATATTAATAGCAGTAGGGGAATCCTAATGATTTCTAAGGGATCTAATAACTACCCCTAATCCCTATAGTCCCATACCCCAAAAATTCAATCTCTAACTCCTAAGGGAAATGGACTTATTCACCTATGTTATCACCTAAACCCTAATTTTGGTCATGCTATTTACATCTAATCAAATCACCTAAAATTAATTTCTAAAATTGTGAATTAAATCCTATATACAAGATACATGTCTAACCTAATCAACCTAAAAAGAAGGGATTAAAAATACTAAAGCATCTAATAGAAAAAAAATCATCAAATTCATGTATCAAACAAAATATTATTTACACATAATTAAAAGAAAAATATACCAAAAATATAAAAATGAAATGAACTATTAATTTTTTTGTATGACAATTTTCTTGACAAAATTAAGAAAAGAATGCAAAAACAACCAATGAAAAATATGCATTTTACAATTTGTTATGATTTTTTTAAAGATTTAATGTTTTTTGAAATAAAATAAAATGAATTAATATGAAAAGGGTGCAGAAAGCAAGTAAAGTCAGTTAAAAGAGAGAACTGGGCCAGGCAGTGGGGTGCGAATAGTAAGCGAATGCAAAGCCCAGTCTGAAGTCTTTAATGAAACGGTGCGTTTCATTGTTTGAAATTCCCTCCGTTTTTTCATTCAATTGCGTCCGTTGGATTGAGTTCCCAGTCAAATGTCAAAGCTAGATCAAACGGCTTGCAAGTCATCTTCAACCTTGAGTAAACCCTAACCCTGAAAAACCATAGCCATGCACGAACTTCTCCTCCTCTGTTCTCCCTCATCTCTCCATGGATTCCTTCGACTCCAAGAGCAAAGTTGCTCTATAAACTTGCCTCTTCACAGCCATGCCAATAGCTCTCCCTAACACTCACTCAATAAACCAACTCGAAGAGAATAACAGTCTGACTCCACCATTAATACCTGTGATCAATTGCTTCAATTCTCACCAATTCTTGTCCTAAACTCATCTACATCTTATGATGATCATAACAAGCCATTCAATGAAGATTTTCGTGCTCTAATCCAAGAGATACAAACCCTAACAGATTTGGTACACCTATGACAAACTCCATGAAAACTCTCCAAACTCACCAAATTCAGTCATCTAACCTATCTTACCAATTCTATGCTATCAAAACCTAATAATTCTAACTAAAACAGCCAATTCAAATGCAAAACTTACTTGGTGCAATTGATGAAAACAGGTGCTAAATCTTCTTGATCCAAGGCCTGAAGTGATTGAAAACTGATCAATGAACTTGGTGATGAGTTCTGTATGCAACCAATGATGCTCCAAGGCTTTGAATCTCCCAATTCCAAAATTCTTGCACTTTGAATGGTGAACTTGCACAGCTCGAATCCCCCTCAATTCTACCAAATGATTGTATGAATTATGATCTATGGATGATGATGATGAATACCAGATCAAGAATGGTGAAAATTGATGAGAATTTGAGAGAGTTTGAGTTGATTTTGCCAATTGGAAAAAGTATGTGGAACTTGTGTTTATGAACAATATGAAGCACCAATCATGGCATGAACCTCTTCATATCAATATATAGGTGAGGTTAGAAACTCCTAGAAGCTTGGAGAAACTTCCCATGTATGATTTCCCTTGGATTTGGCTTATGTACCTTCCATTATAAGTAACCATGTGTAACTTTCAAAACTTGAACTAAACTCAAAATTCCACTTTAGCCAATGTTTTCAAAATGATTTTTCCAATCAAAATGACCTATAATTTCACCTCATTTGGCCAAAACATGAAAAATCTCATTTTTTAGGTCATTTTTTATTCATTAAATCCACCAATTTTGAAACCTTGTGCTATGAACCTTTCCAATCTCTCATGGTCACCTTTCTAGACTAAAAATGTCATTTGGAACAAGTTTGATGTTGTGAATTTTTCCATTTGAAGCTTCCTTGAATGAGTTTTGGGCATAAGCTTGAAATGACCTGTAATTCTCAAATGACCAAAATACCCTTTGCTTGCCAAGACCATAAGTAGAGTTCCAAAAATCATATGAAGGCATACTATACCATTCTAGAAATATAAGACAATGAGGAACAACTCTTATGTTGACCAGAAATTCATTTGAAATCTCCTTGAGGGGTAAAAATTTCTTGGAAGTCAAGCCACTTTCACAGACAAAATTTCAGATACCTCAGATGACCTGTAACTTGCAAGGACCATAACTTGAGTTCTATAAATCTCCTTGATGCCTTCCACCACTCAAATTAAAGGTCTTGAGATCCTATACAAGTTTCATGTTGGCCAAGGATCCATTTGAAGCTTGAATTTTGACTTATCTTGCTTGGAAATTTGACCTAAACTAGGGGATTTTACATAGAAACCCTAATTTAGAAACTCCTCTTCTCCTTGATTCCTCTTGATTTCTTATTAGAATAACAACATATCCTTCTTTACATGTCAAATGATGAACCCCACATCTCTCCAATAGCCCTTAATGTCTTTCAATCAGTCAGTTGACCTAGAGTTGACCCTAGATGAAACCCTAGTTGGCTGCCTTCAACTGCAATTCTTGTGATCACACCAAGGACTTGTCTTCTTCTTCAAATGACTTTCTAAGTATCCCATGATGTCCAGACACTCTCCATGCTCAGCCCACAGCTCACAATTTCTTTGTTGACCCTCAGATACCCTCAGATAGGAGATGGATGCACTGCTTGATCCATTGACTTTCCAGCTTTCAAATTCTTTCTGATGACTTGAATGGGATTGAATTAGAATAATAACCTCTTGATAGGCTCATAGAGATGAGAATAATGATTGGTCCCTGTTGGATGACTTGCTATGCTTATGCTATGCAGATGGTTAGGCTATGTACATGACTCTATATGCAAATGCTAATGATATTGAAACATAAACCAAGTGAATAAGGTTGAGCAAATTTTAGGGTGCAACAGCTTCTAATAAGTTGTATCACAACAGTGATGTATACACTTAAGATTAAGTACAACAAAAACTATATGGTTTTATAAAAGATTAGAATGAGTAAGATCTTGTGAGATTTTCTCTTTTACGAACCAAAAGTGTTTTTCTTTCTGAATGATCTAGCAATGAGCAAAAGATGAGTAGTGAATTAGCAACCTCAAAATGTTGAAGTAGTTCTCCTTTTATAGCTTTTTTCAAATGCCTTGAGTGATGTGCAGCTGAATATAATATTTTGATTGTATGACTTTTCATCACCAAAAGTATGGGCAGAGATATGCTTTCTGCAGAAACGTATGGTTGTAGAAGCCTTGGGATTTGCACCACGTCACTTCTTTGGAAAAATTAGTCGTTGGTTACTATGAAAGTAGCACCACGTCTAATCAATTTTACAGCTTCTTCAACAAGCTTCCTTCAAGATGAAGTCTTCACAATCTGTACTTTAGAACTTGTAGTAATCTTAAAAGGTATGAAATGCTTTAAGATGATCAGAGCTTAAGATGAATGATAAGTCCAGAGTCTTGATAGATGATCAGATCTTTAATGTATCAGAGTTTCAGTCTTGATCAGAGTCTTCATCAGAGTATGCAGCAGTAGTGCTTTGAGCATGAATATTAATGATAAGAGTCTGGTTATAAAAGCCTCTGAGTTTGTAGTTAGAAGAACTTCAGAGTCTGATAAGATTAGAGCTTTCAGCTTTTGTATACTTCTTTCAGTAACGCTTCAAATCATTCTGTAGCTTCTACTTCAGATCCTTCTGGCAGCGCTTCAGAATCTTCTGATAGTCTTGCATCTGATGCTTCCATATCTTTGCATAGCTTCTTTGTACTTATTTTCTTCTTTTAAGAGTATTTAATTTTATACCTGAAATAATACTTGAACAAATTTTAGAGTGTATATTTGCTCGTTACAAAATTCCATAAAAGTTATCATCAAAACATAGAGATATAAGAAACACCAATCTGTGTTCTAACAGGAAGGACTTACAAAAGATAAGTGAAGGGATAAACACTCTTAAAAGATCCTACCAGGATGTCCATAGGAAATTCGCATCTTTGAGAATGACTGGCTAAGCACTCATGTAATGATGCAGCATGTATGCAAAAATTGTTGGGGATGTAAGGATATGGAGGTTGTGGGTGATGGACGTGCCAAGTATGGTTGGGCTTTGAAGGTGAATTACCAGACGAGAACAAGTTTAGAAGTGATTTAGGTTACAAGGCTGTTGGATTCAAGTTGTGAGGTTAGGCTCGAGGAATGAGATGATATGCAGGACATCATGCATGAGAAAACCGATGCGACTAATGCCTAAGGATGATTTATGCAATGATATGAAGGTTTCCAGAAACAGAATGAAGATCTTTTATAGCAAGGCTTGTATTTGAGAAGGGTGATTTGGCCAAGTGGGCTAACAACATGATTTCCCGACACTCGTCTTGAACTCAACGGAGATTGTTGATGGGTGGTAGATCTTGCTTGAGAAGCTTGAAGGCATGGAAAAGACTTTCCCCAGTTTTAGTTCAACTTGCTCTAGTCTGGAAGGGTCTTTGGAGAGTTTTTCCTTAAAAGAGAGATTGGAGGTAGCTTGTCATGAGATGACCTTGAGATGGCTTGTCCCAGAATTATGAGTCATGAAAGGATTTGTCTTTAATTAACCAACTCCTGAAGTGGTTGATTTCGACGGACTCTTGAGGTAGTCTGTCCCAGAATGAACGTTGAAGCGATTCGACTTATGCTGATTGAGCGTCAGAGGGACTTTTCCTTAATAAAAGATTATGGGTGGCCTACCCCTAGTTGGTGGAGTCTTGAGATGATTATTTCTTATCAAATGATTCTTGAATGATTTGCCCCATAACCAACAATGCTTTGGAGGTCTTTTCTAGACTGAATGACTCCATAATCATTGGATGTCAATACCCCTGATCCACATAACTACGAGGTGCTCTTGATTCTAGTCAATTCTGATGAATAGTCAAGTTCTCTCTGATTGCTCCTTGATGGAATTTGCTTGACGTCAAATACTGACTTGTAATTTAAATTGTTTATTCACAAATGGTAATTTTAATGCAACTCTCATGCAAATTTAAAAAAAAAACATTTATTGGGATGATGTGATAGTGTTGATGAATGGACCATTAGTCCAAAAGTAGTGTTGATTTAGTTGGTGTGAAAGATATAGTAAGAATATGACACCAATACTGAAGATTAGCAAATATGTGGGGAGTCAGCTTACGCAACCTTGATGTAACATACTTTCAGAATAAACCCTGCTTCAATTAGGTCTTTTAAGGGTTGTAACATGGTCTAGTTCACCCTTTCTTCATGATGACCTTCAGCCCTATGTTCAGCTAATTTGGTACACACATGTCTAGAGTTGGACGGTGTAAGAATGAAGATGAGAATTCAAGGCTCGCTTGAAATGGCAATCACTTTATTTATTTTTTTTGGATTTCAGCGACCTTTTGATGTTTGACATGATGGTCACTGAATCTTATTTTGCTTTGAGGATTTGAAGGCCTCTTTTGCTTTTTTTTATTCCTAACTTTTGCCTAAGTTGCCTCTTTAGGTGTTCAACTTAGCGGGCTTTTCTTTTTTTTTTTTGAATTTTTTTTGTTTTGGAAAGGCTTGTGACTGCCAAGTCATTGGTCGTTGAAGAACAAACACCATAACAAGGATTTCATCTTGCAATTGAACATGCAGTCAGATTAACTGAACACTACCCATGCCCCGGGTTTGTCATAAGGGTTTAAATCCGAAGGAAACTCCTACTTCTAGGTTTAAAGTGGTTAACTAGGGATTAACTCCTTATCTCTCTAGTGTTTAGGGGATTTAAAACAATGCCTGTATATCATCAGTAGGATTTTATCCGAAAGCATACAATTGCAATTATGGGTATTTCGTTTTCGTCATCGTCCCTCCAATTTTGCTAAAATAACAGTTTGAGAAAGAAAGTGGACGAGAGGTGTATATGGATGTAATTTTTTGTTTTTTTAATATAAGTGAAGAAAAAATGAGCGAATGCGACATGATTAATTCAAAAAGCATGATTACTTCATTACTATTACCATTTAAAGCAAACAATGTTTAAAAAACAAGTAGCAAATAACAGGAAATAAACTAAAAATTCCTAGAAATGACAAGATCTAAAATTTACCAGCATTGGGTACTGGGCTTTTTATATCTTGACTTGTAGTTGGGCTAGCCTTCTTGCTCATTGAGACCACTATGATAAACGTTTTCACACCCACTCTTAGAAGTTTCTTCCATGATAAAAACTGACGAGGTTGTCTGACCAGATGAAGGATCGACGTTGATTTGAAGGCCTTGAGACGTAAGTGAGATCGATATGGACTCAATCAACTCTTGTATTTGGTACTTCAAGGTTTTACAATCCTCGATCGTGTGTCCAAATGCTCCAGAATGGAATACACACCTGGAATTTGCATCATAGCCTAGAGGAGGCAGTGTTGGAGGAGGACCAAGTTCTCTTAGCTGGACCAATGAGTTATTGAGTAACAAAGGGAGGAGTTGACTGTATGACATAGAAATTGGGTCAAAGTGTTTCTCTGGCCTCCTTGGTCTGTTCTGGCCTCATTGGGCAGAGCTTCGTCGCTGATCTGGGTACTGATTCTTACTCCACGGTTGGTTCCTCTGACTTGATTGAGGATCAGGTAATGGTTGTCGATAGGTACACTTTGTAGGTCCAAGTGGTAGGTCGTGTTCACGAGGCATCTCTTGACTTGAGGGGGACTTAGGTACTTCCATAGGAGCAAGCATTTTTGTATCAACAACTGGTGCGGGAGTATTATCTTTCCTCATTAATGTTTGCAGGATCTCTATAATCAGGTTCACCTGAGTTTTGAATTGCTTGACGTCCTCCTTCAACAATTCTTGGCCTTTCTGAAGTTCTTCCATAGTGATTTGAGATATATTTCCAGTTCTGAGCGTGTGTCATAAAATCAGCTAGCTGGTTAGAAACAAAAGGTGGTATGAGGTTCTCGTGGAAATGGTATGCAGAATGCAGATGCAATGCACATGCAATGGATTGAATGCACTGGGATGCAATACACTTAATCCGATTTTTGTACACGGGATCCAAGGTCAAAGGTATAGATCAAGGATAAAAGATAATTGGTCGTAACACAAGGTTCTCCCCAGGTGTGGTCTAAGGTTTAATAGGGAACCCAAAATCACAGGTTCACACGAATGTTTATCACATACGACATGAGCATGTCGGTTGATAACTCCATCATGTGAACCTCATTTGGGTGAGATCTTCGTATCGAACCTCGCGAGAAGAGCTTCTCGAGGACCCATACTACATGACCATCGACACTGGGTTCTAGACAAGGGTTTCAGAGTCATGGACTTTCTTAACTGTTTGTTACGTATGTCAGTCATTGCCAGGCAATAACTCTATCAAGAAAGTCTCTTCTGAATGAGATCTTTGTACCGACCCTCGCGAGAAAAGCTTCTCGGGGACCCATACTATGTGACCATCAATCCTAGTTTTCCAATGGTTTAGGGTTCTAAAAAGGTCCTTAGAGTAATGGATTCCCAAGAAAACATTGATCAAACACGCCTAGAGCTTGACGGTTATCATCATTCTCAAAGGGATCTACTCTAAGCGAGGTTCCCGTATCGACTATTACGAGATAAGCGTCTCGGAAGCCCATATTACTCAACCTCTCCTATCTCAATTTTTCACTCTAGACTCGAGAGTTAATAGAAATTAAAAAGAATTAAAGGGGTTAGTTAAGTTAAAAGTCTAAATTAAATTCTAAAGAAAACTAAAACCTAAAGTTGATTAAAAGCTTAATTCTAAAGTTAATTCTAATGTTAATATTACTAACTCTAAAATATTTCTAAGTTAACTAAAGAAATCCTAAAATCCTAAAATATATAAAACACGATGCGTGTAGTACGTGGCAGAGAAGGAGTGAGAATGGAACCCCTCATACACTCATTTCGAATATTTTGAACACAAGACACTCGGCTTGGTAGTTTGAAAGATTCGCCTCTACCCATAGACTTTGGCACAATACGTATCTCAAACTTATTTTCGAATAGAAATACGATGCAGGTAGTACGAGACATAGAAGGAGTGAGAATGGGGCCCCTCCTACACTCATTCAGAGTATTTCAAACACAAGGTGCTCGACTTGGTTGTTCGAAATATTCACCTCTACATATAGTTTTTAGTGCGATCCTAATCAAAAACAACATCAACGTACCAAACCTCTTTTTCACCTTAGGGCATAGTCTGAAAACCCTTTTTCAAGATATAAAATCAACCAACACAATCATTTTTTAAGTGACAGAACTACGACTGCTCTAATTTCTCACACCTGTTGAGAATATGTAGGCATAGGATTGCGATGATCCTAGCGAGCACTCTTCTTTCTTTTCCACCTTTACTTATCCATTCCTCATCACTCAAAAAGGACATGTTACATACGTTCTACCGCAAATAGGTAACGATAAGACTCCACGAGCGAGCCGTAATACACCTAACTTCTAGAATGCGCACGCTAGCATCGTCCACCCAAACACCCCATTTTTTCACCGTAGTCCCGTAAACAACGAATGCTCTGATTCTTCACTTCTTACAAGTGAATATACGTAGGCACAAGGGCCCCAATCCTTGGTAAGCACACTAATAAAAAAAACAACCCCTCTTTCTCTTAAGCAAGTAGACTTTTAGAATACAACACCCATTTTAGCTAAACAACCTAGAAGGTTCCCATCGAGTACGATGGATGTGAGGGGGTGCTAATACCTTCCCCTCGCATAACCGACTTCCCAATCCGAAACTTGGTTGTGATGACCATGTTCTTTCCCTAAAGGTTTTATCGTTATTTCCCTTTCCCTCTTTGGGATAAATGAAATTCGGTGGCGACTCTGTGTCATTTTTCGCGTAGCGACAATGATCAAGTTTTGGTCCACTCTGTTCAACGTTTTTATCACTTTTGTTCATAAAAAAAATCGATGATGGTGATATGGTAGGTCGAGGCTCAGCTTGGAAGGACGAACTTTGATGGGTTTACTGCTTTGTTTAATGGTTATTGGATCATCAGCCTTACACCCGTGACTTAGAACATGTGGGCTCGACCCATGTTAAATAGAAATTTGGTTATTTAAATTTAGATATTAGTTTATTTTGTTCATGATTATAGAATTTTAAACATGATTAATTAGATTAATTAGTAGTTATTTAGTTAGCTTTGTTTAATTAAATTTAGGATTAATTAAATTTCGCTTTTAATTAGAATTTAATCTTGAGTTAATTAGACTTTGTTTTTAATAACCTTAGTTCTTGAATAATGATTAATTTCGTTCTTAATTTCGGTTTTTTTTAGTTTTGGCTAATGCTTGATGCAAATTTAAATCCTAGCTTTGATTTTTTCTTTTTTTATAATTAAAACCATGATTAGAAGTTTTCTGTTTTAATCCTTGATCCCTGTGAATTTTATTAAGACTCCTAATTGAACATTAGTTTGAATTTGAATTTAGTTGTCAGTCAATTTCCATTGAGTATTTGTCGAATCTCGATTTGGTTTCTTGTTGATCCTTTGGCTAAATTCTTGAAAATTTTTTAGTTGATTTTTCTTGTTCCATTAGAATCTTGGTGATTAACTATGATTGTTTTTCTTGGCGATTGTAGAATTATTCTGGTAAGAGAAGTGCTTTGATACTCGAGATATTTGTGCTCGCTTGATTTTCGAAATTCCATTTGAATTCTCATTGGTTGATGTTGATAAGCTTTCCTTGTGCATAAGTTGCTTGAATGTAAGAAAAGATGCTGATGAATACACTTTTGTTCTGAAGATAGGAGCAGTATGCTTGAAATTACATTAGTGTTGTGCTGAAGTGCTGTCGTTGCTACTATTTTTGCTGGTTGTTGGTCGAGTAGTATTCACACCTAATTTTATGTTTGGCTTGTATGTCAATTCAATTTATACTTTGGTTTCGTTTATTACCATTTTATCATGCTTTGTGGTGAACAAAGAGTCACTCAGTCTTACCTTTTGGCTGAGATCACGACATCATTCTTTTGGTTGAGAATGAAGAGTCACTCAGTTTTGCTCCCTAATTGAGATCACGAAATCATTTTGTTGATAATTGTTTACTTGTATGTAGTCACTTGATCTTTCAGGATTCCTAACTCGATTTAATTTCTGAAGTAGGCGAAGCATTAGGTTTTCAATCCTTTGTATGGTAATATTAAGAGTTTGTCCCCCCTGATTGTTTTCTTTCCTGCCTTTGCACTCTTTTCGCTCGCAAATTCAAACCTCGATCAACATCGGGTATTTCTTCAAAATCAAATAAATATACTTAATCATATCTAAACACAATTTCAATAAAAGATGAAAATGGAGTTGGAATGGAGTGTTCGATTTCTCTCCTCGATTGCTTGGGCCCGAGGAGCCTTTCTTAAGTTCAAACAATTGTCTTCTCTAAAAATTGTGCAACGTTACCCTACATCAAACTATAATGCGAAATGAAACTAAATATAGTTTTCTCGAACACTTAGATGAAAACGAGAGAGAGTCAAGTCTTTGACTCACTTTCTCGAGGAGCCTTTCTTAAGCCTCGAGTAATCGTCATTCATAAACTTTTATAACTATGTCAAATCTCTTTCATAATATAAGATGAAAAGAGAAAGAGTCAAGTCTTTGACTCATTCTCTCGATTGTTTGGGCATGAGAAGCCTTTCTTAAGCTTTCAATTAATCCTCATCTGTTAATTACTTTAACTTCTTCCATCGTTAAAACACTTTCTAAACACACCCTCTTTTTAAGATGAAAAAGAGAGGGAGTCAAGTCTTTGACTCATTCTCGCGATTATTTGGGCCCGAGAAGCCTTTCTTAAGTCCGAACAATTGTCTTCTCTAAAAGACTTATAGCCCGACAAACGAAATCAAATCTATTTTCTCAATACTTAGATGAAAAAGAGAGGGAGTCAAGCCTTTGACTCACTCCCGATTACTTGAGCCCAGGGAGCCTTTCTTAAGCTTCGAGTAATCGTCATCCGATTTAACACACTTTAACTATAGCAAAGCTCTTTCAAAAGATGAAAAAAGAGAGAGTCAGGCCTTTGACTCACTCTGATTACTTGGACTCGAGGAGCCTTTCTTAAGCTTCAAGTAATCCTCATCCGTTTAAAAAACTTTAACCATCTTCTATCTTTCAAAATTCTTTCCCTACGCAAATTCTTTTCGAGATGAAAAGAGAGAGAGATTCAAGTCTTTGACTCACTTTCTCGATTACTTGGGCCCGATGAGCCTTTCTTAAGCTTTCAAGTAATCCTCATCCGTTAATTACTTTAATTATTTTATCACTCTATACAATTCTCAATCATAACCTCTTTTCGAGGTGGAAAAAAGAGAGAGTCGAGCCTTTGACCCACTCTCCCGATTACTTGGCCCCGATAAGCCTTTCTTAATTTTCAAGTAATCGTCATCCAATCAAAACATCAACACACTTTAATTCAACTTCTCGCCGTCGTGCGAACCGTAAAACCTTTTTTCATAAACGAGAGATATGGTGTCTTTAGACAACGCAAAATATTGCTTCGTCCATAACCTATTTGAGTTGAGATAAGTGATGTGTTTCCCATGAATGTTGATATATGGAAATCCATTCAAAGTGATGCGAGCGTCCTCTCCTCACCCGTTTGGGTAAAACAATATTTTCTGCCAAATGCGACTAAGTATCTTTTGATAAAATCAAACCAATAATCTGTAGTCCTAACTACGGACACTCTGATTTCTCATATGTCGATGAGAATATGAAGGCATAGGATTGCGAGATCCTAGCGAGCAACCTCCTCTTTTCTTTATCATAGTCCCACGAACTACGGACGCTCTGATTCTTCACTTCTTTTCAAGTGAAAATACATAGGCACAAGGGCCCCAATCCTGGGCGAGCACCCTAATCTAAAACTACCCATTTCCCTTAGCAGTCTAAACCTTTTTACCTTAACTTTTATCTTAGAAGAAAAAAACAAACTAAGTTAACATTTCTCACGCATCGAATCAAGAGGTTCCCGTTGAGTACAACGGACGTGAGGGGTTCTAATACCTTCCCCTCGTGTAACCAACTCCCGAACCTAGAATTTGGTTGTGATGACCATGTTCTTTCCCTAAAGGTTTTCTTGACATTTTCCTATTCCATCTTGGAATGAATAAAATTTGGTGGCAGCTCTGTTTTCTGCGACCATTCACGAAGGATCGTGCTTTTTTCAAGGTACGTCACATGTGGATAAGGGCATTAGACTAACATTGGCTCCTAGATCACATAATGCTTTATCTATGACAGACTTTCCGATGATGCAAGGTATGGAAAAGCTACCTGGATCTTTTAGCTTAGGAGGCATGTTATTTTGAAGTATAGCGCTACACTCGGCAGTGAGCATAACGGTTTCGTTATCTTCTAGCTTTTTCTTATTCGACAGGATCTCTTTGAGAAATTTAGCATATGAGGCATTTGCCCAATAGCTTCTATGAATGGTATAGTTACATTCAATTGCTTTAAAAGCTCTACAAATTTCTTGAATTGTCCTTCGTTTTTGGATTTAGCTAGTCTTTGAAGATAAGGTATAGGTGGTTTGTAAGGCGGCAGAGGCACATAAGGTATTTCTTTCTCTGCGGCCTCTCTGCTCTCATCTTCCTTCTCTGTATTTTATTTTTCTCCCTTCTCAGTTTCCTTTTGCACATTTCGGTGCATCGATGAATTTTGGATTCTCGGATCGACGGGTCCATCGTATTCTGTTCCGCTTTGCAAAGTAATAGCGTTAGCATGACCTTTTGGATTTGGTTGCGGTTGGCCAGGAAATGCTCCAGCTGGGGCTCCTATAGCTGATTGTTGTTGGGCTACTTGAGTGATTTGAGTTTCCAACATTTTGTTATGAGTAGCCACAACATAAAGCTTGCTTGACAGTTGTTTCACCAACTCGGTTGTGTGAGCGTTTTGATTTGCCAAGTCTCTATTTTGCTGGGCTTGAGCATTCATAAAGTTCTCCATCAGTATTTCCAGATTTGACTTCCTAGGTGGCTATGGTGGAGCGGATTGCGCTCCTTTCTGAAATCCGGGTGGAACAGCAGATGTTGAGTTTGGTGGATGTAAAGCATTGTTATTCTTATATGAAAAGTTTAGGTGATTTCTCCAGCCAGGATTGTAGGTGTTTGAATATGGGTTTCCTTGAGCGTAATTCACTTGGTCGGTTGGAGTACCAGCCAACACTTGACATTCAGCGTTTGTATGCCCAGAGTTTCCACAAATCTCACAATTCGGAGTCACCGCAGCTACGGTAGCTGCTGGTGGTGCTATTGGTAAACTTTTGATCTTTTGAGCAAGGGCGTCTACTTTAGCATTGACTCGGTCTATACCGTTGACTTCGTGCATTCCCTCTTTCGAAGTTGATCTCTCTACACCAGCGTGTTCACCTCCCCATTAGAAATGGTTTTGAGCCATAGTCTCTATGAGTTCATAAGCTTTTACATACGGTTTATCCATTAGTGCACCTTGTCGCTACTGCGAAAATCGGCGCCGGCTAAACAGAAGAGTCGCCACTGTGCGTTATTTATCCCACAAAAGGGAAAGGAAACGCTCAGAGTAAACCTAACGCAAAGAGGGAAAGGAATGGTCGTCGCCACCAAATCCTGGATTCGTGAGTCGGTTACGCAAGGGGAAGGTATTAGCACCCCTCACGTCCGTCGTACTCGACGGGATCCACGCTTGTTTTCTATCTAAGGGTGTGTTTATCTATCTACTCTATAGGTCTGGGTTAAAAAGAAAAGAAAATGACTCGGCAAAGTATCACACTTTATGCCTACGTATTCCCGTCTGGAACGAGAAATCAGAGTCAACGTAGTTCGCCTACCTACGGGAAAGAAGGGGAAGGTTGCTCGCTAGGATACGGCATCCTATGCCTACGTACTTTCATACAGCATGAAAGATCAGAGCAAACGTAGTTCGGGCTACGGAAGACACAAGCTTGTCTGACTGTTTTTTATTACCTTATGAAAGGGTTTTTCTTGATTAAGAGTCCAAGCGGACAAAAATGACACTTTGATGTTTGTTTTGAATTTTTTACGAAAGAAGTGTTTTTTAGTTTGTTTGCAATCTCTGACGCACTAGAGACTATGATTTGAGAGTGACTACGTCGCATGTCACCCTAAGGGTATCACACTAAGCAGTCAGATTACTGAAGAGTGACCCTCCGACAACCTTTTCTCAAATAGCTTAAGGCTCATACCGTACGACGTTGATTAACCTTATTACTGTATTTTTGAATTGTTTTGAGATGAGAAGAGAAAGAAGCTCTAAAAACCTAGGGTTGAAAGGGGAATAAAACTAACCTAATGTTGTCATGCATGGATAAGAATCATAATGTCTGTCATAATTCCCTCCTGCGCAGAGGAAATCAGAGATCCTAGGGGATAAACAGAAAAGAAATCAAGCAAATACAGTAAAATGCATGCAATGCAGCAATATAACAGGCAAGGGAGAACAATAGGCAAAGTGAATCAACATTCACCTCAAACCTAGGGGGCAAGCTACACAAGCCAACAAACCAATACAGAAAACAAAATCCCAAAGCAGAGGAGGCAGCCCAAGTAGCAGCGCCAAACTCCTACAACAAACAGCAGCTCTGACAGCAACAGATGATTAACCAGCAAAAAGTTGACAGCAACAACCTTCATTTTCATGAATAACTCCCATCTTCAAGCTTCAATAAACTTTCAATCTTCAACAAGCACCAGCTTAAGCAAGCTCAAACCCCAACCAGTAACCAGCTTCAGACAGCTCTTGACTTCAACTTCAACAAGCTTCAACTTTCTCTTTACCAAGCTTCAACAAGCACCTCCAAGGGAGAATTATTCAACAAGATCAAATTGGAATGTTAAGAAGCTCAATGACAACCAAGGGAAATCACTAAGAACTCAACATTGCAAATGAAAGGTATCCTCAAAGTTCTATTCACTTGGGCATACCACTCATCCCTCCTAAGGAGAGATGGAGCTTCCCAAGGAGGACTTTATGTCATTGGATTGAATGGAGATGAACAATATGCTCCATGTTTGAAGAAAGAAACAAAACTAGTCTAATGCTCTTCCTAAAACCCTAGTTTCCCTAAGCTCCTGACAAGCACTCCACAAGATGAGAAAATCTTCACATCCAAGCTCCTTCAAGCTCTCCAAAGCACCTTCAATTGGTCTTCATGGTCATCCAAGCTCAAAAGCAACACCACCCTAGTCTAAGGGGAACTATTGAATTAAACTAGCCAAATTAGTTCATCAGAAACTCCTAGAAGTTAGTCTTAAAACTAATTCTACTTAAAATACCAAAAGTGATTGTAAAATCCTACAAAAATTACTAAGGGTTCCTAAACCTCTTAATAATCTCTCATACAAAAACCAGGGGGTTAACCATTCATTTGGACCTAAAACTATGCCCTAAACCTAAAGGTATCATCTTAAAACCCTAATTCTAAACCACCTAATGTTCAATGCTCAAACTAGCCTAAAATTATCTCACAAAAATATGAGAAAATTTCTATGGGTACATGCATCTCTAAGCTAACTAGCACAAAAGGAATCACCTCAAAATTCATCACCAATCATTCACAATAAAATCAGCAAAAACACATGTCAAACAAATTAAAAATAAAACCAATTAAAATGCAAAAAATGCAAAAAAAATAAAAAATGCGTGAATTAAACATTTTTCAATCCTATTAAATTCTACATTTTTTAAGGAGTTAGGGGAAAAAATCTAGCTTAAAAATGATTATTTTTCTATTTATTATGAATTTTAGAAACAAAATGGATTAAAAATAAAGCAAAAATGAAATAAAGAAATTAAAATGCTGAATTAAATGAGAGCCACTAGATCAATTGACTGGTAAACGAATCCAAAGCTTCAGAGCGTGTCCACGTGTGGTGCTGACTGGCGTGCCACATCGTTTAAATGAAACGATGCGTTTCAATGGCTTGGAGGCAATCCTGAGTTTGAATCTGGATCGTGAGATGCATATACAAGGTCAATGGAGAAAGCTGATCCAAGGGCTAAGACATCATCTCCTACCTCTAGCTCAGGCGAAGGTCACATTCTCAGGCGGTGGTCCACGGTGGAAACCACCATCTTCTCCGGTGAGATGGTGGTTTTAGGTGATCAGAAAACACAATCCAAATATTGATCTTGACCAGAATTTTACAAGGATGTCAAATCTCCACTCCAAATCATCTGAATCTCACCACATTTCCAAATTCGAAAGCAAACAGAAATGGCACCAAGAAATTGATCAACACCACATCCAAAATTAAAGCCATGGATCTCTTCCTCTTGTTGCACTGATCATCAACAGATATACCATTCAAGTTGAAACCTCAAGATCATCCATAACCGTCTTCAAACATAAATGGTGTATCACCCTTAATTGTCTCTAAACACTAAAATTCTTATCCATAAACGATCTATGATCAACCTAGGCCCTAACCACATGCAAGATTCTGCTCAATTCTTCCTAGATCATGAGGAAATTGAAGGTTTACATACCTGGAAAAATTGGATCAACAGAAGTAGCAAATGCTCAATTCAAGCTCCAAGACTCTTCAGACACGATCAGTGATGCACAATGAAGCTTCTCCAACCTTTAGTTTGGCTTGAATAGGCTTGCAACTTCAAAACCGATTCTGACTTGGAGCTCTTGAAAATCTACTTGCTATCTCAGCTTCTAGCACGAAATCACCACCAAAATCAATCTGCAATCACTCTCCTCAATATATAGAAACTCTCCATGGGCTTCTGAGCCCAGTTTGAAGCCCAATTCCATGAATCCACAATTCTGATTTTTCCCTTGAAATTTCAATGGGACAGTTGTGAAATCTTGCTCCCAGCTTGTTCCAGAAGGTTCTAACCAATTCCTTGTGGCTTGGTGGATGTGTTTAGAGCAAAATGGAGACCTGAATTGCATTGGTGACTGATTTGGATATGTGACTTGTTTTGAAAGTAACAAATTTACAAAGCAAGTCATGAAACCAAGACTCAATTCAAAAAATTAACATTGCCAATGTCTTTAGAATATGATTTCCAGTCAAAAAATGTAGTCATTTGTCATGTGTAGGACCTATAACTCAAAAATCACAATTTACCTCTTTGATTTATTTAAAATCCTTCCTTATTTTACGCCATTTTGAATGACTTTTGATATGAGCTCATTCAATCCAACATGAATTCATTTTTGACCTAAAAACATCATTCTAAGCACATTTCATGTTGAACAATTTTTCATTTGAAGAGTGGAAGATGGAGATTTTGACACATGCTTGAAAATGACCTATAATCACAAATGCCCAAAATACCCCTGGATTGCCAAGATCATAACTTGAGTTCCATACATCCCCTTGAGGACTTCTAGTACTCTATGTAAATATAAGATCAATATCTACAACTCTTATGTTGGCCAAGAATCCATTTGAAAACTCCTTGAAGGGCAAAAGTTGCTTGGAAGTCAAGTGACTTTCACAGATAAATTTCAGTGTCCTCTGGTGACCTGTAATTTGAAAAGACCATAACTTGAGTTCTACAAATCTTCTTGAAGACTTCTAGTACTCAAATTAAAGGTATTGAGAAGCTCTACAAGTTTCATGTTGGCCAAAGATCCATTTGAAACTTGTATTTTGACTTATGTGGCTTTGAAATTAGGCACCAAACAGAGGATTTTACACTGAAACCCTAATTTAGCAACTACCCACATTCTTGATCTTTCTTTGCTTATCCTTGGTACAACACCACACATCTATCAACATACCAATTCATGCATCCCATGACCTCAAGGTAGGCTTTGATGCTCTCCAATTACTCAATTGAATTAGGGTTGACCCAGATGAAACCCTAGTTGACTGCACCTCAACTATGGCTCTCATACTTGAATCAATGACTTGCCTCAGCTTCAATAAGGCCCTCTAGACATCCCATGAGATCCATACAGACCTCACATCCACATTCCATTCTTCTCATCCCACTGATGATTCTCAACACTCCTCAAGATAGGAGCACACCCCACATGTAGGCACTCAAGCTTCTCAAGACTTCAAATCCTTTCTTGATGGCCTGGATGACTTCTCATCTTGGATAACACCTCTTGCTAGGCCCTTCTCTTGATAGACACCCTTGATCCCCTGTTGGAGGCATGCTATGCTATGATATGCAAATGATTGAATTATGTACATGATGTAATTATGCAAATGAAATGCAATGAAACACAAATCAGGCAAGAAAAGGTTGAGCAAATTTTGGGGTGCAACAGCTGCCCCTATTCAAACGGCTTGGACCCGACTGGGTGAAGAGCGAACGGCCTTCAAACAATCGAGGTACGAGATGGTTGAATACCAAGAAACCCAGAAATTTGCCAACTGCAGAAATAAACTGCACTGCTTGGGGAACGACATCCACCAACTGAATCTGGTTGTTACGGCAACAACTGATCCAACGTCTGATAATAATTCTGATTTCAACCACCTATGTACCGCCACAGGTACTGAACAATTTTGCAACAAACACCTCCGTCCACAACTGGACTAACCTTGTCAACACATGAAGAGAAACAAATTTGTCAACACGAATAGAGATTATGTCATCACAAGAGTAACCTCGTCCACATCTGGACCCAAATTTCGTCAAACCACGAATACACAAATCTGTCCACGTCAGGACTCACATCTCAACAACACAGGAATAGAACTATGTCCACGTTAGGACGCTTGTTTCGTCAACACGAAGAAATCTCATCATAAACTTGTCCACGTTAGGACCCCATATTCCTGTCAACACGGAAAGATCCCGGCGACTTCGCTGGGGATGAATCGTCTGCATTTCGTCAGCACGAGGGAATCCTATCAACATAGGAATGAATTGTCCACGTTAGGAATAAAATGTCCGCGTTAGGAATAACCTGTCCACGTTAGGAATAAAACGTCCACGTTAGGAATAAACTGTCCACGTTAGGAATAAACTGTCCATGTTAGGAATAAACTTTCCACGTTAGGAATACCCCGTCCACGTTAGGAATACACTGTCCACGTTAGGAATATATTGTCCACGTTAGGAATACATTGTCCACGTTAGGACTCACATCTCGTCTTGATTTGTCCACGTCAGGACTCCGTTTCGTCGACCCGAAGAAATATAAATTCGTCCGCGTCAGGACTCGCGCATCTTCGACCCGCTAAGGAAATAAAACTTGTCCACGTCAGGACTCACGCTTTGCCAACACGAAGAAAGATAAATTTGTCCACGTCAGGACTCGCGCATCTTGTTATCACGAAGAACTATAAACTTGTCCACGTCAGGACACACACTTTGCTGATACAAAGGAAGATATCCGCTGGGGATAAATGGTCCACGAAGAGTAATCAATTTTGTCCACATCAGGACTCCACATGCCATCACTACGGAGAAATCGAATTTGTCCACGTTAGGACTAGCACACCTCGTCAACCAGAGGAAATAAATCTATCCATGTTAGGACACCCACTTCACTAGCACGAAGAAATCCCGTCAATATAGGAATAAATTGTCCACGTCAGGACTCATATTTCGTCAACACGAGGAACTCCTATCAGCATAGGCAATAAAATTTTGACGACTTCCGGGGAAATCCTTCTGTCAGCCAGTAAGGAAATACATCCGTCTGTCCATACAGGAAGCTACTCTGAATACATTTTCTCTGCTTATCTCTGTAGTAGCTAACTCCATTGGTCCTAACCCACAAACCTTTTAGCACTGACGTGACAGCGACTTGGACGCCTGTTTCAATAACCGGCGGCACCATTCTGAAATTTTGATTCATAAAACCCTTTGACATTGACGTAACAACAAATTTGAAGAAAATAATCCGCTGGTCGGATAAGAGGAACTGCAACAAGCAACTCTAGGAGGAATTTAAGCAAACAACTCTGCTCGGGGACCAAGTAACTCTGTGGGGAAAATAGTAAGATGAACTGTATCATCACACGCCTCACGGCGAGCCCTCGAATACCCGGTAATAAATCTGAGCTAGAACTCCGTACTCCTGCTGAGAAAACACACCTGCAAGCACAAAGGTTAACCAACCTGATTTATGTTTCAAAATGCGTATGTTTGAAAATGGCGTAATGCTTCGTACGACACGGAAATGCTACGCGTTTGAGTAGATGCAAATATGACGATATATGCAAATGCAAATGCAGGCTCAAGCTGCCGGGGCCATTTTGATAATGATGTCTCAACAACATGAATGCTGAGGATAAAGCCAACTCCGCTGGGGAGAACAAGTATCACAAAGTATTCTGGCGAAATAAACGCCAGCAATGCAACCAACTCTGCCGGGGAGATATTAAACATCAACTTCCACTGGGAGGAAGGGACAAACACCCTGCTGGTGAACAAACTTAGCTGGGAAAGAAGCGACACTTATGGGCAAAGTACATAGTCTGGGCACAGTTACAAACTCGGAACCTCGGACTCTGCTGAGGATCAACCTCCTGTCAATGGCATGACGACCTGTGGGGAGCAATAAAACCCTCCTTCTCGGATATAAAGCTTTCGAACCAACAACTTGGTTAACTTTTGCGGGAATCTCCCATGCTGGAGATTGAACGTGCACATCTTCGATTCGCTGAGAAGCGCAACCTCTGCAGGGGACATTGATTTTGACTTGCTGGGATTAATCCTATGGACGGCTTTCCATGAGGACACTCTCCTGGGAAAATAATTCCGTCAAGCGACCTTGGATGGGGAATACGATTCCCGACCATTTGCTCCAAAGGTAAGAATCCTGCAAAACACAAACGAGACACAACAGGCCTATACAACAGAATCTATCCGGGTTAGCATCTGTGACATTACTTCAGTCAATTCGAAGTTTTAGCAATTATTGGCAAGGGCCAGCAAGATTATGTAAGTGCAAGTTTATCAAAAACATTGGCGTCTTTCACAAACAAAACAGTAAAGAACAAGCATCAAGTACTGAATAACATGTTTTATTGATAATGGGCCTCTGAATAGGCAAAGTTTTGTACACTGGATGCAACTCCTGAAAAGAGGAAGTTATGCACACACATACATACATATATGCACAAGAAGCATAAATAAAATACAAAACAATATTTGTATACATGTCGGCAACGTGGAACAGACAAACACCATGAGCTGATCCTCCTATGCCTCGCCTGACTCTGCGCTTTCCCGGTACTCGATCTTCGGAAGAGATTGTTCTTGGACAGACGGCCCCCAGATACTCCCAAACCACTAAGCAATGTCGTATCAAATCCGGACCACAGTCATTTGCTTTTTCAATCCCTAACTTTTGCGTGAACCGCCCTTTGCGGGTTTTCAATTCACCGGGATACCCTTTTTTGCCGAAGTCGCCCTTTTCAGGTTTTCGACTTCGCAGGTGTACATCTTTTCAATTTTATCCCTAACTTTTGCCCGAACCTTTTATTCATTTTTTATGGTTCGCCGGGATGCCCCATTTTTGCCTGGACTCTCTTTTTACTGTCCAGCGGGTCACTTTCAAGCAAAGTATTTTTTAACTGCGTCCGAATTTATAGGAGACGTAAAGTCTTCACCATCCATGGTGGATAGTAACAAGGCTCCTCCAGAGAAGACTTTTCTGACAACGTAGGGACCTTCGTAATTAGGAGTCCACTTGCCCCTGTGATCTGTTTGTAGTGGGAGAATCTTTTTCAAAACAAGATCGCCCGTCTGAAAGCTTCGAGGGCATACCTTCTTGTCATAAGCTTTCTTCATCCGGCTCTGATATAACCGACCGTATGCTAAAGAAGCCAGTCTCTTCTCATCCATTAAGCTGAGCTGATTTAGTCTATCTTTAACCCATTCTGCCTCATCAAGTTGGACATCACGTAAGACCCTCAGGGAAGGAATCTCGACCTCCAACGGTAACACTGCCTCCATCCCGTATACCAATGAAAAAGGGGTTGCCCCGGTTGATGTGCGTACCGTCGTACGATAACCGTGCAAAGCGAAAGGTAGCATCTCGTGCCAGTCCTTATACGTCACAACTGTAACACCTGAGGTGAAAGAGGACGGTGGTTACATGTAACACCCGTGGGCGAGGGAGTGGTTGTCGGTGTCATGAGGCATGACAATGGGACACTCCTAGCAGCTTCTAGGGGAAAACCGAATTCACATCCGAATGAGAGGGATCCTGAGGCTATGCAGGTATGGGACTGCATGGTTGAATGAAGGCTTATAAGGATTAATAGGTACTACCTATACCAACAAGATGCATCTTCTTTTCGGTAGCCCGTTCATAAGAACTCCACAGTTAAGCGTGCTTGACTTGGAGCAATTCTGGGATGGGTGACCTTCTGGGAAGTTTCCTGGAAAGCGTGTGATTGAGGACAAAGCATGCTGAAAAGACCTGTGTTGGTTTGTGGGGTCAGTCGGTAATCCTGAAAGCAATATGGGGCGTTACAAATGGTATCAGAGCCATACCTCTCCCAGTACGATGTGGTTCGGGGACGAACCAAGCGGAAGTTGGTGGGCATGTAACACCTGAGGTGAAAGAGGACGGTGGTTACATGTAACACCCGTGGGCGAGGGAGTGGTTGTCGGTGTCATGAGGCATGACAATGGGACACTCCTAGCAGCTTCTAGGGGAAAACCGAATTCACATCCGAATGAGAGGGATCCTGAGGCTATGCAGGTATGGGACTGCATGGTTGAATGAAGGCTTATAAGGATTAATTGGTACTACCTATACCAACAAGATGCATCTTCTTTTCGGTAGCCCGTTCATAAGAACTCCACAGTTAAGCGTGCTTGACTTGGAGCAATTCTGGGATGGGTGACCTTCTGGGAAGTTTCCTGGAAAGCGTGTGATTGAGGACAAAGCATGCTGAAAAGACCTGTGTTGGTTTGTGGGGTCAGTCGGTAATCCTGAAAGCAATATGGGGCGTTACAACAACCATCTTCTGAACAATCTTCTTTATGTTCTTATTGGCCGTTTCGACAGCACCATTCATCTTGGGCCGGTAAGGAGAAGAGTTGTGATGCTCAATCTTAAAATTCTGACACAGCTCTTTCATCATTTTATTATTCAAATTTGAACCGTTGTCGGTGATAATCCGCTCAGGGATTCCATATCTGCAGATAATATCTCGTTTGATAAATCTGGCTACCACTTGTTTGGTCACATTGGCATATGATGCTGCTTCCACCCACTTGGTGAAGTAATCAATTGCCACCAAAATGAACCGGTGTCCGTTTGATGTCGTAGGCTCAATCTTGCCAATCATATCAATTCCCCACATCGAGAAAGGCCACGGTGATGACATCACATTCAGAGGACTTGGAGGCACGTGGATCTTGTCCGCATAAATCTGACATTTATGACACCTCTTTGCAAACTTGAAACAGTCTGTTTCCATAGTTAGCCAATAATAACCTGCCTGCAACAGTTTTCTTGTCATAGCATGCCCGCCAGCATGTGTACCAAATGTACCCTCATGTATCTCTTCTATGAGCAGCTTCGCCTCTTTCTCATCTACACAGCGTAGCAACACCAAGTCATGGTTTCTCTTGTACAGGATACCATCAGGATTCAGATAGAAATTGTCAGCCAACCTCCTGAGAGTCTTCTGATCTCGACTGGCTGCCCCAGCCGGATACTCCTTGTTCTTCAGGAAGTTCTGGATGTCAAAGTACCAGGGTTTACCATCGGGAGTCTCGTCAATGGCAAATATGAATGCAGGACTATCGAGCCGAGAGATAACAATCCGGGGAGCCTCGTTCCAAAAGTTAACTTTATACATTAAAGACAATGTCGCCAGGGCGTCAGCCATTTGATTTTCTGCTCGTGGCACGTGATGCAATTCCACCTTGTCAAAGAAAGGCAACAATCTCCTTGCATAGTTCATATATGGTATCAAATTGGGCTGACGTGTCTCCCATTCTCCTTTAATATGATTCACCACTAGAGTTGAGTCTCCATATACGTCCAGGTTCTTGATTCGCAAATCAATGGCTTCTTCCAGACCCATGATGCAAGCCTCATATTCAGCCTCATTATTGGTAACGGGAAAAGTCAATCGGGCAGTAAATGGGATGTGCGACCCCTGAGGAGTGGTGATAATTGCCCCTATTCCGCTACCATAGGAATTTACAGCTCCGTCAAATATCAACTGCCATTTGGAACCCAACTCTGGTCCTTCGTCTGACAACGGTTCTTCACAATCTTTCATTTTCAGGTACATGATATCCTCGTCAGGAAAATCAAACCTCATCGATTGGTAGTCCTCAACTGGCTGCTCCGCAAGGTATTCTGCCAGAACGCTACCTTTAATAGCCTTTTGCGAGACATATTGGATATCGTATTCTGTCAACACCATCTGCCATCGGGCAATTCTTCCGGAGAGTGCTTGCTTCTCAAACACGTATTTGATTGGATCCATCTTTGAAATTAGCAGGGTTGTATGATTCAGCATGTATTGCCTCAAACGTTTGGCGGCCCAGGCTAGCGCGCAACACGTCTTCTCGAGCATTGAGTATCTGGACTCACAGTCTGTGAACTTCTTACTCAAATAGTAGATCGCATGCTCTTTACGTTCGGTCTCGTCCTGTTGACCGAGAACATAACCCATACTTTCCTCAAGAACCGTCAAATACATAATCAAAGGTCTCCCGACCACTGGGGGTATCAAAACAGGAGGTTCCTGCAAGTATTCTTTTATCTTGTCGAACGCCTTTTGACAATTTTTATTCCAGGTCAACACCTGATCCTTTTTTAACAACTCGAATAACGGCTCGCATGTCGTAGTTAGGTGAGATATGAACCGAGTGATGTAGTTCAACCTCCCTAAAAACCCACGCACTTCTTTTTCTGTTTTAGGCGTCGGCATTTCTTGTATTGCTTTTATCTTCGCAGGATCAACCTCTATTCCCTTTTCGCTCACAATAAACCCCAGCAGTTTACCCGATCTCACCCCGAAGGTGCACTTGTTAGGGTTCAGTCTCAACCTGAACTTCCTAAGTCTTTTGAACAGTTTCAGCAGATTAACCAAATGCTCTTCCTCCGTCTGGGATTTGGCAATCATATCATCAACATAAACCTCGATCTCTTTGTGCATCATGTCATGAAAGAGAGTCGTCATAGCACGTTGATATGTTGCCCCAGCGTTCTTCAGTCCGAAGGGCATCACTTTGTAGCAAAATGTTCCCCAGGGAGTAATGAAGGTAGTCTTCTCCATGTCTTCCAGTGCCATTTTGATCTGATTATAGCCTGAGAAGCCGTCCATGAAGGAGAATACGGAGAACTGAGCAGTGTTATCAACCAGCACATCAATGTGAGGAAGTGGAAAGTCGTCTTTCGGGCTCGCCCTATTCAGATCACGGTAGTCTACACACATTCGCAATTTGTCGTCTTTCTTCGGCACTGGTACTATATTAGCGACCCATGACAGATAAGTTGTAACAACTAGGAAACCAGCATCCCACTGTTTTTGCACTTCCTCCTTGATTTTCACCGCCATGTCTGGTCTGGTTCTTCTGAGTTTCTGTTTAACAGGCGGACATTCCTCTCGCAATGGCAGACGGTGCACAACCATGTCCGTATCTAACCCAGGCATATCCTCGTACGACCAAGCAAATATATCACTATACTCTCGCAGTATCTCAATCAGCCTTTGCTTGACGTCGCTCTGCAGCGCAACCCCTATACGAATATTTCTCACAACTTCTTCCGACCCCAAGTTGATAATCTCAATTTCCTCCTGATGAGGCAGAATGATTCTCTCTTCCTGTTTCAACAAACGAGTCAGCTTCTCTGGCAGGTCGCTATCCTCAACAATCTCTTCCTCTGCTTGGAATACCGGGTGCTCGAAGTCGAGACGAGTCATAGGCGGTTCGTAGGAGATGTCATCTGAAATATTGGTCCTGCAAAGGAAATGATTAAACGCTTCAACACGCAAACAAAGCAAATAACCACGTTGCCATTTATTGTTAAAGTAAAAAACAAGAAAGACAGGGATCACAATATTTGAATATGAAAAACGCCTTTATTTCATGATTAAACAGTGCAATACACATAATCAGGCAGCCCTAATGTAAAATCACTATGCCTCGGGTAGGACATTGGATTATTCAACAATTGATAAAACAAATCATTATTGTTTAAAAGTCATTGGGACAGTGTCGCTTGCGCGAAAATAAGGTGCCGGCATGACAGAAGAGTCGTCATCTTTCGTTATTTATCCCTCAGAGCGGGAAAGGAAACGATCGGAAAAACCTGACGAAAGAGGGTAAGACAAGGTCATCGCAACCATTGTCTGGGTTCGGGAGTCGGTTACGCAAGGGGAAGGTATTAGCACCCCTCACGTCCGTCGTACTCGACGGGATCCACGCTTGTTTGTTTACTTGGACGGGTTGGTTTTAATCTATCTACCTATCAAGGCTGGCTGGAAAAGAAAAGAAAAATGACTCGGCAAAGCGTCACACTTTATGCCTACGTATTCTCATCAGAGAATGAGAAATCAGAGTCAACGTAGTTCGGCCTACGAAGGGTTAAGGTGGGGAAAGGTTGCTCGCTAGGACATTGCATCCTATGCCTACGTACTTCCACACTGTATGGAAGATCAGAGCAAACGTAGTTCGGGAAACTACGGTTTATTTCCTGAAAGAAGTGTTTTCTTATTGTATTTGCGATTTCAACCGCACTAGAGACTATGACCTGAGAGTGAATGCGTCGCATGTCACCCAAAGGGTACCCTACTAAACATCCAATCTCAGGTAGCTTAAGGCTCGTACCGTACGAAAGAAATCATTCCTGATTACTGTATCTTAAACTGCTTTGAGATGAGAAGAGAACAGGCCCAACTAGGAGGGAGACTATCAAGTCCTACTGTTATCATGCCATGGATTCATCCTATGGTTGAAGTTTGAACAGGGAACTCCTAGATGTTGTCATGCATAGGTTTCAACCTAAAAGTCTATCATCAAATCCTTATCAATGGAAATGAGAGTCCTAAGGGATCATGTCAATGATACACCAAAACAGATAAAGCATCAGCTTTAACAGTAAAATGCATGCAATGCAAGTGAGGGAGGAAATATGTGTGGGGCTTTAGCCTCCACAAGCTCGTCTCAACCTCAAGCCAGTCATGAAATAACAGTAATCATACTGAAATATAAACAACATGCTATCAAGCAATAAACAGATAAAAGAAATGAAGTGCCATCAGGCAAACAAACCACATGCTTGAGAGAGAAACCATCTACCTCTACTCTCTAATCCTAACCCTAAAAACCTGATCAAATCTAAGCAAAGCCCTAAAGCAAAAACTCTACACAAGAGAAATCAATCCCAGTCTTCAAGCTTCAAAGCAAGCTTATCAAAGAAAGGGAGCTAAGTAGACAGACTCATAGTGTCTTCCTCAGGAAAGCACCAGGAGGCTTGTACTCAGGAGTCATATCCTATGTGGCTCAACAACTGTGATCAGTTTACGTTCCTCCTCAGGAGAAACTAAACTCACATGTTGGCTCCAACATCATTGGATACTTAAGAAATCCTAGATGAACTAAGGGAACTAAGTGAATAGACCCATAGGACCTTCCTCAGGAAAATACTAGGAGGCTTCCACTTAGGAGTTGTATCCCATGTGGCTCAACAACTGTGATCGGTTTACGTTCCTCCTCAGGAGAAATTAAACTCACATGTTGGCTCCAACATCATTGGATACTTGAGAAGTCCTAGATGAACTAGTGGAACTAAGTGAATAGACCATAGGACCTTCCTCAGGAAGGTACTAGGAGGCTTCCACTTAGGAATTGTATCCCATGTGGCTCAACAACTGTGATCAGTTTACATTCCTCCTCAGGAGAAATTAAACTCACAAGTTGGCTCCGACATCATTGGATACTTAAGAGAGAGGTGAGAAGAAAGAATGAAAGTCATTCATAGTGCCTTCCTCAGGAAAGTACCATAAATTTCCTTCAAACTTCAGGATCTCAAACCTCACAGACAGGGAACAAGCTCCAAGCTCTGGGTCTCTGGGTCTTGATCTTCTCCTTCATCAAGCTCTTCAACAAGATCTTCAAAACAAACTAAGCCCCATGACAAATTCCCAAAAATAAACCCCAGAGATAAACAGATGCCACACAGACAGTCAATACAATCAGTCAACTTCAGAAAATGCCTAAAAACAATGGGGAAAATTCTACCAATTATTCACAAGGGTCCATAACATCTACCCATAACATCCCTATATACCCATACCCAAAAATCAAAACAAAACTCTCAAAAGAAAGTGAGCTATTTCACTTATGCATAACCTAAACCCTAATTATGATACCCTAATGCTAACCTAATTAAACTACTCAAATTTTAATCTAAAAATCATGAATTAAATCCTATGGGGAACTATGATTCAATATCTAATCACACCAAAAAGAATGAATTAAAAATCATAAGGGAAGGTCCTAAAAGAAATTCTACAAAATTGAGCATCAAACTAAACCATATAAAAAACTATTTAAAAGAATAATATTCTAAAAATGTTAAAAGAAAATAAAATGCCAATTTTATTTATTTATATTTTTGTAGACAGAATTATGAACATGTGAAAAAAACAAGCATTAAAAAATACTAATTTTTGGATTTTATATGGACTTTATAAAATGCAAGAAATGTAAAAGAAATTAGAAATAAGAAATGAATTAAAAGGGGATGGGGGGTGAGAACAGTAGGGCGCTCTAGTTCATTTGCTGCTGGGCTGAGAACATGGGGGTGTGGAAAGAAAAAATGGCTAGGCCCACGCGCTATCAGAAAACCAAAGGAAAAATAAAAAAGAATTGAAAAAAACCAACGGTGCATTTAGTAAGAGTTTCTAGTTCATTTCTCGGATTGGGCCGTGCGAGGGGTGTGAGTAGCAAGGATGTCTGAGGCCCAGAACTTCTCATTTAGCTAAACGTCGCATTTAGCTTCATGTATTTCCCTCCGCTTTTGAAATTAAATGAGAGCCGTGCGATTAACCTAACCAGTCAACCAATCTGAAATGATCTGACGGTGTGGAGATCATCTTCTCCAACACACCACCTAGGGTTTCAGTCCTCATTCTCATGCGCGAGCTTTCTCTCCATTCGTTCTCCCTCAATACTTGATGAAAATGAAAAATTCAAAAACCTAAAATGATCTACTGATTGCCCTCTTCAACATCCTGCATCTAGTTTTTCCTGAAACTCCCCCAAGAATCAAGCCCGAACGATGGAAGTCTTGGCACCATTGAATTAACTCTGATATGCGTGTTAATGGGACTTGCTCAAACTTATACTAATGTAATCTAGGCATTATGTGGAGTGTTCTGCACCTCTTAGTTAACATTATAGTGCCCTAAACTGTGTGTTCTAGATCAAGAAAGTTTCAAAGCCCTAACTCAAACCTTCACCAATGGTTACAACAGATTGTGTACTTGATCTATTATGCTAACCTAGCATTTCTAAATTAAAAACCTACACTAACATGGCATAATTAGAGAGGCACGAATGAAACTTCATACCTGCAAGTTTGATGAAGATGGCTATGGAATCCTGCTTTCCAAGTCTTGGCAAGCCTCACTAATGAACTCTGAGGTGTAGGGGACCTTCTGTTTGCAAAAGAAATGGAGCAAGAAGCCTATAATCTTGGCTGCAATTCTGGTATACAATCTTGAATATTCAAAGATATCTCTTCATTCTGCCATGGATGAGCTTCTAAACTTTCTTGTGTGCACTCCACAAGCTCAAGGGATCATGAATGGAGAAGAAGAATGAGTGGATTTATAGCTGTGTGAGCAATCTTCTTCTTACTTGCACTTGAAGCTACAAGGAAATACTTCACTTTTTCCACACTATATTCACCAACCTTGCCAACCTCTAATCTCACCTTGATCCACTTAATATATAACCATCCATGGAAGACTCTAGAACCTCCTAGAAAGAGCTAGAATACCATGGAAAGTCTCATGTAGTGATATGTTGGATATCTCATCTCATGCCTTAAGGCCTTTTAATTTTGCTTTAAAATCTCCCCTTGTGAGATATTGAGAAGGAGTGTATGAAAAACAAGCCTTGGTTTTGCCTTATGTGAAGTTTCTCATGGGTTCCTTAAGATGCAAGAATGAACTTTTCAAAGTAACATCCATTTTAAGACCTAAAATCAAAATTCTACTTGAACCATTGTTTTTAAAATAATGTTTGGAGTCAAAATGACATATTGGATGACCCATTTTGGATTTGTACATCTCCTAAACCAAAATTCCATTTCAACTTTTTAACTTATAAGCCATTTTTAGGTCATTTTTACCCAATCATGAAAATCCTTGATACAAGCTTTTTCAATAACTCATGACCTCTTTTCTAGGCTTAAAATCCCATTTTGAACAACTTTGATGTTTTGAGTTTTTTCATTTGAGGCTTGGAAATAGGAGATATGGCCTTTGCTTAAAATGACCTATAATCACCAAATGACCAAAATACCCCTGTCTTGTTCAAACCATAAGTTGAATTCTACAAATCCTATCAAGTACTTCTAGTACTCTCTAGAAAGATAAGAAGATTATCTTCAACATTCATGTTGACCAAGAAATCATAGGAATCATACTACTAGGGCAAAAGTTGTCTGCAAGTTGGGTGACTTTCAAGGACCCAGATTCACATACCTCAGATGACCTGTAATTTGTCAAAACCATAACTTGATCTCTGCAACTCCTATCAAGGACTTCTACCACTCAAATTAAATCTAAGAACAAGCTCTACAACATTCATGTTGTGGGGAAGATGAGATATCAATCACATCTTGAGCTAAAACTGCCTGGAAGATGGGGCTCAAATTAGGGTTTTTTACTGACAATCCTCAGAAACCCTAACTCAAAACTTCTCAAACTCCTCAATCATGATGAGTTGGTCTAGGAATCATCTTTATAACATCTCCATACATCATTCCATGATCTCATGGCCCTTGGATTAGGTCTCAACCTCCTCCAAATCTTCAGTTATCCCAGTGTTGACCCAGTCAAAACCCTAATTCTACCATTCATGGTTGAATCTTTTGAATTCTTGCATAATGACCTCTCTGGGCTTCATGATGACTTTCAAGACATCTCATAGGCTTTCTCAAAGCTTCAAGTTCATTCTCAAAGTCTCAGAATCAACTGAGGAGCACCCACAACTCTCAAGCTAGGAGGCTGGTTTAAACCAATTTCTCTGAGGATCTCTTGAACTTTCTAATGAAGGTATCAACTTTCAAACACTTGATGGATAAACAAATGTTGGTCAAATTTTGGGGTGCAACAGCTGCCCCTATTCAAACGGCTTGAACCTGACTGGGTGAGAAGCGAACGGCTCTCAGCCAATCAAGGTGCGAGACGGTTGAATACCGGTAAACCCGAAAATTTGCCAACTGCACGAGCATACGATACTCTGCGGGGAACAAATCTTTGAATACTGCAATACTAGCTGCATGGCAACTAGCTGGAGAAATACTAATCTGACATCGCCGTCAGTTATCCACATTAAATTCTTCTGACATTGTCTTCAGGCAACCAAAACACCCAACATCACCGCTGGAAGACTATACCACCCGACATCGCCGTCGGACAATCAAAATACCCCGCATCGCCGCTGGGGAACTAAATCTGACATCGCCGTCGAACAATTAAAATACCCCGCATCGCCGCTGGAGAGATAAATCTGACATCGCCGTCGATCAATCAAAATACCCCGCATCGCCGCTGGAGAACTATATCTTCTGGCATACCCAACATTGCTGCTGGAAAACTGAATCTGACATCGCCGTCGGAAACAAACATCCTCTGAGAGACACTCGACATTGCCGTCATACAAACATCATCTTTGCTGGGGATTTAAAGAGTCTGACCTTGCCGTCGAACAAACATCCAACCTCGCCGCCGGAAACAAACATAATCTGACCTCGCCGTCAAAAAAATTCCCCGCCTCGCCGCTGGAGAAAAACATAATCTGACCTCGCCGTCAAATCCAAACATCCAACCTCGCCGCCGGAAAAGATACAACACTGAACAACTCTGATCTGGGGTTCACCCCTGGTAAATGGAACAAAAGGTACACTTGCGTATTTGAAACTACTCCGCTGGGAATGAGAGACTCAACCAAGCACGCTCTGATCTGGGGTTCACCCTCAGAACCATAACGAACATCCGAATACTACTGCACACTGCCCATCAAAGACATATGAAACCCTGGCCCCTGGCCGCTTCCAGCTTCAGCTAGAAAAGATCTTCAAGTATTTCTGAGGATAAGCATCCTTGGCCTTCAAGGATGGAAACTCTTCAGGAGGTATCTTCGACTTCAGTCTAAAGAAATGATCCTTGGCCTTCAAGGATACATGGATCTGCCTTCAGGCAATCCCGCCTCTGCTATAGAGTATCCGTGACTTCAGTCAGGGATATACTTCGGCCTTCAGTCCGAAAAATGAATCCTAGGTCATTCATGACCTTGGGGATAACCTTGCCTTCAGGCACCTTCGCTTCAGCTTGGGAAATCTGTGACTTCAGTCAGAGAAGTGGTATCCTGAGCCATTCATGACTCTACGGGGATTCAAACACTTTGCCTTCAGGCAAAACTCCGATTCAGCTGGAGAAACGTCTTCGACTTCAGTCAGAAGAAACACTATTCACTTGATCGCAATCAATCATCACCTCAGGACAACTGACTTGGTCTTCAGGCCAACACGGATCACCTTGTTATATCTACAAACTTTGGAACCTTGTCTTCAGACCACCGTTGATTTATCAACAAGGAAATCTGAATCCACAGGAACCTTCTGATATCGCCTTCAGGCGTTTACGAAGTCAATCTTCAGATTAGACATCACTGTTGGAGCAAACATATCACGCTGCTAAGGACTTCAAGAATTATCTTGAACAAACAACTCCGTTGGGCACCTTCAAGAATCATCCTAAACCGATAACCATTCTGGAGGCTTTATTCTGCTAGGGATTCCAGGAATCTTCCTGGGCAACTCTTGCTGGGGATGCTACTGGGGAGCTTAAGAATCATCCTAAGCAAACAACTCGGGAAACAGCGCTGAGGTCTTAAGAATCATCTTAAGCAAACGGCTCTGCTGTGGAATTCAAGAATCGTCTTGAACTGAAGACTTTGCTGGGGATCTCAAAAATCATCCTGAGCGAGCGACTGTGGGGATTACACCGGGGTCTTAAGAATCATCTTAGGAAAACGACCCCGTTGGGGAGAATATCAGGAAACGTTCTGAGCAACTGATCCTTTGGTGGAACACCTGTAAAACAAGAATGATAATGACCTAGACCATGCTTATGATGCATATGCTTCGGTGCCATGCCCCACACGGTGGAAATGCTTATGCGTTTATGCTAAATGCTATGCAATCATGCACAATGATGCGATCCCGTCAGCAAAATAAATGTCGAAGGGGAAATTCTCCTATCAAGGAGAAAGAACTAATCAGATAGAGGAATCATCCTGCTGAGGAGAACGTGGACACGCCAATATCAATCGGACTCTGTCTGGGGAAATGATCTTCAGCTTGACTGCTGCAGGGGAAGCAACTTCAGTTGATTACTGCAGAGGAAACAACTTCAGTTGGTTACTGCAGGGGGACGAAGCTCTACGAGAACTTGGACCTGTTGAAGGAAAGTGATATCAATCGCGAGAGTAAACTGCGTGGCTGTCTCGGCTACTCTTCTGGGGATGACCACTCTGTGGGGGATCAACTTCAACTGCTCCACACTCCACTGGGGAAAAACCAATCATGATCTGATCGACTTCCAAGGACTCAGCTCTCTTGGACATCTGCAAACTCGGCCAAGGAAGGAGAAGTCATTCTGCTTCGCTGGAGAGAGCGCGACTCTAGGGAAATACAGCATCAGCTGTTCAATGCTCTGGTAGGGAAAATCCACTCACGGTCCCAACTGCTTTCAAGGATTCGGCTCTCCTGGGGTTTGCGAACTCAGCTGGGGAAGGAGAAATCATTCTACTTCGCTGGAGAGTACGATTATGATGAGGAGTTCAATTCCGCTGGGGAAGAAAGAATCATCTGACTTCGGGGGAAAATATAACTCTGCAGGGGAAGACAACATCAGCTGTTCCAACACTCTACTGGGGAAGAGGGAGTCATCCAGCTTTGGGAGAGAATACAACTCTAATGGGGAATCTCAATTCCGCAGGAGACTTCAGTCTGTCACCCTCAGTTACTGCATACTTCGGCGAAACCTGCACTTGTGACCCGGTGCTGGGGGGAAACATCTGCTCCGGCGACTTTACTGGGGAAAACATGAGCTTCGGCACCCGACCATTTCTACGAAATCTGCACTTGTGACCCGGTGCGGGGGGACATATGAGCTTCGGCGCTTGAACACTTCTGATGAGGTGACGTTCCTTCAGGATGCGTCTGCTTGGGGAAGAGAATCATCTCTGCATGGGGAGACATATCAATGCTCACTATCTTGCGTTCAGATTCTGCGGAGGAGAGACTACTGAACTCTGCTGGGGAAGGAGGACTCGCCCTGCTTCGGGGATATCAATCCTGGTCTGCTGAGGGTAATCTTGACTCTAATCTGATAAGGGATAAACGCCATCTCAATTTGTTGCAGTCTCAGACTGTACAGGGGGAACAACCTCAAACTGTACATCTCTGCTGAGAAACGATCCGGGTTCAACAACGTCAACCCAGGGAATACAGGCTACTAATCATGGAGCCAAGTAACAGGTTCGGCCGTAGGATAGCAATCCAATGACAACAAGGCTTCTTCAGAAGACTCCGGTTTTGGAAGGGTAATGGTGCGATTCCCCGATACTCAATTCTTGCTAGGGTGAACAAACTCATTTGAACAACTTGGCCCAGTGCAATTCAACTTGCCCCAATCCGACTTTTTTGGGAATAATTCATTCTGAACAGAAAGCAGCTGGTAGCAAGACAATCTTCAGATGGCTTGCCCCAACATCTGTACAACGGAAGGATTCATCCTCTACTAATCAACTCTCAGCATGGTCGGCTTCAATATCTCTGAAGTAGTTTGTCCCTGAACGAGCGATGAGCGACTCAACATGCTCTGATTGAACACTGGAGGGATCTGTCCTCAAATCGCGAGGATTCTGGGTAACTGCCCCTGATTGGGTCTCGCGAAGATTCACTTCCGATCAACCACTTCTTGCATAAACTGCCCCATAATCAACTGATGCTCCGGGACTTGTCCTCAGACAAACTGATTCCCAACTCACTGGAAGTCGATGCACCAGATTCACAGGGTTCCACAGCACACCATTCTGATCCAGACTTCTGACGATTCAGTCCTGATTGACCACTTTTTGTTGAAGTTCCTTCGTATCAGCTACTAACCTGCAATTAAAATTGTTTATTCACGAATGGTAATTTTAATGCAGTGTTCATGCAAATTTCGAAAAAATATTGTACTGTCACTCATTTACGTGTCATGCCAGTGAGTGACGAATGAACCAAAGAGTTCAAACGTAGTGCTGATGTAATCAGTGAAAAATACCATAAGGATATGATTAGCAAATCATGAAGGAGTCAGGTTACTCAACCTTATCGTAATGCGCTTTCAGAATAAACCCTGCCTCAATTAGGTCTTTTAAGGGTTGTATCGTGGTCGGGTTCACGGTTAGTGAAACAAAGGATATTTGGCTCAAATTATGATTTGTACCCACCCCTTCTACGTGATGATCTCCGATCCTAAAGTCCAGTTAACTTAGCTCGAGCGCTCGCCTCTTCGAGAGGTATGTTGAACATTGGGAACAACTGGTTAAAGAACTCACAAGGTGTTTCAGAGCGACAGTTACTCCTCTTTTGTTTTCGGTGTCTGTATCCGCACGACTTTGTCCTTGTTTGAGGATTTTTCTTTTTATATCCTTTCTTTTTCATTCTTTTGATTCCCTAATTTTTTGCCTGGACTGACTCCTTTTGAGTTCTTTTCGATTTTTCCCTTTGAAGTCCAGCGGGATGCCCTGATTTTTGCCTAAGTATTTGCTTTCTAGCTTTTCCTTTTTTACTTAGCGGGCTTTCTTATTCCCTTTTTTTCTTTTGGAACAAGTCGTGCGACACTGGCTGTCTGGATTTATCCGAGAGGTTTGTAACTGTCTCACTCCTGATTGGTGAGGTTTAACCATTGTGGTTAATGAGGTACGACCTCTGGCGAGGAATATGATGTGATTGGTCCTTGAAGGACAACACTCCTCTATAAGACTTGAACGCTCGATCAAGCTAACTGACAACTACCCTGCCCCGGGTTAAGATGTAAGGGTTAAAAAGTCCGAAAGAAATTCCTACTTCTCGGCTCGAAGTGGTTAACAAGGGATTCTCTTCCTTATCTCTCCGGTGTTTAGGGATTTGAAACAATGCCTTATACGTCATCGGCAAGGTTTTATCTGAAAGCAATACGATCATTGGTTATGAGTATTCAGTTTCATCATCCTCCCTCCGCTCATAGCTAATCATAGTGATAAAGTGGAGCGAATAAAATGCAAGTGTCAGTGCAATGTAGTAAATGAGTGACAATGACATAACTAATTCAGAAAAATGCATAGTCACTTTATTAATATTACCATTCGAAACATACAATGTTTAACAGCAAGTAGTAACTAACAGAAAAGAAACTACAAATGCAAATAGTAAAAAAAACTGAGGACTGCCAATGCTGAGGACGTCTGCCTGTCTGGATCACTGGCTTCTGGAAATAACCCTCTGAATCTGCGAGCTCAAACAGCTGAGAGGTTGTCACGCACAACCAAAACTCCACCTGGGAAGGAAATACACCCTTGGTCGATCAATTGTTGCACTTTCGCCTGGAAAGCCTTGCAATCTTCAGTTGAATGCCCCGGGGATCCACCATGGTAATCGCACTGAGCATGAGGATTGTACCCTGGAGGGTAAGGCTCTGGCGCGGGCTTGGGAGCTTTTGGTTCCACCAAAGAATTCTGAATCAACTGTGGAAGAATCTGGCTATACGGCACAGGCACTTGATGGAGAGAAGCATTCCTTTGTTCTAAGTGGTTGCGAGGTCTCTTTTGATCCTGGTGCTGGTATTCTTTCCGCCAAGGGGTAAGAGGTCGTCGTTTCTGAATGGCAACGGCCTCTTGTTTAGGCGTTTGCGTCCTTGAACTTGATCCAGGTAGAAACTGCGAGCGAGGCGATTCAGTCACCAAAGGTCGCAGGGCATATTCGAGATCTTTCTCAGCTTCAGGCAAAGGAGTGGAATCATTCACCTCTTCTGCAGGGTAAGGGATGAACTTTCCCGATACTCTCATGCCGCCCGGCACAAGCCTAATTGTCCTTGAATCAATAAGGTCTTGAATCTTATTCTTGAGAGCCTTACATGTTTCAACATGGTGCCCCGGTGCTCCTGAGTGGAAATCACAATGCGTGTTGAGATCAACGTCTGGTGACACGTTATCTGGTGGATCCGAGGTCCGAAGCTTGAGAACACGGTTCTGAACCAACAGTGGCAACAGCTGGGCATAACTCACAGGTATTGGGTCCACAGCTCTATCAAGTAGCTTCTTCTTTTGATTATAACCTTCAGGGTTATTCTGAGATGCCCGGCGCGGCTGCTGACGAGACAGGTCTTGGGCTTCATGCTGTGTAGAGGATCTATGAGGTCCATTTGGCTTCAGCACAGGTGGCGCTGACGGCAATGGAGGAAGCACTTTGGTCTCCTCCTTGGGTGCTTGACCACTCTCCTTTTTTAGCATACTTCTCACCACTCCCATGAGAAAGCTCAACTGATTCTGCAGCTGCTGATTCTCTTCTCTGAGTACCTGCTGGTCCAGACGCACTGCTTGTATGTCATTCATGACCTGCCCCAACTGGCTTTGGATCTTCCCCAGTTCAACTTGTACCTGCTCCATTAGTCCGAGTTGCTCGATTCTGAGTCAAACCTGCAAACACAAGGGTTAGAAGACAAGCCCCGACTTCTGTCATGCAAGATGAATTATGCTAATGCCATGGGTGTCTGTACGCTTAGGAGATCACCCCTAATTCTGGTGCCAACGTGCCAACATAGTGTCAACGCAATGATAAGACTGGATCCATTCATGGAAGAAAATATCTCATATTGCTCGGGACACCAGAATCAGGGTACGAAACGCGCATGCAGCACAGACACATGCTAATGGAATGCAAACATGAATATGCGAGCTAATGCAAAATGCGGGCATGCAACAATATATCCAGGTGGCTGCTGTGGAGATTCGGTATCAACAATCACTGATGAGAAGAAAACCCCGGTGCAAGACCACTAATCCGATCTGCTGAGAATAACCATCTGATAAGACCATATACATCAGATCAAAATCATGTTCTGTCAAGAACAAATGCCTGATAACAAGGACCCCGGATGTATGATCAAGAAAACGGCTGCTGATGAAGTCTTCAGACCCCAAATCACAAATCTGCCCTATCAAGAACAAACATGCAGCTGCTGACGAGGTCTTCAGACCCCACTCAAAAACCTGCCCTATCGAGAACAAACAACATCTGCTGATGAGATCTTCAGACCCCACTCAAAATCTGCCCTATCAAGAACAAACCTCTGATGACAATACTCTGATCAAAACCTGCTCTATCAAGAACAGACAAACACCCGATGATAAGATCCTCTGATCAAAATCTTGCTCTGTCGGGAACAGACAAATCTGCAACTGAGAACTTTGGTACCAACATAACTGATTCACTGTCAAGAAGACCAGGTAGTCTGAAGGTCAAAGTTTCCTGCAATATCCCAATCCCACTCACAGGTATGGACCTAATTCACGGACAAAGGTACGGCATCCTATGCGGTCGTCAGCGTCACAGACTTTCATGAGTGATGATACGATTCCCAGAAGGAGTGGCATCATCAAGTCATGAAGAGGCCTCACTTAGCTGACTTCCAAATGATCAGTCCCCAGAGTCGACAATCCTCACGTCTGGACTCCCCTCAGATCCTCAGGACCGGAAAGGAGCACCTCTGCAAGAATCTCGTCCGAGCGCAGATTTTCGTAGGGAACTGTGCCTGCTCAGCAGACAGGTTCGTCTACTACTTCTCCGCAACTATGTCTAGGTGTATACTCAAGCCCAGGTCCGGCTTCTCACTCGTAGTAACATCCCTCTCCCACAGCAGCACAGATAATCATATCAAACTGGAAATAAAATGCAGGAAATAAAGTGCGAGAAGTAAAAATGCGATAAATAAATGCAACCCATCAAGCAAACATACACGCGCTAGGATTGACTCTCATAGGGAACCGAAGGACCAGAGACTCTAGGTTCGGTCCCCAGCAGAGTCGCCAGCTGTCGCTTGCGCGAAAATAAGGTGCCGGCATGACAGAAGAGTCGCCACCTTTCGTTATTTATCCCTCAGAGCGAGAAAGGAAACGATCGGAAAAACCTGACGAAAGAGGGTAAGACAAGGTCATCGCAACCATTGTCTGGGTTCGGGAGTCGGTTACGCAAGGGGAAGGTATTAGCACCCCTCACGTCTGTCGTACTCGACGGGATCCACGCTTGTTTGTTTACTTGGACGGGTTGGTTTTAATCTATCTACCTATCAAGGCTGGCTGGAAAAGAAAAGAAAAATGACTCGGCAAAGCGTCGCACTTTATGCCTACGTATTCTCATCAGAGAATGAGAAATCAGAGTCAACGTAGTTCGGCCTACGAAGGGTTAAGGTGGGGAAAGGTTGCTCGCTAGGACATCGCATCCTATGCCTACGTACTTCCACACTGTATGGAAGATCAGAGCAAACGTAGTTCGGGAAACTACGGTTTATTTCCTGAAAGAAGTGTTTTTTTTATTGTATTTGCGATTTCAACCGCACTAGAGACTATGACCTGAGAGTGAATGCGTCGCATGTCACCCAAAGGGTACCCTACTAAACATCTAATCTCAGGTAGCGTAAGGCTCGTACCGTACGAAAGAAATCATTCCTGATTACTGTATCTTAAACTACTTTGAGATGAGAAGAGAACAGGCCCAACTAGGAGGGAGACTATCAAGTCCTACTGTTATCATGCCATGGATTCATCCTATGGTTGAAGTTTGAACAGGGAACTCCTAGATGTTGTCATGCATAGGTTTCAACCTAAAAGTCTATCATCAAATCCTTATCAATGGAAATGAGAGTCCTAAGGGATCATGTCAATGATACACCAAAACAGATAAAGCATCAGCTTTAACAGTAAAATGCATGCAATGCAAGTGAGGGAGGAAATATGTGTGGGGCTTTAGCCTCCACAAGCTCGTCTCAACCTCAAGTCAGTCATGAAATAACAGTAATCATACTGAAATATAAACAACATGCTATCAAGCAATAAACAGATAAAAGAAATGAAGTGCCATCAGGCAAACAAACCACATGCTTGAGAGAGAAACCATCTACCTCTACTCTCTAATCCTAACCCTAAAAACCTGATCAAATCTAAGCAAAGCCCTAAAGCAAAAACTCTACACAAGAGAAATCAATCCCAGTCTTCAAGCTTCAAAGCAAGCTTACCAAAGAAAGGGAGCTAAGTAGACAGACTCATAGTGTCTTCCTCAGGAAAGCACCAGGAGGCTTGTACTCAGGAGTCATATCCTATGTGGCTCAACAACTGTGATCAGTTTACGTTCCTCCTCAGGAGAAACTAAACTCACATGTTGGCTCCAACATCATTGGATACTTAAGAAATCCTAGATGAACTAAGGGAACTAAGTGAATAGACCCATAGGACCTTCCTCAGGAAAATACTAGGAGGCTTCCACTTAGGAGTTGTATCCCATGTGGCTCAACAACTGTGATCGGTTTACGTTCCTCCTCAGGAGAAATTAAACTCACATGTTGGCTCCAACATCATTGGATACTTGAGAAGTCCTAGATGAACTAGTGGAACTAAGTGAATAGACCATAGGACCTTCCTCAGGAAGGTACTAGGAGGCTTCCACTTAGGAATTGTATCCCATGTGGCTCAACAACTGTGATCAGTTTACATTCCTCCTCAGGAGAAATTAAACTCACAAGTTGGCTCCGACATCATTGGATACTTAAGAGAGAGGTGAGAAGAAAGAATGAAAGTCATTCATAGTGCCTTCCTCAGGAAAGTACCATAAATTTCCTTCAAACTTCAGGATCTCAAACCTCACAGACAGGGAAAAAGCTCCAAGCTCTGGGTCTCTGGGTCTTGATCTTCTCCTTCATCAAGCTCTTCAACAAGATCTTCAAAACAAACTAAGCCCCACGACAAATTCCCAAAAATAAACCCCAAAGATAAACAGATGCCACACAGACAGTCAATACAATCAGTCAACTTCAGAAAATGCCTAAAAACAATGGGGAAAATTCTACCAATTATTCACAAGGGTCCATAACATCTACCCATAACATCCCTATATACCCATACCTAAAAATCAAAACAAAACTCTCAAAAGAAAGTGAGCTATTTCACTTATGCATAACCTAAACCCTAATTATGATACCCTAACGCAAACCTAATTAAACTACTCAAATTTTAATCTAAAAATCATGAATTAAATCCTATGGGGAACTATGATTCAATATCTAATCACACCAAAAAGAATGAATTAAAAATCATAAGGGAAGGTCCTAAAAGAAATTCTACAAAATTGAGCATCAAACTAAACCATATAAAAAGCTATTTAAAAGAATAATATTCTAAAAATATTAAAAGAAAATAAAATGCCAATTTTATTTATTTATATTTTTGTAGACAGAATTATGAACATGTGAAAAAAACAAGCATTAAAAAAATACTAATTTTTGGATTTTATATGGACTTTATAAAATGCAAGAAATGTAAAAGAAATTAGAAATAAGAAATGAATTAAAAGGGGATGGGGGGTGAGAACAGTAGGGCGCTCTAGTTCATTTGCTGCTGGGCTGAGAACATGGGGGTGTGGAAAGAAAAAATGGCTAGGCCCACGCGCTATCAGAAAACCAAAGGAAAAATAAAAAAGAGTTGAAAAAAACCAACGGTGCATTTAGTAAGAGTTTCTAGTTCATTTCTCGGATTGGGCCGCGCGAGGGGTGTGAGTAGCAAGGATGTCTGAGGCCCAGAACTTCTCATTTAGCTAAACGCCGCGTTTAGCTTCATGGATTTCCCTCCGCTTTTGAAATTAAATGAGAGCCGTGCGATTAACCTAACCAGTCAACCAATCTGAAATGATCTGACGGTGTGGAGATCATCTTCTCCAACACACCACCTAGGGTTTCAGTCCTCATTCTCATGCGCGAGCTTTCTCTCCATTCGTTCTCCCTCAATACTTGATGAAAATGAAAAATTCAAAAACCTAAAATGATCTACTGATTGCCCTCTTCAACATCCTGCATCTAGTTTTTCCTGAAACTCCCCCAAGAATCAAGCCCGAACGATGGAAGTCTTGGCACCATTGAATTAACTCTGATATGCGTGTTAATGGGACTTGCTCAAACTTATACTAATGTAATCTAGGCATTATGTGGAGTGTTCTGCACCTCTTAGTTAACATTATAGTGCCCTAAACTGTGTGTTCTAGATCAAGAAAGTTTCAAAGCCCTAACTCAAACCTTCACCAATGGTTACAACAGATTGTGTACTTGATCTATTATGCTAACCTAGCATTTCTAAATTAAAAACCTACACTAACATGGCATAATTAGAGAGGCACGAATGAAACTTCATACCTGCAAGTTTGATGAAGATGGCTATGGAATCCTGCTTTCCAAGTCTTGGCAAGCCTCACTAATGAACTCTGAGGTGTATGGGACCTTCTGTTTGCAAAAGAAATGGAGCAAGAAGCCTATAATCTTGGCTGCAATTCTGGTATACAATCTTGAATATTCAAAGATATCTCTTCATTCTGCCATGGATGAGCTTCTAAACTTTCTTGTGTGCACTCCACAAGCTCAAGGGATCATGAATGGAGAAGAAGAATGAGTGGATTTATAGCTGTGGGAGCAATCTTCTTCTTACTTGCACTTGAAGCTACAAGGAAATACTTCACTTTTTCCACACTATATTCACCAACCTTGCCAACCTCTAATCTCACCTTGATCCACTTAATATATAACCATCCATGGAAGACTCTAGAACCTCCTAGAAAGAGCTAGAATACCATGGAAAGTCTCATGTAGTGATATGTTGGATATCTCATCTCATGCCTTAAGGCCTTTTAATTTTGCTTTAAAATCTCCCCTTGTGAGATATTAAGAAGGAGTGTATGAAAAACAAGCCTTGGTTTTGCCTTATGTGAAGTTTCTCATGGGTTCCTTAAGATGCAAGAATGAACTTTTCAAAGTAACATCCATTTTAAGACCTCAAATCAAAATTCTACTTGAACCATTGTTTTTAAAATAATGTTTGGAGTCAAAATGACATATTGGATGACCCATTTTGGATTTGTACATCTCCTAAACCAAAATTCCATTTCAACTTTTTAACTTATAAGCCATTTTTAGGTCATTTTTACCCAATCATGAAAATCCTTGCTACAAGCTTTTTCAATAACTCATGACCTCTTTTCTAGGCTTAAAATCCCATTTTGAACAACTTTGATGTTTTGAGTTTTTTCATTTGAGGCTTGGAAATAGGAGATATGGCCTTTGCTTAAAATGACCTATAATCACCAAATGACCAAAATACCCCTGTCTTGTTCAAAACATAAGTTGAATTCTACAAATCCTATAAAGGACTTCTAGTACTCTCTAGAAAGCTAAGAAGATTCTCTTCAACATTCATGTTGACCAAGAAATCATAGGAATCATACTACTAGGGAAAAAGTTGTCTGCAAGTTGGGTGACTTTCAAGGACCCAGATTCACATACCTCAGATGACCTGTAATTTGTCAAAACCATAACTTGAGCTCTGCAACTCCTATCAAGGACTTCTACCACTCAAATTAAAGCTAAGAACAAGCTCTACAACATTAATGTTGTGGGAAAGATGAGATATCAATCACATCTTGAGCTAAAACTGCCTGGAAGATGGGGCTCAAATTAGGGTTTTTTACTGACAATCCTCAGAAACCCTAACTCAAAACTTCTCAAACTCCTCAATCATGATGAGTTGGTCTAGGAATCATCTTTATAACATCTCCATACATCATTCCATGATCTCATGGCCCTTGTATTAGGTCTCAACCTCCTCCAAATCTTCAGTTATCCCAGGGTTGACCCAGTCAAAACCCTAATTCTACCATTCATGGTTGAATCTTTTGAATTCTTGCATAATGACCTCTCTGGGCTTCATGATGACTTTCAAGACATCTCATAGGCTTTCTCAAAGCTTCAAGTTCATTCTCAAAGTCTCAGAATCAACTGAGGATCACCCACAACTCTCAAGCTAGGAGGCTGGTTTCAACCAATTTCTCTGAGGATCTCTTGAACTTTCTGATGAAGGTATCAACTTTCAAACACTTGATGGATAAACAAATGTTGGTCAAATTTTGGGGTGCAACAGACAGTTTCCCGGATGGACCAGTTGCAGAGACTTTGTCCTGGCACGCTTGACTTGACCCACACGTCCATATCGCAGTCGCTATCTCCGTCTTCAGCATCGGAAATAGCATTGACAGTCTCAAAGCACACCCCGCTTGGCGTAATCGTGACCGGTCCCTTGAACATGGGCGCTCCTGAAGATGATGCTGACGACGTCGGTCGGTACCCTAGCCCAAACTTGTCATTCTTCACGGGAATCTCCAGAACCTGCCCCCAGCCTTTAGTCTCACCGGTCTACACTAAAGCCTGAGCCTCTTTGTAAGATGACACTGCCACATCTGATATTTTGCTGGACCCCTGAGCTTTGTCTTTAATCCACAACCCTTCGAAGGCTTGACAAGGTGTCTCGTGTATTTCTCCGTCGACCTCAATATATCTGAATGATGACATGTGACTGACCAAAATATCCTCCTCCCCGCAAACGGTAACAACACTATCACCCACCATATACTTCAATTCTGATGCAGCGTGGACGTTACGGCCCCTGCCGCATGGATCCATAGGCGCCCAAGAAGGCAGCTATAAGCTAGATGGATATCCGTGATGTAGAATTCGGTATCAAAAATTTCCGGCCCCACCTGAAGCGGTAATGTTATCGACCCAAACACTGATCTTTTCGTTCCGTCAAACGCCCTCACAACCAAATCGCTGGGCGTGCAAATAATTCCCCGTATGTCCAATTTCATCATGACTTTCTTTGGCAGTACGTTCAACGACGATCCAGTATCCACCAATACATGCGACATTACGCTGCCCCGGCATTCCACCGATACATGCAAAGCCATGTTGTGCTCTCGACCCCTGGGTGTTAGATCGAAATCTGTGAAACCCAGGCTATGTCCAGCATTGACATGTGCCATTACCCCCTCTAGCTGATTTACAGAAACTTCTTGAGGCACAAATGACGTATCCAGTATTTTCAGCAAGGCGTTCCGGTGGGCCTCGGAACATAACAACAATGACAAGATAGAAATCTTCGACGGCGTCTGCTGTAGGTGTTCAACAATTTTGTAGTCGCTTTTGCGAATCAGTCTCATGAACTCCTCTACATCCTTGAGCGACGTATCCTTTTCTTTTGACTGAGTAGGCCCGCTTTCATTTACTTTGGCTTTGCCTTTGGCCAACCTCTCTGCTTCTATTTTAGGTGAGGTGAAGATCCTTCCGCTACAGGTCATGCCCCCCGTTCCAACGACATTATCAACAGCCCCAGCTGGCTGGTTATTCACCACAATCTTTTCACCGTTGCAATATGCTTCTAATCTGTATGTCCACGGGATAGCTTTCATACTCTCAAAGGGAATAGGCCCTGCTTTGGTAATTGTAATAGTTGGCCGCTGGGCAGGTGCCGTTATCGTTATGGTCTTTCTCGGGATTGTTACCGTTGCAATATCATTCTGCTTATCACATAATGCCTCCACAGGCTTCTCCACCGCAGTTCGATCAAATTGCAAGGTCCCTTCGTCGATCATGGCCTGAATGCCCTGCTTCAAATCAGTACAACCCTCAAGCTGGGTCCAACACTCTAAACAGTATTCATCACAACCAGGGAATACCCCCCCTCTGAGCAACCTGCTTTTCACTTCACCCAATGGTGTCTTCAGTTCGTTAACATCCATCACCAAGTTCAAATTTTCTTCTGTTAAGATGGCATTTGCCCCATGATTAGGCATAGGCTGTTGTACAATATTAGGCCCCGTTTGGCCAAAGTTGATGGCTTTACTGTCCAACAAGTCTTGAACTTTATGCTTGAAAGCATGACAAGATTCCACATCATGTCCGGGCGCCCCGGAATGGAATTCGCAGTGCTTATTAGCGTCGTACCCATAAGGAAGTACCGGTCCTGTAGGCGGTTCCAAGGTTCTTTTCTCAACCAAATTCAACCCCAGCAATGTCTGAAGAAGCTCTGCATATGTCGACGGAGACTTATCAAATACCCTCTTCGGCTTTGCATTCTGAAACCTTCTCTGACCCTGATTCTTCCTTTTCTGCTGCTGTGGTTGTTGCTGCTGCTGTTGTTGAGGAATTGGAATAGTAACAATGGCTATTTGTTGAGGTTGAACGTACTGATTTCTACCTCTGCCCCGGCCTCTGCCACCAAATACAGCGCTTGTATCACCTTGTCGTCTTCCGCCAAACGCTTTTCTCGCACCCCCAGCTGAAGTAGATTCGCCTGCCTGAATCTTCCCAATTTTAATTCCATTTTCGATCCTTTCTCCCATAAGGATCATATCGGAGAAGCTACCCATCGAAACATTGGGTAACTTGTCATAGTACATTCCTATAAATGTTCCCACAAACATGTCATTCATCTCCCTTTCAACCAAAGGAGGGTGCACCCGAGCAGCCATATCGCGCCACCGCTGTGCGTACTCTTTGAAACTTTCACCATTTTTCTGCGACAGACTCTGCAACTGAACTCTGTTTGGTGCCAAATCACTGTTATATTTGTAATGCATAACGAAAGCATCAGCCAACTCCTTCTAGCTTCTAATCTGAGTGGGCTCCAACCCCATGTACCACTCCAATGATGGTCCCGATAAGCTGTCTTGAAAGAAATGCATGAGCATCCTTTCATCATTGGAATACGTAGACATCCTTCTATAATACGAACGTGCATGGACCTTTGGGCAGGTATCCCCTTTGTATTTGTCGAATGTTGGAGCCTTGAATTTCAATGGCACCCTCAGCCCTGGTACCAACCCCATAGTAGTCATATCTAACCCAGCGGAGTTCTGATCAACCACACCTTTCATCTGCTCTTCTAGCATTCTGATCCTCTGAACAGGGTCAATAGGGCCTTCAGGTCCCATACCTCTTCCTGAAAAAGCGTCATCATGTTGATCCACATTCCAATCATTGCCATACCCATCGTAACCCATGTTACGGACAAATCCTTGCTGGTTGAACACAGGACCCTGTCCTCGGTTGCCGAACCCTAGATTGACCCCAGCAGGTCCGAAACCATTGTTGAAAGGAAATGCTTCAGCGCCGTTCACATTACCGAATCCACCATTACCGTAGCCATACCCCTGATTGTTGCTGTAACCATCGTTACCAAAGCCTTGATTGTTGAACCCGAAGTTCCCGTCCTGATTGACATTTCCATACCCATTGTTTCCAAAGCCAACATTGTCAACGAATCCTTGATCGGCATCCACAGTGTTGCATTTGTTGTTAACAACATGCCCATCACCACCATTTCCAGTATTACCATTACCAGCGCCAGCACCTGCACCAGTACCAGTGTTTTCGTTGACAGTCACAACAGGTGGAGTAACAACTGCCGGTATCTCATCCTCCCGGTGAGGAGTCTCAACAGGAATGTGGTCAGTGTTGCCATTTCTGTTTGCCCGCGTCAGCAGCGGCTGCACCAAGGTCTGAAGATTCTCCTGGCCCTTGGCCATGCTCTCCATAGCTTGCATGAACAAAGTCAACTTCTCGCGGATTTCCTGCATCTCGACCTGAACTTGATCCATTATCTTCTTGCAGTTGTTTCTAGTTGAATAGCGGTGGACTCTCTGGTCGTCAATCCTGAAAAAACCTGTGAGATGCAGGAAATAAGATACAGATTCAAAAATACCGATCATGCAATATGATGATGCAGATGCAAACGTATAAATATGTTACAGGTTGTATTCCCCCCCGATTCTAGTTTCGGAGAGAAGGCCATCATGACAATGGAGTCCCCATCAAGCAAGCAAGGAATCAGAAAACCCTCATACATAAACGAATGCCAAGAGGCAGAGTGCAAGAGTACAACTGAATACAACTGAAGGGACCTCGGCCAACAAGCCTGGCGATGGTCAAAATACAAATACAGATAACAAAAACAAGGCAAAGATAACTCAGGCCAGATGGCGTGCTCTGACATCTTCCAATATCCTTAACGTCTCCAAATGACCTAGTCTGGAGATTACCTCTTGTCTCAGTAAGGCATGTCGCTCAGCAGTGGATCTCAGCTTTTTGGCGTCGTCCTTGCAGGTCCCTTCGCCAAAACACTCGTCGAGTCTGCATCTCTTGGAGCCGGCCTTCAATTCACAACCCCTCGGATTCTTGTCAAGGTCACTTACTTTAAGCTCGACAGCGCTCCTAAGTGATGTCTCTTCAGCAATCTTTGCATCCTAGGCTCTAATCTGCGCCTCTAGCGTGGCAATCTGCAGCTTCAGCTCATCTTCACGCTCCTTCCGCTTGGTAAGCGTGGTATTCCATAATGTTTCCCACTTGCCGAGTCGGGAATAAGCCTTGTTTAAGAGTTCCTTCTTGGAAGCAAGCACCTTGCTAACACTGCTCAAGGCTGCTCCCACTTTCTCCCTCTTGTTGGTCTCTTCAGTCAACTCTGAGCCCAACCTATTAATCAACTCAATCTAATCCTTCACAGTGAAGGTAGCTTCATTCTTCTCATGACGCAACTGGAAGATCTCTTTCTCTAACTCATCATTGGCTTTCTTCAATTCTCCGTTTTCAGCCAACAATTTGTTATACTTCTCAATCTCTTCCGAAGTAGGTACCTCAATTACTGGAAGATATAGAGGTTTCACAGCAGGATATGGCATCAGGGAAATCCTAGCTCTCTCGTGGATCCAAGCCAAATAGGGATCATAAGCTTTGTTGTTGCTCTTACCAAGCAAAGCCTTCCCTCTCCTATGGATGTTAGCCCATGCATGTCTCAACCTGCTCAAAACAGCCCCGTCTAATGAGCCCGTGAGATACAGAGATTCCTGTATCTCAACCTCAATAGGAGCATCTCTCAAGGCATAACCAAACTGTCTCACCAGCAGAGATGGGTTATAGTTGATACACCCTTTTCGTCCAACCAAAGGGACATTCGGAAAGCCACTGCAGCTATATATAATATCAGTGCCAAGCATGTTTCGATCAAACCAAATGATGTTCTCAGCAAACAGCCCCATCAACCGGGAAGACCAATCCAAAGTATCAACAGCATCGACAAAAGGCCCTGTCTTCGGAAGATGTCCCTAGAACCACCTGTACAAAAGAGGAAGACAGCAGGAAACATTCTTGCCACGACGTTTCTCATTCTTATAGTGAATAGAATGATAAACATCACCCAAGAGAGTAGGAACTAGATTCTTCGAGGCAAGAATCAAGAAGGCATCTGAGTCAACAAAATCTGGCACATTAGGAAACAAGACAGTCCCATAGATGCAGACAGCTAGAATGGCACTGAAGGCAACCCAACATCCACTCTTCGCGCACTGTGTAGCCTTCTCAACCAAGACAGACAGGTGAAAACCATAAGCTCCGTTCAGCTTGACCAATCCTCTAGGAAACTCAGAAGCGTCTAAACCGACAATCTCAGCAAGTGTAGCCAACTCAGGCTCAGCATCAACATGTATAAAGGGCATCTGGTCTAACACAGGAACTCTCATCATAGCAGAATACTCATCAAAAGTGGGTGCCAGAATATAGTCGGGGAATAGGAAGCATCTCAGCTGAGGCTCATAAAACTGCATCAAAGTATACACCCCAGTCGTCTCAAATGTTGAAGGTCTGTACAACAAACTAAGCAATCTCCCATAAGATACTCTGAACTCAGCCCTCACTCTCTCATCTGCTAGAGCAACTAATCCCAGCAAGGCACTGATATCTGGCGAATGCAACCGGTAAGCAACTGTCCTCTTCATAGACTCCATGTCTGGCTAGAAGATACACTAGAATCAGAGGGGAACGATCACACCTGCAACATAAATACACGTTAATGACATGCAAACATGAAAATGCACATGCATATGCAAACAGGAGATCAAGTGCAATGCTGATGAACTGTGCTGCTTTGTACTGAAGCCCGAGAACCATCAAATCTTCATCTCAAACCAAACCAACCACTCAAATGAACCCTGTAACCACATCTCACTGATAGAGATAAACCAGGTACTTTGAGGTCAAAGGTTTCCTGCAAACAGACCTACCTACCCCTTACATGTATGTACTTAACTCGCAGACGAGGTACGGCATCCTATGCGGGTTCAACGTCACAGACTTTCAAGAGCGATGATACGATACCCAGAAGGTGTGGCATCATCATCCCTTGAAGCGGCCTCACTTAGTTGAATCCCAAATGATAGCTCCCCAGAGTCGACAATCCTCGGGTCAGACAACTTGTCGAGCCCTAAGGGCCAGGCAAGAAGCATCAAAGAGAATCTCGTCCGAGCGCAGATTTCGCGGCTAGCTGGTGCGAGCTAAGCAAGCAGGCTAACCACTACTCTCTACTTCTAAGTCTATGAACAAAATCAAGCCCAGGTCCGGCTTATCTCTCAATCTAACCCTCTTCCCAACACCAAAACAATAATATAATACTGAAAGTAAAGACAGAAAAAATAAATACACACAAAACCCCAGACGGGAAAACAAGCGCTAGGATTGACTCGCATAGGAAACCGGAGTCCCCAGCAGAGTCGCCAGCTATCGCTACTGCGAAAATCGGCGCCGGCTAAACAGAAGAGTCGCCACCGTGCGTTATTTATCCCACAAAAGGGAAAGGAAACGCTCAGAGTAAACCTAACGCAAAGAGGGAAAGGAATGGTCGTCGCCACCAAATCCTGGATTCGGGAGTCGGTTACGCAAGGGGAAGGTATTAGCACCCCTCACGTCCGTCGTACTCGACGGGATCCACGCTTGTTTTCTATCTAAGGGTGTGTTTATCTATCTACTCTATAGGTCTGGGTTAAAAAGAAAAGAAAATCACTCGGCAAAGTATCGCACTTTATGCCTACGTATTCCCGTCTGGAACGAGAAATCAAAGTCAATGTAGTTCGCCTACCTACGGGAAAGGAGGGGAAGGTTGCTCGCTAGGATACGGCATCCTATGCCTACGTACTTTCATACAGCATGAAAGATTAGAGCAAACGTAGTTCGGGCTACGGAAGACACAAGCTTGTCTGACTGTTTTTTATTACCTTATGAAAGGGTTTTTCTTGATTAAGAGTCCAAGCGGACAAAAATGACACTTTGATGTTTGTTTTGAATTTTTTACGAAAGAAGTGTTTTTTAGTTTGTTTGCAATCTCTGACGCACTAGAGACTATGATTTGAGAGTGACTACGTCGCATGTCACCCTAAGGGTACCACACTAAGCAGTCAGATTACTGAAGAGTGACCCTCCGACAACCTTTTCTCAAATAGCTTAAGGCTCGTACCGTACGACGTTGATTAACCTTATTACTGTATTTTTGAATTGTTTTGAGATGAGAAGAGAAAGAAGCTCTAAAAACCTAGGGTTGAAAGGGGAATAAAACTAACCTAATGTTGTCATGCATGGATAAAAATCATAATGTCTGTCATAATTCCCTCCTGCGCAGAGGAAATCAGAGATCCTAGGGGATAAACAGAAAAGAAATCAAGCAAATACAGTAAAATGCATGCAATGAAGCAATATAACAGGCAAGGGAGAACAATAGGCAAAGTGAATCAACATTCACCTCAAACCTAGGGGGCAAGCTACACAAGCCAACAAACCAATACAGAAAACAAAATCCCAAAGCAGAGGAGGCAGCCCAAGCAGCAGCACCAAACTCCTACAGCAAACAGTAGCTCTGACAACAACAGATGATTGACCAGCAAAAAGTTGACAGCAACAACCTTCATTTTCATGAATAACTCCCATCTTCAAGCTTCAATAAACTTTCAATCTTCAACAAGCACCAGCTTAAGCAAGCTCAAACCCCAACCAGTAACCAGCTTCAGACAGCTCTTGACTTCAACTTCAACAAGCTTCAACTTTCTCTTTACCAAGCTTCAACAAGCACCTCCAAGGCAGAATTATTCAACAAGATCAAATTGGAATGTTAAGAAGCTCAATGACAACCAAGGGAAATCACTAAGAACTCAACATTGCAAATGAAAGGTATCCTCAAAGTTCTACTCACTTGGGCATACCACTCATCCCTTCTAAGGAGAGGTGGAACTTCCCAAGGAGGACTTTATGTCATTGGATTGAATGGAGATGAACAATATGCTCCATGTTTGAAGAAAGAAACAAAACTAGTCTAATGCTCTTCCTAAAATCCTAGTTTCCCTAAGCTCCTGACAAGCACTCCACAAGATGAGAAAATCTTCACATCTAAGCTCCTTCAAGCTCTCCAAAGCACCTTCAATTGGTCTTCATGGTCATCCAAGCTCAAAAGCAACACCACCCTAGTCTAAGGGGAACTATTGAATTAAACTAGCCAAATTAGTTCATCAGAAACTCCTAGAAGTTAGTCTTAAAACTAATTCTACTTAAAATACCAAAAGTGATTGTAAAATCCTACAAAAATTAATAAGGGTTCCTAAACCTCTTAAGAATCTCTCATACAAAAACCAGGGGGTTAACCATTCATTTGGACCTAAAACTATGCCCTAAACCTAAAGGTATCATCTTAAAACCCTAATTCTAAACCACCTAATGTTCAATGCTCAAACTAGCCTAAAATTATCTCACAAAAATATGAGAAAATTGCTATGGGTACATGCATCTCTAAGCTAACTAGCCCAAAAGGAATCACCTCAAAATTCATCACCAATCATTCACAATAAAATCAGCAAAAACACATGTCAAACAAATTAAAAATAAAACCAATTAAAATGCAAAAAATGCAAATAAAATAAAAAATGCATGAATTAAACATTTTTCAATCCTATTAAAGTCTACATTTTTTAAGGAGTTAGGGAAAAAAATCTAGCTTAAAAATGATTACTTTTCTATTTATTATGAATTTTAGAAACAAAATGGATTAAAAATAAAGCAAAAATGAAATAAAGAAATTAAAATGCTGAATTAAATGAGAGCCACTAGATCAATTGACTGGTAAACGAATCCAAAGCTTCAGAGCGTGTCCACGTGTGGTGCTGACTGGCGTGCCACATCGTTTAAATGAAACGATGCGTTTCAATGGCTTGGAGGCAATCCTGAGTTTGAATCTGGATCGTGAGATGCATATACAAGGTCAATGGAGAAAGCTGATCCAAGGGCTAAGACATCATCTCCTACCTCTAGCTCAGGCTGAGGTCACATTCTCAGGCGGTGGTCCATGGTGGAAACCACCATCTTCTCCGGTGAGATGGTGGTTGTAGGTGATCAGAAAACACAATCCAAATATTGATCTTGACCAGAATTTTACAAGGATGTCAAATCTCCACTCCAAATCATCTGAATCTCACCACATTTCCAAATTCGAAAGCAAACAGAAATGGCACCAAGAAATTGATCAACACCACATCCAAAATTAAAGCCATGGATCTCTTCCTCTTGTTGCACTGATCATCAATAGCTATACCATTCAAGTTGAAACCTCAAGATCATCCATAACCGTCTTCAAACAGAAATGGTGTATCACCCTTAATTGTCTCTAAACACTAAAATTCTTATCCATAAACGATCTATGATCAACCTAGGCCCTAACCACATGCAAGATTCTTCTCAATTTTTCCTAGATCATGAGGAAATTGAAGGTTTACATACCTGGAAAAATTGGATCAACAGAAGTAGCAAATGCTCAATTCAAGCTCCAAGACTCTTCAGACACGATTAGTGATGCACAATGAAGCTTCTCCAACCTTTAGTTTGGCTTGAATAGGCTTGCAACTTCAAAATCGATTCTGACTCGGAGCTCTTGAAAATCTACTTGCTATCTCAGCTTCTAGCACGAAATCACCACCAAAATCAATCTGCAATCACTCTCCTCAATATATAGAAACTCTCCATGGGCTTCTGAGCCCAATTTGAAGCCCAATTCCATGAATCCACAATTCTGATTTTTCCCTTGAAATTTCAATGGGACAGTGTTGCACCCCAAATTTTGACCCCTTATATCCTCTTCATATCATATGCATTTATTTATCTAACATTAACAAGTTTCAGAGTGTATTTTGTCAAGACACAGTTGGAACGGGGCTCCGTACTGATAAAATCGAAGGATTCGAGGATTGGGTAACCATCGCTTTGGGATGAATCATTCACGAAATAAGATCAAGAGTATCATATTGGGCCATGTGTGAGTTCAATTTGAAGTGATCGCCCCCAGATGGGGTGCAGCGCAGTTCAGGGTACTCGATTAGGGTTTTCGAGCAGGAAAAGTCAACCATAGTTTGACTTTGGGTTTAAAGGAAGGTTCAATGATGCAACTTTGGTCCAACAAGTTTATAAGGCTTAGTGAAGTCTCCTCAAAGAGTTTCAAAGTCTTGGAAGCTCCGAAGCATGAACAGACAGTTCGGTAGTCGCCGATTGATCGTACGGTTGACCGAAAAGTCAACCCCCTCAAGTTTTAGGAATTGGACTTCAAGTGGTGAAGTAAAGTTGTTCCTTATGTCATGAGGGACCCACATATCAATTTTCATGATCATCGGATCAAAGACGTGAGAGTAATTGGAAAAACGGGAAACTAGGGTTTCGAAAGGGGCTAAACCCTAACTCCCTAACCGCGCACCCGATTGAAGTGGTTCAAAGCTCGTCGGAAAGCTCTTAATAAGTCCTACAAAAGTCCTATACTAGGTCACACTCAGAAAATGCATGGAATTGAAGTTATCATCAAAATCGATTCTTAGTACAAAACACTTAGTGAAATTTTGAAAATCTGGCAGCACTAAAACTTGTTTTTTGCTGACTTTGAAGGACTTTTCAACCAAGATTCACATAGATTTGGAACTTTTGGCAAACATGAATGTTGTAGAGCTACATAAGGGCTTTCCAAAATGTACAAGAACTCCCCAAGAGGAGTTAGGAGCTGAGAGTTATGAAGTGAGAAAGTTGGGCCTGTGCACTAATTTGTTAACTTGACAAAACCTAACATAAACTTGGTTTCCAACTATGCATTTCATCTCTAACCATGGATGGACATCTGATATGATGAGTTTAGAGATGGGAATAAGAAAATTCAGAAGGGCATACCAAGCAAGTACAAGATCTTGGACAAGATCCATTACTTTAATAGAAAAAGTACAAAGGTACCATAGGAGAGAGAAGGTTTGTGGCTGCAGCAGGAGGGGGCTGTCCTTTCTACCTCTATAGTCACTTCTTATGGCTTAATAGTATCTGGTTTTAGAGGCCAATGACTCTTGAAAGCATGCACCATTTGCAGAAAAAAGATCACACTTGGATTCATGAAGATTTCCCTTTCAAAACTCCCTCCAAAAAGCCAAAATACAAAGCTGCCCTCACCCTTGTCTCTCCTATAAATAGAGGCTTCCCCCTCACTTATTCTACACACCAGAGTTGCCTACAAGATCATTGCATCACAACTCTCCTTCTCCTTCTTTCTTTGCTTGTAAGAAAAGAAAAGCTCAAAAACACCAAAAATGGGCATTTTACAACCTTCATGCCATTTTCACTTCTAACATTTCCAACACTCTCATAACCATCCACACATCTTCTAAATGACATATAGAAGGTGTATGACTCATTAAAACATCAAGAACCACAAAAAATCAAAAAGTCAACTCTCATTCCACCATACTTTGACCAAAGGCTACAAAAACCACCAAATCTTGTTCTAAACCTTTTCTTGAGGTTTTGATCCCTCTAACACCTCATAAATAACATATCTCAACTGCCCAAGCACTTACCAATCATTAGAAGCTCACATCTTTTCATTTGACATTGGAAGTACATTGTTGCTTAAAGTTGAAGAAAGGTTCAAAAGCAAGAAAGTGAAGTGCAAATCTCTGGTTTTCTCAACTATTCCAACTTGCTTAAAAGTGTCATCAAGAGGTATGTAATTGATCCTTATTGCCCTATTGCACCAATTTCCATGATTTTGCTTTGTTAAGTTATTTTGGAGAAATTTAAACTATGTATACTTAAGTAAAGTCTCATGGCATCTCTGTTGGATAAGTGGTATGATGATTATAGATACCACCCTTATGTTAAGTTTGCTCTTGGTTCTGTTGTTATGTGTTGCTACTGTCAAACCAAACTTTGGACTGTTGGAGTTTTGTCACTTTTGTGGTTTGCTAGGAAGTAGATTGAAATGGCTTGTTTTTTACTTTGGGTTGCAGCCTGTTGGTATACTTGTTGTTTAAATCTCTTGATATAAAACAAATTGCTTACAAATTATGATGAACTTACATGAGCTTCAAGTTTGATAATTGTTTTCTGTCATGCCTTATATTACTTTGAGCCACACCTTGTGTTTAATGTATGTTTTGTTAACATAAAATGATTATTGAATCTTGGTTGCTGAATATATGTTTCTGCTTCATCCTTTGTTTCCATTATTATTACCTAGTCACTAGAATAGAGCTTTGTTATAACCATTTTCTGGTCACAGTTTTGTTTACATCACCAAATGTGTCAAATGGAGTAGATTTTTGTGTTGAGATCATTTGTCTTGGTATGAATAAATATGTGTGTATGCTGTCTTACCCAAGAACCGAGTTTGCTGCGAACTCTAGTTTTACCTCATGACACAATGTTAACAAAATCCTTTAAGATCAAGTCACAGGCTGTTATAGCACACGAGGGAAATACAACTTGGCTGTTTGAAAGCTTTCTAACATTCTGAGCCTAATTTGGTTATGTATTTTCACCCTTAGAACATTAGGATCAGTTTGAATTGTTTGTTTTGTCTTGATGCATTTGATGAATAACAAGTCTCATAAATTACAAGATGTTGTTGGACCAAACCATAGGTATAGCTATTAATTCTGTCACATTAAGATTAACATGAAAATAGCATTGTGGCTCAAGATTGCAATTTGGCTGGAACTTTGGATTCTATGGATTGGTATGGTATGATTAAGGTGTCTCAATTTTGGAAGAGAATAGTAGCAGAATTGAGGTTTCATGCAGTGAGAGGTCTGAGTTTGTGCTAGTGTTATCCATCCACACAGTAGGCTTTATGATAGTTTTTAGTGGACCTTTGCTGGTGTGATCACTGGGCACCATATGTTTAAATTGATGTGAGGAAGATTGCTTCGAACCTAAACTCATATTTAACCATGTTAGCTAGTAGGGGCTGGGAGTTGTATGGATTTATGACTGTTCTGACTTGTTGGTGTTTTTGTGTTTTGTTTGAGCTGATCCTTTCCTATCAAAACATAGAGCTAGCCTCATTTGTTTATAGTGTTAACAACATCATCATGTTTCAAGCAAGCTAGAGTTGTGCTGCATTTCAATCATGCTGTCAAAGCAGTGAGCATACCTTTTTTGATTCAAGTGTTGTAAAATAACTTTTGATCCCTCATACATGTTTGTATATGTGTTTGAAAGATGTCTAGACCACCACCTTACCAATTCTATGCTTAATACTCAATGTCACTCTTGATTCACACATTGTCACATAACCACTCAAGTTACACAAATGTTTTTTTGCACCAAAATTTTTCTCCTAAAAACCACATGCCACACACTTCATCTTAATCATTTGAATTTTGTATGAATCATCACTTTACCACTTTTGTGAATAATAATCAATCTCACCACTGGTTTGCATATCAGAATAATGAAAGGCACTCATACTGCTACTTTTTGCATAAACAAAGTTCATCACCAAAAACCTATGGTTGTTATCCATTTGAGGAAGTTGGACCTTTATGTGTTGATGAGACCTTGATTTTTTGGAGGTTTGAGTTGGTTTGACAGGTTGCTGTTTCTATTTAATTTCAATTTTGATGCTCATGCTAGGCTTAGTTATAGGTCTTGACTTGCAAGTGAGACCTCAACATAGGATGCAGACTGTTAGGCTATAGGTCATAACCAAGATAAAGTTGGATGGAACTCATCATGACTGTTTATATTGCTGAGTCAGAAACATAGGACTGAGAGGAGGGCAGGTTGGTGGCTTTAGTTTGTTTAGCTTGGCTCCAAGGCATTAGTATAGGTTGAACTAAGTTTATAGACAAAACAGTTTCAACTCTGTTTATTTCATTTGATTTTTGTTTGTATGGCTTGAAATCATCTTCTTGGTTGATCTTGGTGCTGCTGTCTTACTTTGCTGTCAAGACCTGAAAACTACCATCAATTGGTAGTACATTTCTCATGTTGTCATACAGAAACATCTACCTCATCAAATTTGTGAAATTGCCAAAACATGTAAGGTGTTTTTCTCTGATATTACACTGCATTTCATCACATGATCCTGCATAATCTCCATTGCTGGCAGCATTAATAACTTGCTTGAAAATAAACCATAGCAGTTGAGGCCATATTTTGCATAAAGCATTAAAAACTTGACTTTATCATCCCAGCATGTTTCTATATACATTTAAGATATGCTTGTGTGCTTACTTGGTTGTTTTTTGCATAGCATAAAAAAATTCACATGTTGTCACAAATCCATCAATGCATCAAGTCACTCAATTATCACTTTTTCATGCCAAAATCATTTTTACATCAAAGCAGCATTTGAACATCCCTTAAATATCATTTAAAGTATGTTGATATAATTGTTTTAACCTCAAGGCAGCTCCCTCAAAGTTTCATGTCTTAAAACCACCTTTCACACACACATTCAAGCCACACAGTTGCTACTCTTTGCACAAGTCTCTTTTTCCTTAAACTCACTTCACATACACATCACAATAGTCATTTGAAGTGTGTTGGTATGTTCATTTTACACTAAAGATCACTGTCACAAAAATTCACCTTTCAAATGATCACTTATTCACAAAAATGACACTCCACACACCATTTTTGCATCAACCTTGTTTTTGATTGAAATATTTGATCTAACATTTCATGTTTATCATTTGTAATATATGTGTGTGGTCCTTTAAATCTAAAACTGGTTGGAATCAAGAATCACACTTTGAAATGAATGATCACACATAAAGTGAGCACCTTGGATACCAAAACCTCATACTGTCATAACAGCCACTTGTTTTTCATCAAAGATCATTCTTTAGCTTATGTTAGAGGTGTGTGTAAGGTTAGAATGATCAATGCTTGCCTTAAACAGAAATTCCACTTGTTCATGCATAATCCATGTCATAACAGTTGCTTCTAGATCATTTTGATTTGTGTGTAAGTTTGTGTAGGAATGCTGATTGGAATTAATTTAAACTGAATTGGATTATCAAAGGATATTTTGCTTTGACTTACTGTTTGCATCCTGTTTCAGAAGATGATGTTTAAAACTCTCATACTTTCAAGCTCATTTTTTTTGACTTTTGCACTTGTGTGTGTGGAAACTCATGTACACATTGTTTTGCTGTCAAGCAATTGGTGATGTGTGGATGTGTTGATATTGCATTACTTCTCAATCTGTCAGCCTTGTGAAATGCCTGTATCCATTTGAAGATCCTTGTAGCCCATGTTTGATAAAAATCCATGCCTGAACTGAGTATGAGGCTATGGCATTGTGGCTGCATCATAACTTGTTCATGTCCAGCCTTGCATTCCATCTTACCATAACGTGCCAGTTTTGTTTTGATTAGTTTTTTGGCTGATCTTTGAGTTTGAGATCCTTCATTTACATATTTAGAGTTTGTGCATAGTGATTATATGGACTGTAGGCATCTATTTTAGACATTGGGTTCCCTTATGCATTCCAAATTTCTCTTTTGCATATTCCATCGAGTTCCCTTGTGTAGGCATGATTTTGGAAAATGGTTGATGCTATCTTAATCCTCATTAAATTCCAAGCAATTTAGACTCTAATTTTGTTGAATTTGGTTTTGATTTGATAGAGTTTCGATCCAATCCGTATCTGCTTTGCTTGCCTTGGTTTTGGGCCCAAAATAACGCGCGTGAAGGGTTATGTATTTATTGGGGTGGGATAATCAACGGATGTATCGCCACCCCAGTGGTTATTGCCTTGCCATTAAAACGCCTATCATGCCTTGTGTCCTGGGTTCGAGCCCCAGCGAGGCATTTTTTGCTTCAATTATTTTCTTATCTCTTGTTTTATTATTTTCTTCATTCTTTCCACTACTTTCCAACACGCGCGTGTGTGCACTAGTGGTTGATGTACATGTTTGTAAACATAAGGGCCTGGGTTCAACCCCCAGCTTGGCCCTTTCTCCTTTTTATTATTATTCTTGTTTATTTTATTTTATTTAAATCACCTAAACTTCAAATATTCATAACTTGTTCATTTTTCATCTTTCTCAACTCATTCTTTTTGCAAAATCTTCATTGTGATGTCTAATTTTGTTTGGTAGATTGAAATCTCATGATTATTTATTTTAACAATGCTTGTGTTTGCTTGTTAGTAGATCCACTTTTAGGTCGTCACCTTACGCCTCTATTTAAATTCTCCCCATACCATGTTTATTTTTCTTGTAAGATTTATTGGTATTTGTTTATGTTCATCAACCTGTTGAGTTTTCATCTTTTATTAGTTGTTACCATGTATATGTTTATACCTCCTAAATTACGAGGCTAAACTAATTTAATTGTGTGAGATTGTTATCTATGATTTGTTTTCAAATTGTTATTTGTTTACATGGTTGTCACCTTTATCATGTTTCCTAATCTTTGTTAAGACCGTACTTTCAATCTTTATTAAGATATGCCTTCATTTGTCAAGATATGCCATTTGTAACATGCTTGTATATTTTGGTTGTAACCATTCATCTCACTTGATTTTCTTGCTTATTGTAATGTGTTGGTTAATCCTTGATCATGATCATTGTCTTCTATATTCCTCAGGCTTGAATATGTTTATACTTTGTTAAGTATTTTCTTCCCCAAGGGATGGAACTTTTTAGTTCTCATCCAAGTTGCCTCCTCCCCTTCCTTCCAAAGGAAAGTCTCTCCATTGACCTTTGTGTCATGGATAGCTCAATACCCCTTTTGACTTTGTAAAGTCATATTGAATCTTAGTTAAGATTAGAACCCATAAGCCATTAGACTTTGCCTAAGTCTAAAAGACCCACATTTACTAGGAGTGTTCCTCAACTAGAACCCTAGGTTAGAGTTTGTTTAACTCTAAATAAGAATCATATTGATGATTACTTACTGCCCCCTTTGAGTGTTACAACATAGACATAGAGAGTTTTGTGAAACTCTACACAAACATTATTATGTTTGTTCCCCTTTGAACCTTGATCGCAATCAAGAGTTCTTCAACCCTAGTGAGGTGAACTACGATTGCTCTGATTCTATCCTAGTTAGGATACGTAGGCAGAGGACGCGATGTCTTTGCGAGCAAACTTAGAAACAATCTTAGGTCTTCATCTATCATAACCTTCACCTTTTTACCCAATACCCAAACCTTAGCAAATATTTAACAAACTTAGCATACAAACAAACAAAAGGTTCCTGTAGGGTACTACAGATGTTTAGGATGTGAAATATCTACCCTATGCATAACCAACCCCCGATCCCCGAATCTCTTAGCATTGTTGTTACATCACGCAAAAGGTTCTTTCTTTCTTTAGACCTTTCCTTTGGATAAATTAAAGTTCGGTTGTAAAAGAATTAAGGTTCAAGTTAATTCAATAGCTTGATATCCGATTTTCACCGCAACAGAAATGGCGACTTCACTGGGGAATGCTTAAACTTGAGGGTTTAGCCTATTTTGTTTAATTGTATGCTATATTTGTGAATATTTGCTTAACATGTATATTTGTCAATATATTTGTTTGTGTGTTGGGTATTGGGTGCTTTGAGTGGTGAGACGGTCCTATACCCGGATTTGAGTGCAATTGTGATAGGATGGTGGTATATTCAAGAAGGCTTATAGGGAGTTGATTCCCGACCAAGCTAACTTGAGAAACCACCGCTCAGTGTAGGCCCTCTTGAAAGTTTTAGTATTGTTGATCGAGTATTCGTGAAAACAATGCTACTTTCAACGAAGGAGCCTATGACACTGTGGACTTTTAGAATACATTCTACCCCACTTTGGCCTTATTAGGACGTAGTGCGATGACTATAAGGAAGTATTTCCGAAGTAGTTGATACGCGATACTACACTCAGACGAGATTCTCTTGAGAATATTATCAATTACCAAGTAATTTGGGAAGTCGATAATATCCGAAAGATGGGTTGAGGACTCTGGGAACTTTGTAGAACCCGTTCGGCAGGTACAATCAATCCATGGCACAATCTTTGGGGATGGGTAGACCTTTTGAACTCATGCTTGTCCTTAACCCTAAACCTGTGTTGTGTGCATATGCATCTTGTTTATGTTTTCATATCATCATATCATCATATCATCATATCATCATATGGTTTCATGGAACTCAGACTTTGTTGTTTGTAAATATCAGAGGTCGTCATGAACATTGAAAGAAAGAAAACTTTGAAATACACTTACAAGGGTTTTAACCTAGATGATTTGAGAAGATTGAGCACCTTGGTAACAGATTCAGAGGGATTTCAAAGCCGGTACGGGAAGCTGTTGCTACTCTTGAAAATAAAAATGGATAGTGGGCTTCTCTCTACCCTCCTCCAGTTTTATGACCCGCTCTACCATTGCTTCACATTTCCTGATTATCAGCTAGTACCCACACTAGAAGAGTATTCTCAGTTAATCGGGTTGCCTATTCTTGAAGAATCTCCTTTTCCGATTGTAGAGAAGGACCCCAAAGAGCAGGATATCGCCAAAGCTACACGTTTAGGAGTGGATGACATAAAAAAGAATTTGATTACAAAAGGGGGAGTCTTTGGGTTCAAAGCAGAATTCTTGATTGAGAAAGCTCAATACTACGCAGATCATTTAAGCATGGATGCATTCGAAGCTATCCTTGCCTTACTCATCTATGGTATATTCTTGTTTCCAAGCTTTGAGAATTTCGTGGACCTCAATGCCATCAAAATTTTCTTAAAGAAGAACCCTGTGCCTTCCTTGTTGGCAGACGCGTACCATTCTGTTCATCTGAGGAATTTCCATAATGGAGGAATGATCACTTGTTGTGCTCCTTTATTGTACGAATGGTTCACTTCACATTTACCCAAAGCCAACGCTTTTTGGGATCCAAAGAAAGGATGGTGGTCACAAAAGATCATGGCTCTTACCCATTCTGATATTGATTGGTATAATCGTGATTATGATGGGATAATGATCATTGACAGTTGTGGGGAATTTAGCAACGTACCTCTTCTCAGCATTAATGGAGGGATCAGCTACAATCCGATACTCGCCCGCCGACAATTGGGATACCCTCTAAAGGACAAACCCAAAAGTGTTCAAGTAGAAAGCATCTTCTTCAAAGAAGGGGAAGACAGTCAGGGATTAAAAGAGAAAATTCTAGAAGCTTGGAAGCGTCTGCATAAAAAAGGAAAGAAAGATCTTGGAAAACTCAACTGTATTTCTTTAGAACCTTACCTCCAATGGGTCCGGAAAAGAGCTGTCACACTAAAGATGCCGTATCCCAAACAAGAGCCTATGGCCTTAAAAGAAGAACGCCCGTTGGTCTTCATGTCTGAAGAAGAAAAGTTGAAAATTGCTTTGGTCAAAGCACAACAAACTGAAGAAGCTTGGAAGCACAAGTATCAGATAGTCATTGAAGAAAATGCAGAGCTCCGGAGACAACTCCAGTCAAAAGATGAAGAAATCTTCTCTTGTAAGAAGAGGAAGGCACTAGAAGAGCCTTATGAGCCTCAGTCTAATCCATGGAAGATAATCGTGGACAGACTCATCATTGAGAAGACTCAGTTGGAAAGAAAGATCGAGAAGCTCAACCTCAGGCTGTTAGGAGAACCTTGATAGATTGCGCCAAATTGTTTAGTTAAAACCCTTGTAAGAGGAAATGATGTTTTGTAATCTGTTTTGTTTATTAATAAAATGATGATTTCCGATGTTCAACAATCTCTGAGTTCCGTGACGACCATGTGCATTTGCATTCACACTACTTCTAATCATTCAAGGAAATTCAACTTTTTCTTTGCAGGCAACAACATGGTAAGAAGAGGCATGCTTCGAGTCCCGGATCTAAGGTTGGGTCGTCTAAGAATGCTAACCAGACTTGTTCGAAATCCTGCTGCTTTCATAGCCAAATATGGGGACCTATTGCCATTAATAAGCGCTCCAATCAATGAGCCCATGTTGCAAGCTTTGTTGGAGTTCTATCATACAACTTACCACTGCTTTGTGTTTCCGGATTTTCAGTTACTCCCGACCATCGAAGAGTATAATGCTTACTTGAAGATCCCATGGGCTCTTACACTCCCTTATGGAAAACCAAAGAAGAAGGACTTAGCTAAAGCCCTGCATATCAAGCTGGAAGACTTACCACCAATGAGGGCGAAAGCAGGGTGGTATGGAATGGATGCCGGGCCTCTAATGGAAATGGCCGAGTATCACTATGAAAGTCGAAACCTGGGCATTTTTGAGGCAATTTTGGCACTACTAATATATGGACTGTATCTGTTCCCAAGCAATTACGACTTCATCAGCGAAGAAGCAATACGTCTCTTCATCCTCAGGAGTCCGGTCAACGCAATACTGGCTGATACTTATGTGGTCATTCACCGTTTTGCCTTGTATGATTGTGGGCGATACTCATGCTGTCTTGCACTACTCGACCGATGGTTTACTTCTCATCTGCCAAGGACCCATATCCTTTGGAGGCTTCCTACCAAAAACGCTTGGGTTTCTAAACTTGTCACTCTCAGACACCATGATATCACCTGGTACGACACTAGCATCGGCGACCAAATCATGATTTCCAGTTACGGAGATTTTCCCAATGTACCTCTCATTGGGATAGAAGGGGTGATCACTTATAATCCTATCCTTGCTAGGCGTCAACACGGGTATCCTACCGGGCCAGAGCCTGAACCAGAACTGTTGAGGCCCCGCTTCTGTGAGACAGGTCGCAACCAAGAGCTAGAAGCTAACGCCGAATACGCTCAAAGAGATCCACACCTTATGGGCCCAACTCCGATGGAGAATGCAAGTTGCCTAACCACCAGGGGGTACCTGCTATGGTCAAAGGAAATAGCTTTAATCATGTTCTACACTCACGATTACGAGATAACTATGGAACCTGAAGTCCCCACGACTAGGGAAGAACTGAAATACGCTTTGGTTAAAGCGCAAAGGGAAAATGAAGACCTGTGGGAGATTATCCGCCAGGATCAAGTTCATGCCGGGGTCCAAGAAGGAGAAGGGTCGTCTTGTTAGATTGGTTTTTGTTTCGTCATTTCCCTGCTTTCCCTAAAAAAGGATTGAAATCCTGCTTGTTGCATTTACTTTCATTGTAAGAAAAGTCTTGCTTTTTTAAAGCAAAGACCACTCTATTGTAATAGATTCCCAGCTATCAAATGAAAAACGCTTTTTAAAGCACGTCGTCACATGTTGGTCTAACTTTTTGTTTGTAAATGAAAATCTTGAGTTTCCTTGAATGGTTCATGCATCTGCATTTGCATGTCATCCTACATTTGGGGTTCCGCAGCTCATCTTTTGTTCTTGTCCAGAGAAAGAGAAGGAGTCACGCTGAGTACTCACCGATACAACACACGGTCCCAAGCTCAAAAGAAGATGGCAGATAACGATCAAAGGTTCGACCGAATGGATAATGACATTGAAGGGATCAAAGGGGACGTCAACCAGATCTTAGAAGCCCTCAACATGATCAAAGCAAAAATGGATACACAACCTACAGTGGTCTCCGAAGTTGCCACAACAGCAGCCAATGTCACGATGGCTCCTGTTACTTCAGCAGAGTTTCCCTATGGCATGTCCCGGGATTTTGTACCACCTTTCAACGGCATGCAGTCTTCAGGTCTCAATCCGTTGTTTGACTCAACAATCAGAAACCCCATTTTTACTACAGCAGGTGGTCCCACCACAGTACGACCAGTCTTCGCCAATCAACAGCCAATCTTTGATATACCCGATGGATCCGAAGCTGAGGATGAAAAACACGAGAAGTTAAGGGTAGAAATGGACATCATGGCCAAGAGGATGAGGGCCATTGAAGGAAATCATGTCTTTGGATCTGATGCCAAGGATCTATGTCTGGTATCTGGATTAGTGTTCCCTCAGAAATTTAAAATACCGGTCTTCGACAAATATGAAGGGACCACTTGTCCTAAAGAGCACTTAATCATGTACTGTAGGCGGATGGCTCCGCATATTGAAAATGATAAACTGTTGGTACACTGCTTCCAAGATAGTTTGAAAGGAGCTTCAGCCAAATGGTATCTCGGTTTAGATCAAGCTAAGATTCACAGTTTCCAAGACCTCTCAGATGCTTTTATTCAACAGTACAAATACAACATGGACCTAGCTCCAGACCGCCGTCAGCTTCTTAATATGACGCAGAAAAATACCGAAACCTTCAAAGAATATGCGCAAAGGTGGCGCGGAACTGCAGCACAGGTAGAGCCTCCTCTTACTGAGAAGGAGTTGGCAGATTGGTTTGTAGATACAGTTCGACCCGAATTCTATGAACGTTTGATCAGCAGCGTTACAACAAATTTCTCTGATATTGTGGCAGTGGGGGTTAAGGTAGAAGCGGGTTTGAAGAGCGGAAAAGTGACTACTTCAAATGTTACTTCGAGCGCCAACACGGCAAAAAAGCCAGTCAGCTCGTTCCACAAAAAGAAAGAGGGAGAAGTGAGCGCAATCACATATGGAAAGAAAGTACAAAGCTCTCGAAGCCTCCACCAACAGTACCAACCATCATATGTAGCGGCAGTAACCCCGGTTTTTCAGCCTTCTTCGCAGCATGGTCCCCAACCTGGGGCATTCAACAATCAACACCAGTATCAGCCTGGCGGTCAGCAACAGTATCGCACCAGTAATCAACAACAAAGCCAGCAGCCACAGGGTCAACAACCTCAGAACAGGGCCCCAAGGGCAAATTATCCAGCAAATAGGCCAAAGATACATCCTATTCCAATGAGTTACACTGACCTGTTTCCCATGCTGGTAGAAAGAGGGTTGGTTAAAACAAGAAAATTGGGTGCTCCACCTAATCCACTCCCGTTCTATTATGATGCGAATGCTCGCTGCCCATTTCATGAGAATGCTCCAGGCCATAATCTCGAAGGTTGCTTCGCCCTTCAGCACCTAGTTCGTGAGCTTATCGAGAAGGGAACTCTATCCTTCGAAGATAATCCGCCCAATGTTAAAAGCAACCCTCTTCCCAATCATGGTGGAGTCAATGCCATTACTGAAGAAGGGGAGGGGTCAGAAGATAAGAAGGTTACCACCATTGGTGAGATCAAAGTGCCATTAGCAGACCTGCACAAACGCCTCGCTCAAGCATGGTTACTCAAGACATCTCACGAAGATTGCAGAGAATGTATGTTGAATCCTGAGGGTTGTGACGTTGTGAAAAAGGATATTCGAGCTATGATTGAACAAGGAATGATAGAAATCGCTAACCGAAAAAAGGAAGAAGATGTGGCAGTCATCGAGCCTGTGTTTAACATACCAGGAGAATCCTACAAAGGAGCTGGGTCCAGAGATGGTAACGGTAACAAAAACTACAAGAATATTCGACCAGTATTTCATGATGCCGAACCCCCGAAATTCGGGAGGGGACAGACTAGGTTTGAGCCAAGAGGAGGATTCCAGCCTCGCCCAAGAACCGTGACACCAAAACAAGATTATTCATGGTGTGAAGGGATTTTCAAAGAAAAGAAACCAGTAAGTGTGGCTAATATCGCCGGTGGAAGCAAAATGACTCGGAGTGGTCGTGTCTATCAACCTCGAACATACAACGAGGCTCCTCCACCAGCAGTTCCCGTTCAAAAGACGCCCGTTCCTCAGAAGCCTGTTCCGGAGACAACCACTGACAAAGAGCCTTTAAGAAAAGAAAGTCTCAAGAACGATGAAGAAGAATTCTTGAGAATCATTCGACGAAGCGATTATAGGGTGGTGGACCAATTGAATCAGACACCCTCCAAGATCTCGGTCATGGCTTTGCTTTTGAGTTCTCCAGCACACCGCCAGGCATTACTCAAAATCCTAACGCAAGCTCACGTTACTAAGGATATTACAGTGGGGCAGTTCGACTCCGTTGTAGCAAATATCACTGCCTGCAACACCTTGAGCTTTGATGATAATGATCTAACGGCTGAGAAGCGCAAGCACAATCGTGCCTTGCATGTATCAGTCAAGTGTGAAGCAGACACAATGTCCCGAGTTCTTGTGGATACTGGGTCAGCACTCAATGTAATGCCTAAAAGAACTTTGGCCAAGCTGGCATATCAAGGCGCTACCATGAGACCAACCTCTCTTATAGTCAAGGCGTTCGACGGATCCAGGAGAACCGTGATAGGAGAAGTTGATCTCCCTATTCTAATTGGACCACAAATCTTTGAAATCACCTTCCAGGTGATGGACATAAATCCGGTTTATAGCTGCTTATTGGGAAGACCCTGGATTCATACAGCTGGCGCTGTCACTTCCACGCTCCACCAAAAAATGAAGTTTGTTGTAAATGACCAGCTAGTCATTGTCCATGGAGAGGAGGACTTGATGGTAAGCAACTTGTCATCTTTCCGGTATATTGAGGCTGAGGAAGACTCTCTCGAAACAGCTTTCCAAGCACTAGAAATAGCTCACGCTGTTCTAGTAGATGAATCAGACATAACACAAAGGCCATTATTTACCTCTGCTCAAAGTATTAAGGCGGCACTGAAAGCCGGAGTCCCACTGGGTTGGGGAGAGGTCATCGAAGTCAATGCTCGGGCCAAGAATGATCGACAGGGGTTGGGTTACAAACCAACTCCGGAAGGCGAGCCGGAAGAAAGCACCATGAGGAAGAAGTCCTTAAAAGAGATATTCACCAGCGGCGGTGTACAAGTTAACGCCATTATTTCTGAAAATGAGGACGGTAATCTGGATCATCTAATAATTAGAGGAGGAGGAGCATTGCGCAATTGGGAGGCTGTGGAAGTTCCCATCTTTTTACCTTTAGAGTAATTCATTCTGCCTGTTAGCTTTGTGTCTTTCATTAAAAATTTCTCGGTCTTGCCCAAGACTTGTGAATTATTTTGTACTGGGCCACTTTGCAAAAATTGAAAATCATTAATGAAAAAGTGTTTTTGTTAAAACTCTTGTTATTGTTTGCACGTCACTTTCACTCTTTTTGGAAAAATGGCAATCTCTTTTGAAAAATAATAAAAAACCACCCTTCATCCGCATGTTTGTGCGTGAGTGCCTAATTGTTCCTAAATAAAACATGCAGAATACCCCCATCAACCACAGAATCCTATGATCATTCGGTTCCTTCTATTAGCGGTTCATTCGTCTTTCAAGCTGAAGAAGGGAATGAGGGAGAGTTAGAGGTCCCAGAAGAGCTAAAGAGAATAGCTGAACACGAAGATGATTATATCCAGCCCCATAAAGAGCAGACGGAAGTCATTAACTTGGGGTCAGAAGAGGACAAAAGGGAAGTCAAGATCGGGGCGTCATTAAGGCCAGAAATCAAAGATAAGTTGATACTAATCCTCAGAGATTTTGTTGACATATTTGCTTGGTCCTACCAAGATATGCCAGGGTTAGATACTGACATTGTCATGCACAAGCTCCCCCTGAAACCAGAATGTCCTCCGATCAAACAAAAGCTTCGCAGGTCGAGACCAGATATGGCACTTAAAATCAGAGATGAGGTCAAAAAGCAAATAGATGCTGGTTTTCTAGCAGTATCCAAATATCCCGAATGGGTAGCCAACATTGTACCGGTCCCAAAAAAGGATGGCAAGGTCAGGATGTGCGTTGACTACAGAGATCTAAATAAAGCAAGTCCGAAGGATGATTTCCCATTACCACATATTGACACTTTGGTAGATAACACGGCAAGCTTTGCAGTGTTCTCATTCATGGATGGGTTTTCGGGCTATAACCAGATAAAAATGAATCCAGAAGACATGGAAAAAACGACTTTCATCACACCATGGGGCACCTATTGTTATAAGGTAATGCCTTTTGGTTTGAAGAACGCAGGGGCAACATATCAGAGAGCTATGGTCACACTATTTCATGATATGATGCACAGAGAAATCGAAGTGTACGTGGATGATATGATTGCAAAATCCCAAAGTGAAGAAGATCACTTGGATCATCTACTAAAGCTATTTGAAAGACTCCGAAAGTATCAATTGAGACTAAATCCAGCCAAATGCACCTTCGGAGTTCGCTCAGGCAAGCTACTTGGTTTCATCGTTAGTCAGCGAGGAATTGAGGTAGACCCCGACAAGGTTAAAGCAATCCAGGAGATGCCTGCTCCTAAAACTGAGAAACAAGTTAGAGGTTTCCTTGGACGTTTGAATTACATCTCCAGGTTCATCTCCAACCTGACTCCTACCTGCACACCGATCTTCAAGTTATTACGAAAAGATCAAACAGTGGTATGGAATGAAAACTGCCAGGCAGCATTCGATAAAATCAAGCAGTATTTGCAAGAACCTCCAGTGCTGATTCCTCCGGTACCTGGAAGGCCTTTGTTCATGTATATGACCGTATTAGAAAGTTCGATGGGCTGTGTCCTGGGCCAAACGGATGAGTCAGGGAAGAAGGAACATGCAATCTATTATCTAAGTAAGAAGTTCACTGATTGTGAGAGTCGTTACTCTCCCCTGGAAAAAGCTTGTTGTGCGTTGGCATGGGCTGCTAAACGTCTGAGGCAGTACATGATTTGCCACACTACGATGCTGATTTCTAAGATGGACCCCATCAAGTACATCTTTGAGAAACCAGCTCAGACAGGAAGATTAGCCCGATGGCATATGCTCCTATCAGAATATGATATCCAGTACGTTGCTCAGAAATCCATCAAAGGGAGCATTTTGTCAGAACACCTTGCAGAGTATCCTATGGAGGATTATCAACCGCTCAAGTTCGACTTTCCCGATGAAGATGTGATGTATATTCAGCGCACGAAACCAGAGCCTGGTCCAGAGGAAGGCCCCGAGCCAGGGTCCCGTTGGGAGATGATGTTCGACGGAGCGTCAAACAAAAATGGACATGGCATCGGAGCTGTTCTAAAAAATCCAACTGGAGGGTACACTGCGGTCACAGCCCGACTCTGTTTCTCTTGTACAAACAACATAGCGGAATATGAAGCCTGCATCCTGGGGTTGGAGGCTGCCATTGATCTCCGTATCAAAATTTTGGAAGTAATTGGTGATTCTGCTTTAGTGATATACCAACTCAAAGAGGAATGGGAAACCAGGGATGAAAAATTGATTCCTTATAAGACCCATATCCTAGAGATGGCTGAGTATTTCGATGAAATTACCTTCAAGCATGTACCAAGGGCGGAAAATCACATTGCCGATGCATTGGCCATGATGGCATCCATGTGGAAAGTCCAGTTTGTTAACGAAGCACCTCTGATTCGCATCGAAAGAAGGACAGTACCCGCATATGTCATGGCAATGGACGAAGAATTTGGGGAGAAGCCGTGGTTTTATGATATCAAGAATTTCCTTCAAAATCAAGAATACCCCGCCGACGCATCCACAATTGACAAAAGAGCGATACGGAGGTTGTCATCTAAATTCTTCATCAGCAATGGCATCTTGTACAAGAGAAATCATGATATGGTCTTACTCCGATGTGTCGATGAAAGTGAGGCGAATCTCATAATGGCCGAGGTACACGAAGGGACCTTCGGCACCCATGCAAATGGCCACGCCATGGCTAAGAAAATATTAAGAGCGGGTTACTTCTGGTTAACTTTGGAGACGGATTGCATACTCTTCGCTCGAAAGTGTCATAAATGTCAAGTTTATGCTGATAAAGTGCATGTCCCTCCACATCCTCTCAATGTGATGACGTCACCTTGGCCTTTTGCAATGTGGGGCATAGATATGATCGGGGCAATAGAGCCTAAAGCCTCTAATGGTCATCGCTTCATCCTTGTCGCAATCGATTATTTCACCAAATGGGTGGAAGCAGCATCATATGCAAACGTGACAAAACAAGTGGTCGCACGATTCATTAAAAAGGAAATTGTCTGCCGATATGGTGTCCCTAACCAGATCATCACTGACAACGGGTCGAATCTGAACAACAAAACAATGAAGGAACTCTGTGACGACTTTAAGATCAAACATCATAACTCGTCCCCTTACAGACCTAAGATGAATGGCGCAGTTGAGGCTGCAAACAAAAATATCAAAAAGATAATACAAAAAATGGTCGTGACTTACAAAGATTGGCATGAGATGTTACCATTTGCTTTGCACGGCTACCGGACATCAGTACGCACTTCGACAGGGGCAACTCCCTTTTCCCTAGTATACGGGATGGATGCAGTGCTACCCATTGAAGTCAAAATACCTTCCTTAAAGATCTTGACGGAAGCAGAGTTGGATGAAGACGAGTGGATAAAAGAAAGATTTGATTCGTTGAATCTCATCGACGAAAAGAGAATGACGGCCATGTGTCACAGTCAAATCTATCAACAAAGGATGGCCCGGGCATTCAATAAGAAAGTTCGTCCCAAAGAGTATAGAGAAGGAGAGCTGGTGCTTAGAAAAATCCTACCTACACAAAAAGACATGCGTGGCAAGTGGATGCCCAACTACGACGGCCCTTTCGTTGTGAAGACTGTTTTCTCCGGAGGATCTCTGATTCTCGAAACCATGGATGGCGAATCACTCAAGTATCCCATCAACTCGGACGCAGTAAGAAAATACTACGCCTGAAAACGGGATGCATAGAAAGAGAATTTCAATGCCTCGACAAGAAAAACCCAATGTTTGAAAGATGTCGGACGCTGGGGCGGACTCCTGTGCAGAGTATTAGAAGAAAGGGTCAAAACGTGTTGTTCTCGTCAGAAGCGGCAAAACAAGTGAACTAATAGTCGGAAGGACCAAATTATTATGGGATTCTGTAATCTTTTCTGTTGCCATTTTTCAAACTTTTGAAGTCCCCAAGGCTTTATCTTTTGTAAAGTTCTTGTCCATCAATGAAATCAGTTCTCTCTTTGGCCAAATCATTGTTATGATCTGCTATTTTTGTTATGCAATTTCACTTATTTATTAATAAGAATTTTTTATTGAAAGCAAAGTGTTTTGAAAAACCTAAGCCCTGATTTAAAAAGAAAGAAGGAGAAAGCACAATTTGACAAAATGATTGAAAAGTTCCAAAGGTAATATGATGATATTACACAGTTCTTGAAGTTGTGGAAATCGCTGTTGTCTTTGACCGAGATAAATACGTCCGATAGAAATTCTAGCTAGACTTCTTCCTTGCAAGAATATGGGGGACATTACTGAGGAAAAATCGTTATCTGTATCAAAGAAGGAAGTGTCGCCTGATTTGAGGCATTTTGAAGCTCAGCGTGATAAGTTCCCTCTTTATTGGATTTTCTTTTGTCCCTCCGGGTCGTTTTGTGTCTTGCATACAGCATCATGCTAGCATATGCATTTGTTTGCATTCCCACCATTGAGGTCCTTTGGTCGTTACCTTTATCTTTGTTTTGTTGTTACAAGTCCGTTTAGAGTTGACACCCTGGGATTTCCTTATTTTTTGTTCTGGAAGAACAGTGGTGACTAGCAATGTTTGGGTTATACAAACAGGGGGTTATTACCAATTTTCACCTTCGATTGGGTTATCACTCACAAACTGTGAAAGACTAGTGGTCACTAGCACGTATTCAGAACTAACTATGTTTGGTATAGTAGTTTGGTCATCACCAGCAATTTTCCAAACCCAGTCGTCACTGATTCGGTTATAAGGCCAACCAATTGTTATTGAAGTCCATTTGATTTGGTTTTCACCAATCTGTGCTAAGAAATCTAGTGGTTACTAGTATTGCCTTCTAAAACCAATGGTCACTGATACTTGAGTTGGTCGCCACCAAAATTCCCTGAAAAGCCCAATAATTATTGGCATCGCCTGGAATCCAATAGTCATTGGTACCTGTTTGATTTGGTTATTACCAGTCTTTTTGAATCTAGTAGTTACTAGTGTTACCTTCAGACCCAATTGTTATTGGTGGCTTTTGATTTGGTTATTACCAATCTTTCTAAGTCTAGTGGCCACTAGCATTGCTTGGAAAATCTAGTTTTCACTAGCCGTGTCCAGTACCAGTTGTTATTGGTATACCACTGGGCTTGGTTGTCACCAGTTACCATAAGCCCAATGATTATTGGCATTGTTTAAATCAGATTGTTATCACCACTTTGGTCTGGTCGTTACCAAACTCTGTTAAAATCCAATCGTGATTGGTACCCTTTGATTTGGTCATCACCAGTCTCCTCTAAGTCCAGTAGTCACTAGCTTTTCTTGAAAACTAATCGATATTAGTACCGTGAGGTTTGGTTGTTACCAATTTCCCCAGCTGAAGTCCTTTTTTGTCCGAAATTCCCAACTGTGTTTGGAACTTTGGTTTGGTTGTCACCATCACCCTCAGGAAGTCTAGTGGTAACTAGCACTATTGGAAGCTATTTGTTATTTTGGCCGCCACCAGTTTCCCCGGTTGAAGCTTTTGCTTTTCCAGTCGAGTCTCGGAGAACTAGTGGGTACTAGTTTCCCCGGCACGTCCGGTCTTGTTTCTAACCTTTTCTTGAAGATCCCGTTTGAACTCTTCATTATAGGAAATCTCTCATCTGGTTATCCTCAGTGAGACTCGTGTCTCCATTCTGTCTTTTCCCTGTTGAAGTTGTGTTTCCCCAGTGAATTTATTCCACAACGAAGTTTTCCCCATTGGGTTTCTTCCCCAGTGTGGTTTGCGTTTCTTTTCTTCCGTTTCCCCAGTGAAGAATTATTATCTTCCCCGGTGGACTTCCTCATCTGGTTATCCCCAGTGAGATTCGTTTCTCCTTTCCCCAATGAAGATGTGTCTTCCCTGGTGGAATTTGTGTCCCCTGTGTGAAAGATTTCCTTGAACAAACATCATTAGTCATGTCTGAACTATCTTGCTTACTTCGCTCGGAATTTTTCCCCAGTGTGTTGGGTCCTCGTGAGTGGTTACTCGTCGTTTCGCCGTTCTTTTATATTTGCTCGTGTGTTCGCATCTGTATGGCATTCAAGCATCATATGGCATCATGTAGATTCATGGCATGATCGCATTTGTCCTTTTGCATATCATCGGATCTAAGGGACAAAATTTCTGGTTTGCTATATTTAAATACCTTTCACACGATTTCTATGAGGATTGTCATCTCTCATTACCATCTAGTGAAGATATTTAAATAGGGGCATCTGTTGCACCCCAAATTTTGACCCCTTATATCCTCTTCATATCATATGCATTTATTTATCTAACATTAACAAGTTTCAGAGTGTATTTTGTCAAGACACAGTTGGAACGGGGCTCCGTACTGATAAAATCGAAGGATTCGAGGATTGGGTAACCATCGCTTTGGGATGAATCATTCACGAAATAAGATCAAGAGTATCATATTGGGCCATGTGTGAGTTCAATTTGAAGTGATCGCCCCCAGATGGGGTGCAGCGCAGTTCAGGGTACTCGATTAGGGTTTTCGAGCAGGAAAAGTCAACCATAGTTTGACTTTGGGTTTAAAGGAAGGTTCAATGATGCAACTTTGGTCCAACAAGTTTATAAGGCTTAGTGAAGTCTCCTCAAAGAGTTTCAAAGTCTTGGAAGCTCCGAAGCATGAACAGACAGTTCGGTAGTCGCCGATTGATCGTACGGTTGACCGAAAAGTCAACCCCCTCAAGTTTTAGGAATTGGACTTCAAGTGGTGAAGTAAAGTTGTTCCTTATGTCATGAGGGACCCACATATCAATTTTCATGATCATCGGATCAAAGACGTGAGAGTAATTGGAAAAACGGGAAACTAGGGTTTCGAAAGGGGCTAAACCCTAACTCCCTAACCGCGCACCCGATTGAAGTGGTTCAAAGCTCGTCGGAAAGCTCTTAATAAGTCCTACAAAAGTCCTATACTAGGTCACACTCAGAAAATGCATGGAATTGAAGTTATCATCAAAATCGATTCTTAGTACAAAACACTTAGTGAAATTTTGAAAATCTGGCAGCACTAAAACTTGTTTTTTGCTGACTTTGAAGGACTTTTCAACCAAGATTCACATAGATTTGGAACTTTTGGCAAACATGAATGTTGTAGAGCTACATAAGGGCTTTCCAAAATGTACAAGAACTCCCCAAGAGGAGTTAGGAGCTGAGAGTTATGAAGTGAGAAAGTTGGGCCTGTGCACTAATTTGTTAACTTGACAAAACCTAACATAAACTTGGTTTCCAACTATGCATTTCATCTCTAACCATGGATGGACATCTGATATGATGAGTTTAGAGATGGGAATAAGAAAATTCAGAAGGGCATACCAAGCAAGTACAAGATCTTGGACAAGATCCATTACTTTAATAGAAAAAGTACAAAGGTACCATAGGAGAGAGAAGGTTTGTGGCTGCAGCAGGAGGGGGCTGTCCTTTCTACCTCTATAGTCACTTCTTATGGCTTAATAGTATCTGGTTTTAGAGGCCAATGACTCTTGAAAGCATGCACCATTTGCAGAAAAAAGATCACACTTGGATTCATGAAGATTTCCCTTTCAAAACTCCCTCCAAAAAGCCAAAATACAAAGCTGCCCTCACCCTTGTCTCTCCTATAAATAGAGGCTTCCCCCTCACTTATTCTACACACCAGAGTTGCCTACAAGATCATTGCATCACAACTCTCCTTCTCCTTCTTTCTTTGCTTGTAAGAAAAGAAAAGCTCAAAAACACCAAAAATGGGCATTTTACAACCTTCATGCCATTTTCACTTCTAACATTTCCAACACTCTCATAACCATCCACACATCTTCTAAATGACATATAGAAGGTGTATGACTCATTAAAACATCAAGAACCACAAAAAATCAAAAAGTCAACTCTCATTCCACCATACTTTGACCAAAGGCTACAAAAACCACCAAATCTTGTTCTAAACCTTTTCTTGAGGTTTTGATCCCTCTAACACCTCATAAATAACATATCTCAACTGCCCAAGCACTTACCAATCATTAGAAGCTCACATCTTTTCATTTGACATTGGAAGTACATTGTTGCTTAAAGTTGAAGAAAGGTTCAAAAGCAAGAAAGTGAAGTGCAAATCTCTGGTTTTCTCAACTATTCCAACTTGCTTAAAAGTGTCATCAAGAGGTATGTAATTGATCCTTATTGCCCTATTGCACCAATTTCCATGATTTTGCTTTGTTAAGTTATTTTGGAGAAATTTAAACTATGTATACTTAAGTAAAGTCTCATGGCATCTCTGTTGGATAAGTGGTATGATGATTATAGATACCACCCTTATGTTAAGTTTGCTCTTGGTTCTGTTGTTATGTGTTGCTACTGTCAAACCAAACTTTGGACTGTTGGAGTTTTGTCACTTTTGTGGTTTGCTAGGAAGTAGATTGAAATGGCTTGTTTTTTACTTTGGGTTGCAGCCTGTTGGTATACTTGTTGTTTAAATCTCTTGATATAAAACAAATTGCTTACAAATTATGATGAACTTACATGAGCTTCAAGTTTGATAATTGTTTTCTGTCATGCCTTATATTACTTTGAGCCACACCTTGTGTTTAATGTATGTTTTGTTAACATAAAATGATTATTGAATCTTGGTTGCTGAATATATGTTTCTGCTTCATCCTTTGTTTCCATTATTATTACCTAGTCACTAGAATAGAGCTTTGTTATAACCATTTTCTGGTCACAGTTTTGTTTACATCACCAAATGTGTCAAATGGAGTAGATTTTTGTGTTGAGATCATTTGTCTTGGTATGAATAAATATGTGTGTATGCTGTCTTACCCAAGAACCGAGTTTGCTGCGAACTCTAGTTTTACCTCATGACACAATGTTAACAAAATCCTTTAAGATCAAGTCACAGGCTGTTATAGCACACGAGGGAAATACAACTTGGCTGTTTGAAAGCTTTCTAACATTCTGAGCCTAATTTGGTTATGTATTTTCACCCTTAGAACATTAGGATCAGTTTGAATTGTTTGTTTTGTCTTGATGCATTTGATGAATAACAAGTCTCATAAATTACAAGATGTTGTTGGACCAAACCATAGGTATAGCTATTAATTCTGTCACATTAAGATTAACATGAAAATAGCATTGTGGCTCAAGATTGCAATTTGGCTGGAACTTTGGATTCTATGGATTGGTATGGTATGATTAAGGTGTCTCAATTTTGGAAGAGAATAGTAGCAGAATTGAGGTTTCATGCAGTGAGAGGTCTGAGTTTGTGCTAGTGTTATCCATCCACACAGTAGGCTTTATGATAGTTTTTAGTGGACCTTTGCTGGTGTGATCACTGGGCACCATATGTTTAAATTGATGTGAGGAAGATTGCTTCGAACCTAAACTCATATTTAACCATGTTAGCTAGTAGGGGCTGGGAGTTGTATGGATTTATGACTGTTCTGACTTGTTGGTGTTTTTGTGTTTTGTTTGAGCTGATCCTTTCCTATCAAAACATAGAGCTAGCCTCATTTGTTTATAGTGTTAACAACATCATCATGTTTCAAGCAAGCTAGAGTTGTGCTGCATTTCAATCATGCTGTCAAAGCAGTGAGCATACCTTTTTTGATTCAAGTGTTGTAAAATAACTTTTGATCCCTCATACATGTTTGTATATGTGTTTGAAAGATGTCTAGACCACCACCTTACCAATTCTATGCTTAATACTCAATGTCACTCTTGATTCACACATTGTCACATAACCACTCAAGTTACACAAATGTTTTTTTGCACCAAAATTTTTCTCCTAAAAACCACATGCCACACACTTCATCTTAATCATTTGAATTTTGTATGAATCATCACTTTACCACTTTTGTGAATAATAATCAATCTCACCACTGGTTTGCATATCAGAATAATGAAAGGCACTCATACTGCTACTTTTTGCATAAACAAAGTTCATCACCAAAAACCTATGGTTGTTATCCATTTGAGGAAGTTGGACCTTTATGTGTTGATGAGACCTTGATTTTTTGGAGGTTTGAGTTGGTTTGACAGGTTGCTGTTTCTATTTAATTTCAATTTTGATGCTCATGCTAGGCTTAGTTATAGGTCTTGACTTGCAAGTGAGACCTCAACATAGGATGCAGACTGTTAGGCTATAGGTCATAACCAAGATAAAGTTGGATGGAACTCATCATGACTGTTTATATTGCTGAGTCAGAAACATAGGACTGAGAGGAGGGCAGGTTGGTGGCTTTAGTTTGTTTAGCTTGGCTCCAAGGCATTAGTATAGGTTGAACTAAGTTTATAGACAAAACAGTTTCAACTCTGTTTATTTCATTTGATTTTTGTTTGTATGGCTTGAAATCATCTTCTTGGTTGATCTTGGTGCTGCTGTCTTACTTTGCTGTCAAGACCTGAAAACTACCATCAATTGGTAGTACATTTCTCATGTTGTCATACAGAAACATCTACCTCATCAAATTTGTGAAATTGCCAAAACATGTAAGGTGTTTTTCTCTGATATTACACTGCATTTCATCACATGATCCTGCATAATCTCCATTGCTGGCAGCATTAATAACTTGCTTGAAAATGAACCATAGCAGTTGAGGCCATATTTTGCATAAAGCATTAAAAACTTGACTTTATCATCCCAGCATGTTTCTATATACATTTAAGATATGCTTGTGTGCTTACTTGGTTGTTTTTTGCATAGCATAAAAAAATTCACATGTTGTCACAAATCCATCAATGCATCAAGTCACTCAATTATCACTTTTTCATGCCAAAATCATTTTTACATCAAAGCAGCATTTGAACATCCCTTAAATATCATTTAAAGTATGTTGATATAATTGTTTTAACCTCAAGGCAGCTCCCTCAAAGTTTCATGTCTTAAAACCACCTTTCACACACACATTCAAGCCACACAGTTGCTACTCTTTGCACAAGTCTCTTTTTCCTTAAACTCACTTCACATACACATCACAATAGTCATTTGAAGTGTGTTGGTATGTTCATTTTACACTAAAGATCACTGTCACAAAAATTCACCTTTCAAATGATCACTTATTCACAAAAATGACACTCCACACACCATTTTTGCATCAACCTTGTTTTTGATTGAAATATTTGATCTAACATTTCATGTTTATCATTTGTAATATATGTGTGTGGTCCTTTAAATCTAAAACTGGTTGGAATCAAGAATCACACTTTGAAATGAATGATCACACATAAAGTGAGCACCTTGGATACCAAAACCTCATACTGTCATAACAGCCACTTGTTTTTCATCAAAGATCATTCTTTAGCTTATGTTAGAGGTGTGTGTAAGGTTAGAATGATCAATGCTTGCCTTAAACAGAAATTCCACTTGTTCATGCATAATCCATGTCATAACAGTTGCTTCTAGATCATTTTGATTTGTGTGTAAGTTTGTGTAGGAATGCTGATTGGAATTAATTTAAACTGAATTGGATTATCAAAGGATATTTTGCTTTGACTTACTGTTTGCATCCTGTTTCAGAAGATGATGTTTAAAACTCTCATACTTTCAAGCTCATTTTTTTTGACTTTTGCACTTGTGTGTGTGGAAACTCATGTACACATTGTTTTGCTGTCAAGCAATTGGTGATGTGTGGATGTGTTGATATTGCATTACTTCTCAATCTGTCAGCCTTGTGAAATGCCTGTATCCATTTGAAGATCCTTGTAGCCCATGTTTGATAAAAATCCATGCCTGAACTGAGTATGAGGCTATGGCATTGTGGCTGCATCATAACTTGTTCATGTCCAGCCTTGCATTCCATCTTACCATAACGTGCCAGTTTTGTTTTGATTAGTTTTTTGGCTGATCTTTGAGTTTGAGATCCTTCATTTACATATTTAGAGTTTGTGCATAGTGATTATATGGACTGTAGGCATCTATTTTAGACATTGGGTTCCCTTATGCATTCCAAATTTCTCTTTTGCATATTCCATCGAGTTCCCTTGTGTAGGCATGATTTTGGAAAATGGTTGATGCTATCTTAATCCTCATTAAATTCCAAGCAATTTAGACTCTAATTTTGTTGAATTTGGTTTTGATTTGATAGAGTTTCGATCCAATCCGTATCTGCTTTGCTTGCCTTGGTTTTGGGCCCAAAATAACGCGCGTGAAGGGTTATGTATTTATTGGGGTGGGATAATCAACGGATGTATCGCCACCCCAGTGGTTATTGCCTTGCCATTAAAACGCCTATCATGCCTTGTGTCCTGGGTTCGAGCCCCAGCGAGGCATTTTTTGCTTCAATTATTTTCTTATCTCTTGTTTTATTATTTTCTTCATTCTTTCCACTACTTTCCAACACGCGCGTGTGTGCACTAGTGGTTGATGTACATGTTTGTAAACATAAGGGCCTGGGTTCAACCCCCAGCTTGGCCCTTTCTCCTTTTTATTATTATTCTTGTTTATTTTATTTTATTTAAATCACCTAAACTTCAAATATTCATAACTTGTTCATTTTTCATCTTTCTCAACTCATTCTTTTTGCAAAATCTTCATTGTGATGTCTAATTTTGTTTGGTAGATTGAAATCTCATGATTATTTATTTTAACAATGCTTGTGTTTGCTTGTTAGTAGATCCACTTTTAGGTCGTCACCTTACGCCTCTATTTAAATTCTCCCCATACCATGTTTATTTTTCTTGTAAGATTTATTGGTATTTGTTTATGTTCATCAACCTGTTGAGTTTTCATCTTTTATTAGTTGTTACCATGTATATGTTTATACCTCCTAAATTACGAGGCTAAACTAATTTAATTGTGTGAGATTGTTATCTATGATTTGTTTTCAAATTGTTATTTGTTTACATGGTTGTCACCTTTATCATGTTTCCTAATCTTTGTTAAGACCGTACTTTCAATCTTTATTAAGATATGCCTTCATTTGTCAAGATATGCCATTTGTAACATGCTTGTATATTTTGGTTGTAACCATTCATCTCACTTGATTTTCTTGCTTATTGTAATGTGTTGGTTAATCCTTGATCATGATCATTGTCTTCTATATTCCTCAGGCTTGAATATGTTTATACTTTGTTAAGTATTTTCTTCCCCAAGGGATGGAACTTTTTAGTTCTCATCCAAGTTGCCTCCTCCCCTTCCTTCCAAAGGAAAGTCTCTCCATTGACCTTTGTGTCATGGATAGCTCAATACCCCTTTTGACTTTGTAAAGTCATATTGAATCTTAGTTAAGATTAGAACCCATAAGCCATTAGACTTTGCCTAAGTCTAAAAGACCCACATTTACTAGGAGTGTTCCTCAACTAGAACCCTAGGTTAGAGTTTGTTTAACTCTAAATAAGAATCATATTGATGATTACTTACTGCCCCCTTTGAGTGTTACAACATAGACATAGAGAGTTTTGTGAAACTCTACACAAACATTATTATGTTTGTTCCCCTTTGAACCTTGATCGCAATCAAGAGTTCTTCAACCCTAGTGAGGTGAACTACGATTGCTCTGATTCTATCCTAGTTAGGATACGTAGGCAGAGGACGCGATGTCTTTGCGAGCAAACTTAGAAACAATCTTAGGTCTTCATCTATCATAACCTTCACCTTTTTACCCAATACCCAAACCTTAGCAAATATTTAACAAACTTAGCATACAAACAAACAAAAGGTTCCTGTAGGGTACTACAGATGTTTAGGATGTGAAATATCTACCCTATGCATAACCAACCCCCGATCCCCGAATCTCTTAGCATTGTTGTTACATCACGCAAAAGGTTCTTTCTTTCTTTAGACCTTTCCTTTGGATAAATTAAAGTTCGGTTGTAAAAGAATTAAGGTTCAAGTTAATTCAATAGCTTGATATCCGATTTTCACCGCAACAGACAGTTATGAAATCTTGCTCCTAGCTTGTTCCAGAAGGTTCTAACCAATTCGTTGTGGCTTGGTGGATGTGTTTAGAGCAAAATGGAGACCTGAATTGCATTGGTGACTGATTTGGATATGTGACTTGTTTTGAAAGTAACAAATTTGCAAAGCAAGTCATGAAACCAAGCCTCAATTCAAAAAAGTAACATTGCCAATGTCTTTAGAATATGATTTCCAGTCAAAAAATGTAGTCATTTTCCATGTGTAGGACCTATAACTCAAAAATCACAATTTACCTCTTTGATTTATTTAAAATCCTTCCTTATTTTAGGCCATTTTGAATTACTTTTGATATGAGCTCATTCAATCCAACATGAATTCACTTTTGACGTAAAAACATCATTTTAAGCACATTTCATGTTGAACAATTTTTCATTTGAGGAGTGGAAGATGGAGATTTTGACACATGCTTGAAAATGACCTATAATCACAAATGCCCAAAATACCCCTGGATTGCCAAGATCATAACTTGAGTTCCATACATCCCCTTAAGGACTTATAGTACTCTATGGAAATCTAAGATCAAGCTCTACAACTCTTATGTTGGCCAAGAATCCATTTGAAAACGCCTTGAAGGGCAAAAGTTGCTTGGAAGTCAAGTGACTTTCACAGATAAATTTCAGTGTCCTCTGGTGACCTGTAATTTGCAAAGGCCATAACTTGAGTTCTACAAATCTTCTTGAAGACTTCTAGTACTCAAATTAAAGGTATTGAGAAGCTCTACAAGTTTCATGTTGGCCAAAGATCCATTTGAAACATGTATTTTGACTTATGTGGCTTTGAAATTAGGCACTAAATAGGGGATTTTACACTGAAACCCTAATTTAGCAACTACCCACATTCTTGATCTTTCTTTGCTTATCCTTGGTACAACACCACACATGTATCAACATACCAATTCATGCATCCCATGACCTCAAGGTAGGCTTTGATGATCTCCAATTACTCAATTGAATTAGGGTTGACCCAGATGAAACCCTAGTTGACTGCACCTCAACTGTGGCTCTCATACTTGAATCAATGACTTGCCTCAGCTTCAATAAGGCCCTCTAGACATCCCATGAGATCCATACACACCTCACATCCACATTCCATGCTTCTCATCCCACTGATGATTCTCAACATTCCTCAAGATAGGAGCACACCCCACATGTAGGCACTCAAGCTTCTCAAGACTTCAAATCCTTTCTTGATGGCCTGGATGACTTCTCATCTTGGATAACACCTCTTGCTAGGCCCTTATTTTGATAGACACCCTTGATCCCCTGTTGGAGGCATGTTATGCTATGATATGCAAATGATTGAATTATGTACATGATGTAACTATGCAAATGAAATGCAATGAAACACAAATCAGGCAAGAAAAGGTTGAGCAAATTTTGGGGTGCAACACACCTCCTGCAGCTGCATATAAGCTCATTTTGGTGTTGTACAACAGCCCGCCATAAAAGGTATGTATTACCATCCATTCTTCAAGTCCATGGTGTCGCTACTGCGAAAAATAAGGTGTCGGCAATGATAGGAGAGTCGCCACCTTTCGTTATTTATCCCTCAGAACGGGAAAGGAAACGATCGGGAAAACCTGGCGCAAAGGTATAAGACAAGGTCATCGCAACCATTGTCTGGATTCGGGAGTCGGTTACGCAAGGGGAAGGTATTAACACCCCTCACGTCAATCGTACTCGATGGGATCCACGCTTGTTGTGTTTATCTGACGGGTTTGTTACATCTATCTACACTAAAGGTCTGGTCTAAAAAGAAAAGAAAATGACTCGGCAAAGTATCGCACTTTATGCCTACATATTCCCGTCTGGAACGAGAAATCAGAGTCAACGTAGTTCGCCTAACTACGGGTTAAAAAAAAGGGGGGGAAAGGTTGCTCGCCAAGATATCGCATCTTGTGCCTACGTACTTTCACACAGCGCGAAAGATCAGAGCAAACGTAGTTCGGGCTACGGAGAACACAGGTTTGTTCAACATCTTTTATCCAAGTAAAGTTAACAATCAATTCCAGCAGTTGGTGTTTGCAGCTCGATCCTTGGAGACTTAGGTGTTACCGTTTTGCGATAGAACTGAAAGTTAACAGAACTTTCCTTTAAGCAAAGAGTTTTCCTGATTAAGGGTCCAAGAGGACAAAAAGGATTTGAATGTTTGTTTTCTGTTTTTTACGGAAAGAAGTGTTTTTTAGTTGTCTGTAGTTTTGTACAGCACTAGAGATTATGACTTGGAGTGAATGCGTTGGATATCGTCCAAAGGACATATACTAAACACTCTAGATGATTGAGAGGAGACTGCTCAAACATCATTTCCCAAGTAGCTTAAGGCTCGTAACGCACTTGTACTAACTTGCCTTTATTATGTCTTTTACTGTTGTTTGAGATAAGAAGAGAAACAGACTCTCTACGGGGAAACTGACTCGATCCTACAGTTATCATGCAATATTCGTCCTACGGTTGAGGTTAGAGGGGAAACTAACTAATGTTATCATGCATGGTTAGAATCCTAATGTCTGTCATAACTTCTCTTGAAGAAGAGAAGTCAGAGTTCCTAGGAGAACATGGCAAAGGAAAGCAAACAGTAAACAGAAAAACTATACAGAAATTACTGTAAAGATGCATGCAATGCAAGTGAGGGAGGAAATATGTGTGGGGCATAAGCCTCCACAAGCTCATCTCAACCTCAAGCCAGATATGAATAACTGCAAAGACACTAAAAGAAAGTAAATGCAATCAAACAAACCATAAACCACACAGGCAAGGGAGTTGAGCTCTACCAAATACCAGCAAGCAAAGCCATATAGTAAAAATACAAGCACAGGGAGAAACTCAACCTCTAATGCAATACAAGCAAGGGGAGAAGCTCAACCCTTAGGATGCTCTTAGGCCTATGATTATCTACATGAAGCCTACTACTAATGCAACACTCCAAGCAAGTCACATCAATACAGTTAAACAAAAAGAAAACAGACAGGGAAAACCAGCCAGCAATGCAGAGCAATCTTCTGACAGCAATCCAATCCAAAGTCTGTAACTGTTCTTCAAGTCCACCATCTTCAAGAGAAGGAAAGGAATCCATGACAAGCAATCAAACAAGCTTCTATCCTATGGAAGGAAATTGGGTGTTGGGAGGCAAGGGTAAGGTCCACAGGAGCTTATCCAGGGCACTCAACCAACAAAAAGATCTCTGGGGAAACCTAAGGGTTTGGCTCCTTCAAGAGGTGTGCCATATTCCCCTCACAGGAGGGACTGAGCTACCTCAAGAAGGTTCCTAAAGAGGAAAGAATGAGAGAATTTTAGGAGAATGGAAATGAGAAGCAAGGTAAGTTCCACAGGAACCTACCACGGACACTCAACCAAATCCATTTCCTTTAGAGAGCTTGCTCAGGCTCAACTCCAATGTGAAAGGCAGGGAATTCCTCCACAGGAGGAATTATACCCACAATGAAGGATCCTAATTAAGCAAAGGAGTGTTTGAAAGGGAACTAATCCTAGGGGAAGATCATCACCTACTTGAATTGCTAAAGAACATCAAATGTTATCTCCTAATGATCATCTATTCTAAGGTCAATTTGTAAAATGGGGAACTAAAGGAAAATAAATCCTAAAAAATCTAAGGAAAATACTACATCATCTTATATGTGTTAACATTCCATGGTAGAAAAATCAGAAGTTAAATCTAAATCAAAATGCCCAAATTGAATCTAAAGCTTCAAGGGTGCACTAAAGGAAATCACTAAAGAACACTCCTAAACAACTACCCTAAAGTCCTATTTAAAATCATCTGAAAAATCCAAAAAAAATCATATAGCAACATTAACATATCTACAGCCATCACACAAAATTCCAAGACCAAACTCCAAAATATGAGAGAGAAAGAAAATCAACAAATTCAGAACAACATTATTTCATTATTAAAAGTGCACTAAAATGAAAATATGAAAATGCATGGAAAATTAAAATACAAAGCATGATAAAATCCTAAACATCTAAATCTATAATCACCATTTTTTCAGAATTTATTTACAACATTTACTATTTTTTATGAATTAAACAAACAAGCTATTAAACAAAAAAATGAAGAAAAGAAAATAAAACAAGAACAGGGGAGGGGTTCATCTAGTAAGAAAAACAAGGCACACACGCCTGGGCCCAAGAAATGGGGGTGCTAAAAGCACCTGGGCGCTAGGCCCATCTGGTTTGTCTAGTTCAGCAAAATCTCACTCTCACGAAAACATGCCCAGAGGGGTTCAAAAAGTAGTTATTCACGTGTTACTCATGCTTGGGCCTTCCAGGAGGGGGTGTTGATAGCGCAAGAACAGCCAAGGCCCAGAACTAATAACACCTAATTCAGTTTTCCTAATTAACAAAATAGCACACGCGAGGGATCGAACCCTCACCTCCAAGGTTCACATACAGCGCTGAAGCAAGCTTGGGAATCCACTAAACAAAATGATGCGTTTAGGGGGAGGGGGTACGTGGCGCGCTCCTTGCCATCGGATACGAGGACTAAGTCCACTCTCTTCTCACGCGTGGACGGTACAGATTACATCTTCTTCATTTGAAAATGTGCAGAGGAGGGAAACTCAGTTTCCGGCGCGACTTGGCTGGAGCTTCATCGGAGCATTTCGCGTCCTCCTATCTCTCTCAATATCCCACCAAACGCAACGATTCTTGAATGAAACTCGTGCGAAATTTTACAAGGATTACAACCATACTAATTAAACGATCTAAAACTCCAAGAATCAAGAATTCTACATCCTAACCGAAAATGGATCAAAACTTAATTCGTCACTAATCCTCAAATTCTCTGCCCAGAAATCATCTATAACCTAAGGGAAACCTAACCACATGAATTTAAGCTAATGAAAACGCATAAATGGAGAGAAAATTCAAGAAATAAAAACCTAGTTTTAAGCTTCGATTTGAGGTGTTTCTGGCTTGATTCTTGCTCCAGAACTTTCCAGATCCACTCAGTGATGATGTTAGAAGAAGATTGAAGCTTCAATTGCACTTGAAATGGCCTCAATCAGAAATTCGATCTTTCAATTTTATCCTTCAAGCTCCAATGGAAATCTCTGATCTCAGCACCAATGAATCACCAACCTTTCTTCTGATGAGTTTCTTAACCTTTATAGAATGATTTGGAACCTTCTAGAGGTTCAGCCCAGGCCCAAAATCACAAATCCAATTCCAACTTCCTTCAAAAAGTTTGATTATGGCATCCCCCAATTTCATTCAATAGCTTGCCTATGAAGCTTTTAGTATCATACACTAACCTCCTTGAATGGATTCAGCTTGGTTAAGGCCCTGAATTTGGCCTTAGGAATGATTGGTGGAATGTTACTTACATGTGAAGAAACCTTATGAAAGGCCATGAATTATTCTTCAAATGAAAAATCCCAAATTGCCAATGTCTCTAAAACATAATTTCTGATTAAAATCAGTGGTCATTTGACTTGTTTTGGACCCATAATCAATTATTTGAATTTCCCACCAAAAATGCCTTTGAATTTCTTCTTTCTTCGAACCACTTCACACCAATCTTTGATATGAGCCAAACCAATTCACCATGAGCCTTTATTCAACCTAAAAACCCCTTTTTTAAAAAGTTCCATATTGAACAAAAATCCATTTGACATGTGCAAGTTGGAGATTTTGACCTATGATTGAAAATGGCCTATAATCTCACTTTCCCAAAATACCCCTAACTTGTAAACCTCATAACTTGAGTTCTACAAATCATATGGAATACTTCTAATACAATTTGGAAAGCTAAGATCATGAGTAACAACGTTCATTTTGGCCAAAAGTTTAGGAGAAACACCCTCCTAGGTCAAAAGTTCCTTGGAAGTCAGATGATTTTCACAGACAAATTTCAGAGGCATCTGAGGACCTGTAACTTGTTTGGACCATAACTTGAGTTCTATAAATCCAATGGAGGACTTCTAGTACTAAAATTAAAGCTAAGAGCATCCTCTACAACATTCATGTGTAAGCCAAAGTCATATGAGACTTTTATTTTGACTTACATGCCTTGGAAGTTTGGCACTAAATAGGGGATTTTACCCTAGGAACCCTGACTTAGCAACTCCAACCACTCTTGATTCTTCTCAACTTGATCTTGAAACAATCTCTCATATGCCTCAACATATCATTTCATGATCTCAATGACCTAGAAGTAGGCTTTGATCTTCTTCAACTGCTCACCTTAACCTAGGATTAACCAGATGAAACCCTAGTTGCATCCACTTCAACTATGGCTCTTGCATTTGATAAAATAGCTTGATTGAGCTCCAACATGACCTTCAAGGCACTTCAATGAGCTCTACCCACACATTCTCTCCTTGAACAAGGCCTTACAATCCACTGCTGATCTTCAACTGGCTCCAAGTGAGGAGATGAGCCCCATACAAGCATTCAAACTTCTCAAGAACTCAACCCTCTGTCTGATGACCCTGACAACTTCTTAAGCTTGATTAATAGCTCTGGTTAGGCTTCTCTTGACATGTATCACACTTGATCCCCTGTTAAATGAAGGATGATATGCTATGCAAATGCTAGAACCATGCTATGCTAATGCAATGAAACATAAACCAAGTGATAAAAAGGTTGCGCAAATTTTGAGGTGCAACAGCTGCCCTTATTCAAGCGGCTTGGAACCGACTGGGTGGAAAGCAAACGGCTTTCAAAAAATCGAGGTAGAAGACGGTTGAATACCAAATAACCCGGAAATTTGCCAACCGCAGAAATAAACTGCAAAACTGCTTGGGCAGCAATATCCAGAAAACTGAATCTGGTTGTCACGGTGACAATTGATCAATCATCTGATACAAACCGACTTAATTTCATCATCAACCACCTGCGCGACGCCATAGGCATCAACTCAACAAACTGGATTAACACCATATTTCCTCCCGAAATATGTCACAATAAGCGGGCATCGTCAAAAGACCATATCTAAATATCGTCCTCGACCTTCTATTTTCGAAGAAGCAGGAGAAAAGCACTGAATCAAAGTGCCAGCCGTCAAACCATCACTTCGACGGTTGAACCATCACGTCAACCTTTCGTTCCCAAGGAAGCAAGCATACGCTAAATATAAGCGAGAGCTGTCGAACCGTCATGTCGACCGTTGAACCATCACGTCAACCTTTCGTTCACAAGGAAGCAAGCATACACTAAATAAAAGCGAGAGCTGTCGAACCATCACGTCGACCGTTGAACCATCACGTCAACCTTTTGTTTACAAGGAAACAAGCATACGCTAAATAAAAGCGAGTGATGCCGAACCATCAAGTCGACCGTTGAACCATCACGTTAACCTTTCGTTCACAAGGAAGCGAGCATACGCTAAATAAAAGCGAGAGTTGTCGAACCATCACGTCGACCGTTGAACCATCATGCCAACCTTTCGTTTACAAGGAAACGAACATACGCTAAATAAAAGCGAGTGCTGCCGAACCATCACGTCGACCGTTGAACCATCACGTCAACCTTTCGTTCACAAGGAAGCGAGCATACGCTAAATAAAAGCGAGAGCTGTCGAACCATCACGTCGACCGTTGAACCATCACGCCAACCTTTCGTTCACAAGGAAACGAGCATACGCTAAATAAAAGCGAGAGCTGTCGAACCATCATGTCGACCGTTGAACCATCACGCCAACCTTTCGTTCACAAGGAAACGAGCATATGCTAAATAAAAACGAGTGTTGTCGAACCATCACGTCGACCATTGAACCATCATGTCAACCTTTCGTTCACAAGGAAACGAGCATACGCTAAATAAAAGCGAGAGATGTCGAACCATCACGTCGACTGTTGAACCATCACGTCAACCTTTCGCTTACAAGGAAGCGAGGATACGCTAAATAAAAGCGAGAGCTGTCAAACCATCACGTCGACCGTTGAACCATCACGTCAACCTTTCGTTTACAAGGAAGCGAGGATACGCTAAATAAAAGCGAGAGCTGTCGAACCATCACGTCAACCGTTGAACCATCACGTCAACCTTTCGTTTACAAGGAAGCGAGCATACGCTAAATAAAAGCGAGAGCTGTCGAACCATCACGTTGACCGTTGAACCATCACGCCAACCTTTCGTTCACAAGGAAACGAGCATACGCTAAATAAAAGCGAGAGCTGTCGAACCATCACGTTGAACGTTGAGCCATCATGTCAACCTTTCGTTCACAAGGAAACGAGCATACGCTAAATAAAAGCAAGAGCTGTCGAACCATCACGTCGACCGTTGAACCATCACGTCAACCTTTCGTTTAGAAGGAAACGAGCATACGCTAAATAAAAGCGAGAGCTGTCAAACCATCACGTTGACCGTTGAACCATGACGTCAACCTTTCGTTTACAAGGAAGCGAGCATACGCTAAATATAAGCGAGAGCTGCCGAACCATCACGTCAACCGTTGAACCATCACGTGAACCTTTCGTTCACAAGGAAACGAGCATACGCTAAATAAAGGCGAGAGCTATCGAACCATCACGTCGACCGTTGAACCATCACGTCAGCCTTTCGTTTACAAGGAAACGAGCATACGCTAAATAAAAGCAAGTGCTGTCGAACCATCACGTCGACCGTTGAACCATCACGTACACCTTTCGTTTACAAGGAAACGAGCATATGCTAAATAAAAGCGAGTGCTGCCGAACCATTACGTCGACCATTGAACCATCATGTCAACCTTTCGTTTACAAGGATACGAGCATACGCTAAATAAAAACGAGTGCTGCCGAACCATCATGCTACCGTTGAACCATCATGTCAACCTTTCGTTTACAAGGAAACGAGCATACGCTAAATAAAAGCGAGTGCTGCCGAACCATCACGTCGACCGTTGAACCATCACGTCAACCTTTCGTTCACAAGGAAACGAGCATACGCTAAGTAAAGGCGAGAGCTGTCGAACCATCACGTCGACCATTGAACCATCACGTCAACCTTTCGTTCACAAGGAAGCGAGCATACGCTAAATAAAAGCGAGAGCTGTCGAACCATCACGTCGACCATTGAACCATCATGCCAACCTTTCGCTCACAAGGAAGCGAGCATACGATAAATAAAAGCGAGAGCTGTCGAACCATCACGTCGACCGTTGAACAATCACGTAAACCTTTCGTTTACAAGGAAACGAGCATACGCTAAATAAAAGCGAGTGTTGCCGAACCATCACGTCGACCGTTGAACCATGACGTCAACCTTTCGTTCACAGGGAAACGAGCATACGCTAAATAAAAGCGAGAGCTATCGAACCATCACGTCGACCGTTGAACCATCACGTCAACCTTTCGTTCACAAGGAAGGGAGCATACGCTAAATAAAAGTGAGAGATGTCGAACCATCATGTCGACCGTTGAACCATCACGTCAACCTTTCGTTTACAAGGAAACGAGCATACGCTAAATAAAAGTGAGTGCTGCCGAACCATCAAGTCGACCGTTGAACCATCACGTCAACCTTTTGTTCACAAGGAAACGAGCATACGCTACATAAAAGCGAGAGCTGTCGAAGCATCACGTTGACCGTTGAACCATCACGTCGACCTTTCGTTTACAAGGAAGCGAGGATACGCTAAATAAAAGCGAGAGTTGTCGAACCATCACGTCAATCTTTCGTTCACAAGAAAGCGAGCATACACTAAATAAAAGCGAGAGCTGTCGAACCATCATGTTGACCGTTGAACCATCATGTAAACCTTTCGTTTACAAGGAAGCAAGCATACGTTAAATATAAGCAAGAGCTGTCGAACCATCACGTCGACCGTTGAACCTTCATGTCAACCTTTCGTTCACAAGGAAACGAGCATACGCTAAATAAAATCGAGAGCTGTCGAACCATCATGTCGACCGTTGAACCATCACGTCAAACTTTCGTTTACAAGGAAACGAGCATACGCTAAATAAAAGCGAGAGTTGTCGAACCATCACGTTGACCGTTGAACCATCACGTCAACCTTTTGTTTACAAGGAAGCGAGCATACGCTAAATATAAGCGAGAGCTGCCGAACCATCACGTCGACCGTTGAACATCACGTCAACCTTTCATTCACAAGGAAACGAGCATACGCTAAATAAAGGCGAGAGCTATCGAACCATCACGTCGATCGTTGAACCATCACGTCAACCTTTCGTTTACAAGGAAACGAGCATACGCTAAATAAAAGCGAGAGCTGTGGAACCATCACGTCGACCATTGAACCATCACGTCAACCTTTCGTTTACAAGGAAACGAGCATATGCTAAATAAAAGCGAGTGCTGCCGAACCATCACGTCGACCGTTGAACCATCATGTCAACCTTTCGTTTACAAGGAAACGAGCATACGCTAAATAAAAGCGAGTACTGTCGAACCATCATGTTGACCGTTGAACCATCACGTAAACCTTTCGTTTACAAGGAAGCGAGCATACGCTAAATAAAAGTGAGTGCTGCCAAACAATCACGTCGACCGTTGAACCATCACGTCAACCTTTTGTTTACAAGGAAACGAGCATACGCTAAATAAAAGCGAGTGCTGCCGAACCATCACGTCGACCATTGAACCATCACGTCAACCTTTCGTTCACAAGGATACGAGCATACGCTAAATAAAGGCGAGAGCTGTCGAACCATCATGTCGGCCATTGAACCATCACGTCAACCTTTCGTTCACAAGGAAGCGAGCATACCCTAAATAAAAGCGAGAGCTATCGAACCATCACATCGACCGTTGAACCATCACGCCAACCTTTCGTTCACAAGGAAGCGAGCATACGCTAAATAAAAGCGAGAGTTGTCGAACCATCACGTCGACCGTTGAACAATCACTTCAACCTTTCGTTTATAAGGAAACGAGCATACGCTAAATAAAAGCGAGTGCTGCCGAACCATCACGTTGACTGTTGAACCATCATGTCAACCTTTCGTTCACAAGGAAACGAGCATACGCTAAATAAAAGCGAGAGCTATCGAACCATCACGTCGATCGTTGAACCATCACGTCAACCTTTCGTTCCCAAGGAAGCGAGCATACGCTAAATAAAAGCGAGAGCTGTCAAACCGTCACGTCGACCGTTGAACCATCACGTCAACCTTTCGTTCACAAGGAAGCAAGCATACGCTAAATAAAAGCGAGAGCTGTCAAACCGTCACGTCGACCGTTGAACCATCACGTCAACCTTTCGTTCACAAGGAAGCAAGCATACGCTAAATAAAAGCGAGAGTTGTCGAACCATCACGTCGACCGTTGAACCATCACGTCAACCTTTCGTTTACAAAGAAACAAGCATACGCTAAATAAAAGCGAGTGCCGCCGAACCATCACGTCAACCGTTGAACCATCACGTTAACCTTTCGTTCACAATGAAGCGAGCATACGCTAAATAAAGGCGAGAGCTGTCGAACCATCATGTCGACCATTGAACCATCACGTCAACCTTTCGTTTACAAGGAAACAAACATACCCTAAATAAAAGCGAGAGCTATCGAACCATCACGTCGACCGTTGAACCATCACGCCAACCTTTCGTTCACAAGGAAGCGAGCATACGCTAAATAAAAGCGAGAGCTGTCGAACCATCACGTCGACCGTTGAACAATCACGCCAACCTTTCGTTCACAAGGAAACGAGCATATGCTAAATAAAAGCGAGAGCTGTCGAACCATCATGTCGACCGTTGAACCATCACGCCAACCTTTTGTTCACAAGGAAACGAGCATACGCTAAATAAAAGCGAGAGCTATCGAACCATCACGTTGATCGTTGAACCATCAAGTCAACCTTTCGTTCACAAGGAAACGAGCATACGCTAAATAAAAGCGAGAGCTGTCGAACCATCACGTCGACCGTTGAACCATCACGTCAACCTTTCGTTTACAAGGAAGCGAGGATACGCTAAATAAAAGCGAGAGCTGTCAAACCATCACGTCGACCGTTGAACCATCACGTCAACCTTTCGTTTACAAGGAAGCGAGGATACGCTAAATAAAAGCGAGTGATGCCGAACCATCACGTCGACCGTTGAACCATCACGTTAACCTTTCGTTCACAAGGAAGCAAGCATACGCTAAATAAAAGCGAGAGTTGTCGAACCATCACGTCGACCGTTGAACCATCATGCCAACCTTTCGTTTACAAGGAAACAAACATATGCTAAATAAAAGCGAGTGCTGCCGCACCATCATGTCCACCGTTGAACCATCACGTCAACCTTTCGTTCACAAGGAAGCGAGCATACGCTAAATAAAAGTGAGAGCTGTCGAACCATCACGTCGACCGTTGAACCATCACGCCAACCTTTCGTTCACAAGGAAACGAGCATACGCTAAATAAAAGCGAGAGCTGTCGAACCATCATGTTGACCGTTGAACCATCACGCCAACCTTTCGTTCACAAGGAAACGAGCATATGCTAAATAAAATCGAGTGCTGCCGAACCATCACGTCGACCGTTGAACCATCATGTGAACCTTTCGTTCACAAGGAAACGAGCATACGCTAAATAAAAGCGAGAGTTGACAAACCATCACGTCGACCGTTAAACCATCACATCAACCTTTCGTTTACAAGGAAGCGAGGATACGCTAAATAAAAGCGAGAGCTGTCAAACCATCACGTCGATCGTTGAACCATCACGTCAACCTTTCGTTTACAAGGAAGCGAGGATACGCTAAATAAAAGCAAGAGCTGTCGAACCATCACGTCAACCGTTGAACCATCACGTCAACCTTTCGTTTACAAGGAAGCGAGCATACGCTAAATAAAAGCGAGAGCTGTCGAACCATCACGTTGACCGTTGAACCATCACGTCAACCTTTCGTTCACAAGGAAACGAGCATACGCTAAATAAAAGCGAGAGCTGTCGAACCATCACGTCGAACGTTGAACCATCATGTCAACCTTTCGTTCACAAGGAAACGAGCATACGCTAAGTAAAGGCGAGAGCTGTCGAACCATCACGTCGACCGTTGAACCATCACGTCAACCTTTCGTTTAGAAGGAAACGAGCATACGCTAAATAAAAACGAGAGCTTTCGAACCATCACGTTGACCGTTGAACCATGACGTCAACCTTTCGTTTACAAGGAAACGAGCATACGCTAAATATAAGCGAGAGCTGCCGAACCATCACGTCAACCGTTGAACCATCACGTGAACCTTTCGTTCACAAGGAAACGAGCATACGCTAAATAAAGGTGAGAGCTATCGAACCATCACGTCGACCGTTGAACCATCACATCAACCTTTCGTTTACAAGGAAACGAGCATACGCTAAATAAAAGCAAGAGCTGTCGAACCATCACGTCGACCGTTGAACCATCACGTACACCTTTCGTTTAAAAGGAAACGAGCATATGCTAAATAAAAGCGAGTGCTGCCGAACCATCACGTCGACTATTGAACCATCATGTCAGCCTTTCGTTTACAAGGATACGAGCATACGCTAAATAAAAACGAATGCTGCCGAACCATCATGTTACCGTTGAACCATCATGTCAACCTTTCGTTTACAAGGAAACGAGCATACGCTAAATAAAAGCGAGTGCTGCCGAACCATCACGTCGACCATTGAACCATCACGTCAACCTTTCGTTCACAAGGAAACGAGCATACGCTAAGTAAAGGCGAGAGCTGTCGAACCATCACGTCGACCATTGAACCATCACGTCAACCTTTCGTTCACAAGGAAGCGAGTATACGCTAAATAAAAGTGAGATCTGTCGAACCATCACGTCGACCGTTGAACCATCATGCCAACCTTTCGCTCACAAGGAAGCGAGCATACGATAAATAAAAGCGAGAGCTGTCGAACCATCACGTCGACCGTTGAACAATCACGTAAACCTTTCGTTTACAAGGAAACGAGCATACTCTAAATAAAAGCGAGTGTTGCCGAACCATCACGTCGACCGTTGAACCATGACGTCAACCTTTCATTCACAGGGAAACGAGCATACGCTAAATAAAAGCGAGAGCTATCGAACCATCACGTCGACCGTTGAACCATCACGTCAACCTTTCGTTCACAAGGAAGCGAGCATACGCTAAATAAAAGCGAGAGATGTCGAACCATCATGTCGACCGTTGAACCATCACGTCAACCTTTCGTTTACAAGGAAACGAGTATACGCTAAATAAAAGCGAGTGTTGCCGAAACATCAAGTCGACCGTATAACCATCACGTCAACCTTTTGTTCACAAGGAAACGAGCATACGCTACATAAAAGCGAGAGCTGTCGAACCATCACGTTGACTGTTGAACCATCACGTCGACCTTTCGTTTACAAGGAAGCGAGGATACGCTAAATAAAAGCGAGAGTTGCCGAACCATCACATCAATCTTTCGTTCAGAAGAAAGCGAGCATACGCTAAATAAAAGCGAGAGCTGTCGAACCATCATGTTGACCGTTGAACCATCACGTAAACCTTTCGTTTACAAAGAAGCGAGCATACGTTAAATATAAGCGAGAGCTGTCGAACCATCACGTCGACCGTTGAACCATCATGTCAACCTTTCGTTCATAAGGAAATGAGCATACGATAAATAAAAGCGAGAGCTGTCAAACCATCATGTCGACCGTTGAACCATCACGTTAAACTTTCGTTTACAAGGAAACGAGCATACGCTAAATAAAAGCGAGAGCTGTCGAACCATCATGTTGACCGTTGAGCCATCACGTCAACCTTTTGTTTACAAGGAAGCGAGCATACGCTAAATATAAGCGAGAGCTGCCGAACCATCAAATCGACCGTTGAACCATCACGTCAACCTTTCATTCACAAGGAAACGAGCATACGCTAAATAAAGGCGAGAGTTGTCGAACCATCACGTCGATCGTTGAACCATCACGTCAACCTTTCGTTTACAAGGAAACGAGCATACGCTAAATAAAAGCGAGAGCTGTCGAACCATCACGTCGACCATTGAACCATCACGTCAACCTTTCGTTTACAAGGAAACGAGCATATGCTAAATAAAAGCGAGTGATGCCGAACCATCACGTCGACCGTTGAACCAACATGTCAACCTTTCGTTAACAAGGAAACGAGCATACGCTAAATAAAAGCGAGTACTGTCGAACCATCACGTCGACCGTTGAACCATCATGTCAACCTTTCGTTTACAAGGGAACGAGCATACGCTAAATAAAAGCGAGTGCTGCCAAACCATCACGTCGACCGTTGAACCATCACGTCAACCTTTTGTTTACAAAGAAACGAGCATACGCTAAATAAAAGCGAGTGCTGCCGAACCATCACGTCGACCATTGAACCATCACGTCAACCTTTCGTTCACAAGGATACGAGCATACGCTAAATAAAGGCGAGAGTTGTCGAACCATCATGTCGACCATTGAACCATCACGTCAACCTTTCGTTCACAAGGAAGCGAGCATACCCTAAATAAAAGCGAGAGCTATCGAACCGTCACATCGACCGTTGAACCATCACGCCAACCTTTCGTTCACAAGGAAGCGAGCATACGCTAAATAAAAGCGAGAGCTGTCGAACCATCACGTCGACCGTTGAGCAATCACTTCAACCTTTCGTTTACAAGGAAACTAGCATACGCTAAATAAAAGCGAGTGTTGTCGAACCATCACGTCGACCGTTGAACCATCACGTCAACCTTTCGTTCACAAGGAAACAAGCATACGCTAAATAAAAGCGAGAGCTATCGAACCATCACGTTGACCGTTGAACCATCATGTCAACCTTTCGTTCACAAGGAAGCGAGCATACGCTAAATAAAGGCGAGAGCTGTCGAACCATCACGTCGACCATTGAACCATCACGTCAACCTTTCGTTTACAAGGAAACGAGCATACGCTAAATAAAAGCGAGTGCTGCCGAACCATCACGTCGACCGTTGAACCATCACGTCAACCTTTTGTTCACAAGGAAACGAGCATACGCTACATAAAAGCGAGAGTTGTCGAACCATCACGTCAACCTTTCGTTCACAAGGAAGCGAGTATACGCTAAATAAAAGCGAGAGTTGTTGAACCATCACGTCAACCTTTCGTTTACAAGGAAACGAGCATACGCTAAATAAAAGCGAATGCTGGCGAACCATCACGTCGACCGTTGAACCATCACGTCAACCTTTCTTTCACAAGGAAACGAGCATACGCTAAATAAAAGCGAGAGCTGTCGAACCATCACGTCGACCGTTGAACCATCACGTCGACCGTTGAACCATCACGTCAACCAGAGCATGAACTGTCGAACCATCACGTCGATTGTTGAACCATCACGTCAACCTTCCAATTCCTAAGAAGTGGGAAAAGCACTAAATAAAAGTGCGAACTGTCGAACCATCACGTCGACCGTTGAACCATCACGTCAACCTTCCAATTTCTAAGAAGTGGGAAAAGCACTAAATAAAAGTGCAAACCCGAAGACTCGAACAAACAACTTCTGCGGGGAAATTCTAACGACGACCGTTAAATACCCATTTCGACAACAGGTAACAACTTCAAGATTTTCAAAATTGTTGTACGGAAGTCTGAAGAATACTTTGCTGGGGAGTAAGAGAAACTTAACCAAGCAACTCTGATGGGGAAAAACTCTACTGGGAAAATCCCGGATAACAACTCGGACAGTTTGAACCACGCAATTCTTTAATGCTGACGTAATAGCAACCTGAGAAGAACTCCGCTGGGGGAGACGAGAAACTTAACCAAGCAACTCTACTAGGGGAGCATATGACAGGGCGAACACTATCATCGCGTACCTCGTGCCACAAATTTGAACATCTGGACACCTTCCTGAACAAGAATCTCAATTATCTGCAGAAAAAACACCTGAAAACAAAGAGGTAACCAACCTGGCTTATGTTTCAAAATGCGTATGTTTGACAATGGCGTAGTGCTCCATACGACATGGAAATGCTACGCGTTTGGGTAGATGCAAATATGATGATATATGCACAATGCAAAGATGCCAAGAGGCACTTCAGCAAAATAAATGCTGAAGACAAAGTCGAATCTACTGGGGATAACCAGATATCACAGACATATTCCAGCAAAATAAAGGCTGGAAAGGTGGAACCAACTCTGCAGGGGATAACCATCCTGCTGGGGAATAGCTCGCAAGCCCTGAGTTGCGAACTCTGCTGAGGATGATCATCCTGTCGGAGGAAAAACAACCTGCTGGAGAACAGAAAAGACGGTCCTGTACGGGGATGATCCTTTCAAACCACTGATCACCTGATCATGCTCTGTGGGGATTAAACATCCTGAGGATACTCAGCTGGGAATCGATTTGCATACTCTGATTGTACTCTGCGAGGACTCTCTCTGGGGAGTAAATACGCTCATAACCAAACATCATGAATGCATCCTCTGTTGGGTATCTCAATCTCGACCCTCCGGGGATGACTTTATCCTACCAAATAAGTCAATCTTGAATTACTGAGGATAATTTGATCCTGCTTCGATGCAATCCCAACTCTCTGGAGGATAAAAACTTTGACTTCCATCTGCCGGGGAGGAAAAGAAAATTCCGTCTGCTAGGGAGGAATAAGTTTCACATAGAGCCTACTCCTGTGTTAAAGGACTCTGGCAGGGGAACATGATCCGTTGGATATCCGCTGCAAAGTTAACGACAATGCCCCAGTCCAAACATTTCAACTTGAAAAGGCAAGCTTGCCACAAACCGACTTCGAGATGGCTTGCCCCTGAACTTGTGACAACTTCTCAAAAACTCTGATGAAACAGAGAGAAACATTTCCTTCGCTTCCGCTTTTGCCCCCTGCTCATGGGATCTTCGTAAAATCTTCCCCTAAAAGGGCATTGCAATCTCCGTACCCTAATGGTCAGATATGAACTACTTTCGCGTTTCGAACCTCGAAGAGGTGTTCTCAGATTAATCACCTTCTGATCAACAATAGCCTTCATGCTCTCTGGGTGGCTTGCCCCAGTCTTGCAATGACTTTGCCCCTAGACTGATTCGTGGAGCAGTACTCCTATCTGCGAGAGATTTACTGAATCTCGACCTGATTGCCCCAGATTAACCATTCGTGGACGGCTGCTCTTACTGGGGGTTATTTGATATAGCTGGCCACAACTTGACGGAGTATTCAGGCATTCTACATTCTATCCCAATCAAACTTTCCACTGCGGAAACTTTCCTGCTGTCAAGCGCTTACTCGCAAGTAAAACAAACTGTTCTGCATAAAAGATATATTAAATGCAATGCATATGACAGTTTTGAAATCCAAGTTTGTTCACTAGAGAAACATTTTATGACATATAATAAACGAATCAACTATCAAAATGTCAAAATTAATACAACGCTGCAAGAGGAATCCTTTTAGGAGTCAGTTTCGATGTGGTGTTTACCGAAGTATGCTCTCGAAATAAACCTGCTTCAATTAGGACTTTTTTCCAGGTTGTAACATGGTCAGGCTCACGGTTTAAGAAAGAAAGGATAGAGGCTCAAAGCTTATTTTAACCCACCCATTCACCTTGATGTTCTCCAATCCTACGTTCGGCTAATTCGACCTTAGCACTTACCTCTTAAAGGTTGAAAGATAGGAGTTATAGTTCGAGAAACCATGAGTTTCTGGAGTGACAGCCACTCACTTTTTGTCTTTGACACTTGGGGTCACACGACTCGTATTTCATTTGAGGATTTTTCTTTTGTAATCCTTTTCAGTTTTTTCGCTTTCCCTAATTTTTTCCTGGACTGGCTCTTTTGAGCTTCTTCTGATTATTAAGTCCAGCGGGATGCCCTCATTTTTTCCTAAGTAATTTGTTTTCAAGTTTTGACTTAGCGGGCTTTTAATTCTTTTCTTTCCTTCCTTTTTTTTTGAATAAGTCGTGTGACACTGGTTGTCTGACTCTTTGCGGAATAATGTGACTGCTTCACTCCTTACGCTTAACCACTATGGTTTTTTAGGCACGACCTCTAGAGGTGTGATTGATCCTCGAACAGACACTCCTTTCTGCAATTTGGACGCTCGGTCAAATTAGCTAACACCTACCCTGCCCCGGGTTAAGATTGAGGGTTTTTTGTTTCCAGAAAGAACTCCTACTACCAGGCTCAAAGGGGTTGACAAGGGATTATCTTCCTTATATCTCCGGTGTTTAGGGATTTGAAACAATGCTTGTACATCATCAACAGGTTTCATTCAAAAGCGTACAATTGGAAGCTCTGCGTCTTTCGATTTCCGTCATCCTCCCCGGATTCCACTTAAACAAGCGTTAGAAATAAATGAAAGCAATAGAGTGAACACGAATGGATTAGTTCAAAACATGCATATTTATTTCATTATCAATATCGATTGACAAAACAACAAGTTTTTCAAGCGAAAATTTGCAATTCTAACGGGAAAGAAACTACATACATAAAGAAATGACAAGATAAAACAAAGGAAAATGCCAGCTTCCGAGAACCGGGCTTTCACATCTGTCTTGCTGCTGAACCAGTCATCTTCCAAGTTTCTTATTGAAACCACTCTGCTTAAAACGGCAACCGGGTGAACTGTCTCTCTGACTTCATTGGGTTTCGCCTATCACGCAAGTGTGACTGGTAACAATAAGGCTGCTGACTCCGGAGAGGAGCTGATGTCAGTTGCAAAGCCTGGACAGATCGCTGACTTTGAACAGTTGAACTACTTGGATATTGAGTCTGAATTATCATGGACACTTTTTGTTCAGGCGCCTTCATCCTCAGGCTTGATCTAGGCATAGGCATCAACTGAGGACAAGGGGATTCTGACACCATTGAGTCCAGGATATACTCCTGACCCACTGCAGCTTCGGAAACACCCATCATCATGGCAGCAGCTGGAACAGACCCATTAGGTACAGTTATGCCGCTCGGCGTGAATTCAATAGCTTTGGAGTCAACCAGGTCTTGAACTTTATGCTTAAAAGCTTTACAGTTTTCAATGTCATGCCCCGGTTCCCCAGAGTGGAAATCGCAATGGGCATTCACATCATATTCTGGTGGAGGGATACCAGTAAGCGGAGCCAGAGTCCGAAGCTTGACCAATTGAAGTTGAAACAGGACTTGCAGCAACTGAGCGTATGTCATTGGGATTTGGTCGAAAGTCCTGTCAGTTGATTTTAACCTCTGAGCGTACCCCCTCCTAGTCACATGGTTATCCCGAGCAGCAATGCATTGGAGAGCAAAATTTGCAGCTCTTCATCGTTTTTTGGCCGCATAAGAATTATCAACCTTTGGCACAGGTTTCACGGGCACAGGTTCCACAGGCACAATTGGAACAAGCATCTTCGCTGCGGCTTCCGGTAGCTGATCACCCTCCTTCCTAAGCATATTCTTTAACACTTCCATAATCAAACCCACTTGGGTCTTCAGCTGATTGTTTTCCTCTTTGAGCGTCTTCTGCTTTATACACAACTCTTGCATGTCCCTCGTCATTTGCCCTAGCTGGCTTCGGACCTCAATCAACTCTGCTCGTACCTGTTCCATAGCCTTATGGGGACTTATGTAATCCTCCCAATCGGATCCTGAGATAACCTGCATCAACATAAGGTTAGGAAACATAGTACGAGGCACTTGCTATGCAAATGATTTATGCATATGCAAACACGTATCCATGCATTAGGAGGAAGTCCCCCTCGATTCTAGCTCCAAGACAAATAAAGTCTACCGTCCAATCATGGAAAAGAAATCCTCATATATATATATATATATATATATATATATATATATATATATATATATATATATATATATATATATATATATATATATATATATATATATATATATATATATATATATATATATATATATATATATATATATATATATATATATATATATATATATATATATGAAAAGCCCGCATGGGTAGCATACAACAAGAGCAAAGTACAACTGAAGCAGCGGTATGACCCCAACCAATAGGCCTAGTGGTGATCAGCATATTAATATAAAAGGTACAAAGAAATACAAAGAAAATCAGGTGCGGGCACGGGCACGAAAATCCTCTAGTAACTTCTTCATATCAGGATGGTCAGGCTGAGTGAGCAGACCCTGAATCAACAGATCCCTTTGCCTGATGGCATCCGGGAGGTTCTCAGCAATGCTCCCACACACACCTTCTTCGGAATGGCTCTCCACCCTACTCTTCTTGGCGTCAGCCCAGAGTTGATAATCCAGTAAGTTAGCTTTGAGCTCAACTACCTTATATTGGGCATCTCGTCGGAGCGAGGCTTCAGCCTCTATCTTCTTGTTTTTGGCCTCAACCTGTGCTTCCAACTGGACTATCTGCTGCTTCAGCTTTTCTTCCCTTTCTTTGTGGCTAGTCAAGGTACTATTCCACAGCTTCTCGTACTGGGTCAACTTCCGGTATACCCTATCTAGATCCTGCTTCTTGGTGGTCAGCACCCCGTGCACTGCCTTTAGGTCCAACCCAAGACGCTCTCTAGAATCGGTCTCTTTGGTCAAGTTGGCGCCCAGGTGGTTGATCATCTCTGTCTGCCTCTTGCAGGTGTAGACGGCTTCATTCTTTTCTCTTCGGAGCTGAGCGATCTCATTTTCCAATTCTTCATTGGCTTTGACTAGCTCTGCATTCTTGGCTTGAAGCTGCTCGTACTTCTAGATTTCGATCATGGTAGGCTCAGAAGGTTCGTCCTGTTTGACAGGAGGAAAGGCATCAACACTTTCGCTGCTCGGTTACGAATCTAGTCCACATAAGGAGGATAAGCCTGATTATTGCTTTTCCCTAATGAGGTCTTTCCCTTTCGATGAACATTGTTCCAAGCGTGCTCAAACCTAACCAGATCATCCCCTTCTAATACACTAGTGAGGTACAGAGATTCCTGTACCTCTTCATCTTTAGGAGTTCCTCTCAAAGCATACCTGAATTTTCTGATAGCAACGGATGGATTGTAGTTGATACAGTCCTTCCTACCCACAAGAGGGACATTAGGAAAGCTCCCACAACTGTAAATAATTTCGCTCCCCAGACGTTCTCTATCAAACCAATCAATGTCTTCGGCAGACAAGCTCATCAGTCGCTCCAACCATTCCTTCGTCTCTTCTATTTTCGGTGCATTACAAGAACGAAAATAGAAGAGGCAAGGGTGTGTCCTGTTGTGCGTCATTGTTCTATAGATGGTTCGTCACTCATCTTCCTGTACCTCTTCATCTTTAGGAGGTCCTCTCAAAGCATACCTGAATTTTCTGATAGCAACGGATGGATTGTAGTTGATACAGCCCTTCCTACCCACAAGAGGGACATTAGGAAAGCTCCCACAGCTGTAAATAATTTCGCTCCCCAGACGTTCTCTATCAAACCAATCAATGTCTTCGGCAGACAAGCTCATCAGTCGCTCCGACCATTCCTTCGTCTCTGCCGTCTTTATAAAAGGACCATCCTTCGGTAGATGAGTGACGAACCATCAATAGAACAATGACGCATAACAGGACACGCCCTTGCCTCTTCTATTTTCGTTCTTGTAATGCACCGAATGGTACACGTCTCCGAGCAAGGTTGGGATTAGATTCTTTGAGACGAAGATGCGAAGAGCATCCACATCCATAAAATCTGGAATATTGGGGAATAGCATGATACCGTATATGCACAGGGCCAAAATAACTTTGAACGCCACCCAGCATTCCTTCTTGGCGAAGTGTCGGGCTTTCTCAGCTAGAAAAGGAAGTGGGAATCCCCAGGCTCCATTTCTCTTGACAGCCTTTCCCTCTAACTCAGAAACATCAATATGCAAAGCTGGAGCAATCTTAGCCAGATCTGGCACCTGATCGATAGGCCAAAAGGGTACCTGAGCCAGAATGGGTATCTCCAATATGACAGAGAACTCTTCCAAAGTGGGGGCCAGCACATAGCTCGGAAACGGCAGCGGGGGATCATAAAACTAAAGTAGAGTCTGGAGCCCGTTCAATTCATACACCGACGGTTTGCACACAACACTGAGCAGCTTCCCATAGGTTCTTCTGAAATCTCCCATCACTTCTTTACCAGGCAAGGAAATCAAACCCCCCAGAGTAGTAATATTCGTAGTAGGAAATTTGTAGGCCAAAGTTCTTCTCACACTGGGCTCCATGATGGACACAGAAAGGACAAGATTGCTAGAATCGAAGGGGTACTGCACACCTGCAACACAGATACGTGTTAGATGTAATGCATTGTGAAAATGTAAATGCAGATGCAAAATACAGCAGGGGATCAAGTGATGTGTTGTGCTGTGTTGTGCTGTGAAGTGCTGTGGCAGGTCATAATTTAGCTTCAGCAAGAAAATACCACACTCTGATAATACAGGACTACTGAACCCCACAAAACTGATTCACTGACAAGAAAACCAGGTTGTCTGAAGGTTACGGTTTCCTGCAATAAACCCGACCCCGCTCACTAGTATGGACCTAATCACTGACAAAGGTACGACATCCTATGCGTTCATCAGCGTCACATACATTCAAGAAACAATGATACGATACCCAGAAGGTGTGGCATCATCATCTCCTGAAGTGGCCTCACTTAGCTGAATCACAAATGATCGGTCCCCAGAGTCGACAATCCTAAGATCTGAAATCCTTTCAACGGCCCACTAGGCTGGAAATGGAAATCATCTCAAAGAACCTCGTCTGAGTGCAGATTTCATGGGAACTAGTGCATGCCTAACATACAGGTTCACCACAAATTTGCTTCTAAAGCTATGTACATACTCAAGCCTGGGTCTGGCTTATCACTCATCAGAGCCCCTTCCCACAACAGCACAATAATAATAATATCATACTGAAAATAAAGTGCGGAAAGTAAAAAAGCGATGAATAAACATAACCCAACAGGTAAACACACAAGCGCTAGGAATGACTCGCACAGGGAACCATTGGAGTCCCCAGCAGAGTCGCCAGCTGTCGCTGCTGCGAAAAATAAGGTGTCGGCAATGACAGGAGAGTCGCCACCTTTCGTTATTTATCCCTCAGAACGGGAAAGGAAACGATCGGGAAAACTTGGTGCAAAGGTATAAGACAAGGTCATCGCAACCATTGTCTGGATTCGGGAGTCGGTTACGCAAGGGGAAGGTATTAGCACCCTTCACGTCCATCGTACTCGATGGGATCCACGCTTGTTGTATTTATCAGACGGGTTTGTTACATCTATCTACACTAAAAGTCTGGTCTAAAAAGAAAAGAAAATGACTCGGCAAAGTATCGCACTTTATGCCTACGTATTCCCGTCTGGAACGAGAAATCAGAGTCAACGTAGTTGCCTAACTACGGGTTAAAAAAAAGGGGGGAAAGGTTGCTTGCCAAGATATCTCATCTTGTGCCTACGTACTTTCACACCGCGTGAAAGATCAGAGCAAACGTAGTTCGGGCTACGGAGAACACAAGTTTGTTCAGCATCTTTTATCCAAGTAAAGTTAACAATCAGTTCCAGCAGTTGGTGTTTGCAGCTCGATCCTTGGAGACTTAGGCGTTACCGTTTTGCGATAGAACTGAAAGTTAACAGAACTTTCCTTTAAGAAAAGAGTTTTCCTGATTAAGGGTCCAAGAGGACAAAAAGGATTTGAATGTTTGTTTTCTGTTTTTTACGGAAAGAAGTGTTTTTTAGTTGTCTGTAGTTTTGAACAGCACTAGAGACTATGACTTAGGAGCGAATGCACCGCATATCATCCAAAGGACATATACTAAACACTCTAGATGATTGAGAGGAGACCGCTCAAACATCATTTCCCAAGTAGCTTAAGGCTCGTAACGCACTTGTACTAACTTGCCTTTATTATGTCTTTTACTGTTGTTTGAGATAAGAAGAGAAACAGATTCTCTACGGGGAAACTGACTCGATCTTACAGTTATCATGCAATATTCGTACTACGGTTGAGGTTAGAGGGGAAACTAACTAATGTTATCATGCATGGTTAGAATCCTAATGTCTGTCATAACTTCTCTTGAAGAAGAGAAGTCAGAGTTCCTAGGGGAACATGGCAAAGGAAAGCAAACAGTAAACAGAAAAACTGTACAGAAATTACTGTAAAGATGCATGCAATGCAAGTGAGGGAGGAAATATGTGGGGGGCATAAGCCTCCACAAGCTCATCTCGACCTCAAGCCAGATATGAATAACTGCAAAGACAGTAAAAGAAAGTAAATGCAATCAAACAAACCACAAACCACACAGGCAAGGGAGCTGAGCTCTACCAAATACCAGCAAGCAAAGCCATACAGTAAAAATACAAGCAGAGGGAGAAACTCAACCTCTAATGCAATACAAGCAAGGGGAGAAGCTCAACCCTTAGGATGCTCTTAGGCCTATGATTGTCTACATGAAGCCTACTACTAATGCAACACTTCAAGCTAGTCACATCAATACACATCAATACAGTTAAACAAAAAGAAAACAGACAGGGAAAACCAGCCAGCAATGCAGAGCAATCTTCTGACAGCAATCCAATCCAAAGTCTGTAACTGTTCTTCAAGTCCACCATCTTCAAGAGAAGGAAAGGAATCCATAACAAGAAATCAAACAAGCGTCTATCCTATGGAAGGAAATTGGGTGTTGGGAGGCAAGGGTAAGGTCCACAGGAGCTTATCCCAAGCACTCAACCAACAAAAAGATCTCTGGGGAAACCTAAGGGTTTGGCTCCTTCAAGAGGTGTGCCATATTCCCCCCACAGGAGGGACTGTGTTACCTCAAGAAGGTTCCTAAAGAGGAAAGAATGAGAGAATTTTAGGAGAATGGAAATGAGAAGCAAGGTAAGTTCCACAGGAACCTACCACGGACACTCAACCAAATCCATTTCCTTTAGAGAGCTTGCTCAGGCTCAAATCCAATGTGAAAGGCAGGGAATTCCTCCACAGGAGGAATTATACCCACAATGAAGGATCCTAATTAAGCAAAGGAGTGTTTGAAAGGGAACTAATCCTATGGGAAGATCATCACCTACTTGAATTGCTAAAGAACATCAAATGTTATCTCCTAATGATCATCTATTCTAAGGTCAATTTGTAAAATGGGGAACTAAAGGAAAATCAATCCTAAAAAATCTAAGGAAAATACTACATCATCTTATATGTGTTAACATTCCATGGTAGAAAAATCAGAAGTTAAATATAAATCAAAATGCCCAAATTGAATCCAAAGCTTCAAGGGTGCACTAAAGGAAATCACTAAAGAACACTCCTAAACAACTACCCTAAATTCCTATTTAAAATCATCTGAAAAATCCAACAAAAATTATATAGTAACAATAACATATCTATAGCCATCACACAAAATTCCAAGACCAAACTTCAAAATATGAGAGAGAAAGAAAATTAACAAATTCAGAACAACACTATTTCATTATTAAAAGTGCACTAAAAAGAAAATATGAAATAAAATGGAAAATGCATGGAAAATTAAAATACAAAGCATGATAAAATCCTAAACATCTAAATCTATAATCACCATCTTTTTAGAATTTATTTACAACATTTACTATTTTTTATGAATTAAACAAACAAGCTATTAAACAAAAAAATGAAGAAAAGAAAATAAAATAAGAACAGGGGAGGGGTTCATCTAGTAAGAAAAACAAGGCACACACGCCTGGGCCCAAGAAATGGGGGTGCTGAAAGCACCTGGGCGCTAGGCCCATCTGGGTTGTCTAGTTCAGCAAAATCTCACTCTCACGAAAACATGCCCAGGGGGGTTCAAAAAGTAGTTATTCACGTGTTACTCATGCTTGGGCCTTCTAGGAGGGGGTGTTGATAGCGCAAGAACAGCCAAGGCCCAGAACTAATAACACCTAATTCAGTTTTCCTAATTAACAAAATAGCACACGCGAGGGATCGAACCCTCGCCTCCAAGGTTCACATACAGCGCTGAAGCAAGCTTGGGAATCCACTAAACAAAACGATGTGTTTAGGGTGAGGGGTACGTGGCGCACTCCTTGCCATCAGATATGAGGACTAAGTCCACTCTCTTCTCACACGTGGATGGTATAGATTACATCTTCTTCGTTTGAAAATGTGCAGAGGAGGGAAACTCAGTTTCCGGCGCGACTTGGCTGGAGCTTCACCGGAGCATTTCGCGTCCTCCTATCTCTCTCAATATCCCACCAAACGCAATGATTCTTGAATGAAACTCGTGCGAAATTTTACAAGGATTACAACCATACTAATTAAACGATCTAAAACTCCAAGAATCAAGAATTCTACATCCTAACCGAAAACGGATCAAAACTTAATTCGTCACTAATCCTCAAATTCTCTGCCCAGAAATCATCTATAACCTAAGGGAAACCTAACCACATGAATCTAAGCTAATGAAAACGCATAAATGGAGAGAAAATTCAAGAAATAAAAACCTAGTTTTAAGCTTCGATTTGAGGTGTTTCTGGCTTGATTCTTGCTCCAGAACTTTCCAGATCCACTCAGTGATGATGTTAGAAGAAGATTGAAGCTTCAATTGCACTTGAAATGGCCTCAATCAGAAATTCGATCTTTCAATTTTCTCCTTCAAGCTCCAATGGCAATCTCTGATCTCAGCACCAATGAATCACCAACCTTTCTTCTGATGAGTTTCTTAACCTTTATAGAATGATTTGGAACCTTCTAGAGGTTCAGCCCAGGCCCAAAATCACAAATCCAATTCCAACTTCCTTCAAAAAGTTTGATTATGGCATCCCCCAATTTCCTTCAATAGCTTGCCTATGAAGCTTTTAGTATCATACACTAACCTCCTTGAATGGTCCCAGCTTGGTTAAGGCCTTGAATTTGGCCTTAGGAATAATTGGTGGAATGTTACTTACATGTGAAGAAACCTTATGAAAGGCCATGAATTATTCTTCAAATGAAAAATCCCAAATTTCCAATGTCTCTAAAACATAATTTCTGATTAAAATCAATGGTCATTTGACTTATTTTGGACCCATAATCAATTATTTGAATTTCCCACCAAAAATGCCTTTGAATTTCTTCTTTCTTCAAACCACTTCACACCAATCTTTGATATGAGCCAAACCAATTCACCATGAGCCTTTATTCAACCTAAAAACCACTTTTTAAACAAGTTCCATGTTGAACAAAAATCCATTTGACATGTGCAAGTTGGAGATTTTGACCTATGATTGAAAATGGCCTATAATCTCACTTTCCCAAAATACCCCTAACTTGTAAACCTCATAACTTGAGTTCTACAAATCATATGGAAGACTTATAATACAATTTGGAAAGATAAGATCATTAGGAACAACGTTCATGTTGGCCAAAAGTTTAGGAGAAACACCCTCCTAGGTCAAAAGTTCCTTGGAAGTCAGATGATTTTCACAGACAAATTTCAGAGGCATCTGAGGACCTGTAACTTGTCTGGACCACAACTTGAGTTCTATAAATCCAATGGAGGACTTCTAGTACTCAAATTAAATCTAAGAGAATCCTCTACAACATTCATGTGTAAGCCAAAGTCATATGAGACTTTTAGTTTGACTTACATGGCTTGGAAGTTTGGCACTAAACAGGGGATTTTACCCTAGGAACCCTGACTTAGCAACTCCAACCACTCTTGATTCTTCTCAACTTGATCTTGAAACAATATCTCATATGCCTCAACATATCATTTCATGATCTCAATGACCTAGAAGTAGGCTTTGATCTTCTTCAACTGCTCACCTTAACCTAGGATTAACCAGATGAAACCCTAGTTGCATCCACTTCAATTGTGGCTCTTGCATTTGATAAAATGGCTTGATTGAGCTCCAACATGACCTTAAAGGCACTTCAATGAGCTCTACCCACACATTCTCTCCTTGAACAAGGCCTTACAATCCACTGTTGATCTTCAACTGGCTCCAAGTGAGGAGATGGGCCCCATACAAGCACTCAAACTTCTCAAGAACTCAACCCTTTGTCTGATGACCCTGACAACTTCTTAAGCTTGAACAATACCTCTGGTTAGGATTCTCTTGACATGTATCACACTTGATCCCCTGTTAAATAAAGGATTTTATGCTATGCAAATGCTAGAACTATGCTATGCTAATGCAATGAAACATAAACCAAGTGATAAAAAGGTTGGGTAAATTTTGGGGTGCAACACATGGTGTGGGCATATCCTTAACATGTCCTTACATCTCTCCCAAGCATCGAACAAGGATTCGTTGTCTTTTTTCTTAAATCTGCTGATCTGAGTGCAAGAGGGTTTTCTTCAACTCGTCCCATGTCGTCACTGAATGGGATGGTAGAGTCTGAAGCCAAGTTCTAGCTATATCCCTCAATGAGAATGGAAAAAGTCTTAGTCATATTGCTTCTTGACAAAATCCATTGGCTTTTACAATGTCGACATACAGCACAAATATTGACAAATGAAGGTTCGGTTCATCCGTAGCATTACCTGAGAATTGGTTCTGTTGAACTGCTGAAATTAGTGAAGGCTTCAGCTCGAAATCGTTACGGTTAATAACTGGGGCAACAATGTTGTTGTGTGGCTCTTCCTATGATGGAACAGCGTAATACTTTAGAGGACGGTCTCTCGGTCCTTCGGCCATGTTTCGGGATGGTTCTGATTCGGTTTCCAAATCTAAATAAGGAATAATTAGTTTCGGGATGTTATGTCTATGAAGGAAATTGTTGATTCTGCGTCTCAGAAGTACGTAACATTCGATTTTATCGATTGGTTGTTCCAACTCTTCGCCTCGCAAGTGAGTGTCTGGCATACAATCGGCTAATCAAAATGGAAAATAAAATAAAAAGTTGACTTAGTCTATACTGTGCAACTAAATTACCACAATATTGACTAAATTAGTCCCCGGCAACGGCGCCAAAAACTTGATTGCGACTTTGTGTATTTGTCGGATTACTACTGCAAGTATACAGTCTATCGCATAGTTCTAAAATATTGTCGAACCCACAAGGACTAATAATCAATCTAGAGTGATCAATTGTTGTGGTGCAAAGCTAAGGCTTGGTTTTTGCGGTAAAAAGACTTAATTAAAACGGGATTTGAAAAAGATAAAGAAACGGGTCCTAAGAATGATCCACGTGTTCCTAAGGGACTCCGTAGATCTCAGGTGTTAACAAAGGACTCAAAGTTATTCTATAGGAAAAACTGGTTTAAAGATTCGATCTCACACTCTCGCGTTGTTGACCTAACCACACCTGATAACCCCAAGATTTTGCTCTCGCTCGCTCGGTAGTTAAAAGGCACACTTTGAAAACTAGCAAGGCCTAACTGAAACCTGAAGCGCTCTCGCTGCATTCAGACTCAGTGCTTAGTGTCTACTATCCGGCGATCACCTCAAACTCTCGCTTTGTCAGACACGCCTTGGTGTGTTTCTCACTCTCGTGACAAAACACTATTAACCAGCCTCTCGCTCTCGCGACAAGACTGGCTAAATTCTGGTTAGACACCAGAACCGGAATCTTAAAATAACTAAGTTGAACATCGATGGTTCCTACAAAGTCCTGTCGGGTGACGATACTCAAACTACGGACTCCGACGAAACTACTCAAACATGTTCATGGCTAAACCTGAGATATTTATCATGCTGTAAACTAGAACATACATAATTGCGATTAATACGAAAGTAAAGCAATGCAGTAAAACAGAATTATAAATAACCTGAAATAAATTGAAATGAAATAAATTCAAATGTATTACAGCGTTGATCCAAGTGTGCAAACAGCGATTACAAGAAAGTAAAAGTATAACGGGCAGTAATCACTCGGTGTGAGCGATTTCTACTTTAGTTAGTGAATATGTAAGGGAGGTCTAGCAGAATTTCGACAGCGCTTCCGCACGGGGTCTTAGATTCTCAACTCTGACCTACAAGGGTCAATTTTTAGACGGGGAGTGGTTCCTAAATAATAGGAGTTGAAAACTGCCTCAGAACTGCCAAACTATTATGGAAAACTGCTTCCGCGGCAAACGGCGACTGCCGTATGCTTAATGGCGACCTCCATTAACTTCAAATTTGGATTCCCTCCTTTTCTTCAATGGAGACCACCTTCCTCAGGTAATGGCGAGTGCCATTGTCCTGAGGAGGCCAGAATGTTTCTTTTTGAGGGGCTTTCTCCACCGTTTGGCTCGCTTTTCGATCCTTTTCTTCTACGTTGCTGATTTAACATCTGTTAAGTAAAAATAGAATAAAACGTAAGTAATCAACGGCTAAAACGACAATGACACGATAAAATAAATAATAAAGATGTACGAAATGAATCAAGAAATGCAATACAAAGTCGAGTCATCAGTGAGGTAGCTTCTTCTCCTTCAACATGCTCTTTTTCATATCAAGTAATGTTCGGTTTCTTCTTTCAGCAAGATCCTTGTGTTGAGAAGTGTATGCAGCAGTCATAGAAATTCTTGAACTCTGTAGAGTTGTACTCACCTCCACCGTTAACTATGAGAATTTTTCAACTTCTGACTGTTGCACCCCAAATTTTAACCCCTTAGATCTTCATCATTATTCTAGGATCATCTTCATTTGATTATCTAACTATAACCTATTTCAGAGTTTGTCTTTGTCAAGATACAAGTGAATTATGGGTCCCTACAGTCAGGAATCGAGGTTTCGATGGTTTGATCAGTCAATGTCTCGGATTGATTCTACATGAAACAAGTCTCTACTGTTAGAACACAGATTGGTTCTTAATAATATCTCTATGTTTTGATGATAACTATTATGAAATTTTGTAATTAAGAATTATATACTCTAAAATTTGCTTAAGAATGTTTGCTGCAGATATTAAAGTAAATATCACTCCAGAAGCAAATCAGATCTGAACATAAGAAATATGTTAGGCTCTGAAGCATCAGATGCACCCACTAGAAGATTCTGAACGCTGCTATCAGAAGATCCTGAGCGTTGCCTCCAGAAGGATCTGAAGCAGAAGCTCCAGAAGTTCTGAAGCAAAAGCTCCAGAAGAATCTGAAGCAAGTCAGAAGCATCTGAACCAATGAAGAATTTTGTATGAAGAGTTTTTCAAGCATAGTTACTTCAGAAGACTCTGAGAGTACTCACGCTGCCAGTACTGAGGATCTGACCAAACTTTGCTCTGAACTTATACACGCTAAAAGCACACTTGCTGCAAAGACTCTGATTTAGCAAAACTCTGATCAACATCAGAAGGCTCTGATCAAATTAGACTCTGATGATTCTTGCTGAAAATTGTTGAAGAAGAATTCAAAGATTATGTCCGTTGGAATATCCAAACGACTCTTTCCTTATTTATGCTAGACACAAGAACACAGACAAAAAGGATTTCTCTGTGCTTTCTTCTTCTAGGAAAGGTCACTTGATGTGAAGACAAAAAGGCTCAGACCTTTTGGTACACACTTCTCAACGTGAAAAGCTCTTGGACCACTGTGCCTATAAAAGCAAGTCTCCACTCATCTTCTTTAGTTGACGTTTTACTTAAAAAGAATTCATTATTAAAAGCTCTCATACAACTCATATTCTTTCTAGAATTAATTTCTTTGTTCTTAATATTAAGTGAAAAATCACAGTTGTGATAAAGCTTTATTAGAAGCATTTTAACACTTGTATTTGTTATTACATTTGATTGTAAGAAAACCTTAAGAAGATCCAGTTAGGATCAGTAGTTCTTGAGAAGACTTTGAACAGTTGTTCTTAGTGCTTACTATTGTAATCAGTTGATTAAATAGTGGATTAAGTCCTTGTTTGAGAAAGGAAAATCACTCTAGGAAGGGTGGACTGGAGTAGTTGAGTTCAACGAACCAGGATAAAAATACTTGAGTTTTTATTACTAAGTTTTTATCTTCATACTTATTCAACCCCCCTTCTAAGTATTTTCTCACCTTCAGTTGGCATCAGAGCGCCGGTTCTGTGTGTGCTACCACTTCACAGTGACAGAAAAGATCCAGTGAGAAAAACTTTGATATATATTTGGTTGTTACTATGGCTGATAATTCAATGTCTAACATTAACAACAAGTATGAAGAAAGGGACAGAATCAGCACTAAACCCCCTATGTTTGATGGGGAGAAATTTGATTATTGGAAAGACAGGATTGAAAGTTTTTTCCTTGGTTATGATGCTGATTTATGGGATTTGGTCATAGATGGATATGTTCATCCCATTGATGGGAATGGCAAGAAAGTAGATAGAAAATCTATGACAGAAGCCCAAAAGAAGGAATTTAGAAATCACCACAAGGCCAAAACAATATTGTTAAATGCAATATCTCACACTGAGTATGAAAAGATTACAAATAGAGAAACTGCATTTGACATGTTTGAGTCCTTAAAGATGACTCATGAGGGAAACTCTCAAGTCAAGGAAACAAAGGCTCTGGCTCTAATCCAGAAGTATGAAGCCTTCAAGATGGAAGAAGCTGAATCTGTTGAAGCTATGTTCTCCAGATTTCAAATACTTACAATTGGACTAAATGTTCTGGATAAAGGATACTCTACTGTTGATCATGTGAAAAAGATCATCAGAAGCTTACCTACCAGATGGAGACCTATGGTGACTGCGCTGAAAATGGCTAAAGATCTGAACAAGGTCTCCTTGGAGGAACTAATCAGTTCACTAAGGAGTCATGAAATTGAACTTGAGGAAGATGAACCTCAAAAGAAAGGTAAATCAATTGCTTTAAAATCTAATAAATTTGCTAAAGCATTGCAGGTGATAGAGGAAAGCTCTGAAGAATCCTCATCTGAAGATGAAGATGAACTATCCATGTTGTCTAGAAGAATAAACAAACTCTAGAAGCATAAAGGAAAGAAATTCAGAAACTTCAGGAAGCCTGACCAAAGAAAAGAATCTTCTGGACACAGAAGATCTGGCAAAAAGGAGGTTGTCTGTTATGAATGTAAAGAACCTGGACATTACAAAAATGAATGTCCAAAGGTGTTGAAAGAAAAGCCTAAAAGAAAATCTGATAAGAAGAAGAAGGTTCTTATGGCCACCTGGGATGATTCAGATACATCTGAATCTGAATCTGAGTCAGAAGAGGAATGTGCCAATGTAGCATTGATGGCAGACATAGAAGATCAGGAGGAAGGAACTTCAGGATCTGAATCTGACTCTGACGCTGAAGAGGTAATGGCTAAACTCACTAAAGAAGAACTTATCAAAGTATTATCAGAAGTTCTGAAGAGCTATAACAATATTAAGCTCAAATACAAGAAGCGTCAAAGCAATCTTGTATCTAAGAATAATATTCTCAAATCAGAAGTAGCTGAGCTAAATGAAAAGAACTTAAGATTGAAAAATGATTCTGAATTAGCTCAACAAGACTCTGATTCTGAAACTGAGTCCGAATGCAAAAATATTTTGGAAACATATGATTACAGCTTTCAGAAGTTTCTGGCTAAAAGCATAGACAGAAGCAAAATGGCTTCTATGATCTATGGAGTTAGCAGAAATAATAGAAAATGAATTGGATATAAATCTTCCTCTGGAAAGAACTTAAATCCAAAACCTGTTGATAAAGTTATCATCAAGAAAACTTCTTTATATTCTCACTTTAAATTTAGTCACTTGAATGATATTGAACACACACGTTCTGAAAAGAACATTCATGTGTTTAAATCTAAGGCTAGTCAGAATAAACCTTATGTTGAAAAACAGAAGTTTAGACAAACCTTCAGAACAACTAACCCAAAAGGACCCAAGAAGATCTGGGTACCTAAAAGTAAAATAATTCCTGTTGCAGATGTTCTTAGCAGCAAGGTCAGGACGCCAATCATGGTACCTGGACTCTGGATGCTCGCGACACATGATAGGAGAAAGGTCTATGTTCCAAAGTCTGGAGCTTAGATCTAGAGGTGATGTGAAATTTGGAGGGAATCAGAAGGGCAAGATCATTGGATCTGGCACCATTGGAAATGGTAAACTTCCCTCTATTACTAATGTTTTACTTGTAGAAGGATTAAAGCATAACCTATTGTCCATAAGTCAATTAAGTGACAATGGTTATGATATAACCTTTAATCAAAAATGTTGTAAAGCTATTAGTCAAAAGGATGGCTCAATCCTATTTAGTGGAAAGAGGAAAAACAACATTTATAAAATAAATCTTTCAGAACTTAAGGTTCAGAATGTTAAATGTCTCTTATCTGTTAATGAGGAGCAATGGGTCTGGCACAGAAGATTGGGGCATATTAATATGAGACGTATATCTCAGATTAATAAACTTAATCTTGTCAGAGGACTTCCTAATCTGAAGTTCACCTCAGATGCTCTTTGTGAAGCATGTCAAAAAGGGAAGTTTTCAAAATCATCTTTTAAATCAAAAAATGTTGTTTCTACTTCCAGACCACTAGAATTACTTCATATTGATCTGTTTGGACCAGTGAAAACTGCATCCATCAGAGGCAAGAAGTATGGATTAGTCATTGTTGATGACTATAGTAGATGGACATGGGTAAAGTTCTTAAAACACAAGGATGAGTCACATTCTGTGTTCTTTGACTTCTGCAAACAAGTCCAGAATGAAAAAGATTTCAAAATTATAAAAGTCAGAAGTGATTATGGTGGTGAATTTGAAAATAAATATTTTGAAAAATATTTTAATGAAAATGGCATTGCTCATGATTTTTCCTGTCCTAGAACTCCACAACAAAATGGAGTTGTAGAGAGGAAAAATAGAACTCTGCAAGAAATGGCCAGAACCATGATCAATGAGACTAATCTGGCAAAGCACTTTTGGGCAGAAGCAATCAACACAGCCTATTACATTCAGAACAGAGTGTCTGTAAGACCTCTTCTGGAGAAGACTCCCTATGAACTGTGGAAGAACAGAAAGCCCAACATTTCATATTTTCATCCTTTTGGATGTATTTGCTATATGTTGAATACTAAAGAAAATCTGAACAAGTTTGATTCCAAAGCACAGAAGTGTTTCATGCTTGGGTATTCTGAACGCTCTAAAGGCTACAGAGTATACAATACTGAGACACAGATTGTGGAAGAATCTATTCATGTTAGATTTGATGATAAGCTTGGCATTAAAAAGCCAAAGCAGTCTGAAAACTCTGCAGATAGAGAAGTAGTCTTCACAGACTCTGAAGGCTCAGAGGCAGACAAAGCTCAAGTGAAGGAACCAGAAGCAACGGCAGATGCAATTCCTTTAACTTCTTAGATGAACAATCTAAACATTTCTGAAGAATCAACTGTTAGAGGATCATCTTCCAGAATCAAAGCTTCTCATCCAGAGAATGTTATCATTGGAAAGAAGGATGAACCTATCAGAACAAGATCCTTTCTCAGATCATCTGAAGCATCATTATTTGGACTGGTGTCAGTAATTGAACCAACTTCTGTAGATGAAGCTTTGCAAGACAATGATTGGATTATTGCCATGCAAGAAGAGCTAAATCAATTCACCAGAAATGATGTGTGGGATTTAGTTCAAAGACCAAAAGGATTCAATATAATTGGAACTAAATGGGTCTTTAGAAATAAGCTTAATGAGAAAGGAGAAGTTGAAAGAAATAAGGCAAGGCTTGTTGCTCAAGGGTACAGTCAACAAGAAGGTATTGATTACACTGAAACTTATGCTCCAGTGGCAAGGTTAGAATCTATACGCCTTCTTATTTCATTTGCTGCACAAAATAACATCACTCTATATCAGATGGATGTTAAAAGTGCCTTTCTAAATGGTATTATAGAAGAAGAAGTTTATGTCCACCAGCCTCCTGGTTTTGAGAGTGAAAAATTTCCAGATCATGTTTTCAAACTAAAGAAATCTCTGTATGGTTTAAAACAAGCTCCCAGAGCTTGGTATGAGAGATTAAGCAATTTTCTTCTGGAGAAAAATTTCATCAGAGGCAAAGTCGACACAACACTCTTTTGTAAATCATTCAAGAAAGATCTTCTAATTTGTCAAATATATGTGGATGATATCATATTTGGATCTACCAATACTATGCTGGGAAAGGAGTTTGCTCAATGTATGCAGGCAGAATTTGAAATGAGCATGATGGGAGAATTGAGATTCTTTCTGGGAATTCAAGTCAACCAAACTCCAGAGTGCACTTACATACATCAGACCAAATATGTTAAAGAACTTCTGAAGAAATTTAACATGACTGATAGTAAGCTGGCAAAGACTCCCATGTATCCAACTAGTTCACTAGGCAAGGAAGAGGTAAGTAAGAAAGTAGATCAGAAACTCTATAGAGGTATGATAGGATCTCTTCTTTACTTAACTGCTTCTAGACCTGACATATTGTTCAGTGTATGCTTGTGTGCTAAATTCCAATCAGATCCTAGAGAATCACACTTAACAGCTGTTAAGAGGATTCTAAGGTATCTGAAAGGTACTTCTAATGTGGGTTTGTGTTACAGAAAATCTGATGATTTCAAATTAGTTGGATTATGTGATGCTGACTACGCTGGAGACAGAGTGGAAAGAAAAAGTACTTCTGGAAGTTGTCAATTTCTAGGAAGAAATCTAATCTCTTGGTATAGCAAGAAGCAACCCACAATTGCACTATCAACTACAGAGGCAGAATATATTGCTGCTGCTAGATGTAGCACGCAGATGCTCTGGATGAAAAGTCAGCTAGAAGACTATCAGATATTTGAAAGTAACATTTCTATATTCTGTGATAATACTTCTGCTATATGTTTGTCTAAAAACCCCATTTTACACTCCAAGGCAAAACATATAGAAATTAAGCATCATTTCATCAGAGACTATGTTCATAAGGGAATTATAAACTTAGCCTTTGTTGATACAGATCATCAATGGGCAGATATTTTCACAAAACCCCTTGTTGAAGATAGATTCAAATTTATTCTGAAAAATATTGGTATGGATTTGTGTCCAGAATAATATTTGTCAGAAGCAAATTTTACAGATGAAAAAATGTTTAATGCTCTGAAGTATTTCATCTGATTATTTATTCATTTCCTTAAATTACTTTATTTTGTGAAAATCTGAACTAACAATACTCAGAGGATCTGAACATTGGTTAACGTTTCATTTCTCAAGAGAATTCAGAAGCACATGCAAACAAACACGTGTCACTCTAAATCTGCAAAGATGGCGTGTACACTACTGAAGAGACGTTTGAGGTGAAGTTTGAATAGTGAAAATTTTGATTTTCCCCCCAATTTGTCAGAATCAATTAATGCTTGAAATGATTTTTATTCTTTTTCATTAATTGCTATGTGTGAACGTGCATTGTGTGTCTGTTTGTATGCCTAATTGTTTACTATAAATACCACATCTCTCACCACTTTCACACTTTTCACATCTCAAGAACGTTTATGCATTTCTGTCTTCTTTTCTCTCTTCACAAAAACCCTAAACCTTTGACAAACTCATCTTCAATGGCAACCTCATCCTTCACAGCTGCACAGTTTCAATCAACCATGGTTGCAGTCACTTCTGCAAATATGGGTGTGACTCCATATACGACCCCTAAAAGGACTTTGTTAACACCTGTTGACAAACTGGAAGTTCTCTGTGAATCAATGGCGGAATTTGATTCATTGGCTGAAAATGGATTTGAGTTTTGTTCAATAATTGATGCTCAAGGCTGGGTAAAATACTTTGACAGACTATTTGGACCAATTTACCCCTATCTGGTGAAAGAGTTCTGGATACATGCTTCTGTATACCCCAAATTCATATTGTCTTCTGTTCTGGGTAAGGAGATAATCATTACAGAAGATCTGATCAGCAAACTCATTGGATATGAGGAGACTGATGGAGTATCTCATCTGCCAGCTGGGCGTGTAGATATGGAAGAAGTTTATGAGGAAGTCATGACTGCTGGACATGCCTCTAATAAGTTTAAAGATCTGAAGCCTGACTACAAGATCTGGGCAAAGATTTTCATGGGATGCATTCATCACAGAAAATCTACAAACTCTCCAGATTACGTGAACAATGAACAACTCTACTTCATGTACTGTTTAAGTTAGAGCACCAAGGTAGATCTTCCTTACATTTTGTTCATGCACTTATGGAATCATATTAACGCCTCCAGAGAATTTTTGAAAGACAAGGGTCAGAAGATCAGAACATGGATTCCCTTTGGAAGGTTAATTTCAGATATTCTGACAAAAAATGGATTGGTGACTGCTCTGTATACTGCTGGAGTCAAGGAGGAACTTGAATCTATTGTTGGGAAGCCTTTGAATGCCAAAAGTCTTCAGAGACTTAAAATTGTAGAGGAACTCACATCAGCACCCAAGAAGCTGAATATCTCTGAACTTAGTCAGAAGAGAATCCCAGTAGAAGACTACCCTCTGTTCTGTGCTGAAGAACCAAGGGAAATAATTGTAAGGTATATTGATTCTTGCAAGGCAGATGGAACCCCAATCCCTGCAGATATTCTGAAAAGAGAAAGGGAACCAATGCCTGATGGAGGAGATGAGATCACAAGAAAAAGAAGTCAATCAGAAGCTGAAGATGTGACTGTTCAGAAGAAGCCCAAATTTGCTGACAAGCCTCAGAAGCTGATCAAGAGGAAAGCATCTGGAGACGCTCCTTATGTTCCTACAAAATGTATCAAGATTAAAGGTACCAAATCTTCTGTATCTTCTTTCAATAATATTGTTTTAAATGATTCAACATTTAAGTCTATTCCAAAACCACCTTCTACTCAGAAACAATTTGTTCCTGCTCCATCTCATATCTCTGTTCCTTCCCCACAAAAATCATCTGATCCTGTTTCCATCACACCTATAAAACCTTCTACTACTCAATCATCTGTACCAACACCAACAACAACAAAACCAGCAAATCAAACTCCACAACCAGAAAAACCACCAAAACAATCTGAACAACAACAAACACAACCAGAAAAACAACAACAACCAGAAAAACAATCTGAACAACAACAACAACAAAAACAATCTGAACAACAACCACAACAACTTGAAAAACAACCACAACCAGAAAAACCACCATCAAACACATCTGAACCTATTGGATATGCACAAGTTACTTCTGAACCTATAAAAGTTACATCTGATCCTATTGAATCTGAACCACCTACATCTGATCCACCTACATCAGAACCACCTACATCTGAACCCCCATCAAAACCTTCTGAGAATCCATCAGAATCAACCAACCCATCTGAAACCCATATTTCTAAGACAGAGGTTCTAAATGTTACACCTCTCAAAACTGTTTTTGAAGTGTCCTCTACCTCCTACACTCCAACCACATCATCCAATTCATCAGAATCTGATATACACCCAGATTTTCTGGTATCTCCCTCTCACAGAAATTCAGAAGTTAACCAACCAGAACCACCTGTATCTTCTGCAATTCTCATTCCAAATCCTACCCCAACACCTAAACCATCTTCTGAAATTATCATTCCCAATCCTACCCCTACATCCAAGCCAAGAACATCTGAGAATGTACCTTCTGCTTCGTGCAAACTATTTTCCTCTAACAAACTTCCATCTGGTTTCACCTTAAAGAATTTATACACCAGAATTGAACCATCTGACACTATCACTCCTCTCAAACCCATACTTACCATCATTCTACCATTTGTGCTTCAAACATATATTAAAACAATGTCAGCAGTAACTTCATCAGATCCAAAACCATACTCTGCTAAATCTGCTAAATCTGATAAACCTGCTAAATTTGTATCCAAACCTTACTCTGATAAACCATTTGATGTGGTTTCCTATCCAACAAATGCAAAACCAAATCTGTTGAATGCTTTAACCAGATTAAAACCTGACAATTCATCTGAACCTCCATTCATACCATACTACCCTCCTCCTCTGATCACCATTCATAAATCTATCTTTCCACCTTCTCCCCAACCCAGGCCAATAACATTGGAAACTCTTTTACACCCAAGACCTAGACTGAATGTTGATCATTTATTTACAAGTTTTTTGCAAGAAATACAGATGTATTTAGGATCTGTACAGAGGAAGTGTTCATTAATAATGGATACCAGTGAATCTGATGCCATTTGGAATGGCTTCATAAACAGATTCAATACTGTAGCATCAAATCTGAAGAACGTATGTTCTGATGATGCGAAGCTCAGATTTGCTGAAACTACTAGAAGTCTGTTCTGGACTGTTAAGAGATCTGGACCATTGCTTCTTACAGATGCTCCTTCATCATCAGAAGAGAATACTGAATCTGCATCTGAAGACAACCCTCTGGCTATGACTCTGGTAGAACATCCTTCTGGCTCTACTGCTCCTAACTCCAAAGCCCCTATGGAAATTGACTATGTTCAAGCTTCAGAAACTGTCCCACCTTCTTCATCTGAGATCAAGAAAGAGTATCCAGATCTTGAAGATAAGATTGCAGTTCTGGAAGCTGGTCAATCAGAAATCAAGTCATGGATGGCTAAGCAAGACAAGAAGTCTGAAGACATGGCTCAGTGGATGTCCAAACAAGATCAGGTGAATGAAACCATGGCTAAGTGGATGTCAAAACAAGAACAGTCTTCTTCTGAGATCACGGATCTGTTGAAGATGCTTTTGTCAAAACAATCTTAGTTTATTTATTTTTTCTTCTTTTGATGTTTGTGTAATACCCTAATTTTTACCCCTAAGATCCCACATTGCATTTTCATTTTTGCATACACAAACAAGACCATACTTTTTGATTTTTCTTAGGTCCCTTGTTGTTTCATACTTGCTTTATGTTTGTTTCTGTTTACTAACATCTAACCAAAATATCAAAAATATTTTCCAATTTGTTTGTTTCTTCTTCTTCTCTGTGTGTTTAGGGTTTTGCAAGGAGATTAATGGCAAAGAAATTCATTCAAGTTTAAATCAGATGGACGTTTGACCTCATCTTGGTCAAACTATCAAGAGTTTGCTTCAACCATAAGTTACCCGTGGTGGTGGGCTATTTTCTCAGGAAATGTGATTTTTCAAGATCAAATTGTCTTGTGTTGAAATTCATTGATTTATCAAGCAATGTTCTATGAGAAGTTTGATCCAGATATTCAGAGAATTATGTCAAAAATCAAAATTGATGGCCGATGATTCAGTTGCAAATTTTTCAGTGGTTCCTGTTCTTCTCATAATGTTAATAGTAATAACTGTGATGGAGAGTTTCCTAGGATTAATAAAAGTGGTTGCTTTTCATCAATGGTGGATGTTGTTGATAAAGACTCATCTTGTGTTTCGTTCACTACTTTTAATATCCTTGCTCCTATTTACAAACGGATTGATCCACAGAATCAAGGACTTAGAGAGAGTGATTTCAGATCATTTTGGTTGGTTAGGAATCAAAGGATTCTTGATTCATTGCTTTCTGAATCTTCTTCTATTATGTGCTTACAGGAATTTTGGGTTGGAAGTGAAGAACTAGTTCACATGTATGAGGAGAGACTTAGGGATGGTGCTCGATTCGTTGATTTCTGGTCCTGTTTCAGAAGCTATTTCTCAAATTATAGATACGGTTTCTGAGTTTGTGTATTCTGTTGACAATGTTCTTGTGAAGAAGGATAGTTTTAAGGAACTTGCAGATTACTTGCAGAGAATTGAACCTATTTTGAAGCAGTTGAGGAAGGGAAAGGTTAGTGATTCTGAGACATTCAACCATGCCATTGAGATTCTGAATCGCGAAATCAAAGATACGAAGAAACTGGTTCAAGAATGTAGCAAGAAGAGCAAGGTGTATCTTCTGGTGAACTGTAGAACCGTTGTTAAGCGCTTAAAACATAATTCGGGTGAGATCAGTAGGGCACTTGGTCTTCTTCCTTTGGCTACGTCGGGTCTTTCGGCTGGAATAGTTGAAGAAATTGAGAAGTTATGTGATAATATGCAGGAAGCTGAGTTTAAGGCAGCTGTATCGGAAGAGGAGATCTTAGAGAAAATCGAGGCGGGGATACAGGAAAAGAATTTCGACCGTTCCTATGCAAATAATTTGCTGCATCTCATTGCAGACGCTGTTGGGATTACAAAAGAGCGGTCGGAATTAAAAAAAAAGAGCTTGAAGAGTTTAAAAATGAAATTGAAAATGAGAAAGATCGTGCTGAAGCCATTCAAATGGATCAGATCATTGCTTTGTTGGAAAGGTCTGATGCAGCATCATCAACTCGGGAAAAGGAGCTCAAGTACTTTGCGAAACGTAATTGTTTGGGCACTCAACCGTTGGAGCCTTTAAATTCCTTTTATTGCCAGATTACAGGCAATGTTATGGTTGACCCCGTGGAAATTTCATCAGGGCAAACATTTGAGAGAAGTGCAATTGAGAAGTGGTTTGCGGAAGGACACAAAAAGTGTCCTCTGACTTTCATTACTTTAGACACATTGGTTTTGAGACCTAACAAAACCTTGAAACAATCGATAGAAGAATGGAAAGATAGAAATACAATGATTACAATTGCTTCACTGAAAGAGAAAATCCAGTCTGGAGATGAAGTTGGAGTATTAAGTTGTTTGCAAACTCTTCATGATTTGTGCGAACAGAAAGACCAGCACAGAGAATGGGTGGTACTGGAGAATTATATACCCGTTCTTATCCAAATTCTTGCTGAAAAAAAAACGAGATAAAAGGAACCGTGTCCTTCGCATACTTTGCATGCTGGTGAAGGATAATGAAGATGCCAAGGAAAGAATTGCAAATGTTGATGATGCAATTGAGTCTATTGTCCATTCTCTTGGGCGTCGTTTGGCGGAAGGGAAGTTGGAAGTGGAATTACTATTGGAACTATCCAAATATGATTTTTTAAGAGAATACATTGGAAAAGTTCAAGGTTGCATACTACTATTGGTGACTATGTCTAGCAGTGAGGAGCAATCAAGATCTGATGCAGAGAAACTTATAGCTGATATGACTAGTTTAATATCAAATCACATTTGTCGTCAAATTGATCTGGTAGATACAAAACTCGGGGATCTTAGAAAAATGGCATTGCTGGCAAGTCAGTTTTGGATGAACATGTATCATCAATGGGAGATATTCTGTCTGTTTCAAAGAGAAAGTGGCAGGGCATATGCAAACAAGCAGTCCAGCTGCATTTACTCGGGCTACCGTTGTTATAGCTGTGAAGTACTTTATAGTTGAACGTCCAAAGAAGATAGATGCGATAATATACCTTGAAATATCATCATTTATGATGCTTATCAGGGATAATGACAGGCATGTTAGGCGAGCTGCTGTCTTGGCTTTGAGCACATTTGCGCACAATAAACCAAACCTCATCAAGGGGCTTCTTCCTGATCTATTGCTTCTTCTTTATGATCAAACAATTGCAAAGCAAGAACTGATAAGGACAGTTGATCTTGGCCCTTTCAAGCATACTATGGGTGATGGACTTGAATTGAGGAAGGCAGCTTTTGAATGTGTAGACACATTGCTGGATGGTTGTCTTGATCAACTGAACCCCTCATCATTCATTGTTCCTTATCTTAAATCTGGTTTGGATGATCATTATGATGTTAAAATGCCTTGTCACCTGATTCTTTCAAAACTTGCCGACAAGTATCCTTCTGCAGTCTTGGCAGTGTTGGATTCATTGGTGGATCCTCTCCAAAAGACTATCAACTTTAAGCCAAAGCAAGATGCAGTTAAGCAAGAAGTAGATCGCAATGAAGACATGATCCGAAGTGCACTCCGAGCTATTGCATCCTTGAACCGCATAAGCGGAGGAGGTTGCAGTGCCAAGTTCAAGAACCTTATGAATGAAATATCAAAAACACAAGCTCTATGGGATAAATACTATTCAATCCACAATGAATGATGCAAATGCAGTTTTAAATGAGCAATATAACATCTGCCTGAGAATGCTACAGGAAGGTCGATGTCAAAGTCGATTACTCCAACCTCCCTTGTCCCATTCCCTTCGAAGAGCTTCATCGCGAAGCTATGATGTCGTTGAAACCTGAGCTTTTCAAGGGTATGCGTTTTGATTTCACCAAAATGCTTAATCAGAATTTCTCTCTCAATCACAGTGTTTCGATGGGACCTACTGAGGTTCCTTCTCAGTCTGCGGAGATTATTAAAATTCCAACTGCTAACTATGAATTTGGTGCAACTGTCATTGATCATCCTAAGATGTTGCTTATGGGGAGAGCTTTGACTGATGGCAGGGTAACTTCTAGGGTCAAGTATGACTTGACTGAGAATCTCACTGTAAAAGCCAATGCTCAGCTATCAAGTGAGCCACATGCGTCACAAGGGATTGTCAACTTTGATTACAAGGGAAAGGATTATAGGACCCAGATTCAACTGGGAAATGGATCTTTGCTAGGAGCAAGTTATATTCAGAGTGTCACCAATCATTTATCATTGAGTGGGGAGGTATTTTGGACTGGTCAGCATCGGAAGTCTGGTGTTGGTTATGCTGCTCGCTACAATACTGATAAGATGGTTGCCACTGGACAAATTGCCATCACTGGAATGGCCCTTCTAAGCTATGTTCAGAAGGTATCTGATAAGGTTTCTCTGGCTTGATGTGTAACTTCAACTCCATGTCAAGAGACGTCACTGCTAGCTTTGGTTACGACTACATCCTTAGACAGTGCCGCCTTAGGGGAAAGGTTGATTCCAATGGCGTCTGTGCTGCATTTTTGGAGGAGCGGTTAAACATGGGTCTGAACTTCATTCTTTCTGCCGAGCTTGATCACAAGAAAAAAGACTACAAATTTGGATTTGGTTTGACTGTTGGAGAATAAAATAGCAGGATTAGAGCTGTATTTCCTTTTCTTTAGCCAGCCTAGCCTAGCAAGTTTTCTTCATTTTACTTGTTGGAGATTTTTCTTTTTGGGAAAAAGAAAACACAGGAGGAATATATCATTTGTGTCGGCGAACATCATTTAATCTACCAGTTACCCTGCCAAATCCACTATCAAAGGCAACAACAATGATCCAAGTGTTGAAGCCTGTACTGAAAAGTTTGCTGGAGAAAAGATTTAGTTGTCTGGCTGTTGTTTTGATGCACTCGTACACTTTCCCGCAGCATGAACAACAGGTTGAGAGGTTCGCACTAGATTTTTGACGCCTTATGCAAGCTTTCTTCAGATTCAAATGCCAACGTATACGTGTTGCAGCAGCTATCACTCGCCTCTTGCATTCTCAAAAATTTGATAATGCTGTTGCAGATTGTGTGAATCGTGCCGACACTGTTCTTGCGTTAGTTTCCTTGATTGGACTCTTCTGTCAATGAATCTGTTTCCACATCAGAGGAGCTTGAACACGGATATTCTGATCGGGATGCTCTCGTGCGTAATTCAGGAACTCGCCTTTCAGTTTCTGCATACGAATGCAGTCTTCAAATCATTTGAAAAAAAACAGGGTAATATTACAACTGGAGATACTTATTCAAGCAAGTCAAAACGTACCCATGAGAAGCTTCATATTAAGCCATATTTCCAAGCCATGTTAATATAATTCCAGCTGTGACACTCCAAGCTGACCCCACAAGCTTTAAAGTTGTTTCTAAGCCATGAGCCAATTGCAAAAAGTGAATAACACGTGAGCTACAAAGAAAAATCAAAACGACATAAAGAAAGTCTCAGTATGAGTCACGCAACTTGCATCAATGAATTCATTTGAAACGCAGTGAAAATTGCAAAACGGCAAATCATTTTTTCTCACTCTCAATCTATAAATAGGGTGCATACCTCTTCATTTTTCTCAAGCTTTTGAAGCCAAAAAATCTCTGCTGATTTTCTTCCTCAATTCCTCAATACAAAACCTTTTGTTCACATTCTCTTCTCATACTTCCTTCCACCAAATTAACTTCAAATCAACCTCAAACACAGATCAATTTCGAACCAGAGATTCGTTCAGAAGAAGAAGAGAAGCAAGAAGAAGTTTGGATTGATTTCTTACCTGAGTTTGAAGGTAGATTGAGCTTCACCGTCATTTTCGATCCGTTACCTTTTGTTGCGATTCTTTGAATTGTTGGTACCATTGTGAAGAGCTCTTGATTTCGATTGCAACCGCGTATTTTTCGCGTCCCGCCGTTGTGATTTAAGCAAGCATCCATGGCCGTGAATGTTTTCGCGTGTGAGAGCTAGAAGAAGAAGATGATTCTGTTTCGTTTTCTCTTTCTACTTTTCAATTGTATTTTTCTTTTATTTTTTTTATTTTCCTTTTTATTTCTTTCAGAATTTAACCGTGTGGACTTTTCCACATTTTTCTTTTATTATTAAATTTGTATTTTAATTTCATTTTTGAAAAAGCTCTTAAAAAAAATTATTTGAAAATATTGTGATTAAGTGTTGGTTGTTTTGGATCTTGAATTTGATAAGATTTCATCAATATCAATGGACTTTGGGTGTTGATTTTTATCCACCAAGAGAGGTGATTGATATTGACGATAATTTAATCGATTCGAGATTCAAATTGTGATTTCATTTTCTTTCTTCTTCTTTTTATTTTTGATCGATGAAATCTATGGATCATAGATTGTTGATTATCAAGGTTGTTTAATCTTCATTATTTCAAATCTATGGATGAATAATCATTGAGATAATTCTCCGTACTTTGGAATAGTGATAGATTACCTTTGATTAATTGATTAAAAATCTTGATTATGATGAGATCACTACCTCTTTTCTTTTTGTGTGGCATGTTTTAGGAGAGTGATTTACATATCACTTCTCTAACATGTATTAACACTAACATTTTATTGATCGGCCTCAGATAGTCGTGGTTTCTACATAAACCCGATTACGATTGCTTAACATAGCGCTAAAGTGTCCCTTAATCGGAAAATGATCATTCGTGGCTCAAACTTACGTTTAAAAGTCCAAGTATGTTTAGTTGCTTGTCTTAACTCCAATACCTATGAAAATCATTGTTAGGAGGCTTTGATTCTATCAATCCTCTAATGAATTTTCATTAATCTTGGTCTAAGTGCAAGAATTAATCATCATTGATCATATGTTCTAACCACTAACCACTAATTCACTAACAATATCCTTGTTTAATTTTGCTTATATTCTCTTCTTACTCCTTATTTGTTACTTTTATGCTTCCATTTTATCATTTCATATCATATCTTTGTTTATGTTTATTCTCTTTTGTCCACTTGGACCATACTTTGTTCAAAACACTAATAAAGGATAAAACATCTAAAAAATTTGGTGCTATTAACTTTGTGGTTATACTCTTGGACCATTCTTAGACCTTGGACTTCATGGACATTTTGGACTTAGGATTAGGACTTTCTTCCCTATGCTTGGAGTATCGTGGATCTTAGCCTTTATTTGGCTCGCTCATTAGCTTATGCTTTAAATCGGATGGAATTCTTTTTTTGCTTGCTATGGAGTGTGCTACAAGTCGGTTAGATCTTTCTTATCTCTAGCTCTTATTTTGGTTTCTAGGATAGTCACTTCATCTCCTCCCCTTCTTAAATTTTCAAAACTTTCTCCCTCTTTCAAAACCTTCTTGGTTTCAAACTTCAAAACCGCTTTCACAATAAAACCTTGACTTTCGTCAAGTGATTTTTAAACTTTGTTTTTTTCTTAATAAAAGTCAATCAATGTTAATCATGTTTTGACCAATTTCAAAAGACATAAAAAATACAAAAACTCATCAACTCTTTTTGTGCCTTTATGCACTTTTTCACTTTAAAACTTTTCATAAAGTTTAGACATGATTCATTTCTATAGTTGAGATGTAAATCTCCTATTCCCCATATTATTAAGACTTTGACATTTTCCACGTTGATGTTGAGTGATAGTCTTGTTGATAATCCAAGCAAATCCTCCATCTTTATGTGACGCAAATGTTGTCTTAATACTCGTGGGTGGATAGTCGCAGTTTTCTCCTTGAAATGACGACTTGTCTTTACATCTAAAATCAATCAAAACCAACAAATTTTTGTCATTTGTACCACGAACTACGGGGTTTTGATTCCATATTGCACTTTATGGGTACGTAGGCATGAGACGATAAGTCTCTCCAAACACAAAAATCTAAAAAATAATTCTCTTCTCATCTCCCCAATCTCTTTTCAAACAAACCACTTTCAAACCAAAAAGCGTAAATATTTCAAAGGGCTCCTATAGAGTACTATAGACGTTTTGGGTGCTAACACCTTCCCATTGCGTAATCAACCCCCTTACCCCGATCTCTGTCTCGTGTTCTTATTTTAGAACTCTTTGGTTGTGTTCGCTCTTTTTCCTTTCCTTTATTTGGATAAAATAAAAGTGCGGTGGCGACTCTTGTTTTCTTTGAGTTAAGTTAATCAATAACTTACACTCACGATTTTTACCGCTACAGAAAAGTGGCGACTCTGCTGGGGATCCCAACGGTTCCTAGTGGGTTTCGCCTACTTTGATTTATTTATCGCTTTCTGTTTGACTTGTTTGTTATTGTTTGTTCTGTTATGGTGCCTGGTAATTTGTGTGGTGAGATAAGTCCTAACCCGGACTTGAGTGCACTTATGATAGGAGGGTGGTATAGTCTTGTTGGCTTACGTGGAGTAGTCCTTACTAAGCTGACTTGAGATCCCCCGCTCGGTGGAGGCCCCTTTGGAAATTACTGATGTCTTACGAGTAGTCGTAATTGATATTACTTTTTCCGACTGGGAGCCTGAGAAGCTGAGGACCTTAGAACCCTTTAACCCATCTTGGCCTTATTAGGACGTGGTGCGGTGGCTGTTCAGGTGTAGACTTGAATTGGTCGTTACGTGATACCACACTCAGATGAGTTTCTCTTGAGAATATTGTTGGCCGACGAGTAGTCGTTTAAGCCGATAATATCCAAAAGATGGAATTATGATTCTGGGAACTTTTTAGAACCTTGTTCTACAGGTGATGATATAACCATAGTACATACCATTGTGGGATGGTTGATTCTTACCTTTGGCTCCATGCTCGTGCCGAACCTTTGAACCTGTGTGCTTTGTATGACTTGTTTGTGGGTGTTGCATCTTGCACTCATGCATTCATGAGCATTGTGTTTCAGCTGGTTTTTAAGGATCTCAGAGATTTTCTTTTGCAAACATCGCAGATATTGTTGATTATGGATATTGGAAGGAGAAACACTCAGAAATACGGTTTTCGGGCCCCTGATCTTACAGAGTTGAGAAAGCTAGTGTCCTTGGTAGATGATCGTTCAGGCTTCTTATCTCGTTATGGGAGACTTTTATTTGTTCTTTCTACCAACATTGAAGACGGAATTCTGAATACCCTTATGCAGTTCTATGATCCTATTTACCGATGCTTTACTTTTCCCGATTATCAGCTTATGCCGACCTTGGAAGAATATGCTTATTTGTTGGGTGTACCGGTTTCTGATAAAGTTCCGTATACTGGTTTGGAGGAAACTCTTAAGCCTCAAGATATTGCTGTAGTTACCCATTTGACGAAGTCGGATATTGATGCAAATCTAAAGACTAAGGGAGGCCTCAAGGGTTTGACTGCTAAGTTCTTGATTGAGAAGGCTACTTTATTTGCTGACATTGGTCGCACATTGGCGTTTGAGGCTATATTGGCTTTACTCATATATGGACTAGTCTTGTTTCCTAATATTGATAATTTTGTGGACGTTAATGCTATTAGAATTTTCTTGATTAGGAACCCTGTTCCAACTTTGCTTGGTGATACTTATTTCTCCATCCATAGTAGGACTTCTAAGGGAAACGGTACCATTGTTTGCTGTCTACCTCTGCTGTATAATTGGTTCGTTTCACACTTACCTCAGACATTTGCTTTTAGGAAAAACAAGGATTGCTTAAGGTGGTCTCAAAGGATTATGTCTCTTACGCATACTGATATCACTTGGTCTTCTCCGGTTTACGATAATGTCCAGATTATTGATAGTTGTGGAGAATTCGCCAATGTTCCTCTTCTTGGAATACAAGGCGGAATTAACTACAACCCGAGTCTAGCTCGCCGTCAGCTGGGTTATATGCTGAAGGATAGGCCTAAGAATATTTTATTAGAGGGTTTATTCTTTCAAGGAGGGGATGATTCTCTTGGTTTGAGAAGAAAAATGGCTCATGCCTGGACTAAGATTCACAGGTTGGGTAGAGGGGAGCTTGGAAGACAAGTTTGCATTGCTTTAGAACCTTACACACTTTGGGTGAAGAAGAGGGCTATGGAGCTTAAGATGCCTTATCCTATTGAGAAACCTCTGACTACTGTGATCTCTACGCCTCTCCCTGCGCCACTCCCTGTTTCTTCTGATGATGTGAAGACACTTCAAGATGCTTTGGCTAAGATGAAGGAAGAGAAAGAGATGTGGGAAAGTAAGTTTCAAGCTTCTGACAAAGAGAAGATGGAATTGCAAAAACAGATGAAGGAGAAAGATGACTTGATAGAGTTACTTGAGCGGAGCGCTGTGAAGAGGCATGCAGAGGATTTATTTTCCTCTACTACTCCATCATCACATCCTCCTACTTCTGGTGCTTGGAAGAGTATTGTGGATCAGCTTGTGCTAGAGAAGATCACCATGAAGCACAACTATGAGAAAGAGATTAAGAGACTCCGAAGGAAGTATCAGCTTGGATCGTCATCAGATGTTCCTTAGGACCTAGCTTTTTCTTATTTTGATATTCTTGTATTTTGTACTTCCAAGTGTAACTCTTTCCAATATTCAATGAAATGAGATGTTTATTGTAACGCCCCATATTGCTTTTTAGGATTACTGACTGACCCCACAAACCAACACGGGTCTTTTCAGCATGCTTTTTCCTCACTCACATGCTTTCTGGGAAACTTCCCAGAAGGTCACCCATCCCAGAATTGCTCCAAGTCAAGCACGCTTAACTGTGGAGTTCTTATGAACGGGCTACCGAAAAGAAGATGCAACTTGTTGGTATAGGTAGTACCAATTAATCCTTATAAGCCTTCATTCAACCATGCAGTCCCATACCTGCACAGCCTCAGGATCCCTCTCATTCGGATGTGAATTCGGTTTTTCCCTAGAAGCTGCTAGGAGTGTCCCATTGTCATGCCTCATGACACCGACAACCACTCCCTCGCCCACGGGTGTTACATGTAACCACCGTCCTCTTTCACCTCAGGTGTTACATGCCCACCAGCTTCCGCTTGGTTCGTCCCCGAACCACATCGTACTGGGAGAGGTATGGCTCTGATACCATTTGTAACGCCCCATATTGCTTTTTAGGATTACTGACTGACCCCACAAACCAACACGGGTCTTTTCAGCATGCTTTTTCCTCACTCACATGCTTTCTGGGAAACTTCCCAGAAGGTCACCCATCCTAGAATTGCTCCAAGTCAAGCACGCTTAACTGTGGAGTTCTTATGAACGGGCTACCGAAAAGAAGATGCAACTTGTTGGTATAGGTAGTACCAATTAATCCTTATAAGCCTTCATTCAACCATGCAGTCCCATACCTGCACAGCCTCAGGATCCCTCTCATTCGGATGTGAATTCGGTTTTTCCCTAGAAGCTGCTAGGAGTGTCCCATTGTCATGCCTCATGACACCGACAACCACTCCCTCGCCCACGGGTGTTACATGTAACCACCGTCCTCTTTCACCTCAGGTGTTACATTTATCAGTATTTCAAGAAGTGTTATTTTTCTTTATGATGTTTGTAATTGCTTTATATCTTAAAGATCCTTGAAAACTGGTTGAAACACCTGCATTTTGCATTTGCATTCGCATCATCGTGCATTGTGTGTTGCCTTTTCCAGATGTCTTATTTGTTTCTTTTGGCCTTCCTTCAGTCAAGTTGTCGCATCACTACAACACCCGGGCTAACTCTAAGAAAAAGATGGATCAGTTGCAACAAGAGAACCGCGAGCTCCGTGAAGAGGTATCAACTCTGAAAGATGGTTTGGAGAGACTGACTGCCGCGATGGAAGCTCTGGTGGCTGCTCAGAATCATCCACCACTACCTCCTCCTTCTCCTGTCCAAGGAACTGTGATTTCTGAAATCGGATCAACGCCCATTTCTGTGGCCCCGATTAATACTTCTCAATATCAAATGCCTGTTGGTTTCCCTTGGGGCATGCCTAACAATTATGTGCCAGAGGGATATCGACCTCCTGTTCCCGAAGGTTCTAGACTCCCTGCTGTCATGGCTGTACCACCTCCTGTGGTTAATGTTGTTCCTAATGCTGAAGTTCCGGTTGTTCCTACTGTCATACCTGTGCCACCGACTGTAACTCACGCTATGCCTTATACTGAAGAACAAATTTTCCATACTGCTCCGAGCGAGAGTTTAGATGTTATGGATCGAATAGATAACTTTCAAGATCAGTTTGCTGAAATGCAAAGAGAAATCAGGGCTTTAAGGGGAAAGGAGTTATTTGGAAAGAATGCTCATGAGCTTTGCCTTGTTCCAAATGTGAAGATTCCCGCTAAGTTCAAGGTTCCGGATTTTGAAAAATACAAAGGGAACACTTGTCCGCAAAGTCATTTGATTATGTATGCTAGAAAGATGTCTACCTATACTGACAACCATCAGTTATTGATCCACTATTTTCAAGATAGTCTTACTGGTGCTGCACTGAAGTGGTATATGGGACTCGACAGTACACAAATCAAGACATTCAATGATCTTTGTGAAGCTTTTGTTCGTCAGTATAAGTATAATCTCGATATGGCGCCAGACCGTGATCAGCTTCGCGCAATGTCTCAAAAAGAGAAAGAAACTTTTAAAGAATATGCGCAAAGATGGCGTGAGATTGCAGCTCAGATAAGCCCTCCGCTTGAAGAGAAAGAAATGACCAAGATTTTTCTGAAGACTCTGGGTTCATTTTACTATGAAAGGATGGTTGCGAGCGCTCCTAGTGATTTCACGGAAATGGTTAATATGGGGATGAGATTAGAGGAAGCTGTCCGTGAGGGACGTCTGATAAAAGAAGGAAATTCTGGAAGTACAAAAAAGCCTGGTGTTGGGTTCCCTAAGAAAAAAGAGGGAGAAACTAATGCTATATCTCAGGAAAGGTCTAGAAGACGCAGAGTTGTGAACAACAATGGTAGTCGTCGTCAGCAACAAGTAGCATCTGTTACGCCTGTTATCAGTAACACCCCTACCGCTCAAGCTACTGCAAGTTATCAACCACGTTTCCAAGAGAAGACAACTCAACAAGGTCGTACACAGAGGAAAACACAATTTGATCCCATTCCAATGACGTATACTGAGCTATTTCCGGCTTTAATAAAGAAGAATTTGGTTCAACCTCGTGATCCGCCGGCTTTTCCAACTGAAATTCCATGGTGGTATAAGCCGGATGCTCATTGCGCATTTCATCAAGGTGCCCCGGGACACGATATCGAAAATTGCTATCCTCTGAAGCATGAAGTTGCAAAGCTCGTAAAAAGCGGTATTCTGTCTTTTGAAGATACCAACCCTAATGTGCAATCAAATCCGTTTCCTAAACATGGTAATGCAACTGTTAATATGGTATATGGTTGTCCTGGTACATACCGTATTTTCGATATTCGTTGGATTCGGAGATCGCTTGTTGAAATGCATGCTACTTTGAGTGAGTTCCATGATATTGAGCATGATTATGCCGCCTGTTGTATTTGTTCTGTGAACCCTCGAGGGTGTGTGATTGTAAAGAGGGACTTACAAAAGATGATGGATGAGAATTTGATTCAGGTTACTGCAAACAGAAATGAAGTGGAGAACGAAGTGAATGTCATAGTCCCACGTTTCAATATTCCTGAGCGGGTTGTAATTTCTTACAATAGTCAGAAATCTGTTGTGACGCCTTTGGTTATCCGTTTGCCTGGCCCGACACCGTATGAATCCGATAAAGTTGTTCCCTACAAATACAATGCTACTATGTTGGAGGATGTAAAAGAGGTTCCCATTCCTTCTCTTCCCTCAGTTGTGACTATTGCTGATGTCGGACGTGTAACCAGAAGTGGTCGAGTATTTGCTAATGAGCCTTCAAAGACAAGTGAAGATACTGGGGGTAAGCAAATTCAGTTGAAGACTTCTGTGGAGTCTGGTCAATCAAGTGACGTAAATCAGAAGTCAGATAATGATGAGGTATTGAAATTGATCAAGAAGAGTGAATATAATGTGGTGGATCAATTGTTACATACACCGTCAAAAATATCTGTTCTATCTCTGTTAATGAGCTCTGAGGCTCATCGTGAATCGTTGCAGAAAGTATTGGAACAAGCTTATGTAGATCATGATGTGACTGTTAACCAGTTTGATAGCATTGTTGCCAATATCACTGCGTGTAACAATCTGAGTTTTTGTGATGAAGAATTGACCGAACATGGAAGAAATCATAATTTGGCTCTCCATATTTCCATGAATTGCCAGGAAGACGCTTTATCCAATGTGCTGGTCGATACTGGGTCATCGTTGAATGTGATGCCAAAATCTACTTTGTCCAGATTATCTTATCAAGGTAATCCTATGAGGTTCAGTGGGGTCATTGTGAAAGCCTTTGATGGATCGAGGAAAACCGTGATTGGAGAGGTTGATCTCCCTATCAAGATTGGTCCGTGTTTTTTCCAGATCACTTTTCAAGTCATGGATATTTGTCCTGCTTACAGTTGTCTTCTAGGACGCCCATGGATTCATGAAGCTGGAGCTGTTACTTCGACACTGCATCAAAAGTTAAAATTCGTGCAGAATGGTAAACTTGTCGTTGTTGGTGGAGAACAGGCTATGTTGGTAAGCAGTTTGTCGTCTTTTTCTTATATCGATGCGGAAGAGGATATTGGAACTCCGTTTCAGGCTCTTTCTGTGGTTGATAAAGCTGTTAAGAAGGATGGGGTGTCCATGTCTTCTTTAAAAGACGCACAACATGTAGTGGATAATGGCCAAGCTCATGGATGGGGCCGAATCATTGAAGTTGCTGAGAAAAAAGATAGAGCTGGTTTGGGTTTTACATCTGGTTCAACCCGAAATGAGCTGAAGAGTATTCATGAAGTTTTTCGAAGTGCTGGGTTCATCCATTGCAAAGATCATTCTACAGCTGCAATTCTTGAAGATGACCAAGAGGAAGAAATGCCCAACTTTGTGACACGTGGATTGATATGCCAGAATTGGATCGCTGTTGATGTTCCTACTGTTGTTCATGTTTCAAAGTAATTTGTTTTTGTTTCTTTCAAAAATCCTTTCACTCTGCCCAAGGTGAAAGTGAATTTGTGAGGGCTTTGTTTCAACTTTTATCATCATCAATAAAATGTTCTTCTGTTTATCCATATGTTGTTTTCCTTTTTTGCTTTACTTCTGAAAAATGGTAACATAAAATACCGAAAAAAAAGTATAATAATGTTATAATCATTCTTATCTGCATAATATTTTCATTTTTTGTTCATATTCTAAAATCAAACATAAAATCATTGTGCAGATTGATTGTTAAACCCATTGGAAATAATGACCATATGCCCTCTCCCAACTTTGAGTTCCCTGTGTTTGAAGCGGAAGAGGAGGATACTGAAGAAATTCCTGATGAGATTTCTCGATTGCTTGAGCACGAGGAGAAGGCCATTCAGCCTCATGAAGAGCCGGTGGAATTGGTTAATCTGGGTTTCGATGATGATAAAAAAGAAGTCAAGATTGGGGCACTGCTTCAGTCAGATGTTAAGAAGAGGATGGTAGAGCTTCTTAGAGAATATGTTGACGTGTTTGCTTGGTCCTATCAAGACATGCCTGGTCTTGATACTGGTATTGTGGAGCACCATTTGCCATTAAAGCCTGAATGTTCACCCGTGAAGCAGAAATTGAGAAGAACTCATCCTGACATGGCAGTGAAGATTAAAGAAGAGGTTCAAAAGCAGATTGATGCTGGTTTTCTTGTGACCGTAGAATATCCTCAATGGGTGGCCAATATCGTGCCTGTTCCAAAGAAAGACGGAAAAGTACGAATGTGTGTTGACTATAGAGATTTGAATTAAGCAAGTCCAAAAGATGATTTTCCACTACCACACATTGATTTGTTGGTAGATAATACTGCTAAGTTCAATATCTTTTCATTTATGGATGGATTTTCCGGTTATAATCAAATAAAGATGGCACCTGAGGATATGGAAAAAACAACATTCATTACACCCTGGGGAACATTCTGTTACAGAGTGATGCCCTTCGGTTTAAAAAATGCTGATGCAACGTACCAGAGAGCTATGACCACTCTGTTCCATGATATGATGCATAAAGAAATTGAGGTCTATGTGGATGATATGATTTGTAAGTCGAAGACTGAAGAAGATCATATTAAAAATTTATTGAAGTTGTTTCAACGTTTGAGAAAGTTCAAGCTCCGTCTGAATCCTAATAAATGCACTTTTGGTGTTCGTTCTGGAAAATTGTTAGGTTTTATTGTCAGTCAGAAAGGCATTGAAGTTGATCCTGGTAAAGTTAAAGCTATCCAGGAGATGCCTGCACCCAGAACAGAAAAACAAGTAAGAGGATTCTTGGGACGTTTGAACTATATCTCTCGATTTATATCCAATATGACTGCCACATGTGCACCGATTTTCAAACTTCTCCGCAAAGATCAGGGTTGTATCTGGACAGAAGATTGTCAGAAAGCTTTCGAAAGAATTAAAGAGTATCTGCTTGAACCTCCTATTTTGTCTCCTCCCGTAGAAGGAAGACCTTTGATCATGTATTTGACCGTGCTAGAAGAGTCTATGGGTTGTGTTCTGGGTCAACAAGATGAATCTGGGAGAAAAGAATTTGCCATTTATTATTTAAGCAAAAAATTCACTGATTGTGAGTCTCGGTACACGATGCTTGAAAAGACATGTTGTGCTCTAGCTTGGGCTGCCAAGCGCCTCCGTCAGTATATGTTGAATTGTACAACTTGGTTGATATCTAAAATGGATCCAATCAAGTATATCTTTGAAAAGCCTGCTTTAACTGGGAGGATTGCTCGTTGGCAAATGTTGTTATCAGAATATGATATCGAGTATCGAACTCAAAAGGCGATAAAAGGAAGTGTTTTGGCTGATCATTTGGCACACCAGCCAATTGATGATTATCAACCTATTCAGTTTGACTTTCCTGATGAGGATGTGATGTATCTAAAGGTTAAAGATTGTGAGGAACCATTACATGAAGAAGGACCTGAGCCTGGATCCCGTTGGGGTTTGATTTTTGATGGGGCGGTTAATGAATATGGCAGAGGTATTGGTGCAATTATTGTTACTCCTCATGGTTCTCATATTCCTTTCACTGCAAGGTTGGTTTTCAATTGCACAAATAATGCGGCTGAGTATGAAGCGTGTATTATGGGCTTGGAAGAAGCTATCGATTTAAGAATCAAGATTCTTGATGTGTATGGAGATTCAGCTTTAGTGATTAATCAGATTAAAGGGAAGTGGGAGACACGTCAACCTGATTTGATTCCTTATCGTGATTATGCAAGAAGATTGTCAACTTTCTTCAATAAAGTTGAGTTTCACCATATACCAAGAGCAGAGAATCAAATGGCAGATGCTTTAGCGACTTTATCCTCCATGATTGTAGTAAATCATTGGAATGATGTGCCAAAGATTAGTGTGATGCGTCTTGATAGACCAGCTCATGTGTTTGTAGTTGAAGAGGTTGTTGATGATAAACCATGGTATTATGATATTAAATGCTTTCTTCAGAATCAAGAGTACCCACTTGGGGCATCCAAGAAGGATAGGAAAACTTTGAGAAGATTGGCTGGTAGTTTCTTCTTGAATGATGATGTGATGTATAAGAGAAATTATGACATGATCTTGCTCAGATGCGTGGACAGACACGAAGCGGATATGTTGATGAAAGAAATCCATGAAGGATCCTTTGGCACCCATGCCAATGGACACGCGATGGCTAAGAAGATGTTAAGGGCAGGTTACTATTGGTTGACAATGGAATCTGACTGTTGTAAATATGTGAAAAAGTGCCATAAATGCCAGATTTATGCTGACAAGATTCATGTGCCTCCAACTCCTCTCAATGTTATCTCTTCTCCATGGCCTTTTTCAATGTGGGGCATTGATATGATTGGAATGATTGAGCCTAAAGCGTCGAACAGACACCGTTTCATATTGGTGGCTATTGACTATTTTACCAAATGGGTTGAAGCGGCATCATATGCAAATGTGACTAAGCAAGTAGTGGTCCGGTTTATCAAGAATCAAATCATCTGTCGGTATGGTGTTCCGAGCAAGATCATCACTGATAATGGGTCGAATTTAAATAACAAGATGATGAAGGAATTATGCGATGAGTTTAAGATTGAGCATCATAATTCTTCTCCTTATAGACCCAAGATGAATGGGGCTGTTGAAGCTGCTAATAAGAACATTAAGAAGATTATTCAAAAGATGGTTGTTACATACAAGGATTGGCATGATATGCTTCCTTTCGCTCTGCATGGGTATCGTACATCCGTTCGCACTTCAACAGGGGCAACCCCTTTTTCTCTTGTTTATGGCATGGAAGCAGTGCTCCCGATAGAGGTTGAAATCCCTTCTATGAGAGTTTTGATGGAAACTGAATTGGCTGAGGCTGAATGGTGTCAAAGTAGATACGACCAGTTGAATCTGATTGAAGAGAAAAGAATGACGGCTTTGTGTCATGGCCAATTATATCAACAAAGAATGAAGAAAGCATTTGATAAGAAGGTTCGACCCCGTGTGTTCAGAGAAGGTGACCTCGTGCTCAAAAAGATCTCGACTTTTACTACTGATTCTAGGGGCAAGTGGACTTCCAATTATGAAGGCCCATATGTTGTTAAGAGAGCCTTCTCTGGCGGCGCATTAATTCTTACAACTATGGATGGAGAAGAGTTCACTCGTCCTGTGAATGCCGATGCAGTCAAGAAATACTTCGCCTAAAAAATAAAAGAACAGCTCGCTAAGTTGAAAACCTGAAAGGGCAGCTTAGGCAAAAATGAGCGTCTCGGTGGATTGAAAACCCGAAAGGGCGGTCCAGGCAAAAATTAGAGACAAAACAGAAATAATCATCCCGGTAGATTGAAAACACGAGAGGGCAATCTAGGCAAAAGTTAGGGATCATGGCAAGTAACTGCATCTGGCCAGTCTTGATCGTTTGAAGCAACATTTCCTATCAAAGGTTTTACTTCAAATATTCTCCGCTGAAGTCTCAAGCACAGTTGGAATTCAAAGTTGTTAGGGAGAATAATGGTCATTGTATTTCAATGTAGAACTTTCCATTGTACTTACCATTTTTCAAACTTTGTAATGATCCATGGAGTTACGCCATTTGCGGACTACCATTCTATCAATAGAATTTGGGCCTTTGTCCCTTTGTTTGCAATTCTTATTTTGTTTCTGTTTATAGAATTTCATTTTATTTTTGATGATGATTTTTGAAACAAATGTGAATAATTGATTTAAATTTTGAAAATTATAAAAACATTTTTCTTTGATTTGTGAAAATAAAAGAAAGAATGTCAACAGTAATCCCAAGAATGGTAGAATCTTGAAGCGAAAAGCGTAAGTGTTCTCTTCAGCAGGGTTCTTTCTTGCCTCTCTGATAGAATTTATTAGCAGCTCCCCAGTAGAGTTGTGTTGATGTTTCCCCATTTGAGCTATATTGAGGTCTCTTCAGTAGAGTCTGCTGATATTCCCTTAGCAGAGTTTTGTTTCTTTGGATAAACCAGACGAGTGTAGAACGGTTTTCCACAGCAAAGTCTTGATTCAAATGATCGGACAGTTGAGAAATTTGAAGACCACTTCTCCTTGATGTTTTTGCCCAGGCGGAGATTTGTCTTTGATGATTCCTAGCGGAGGTTATGCACATTTGCTTTGGATTATTCCCCAAGTAGAGAACAAGGTTGAGAAGTGTTGACATAACAGTCACCTGTCGGGTTTTCTCTCACCTTGTGATTGGGTGTTGATTTAAAATCCCCCACAGTTTGACTTTTTGCTATGATGTTAACTTCTTATTCCCCTGGCAGGGTTGGAAGATTTGTGTTGCTATGTTTTTTTCCAACAGTTTTTTTTTCTCAAAGCGGAGTTCATATTGTTGTTCCCTCTTGTTGAATTATTAATGGTTGAAGATTGATCTTTGGGGTCTTTTCCCCAAGCAATATCTCCATTTATTCAGCGAGATTTAAGCCTTGTAGTAGGATTTATTTTCCTTTGATGGCTCTTGTGTATCTCTTGCAGATTTTCTGTTGCTGATCCCCAGCACGATCTCCAATGATATCTCTAACTTGCAGAGATTAGCCGAGTATTTCAGTGGTGTTGTGGTGTTTTGCTCACCCTCTGTTTGCCCTTTTGTCTGATTTAGCAGCATATTCATACTCATTGCATGCGCGTTCATTTTGGTTGAGCATAGCATGTCTTGGTTGCATTGTGCATCCTGCATTTTTTTGTTGGTATTTCCCTTTTCCCGATGTTGTTATCTCGCAGAATGCGTGTGTCCTCTCTTCATTAGAGTGTCGACCTCTAAGCAGAAAATACCTATCATTTTTAATTCCCCACTGAGTTTATGCCTCGTGGAAGATGTTTTATTTAGCTTTCCTCCCCAGCTTTTATCTGGATGGAATTGTTCCCCAGTTGAGTTATTTCCTCATTGGGTCGAGTCTTGTTTGACCGTTTCTTTCCAGTTTGTTCCTGGATTGAACTTTGGTCTCTTGCAGCAGTTACTTTGGTTTTCCCTGGGCTGTGAAACCGGGATGACGAGAAGGTATTTTTGAGGATTTATTTTCCTCAGCAGGAATCTGTTATTGATCCCCACCAGAAGGTGAAGATTTGATTTTCCCAGTAGTGTTTTGATAACACTCTCTTGGTAATTACTTATGCAACTTCATGTGGAAGCCTCTTTATTTGAGCAGCTTGTGTAATCTCCAGAAATTTACCTTCGCAATAAATAACATTTCTCTAGTTCATCCTCAACAGAGAAGTTTATTGTGAAATGATGGATCCTTATCCGACTAGCTTTTCTGTCAATTGGAATTTCTGTGGAATAACTCTCGATAAGAATTCTATTGCATGGTTCAATCTGCTCGTATCTCTTTTAAAGATCCCAGACAGAGTTGTTAATATCTTTTTCCAACAAATGGTTGTCTCTTTATTTGAGAAGTTTGTTGTGTGTTTGGAGCTGCTCAGTAACAAGTAGCTGATGATATATCTCTTTCTCCTACCCAGTGACAGGTAGTCGAGTATGTTTGTCCTACCCAGTGTCAGGTAGTTGACCTTTTATCTTTTTCTCCTACCTAGTAACAGGTAGTCGAGTCCGTCCTACCCAGTAACAGGTAGTTGACATGTTGTTTACCCTATCCAGTAACCAATAGTTGGTAACCCCTTTTATTCAAGTTTATTATTCTCGCTAAACTACTCAGTAACCAGTACTTAGCGTTACTTCTTTTCCTACCCAGTAACAGGTAGTTGATTATATTTCAACGAGTGGATTACTTTTTACCCAGTAACTGGTAATAAGTAATACATTTCTTTGTTTTCTACCCAGCAACTGGTAGATAACAGTTCTCTTGTGTTTTTTTGCACTTATTTTCTACTCAGTAACCAGTAGAAAGTATTTTACCTATTCTATTCGGTTCGAATATCTTCGCCCAGTAACTGGCAGTTGGTATCTCTTTCCCCGTTGAGTCGTTTCCTTTCTTTTATCAAAATAGGGTCTTGTTTTTTTTTGTTTTCCCCTGTGGAGTATCTTTTCTTCTTTTTCTCCAGTGTTTGTTTTACTCCTATGGCATTTTCTCCCCACGGTGGTCTTGTGTTTGCATACCATTAGCATAGCCATATCATTTTGTGGTCTCTTAGGGCAAAAAATTGGGTTTATTGTTATATTTAAGTCTCTTCTATCTGGTCGAGACAAAGATGTCAATCTTCATATCTCCCTATAGAAGAATCTTAAATAGGGGCAGCTGTAATACCCTAATTTTTACCCCTAAGATCCCACATTGCATTTTCATTTTTGCATACACAAACAAGACCATACTTTTTGATTTTTCTTAGGTCCCTTGTTGTTTCATACTTGCTTTATGTTTGTTTCTGTTTACTAACATCTAACCAAAATATCAAAAATATTTTCCAATTTGTTTGTTTCTTCTTCTTCTCTGTGTGTTTAGGGTTTTGCAAGGAGATTAATGGCAAAGAAATTCATTCAAGTTTAAATCAGATGGACGTTTGACCTCATCTTGGTCAAACTATCAAGAGTTTGCTTCAACCATAAGTTACCCGTGGTGGTGGGCTATTTTCTCAGGAAATGTGATTTTTCAAGATCAAATTGTCTTGTGTTGAAATTCATTGATTTATCAAGCAATGTTCTATGAGAAGTTTGATCCAGATATTCAGAGAATTATGTCAAAAATCAAAATTGATGGCCGATGATTCAGTTGCAAATTTTTCAGTGGTTCCTGTTCTTCTCATAATGTTAATAGTAATAACTGTGATGGAGAGTTTCCTAGGATTAATAAAAGTGGTTGCTTTTCATCAATGGTGGATGTTGTTGATAAAGACTCATCTTGTGTTTCGTTCACTACTTTTAATATCCTTGCTCCTATTTACAAACGGATTGATCCACAGAATCAAGGACTTAGAGAGAGTGATTTCAGATCATTTTGGTTGGTTAGGAATCAAAGGATTCTTGATTCATTGCTTTCTGAATCTTCTTCTATTATGTGCTTACAGGAATTTTGGGTTGGAAGTGAAGAACTAGTTCACATGTATGAGGAGAGACTTAGGGATGGTGCTCGATTCGTTGATTTCTGGTCCTGTTTCAGAAGCTATTTCTCAAATTATAGATACGGTTTCTGAGTTTGTGTATTCTGTTGACAATGTTCTTGTGAAGAAGGATAGTTTTAAGGAACTTGCAGATTACTTGCAGAGAATTGAACCTATTTTGAAGCAGTTGAGGAAGGGAAAGGTTAGTGATTCTGAGACATTCAACCATGCCATTGAGATTCTGAATCGCGAAATCAAAGATGCGAAGAAACTGGTTCAAGAATGTAGCAAGAAGAGCAAGGTGTATCTTCTGGTGAACTGTAGAACCGTTGTTAAGCGCTTAAAACATAATTCGGGTGAGATCAGTAGGGCACTTGGTCTTCTTCCTTTGGCTACGTCGGGTCTTTCGGCTGGAATAGTTGAAGAAATTGAGAAGTTATGTGATAATATGCAGGAAGCTGAGTTTAAGGCAGCTGTATCGGAAGAGGAGATCTTAGAGAAAATCGAGGCGGGGATACAGGAAAAGAATTTCGACCGTTCCTATGCAAATAATTTGCTGCATCTCATTGCAGACGCTGTTGGGATTACAAAAGAGCGGTCGGAATTAAAAAAAAAGAGCTTGAAGAGTTTAAAAATGAAATTGAAAATGAGAAAGATCGTGCTGAAGCCATTCAAATGGATCAAATCATTGCTTTGTTGGAAAGGTCTGATGCAGCATCATCAACTCGGGAAAAGGAGCTCAAGTACTTTGCGAAACGTAATTCTTTGGGCACTCAACCGTTGGAGCCTTTAAATTCCTTTTATTGCCAGATTACAGGCGATGTTATGGTTGACCCCGTGGAAATTTCATCAGGGCAAACATTTGAGAGAAGTGCAATTGAGAAGTGGTTTGCGGAAGGACACAAAAAGTGTCCTCTGACTTTCATTACTTTAGACACATTGGTTTTGAGACCTAACAAAACCTTGAAACAATCGATAGAAGAATGGAAAGATAGAAATACAATGATTACAATTGCTTCACTGAAAGAGAAAATCCAGTCTGGAGATGAAGTTGGAGTATTAAGTTGTTTGCAAACTCTTCATGATTTGTGCGAACAGAAAGACCAGCACAGAGAATGGGTGGTACTGGAGAATTATATACCCGTTCTTATCCAAATTCTTGCTGAAAAAAAAACGAGATAAAAGGAACCGTGTCCTTCGCATACTTTGCATGCTGGTGAAGGATAATGAAGATGCCAAGGAAAGAATTGCAAATGTTGATGATGCAATTGAGTCTATTGTCCATTCTCTTGGGCGTCGTTTGGCGGAAGGGAAGTTGGAAGTGGAATTACTATTGGAACTATCCAAATATGATTTTTTAAGAGAATACATTGGAAAAGTTCAAGGTTGCATACTACTATTGGTGACTATGTCTAGCAGTGAGGAGCAATCAAGATCTGATGCAGAGAAACTTATAGCTGATATGACTAGTTTAATATCAAATCACATTTGTCGTCAAATTGATCTGGTAGATACAAAACTCGGGGATCTTAGAAAAATGGCATTGCTGGCAAGTCAGTTTTGGATGAACATGTATCATCAATGGGAGATATTCTGTCTGTTTCAAAGAGAAAGTGGCAGGGCATATGCAAACAAGCAGTCCAGCTGCATTTACTCGGGCTACCGTTGTTATAGCTGTGAAGTACTTTATAGTTGAACGTCCAAAGAAGATAGATGCGATAATATACCTTGAAATATCATCATTTATGATGCTTATCAGGGATAATGACAGGCATGTTAGGCGAGCTGCTGTCTTGGCTTTGAGCACATTTGCGCACAATAAACCAAACCTCATCAAGGGGCTTCTTCCTGATCTATTGCTTCTTCTTTATGATCAAACAATTGCAAAGCAAGAACTGATAAGGACAGTTGATCTTGGCCCTTTCAAGCATACTATGGGTGATGGACTTGAATTGAGGAAGGCAGCTTTTGAATGTGTAGACACATTGCTGGATGGTTGTCTTGATCAACTGAACCCCTCATCATTCATTGTTCCTTATCTTAAATCTGGTTTGGATGATCATTATGATGTTAAAATGCCTTGTCACCTGATTCTTTCAAAACTTGCCGACAAGTATCCTTCTGCAGTCTTGGCAGTGTTGGATTCATTGGTGGATCCTCTCCAAAAGACTATCAACTTTAAGCCAAAGCAAGATGCAGTTAAGCAAGAAGTAGATCGCAATGAAGACATGATCCGAAGTGCACTCCGAGCTATTGCATCCTTGAACCGCATAAGCGGAGGAGGTTGCAGTGCCAAGTTCAAGAACCTTATGAATGAAATATCAAAAACACAAGCTCTATGGGATAAATACTATTCAATCCACAATGAATGATGCAAATGCAGTTTTAAATGAGCAATATAACATCTGCCTGAGAATGCTACAGGAAGGTCGATGTCAAAGTCGATTACTCCAACCTCCCTTGTCCCATTCCCTTCGAAGAGCTTCATCGCGAAGCTATGATGTCGTTGAAACCTGAGCTTTTCAAGGGTATGCGTTTTGATTTCACCAAAATGCTTAATCAGAATTTCTCTCTCAATCACAGTGTTTCGATGGGACCTACTGAGGTTCCTTCTCAGTCTGCGGAGATTATTAAAATTCCAACTGCTAACTATGAATTTGGTGCAACTGTCATTGATCATCCTAAGATGTTGCTTATGGGGAGAGCTTTGACTGATGGCAGGGTAACTTCTAGGGTCAAGTATGACTTGACTGAGAATCTCACTGTAAAAGCCAATGCTCAGCTATCAAGTGAGCCACATGCGTCACAAGGGATTGTCAACTTTGATTACAAGGGAAAGGATTATAGGACCCAGATTCAACTGGGAAATGGATCTTTGCTAGGAGCAAGTTATATTCAGAGTGTCACCAATCATTTATCATTGAGTGGGGAGGTATTTTGGACTGGTCAGCATCGGAAGTCTGGTGTTGGTTATGCTGCTCGCTACAATACTGATAAGATGGTTGCCACTGGACAAATTGCCATCACTGGAATGGCCCTTCTAAGCTATGTTCAGAAGGTATCTGATAAGGTTTCTCTGGCTTGATGTGTAACTTCAACTCCATGTCAAGAGACGTCACTGCTAGCTTTGGTTACGACTACATCCTTAGACAGTGCCGCCTTAGGGGAAAGGTTGATTCCAATGGCGTCTGTGCTGCATTTTTGGAGGAGCGGTTAAACATGGGTCTGAACTTCATTCTTTCTGCCGAGCTTGATCACAAGAAAAAAGACTACAAATTTGGATTTGGTTTGACTGTTGGAGAATAAAATAGCAGGATTAGAGCTGTATTTCCTTTTCTTTAGCCAGCCTAGCCTAGCAAGTTTTCTTCATTTTACTTGTTGGAGATTTTTCTTTTTGGGAAAAAGAAAACACAGGAGGAATATATCATTTGTGTCGGCGAACATCATTTAATCTACCAGTTACCCTGCCAAATCCACTATCAAAGGCAACAACAATGATCCAAGTGTTGAAGCCTGTACTGAAAAGTTTGCTGGAGAAAAGATTTAGTTGTCTGGCTGTTGTTTTGATGCACTCGTACACTTTCCCGCAGCATGAACAACAGGTTGAGAGGTTTGCACCAGATTTTTGACGCCTTATGCAAGCTTTCTTCAGATTCAAATGCCAACGTACACATGTTGCAGCAGCTATCACTCGCCTCTTGCATTCTCAAAAATTTGATAATGCTGTTGCAGATTGTGTGAATCGTGCCGACACTGTTCTTGCGTTAGTTTCCTTGATTGGACTCTTCTGTCAATGAATCTGTTTCCACATCAGAGGAGCTTGAACACGGATATTCTGATCGGGATGCTCTCGTGCGTAATTCAGGAACTCGCCTTTCAGTTTCTGCATACGAATGCAGTCTTCAAATCATTTGAAAAAAAACAGGGTAATATTACAACTGGAGATACTTATTCAAGCAAGTCAAAACGTACCCATGAGAAGCTTCATATTAAGCCATATTTCCAAGCCATGTTAATATAATTCCAGCTGTGACACTCCAAGCTGACCCCACAAGCTTTAAAGTTGTTTCTAAGCCATGAGCCAATTGCAAAAAGTGAATAACACGTGAGCTACAAAGAAAAATCAAAACGACATAAAGAAAGTCTCAGTATGAGTCACGCAACTTGCATCAATGAATTCATTTGAAACACAGTGAAAATTGCAAAACGGCAAATCATTTTTTCTCACTCTCAATCTATAAATAGGGTGCATACCTCTTCATTTTTCTCAAGCTTTTGAAGCCAAAAAATCTCTGCTGATTTTCTTCCTCAATTCCTCAATACAAAACCTTTTGTTCACATTCTCTTCTCATACTTCCTTCCACCAAATTAACTTCAAATCAACCTCAAACACAGATCAATTTCGAACCAGAGATTCATTCAGAAGAAGAAGAGAAGCAAGAAGAAGTTTGGATTGATTTCTTACCTGAGTTTGAAGGTAGATTGAGCTTCACCGTCATTTTCGATCCGTTACCTTTTGTTGCGATTCTTTGAATTGTTGGTACCATTGTGAAGAGCTCTTGATTTCGATTGCAACCGCGTATTTTTCGCGTCCCGCCGTTGTGATTTAAGCAAGCATCCATGGCCGTGAATGTTTTCGCGTGTGAGAGCTAGAAGAAGAAGATGATTCTGTTTCGTTTTCTCTTTCTACTTTTCAATTGTATTTTTCTTTTATTTTTTTTATTTTCCTTTTTATTTCTTTCAGAATTTAACCGTGTGGACTTTTCCACATTTTTCTTTTATTATTAAATTTGTATTTTAATTTCATTTTTGAAAAAGCTCTTAAAAAAAATTATTTGAAAATATTGTGATTAAGTGTTGGTTGTTTTGGATCTTGAATTTGATAAGATTTCATCAATATCAATGGACTTTGGGTGTTGATTTTTATCCACCAAGAGAGGTGATTGATATTGACGATAATTTAATCGATTCGAGATTCAAATTGTGATTTCATTTTCTTTCTTCTTCTTTTTATTTTTGATCGATGAAATCTATGGATCATAGATTGTTGATTATCAAGGTTGTTTAATCTTCATTATTTCAAATCTATGGATGAATAATCATTGAGATAATTCTCCGTACTTTGGAATAGTGATAGATTACCTTTGATTAATTGATTAAAAATCTTGATTATGATGAGATCACTACCTCTTTTCTTTTTGTGTGGCATGTTTTAGGAGAGTGATTTACATATCACTTCTCTAACATGTATTAACACTAATATTTTATTGATCGGCCTCAGATAGTCGTGGTTTCTACATAAACCCGATTACGATTGCTTAACATAGCGCTAAAGTGTCCCTTAATCGGAAAATGATCATTCGTGGCTCAAACTTACGTTTAAAAGTCCAAGTATGTTTAGTTGCTTGTCTTAACTCCAATACCTATGAAAATCATTGTTAGGAGGCTTTGATTCTATCAATCCTCTAATGAATTTTCATTAATCTTGGTCTAAGTGCAAGAATTAATCATCATTGATCATATGTTCTAACCACTAACCACTAATTCACTAACAATATCCTTGTTTAATTTTGCTTATATTCTCTTCTTACTCCTTATTTGTTACTTTTATGCTTCCATTTTATCATTTCATATCATATCTTTGTTTATGTTTATTCTCTTTTGTCCACTTGGACCATACTTTGTTCAAAACACTAATAAAGGATAAAACATCTAAAAAATTTGGTGCTATTAACTTTGTGGTTATACTCTTGGACCATTCTTAGACCTTGGACTTCATGGACATTTTGGACTTAGGATTAGGACTTTCTTCCCTATGCTTGGAGTATCGTGGATCTTAGCCTTTATTTGGCTCGCTCATTAGCTTATGCTTTAAATCGGATGGAATTCTTTTTTTGCTTGCTATGGAGTGTGCTACAAGTCGGTTAGATCTTTCTTATCTCTAGCTCTTATTTTGGTTTCTAGGATAGTCACTTCATCTCCTCCCCTTCTTAAATTTTCAAAACTTTCTCCCTCTTTCAAAACCTTCTTGGTTTCAAACTTCAAAACCGCTTTCACAATAAAACCTTGACTTTCGTCAAGTGATTTTTAAACTTTGTTTTTTTCTTAATAAAAGTCAATCAATGTTAATCATGTTTTGACCAATTTCAAAAGACATAAAAAATACAAAAACTCATCAACTCTTTTTGTGCCTTTATGCACTTTTTCACTTTAAAACTTTTCATAAAGTTTAGACATGATTCATTTCTATAGTTGAGATGTAAATCTCCTATTCCCCATATTATTAAGACTTTGACATTTTCCACGTTGATGTTGAGTGATAGTCTTGTTGATAATCCAAGCAAATCCTCCATCTTTATGTGACGCAAATGTTGTCTTAATACTCGTGGGTGGATAGTCGCAGTTTTCTCCTTGAAATGACGACTTGTCTTTACATCTAAAATCAATCAAAACCAACAAATTTTTGTCATTTGTACCACGAACTACGGGGTTTTGATTCCATATTGCACTTTATGGGTACGTAGGCATGAGACGATAAGTCTCTCCAAACACAAAAATCTAAAAAATAATTCTCTTCTCATCTCCCCAATCTCTTTTCAAACAAACCACTTTCAAACCAAAAAGCGTAAATATTTCAAAGGGCTCCTATAGAGTACTATAGACGTTTTGGGTGCTAACACCTTCCCATTGCGTAATCAACCCCCTTACCCCGATCTCTGTCTCGTGTTCTTATTTTAGAACTCTTTGGTTTTGTTCGCTCTTTTTCCTTTCCTTTATTTGGATAAAATAAAAGTGCGGTGGCGACTCTTGTTTTCTTTGAGTTAAGTTAATCAATAACTTACACTCACGATTTTTACCGCTACAGTTTGCATCTAATGTTTGCATATGTACTTGAATATTTTATAATGTGTGTACTTTTGCTCTGAATGAATGAATGAATGAATATTTCAAAGTTTTCTCCACATGATTTATCTCGTTTATTGTTTCCTTTTATTTGTCTTTTCAAAGTTATTACTTTTTGCTTATGACAAAAAAGGGGGAGAAAATAGATCTGAACTGTTTAATTAAACTTTACCAGAATGAAACTTCAGACATATCAATTTTATCTAACATAATATCTGAGTATTTTAGAACATTTGATAAGTATACTCTGTAAAAGAAACTCTGAGACTCTCAGATCATTTGACAATTATCAGACTCTGACTCTGAAATATGCAAGACACTCTGACCCTCAAATGGTTAAGAACAATCAAGCTCTAAATCTGAAAAATACTCAAGACAAAAGGGAAGTTTCTATTCCTTATTTATATTTAATTCAGGGGGAGATTCATCATCTCAGGGGGAGTTATAATTATTCTATTTTCAATTAAACAAAATTTCTGATGTTTTTGTCATCATCAAAAAGGGGGAGATTGTTAGAACACAGATTGGTTCTTAATAATATCTCTATGTTTTGATGATAACTATTATGAAATTTTGTAATTAAGAATTATATACTCTAAAATTTGCTTAAGAATGTTTGCTGCAGATATTAAAGTAAATATCACTCCAGAAGAAAATCAGATCTGAACATAAGAAATATGTTAGGCTCTGAAGCATCAGATGCACCCACTAGAAGATTCTGAACGCTGCTATCAGAAGATCCTGAGCGTTGCCTCTAGAAGGATCTGAAGCAGAAGCTCCAGAAGTTCTGAAGCAGAAGCTCCAGAAGAATCTGAAGCAAGTCAGAAGCATCTGAACCAATGAAGAATTTTGTATGAAGAGTTTTTCAAGCATAGTTACTTCAGAAGACTCTGAGAGTACTCACGCTGCCAGTACTGAGGATCTGACCAAACTTTGCTCTGAACTTATACACGCTAAAAGCACACTTGCTGCAAAGACTCTGATTTAGCAAAACTCTGATCAACATCAGAAGGCTCTGATCAAATTAGACTCTGATGATTCTTGCTGAAAATTGTTGAAGAAGAATTCAAAGATTATGTCCGTTGGAATATCCAAACGACTCTTTCCTTATTTATGCTAGACACAAGAACACAGACAAAAAGGATTTCTCTGTGCTTTCTTCTTCTAGGAAAGGTCACTTGATGTGAAGACAAAAAGGCTCAGACCTTTTGGTACACACTTCTCAACGTGAAAAGCTCTTGGACCACTGTGCCTATAAAAGCAAGTCTCCACTCATCTTCTTTAGTTGACGTTTTACTTAAAAAGAATTCATTATTAAAAGCTCTCATACAACTCATATTCTTTCTAGAATTAATTTCTTTGTTCTTAATATTAAGTGAAAAATCACAGTTGTGATAAAGCTTTATTAGAAGCATTTTAACACTTGTATTTGTTATTACATTTGATTGTAAGAAAACCTTAAGAAGATCCAGTTAGGATCAGTAGTTCTTGAGAAGACTTTGAACAGTTGTTCTTAGTGCTTACTATTGTAATCAGTTGATTAAATAGTGGATTAAGTCCTTGTTTGAGAAAGGAAAATCACTCTAGGAAGGGTGGACTGGAGTAGTTGAGTTCAACGAACCAGGATAAAAATACTTGAGTTTTTATTACTAAGTTTTTATCTTCATACTTATTCAACCCCCCTTCTAAGTATTTTCTCACCTTCATCTACATCATTAAAGATACTACATTGGGTCAAGTATGAATTCAATTTGAGGTTGTCACCCAAAGATCAAGAATAGTGCAATTCAGGACACCCGATTAGGGTTTCTAATTAGGAAAAGTCAAATGTAGTTTGACTTTTGATTTAAAAGGTGTTCCAATGAAGGAATCATGGTCCATGAAACTCATATGGCTTAGTAAATTCTACCCAAGGAGTTTAAAGACCTCAAAAGACCCAGAACATCAACAGTTGATCTGGTGGTTATCGAATATCGGTTCGTTTGACTGAAAAGTTAACTCCTTGACCATAAGGAATTTGACCTCAAAGTTTGAAGCAAATATGTTCCTAATAACATATTACACCTATTTATGAAGTTTCATGACCATTGGATCAAGGATTGAGAAGTAATCAAAAAGTCGGGAATTAGGGTTTTGAAAAGGGGGAAGACCATAACTTCCTAACCACACATCCAATTGAGGTGGTTCAAAGCTTTTTGGAAAGTTTTTGACAATTCCTAGAAAAGTCTCAAACTGGTCCATTTGAAAAAAATGCATAGATTTGGAGTTATAGCCAAAATCATCACAAGAGGGAGAAAAACACTTAGAAAATTCTAACTTTCTGGCCATTTTAGGCATGTTTTCAGCCAACTGTAAGGGGGTTTTTGACCCAGTTCCACTTGGAGTTTAAACATTCAGTGAACATGAAATTTTTAGAGCTTCATGAGTTGTTTCCAAAAAGTACTAGAACTCTTCCATAGCCCTTGTGAGCTGAGACTTTCGAATTGAGCAAGTTGGGCTTATGCACTAGATTGTCAACTTGTCAAAACTCAACATGGACTTAGTTTCCAACCATGTAGTTCATTTCCAACCATGAGAAAGCAATTGATGTGATGTATTAGAGGGGGATTTATTCAAATCAGAGGTGAATCAAGCAAAGCCAAGAATCTAGCCAAAATCCATTTGTTTATTATAAAAAGTACAAAAGTGTACATGAGAGAGAAGATTGATTTTGCTAGCTTGCTTTAGCATATCTGTATACCAGCTCAAATGCAGTTGTTTAATGAGGTTAATAACTAATGGAAGGAAGCTCAAGCTAGCAGTTATGGGATTACATTTGAAATGTTAAGATTTTCCCACCTAAATGCAAGTTGACATCCCAAATTCCAAATCTGCCCCAAACCTCTACTTGGCCTATAAATGAAGGTCGCATTTCACTCTTACAATCACACCAGAGCTCTCAATATTCAAGAGAAACCACAACTGTCCTTCTTACTCTCTTTGCTTGCAAGTAAAGAAAATCTCCAAAACAACCAAAAGTGACATTTTGTATTTTTCACATCAATCCTTTGTCTAAACATAAAACCACTTCAAAGACCATATACACACACTTAAAATGGTCATTTGAAGTTGTTCCCACTCTTACTTTCATCAGGAGAAGCATATAACAAAAAGTCAACCTTCATACCACCTCACTTTGACTTTTATGCACATTCCCCACTAAGTCACTACACAAACCTATTTTCCTCAACATAACACTTGGAATACTTCATATTTATGATGTATTAGCTGTCCATAATCTCAAATCACAGCTGGAAGTACGTTTGTTCCAACTGTTCATAAAGTTGCTTTCTTTCTTCAAGAGGAAGTAACTCTTACAAGTTTGCTCAAAGGGAAGAATATCTGGTTTTCTTGGCAGCTAGCATAGTGAGGAAAGACTATAAGAGGTATGTCCTTATAAGCTCACCTATGGATATACATCATCATGTATTTGTTTGGTTCTGTTGAAAAGCCTATGCATTGTCATGTTGAATTAGTTTGTTAGTTATACTGTCAAAGTGTATGAAAGGCTAATATCATGTGTTGATTGCTATTAAAATTCCATTAGGGTTAGTATGTGTGTTTATTACTTTCGTAAGAATGTAAGTTGATCTTTTGATTAGGTTTATGATTTTTAACATTGTTATGTTAAAATGGTTACCAAACTATTTTGAAAAAACTATCAACATGAGGGGGCTTAGTTTAATTGCTTCAAACTTAACAATGTTATGGTTGATGTTTCTCATTGATAAAAAAAACTTAACTTTGTTCATGTTTCTAGATCTGTTTAGCATAGTTAGGCTTGCTTTTTGGACTGCAGTTAGGCTTACTTTATGGACTGTCATTAGTGTTGTCATGAGGACTTAAGTTTGTTACTATTTAAATCATTGAAGGCTATTTTTGCTTAGAGGTTGTCACCATAATTCTGTTGGGAGCATTTGATATGTGGTTGGTCAACTAGGGTATACAGTTGCATCTTAAACATTTCCATGTTTAGTACCTTTCATTTTTGAGCTTGACCTTGAATTTGTCCAGCTTAGTATAGTTACACTATGACTATCTTTGGGATTTTGTTGATTTAAGACTTGTTGTTGGAAGTTGTGTTGGAGCTGTCCATTCATGTTTCAGAGGCTTAATTAGATAGATGATTTGATGGTTGTCCTGAAGTTTAAAACTGTTGTGTACCTCAATTTTGTTTAGATCCTTGAGAGGCAGTTTTGTTTTGGTTGGCTGATTGATTGTCTTTTAGTGTGGTTGCTGATGAGCTCTCACTGCTATTGGTCATTAGTTTCTATGTTGTTATAGTCTATTTGAGTTTAGTACTTAATATGTTTTTCTCTGTTGGTATAACGTAATGAAGAGATGGTTGTTATTACCAGTCTGTTGGAACTCATGGCAAGTTGAATTTTCAAGCCTTGTTGACATTTTAGGTCTGCTGGCCATAGGTGTGTTGGGGGATTTGTCATTTAGGATTCAGATTTTCATTTAGGACTTAATTAGAAGTAGCTCAGGTCTAGGCTGAGGTATTGGTGTGTGGAACTTTTGCTTTTACCTTATGGGTTGTAAAACCAATTTTAAGTAGGTTGATTTATCAATTTGTTGCCAACTCTTTATCTTGAGGTGAATTAATCATTGTTGTCAAATAAGGTCTCATTTCTCAACTGTTGCACTTTTTGAGTGCATTAACTTGTGGATTTTTGGTGGTTACTGCCATTAAGAATTGCTTTAGGCATTGTAATTTTGCTGCATAATTAGCTCACTAGGTAGGTAGTTGGTTGATCACTTATTGATCCATGACAGAAACTGAACCCTTCTTTTAAATTTATTCTTGAAGAAAGTATCTGCAACATGTTCAAACCTTTACCATGGATGTTTAATTACTGCCAAGACCTGCTTGCATTAGTAACTGACACTTGAAAGAGTTTAGGCTGGTTTTCTTAATTTTGAACTTTGTCATTGCTTGATGTTTTGGTAATTGTCATGAAGAAGTTAGTGTTTGATATGGTAATGATCAAACTTTCACTTTTATTTTGAGGAATTTGCAATTGTCATACTTGAATTTTTTATGAATCTAACTAACCTATATGTGTGCATTGGTGGCTGTATTGAGGTTATTAGATTTGCATCATGTTGTCTATATTAGTTGTTGCTTCTATTAACAAGATTAGTCTTGTGTGGTTGGTTTTCATTTTGCTTTTAACTTACTGTTGGAGCCATGATTGGAACTCATTCAATGGATATTAATTGGAACACCAAGAGCTAACTGTCAACAACTACTTTAAGTTGGTTAACTTTTGTTGTCATCAAATTTGTTCTCAAGTTGTTACAATGTGGTATGTATGAGATATGCAGCTTATGTTTCATGGATTGGGGGCAATTACTGTCATGGATTTCGCTTGAATATTAATTTCATCTTTGACAACTCACATACCAACTTTTTGCTTTAATGTGTTTTGAACAAACCTTCTTGTTAGAACTCCTTCTTTTACATATTTGGAACTTGCTCAAACCATCTTTTGCCTTTAATCATGTCTGTCTCAACTCTTAAGTTTCAAAATGCACCTCAAGATATCCCATTTGCATGAGCATTCGAATTGTTGTGTAGGTGTAGTATTTGAAAATTTGGTTGGTGCCATTCTCTTCCTCATGAAAAATCAAGCATGATAGACTTTTATCTCATCAATTTTGGTTGAGAATTGAAGGAATTAGATTGAAATCGTTTTGGAGTTTTTTTCACTTGAGCTTGCCATGAGAGTTGCCCAAAAATGCGCATGTTTTGGTATATATGCACCCGGGGTGGCTTGATACAACGGATGTATCTCCACCCCAGTGGTTATTGCCTTGCCATAAGAACTTGCCATGCCCAATGACACGAGCTCGACCCTCAGCGAGGGCATTTTTTGTGTATTTTTATGTTTTTTCATGTTTTTGCTATTTCTTCTTCCTTTCCCATTTGGTTGTCACACGCGTGAAATAGTTCGGTTGGCAAAATTTTGAGTCTATGACCCCAAGGTCTTGAGTTCAAGCCTTGGGTGAGACATTTCCATCTTTTTAATGCCTTGTTTATTTAATTTTTATTAAATCTTCAAAGTAGCATAACTTTCTCAATTTTAATCATTTTTTAATGATTCTTTTTGCTAAAATCTTGTATTAATGTATATTTTCACATAATTATTAAAGAATTCTAAAATTCCTATTTTAGAAACACTTTATATTGTGAGAAAATTGTAATTCATTTTAGGGTTTTCACCCTCCTATCTCTCATCCTTCATTTCAAACTTTTGATTTCACTCCCTTTTAAGTTTAAGTTGAAATTGATATAGGATTGGCTTGTTAGCTTCCTTGTGTACTTGAATTTGCTTGAGGCATTTAAGTATTTCATTTCTTGAACTTTTGGAATCCCCATGAAATTCTATACCTTTTGCTTACTTTGTTGTGACTTTGTTTGGTTGTCTATGGTTGATTGTCATCAAATATGTGATGTTTGCTCATGTAGTTACACATGACATCCTTTAACCTTAAAAACCATCTTTGTCAAGATACACCTTCGTCTTTGTTAAGATATATCCCCATCTTTGTTAAGATATGCCATTGGTTTTTACTTTTCATTTTGAGTCTTGTATGAACCTACCTTTAGGTATTGAATTGTCTTTAAGTATACTTTGGTGGTAATCATTGACCTTGATTGAAATCCTTGCTTGATATTTTATATGCCTGCTTGTTCTAGGTTGTGACCATATCTCTTGTATTCATCATGTTGGAATGTTTATACTTTGTTAAGTTACTTTCCCCAAGTGATGGGACTATTTAGTTCTCATCCAAGTTGTCTCGTCTTTCCCTTCCAAAGGAAAGTCTCTCCATTGACCCTTGAGGTCATAGATAGCTCATAACACTCCCCTTGACTTTGTTAAGTCATCTTGAACTTAGTTAATTAAGAACCTATATCCATTAGACTTTGCTTTAAGTCTAAAAGACCTACCCCTTGTTAGGAGTACCCTTCAACTAGAGCTTTAAAATAGAGTTTGTTAACTCTATGTAAGAATTATGGTGATAATTACTTGCTCCCCTCTTGGCTTTTGTAAAAGTAAAATTCCCTTGAGTGTACAACTTAGAATAGAGAGTTTTGTTAAACTCTACACAAGCATTGTTATGTTTGTCCCCCTTTGAACCTTGACCATAATCAAGTTATTTATCCCTAGTGAGGTGAACTACGATTGCTCTGATTCTATCCTAGTTAGGATACGTATGCAGAGGATGCGATATCTTTGCGAGAAAATTTAGAAACTATCCTTAGGTCTTTACCTCAACTTTACCTTGTACCCTATCCCAAACCATAGCAAATATTTAGCAAGTATAGCATACAAACATACAAAAGGCTCCTGTAGAGTACTACAGATGTTTAGGATGTGAAATACCTACCCTAGGCATAACCAACCCCCGATCCCCAATCTCTTAACTTTGTTGTTACATCGCGCAAAAGGTTTGTCTTTCTTTAACCTTTCCTTTGGATAAATCAAAGTCCAATTGTGAATTTTAAGAATTAAGATTCAATTTAATCAATAACTTGGTATCACGATTCTCACCGCAACATAAATGGCGACTTCACTAGGGAATAACTAAAACTTGAGGGTTTAGCCTATTTTGCATGTTTATATGCTATATTTGTGAATATTTGCTTAACATGTATATTTTTCAATATATATATATATATATATATATATATATATATATATATATATATATATATATATATATATATATATATATATATATATATATATATATATATATATATATATATATATATATATATATATATATATATATATATATATATATATATATATATATATATATATATATATATATATATATATATATATATATATATATATATATATATATATATATATATATATATATATATATATATATATATATATATATATATATATATATATATATATATATATATATATATATATATATATATATATATATATATATATATATATATATATATATATATATATATATATATATATGTTTGTGTGTTGGATATTGGGTGCCTTGAAAGGTGAGAAAAATCCTAACCCGCATTTTAGTGACATATGAGATAGGTTTGTGGTATGATCAATAGTTGTGCTATTGGGAGTAGTCCTAATATGTCTAACATATGATGTAATCACGCTCAATGGAGACTCTTTGAGGTGGTTGGTGATGCATGAGTAGTCGTGTATTCACTAATTATTTCAAATATGAGTCTGCGAAGCTGAGGACTTTTAGTGACATTTTTACCCCACTTAGCCTTTTTAGGACGTAGTACGGAAAATTTTAGGGAGTAGTCCCTCAATAGTTGTCACGCGATGCTACACTCAAACGAGTTTATCTTGAGAATATTGTTAACTCACGTGAGTAGTCGCGTTAGTTGGCAATATCTGGAGGATTTACTATGACTTTGGGAACTTTGTTAGAACCTGTTTGGCAGGTACAAAACAACTCATAGTACAAATCCTTGGGGATGGGTAGACCTTTAACTTCATGCTTTGACCTTGAGCTTAGGAAAGACTTGTGTGTGCATATGCATTATATTTGTGAATATTTGCCTTTGTGTGCATACTTGCTTTTGTGTGGTGTGTGCATCATCTCATCATCTCATCATAAGCATTTCATGTTGTGACTAGTTTTGTAAAATTCAATTGATCTCTTTGTGTGTAAAATCCTAGACATATCGTGGATGTTGGAATAAGGAACACCAAGAGATACACTTTCAAGAAGCCCGATACCTCCGAGTTGAGAAAGCTAGGAACTATGGTATCAAAAGACTTTAGAAAGAGATATGGAAAAATCCTAAGCCTTGTCAGGATGGGAATAGAAGAAGGAATCCTCAGTACTTTGGTTCAATTCTACGACCCATTGTATCATTGCTTCACTTTTCCCGACTATCATTTGATGCCGACGTTGGAAGAGTATGCCTACTATATGGAAGTTCCTGTGAAAGATCAAAAACATTATAGTGGATTGGAGAAGCTACCTTCACCAAAAGAAATTGCAGATGTTCTTCACCTTGAAGTGTTCGAGATCAAAGCCCGTCGTGCAACCAAGAAAGGGGTGGCAGGTTTTCATTCAGATTTCTTAGTCAAGAAAGCTACTTAACTCACCAAAGAAGGGAAGTATGGATGCCTTTGAAGCAGTGCTAGCTCTGTTAATCTATGGACTAGTATTGTTTCCCGAGGTAGAGGATTTCGTCAATTTCCCTTCCATCATCATATTTTTAAGTGGAAACCCCGTGCCTACCTTGTTAGGAGATGCGTATCATTCAATTCATCATCATACACTTCAAGGAAAAGGAGCTTTCCTCTATTGCGCACTCTTGTTATACAAATGGTTTGTCAATCATTTACCGAGAACCGATGCTTTCAAAGAGAACCCCAATGGATGGAGATGGTCTTAAAGAATAATCTCTTTGACTCAAGTAGATATTCATTGGTATGATCCCACATATGACCGAGGAGTCTACTTTGACCATTGTGGAAGTTTCCCGAATATACCACTTATTGGAATACGAGGAGGAATTAATTATAATACAGCCTTGGCTCGACAACAGTTTGGCTTTCCGATGAAAGACAAACCCAACAATTTGCTTCTATCCGGTTTCTTTTATCTCAACACAAAAGTAGCCAAAGGTGTGAGAAACAGTACAGTAGATTCTTAGGAGAACATCCATAAAAAGATGAAAGCAGATATGGGGAAAAGAAATTGCATAGCTTTGGAGCCATTTACTCAGTGGGTCCAATCTCGAGCAAAAGACTTGAAGATGTCGTATCTCCCAGAAAAGAACACGCAGATCGTCATCGCGTCGTCATTCTCTACCATTCCCATTGAGAAGATGGAAAAATACCAAGAGCTTCTTGCAAGAACACAACTTGAGAGAGACACTTGGGAAGGAAAGTACCATTCACTCTTCTCCGAAACAACAAGGCTCGCCCGAGAGGTAATAGAAAAGGATGAGTTGATAGATTGGCTCGAGCGACGAGTAATCGATGGGGAAACAACAAGGGAGAACTTATTTTTCTCTAGCATCAAACCGACTCAAAGTAATCACAAATACTCCAATATCCCTCCTACCTCCGGAGCTTGGAAAGGTATAGTGGATAAATTGGTAATGGAGAATGCAATCTTGAAGAAGTTGAAGAGGCCTCACGTCTGAAGTCATTAGTTTAGGTTGTGAAACCTAGTTTTTTGATGTAATTTAAACTTCTTGTATTGTATCTCGAAAGTTGTAAATTTTACCAATAATGAATGAAATAAGGGTTTGACACAAATTGATCTTCTGAGTTTTGTAAAACCAGTCGCATTTGCATTGCATATTTGCATTTACTAACCATTCAAGGAAATTCAAATTTTTCTTTGCAGACATCAAACATGGTACGACGAGGTGGACTCCCATTCCCAGATTTAAAGTTGGACAACCTCAAGATTTTGGCAGGCCTCATTAGAGATCCCACCGCTTTCACCAAAAAATATGGAGATCTTTTACCATTGCTTAGCACTCGGATTGATGGATACATGTTGCACGCCCTTGTTGAGTTTTATAATCCAGTATACCATTGTTTTGTCTTCCCGAATTTCCAACTACTTCCGACCATAGAGGAATATCTAGCTTACCTGAAGCTTCCTCTGACTTTCAAAGCTCCCTATGGAAAATCGAAAAGAAGAGATCTTGCCAAAGCGTTACACCTTAGGCCAGAAGTCGGCTTCTATGGAATGGATGCAAGGCCATTAATGAAAATGGCTGAATTCCACTATGAAAATAGAAACTAGGGTATCTTTAAGGAAATCGTGGCATTCTTGATATATGGTCTGTACCTTTTTCCTTGTTGTAATGAGTTCATTAGTGAGGAGGCCACTCGGCACTTCATTATCCAGAATCCCGTAAATGCACTATTGGCAGACACCTATGTTGTCATCCACCGCCACACTTTGTATGATCTCGATCAGCTCTCATGTTGTACCACATTGCTTAGCAGATGATTCACTTCCCATTTTCCCAAGACCCATGTGCTATGGAATCTCACTAGCAAGGAAGATTGGATTTCAAGATTAATAACCCTCAACCACTATGATATCAATTGGTATGATCCCAAGATCAGTGGTATAGCTATGATCCATGTCGCTTCCGCGAAAATAAGGTGCCGGCAAAACAGAAGAGTCGCCACCTTTCGTTATTTATCCCTCAGAGCGGGAAAGGAAACGATCGGAAAAACCTGACGAAAAGGTATAAGACAAGGTCATCGCAACTGTTGTCTGGGTTCGAGAGTTGGTTACGTAAGGGGAAGGTATTAGCACCCCTCACGTCCATCGTACTCGATGGGATCCACGCTTGTTGTGTTTATCTGACGGGTGCAAAAACAATCTATCTATGGCTGCTAAGTCTAAACGGAAAGAAATTGACTCGATAGAGCGTCGCACTCTATGCCTACGTATTCTCATCAGAGAATGAGAAATCAGAGTCTACGTAGTTCGAGAAACTACGGGGGAATTTGCTCGCCAAGACGTCGCGTCTTGTGCCTACGTATTCTCGTCAGAGAAATCAGAGCATGCCGTAGTTCAGGCTAACTACGGCTAGACAGGGTGTTCTCGGTCACACAGGGGTGAGAGATCAAGTTGGTTTGAAAGGTACGGGAACCTACGGGAACTAGAACTACGATCTAGTCTCAAATGCACAAGGGCAAGAGAAAAGGATAACATCAGTCGTTAGCGGGAAAGTCTCGATCGCACAGCAGCGAGAGAACAGAAAGGTTAGTTGTTAGTGTGCTCGCTAGGATGTCGCATCCTATGCCTACATATTCTCATCAGAGAAATCAGAGCAGCTGTAGTTCAGCCTACTATAGCTAAAACAGGGAACGGGGAAAAGGGAGGTGGCTCGCTAGGATATCGCATCCTATGCCTACGTACTCTCGTCTGGCACAAGAGATCAGAGCAAACGTAGTTCGACGGGAAAACGAGTCTCGATTGCACGGGGGCAAGAGAAGGGGTCTCGATCGCCTGAACGTGAGAGAAAAGGGTTTCGATCGCACGGGGGCGAGAACAAAGAGGAAGCAGGCTTACGCCTAAACGGGAAGGAACTCGGGACACACACGCAAGCACCTAAGACGTAGGAGCGAATGCGTCGCATGTCACCCAAAGGGTACCATACTAGACATCCTAGACGATTGAGAAGAAACTCCTCAACTGTCATTTCCTACGTATCTAATGATACAGCTCACAACATTCGATGGTTGCCTGAAGACTTGAATAAGACGATGATGATGTTGAACAAAGCAGCTCCTGGGCTTCTGACATGCGCGCAAGCTCCATTCCAATCTTATCCTCTCTGGATCCTTGATGAGGACGCTCGAACCAGGAACAATGTAACACTTAGACCGTCATGGTTCGACTTATACGAAAAATCGAACTCTAAGAGGTAGCGTATTGATGTCCGTGTCAAAGACAAGATAGAGAAATGATATTGAAAATCATTCTCCAATTGAATCGTGTCACACGGTCAGCCGAAAATAAAATCGAGAATAAAATCAGATGACAAACGAAAATAGGAGAGAAATCCAATCACAAAATGGAAATAATAGGCTACTCCTAAAATACGGCAATTAAATTCTACTAGAAAATAAAACTCTAGAGAAAATACGAGTAAATGCATACAGAAAATAGAATAAAATCATGTGCACAATATTCTATAATTTGCTATAAAGAAAATAGAATGAAAAATTCTATACTAAAATCTCTATAATATTCTATAAGAAAAACTATCTAAAGAAAATAGGAAATTCTATGTAAATGGCATAATAGAAAATAACCTAAAAATTCTATAATATCCATAAAGAAAATAATAAAAGAATATAAAGTCTATACTATTAAATCTATATGAAAATATGCTAATAATATTCTACACTATAATTCCTAAGAAGAAAAATAGGAAAATAAAACTAACTATTACAAGCGAATGCCCAATACAAGAGAAATTAAAAATTGAAAGGGGAGGGGGTACATCCTGAAAACTGGGGGTAAAGCAGAAAAAACAGGGTTGGGCGCAGCCCACAATACACCAATCCAGAAAAAAAAAAGATAAACAAAAAGACAAAAACGGGGTGCCAGCATAGTAAAACGGAGGTGCAGTCCAAAAATAATGTCAGTTGGGCTTGGGTTCAGCCCAAAACGGAACAGGCAAAAAAAAAGGAAAATAGGGGACGGGGTGCATGCTTGGAACGGAGGTGCAGTCCAATAATCCATTGGGCCTAGGCCCAACGCACACAACCAGTCTGTGACCCTCCCTCTCCTCATTCTCTCACACCAATCTGAAACCCTAGCCTCTTTCTCTCTTCTCCCTCAGCCTTCGCCGCCACTGAAACTCACCTTCCCTACTCACTCCCACCGTTCATTCCGCAATCTCCTCTATTCCTTCACCTTCAATCATCACTTCTTCCTTCACTTCCATCTCCATACCTTACAAACTGTAGATCTTGACATTAACTCAAACAAAGAAAAACTGGTGAAGAAACAAAGAAGGTGATGGAGCGATGGAGGTCCTTGAATCTGGAGAAAGATTGATGATCATCAAGATGACTTTTGAGGATGAACACGCCAGTGAGGATATCTGGAAGGTTGATGAAGGTTGGTTCCATTGTTGAAGAACTGGAGAGTCTGAGAAATGCGACGAAGATTGTTGGGGGATGTGGATGAGGTTGCAGATAAAGATCTTGGAGATTTTGTTCATGTGTTGAAGGTTGTTGGCGAAATCATGATGATAGCGATGAAGATATGAAGCTTTCCAGGTAGAATCATATGGAGACGATGAAGTTCTTAGACGTTCTTGGACGAAAACGGAGGATGCATATTTTCTGGAAAAAAATGAGGTTCTTGATGAATAGATGACCACAGAGGAAGATCCATTGTTGTTTCTGGGAGAAACTTGAACGAAAGGAAGATGAGGACCGATGCAGTTCATGAGAAATCTGGGAAAAAGATGAAGGATTGATGAAGACGATTATGGAGTTCTGGCTTTTCTGATGAGCATGATGCATTTTCCGGCAAGAGGAACGGTTACCGGCGACAGTTGCGGTGGTCCGACGAGTGGTTACGGCGAGGTTTGGAGTTTCTGGCAAGGTTCCGGCGAAGATCTCCGGCGCTTGCATGCCGGCCGGTGAGGAAATGGGTGGGGGACAGGTGGCGTCCTGCATGGGAGAGAGAGTGGATGCGTGGGGAGTGCGAGGTGGCGTGAGAGTGTGATGTGTCAGGTGGAGGACGCATGCAGAAGTGAGTTGGCGGAGAGAGAGAGTGAATGTGTGGCCAGTTCTTATAGTGACATGTGGCAGACTTTGGGTTACGGGCCTCCAAAAAATGCCATCTAGCCCACGAAATTAACTACTCTGATTAATACAAGTGCTGATTAATGACTATGAGTGATGATTAAGGCTACTAAACACTAAACGAAAATGAATTAAAGACTCAATTAATGCTGATTAACTACCCTATTAATCCTAATTAAAACTAATCAATGTCCTAATTAAAAAAAGGATTAACCTAATGACTTAATTAAAGCTATCAATCTAATTAAACCTCCTAAAATGCTGATTAATATCTAGTTAACTCTGAAAAGAAATTAATCTAAAAAGAAATGATTTAAACTCTATTAAACCAATTAATCTCTAAAAATGACTAAAAACTATTTAAAAACATTTAATATCTATTTTAAAATTCTAAAAACATTTATTCTATTAAAGCTATTAAAAAAATCTATTATTCTAAAAACAATTAAAGTCTATAACCAATATATTCTAAAAAGATAATTATTTTAAAACCATATTAAAATCTAAATAAACTAATATCTATTTAAATCCTAAAAACTACATTAAAAGCTATTTAAAAGGAAACTATATTCTAATGTTCTAATAAATCTATTAAAATCTAGAGAAAACTATTAAAAACTATTTAATCTCTAGAAAAAGACTATAATATCCTAAAACTATTAAAAATCTATAAAAGGCAATTAAATCCTAAAAATGCAAATAAAGGCAATTAATCCAATTAAAAGGGAACGCGAGACCAGGTCGAAAATAAACGGCAAAACCCGGACACCGAGATGTTCTAAAAAACAGCGCAAGCTGAAAACACCGGGAAGCGCACAACTTCCCAAAAACAAAACTCTGATTATTCGAACCGGCCTGAAACGTCCGAAATGCGAAAGCAGGGCTGTAATCCCGAAAAAATCAATATGACTGAAAAAATGCAATGTACGCGGTATGCAAATGCGAATGCAAAATGAAATGAGTAGAAACATGAACCAAATTGCAATGAGTAGTTGGTCAAATTTTGGGGTGCAACAATCCAAAGTTGTGGAGACTTCCCCAACTTACCTCTTATTGGAACAAGAGGTGTCATCAGCTACAACCCAATTCTCGCTCGGCGCCAGCATGGGTATCCAACCGGGCCAGAACCAGAACCAGAGTTGCTAAAACCTTGCTTTTGTGAAATAGGTAGCAACAGAGAACTAGAAGCCCAAGCCAGTCATGCTTGGTGGCATCGTCACATGCAGGGGATGACCGCAGAAGAGAATATAAGTTGTTTGCCTGCCAGAGCTTATCTACTTTGGTCAAAGGAGATAGCTTTAACAATGTTCTACACTCCTAATTATGCAATCACAATGGAGCCGAAGGTGCCTATGATTAGGGAGGAGATGAGGTATGTCCTGATCAAAACGCAACGCAAAAATGAAGACCTATGGGAGATCGTTCGCCAGTATCAAGCTCGCAGAAAAGCTCAAGAAGGATAAGGTCATCTTGTTAGAATGATCAACGCTTTACCATTTCCTGTTTTCCTTAAAAGGATTGTAATCCAATGTTGCATTTACTTTTGTCGCATTTACTTTTGTTGTAAGAAAGGTCTTGCTTTTTAGCAAGGACCATCTATTGTAATGGATCCTAATTATCAATGAAAAGTTGATGTTTAAAGCACGTTGTTACGCATTGTTCCTAATTTTGTTTGTAAACAAAATTTGATTTTTCCTTGAATGATTGGTTATTGCATATTGCATTTGCATATCATCTTGCATTGGTCTTGCATTCGAAATCGCAGCTCATCTGTTGTTCTTGTTCATAGAGAAAGGGGAAGTCACGCTGAATTCGCACAGATACAACACTCGGACTCAAGCTTAGTGAAAGATGGCCGATAATGATCAAAGAATCAACCAGATAGACAACGATATCAAAGGGATAAAGGAAAATGTCAACCAAATCATGGAAGTCCTTAATGTGATCAGAGCAAAGATGGACACGCAAGCTACATTGGTTTCCGAGGTCACTACAACAGCAGCAAATCTCCTAACCACTCCAGTTGATACCACAAAATTCCCATTCAGCGTGTCTAGGGATTTCCTACCACTAGTCAACAATCTGCAGTCGTTCGGTTTTCAGCCGCAGGTTGATCTAATGGCGACAAATCCCATATTCACTCAAGTAGGTGGGCCAACTCAGGTCCGACCTATTTTCAGTCACCATCAACCCATCTTTGACATACCATACGGTTTCGAAGCCGAAGATGAGAAACATGAAAAGTTGAGAGTGGAAATGGATATCATGGCCAAAAGAATGCGATCCATTGAAGGAATTAATGTCTTTGGGTCCGATGCCAAAGACATGTGCTTTGTATCCGGATTGGTGTTCCCACAGAAGTTCAAGATGCCCGTGTTTGATAAGTACGAGGGAACTACTTGTCCCAAGGTACATTTGATCATGTATTGCAGGCGGATGGCTCCGCACATTGAAAATGAAAAATTGTTGGTGTACTGCTTTCAAGACAGTCTCAAGGGAGCGTCAACCAAATGGTACCTAAGCTTGGACCAAGCAAAAATCCATGGTTTTCAAGATTCGTCAGATGCTTTCATCCAGCAGTACAAATATAACATGGATATGGCTCTAGACCGTCGTCAACTCCTCAGTATGATTCAAAAAAGCACTGAGACTTTCAAAGAACATGCGCAAAGATGGCGCGGGACTGCCGCTCAGGTTGAGCCACCTCTTACTAAAAAAGAGCTAGCAGATTGGTTTGTAGACACAGTCAGACCAGACTTCTATGAGAGATTAATAAACAACGTTACTACCAACTTCTCTGACATTGTTGCGGTAGGAGTCAAGGTCGAAGCTGGTTTGAAAAGTGGAAAGGTGACAACTTCAAATGCCAGTTCAAGCGCCAGTGCTGCCAAGAAACCGGCTAACAACTTCCACAAGAAGAAGGAAGGTGATGTAAGTGTCGTGACATATGGGAAAAGGGCGCAAAATTCAAAAAATCATCATCAACAATATCATCAATCGCCTTATGTAGCAGCCGTAACACCTTTTTTTCAGCAGCCGGCTCAGCAGGATCCTCAGCAAGGGACACCCAATCATCAACAAGGCCAGCAGCCTCGGGCTCGGGCTCCGAGGGCCAATTACCAAAGTAATAGGCCAGAGATATAGCCCATCCTTATGAGTTACACTGAATTGTTTCCTATGCTAATAGAGAGAGGACTTGTCAAGACAAGGAAGTTAGGCGCTCCACCTAACCCTTTGCTATACTACTACAATGCCAATGTACACTGTTTATTCCATGAAAACGCTCCGGGACATGACTTAGAAGGATGCTTCGCGCTCCAACACCTTGTTCGTGAGTTGATTGGAAAGAAGATTTTGTCTTTCAAAGACAACCACCCGAATGTGAAGGATGACCCTCTGCCGAACCATGGTGGAGTAAATGCTATCATGGAAGAGAGAGAAGGATCTGAAACCAAGACTATTACCACTATTAATGAAATCAAAGTGTTGTTGGTAGAGTTGCACAAACATCTCGCTCAAGCTTAGACGCTCAAAACTTCTCATGAAAATTGTGAGCAATGTATTTTGAATCCACAAGGTTGTGACCTTGTACAAAAGGATATTTAAGCAATGCTTGAGCAAGGAATGTTAGAGATCGCCAGCAGGAAGAAAAAAGAAGATGTAGCGGTAATTGAACCCGTGTTCAATATACCCGAAGAACCTAGTAAAATGGTCGTTTTCAGAAATACCAACAACAACAACAAAAGCGTCCGGCCAGTGTTCCGTGACGATGTGCCACCCAAATTTGGGAGGGATCAATCCAAATTCGATTCGAGGAGAGGGTTTAGGCCTCACCCGAGGGCCATAACACCAAGAGAAGATCATTCATAGTGTGAAGAAGTTTTCAAGGAAAGAAGACAAGGAAATGTAGCCAATGTCTCTGGTGGAAGTAGAATGACCCGAAGCGGTCGTGTGTATCAACCACGAACAAATAATGCAGTTCCTCCACCAACTATTCCCGTTCCCAAAGTCGTTGTCACTAGAGAATCTGTTTCAAAGGAATCTGTCACTAAGGAACCTATCACCAAAGGAAAAGAGGGCCTTAAGGATAATGAGGAAGAATTTCTGCGGATTATTCGTCGAAGTGACTACCGAGTGGTAGATCAGCTAAACTAGACACCATCCAAAATTTCAGTCATGTCATTACTGTTGAGTTCTCCAGCACATCGCCAAGCTTTGCCAAAGATCCTAACACAATCTAATGTGACGAAGGACATCACAGTGGTGCAATTCGATTCCGTTGTGGCAAACATCACAGCATGCAATACTCTAAACTTTTATGACAACAATCTGACAACTGAGAAATGCAAGCAAAATCGTGCCTTGCATGTGTCAATCAAATGTGAGGAGGATACATTAGCTAGGGTGTTCGTCGACACAGGATCCGTGCTTAATGTAATGCCAAATAGATACTTGGCCAAGCTAGCTTATCAAGGTGCTGACATGAGACCCACATCTCTGATTGTGAAAGCTTTTGATGATTCCAGAAGGACTATGATATGAGAGGTTGATCTACCTATCATGATAGGTCCATAAATCTTTGAAATTACTTTCCAGGTGATGGATATTAATCTAGTTTACAACTGTCTATTAGGGAGGCCCTGGATACATGCAGCGGGTGTTGTGACCTTCACCCTTCATTAGAAAATGAAATTCATTGTCGATGATCAGTTGGTCATCATCCATGGAGAAGAAAATCTAATGGTGAGCAACCAATCTTCTTTCTGGTACATCGAAGCAGATGAAGATTCACTTGAAACAACTTTCCAAGCATTGGAAATAGCCCATGTTGTTCTAGTTGACGAATCAACCATAACCTGTGGTCCATCCTTCGCTTCTGTCCAAAGTATCAAAGTTGCGCTGAAAACCGGACTCCCATTGGGATGGGGAGAGGTTATCGTAGTCAACGCTCGGGCAAAGAATGATCGACAAGGGTTGGGTTACAAACCAACTCTCGAAGATGAGCCAGAAGAGAGTGTCATGAGGAAGAAGTCCTTGGAAGAGATTTTCAGTAGTGGCGGATTACAAGTAAATGCTATCATCACCGAAGAGGAAGATTGTGATCTTGATGGTCTGATAATTCGAGGAGAAGCAGCTCTACACAATTGGGAAGCTGTGGAAATTCCTGTCTTTTTACCATTAGAGTAATTCATTTTGCTTGTTAGCTTTGTGTTTTCTTTAAAAATTCCTGGTCTTGCCCGAGGCCTGCGAATCATTTTGTATGGGCCACTTTGAAAATTGAAGGATCTATGAATGAAAAGTGTTTTTGTTAAAGCTCTTGTCTTTATCTTTTCTGTTTATCATTTTCACTCTTTTTGGTTAAAAGGAAAATAGCAACTTTTCGTGAAAACTTAAAAGCAACCCTTCATTTGTATGTCTGTGTGTGTGTGTCTAATCATTCCCAAAATAAAAACATGCAGAACACCCTCACCACCCACAGAATCCCATGATCCTTCAGTTCCTTCTACTAGTGGTTCATCCGTCTTCCGAGCCGAAGAAGAGAATGATGAAGACTTAGAGGTCCCAGAAGAATTGAAGAGGATGACTGAATGTGAAGATGCTTATCTTCAGCCGTATAAGGAATATATTGAAATCATCAACTTGGGGTCTGAAGAAGAGAAAAGAGAAGTAAAGATTGGAGCGTCGTTGGGGTCGAAAGTCAAAAGCAGGCTGACAGCACTCCTAAGAGACTATGTTGACATATTCGCTTGGTCTTATCAAGATATGCCAAGGTTGGACACCGACATTGTTATGCACAAGCTCCCCCTGAAGCCAGAATGTCCTCCAATCAAGCAGAAACTTTGCAGATCAAGACTTGATATGGCTCTCAAGATCAGAGATGAGGTCAAGAAACAAATCGATGCAGGATTTTTAGCGGTATCCAAATATCCGGAATGGGTGGCCAACATCGTGCCAGTTCTGAAGAAAGATGGCAAAGTCAGAATGTGCATCGACTATAGGGATCTAAACAAAGCTAGTCCGAAGGTCGACGATTTCCCTCTACCACATATCGATACCTTGGTGGACAATACAACTAGTTTCGCAATATTCTCATTTATGGACGGATTTTCTGGTTATAATCAGATAAAGATGGATCCAGCTGACATGGAGAAGACGACTTTCATTACACCCTGGGGAACCTATTGTTATAAGGTCATGCCTTTCGGTTTGAAGAATGCAGGAGCAACATATCAGAGGGCCACGGTCGCACTTTTCCATGATATGATGCACAAAGAGATTGAGGTATATGTGGATGACATGATCACAAAGTCTTGAAGTAAAGAAGACCATTTGGATCATCTATTGAAGCTATTTGAGAGACTCTGAAAGTATCAGCTAAGACTAAATCCAGCTAAATGCACTTTTGTGGTTTGCTCTAGCAAACTACTTGGTTTCATTGTTAGTCAACGAGGAATTGAAGTAGATCTTGATAAGGTCAGAGCAATCCAAGAAATGCCTGCTCCTAAAATAGAGAAACATGTAAGAGGTTTCCTTGGACGTTTGAATTACATCTCCAGGTTTATCTCCAACCTAACGCCTACTTATGCACTGATCTTCAAGTTGTTACGAAAAGATCAGACAGAGGTGTGGAACAAAAACTGTCAGTCGACATTTGAGAAAATCAAGCAGTATCTGCAAGAGCCTCCGATATTAATTCCTCCAGTACTAGGAAAACCATTGTTCATGTACATGACAGTGTTAGAAGATTAAATGGGTTGTGTCTTGGGCCAAACCGATGAGTCAGGCAAGAAAGAGCATGCAATTTATTATCTAAGCAAGAAGCTCACAGATTGCGAGAGTCGCTACTCCCTGCTAGAGAAAGCCTGTTGTGCTTTAGCATGGGCCGCCAAACGCCTAAGACAGTATATGATCTGACATACCATGATGTTGATTTCTAAGATGGACCCAATCAAGTACATCTTTAAAAAGCCAGCTCAAACTGGAAGGTTGGCCAGATGGCATATGCTCTTGTCAGAGTATGATATTCAATATGTTGCTCAAAATTCCATCAAAGGAAGTGTCTTGTCAGAATACCTCGCAGAGCATCCCGTGGAAGATTATCAGCCGCTCAAGTTTGAGTTCCCTGATGAAGATGTGATGTACATTCAATGAGTGAAGCCAGAACTCGGCCCTGACGAAGGTCCTGAGCCTGGGTCCCGATGGGAAATGATGTTTGATGGTGCGTCAAACAAAAATGGACATGGTATCGGAGTCGTTTTGAAAAATCCACCCGGAGGATATACCACTGTCACAGCCCGACTTTGTTTCTCTTGTACTAACAACATAGCCGAGTACGAAGCCTGCATCTTAGGGTTGGAAGCTGCCATTGATCTCCGCATTAAAATCTTGGAAGTGATTGGTGATTCTGCTTTAGTGATTTATCAACTCAAAGAAGAATGGGAATCTATAGATGAAAAATTGATCCCTTACAAAGCTCACATTCTAGAGATGGTCGAATATTTTGACGAAATTACCTTCAAGCATGTGCCAAGAGAAGATAATCATATTGTTGATGCTTTAGATATGATGGCATCAATGTGGAAAGTTCAGTTTGTTAATGAGGCACCTCTAATCTGCATTGAAAGAAAAACAGTGCCAGCATATGTTATGACAATAGAAGAAGAGTCTGATGAGAAACCTTCGTTCCACGACATCAAGAATTTTCTTCAACATCAGATATATCCAGCTGACGCATCCAGAATTGATAAAAGAGCCATACGAAGATTGTCGTCTAAGTTCTTCATCAGCAATGGCATCCTTTACAAGAGAAACCACGACATGGTTTTGCTTCGATGTGTCGATAAAAAAGAAGCAAGTCTGCTGATGACCGAAGTACACAAAGGAATGTTCGGTACTCATGCCAATGGCCACTCCATGGCTAAAAAGATCTTAAGAGCTGGCTATTTTTTGTTGACTTTAGAGACGGACTGCATCCTCTTCGCTCGAAAGTGCCACAAATGCCAAGTCTATGCGGATAAAGTGCATGTCCCTCCACACCCTCTCAATGTGATGACCTCACCATGGTCATTCGCAATGTGGGGCATAGACATGATTGGGGAAATAGAGTCGAAGGCTTCCTACGGCCATCGTTTCGTCCTTGTTGCAGTTGATTACTTCACCAAATGGGTAGAAGCAACGTCGTATGCGAACGTAACAAAGCAAGTGGTCGCCCGCTTCATCAAGAAGGAGATCATCTGCCGGTACGTCATTCCTGATTAGATCATCACCGATAATGGGTCGAATATGAATAACAAAATAATGAAGGAACTTTGTGATGACTTCAAAATCAAGCATCACAACTCATCCCCGTACAGACCCAAGATGAATGGCGCTGTCGAAGCTGCAAACAAGAATATCAAGAAGATAATACAGAAGATGGTCGTAACTTACAAGGATTGGCATGAGATGTTACCATTTGCTTTACATGGGTACAGGACATCAGTGTGGACTTCAACAGGGGCAACTCCCTTTTCCTTGGTCTATGGGATGGATGTTGTGCTACCTATCGAGGTCAAGATACCTTCTTTAAAGATCTTAATGGAAGTCGAGCTTGAGAAAGACGAATGGATAAAAGAAAGGTTCAGTTCATTGAATCTCATCAATGAGAAAAGGATGATAGTCATGTGTCATAGCCAGATCTATCAACAAAGGATGATAAGAGCATTTGGCAAGAAGGTTCGTCTCAAAGAGTATAGAGAAGGAGAGCTTGTGCTCAAAAAAATCTTACCAACGCAGAAGGACATGCGCGGTAAGTGGATGCCCAATTACGATGGCCCTTTTGTTGTAAAAATCGTCTTCTCCGGAGGATCTCTGATTCTTGAGACTATGGATGGCGAACAACTCAAGTACCCTATCAACTCAGATGCAGTGAGAAAGTACTACGCCTAAATAGAAAGCCTAGAAAGGTGGATCAACACTTCAGCAAGGCAAAGGCCTGAAAAACAAAGGCCGACAAATGCAGGGGCAAAGTTTTGTTCGAATTGTTAAAGAAAATCAACGTTTATCATTCTCGTCAGAAGCAACGAAGCGTGTGGAACACTAGTTAGTAGGACTGGGTCATTCTGGGATTTTGTAACCCCTTTTGTTGTCATTTTTTTCAAAAAGTATTTATTCCCGAGGCTATACCTTTTGTAAAGTTCTCGTCTATTAATGAAATCAGATTTTGGACCAAATCATTGTTATGATCCCCTATTTTTGTTATGCAATTTCACTTATTTGCTAATAAAGATTTTTCGGAAAAGCAAAGTGTTTTGAAAAACTTAAATTTTTGTTTTAAAGGAAAAACGGATTTAACAAAGCATGTTGAAAAACTCTAGAGGTAATATGACGGTGTTACGCTACTCTCAGAGCTGTAAAAGTTTGTTGTCGCCTCCAACCAAAAAATATGCGTCCAATAGCAATTCCCGCTCTTAAGACAGGATTTCTCCTCTGCAGATTTACAAGAGTATTATTTACATCGGAAAATTGTTGTTTCGTCGAAGGAAGTGCCATCCAGCTTGAAACATCGAGACTCAGTGTGTTGGGTTCCCTCTCTGTGTTTCTTTGTTTTTGCTCTTTCCTTCTCCCTTGTGGGTCAATCTGCATTTTTGCATTCGCATCATATCAGCATACGCATTTATTCGCATTTGCTTTGGGTTTCTGTCCGTCTGGCTATTGCCTTTGAGATCCTTCGGTCGTTATCACTCTCTTTGGTCTGTTTGCCACGGTTTTCGCTATGCGGTTTTTACCCTAATTTTTATTGGTAATCTTAGGATTACCTGTTTCCTTCCTAAGAATTTAGTTGTGACTAGCAATATCGGATATTACCAAGATGGTCAGTTGTTACTAATATTCGTCTTGACTCGGTCATCACCAATCATTCCAAAACCAGTGGTTACTGGCGCTGTTTAAAACCAATCGTTATTGGAACCCCTTTGGTTCGGTTATTACCAATCTTCGTCGAAATCTAGTAGTTACTAGTATTAATTTAAATCCAATGGTTATCAGTATTTGAAGTCGGTTGTTACCATTTTCCCTATGTGAGCCTAGTAGTTACTAGGCATTTTTTAGAACCATTTGTCGTCGGTTTAGGAGTCTTTGGTTTGATACCAATCTCCCCAGTTGGAGTCAAGTGGTTACTGACACCTTTAAATCCAATTGTTATTGGTACTTTTTAAACTCGATTGTTGCTACTCCTTCCAAGTCTAGTGGTTACTAGCATCATTTTAAAATCCAATGGTTATTGGTACTTGATTTAGTTGTTACTAATTTCCTCAGAAAGACTAGTGGTTACTAGTATTGTCAAAGCCAGTTGTAATTGATATACCTTTGATTTGGGTTGTCACCAGCTTGTCTAAGTCCAATAGTTATTGGCAATTCTCAAATCCGATTGTTATCGACTCTCTGAATGGGTTATTACCAATCCTCCTATGTGAATTCCAATGGTTATTGGCGCCTCTTAACCCAATTGCTATTGGTACTTTGATCTGGTTGTCACCAAACCCTTTGAAAATCCAATGATTACTGGTGCTTCCCAAACCCAATGGTTATTGGTATTCTTTGACTCGGTCATTATCGATTTCTCAGGAAGTCTAGTGGTTACTAGTACCATTTGAAACCGTCTGTTTAAAAAATTGATTGTTACTAGTATCCCCATCAAAGCCTTTGCTTTCCCCGATCGAGTCTTGGAGGTCTAGTAGGTTACTAGCATCCCCGGTGCATCTGGTCTTATTTCTAGTCCTTTCCTAAAGATCCCGTTCGAACCCTTTGTTATAGGAGGTTCCTCATTTTGGCTTATCCCTAGTGAGGATCGTGTCGCTGGTCTTTTTCTTCCCCTGTGGAGATTTGCTTTCTTCCCCAGTGGAGTGTGTTCCCTTTTTCCCCTAGTGAAGACTTGTCTTCCCCGGTGGAATTCGTGTCCCTGCATGGAAGATTCCCTTCAAAATACCATCATTAGTCATGTTTGAATTATTGCTTGTTATGCCTTGGATCTTTCCCTAGTGTGTCGGGTTCCCTATGAGTAGTTACTCGTTGTGTTGTCATTCTTTTATTTTGCGCTTGTGTGTCTGCATTTGTCTTGCATTCAAGGATCATGAAGCATCATTTAGATTTCATTACATATTAGCATTTTTCCTTTGCATACCATCGGATCTAAGGGATAAAATTTCTGGTTTGCTATATTTAAATACCTTTCACTACGATTCTATGAGGATTGTTATCTCTCATTACCATCTGGTGAATATATTTAAATAGGGGAAACTGTTGCACCCCAAATTTTGACCCCTTAGATCTTCATCATCATTCTAGGATCATCTTCATTTTATTATCTAACTATAACCTATTTCAGAGTTTGTCTTTGTCAAGATACAGGTGAATTAGGGGTCCCTACAGTCAAGAATCGAGGTTCTGATGGTTTGATCAATCAATGTCTTGGATTGATTCTCAATGAAACAAGTCTCTACATCATCAAAGATACTACATTGGGTCAAGTATGAATTCAATTTTAGGTTGTCACCCAAAGATCAAGAACAGTGTAATTCAAGACACCCGATTAGAGTTTCTAATTAGGAAAAGTCAACTATAGTTTGACTTTTGATTTAAAAGGTGTTCCAATGAAGTAATCATGGTCCATGAAGCTCATATGTCTTATTAAAGTCTACTCAAGGAGTTTCAAGACCTCAAAAGATCCAGAACATCAACAGTTGATCCAGTGGTTATCGATCGATCGGTTCGTTTGACTGAAAAATCAACTCCTTGACCATAAGGAATTTGACCTTAAAGTTTGAAGAAAATATGTTCTTAATAACATATTACACCTATCCATGAAGTTTCATGACCATTGGGTCAAGGATTGAGGAGTAATTGAAAAGTCGGGAATTTGAGTTTTAAAAAGGGGGAAAACCATAACTTCCTAACCACACATCCAAATGAGGTGGTTTAAAGCTTGTTGAAAAGGTCTTGACAATTCCTACAAACGTCTCAAAGTGGTCCATTAGCAAAAAATGCATAGATTTTGAGTTATAGCCAAAATCATCACAAGAGGGAGAAAAACACTTAGAAAATTCTAAGTTTCTGGCCATTTTAGGCATGATTTCAGCCAACTTTGAGGGGTTTTTTGACCTAGTTCCACTTGGATTTTGAAAATTCAGTGAACATGAAAGTTGTAGATCTCCATGAGGGCTTTCCAAAAAGTACTAGAACTCTTCCATAGCCCTTGTGAGCTGAGAGTTTCGAATTGAGCAAGTTGGGCATGTGCATTAGTTTGTCAACTTGTCAAAACTCAACATGGACTTGGTTTCCAACCATGTAGTTCATTTCCAACCATGAGAAATCAATTTATGTGATGTATTAGAGGGAGGATTGAATCAAATCTGAGGTGAATCAAGCAAAGCCAAGAATCTAGCCAAAATCCATTTGTTTATTGTAAAAAGTACAACAGTGTACATGAGAGAGAAGATTGGTTTTGCTAGCTGGCTTTAGCATATCTACAGCCCTGCATACCAGCTCAAATGCATTTGTTTAATGAGGTTAATAATTTATGGAAGGAAGCTCAAGCTAGCAAGTATGGGATTACATTTGAAATATTAAGATTTTCCCACCTAAATGCAAGTTGACATCCCAAATTCCAATTCTGCCTCAAACCTCTACTTGGCCTATAAATAGAGTTTGCATTCCACTCTTACAACCACACCAGAGCTCTCAATTTTCAAGAGAAACCACAGCTCTCCTTCTTACTCTCTTTGCTTGCAAGTAAAGAAATTCTCCAAAACCACCAAAAGTGTCACTTTGCATTTTTCACATCAATCATTTGTCTAAACACAAAACCACTTCAAAGACCATATACACACACTTAAAATGGTCATTTGAATCTGTTCCCACTCTTACTTTTATCAGGAGAAGCATAGAACAAAAAGTCAACCTTCATACCACCTCACTTTGACTTTTATGCACATTCCCCACTAAGTCACTACACAAACCTATTTTCCTCAACATAACACTTGGAATACTTCATATTTATGATGTATTAGATGTCCATAATCTCAAATCACAGCTGGAAGTACGTTTGCTCTAACTGTTCATAAAGTTGCTTTCTTACATCAAGAGGAAGTAACTCTCACAAGTTTGCTCAAAGGGAAGAATCTCTGGTTTTCTTGGCAGCTAGCATAGTGAGGAAAGACTATAAGAGGTATGTCCTTATAAGCTCACCTATGGATATACATCATCATGTATTTGTTTGGTTCTGTTGAAAAGCCTATGCATTGTCATGTTGAATTAGTTTGTTAGTTATACTGTCAAAGTGTATGAAAGGCCAATATCATGTGTTGATTGCTATTAAAATGCCATTAGGGTTAGTATGTGTGTTTATTACTTTCGTAAGAGTGTAAGTTGATCTTTTGATTAGGTTTATGATTTTTAACATTATTATGTTAAAATGGTTACCAAATTGTTTTGAAAAAACTATCAACATGAGGGGGCTTAGTTTAATTGCTTCAAACTTAACAATGTTATGATTGATGTTTCTCATTGATAAAAAAAACTTAACTTTGTTCATGTTTCTAGATATGTTTAGCATAGTTAGGCTTGCTTTTTGGACTGTAGTTAGGCTTACTTTATGGACTGTCATTAGTGTTGTCTTGAGGACTTAAGTTTGTTACTATTTAAATCATTGAAGGCTATTTTTGCTTAGAGGTTGTCACCATAATTCTGTTGGGAGCATTTGATATGTGGTTGGTCAACTATGGTATACAGTTGCATCTTAAACATTGCCATGTTTAGTACCTTTCATTTGTGAGCTTGACCTTGAATTTGTCCAGCTTAGTATAGTTACACTAGGACTGTCTTTGAGATTTTGTTGATTTAAGACTTGTTGTTGGAAGTTGTGTTAGAGTTGTCCATTCATGTTTCAGAGGCTTAATTAGATAGATGATTTGATGGTTGTCCTGAAGTTCAAAACTATTGTGTGCCTCAATTCTATTTAGATCCTTGAGAGGCAGTTTTGTTTTGGTTGGCTGATTGATTGTATTTTAGTGTGGTTGGTGCTGAGCTCTCACTGCTATTGGTCATTAGTGTCTATATTGTTATAGGCTATTTGAGTTTAGGACTTAATATGTTTTTCTCTGTTGGTATAACGTAATGAAGAGATGGTTGTTATTACCAGTCTGTTGGAACTCATGGCAAGTTAAATTTTCTAGCCTTGTTGACATTTTAGGTCTGCTGGCCATAGGTGTGTTGGGGGATTTGTCATTTAGGATTCAGATTTTCATTTAGGACTTAATTAGAAGTAGCTCAGGTCTAGGCTGAGGTATTGGTGTGTGGAACTTTTGCTTTTACCTTATGGGTTGTAAAACCAATTTTAAGTAGGTTGATTTATCAATTTGTTGCCAGCTCTTTATCTTGAGGTGAATTAATCATTGTTGTCACATAAGGTCTCATTTCTCAACTGTTGCACTTTTTGAGTGCATTAACTTGTGGATTTTTGGTGGTTACTGCCATTAAGCATTGCTTTTGGCATTGTAATTTTGCTACATAATTAGCTCACTAGGTTGGTAGTTGGTTGATCACTTATTGATCCATGACAGAAACTGAACCCTTCTTTTAAATTTATTCTTGAAGAAAGTATCTGCAACATGTTCAAACCTTTACCATGGATGTTTAATTACTACCAAGACCTGCTTGCATTAGTAACTGACACTTGAAAGAGTTTAGGCTGGTATTCTTAATTTTGTACTTTGTCATTGCTTGATGTTTTGGTAATTGTCATGAAGAAGTTAGTGTTTGATATGGTAATGATCAAACTTTCAATTTTATTTGAGGAATTTGCAACTGTCATACTTGAATTTTTTATGAATCTTACTAACCTATATGTGTGTATTGGTGGCTGTATTGAGGTTGTTATATTTGCATCATGTTGTCTATATGAGTTGTTGCTTCTGTTAACAAGATTTGTCTTGTATGTTTGGTTTTCATTTTGTTTTTAACTTATTGTTGGAGCCATGATTGGAATTCATTCAATGGATATTGATTGGAACACCAAGAGCTAACTGTCTACAATTGCTTTAAGTTGGTTAACTTTTGTTGTCATCAAATTTGTTCTCAAGTTGTTACAATGTGGTGTGTATGAGATATGCAACTTATGTTACATGGGTTAGGGGCAATTACTGTCATGGATTTTGCTTGAATATTAATTTCATCTTTGACAACTCACATACCAACTTTTTGCTTTAATGTGTTTTGAACAAACCTTCTTGTTAGAACTCCTTCTTTTACATATTTGGAACTTGCTCAAACCATCTTTTGCCTTTAATCATGTATGTCTCAACTCTTAAGTTTCAAAATGTACCTCAAGATATCCCATTTGCATGAGCATTCGAATTGTTGTGTGGGTGTAGTATTTGAAAATTTGGTTGGTGTCATTCTCTTCCTCATGAAAAATCAAGCATGATAGACTTTTATCTCATCAATTTTGGTTGAGAATTGAAGGAATTAGATTGAAATCGTTTTGGAGTTTTTTTCACTTGAGCTTGCCATGAGAGTTGCCCAGAAATACGCATGTTTTGGTATATATGCAGCTGGGGTGGCTTGATACAACGGATGTATCGCCACCCTAGTGGTTACTGCCTTGCCATAAGAACTTGCCATGCCCAATGACACGAGCTCGACCCTCAGCGAGGGCATTTTTTGTGTATTTTTATGTTTTTTTTTTCATGTTTTTGCTATTTCTTCTTCCTTTCCCATTTGGTTGTCACACGCGTGAAATGGTTGGATTGGCAAAATTTTGAGTCTATGACCCCAAGGTCTTGAGTTCAAGCCTTGGGTGAGACATTTCCATCCTTTTAATGCCTTGTTTATTTAATTTTTATTAAATCTTCAAAGTAGCATAACTTTCTCAATTTTAATCATTATTTAATGATTATTTTTGCTAAAATCTTGTATTAATGTATATTTTCACATAATGATTAAAGAATTCTAAAATTCCTATTTTAGAAACACTTTATATTGTGAGAAAATTGTAATTCATTTTAGGGTTTTCACCCTCCTATCTCTCATCCTTCATTTCAAACTTTTGATTTCACTCCCTTTTAAGTTTAAGTTGAAATTGATATAGGATTGGCTTGTTAGCTTCCTTGTGTACTTGAAGTTTCTTGAGGCATTTAAGTATTTCATTTCTTGAACTTTTGGAATCCCCATGAAATTCTAAATCTTTTGCTTACTTTGTTGTGACTTTGTTTGGTTGTCTATGGTTGATTGTCATCAAATGTGTGATGTTTGCTCATGTAGTTACACATGACATCCTTTAACCTTAAAAACCATCTTTGTCAAGATACACCTTCATCTTTGTTAAGATATATCCCCATCTTAAGACATGCCATTGGTTTTTACTTTTCATTTGAATCTTGCATGAACTTACCTTTAGGTATTGAATTGTCTTTAAGTATACTTTGGTGGTAATCATTGACCTTGATTGAAATCCTGGCTTGATATTGTTATATGTCTGCTTGTTCTAGGTTGTGACCATATCTCTTGTATTCATCATGTTGGAATGTTTATACTTTGTTAAGTTACTTTCCCCAAGTGATGGAACTCTTTAGTTCTCATCCAAGTTGTCTCCTCTTTTCCCTTCCAAAGGAAAGTCTCTCTATTGACCCTTGAGGTCATAGATAGCTCATAACACTCCTCTTGACTTTGTTAAGTCACCTTGAACTTAGTTATGTTAGAACCTATATGCATTAGACTTTGCTTTAAGTCTAAAAGACCTACCCCTTGTTAGAAGTACCCTTCAACTAGAGCTTTAAAATGGAGTATGTTAACTCTATGTAAGAATTATGGTGATAATTAATTGCTCCCCTCTTGACTTTTGTAAAAGTAAAATTCCCTTGAGTGTACAACTTAGCATAGAGAGTTTTTTTAAACTCTACACAAGCATTATTATGTTTGTCCCCCTTTGAACCTTCATCTTTGTTAAGATATATCCCCATCTTAAGACATGCCATTGGTTTTTACTTTTCATTTGAATCTTGCATGAACTTACCTTTAGGTATTGAATTGTCTTTAAGTATACTTTGGTGGTAATCATTGACCTTGATTGAAATCCTGGCTTGATATTGTTATATGTCTGCTTGTTCTAGGTTGTGACCATATCTCTTGTATTCATCATGTTGGAATGTTTATACTTTGTTAAGTTACTTTCCCCAAGTGATGGAACTCTTTAGTTCTCATCCAAGTTGTCTCCTCTTTTCCCTTCCAAAGGAAAGTCTCTCTATTGACCCTTGAGGTCATAGATAGCTCATAACACTCCTCTTGACTTTGTTAAGTCATCTTGAACTTAGTTATGTTAGAACCTATATGCATTAGACTTTGCTTTAAGTCTAAAAGACCTACCCCTTGTTAGAAGTACCCTTCAACTAGAGCTTTAAAATGGAGTATGTTAACTCTATGTAAGAATTATGGTGATAATTACTTGCTCCCCTCTTGACTTTTGTAAAAGTAAAATTCCCTTGAGTGTACAACTTAGCATAGAGAGTTTTTTTAAACTCTACACAAGCATTATTATGTTTGTCCCCCTTTGAACCTTGACCATAATCAAGTTGTTCATCCCTAGTAAGGTGAACTACGGTTTCTCTGATTCTATCCTAGTTAGGATACGTAGGTAGAGGATGCGATATCTTTGCGAGCAAATTTAGAAACTATCCTTAGGTCTTTACCTCAACTTTACCTTGTACCCTATCCCAAACCATATCAAACATTTAGCAAGTATGGCATACAAACATACAAAAGGCTCTTGTAGAGTACTACAGATGTTTAGGATGTAAAATACCTACCTTAGGCATAACCAACCCCCGATCCCCGATCTCTTAGCGTTGTTGTTACATCGCGTAAAAGGTCTTTCTTTATTTAACCTTTTCTTTGGATAAATCAAAGTCCGATTGTGAATTTTAAGAATTAAGATTCAAGTTAATCAATAACTTGGTATCATGATTCTCACCGCAACACTGACCACTATATTTTTCATCCTTCACTCTGAATTTCATAAATTCAGCAAACACCTTGTGTTTGAACTTTATAAGGGTTACCCATGTCATCCTTGTGAACTCACCCACAAATGATACAAAGTATTTATTCCCTTCAAGTGATGGTACTGGAAATGATCCACACACATCAGAATGCACTACTTCCAAAGCATGCTTTTCTCTTTGGGCTACTTCTAGTTCAAATGATAGTTTTGGTTGCTTCCCTCTCATGCACACATTACATGACTTTTCTTGCTTCTTAATTGCAGGAATTCCATGTACCAACTTCTTCGAGTTCAGATGCCCTAAGCTTATGAAGTTCAAATGACCAAATATTTTGTACCATAACTCTCTTTCCTTCACAACACTTGTTGCACTAAGACATTCAGAGTCTGCAATTTTAACATTCACTTTGAATGTTCAATTATTACCTTGTTCTGAATTCATAACCAGCTTCTGATTACAATCATACAGCTTTAAAAAATTGTCCTTCATGGTAAATGAAAAACCTTTCTCAATTAATTGACCTACACTCATCAGATTACTTTTCATGTCAGGCACATACCACACATTCTAAATCAATTCTATTTTACCATGATTCAAAACTACTCTGACATTTCCCATACCTTTAGCGTTGAGGTATTTATCATTAGCACCTCTGATCTTTGTCCTCATACTATAGTCAAATTCAACTAGCCATTTCTTATTTCCAGCAAGGTGATTTGAGCAACTAGTGTCCATATACTACCAGTCTGTCAAATACGTATCATTAAATTCAGATGTCACCAATAACACAGATTCATCATCAAAATCTCTTCTGGCTACGTTTACTTATTCTGACTTCCTTTCTTTGTTTGACCAATAGTCAGCAGCGAAGTGACGAAACTTCTTACAACAATAACACTGAACCTTTCTATTGTCATATTTCTCATTCTCCTTCTAAGCAATCTTCTGCCTTTCAGAAGTTGAGGTTTATGACTTTTGAGACCTACCATGTCTTTTCTTGGCCTCTGACCAAGACTATTTTTGATCCTTCTTGACAAAAGAAGCTTTCAGAGCTTGTTCTACCTCTCTCTCAGAGGTTCTTTCAATCAAACGTAACTCTGGTGCCTCTAGACTGCTTTGCAACTCTTCTATTTTTATGGTGCTGAGATCCTTAGAATGTTCAATTGATACAACAATGTAATCAAAATGAGGAATAAGAGATCTAAGTACCTTCTCAATGACCTTTTCATCAGAGAGAGTTTCTCCACACGACTTCATCTCATTTGTGACCAGAATCACTATAGAGATGTAGTCAGATACCTTCTCATTATTCTTCATGCTAGATTCTCATACTGATTACGTAGAGACTGAAGCTTCACCTTCTTTACCGCACAACATTCGGCATCGTCGAATCAATGATCTTCTCAAACACGTTCACATCCACACACTAATGGATGTAGAATAACAAATTTTGATCCTTCTTCCTCAGATCATGCTGAGCATTCCTCTGCAGATCCGTTGCTTTTTCCAGAAGTGCAACCAGAACGTAACTGTCGTTGACGAGATCAAGAACATCTTGAGCGCCAAACAACACACGCATCTGAATCATCGACAGATTCCAATTCTTGCCATCGAACACTGGAAGCTTGGTACTCAGATTACCGTTTTCGTTCATCTTTGACCTTCTGCAGTTCACTAAAATCTCACCAAATACTAGTGTTTCCATATCCCGCAGAATCAAGAAATGTGATTATGTTACGATTCCGATCAAGAAATTCAACACGAGTTCAAGAAACGAAATCAATCATACAACACCTCACCGTTCACTCGTGTTTCCTTGTGGATCTGAATCGGAACTCTAGATACAAGTTGTTGGTGCAAGGTGAAAAAGATGAAGATGGAGAAAGAGAGAAGAGACATAATAACAAATTTTATCAAACTTCCACTACTCTACTAAAACGGTGATAGCAAAATAATTGCACTCACATTGTACTATAATACTCAATAGATACAACTGTTGACAACTACAATACTATATATACACAAATAAAAGTGTCACGTAAACTAAATATTAAAATACTGAATTATCCATTTGAAATTGATTGTCGCATATAGATATATATCTGATTTTGACATTGTATTTTGCAAATTTGAGTTTGTTTCTTATTGTTATAGTAAATAATTTTTTTATGCTATTCAAAGAAGATGAACCAAAACTTAAAGAAGATGAATAGGGCATTGTGTGATGGGTAATGAAAGGTTAGGAAACAGAAAATAATAATATAATAATTATTAAAAAAAATAAAGACTCCCAACAAATCATCAATTACAAATTAAAATTACTTGTTCCATAATACTTTAATCTTTTTAGTTACTCTTTACATCGACAACCTCATATGGTTCAACCGAATAATCTTTAAGCGAAACGAGTTCAATTCAATTCAAAGCAACCATGGCGTCGAAAGATTCAACACCGCCGTATCAAAGTGCTGCCAGAATCTCCGATTCCCAATGTTTTCCTCAATACACCGCCTCTCTCAAATGTCAGAAACCCTTATTACTCTTCCTCTTTTACCACTTAAATACTAAATCTTTTGCTTTTTTGATGAATTAAATACATGTTCTACACTCTCTCACGTTTTCGTTGAACTTGAATTGATCCTAGAAGTATGAATATTTGAATACTTTTAGGTATAAGTAATTTAGTTATTATTGTTACCCATTTGCAAATGGGTAGAAATTTGGTGATTTTAGTTACGAGAATGTTGTACAGTTAAGAATTAATACGAACACGAGAATGAAATAAGCGTAGGAGGAATAAGGATGTTGCGTTGAATGTGTGGTAAAATTAGACACGATAAAATTATAATATAGACGATAGTATTAGAGAGTATTGGGGTAGCATCTATAGTAGAAATAATAGTGAAAAATAGAGAGGAGAGGAGTCAAATCGTTAGAGGTAGAGAAATATCTAGAAAAACTATAAGAGAAATTATTAAGAAAGATCTCGAAATTAACGATTTGGATAGAAACATGGTTCTGGATAGAACACTATGCCGGAAGTTGATCGATGTAGCTCACTCTATTTAGTGGGATAAGACTTGATTGTTGTTGTTGTATAACTTTCCTGTCACTTTTGTTACTTAAAAATGTTTTATTTGTAATGTATCTATTCTTAAGATTCATTTCGCAATTTGGAAAATAGATTTTAGATTCAAGATTTGAATATCATGATAACCATGCTTTGGAGAACAGAAAAAGTAAAGAAAAATTATGAAAAAAAACTGAAGAATAAGGACTTAAAAGTTTCAAATTAAATGTTTGTTTAGGAAGTAAGAGAAGGCCCTGGGACTGATATTGGATCTTATACTATTTTTCAGGCAATTATCAGTCTATCTTAAATTTTTTTTCCTTGACATTTGCAGGTTTAGAAGAATTTAATACAGATAAGAGTAAATGTCAAGAACATTTTGATGTTTACAAGGAGTGTAAGAAAAAGGAGGTACTTGAATTTTCAACACTCTTTGTTCCTTGTATTGTTTTAGATTGCATGTTTTGAAAGGCTGCAGTGTTGTTAGATGATTTTGGATTTAGATACGTAACTTTTAAGTTTAGCTGATATTTACTCCTTCCTTTATCCATGTTCTCCCCTTCCTCTTTGTTATTTGGTTTGGATGGAATGAAACAAGTAGGCGTTGGTTTTCTATGATTCAACTTTTGTGGGATTGTAACATGGTGTTGTGGGAACTTGGTATCCAAAAATAATGCATCCGTGGCTACATCTCTTGCGGACTGCAGTAGTTGTACTTATTTGTGGTAATTGTGAATTGGTATAGTAAACATGGTTTAGATTAGAATAAGCAGGAAATATACTGAGTCATTGACCATTGTCATTGGACCCAAAATATGGAATGTTTCAAGAGGAGTTCAAGAGCAGGTGATGTGAGTCCTTAATGTCATACATGTTGAGTATGAAGAATGAATTTGGAGGGGAGAGTTTGTTATATAGGTGGGGTCAAAGGAGTGTGAGGGGTAAAGGGTGTGAGTTAGTTATTGTATACAGGTATCATGGAGAGGGCATCTTGGTGTACATGAGGCATTGAATACAAGCTATTGTTAATGAGGGAGGGTTCTTCTCTTGAACTTTCTTTCAGAGTAGTCAAAAGCGGCCCTATCCCGCTATAACGGAGCGGAGGCAGGCCATTATGGGAAGAGTCTTAGATGTGCAAAACATTTAGCGGCTGCTATAGGGTAAATAGTGGGTAGCAGGGGCAGAGCGGTTCCTGGCCCGGAGCAGTTTCTGTCTCTCTACCCTTCTCTGCGCCGCTATTTCGGATTGACTACACTGCTTTCTTAATGAAATTTTGCCTACAATACCATTTCTAATAATTACGATATTTTCAGTTGCTATAAGAATGTATGTAAACCTTTGTTTCACTTTTGTCCTGTGTAACCTCTCACTTTCAATTACACTCCCCGAAGTTTGTGTCATCCAAACCATCTGCATTATACACTACTTATTCGTACTCTTAATTTTTACTCATCAGAGACTTAAAATTCATAGACCCTTGGGTAGTGTAAGTTAAGTGTAACTGTGCTGTTGCAACTGTCTGATCTAGCTCAATAACAAACAACTAATTGAGAATAGCTGTTCGATCAACATGTTCCTTGGTAAAACAATGAACGGCGTGATAGTCTAATGTCGATGTAAACTGGATTACTTTTTAATTTTCTGACAACTTTCTAGTTGTGTTTAGGATCAGACTTGTATAGCTTCAATTTGACACTTTAAATCATATTGTTGTGTGTTTGGTTCAATATACTTTGAAACAGATCAAATATTAACTTTAGAATTGTTCTTATTGTACTATCATTGCTCAATAATGCCCACATGAAATATTTTGACTCAATTCTATTTCCTTGTTTTGACAGAGGGAGGCAAGATTGGAACGTAATAAAAGTCGGTCCTTATTCTCATGAAATCTTAGCAGAGTTTCACTAATTGTATCATAGGTAACAATGTGAAGAGTTCACTTGTATTACTGGTTCATGATCATCTATGGTGGGTTATGAAATCACCCGAATCTATGACATTGCGGTATTCTATGCTGTCGTTTGCATCTCTACTTAATTTAGGTTCCAATAAATTGATTGTGTACACTTAACTGCAATATGATTGTGTTCCACTGAAATCTTGTGGACCTTTGACACTAAAAGGATTGCGTTGCTGGTAAACAAAAATTTGGCATGTCTACCGAATCGTCATATCTGCTCGCATATTGCATTCCAGATAGAGCAATTGTGGCTGGAGAGTTATTCCTGCGATGAACAGAGAAAAGAATGTGAACAATAGTTTTTGAATAAGTTGAAAGATATTTTGACAATATCACAAATGGGATTAAATATTCCATTAAAATACTTCATTTTACATGTTATTATTTGAAACCTTTAAAACACATTCCCATATCCATTCCCCATCTCAAGAAGATTTCTCCATTGTGTCTCTTCATATACTTGAGAATTTACACATGCTTGAATCAAGACATACTTTTTTGCTAAGTGCAGACTCGATGAGCAGCACAACATTAAATACTTGATTTACAATCTCATATGTATCGAAAAAAATCCATATCCTACTTTAATAATACTTGAACATAGCTGGATCTGATGACAACAGTTTGTCGTTCTCCGATTAAAATCCAACATGAAACCTCTATTAAATAGGAAACATACAACATTAGTATGACTAGAGAATTAAATAAAATATATAATAAAACACATTTCTCATGATTAATTTCAATTCCCATTTGATTTTACCAATCTGACCTGCTGCAATGTGTACAATGGTTAAGGCAAGCTGCAAAATAATAAAGACGGAATTGAGCATAATCATAAAAAGGAGGTGGAGAATAAGAGTGCTCCCATGAATTCGTTATGTGATTCATGGTTGAGTCAATTTATTGTCTTAAAGTTGAGTCGAACTCTTAGTTGTATAGGTTTGCAATCAACATCTTTTTTTCAAAATTGAGTCAAACACCTAGTTAGATGATCTCGCGATTATAAACAACATTATTTGAATCAAGAGTTTTTAAGTTTACATCATAAGAGCATCCATAACCAAAGTATTCATTTTGGTTTTTTAAATGGATCTCATCAATTTTTTCTAATAATATTTCATATTTTTCAATTACTTAAGCAACACATATAATTTTCAAAATATCCATATAACTCATCAAAACTATAAAATGAGTCATATTAAACTCACTTTATATCTCACAAGTTAATTAAATAGACATTTTTATCGAACTAAAATGAAAAGCAACACTCTTTATTACATAAACATTTGCAAGTTAATGATCGTGCGTTAAACATGAAACATGAGTTATCCATACAACCCAGACATAAATGTCTAGGAAGTGGCGAGGGAAAGCTGATATGGCACCATAATGGTGCTCTAAGTTGATGAGAGTTAAAAATAAATCTTTGTAATAGTACCTTTTTTTTTTTTTTTTTTTTTTTTTTTTGTAGATTTAAACATATTATAATTAGATTCATATAAAGGAAAGTTATGTCGGTCCAATCTAAACATACTATAATCATAATAAAATATCAAAATAAAATCATGATTTTTTAAGGAAATTTTTTATCGGGTGGAAAAATACCCTATGAAAAACCTAAAATAACTCTCAGATTGCAGAGATGCATCTTCGAACGCACATTATCTTAAGTCAAAACGTTAACTGATTCGGAAATGCATATCCGAAATATTTTAATACATACCTCATGCACCCCTCTCAGAAAGGTCCATTTTACACATTTATTATTCTGGACATGCATCTCCATTTAAGATTTACGGAGATGCATCTTTGTAACCTATCAGAATAGTGCATGTTATGTTAGTTTTATGGTTATTCAGATAAAAATGACGAATTATAAATGTTAAGGACTCTGTTATGTGATGAGCATTAAACCATACAATTGATATGCAAACAATGACATATATAAATTCAGATGGTCAAAATAAGTCATCAATCAATACACAATAAAGTAGAAATAAGTCAAAGTAAAATACAATTGATAATAAATCCAAAGTACAAATACTATATACTATTGCGTATGTTGGACTACAGCTCCTTGCCTCTTTAGCCTCCTCTACCCCCCGTCCTCTGACGTTGTCTCCGGTACATTAGTGCCTTTCATGCATCCTTCATAATAGAATCTAGGACCTGCCTCACCTCAGATCTATTAGGGAAGATATATATTTCAATGTCTACCTACGCAATATCTAAAATGCGACGACTTCTAGGCAAGACATCATGAGCATTATCTAAATGTGTTTGCTAATCCTCTAATATCTCCTGATAAGTTGGCTTCGGTGAATCTCCTAGAGTAGCCTACACCATATACAAATGTGATACATGGAAGAACCACCTGATGTACCCGCCGACATAGCTCTAGTCGCTCTCAGCTATGGTACTCCATGCCTTCTCTGGTATCAGATGAATAAGATAATCATCAAACATGACATTCATATCTCTATGTGTCATAGCAGGAAGAACAAAGATAACAGGGTGTCTAGAAATAATATGAGTGTAGCTGAACTACCGTATGACGCGCTCAGGTAGATGAGAAAATGTCAGACATGAAACGTAAACTAATCATCTTAAATATAACATTATGTCATCAAATAGCCGCATCTCACAGTGATTGACATGGCTGTTAAAGTGCATATCCTCGATAACTAAGTGATTAAGATACACTTTGAACGAATCTATCGCCCGATTCCCTTTGAGTGGGAAAATGCATAAGCGTGCGACATATCCTGAATATAAGTTAGTACACATGACCAGCTAGAGATGCGCGGGAGGATCCAAGCCTGAAATGTTTAGAACACACGAATCATCAATAAGGGCGTTGGAAAAATGTAATGAAAATGATACACAAACAAGTACACAAAACGACTTCCCCTAATTGTACTCATGGGTCCTCTTAAAGTCCTCAAAGTATTGTAGGTAGACGACATCCACATAAGTGGCACTCTTCTCCATAAAAATTGCAGTGCTAGACTAATATAATAAGTATGCTCTCATAGCATATGCTCTATGGAGCCACACATGTAACACCCAAGACCGAAGAGGGCAGAGAATGGTTACATGTAACACCTAAGGGTGAGGGAGTGGTTGTCGGTGCACGAGGCATGACAATGAGGCACTCCTAGAAAATTTTAGGGAAAAAATGAGTTCATGTCGGAATGAGAGAAATCATGAGGTTGTGTAGGTATGAGACTGCATGGTTGAATGAAGGCATATAAGGATCAATTGGTACTACATATACCAACAAGATGCATAGATTTTTCAGTAGTCGAACCAATAAGAACTCCATAGTTAAGCGTGTTTGACTTGGAGTAGTATTGGGATGGGTGACCTTTTGGAAATTTTTTTGAAAAGCGTGTGAGTGAGGATAAAGCAAGCTGAAAAGACTCGTGTTAATTTGTGGGGTCAATCAGTAATTCTTAAAGTAGCCCGAGGCGTTACAAATGGTATCAGAGCTAAACCTCTTCCACTACAATGTGGTTTAGAGACGAACCAAGCAGAAGCTGGTGTGCATGTGACGCCTGAGGCCGAAGAAGATGGAGAGTGGTTACATGTAACACCCGAGGATGAGGGAGTTGTTTCTAGTGCACGAGGCATGACAGTCAGACACTCCTAGCAGCTTCTAGGAAATAATAGAATTCAAATCGTAATGAGAAGGATCATGAGGTTGTGCAGGTATGAGAATACATGGTTGAACGAAAGCTTATAAGGATTAATTGGTACTACCTATACCAACAAGATGCTTCTTCTTTTCGGTAGCCCATTCCATAAGAACTCCACAAGTGGTATTAGAGTCAAACCTCTTCCAATACTATATGATTTGGGGATGAACCGAGCGGAAGCTAGTGGGCATGTAACACCTGAGGCCGAAGAGGACAGAGAGTGGTTACATGTATTACCCAAGGACGAATGAGTGGTTGCCAGTGCAGGAGGCATGATAATGAGATGCTCCTAGAAGCTTCTAGTAAAAAAAATGAATTCACATCAAAATGAGAGGGATCCTGAGGTTGTGTAGGTATGGGATTACATACTTGATTTGCGGGGTCAGTCAGTAATCCTTAAAGTAGTCCGAGGCATTACAAATGGTATCAGAGCCAACCTCTTCCAATACGATATGGTTTAGGGGTGAACCAAGCAAAAGTTAGTGGGCATGTGACATCTGAGGCCAAAGAGAACAGAGAGTAATTACATGTTATACTCGAGGACAAGGGAGTGGTTGCCAGTGCACGAGGCATGACAATGAGATACTCCTAGAAGCTTATAGGAAAAAATGAATTCACATCGAAATGAAAGAGATCCTGAGGTTGTGCAGGTATGAGACTACATTGTTGAATGAAGGCTTATAAGGATTAATTGGCACTATCTATACCAACAAGACGCTTCTTCTTTTCGGTAGCCCATTTCATAAGAACTCCACAAATGGTATTAGAGTCAAACCTCTTCCAATACGATGTGGTTTGTGTAACACCCCATTCTAACCAAACAGATAAATAAGGAATAAACAATCAGAGTGCACCAAATAGAGCTAAATGACGATCGTAATGGAACTGTCACGACCGTGATGGTCATGACGATCGTCATTGAACTGTCATGATAGTGATGGTCATGACGAGCGCCATGGAGCTGTGACGGTCGTCACACTCACAAAATCTGAGCGCATCAGAGATGTCACATTTTCAACTTAACAGACAACATACACCTGCAAAAGATCATTTAGTAATATACATAGCACATAATCGGATGAACAAACAACGATAACTTGCTTAGCATCTTAATTATAAGACAACCTGTTATTTTGCATCTAAACTCCATTAAAAATTCAGCAAGTAATAATTTTGCATAAATTCACTAAAACAACTAGTTTTCAGCCATAAAAATCAGCACTATCGATTCATCAGTTTAGTGCGTCCAACCAACATTTGTCACTCAACAGAGACAACCAATTTAATGAAAGGTACTTAATAAAATTCAGCAACAAGGAAATCAATTAAAACAGTAGAATTAATCGTTCATCCCCCCAAGAGTGCTACGTATCAGAGCGACCAACGACACCTTAAACGAAGCGACACTTTACTCTGGGTTACCTGCAAATTACCACCAACGGAGGTAACATACAACGTAAAGGGTGAGATATCAAAATTATAACATAAGGCATGATAAACGTCATGTCATGATCATATCACAACATTATAATTTTTGCAGTATTCCAAATATTATCGACAACAAATGCTAGGAATTTATCATTCATATCCACAACAATTAGCAAGAAATTTCAGCAACTCATCATCACTTGCAACCACGTAACGACGCGACACTATGCGACTCAACTATGCATATGCATGTGGTACCAATTTGGAGCAAAACTCCACAACCAATTTATTCGCCATTATAGACCGCCAATACAGGCACAACCACGCCAATACAGGCCAACCAGGATGATATGCTATGAGATGCATCTATTATGAACTACACACAACAACAACAACCACGCAACAAGGCATTAAGCCTACAACCAAATTGTCCATAACCGAAGCGCCACAATTTTATACGAATCATGTAACCACAATTTTCAATCAAATCAAGTAAGAACACAATAACAACATCCTCTCAACGAGTGAAAAATTAGCGCGTGTCGGCACCGTTTCCAAATATCTTCACACAGAACTAATGACATAAAAAAAACTCTTCCCGACATGGACAAGCATCATCTCTAATATTTATCAACCCACAGAAACTAACCCTATGATTCAATTCCCTTCATGAAATTGATCATACCCATAGTTATAGAATTGAATCCCACCCTTACCTTTGGATTGAGGGCAACTCTAAACTCCCGGTTCCGGTTTTCTCTCTGGTGACTCTTCTGCAGCTACCTTGAATTTTCTCCAGTGGTTAATTTCCTCTGCTCTCAACTTCCTCCAGCCACGTTCCTTTTCCTTTTTGATTTTTGTTTCTATTGTTATTAGTTTTCCCCACTTAGGTTACTAGTAGTTAAATTATTTTATTTTTTTGTTAATTTTGGGCTTACTAGTAGCACCACCCTCTTTTACTATTTTAATTACTAATATTTGGCCCACTTAGATAGTTATTCATTAAAATCAACTATTATTATTATTCTCGTTCCTTTTTATTTGATTTTGCACTAACGATAAAATATCCTGACTAAAAGAATTTTACCTGATACACCCGAATACTACCACGATACGGAGGGCGCGACCAACAATTCATAAATAATTAATTTGAAATAAACGGGAGTTACAACTCCCCCAAACTCAAAAGAATTTCGTCCTCGAAATTACCTCGATCAAACTGCTCGGGATAAGACTCCCGCATCTTGCTTTCCAGTTCCCACGTCAAGCTTTCGCCAGCAGCTCCCAACCAGACCACTTTCACCAAAGCAATCTCTTTTCCTCTTAACGTCTTCACCTCACGATCATCAATTCTCACAGGCATCGTCTCCACCGTAAGATTGTCACGTACTTGCACATCGTCCATAGGAATGACATGCGACGGATCTGAAATATACTTTCGGAGCTGCGAAATATGAAATACATCGTGCAGATTCGACAATTTAGGCGGCAACGCCACTCGATATACAAACTTTCCAACTCTGTCCGATATCTGGTACGAACCAATGAAACGAGGGGTAAGCTTCTTAGATTTCAAAGCCCTACCAATACCAGTCACGGGCGTGACTCTCAAAAACACATGATCCCCGACTTCATCTTTTCTTGAATTAACTTCACCTTCTCCGTCGTCTCCCGAACAATCTCCGGTCCAAGTACCACACTCTCCCCCGATTCATACCAGCACAACGGAGTCCTACATCTCCGACCATACAAAGCTTCGAACGGTGCCATTCCGATACTAGAGTGGTAACTGTTATTATAAGTAAACTATATCAACGAAAGATAGGTATCCCACGAACCGCCTTCCTCAAGAACATGCCCTTAGCAAATCTTCTAAAGACTGAATAGTTCGTTCGGTCTGACCATCGGTTTGAGGATGGTATGTTGAACTCAACCTCAACTTAGAACCCAATGCCTCTTGCAGACTCTTCCAAAATTCAGAAGTAAACCTCGGATCTCTATTTGACACAATACACAACAGAATACCATGCAACTTAACAACCATTCTGACATAAATCTCTGCCAGGTTCGTAACCGAAAAAGTGATGTTAATAGGAATAAAGTGAGCTGACTTTGTAAGCCTATCAACAATCACCCAAATGGAGTCACATCCTCTCAAGGTGTTCGGCAAACTCGTTACAAAATCCATCAAAATGTTGTCCCGTTTCCATTCTGGAATCTCTAACGGTTGCATCAACCCAGCCGGTTTCTGGTGCTCAACTTTCGACTTCTGACAAGTCAAACATGCGTAAACAAATTGTGCTACATCACGCTATATACCAGGCCACCAAAACAGATTCTTCAAATCACTATACATTTTTGTCGCTCCTGGATGAATACTCAACTTACTTCTGTGGCTCTCTTCCAGAATCGCTTTCTTCATATCTGCACTATCAGGAATACAAATACAACCACGAAACCTCAACACGCCTTGTGCATCCAACTGATAATCATTACTTTCCGAATGATCTACTCCAGGCATTAAATCTACCAACTTCACATCTAATTTCTGAGCTTCTCTGATGTTGTCCAGAAAGTCATTATTAATCTTTAACATGCCCAAATTTACACTCTTCAGTGTCACTTTGCAAACTAAACTCAGATCTCTGAATTGCTCAATCAATTCCAACTCTTTAGCCATCATTGCTGACAAATGCAAAGTCTTGCGGCTTAAGGCATCCGCTACAACATTAGCTTTTCTCGGATGGTAATTTAAACCAAAATCATAATATTTTAACAGCTCTAACCACCTTCGTTGTCTCATGTTTAGTTCTTTTTGATCAAACAAGTACTTCAAACTCTTATGGTCACTGAACACTTCGAATCTTGAACCATACAGATAATGTCTCCAATTCTTCAGCACAAAAACAACAGCAGCATGTTCTAAATCGTGTGTAGGATAATTACTCTCATGGATTCTCAACTGTCTTGAAGCATAAGCAACTACTTTGTTACCCTGCATGAGTACACCTCCCAAACCAAACATAGAAGCATCACAGTATACCACAAACGGTTCCTTTGTGTTAGGCAAGGTTAGCACCGGAGCAGACGTCAACCTCTTCTTTAACTCTGTAAAACCCGCTTCGCATTGAGCATCCCACACGAAAGTTTTCCCTTTACCAGTCAACTTAGTTAACGGAAGAGCCAACTTAGAGAAACCTTCAATGAACCTTCTGTAATAACCAGCAAGTCCCAAAAAGCTTCTAATCTCAGTTGCCGACTTCGGAGTCTCCCATTGCAACACCGCATCAACCTTAGATGGGTCTACCGCAATTCCACTACCTGATATAACATGACCCAGAAAGCTAATCGCTTCCAACCAGAAGTCGCACTTCGACAGTTTCACATACAACTTTCTTTCTTTCAAAACTTGCAGTACTAATCTCAAGTGCTCAACGTGCTCTTCTTTCGACTTAGAATAAATTAAGATATCATCAATGAATACTACCACAAACCGATCCAAATAATCGTGAAAGATGCGGTTCATGTATTCCATAAAAACTCCCGGAGCATTAGTAACACCAAAAGGCATTACCGTATACTCATAGTGTCCATATATGGTTCTGAATGCAGTCTTCTGAACATCATCATCCTTTACCTTAATCTGGTGATACCCCGACCTCAAGTCAATTTTACTAAACACCCGCGCACCAACCAACTGGTCCATCAAGTCATCAATTCTTGGGAGCGGATATTTATTCTTAATTGTCACTTTATTCAGTTGTCGGTAATCAATACACAACCTCATGCTGCCATCCTTCTTCTTTACTAATAATACCGAAGCGCCCCACGACGATACGCTTGGTCTAACAAACTTCTTCTCGAGTAAGTCTTCCAACTGTTTCTTCAACTCTGCCAATTCAGATGCAGATATCCTGTACGGAGCTATAGACACGGGTCTGGTACCGGGTACAAGGTCAATAGAAAATTCAATTTCTCGTTCCGGAGGAACGTCAAGAATTTCATCTGGAAACACTTCAGGAAATTCATAGACAACTTCCAACTCATCAATTCGCGCTTGATTCTCAACGGATAGTGATGCCACCAACGCAAACACCTGAGCATCTTCTAGAAATATCTGCCTCATCTGTGTTGTAGTTACTAAACGGGCCCCCTCCTCCTCAGGAGTAGAAAACTTCACCGACTTATCAAAGCAATTAATATGAACGCAGTTATACTCTAACCAGTTCATACCTAGAATTACGTCCATCCCACTTAGTGGCAAACAGACTAAGTCAACAAGGAAATCTCTATCAAACATTGACAAAGGACATTTCAAACATACAAGAGATGTAGTCACTGATCCCTTAGTTGGAGTCTCAACTACCATCTCCCCATTCATGTGAGATAACGCAAGACCCAAACGTTCAACATAATCACCAGCAATAAAACAATGAGAAGCACCAGTGTCAATAATAGCAAGTAAATGAGTACTATTAATGAAACAAGTACCTTCAATGAGTCTGTCATCACTGGATGTCTGAGTCCCAGATAGAGCGAACACCCTTCCACCAGTCTGTTCTTTCTTAGGCTTCTGACACTTGTCACACAGGTGTCCCTCTTCACCGCAGTTGAAACAAACCATCCCTTTACGCTTGCACTCATAAATAGCATGTCCAAGCTCACCGCAACGGTAACATCTCACTGATCCAGAATTACACATATTACTCGTGTGACCAGGTTTCCCACACTTATAGCAAACAATACCAGCAGGAGCATCTCCCCTACTAGTTTTCTTGTCCTCAGTTGCTCTCTGTTTCCCTTTGCCAACTGGAGGATCATAAGGCTTACCACGAGTCTGATGTGACTTACCTCTCCTCTCACTCAACATCTTGTAATGAGCATTGTTATCTTTTTCATAAATTCTACAGCTTTCAACCAATGAATCAAAAACACAGATCTTTTGATACCCGATTGCTTTCTTGATTTCAGACTTCAATCCGTTCTCAAACTTGATACATTTAGAGAACTCAGCGATTTCTACGCTGTAGTGCGGATAAAACTTAGCCAACTCTTTGAACTTCGCAGCATACTCAGTAATAGATCTGTCTCCTTGCTTCAGTTCAAGAAACTCAATCTCTTTCTAGACATCTTCTGGATAATACTTCTTCAGAAATTCTCTATAGAATACAGTCCAAGTGATCTCCTCACCTGCAGCCTCCAATACCAGACGGGTCTCTAGCCACCAGTCATCAGCTTCGACTGCTAGCATATGGGTCCCATAACGAACCTTCTATGCTAGAGTACAATCCATCACACGAAAGATCCGCTCCATTTCCTTCAACCAGTCCAGCGCACCATCAAGATCATGCCTACCCTTGAAGGTAGGCGGATTCTCCCGCTGAAACGTTGCCAAACTGCGAGACCCAGCATCTCCAACAGAATTCGGCTGATTTTCCATAGCATTAGCTATAGCTTGCAGAGCAGCAACAATTGCAGCATCATTCCTTCCAGCCATTTCACTTAAACTGCAACAACCAGCAGTCAGATCTCACAAATAACGATACTCTATTATTATACATGACGACTAACTCGATAACTCGGTCGGATGGAACGAACTGCTCTGATACCACTAATATAACACCCCATTCTAACCAAACAGATAAATAAGGAAGAAAAAAACAATCAGAGCGTGTCGCACCTCGAAAATGTATTTCGAACATACGACCCTCGCGCGAAAGGCGCGAAAATGCGGTTCGACAGAGTCGCCACCGAACTTTATTTTTCTGAATGAACGGGAGAGGAAAATATCGAGAAAACCTCATAAAGCGGAAGGAACACGGCCGTCGCAACCATATTCCTGGGTTCGGGAGTCGGTTACGTGAGGGGAAGGTATTAGCACCCCTCACGTCCGTCGTACTCGACGGGAACCTCTTAATTCGAGTTAAAAGATGTTAGCTAAACTTAATTCTTCTCTTCTCGCTACTAAATGCTAAGGATATTATAAAGGGATAAAAACACTAGGGGAAAGGGGATGGTTAGAAGATAGGGTGCTCGCCAAGGATTAGGGCCCTTGTGCCTACGTATGCTCATCCGGACGAGAATGAGAAATCAGAGCGTCGTAGTTCGACTACGGGAAAGGATGGGGGGAAATGGAAGATGGAGGGGATTGTGCTCGCCAAGATCATCACAATCTTGTGCCTACGTATCTTACATTCAAGAATGAATGAAGAATCAGAACGTTCGTAGTTCGTGGTAACGACCACGAAAGAAACTGGATTAAATTGGTTTGAAATGGGTACGGATGACGATTACTCGAAGCTTAAGAAAGACTTCTCGTACCCGAGTAACCGGGAGAGCGAAACAAAGACTTGGAACACTCTCTTTTCCATCGTAAAAGAAGTTGTGTTTGAAAGGATGAGATTGAAATGATGACGATTAATTGAAGCTTAAGAAAGACTTCTCGAACTCCAAATAATCGGGAGAGCGGACCAAAGACTTGGTACACTCTCTTTTTCATCGTAAAAGAAGTTGTGTTTGAAAGGATGAGGTTGAAATGATGACGATTAATTGAAGCTTAAGAAAGACTTATCAAACTCCAAATAATCGGGAGAGCGGACCAAAGACTTGGTACACTCTCTTTTTCATCGTGAAAGGAAAGTTGTTTGGGTTGGAGATAATTGAACGATGTCGAGTTGTTAATGTTATTTAGAGGCGTCAATTATTCACACCCTGTCGCTTGCGCGAAAATAAGGTGCCGGCATGACAGAAGAGTCGCCACCTTTCGTTATTTATCCCTCAGAGCGGGAAAGGAAACGATCGGAAAAACCTGACGAAAGAGGGTAAGACAAGGTCATCGCAACCATTGTCTGGGTTCGGGAGTCGGTTACGCAAGGGGAAGGTATTAGCACCCCTCACGTCCGTCGTACTCGACGGGATCCACGCTTGTTTGTTTACTTGGACGGGTTGGTTTTAATCTATCTACCTATCAAGGCTGGCTGGAAAAGAAAAGAAAAATGACTCGGCAAAGCGTCGCACTTTATGCCTACGTATTCTCATCAGAGAATGAGAAATCAGAGTCAACGTAGTTCGGCCTACGAAGGATTACGGGGGAAAGGTTGAAGGTTGCTCGCTAGGACGTCGCATCCTATGCCTACGTACTTCCACACCGTATGGAAGATCAGAGCAAACGTAGTTCGGGAAACTATGGGTTATCTCCTGAAAGAAGTGTTTTATTGTATTTGCAATTTCAACCGCACTAGAGACTATGACCTGAGAGTGAATGCGTCGCATGTCACCCAAAGGGTACCATACTAAACATCCAATCTCAGATAGCTTAAGGCTCGTAACGTACGAAAGAAATCATTCATGATTATTGTATCTTAAACTGTTTGAGATGAGAAGAGAGACTGGCCCAACTAGGAGGGAGACTATCAAGTCCTATTGTTATCATGCCACGGATTCATCCTATGGTTGAGGTTTGAACAGGGAACTCCTAGAAGTTGTCATGCATAGGTTTCAACCTAAAAGTCTATCATCAAATCCTTATCAAAGTAAATGAGAGCCCTAAGGGATCATGTCAATGATACACCAAAACAGACAAAACATCAGCTTTAACAGAAAAATGCATGCAATGCAAGTGAGGGAGGAAATGTGTGTGGGGCTTCAGCCTCCACAAGCTCATCTCGACCTCAAGCCAGTCATGAAATAACAGTAATCATACTGAAATATAAACAACATGCTATCAAGCAATAAACAGATAAAAGAAATGAAGTGCCATCAGGCAAACAAAACACATGCTTGGGAAGGAAATCATCTACATCTAATCTCTAATCCTAAACCTAAAACAGAAACCTAATCCAATCTAAGCAAGGCCCTAATGCAACACCCTAAACAAGAGAAAACAATCCCAGTCTTCCAGCTTCAAAACAAGCTTACCAAAGAAAGGGAGCTAAGTAAGCAGACTCATAGTGTCTTCCTCAGGAAAGCACTAGGAGGCTTATACTCAGGAATCATATCCTATGTGGCTCAACAACTGTGATCAGTTTACATTCCTCCTCAGGAGAAATTAAACTCACATGTTGGCTCCAACATCACAGGATATTTAGGAAATCCTTCCTGAACTAGTGGAACTAAGTGAATAGACCCATAGGACCTTCCTCAGGAAAGTACTAGGAGGCTTCCACTTAGGAGTTGTATCCCATGTGGCTCAACAACTGTGATCAGTTTACATTCCTCCTCAGGAGAAATTAAACTCACAAGTTGGCTCCAACATCCTTGGATACTTAAGAAATCCTAGATGAACTAATGGAACTAAGTGAATAGACCCATAGGACCTTCCTCAAGAAAGTACTAGGAGGCTTCCACTTAGGAGTTGTATCCCATGTGGCTCAACAACTGTGATCAGTTTACATTCCTCCTCAGGAGAAATTAAACTCACATGTTGGCTCCAACATCATTGGATACTTAAGAAAGAGGTGAGAAGAAAGAATGAAAGTCATTCATAGTGCCTTCCTCAGGAAAGTACCATGAATTTCCCTCAAACTTCAGGATCTCAAACCTCACAAACAGAGAACAAGCTCCAAACTCTCAACCTCTGGGTCTATGGGTCTTGATCTTCAATCTTCTCCTTCATCATGCTCTTCAACAAGATCTTCAAAACAAACTAAGCCCCACAACAAATTCCCAAAAATAAACCCTAGGGACAGACAAATAACCACAGAACAGTCAAAACCATCAGTCAACTTTAGAAAATACCTAAAAATACTAAAGCAAGAGGGAAAAATCTAACAATCACTCACAAGGGTCTATAACATCTACCCATACCATCCCTATATACCCATACCCAAAAATCAAAACAAAACTCTCAAAAGAAAATGAGTTACTTCACTTATGCATTCTTAAACCCTAATTTTGATACCCTAATGCTAACCTAATTAGACTAATCAAATTTTAATCTAAAAATCATGAATTAAATCCTATGGGGAACTATGATTCAATATCTAATCACACCAAAAAGAATGAATTAAAAAGACTAAGGGAATGTCCTAAAAGAAATTCTACAAAATTGGGTATCAAACTAAACATTATAAAAAAGCTATTTAAAAGGATAATATTCTAAAAATATTAAAAGAAAAATAAAATGGAATTTTATTTATTTATGATTTTTTAGACAAAATTATGAACATATAGAAAAAACAAGAAATGAAAAACAATGATTTTCCTATTTTATATGAATTATTGAAAATGCAAGAAAACATTAAAAGAAATTAAAAAATGAGAAAATGAAATAGAAAAGGGAGGGGGTGCCAATAGAACTGCGCCCTAGTTATATTCTAGGATGGGCCAAATCAGGGGGGGTGCCATTAGCGAATGGCGCTAGGCCCAGGCGTTATTCAGAAAAAACAAAAGAAAAGCAAAAGAAAAATGAAAGGGAGACGGTGTATTTAGTAAGTTTTCTCAGTTTAAAAAGTGATTGGGCCGCGCGAGGGGGTGTGCTTAGCGAACGAAACATCAAGCCCATAGAGTACATTAATGAAACGCAGAGTTTTACAACTCTGGTTTCCCTCTCATTTCCAATTGAACCTGGGCCGTTAGATTGAAATTCCGGTCAATGGTCCACGCCAGATCTAACGCGTGCTGGCTTGTCTTCTACCTTGGTTCATGGTAGGGTTTGCAGTAACCCCATAACCGAGTTTCCATACGTACCTCTTCTCCCTCTCGGTTCTCTCTCATTTCTCCACTAAATGCAATGCCGTAAAGAGCAATTTTGCTCAGCTTTCCTCCCTGAACACAACCACGTCCCTAGTTCGCCTTGAAACTCGCTAGAACTAAAAACCCGACACTCATCCTCCATTAATGCTCAAACTTCAAGCTTGATATTTTTCCAGTTTCTTGATATCAAAACACTCTCCTCCTTGCCCTGATCACTCTAAGCTATAGCTTATGGATTAACACTCAATACTCAGCTAGTTCTTGCTCATTAAAGTTTCATGTCAAATTCTCAAACTTCATGGAATGTGCTCTAAACTTCCAGCAATGATCCTTACATGGTCACTAATAATCCTATGCTAACCACATGACCTAAAAGTGCTTAAATAAAGAGATGGAATAGCTTTTGCAAAACCTGTTCTTGATGATGGCAGGGGTAGTTCTACTCCTCTTCAAGCCTTGAAACCCTTCATGATTACTCTTTTCTCGATGATGATCTTTCTGTTTGCAAAAAGTGTGGTGTTGCAAGCTTGAATCTTGAGTTTGAGAGCAATTTGCATTCTTTGCAACTTTGATCTTGCACCTCCAAAACTCCATGGATCCACCTTAATTTTGGTATGCAACTACTCACAATGATTAGCAGAGTGTGTTTGTGGAGAAGAAAAGAATGAAGATGGAAGAGAAAGAGAGTTTGTTATGATTTTGCAAATGGAGGAATTTCACTTTTTTGCACTCTAATCTCACCACTCACCAACAATCATCACCAACCTTAATCTCATGGTGATCCACCTAATATATAACCATCCATGGAAGACTCTAGAACCTCCTAGAAAGAGCTAGAATACCATGGAAAGTCTCATGTAATGACATATTGGATTATCTCCTTTCATGCATTAAGACATTCAATTTTGCTTTAAAATCTCCTTACAAGAGATATTGAGAAGGAATATGATGAAAAACAAGCATTGCCTTTGCTTTATGTGAAGTTTCTCAAGTTGCCTTATGATGCAAGAATGAAAATTACAAAGCAACATCCATTTTAAGACCTCAAATCAAAATTCTACTTGAACCATTGTTTTTAAAATGATGTTTGGATTCAAAATGACATATTGGATGACCTATTTTGGATTTGTGGATCTCCCAAACCAATTTCCAACTTGGATTCATTTACTTTATAAGTCATTTTTAGGTCATTTTTACCCAATCATGAAAATCCTTGCTACAAGCTTTTTCAATAACTCATGGCCTCTTTTCTAGGCTTAAAATATCATTTTGAACAACTTTGATGTTTTGAGTTTTTTCATTTGAGGCTTGGAACTTAGGAGATATGGCCTTTGCTTAAAATGACCTATAACTTCCAAATGACCAAAATACCCCTATCTTGTTCAAACCATAAGTTGAGTTCTACAAATCCTATCAAGGACTTCTAGTACTCTATAGAAAGCTAAGAAGATGCTCTTCAAAATTCATGTTTACCAAGAGATCATAGGAATCATCCTACTAGGGCAAAAGTTGTCTGCAAGTTGGGTGACTTTCAAGGACCCAGATTCACACACCTCAGCTGACCTGTAATTTGTCAAAACCATAACTTGAGCTCTGCAACTCCTATCAAGGACTTCTACCACTCAAATTAAAGCTAAGAACAATCTCTACAACATTCATGTTGTGGGGAAGATGAGATATCAATCACATCTTGAGCTAAAACTGCCTGGAAGATAGGGATCAAATTAGGGTTTTTTCACTGTCAATCCTTGGAGACCCTAACTCAAAACTTCTCAAACTCCTCAATCATGATGAGTTGGTCTAGGAATCATCTTTATAACATCTCCACACATCATTCCATGATCTCATGGCCCTTGGATTAGGTCTCAACCTTCTCCAAATCTTCAGCTGATCTAGGGTTGACCCAGTCAAAACCTTAATTCTACCATTCATGGTTGAATCTTCTGAATTCTTGCATAATGACCTCTCTGGGCTTCATGATGGCTTTCGAGACATCTCATAGGCTTTCTCAAAGCTTCAAGTTCATTCTCAAAGTCTCAGGATCATCTGAGGGGCTCCCACAACTCTCAAGTTATGAGGCACACAACTCTGGTTTCAACCCATTCTGCTGGGGATCTCCTGAACTTTCTGATGAAGGTATCAACCTTCAAACACTTGATGGATGAATAATTGTTGGTCAAATTTTGGGGTGCAACAGCTGCCCCTATTCAAACGGCTTGAACCTGGCTGGGTGAGGAGCGAACGACCCTCAACCAATCAAGGTGCGAGACGGTTGTATACCGGTAAACCCGTAAATTTGCCAACTGCACGAGCACACGATACTCTGCGGGGAACAAATCTTCGAATACTGCAATACTAGCTGCACGGTAACTGTATGGAGAAATACTGATCTGACACCACCGTCAATTATCCACATTAAATTCTTCTGACATTGCCTTCAGACATCCACAACACCCAACATCACCGCTGGAAGACTAAACCTGATATCGCCGTCGAACAATCAAAATACCCCGCATTGCCGCTGGAGAAAATACAACACTGAACAATCCTGACCTGGGGTTCACCCCTGGTAAATGGAACAAAAGGTACACTTGCGTATTTGAAACTACTCCGCTGGGAATGAGAGACTCAACCAAGCACTCTCTGATCTGGGGTTCACCCTCAGAACCATAACGAACATCCAATTACTACTGCATACTGAACCGTAGAACTTCAACATCAAAGCTATATGAAACCCTGGCCCCTGGCCGCTTCCAGCTTCAGCTAGAAAAGATCTTCAAGTATTTCTGAAGATAAGCATCCTTGGCCTTCAAGGATGTACTTTTGCCTGTCGGCAACTCTGCAGGAGGTATCTTCGACTTCAGTCTAAAGAAATGGTCCTTGGCCTTCAAGGATACATGGATATGCCTTCAGGCAACTCCGCCTCTGCTATAGAGTATCCGAGACTTCAGTCAGGGATATACTTCGGCCTTCAGTACGAAAAATGAATCCTAGGTTATTCATGACCTTGGGGATAACCTTGCCTTCAGGAACCTTCGCTTCAGCTTGGGAAATCTGTGACTTCAGTCAGAGAAGTGGTATCCTGAGCCATTCATGACTCTACGGGGATTCAAACATTTTTTGCCTTCAGGAAAAACTCCGCTTCAGCTGGAGAAACATCTTCGACTTCAGTCAGAAGAAACACTATTCACTTGATCGCAATCAATCATCACCTCAGGACAACTGACTTGGTCTTCAGGCCAACACGGATCACCTCGAATATAAAAGCTGCGTCTACAAACTCTTGAACTTTGTCTTCAGACACACGTTGATTCATCAACACGGAAATCCGAATCCACAGGAACATTCTGGTACCGCCTTCAGGCGTTTACGAAGCCAATCTTCAGATTAGACATCATTGTTGGAGCAAACATATCACACTGCTATTCTCTTGACATCCTGTCAAGCCGTTGCTAAATAAAAGCAAACATACCGGGTCACCGGACATAATCACCAGGTTAACAACTCTGTTGAGGAGAGAGGAATGAGGGTTCACCCAAACAATCCTGACGACTCACTGGGGAAAAGGAAGAAGGGTTCACCCAAACAACCTTGTAGACTTTGCTGTAGAAAGACGAGAGAGCTCACCCAAACGACTTCAACAACTGCTGGAGAATAACGAAAGAGTTCACTCAGACGATTCCTACCAACTTTACTGTGGAGCAAGTACTTCTGTTCGAGAGCCCGGTAACCACCTGGTTCATGTTTCATATGCAAATGCTGGGAAAATGGGCGTAATGCTCCGCGCGAAACGGAATGCTACGCTTTTGAGAAAATATTATGCAATCATGCAAGGAAATGCCCCAGCAAAATAAATGCTGGAGAGAGGAATCATCCTCTCAGGGAGAGTAACCAATCTACTGAGGAAGAGCTACCCTTCAAGGGAGCTACATTTTCTGTCGATCTCATCTGGACTTACACTTGAGGATGACGGACTCCTCCGGAGAGCACAGCACATCAGGCTGATCAACACACTATCCTCAGCTATACTCTGCATGGGGAAAGCGATAAATGCCCTGAACGGCTCTCTGGGAACCGAACCCTTCTGGGGAACATAGCCTTCAGGCTACAAGACACTCACGTCATTAAGTCTCAAACTTACGGGATAAACAAACTTCAGCTTGCTGGACGATCCTTCAGGATCTGCTTGGGGAAACATTTCATCTGCCACTCATGGCTGTGCTCGGCTGGGGATATCAATCTACCTGCCTGCTGCTGGGGAAGTGCCAACCACCTGCTGGGGAAAAGACCTCCACTCCGTTGGGGATTCCAGGAATCTTCTTGGACAACTCTTGCCGGATACGAACCAATCACGACTCGAGCAGCTTTCAAGGACTCGGCTCTCTTGGAGTTTCAGGCACTGTCTTGGGCGATCTTCGTCGGGGACGCTATTGGGGAGCTCAAGAATCATCCTAAGCAAACAACTCGGGAAACTGCGCTGTGGATCCCACGAATCATCTTGAGCAAATGGCCCTGCTGAGGGATTCAAGAATCATCTCGAACTGAAGACTTCGTCGGGGTTCTCAAAAATCATCTTGAGCAAACGACTTCGTTGGGGAGAATGTCAGGAATCATCCTGAGCAACTGATCCTTCGGCTGAACACTTATAAAACAAGAATGATAATAACCTAGATCATGCTTATGATGCATATGCTTCTGCGCCATGCCCCACACGGTGGAAATGCTATGCGTTTATGCTAAATGCTATGCAATTATGCACAATGCTATGCAATCCCGTCAGCAAAATAAATGCCGAGGGGGAAATCCTCCTGTCAAGGAGAAAGAACTACTCAGATAGAGGAATCATCCTGCTGAGGAGCACGTGGACATGCCAATGTCAATCGGGCTCCGTCTGGGGAAATGATCTTCGATTGACAGCTGCAGGGGAAACAACTTCAGTTGATTACTGCAGGGAACGAAGCTTTACGAGAACCTGGATCTGCTGAGAGAAAGCGATACCAATCGCGAGAATGAACTGCGCAGCCTTCTCGGATACTCTTCTGGGGATGACCACTCTTCCCGGGATTCGGATCTCTTGGACATCTGCAAACTCGGCTGAGGAAGGAGAACTCATTTTGCTTCGCTGGAAAGAGTACGACTCTAGGGAATATACAGCACCAACTGTTTAATACTCTGCTAGGGAAAATCCATCATGGTCCCAACTGCTTCCTAGGATTCAGCTCTCTTGGGGGTTTGCGGACTCAGCCGGGGAGGGAAATCATTCTACTTCACCGGAGAGTACGACTCTGATGAGGAATTTCAATTTCGCTAGGGAAGAAAGAATCATCTGACTTCGGGGGAGAGTACAACTCTGCAAAGGAATACAACATCAGCTGTTCCAACACTCTACTGGGGAAGGAGAATTCATTTTACTTCGGGAGAGAATACGGCTCTGGTGGGGAATCTCAATTCCGCAGGAGACTTCAGTCTGGCACCATCAGCTACTGCATCCTTCGGCATACGAACAGCTTCCTACAAGACTTGCACTTGTGACCCGGTGTTGGGGGAGACACCTGCTTCGGTACCCGAACATTTCTATGAAGCCTGCACTTGTGACCCGGTGCTGGGGGACATGAGCTTCGGCCCTTGACTCAGCTGATGAGGTGACGTTCCTTCAGGATGCGTCTGCTTGGGGAAGAGAATCATCTCTGCCTGGGGAGACATATCAATGCTCGCTATTTTTGCGTTCAGATTCTGCGGAGGAGAAACTACTGAACCCTGTTGGAGAAGGAGGACTCGCCCTACTTCGGGGATATCAATCCTGGTCTGCTGAGGGTAATCTTGACCCTAATCTGATAAGGGATAAACGCTATCTCAATTTGCCGCAGTCTCAAACTGTACGGGGGGAACAACCTTAAACCGTACATCTCTGCTGAGAAACGATCCTGGTTCAACAACGTCAACCCAGGGAATACAGGCTACTAATCATGGAGCCCAGTAACAGGTTAGGCCGTAGGATAGCAATCCGATGACAACAAGGTTTCTTCAGAAGACTCTGGTTTTGGAAGGGTAATGGCGCGATTCCCCGATTCTCAACTCTTGCTAGGGTGAGCAAACTCATTTGAACAACTTGCCCCAACACAATTCAACTTGCCCTAATCCGACTTTTGGGAATAATTCATTCTGAACAAAAACAGCTGGCGACAAGACAATCATCAGAAGGCTTGCTCCAATATCTGCACAACAGAAGGATTCATCCTCCACCAATCAACTCTCAGCATGGCCGGCTTCAATATCTCTGAAGTAGTTTTCCCCTGGACGAGCGATGAGCGACTCAACATGCTCTGATTGCACGCTGGAGGGATCTGCCCTCAAATCGCAAGAATTCTGGATAACTGCCCCTGATTGGGTCTCGAGAAGATTCACTCCCGACCAACCGCTTTTTGCATAAAATGCCCCATAATCAACTGACACTCCGGGGCTTGTCCTCATACAAACTGATTCCAAACTCACAGGAAGTCATATGCCCCAGATTCACAGGGTTCCACAGCACACCATTCTGATCCAGACCTCTGACGACTCAGTCCTGATTGACTATTCCCTGTTGAAGTTCCCTCGTACCAGCTACTAACCTGCAATTTAAAATTGTTTATTCACAAATGGTAATCTTAATGCAGTGTTCATGCAAATTTCGAAAAAATGTTGTACTGTCACTCATTTACGTGTCATGCTAGTGAGTGACGAATGAACCAAAGAGTTCAAACGTAGTGCTGATGTAATCAGTAAAAAATGCAATGAGGATATGATTAGCAAATCGAGAAGGAGTCAGGTTACTCAACCTTATCGCAATGCGCTTTCAGAATAAACCTGCCTCAATTAGGTCTTTTGAGGGTTGTATCATGGTCGGGTTCACGGTTCGTGAAACAAAGGATATTTGGCTCAAATTATGATTTGTACCCACCCCTTCTACGTGATGATCTCCGATCCTAAAGTCCAGTTAACTTAGCTCGAGCGCTCGCCTCTTCGAGAGGTATGTTGAACATTGGGAACAACTGGTTAAAGAATTCACAAGGTGTTTCGGAGTGACAGTTACTCTTTTTCGTCTTCGGTGTCTGTATCTACACGACTTTGTCCTTGTTTGGGGATCTTTCTCTTTTATAATCCTTTCTTTTTCATTCATCATTTTTTTTTGATTCCCTAATTTTTGCCTGGACTGACTCCTTTTGAGTTCTTTTCGATTTTTCTTTTTGAAGTCCAGCGGGATGCCCTGATTTTTTGCCTAAGTATTTGCTTTCTAGCTTTTCTTTTTTACCTAGCGGGCTTTCTTATTCCCTTTTTTTTTCTTGGAACAAGTCGTGTAATACTGGCTGTCTGGATTGCCCCGAAAGGATTATAACCGTCTCACTCCTGATTGGTGAGGTTTAACCATTGTGGTTGATGAGGTACGACCTCTGGCGAGGAATATGATGTGATTGGTCCTCGAAGGACAACACTCCTCTATAAGACTTGAACGCTCGATCAAGCTAACTGACAACTACCCTGCCCCGGGTTAAGATGTAAGGGTTAAAAAGTCCGAAAGAAATTCCTACTTCTCGGCTCGAAGTGGTTAACAAGGGATTCTCTTCCTTATCTCTCTGGTGTTTAGGGATTTGGAGCAATGCCTTGTACATCATCGGCAAGGTTTTATTTGAAAGCAATACGATCATCGGTTATGAGTATTCAGTTTCATCATCCTCCCTCCAATCATTGCTAATCACAGTGATAAAGTGGAGTGAATAAAATGCAAGTGTCAGTGCAATGCAGTAAATGAGTGACAAGGACATAACTAATTCAGAAAAATGCATAGTCACTTTATTAATATTACCATTCGGAACATACAATGTTTAACAGCAAGTAGTAACTAACAGAAAAGAAAATACAAATGCAAATGGTAAAAAATCTGAGGACTACCAATGCTGAGGATGTCTGCCTGTCTGGACCACCGGCTTCTGGAAATAACCCTCTGAATCTGCGAGCTCAAACAGCTGAGAGGTTGTCACGCACAACTAAAACTCCATCTGGAAAGGAAATACACCCTTGGTCGATCAATTGTCGCACTTTCGCCTGAAAAGCCTTGCAATATTCAGTTGAATGCCCCGGAGATCCACCATGGTAACCGCACTGAGCATGAGGATTGTACCCTGGAGGGTAAGGCTCTGGCACGGGCTTGAGAGCTTTCGGTTCCACCAAAGAATTATGAATCAACCGTGGAAGAATCTGGCTATACGGCACAGGCACTGGATGGAAAGAAGCATTCCTTCGTTCTAAGTGGTTGCGAGGTCTCTTGTGATCCTGGTGTTGGTATTCTTTCCGCCCAGGAGCAAGAGGTCGTCGTTTCTGAATGGAAACGGTCCCTTGTTTAGGCGCTTGCGTCCTTGAACTTGATCCAGGTAGAAACTGCGAGCGAGGCGATGCGGTCACCAAAGGTCGCGGGACATATTCAAGATCTTTCTCAGCTTCAGGCAAAGGAGTGGAATCATTCACTTCTTCTGCAGGATACGGGATAAACTTTCCCGATGCTCTCATGCCGCCCGGTACAAGCCTAATTGCCCTTGAGTCAATAAGGTCTTGAATCTTATTCTTGAGAGCCTTACATGTTTCAACATGGTGCCCCGGTGCTCCTGAGTGGGAATCACAACGTGTGTTGAGATCAATGTCTGGTGACACGTCATTCGGTGGATCCGAAGTCCGAAGCTTGAGAACATGGTGCTGAACCAACAGTGGCAACAGCTGGGCATAACTCACAGGTATGGGGTCCACAGCTCTATCCAGTAGCTTCTTCTTTTGATTATGACCTTCAGGGTTATTCTGAGATGCCCGGCGCGGCTGCTGACGAGACAGGTCTCGAGCTTCATGTTGTGTAGAGGATCTATGAAGTCCACTTGGCTTCAGCACAGGTGGCACTGGCGGCAATGGAGGAAGCACTTTGGTCTCCACCTTGGGTGCTTGACCACTCTCCTTTTTTAGCATACTTCTCACCACTCCCATGAGAAAGCTCAACTGATTCTGCAGTTGCTGATTCTCTTCTCTGAGTACTTGCTGATCCAAGCGCACTGCCTGTATGTCATTCATGACCTGCCCCAACTGGCTTTGGATTTTCCCCAACTCAGCTTGTAGTTGCTCCATTAGTCTGAGTTGCTCGATTCTGAGTCAAACCTGCAAACACAAGGGTTAGAAGACAAGCCCCGACTTCTGTCATGCAAGATGAATTATGCTAATGCCATGGGTGTCTGTACGTTTAGGAGATCGCCCCTAATTCTGGTGTCAACGGGACAACATAGTGTCAATGCAGTGATAAGACTGGATCCATTCATGGAAGAAAATATCTCATATTGCTCGGGACACCCGAATTAGGGTACGAAACGCGCCTGCAGTACAGACACATGCTAATGGAATGCAAACATGAATATGCGAGCTAATGCAAAATGCAGGCATGCAATGATATATCCAGGTGACTGCTGTGGAGATTCTGGGTCAATAATCATTGATGAGATGAAAACCCCGGTGTAAGACCACTAATCTGATCTGCTAAGAGCGACCTTCTGATAGGGCCATATATATAAGATCAAAATTCTGCTCGGTCAAGAACAAATGGTTGATAATAAGGACCCCTGATGTATGATCAAGAAATATCGGCTGATGAAGTCTTCATACCCCAAATCAAAAATCTGCCCTATCAAGAACAAACATACAGCTGCTGATGAGATCTTCAGACCCCACTCAAAATCTGCCCTATCAAGAACAAACAACATCTGCTGATGAGATCTTCAGACCCCAAAATCTGCTCTATCCAGAACAAACCACTGATGACAATACTCTGATCAAAACCTGCTCTATCAAGAACAAACATACACCTGATAATAAGGTCCTCTGATCAAAACCTGTTCTATCAAGAACAGACAAATCTGCAACTGAGAAACCTGGTACCAACATAACTGATCCACTGTCAAGAAAACCAGGTGGTCTGGAGGTCAAAGTTTCCTGCAATAAAACCAATCCCGCTCACAGGTATGGACCTAATCCACGGACAAAGGTACGACATCCTATGCGGTCATCAGCGTCACAGACTTTCATGAGTGACGATACGATTCCCATAAGGAGTGGCATCATCAAGTCATGAAGAGGCCTCACTTAGCTGACTTCCAAATGATCGGTCCCCAGAGTCGACAATCCTCACGTCTGGACTCCCCTCAGATCTTCAGGACCGGAAAGGAGCACCTCTGCAAGAATCTCGTCTGAGCGCAGATTTTCGTAGGGAACTGTGCCTGCTCAGCAGACAGGTTCGTCTACTACTTCTCCGCAACTATATCTAGGTGTATACTCAAGCCCAGGTCCGACTTCTCACTCATAGTAACCTCCCTCTCCCACAGCAGCACAGATAATCATATCACACTGGAAATAAAATGCGGGAAATAAAATGCGAGAAATAAAAATGCGATAAATAAACGCAACCCAATAAGTAAACATACAAGCGCTAGGATTGACTCTCATAGGGAACCGAAGAACCAGAGACTCTGGGTTCGGTCCCCAGCAGAGTCGCCAGCTGTCGCTTGCGCGAAAATAAGGTGCCGGCATGACAGAAGAGTCGCCACCTTTCGTTATTTATCCCTCAGAGCGGGAAAGGAAACGATCGGAAAAACCTGACGAAAGAGGGTAAGACAAGGTCATCGCAACCATTGTCTGGGTTCGGGAGTCGGTTACGCAAGGGGAAGGTATTAGCACCCCTCACGTCCGTCGTACTCGACGGGATCCACGCTTGTTTGTTTACTTGGACGGGTTGGTTTTAATCTATCTACCTATCAAGGCTGGCTGGAAAAGAAAAGAAAAATGACTCGGCAAAGCGTCGCACTTTATGCCTACGTATTCTCATCAGAGAATGAGAAATCAGAGTCAACGTAGTTCGGCCTACGAAGGATTACGGGGGAAAGGTTGAAGGTTGCTCGCTAGGACGTCGCATCCTATGCCTACGTACTTCCACAACGTATGGAAGATCAGAGCAAACGTAGTTCGGGAAACTACGGGTTATCTCCTGAAAGAAGTGTTTTATTGTATTTGCGATTTCAACCGCACTAGAGACTATGACCTGAGAGTGAATGCGTCGCATGTCACCCAAAGGGTACCATACTAAACATCCAATCTCAGATAGCTTAAGGCTCGTAACGTACGAAAGAAATCATTCATGATTATTGTATCTTAAACTGTTTGAGATGAGAAGAGAGACTGGCCCAACTAGGAGGGAGACTATCAAGTCCTATTGTTATCATGCCACGGATTCATCCTATGGTTGAGGTTTGAACAGGGAACTCCTAGAAGTTGTCATGCATAGGTTTCAACCTAAAAGTCTATCATCAAATCCTTATCAAAGGAAATGAGAGCCCTAAGGGATCATGTCAATGATACACCAAAACAGACAAAGCATCAGCTTTAACAGAAAAATGCATGCAATGCAAGTGAGGGAGGAAATGTGTGTGGGGCTTCAGCCTCCACAAGCTCATCTCGACCTCAAGCCAGTCATGAAATAACAGTAATCATACTGAAATATAAACAACATGCTATCAAGCAATAAACAGATAAAAGAAATAAAGTGCCATCAGGCAAACAAAACACATGCTTGGGAAGGAAATCATCTACATCTAATCTCTAATCCTAAACCTAAAACAGAAACCTAATCCAATCTAAGCAAGGCCCTAATGCAACACCCTAAACAAGAGAAAACAATCCCAGTCTTCCAGCTTCAAAATAAGCTTACCAAAGAAAGGGAGCTAAGTAAGCAGACTCATAGTGTCTTCCTCAGGAAAGCACTAGGAGGCTTATACTCAGGAATCATATCCTATGTGGCTCAACAACTGTGATCAGTTTACATTCCTCCTCAGGAGAAATTAAACTCACATGTTGGCTCCAACATCACTGGATATTTAGGAAATCCTTCCTGAACTAGTGGAACTAAGTGAATAGACCCATAGGACCTTCCTCAGGAAAGTACTAGGAGGCTTCCACTTAGGAGTTGTATCCCATGTGGCTCAACAACTGTGATCAGTTTACATTCCTCCTCAGGAGAAATTAAACTCACAAGTTGGCTCCAACATCCTTGGATACTTAAGAAATCCTAGATGAACTAATGGAACTAAGTGAATAGACCCATAGGACCTTCCTCAGGAAAGTACTAGGAGGCTTCCACTTAGGAGTTGTATCCCATGTGGCTCAACAACTGTGATCAGTTTACATTCCTCCTCAGGAGAAATTAAACTCACATGTTGGCTCCAACATCATTGGATACTTAAGAAAGAGGTGAGAAGAAAGAATGAAAGTCATTCATAGTGCCTTCCTCAGGAAAGTACCATGAATTTCCCTCAAACTTCAGGATCTCAAACCTCACAAACAGAGAACAAGCTCCAAACACTCAACCTCTGGGTCTCTGGGTCTTGATCTTCAATCTTCTCCTTCATCATGCTCTTCAACAAGATCTTCAAAACAAACTAAGCCCCACAACAAATTCCCAAAAATAAACCCCAGGGACAGACAAATAACCACAGAACAGTCAAAACCATCAGTCAACTTCAGAAAATACCTAAAAATACTAAAGCAAGAGGGAAAAATCTAACAATCACTCACAAGGGTCTATAACATCTACCCATACCATCCCTATATACCCATACCCAAAAATCAAAACAAAACTCTCAAAAGAAAATGAGTTACTTCACTTATGCATTCTTAAACCCTAATTTTGATACCCTAATGCTAACCTAATTAGACTAATCAAATTTTAATCTAAAAATCATGAATTAAATCCTATGGGGAACTATGATTCAATATCTAATCACACCAAAAATAATGAATTAAAAAGACTAAGGGAATGTCCTAAAAGAAATTCTACAAAATTGGGTATCAAACTAAACATTATAAAAAAGCTATTTAAAAGGATAATATTCTAAAAATATTAAAAGAAAAATAAAATGGAATTTTATTTATTTATGATTTTTTAGACAAAATTATGAACATATAGAAAAAACAAGAAATGAAAAACAATGATTTTCCTATTTTATATGAATTATTGAAAATGCAAGAAAATATTAAAAGAAATTAAAAAATGAGAAAATGAAATAGAAAGGGGAGGGGGTGCCAATAGAACTGCGCCCTAGTTATATTCTAAGATGGGCCAAATCAGGGGGGGTGCCATTAGCGAATGGCGCTAGGCCCAGGCGTTATTCAGAAAAAACAAAAGAAAAGCAAAAGAAAAATGAAAGGGAGACGGTGTATTTAGTAAGTTTTCTCAGTTTAAAAAGTGATTGGGCCGCGCGAGGGGGTGTGCTTAGCGAACGAAACATCAAGCCCATAGAGTACATTAATGAAACGCAGAGTTTTACAACTCTGGTTTCCCTCTCATTTCCAATTGAACCTGGGCCGTTAGATTGAAATTCCGGTCAATGGTCCACGCCAGATCTAACACGTGTTGGCTTGTCTTCTACCTTGGTTCATGGTAGGGTTTGCAGTAACCCCATAACCGAGTTTCCACACGTACCTCTTCTCCCTCTCGGTTCTCTCTCATTTCTCCACTAAATGCAATTCCGTAAAGAGCAATTTTGCTCAGCTTTCCTCCCTGAACACAACCACATCCCTAGTTCGCCTTGAAACTCGCTAGAACTAAAAACCCGACACTCATCCTCCATTAATGCTCAAACTTCAAGCTTGATATTTTTCCAGTTTCTTGATATCAAAACACTCTCCTCCTTGCCCTGATCACTCTAAGATATAGCTTGTGGATTAACACTCAATACTCAGCTAGTTCTTGCTCATTAAAGTTTCATGTCAAATTCTCAAACTTCATGGAATATGCTCTAAATTTCCAGCAATGATCCTTACATGGTCACTAATAATCCTATGCTAACCACATGACCTAAAAATGCTTAAATAAAGAGATGGAATAGCTTTTGCAAAACCTGTTCTTGATGATGGCAGGGGTAGTTCTACTCCTCTTCAAGCCTTGAAACCCTTCATGATTACTCTTTTCTCGATGATGATCTTTCTGTTTGCAAAAAGTGTGGTGTTGCAAGCTTGAATCTTGAGTTTGAGAGCAATTTGCATTCTTTGCAACTTTGATCTTGCACCTTCAAAACTCCATGGATCCACCTTAATTTTGGTATGCAGCTACTCACAATGATTAGCAGAGTGTGTTTGTGGAGAAGAAAAGAATGAAGATGGAAGAGAAAGAGAGTTTGTTATGATTTTGCAAATGGAGGAATTTCACTTTTTTGCACTCTAATCTCACCACTCACCAACAACCATCACCAACCTTAATCTCATGGTGATCCACCTAATACATAACCATCCATGGAAGACTCTAGAACCTCCTAGAAAGAGCTAGAATACCATGGAAAGTCTCATGTAATGACATATTGGATTATCTCCTTTCATGCATTAAGACATTCAATTTTGCTTTAAAATCTCCTTACAAGAGATATTGAGAAGGAATATGATGAAAAACAAGCATTGCCTTTGCTTTATGTGAAGTTTCTCAAGTTGCCTTATGATGCAAGAATGAAAATTACAAAGCAACATCCATTTTAAGATCTCAAATCAAAATTCTACTTGAACCATTGTTTTTAAAATGATGTTTGGATTCAAAATGACATATTGGATGACCTATTTTGGATTTGTGGATCTCCCAAACCAATTTCCAACTTGGATTCATTTACTTTATAAGTCATTTTTAGGTCATTTTTACCCAATCATGAAAATCCTTGCTACAAGCTTTTTCAATAACTCATGACCTCTTTTATAGGCTTAAAATATCATTTTGAACAACTTTGATGTTTTGAGTTTTTTCATTTGAGGCTTGGAACTTAGGAGATATGGCCTTTGCTTAAAATGACCTATAACTTCCAAATGACCAAAATACCCCTATCTTGTTCAAACCATAAGTTGAGTTCTACAAATCCTATCAAGGACTTCTAGTACTCTCTAGAAAGCTAAGAAGATGCTATTCAACATTCATGTTGACCAAGATATCATAGGAATCATCCTACTAGGGCAAAAGTTGTCTGCAAGTTGGGTGACTTTCAAGGACCCAGATTCACACACCTCAGCTGACCTGTAATTTGTCAAAACCATAACTTGAGCTCTGCAACTCCTATCAAGGACTTCTACCACTCAAATTAAAGCTAAGAACAAGCTCTACAACATTCATGTTGTGGGGAAGATGAGATATCAATCACATCTTGAGCTAAAACTTCCTGGAAGATAGGGATCAAATTAGGGTTTTTTCACTGTCAATCCTTGGAGACCCTAACTCAAAACTTCTCAAACTCCTCAATCATGATGAGTTGGTCTAGGAATCATCTTTATAACATCTCCACACATCATTCCATGATCTCATGGCCCTTGGATTAGGTCTCAACCTTCTCCAAATCTTCAGCTGATCTAGGGTTGACCCAGTCAAAACCTTAATTCTACCATTCATGGTTGAATCTTCTGAATTCTTGCATAATGACCTCTCTGGGCTTCATGATGGCTTTCGAGATATCTCATAGGCTTTCTCAAAGCTTCAAGTTCATTCTCAAAGTCTCAGGATCATCTGAGGGGCTCCCACAACTCTCAAGCTATGAGGCACACAACTCTGGTTTCAACCCATTCTGCTGGGGATCTCCTGAACTTTCTGATGAAGGTATCAACCTTCAAACACTTGATGGATGAATAATTGTTGGTCAAATTTTGGGGTGCAACACACCCGAATAAGACAACTCGCATGTAAACAACTGAAAGTAAGATCAAAGACTTGAACCTAATTTTTACACCTTGAAAAGAATTGAATAATTGTTAGTTGATTGATAGTTTGTTTCGAAAATCCGCTTGACGTTGGATCAAGGGTTTGACTTATTATCGCGTGCAAAGCGTGTTGAAAATGAAGTTGTTTGAAAAAGAGACTGACTTGGCTTACGCATCAAGGGTCAAGTTGTAATAGGTTGATGGCGAATGCGTATGAGCACTCGACTTACGGGTTGTTTGAAAGTGGCTCGATGATGAATCGAGAATTAGTTTGAAAATAGTTTGAATCCGCTCTAGTCCCTATGGGTGCTCCTAGGAGATAAACTAATAATCAAAGAAATTCGAAACATACATCGGAATGGGAAAGGGATACATGTAAGTTATACGGGATTGCACGAAATAAAGGGGTCTCATTGTCAGGTAGCCCAAGAGAAAGCCGTGTGTGTGCATCGTGTCCTAAACTACGCCTTGAACAAAGTCGGGCACGACTTAAAATTAAGATACCTGCAAATAACCAGTGATACAACAGTCCACCAATTTGGCTTTTAGGAGTTTCGATAATTTATTAGGTATTTTCGAATATGGGTGTATGAGTATGAATAATGAGATATGATAATAAATAATATGAATAAATATGATAATATGAAATAATATGAATAAAGTTCGACAGAAATTAAATTTAAGGTTAGTCTATTGAAATAAAATCAAAAGAACAAAGGTGGTCTCGGATCCTTTGTTTCACGCCACTAATGTGACGGTTAAACGGTGGAAGTTTCGTCATCGACCGCAAAGGCAAAAATGCCTAATAACAAATGAGAAGTGAAAATCAGCTCTAAGATAAAAATAAAATGCGAATATAAAAGAATAATATAAAACCTCTAAAAGAAGCAAAGTATGTTCTAAAGAAAAAGAAATTAATATATAAAAAAATATTTACAAAACTTTAAAAGAAAAGAAATATATAAGAAAACTTTTTTAAATATAACGTATATATACAAAATGTTCTAAAAGAATATATAAATAACCTATATTTACAATAACAATCTATATAATATTTAGATAATACAAAATAACATATATACTAATAATACTATATATAATAATAATATATTTACAATATTAATTAGGAAATACATTAAAAAACAGAAAAGAGATTTATTACTGAAACAGGGAGGTGAGAAACTAAAAAAAAAAAATGGCCATCAGGCCCTAACCCAATCGATTTAAAATAAAAATAAAAATAATAAAAAGACTCACACACCCTATTTTAAAAAAAAACCTTAAAAAAGAGAAGAAATCATATTCAATATTCTGAATATCCACTTTGACGAAACGTAAAATTCTCAAACACACGCGAGCGAAAATCAACGGAACAAAATCGTAAACTCGCGGCCACGGAAGCAAAAAAAATCAAATCGCGTTACCCAACCTTCTTCTTCTCGCGGAAAACTCCTCCTTCACTCTGATTTGTTTGATTTTTAGTTTATGGAGATTTCAACAATTTCCTATTCGTCCTCGCTCAACACTCGGCGTGAATCACTCTCTTTCTCGTCTCAGTTTCGATCTGGTTTGTTGCTGTTTGGTTCATGAAGTTAAAGGATTTGAAGTTTAGGTTGAGGTTTTTTTTCTGTGTGGATGGTTAAGAAGAAGACCGAGGGTGCTTCGTTTTTGGGGTTTCGGAGGAAGGTGGGTTTAGACGGGTGAAAAGAATCTGTTGAAAGTTGGGGTGAGAGAAGAGAGAAAGGTTTGGTCGAAAGGATTTTGGTGAAGGCGTTGATTTGTGAAGTTGAAGGATGAATACTGGTTTATGCGTTTTGAAGATTGAAGATTTATTGAGAGGTCTTGGGTAAACAATGAAGGTTGATTTTTGAATTAGGTTAGGAGAGCTTTGGGAGATAGGAGAAGAGTCCGTTTTTGGTGCCTCATCTGAGTTTGGAGTGGCTATCTTTATGAAGGTTCATCCCCCCTTCGAAATAAAGATCAAAGGTATCTTTATGGTCTCCTTTTTGCTCCTGTTCTCATTTTTCGATATGTAGGACTTGCTGTGGCCTTTTTATGAAATCTCTGCATGGCTTGTATTGTTGTTGACAGGTTTTGCAGGCTATTGTGTGTAGCAGGTTTTGTTTGGTTGTGGCAGAACTTGTCTGGTGTGGATGTGGTTTAGCAGGGTAATTGTTGGTGAGTGTGACTTTGTGCAAGTACAGCAGTATGTCCATCCTATTTTGGTGTAAAGTTGGGGTAATTTATTTTGTTGGTTTTGTGAAATCCTCCAAATGCTTCTCTCCATTATTTATTTTTTCACTAACACATGGCTTGTTTGACATGAAATTACAGGTGATAGCATTTATGGTTATGATGTAGGCCACGTGAACAAGGTTATCTGAAGAATGGCACCACAATTTGCTGTTGTGGAGGCACTTGGGCGTTGTATGAGACTATCATATATGAAGTCTGTTGAAGAGGAGGGGTTAGATTATGACTTTTTGTCGCATGTGTTGTGTAGTTCATTTTCATGTTATGGCAAATTGCTATTGCAACTTTGGGTAGTGGTTGTACCCTTCTGTATGAATCAATCTTGACAGGCTTTACAAAAAGTGGAGATGGTGTGGAGATAAAATAGTGGATTGCTGCAGGTGGGTAAAGGTTCACGCATTGCGGAGAATTTTGTACGATGTTGTCGATCCATTTGAGAAAATTGGTTTATGCCTTTTGCAAGTGGCCTATTTGGTGAATGTCCGCATGACTTTGCAAACGGGAGTTGCGGGCCTTTCTCATTTCCTTCACGCTGCCAAGCTTGTGAGCTATACGTCGACAGTTGTGAATTTGTGCGTACCAACCCCAAGGCTAACGAGCTCCGGTTAAGGTACGTTTGCGAGCTGTCTATTATTCACGCTTTCACACAACATGCCATCAATTCCACGACGTATTTAGCGTAACCGTCACATTAAAATGAGCTTATATTTTGAACTGGACTCCCATATTAAATCGTTGCTGTCATTTTCAGGTTGTGGTGTTAAGTTTGAAGAATTTTATTCAAGGTTTGCCATCGTTGCTTCTCGCTATCATTCCATAATATTCCTATGTTTTGTAATGAACTGGTCTTGGTTGCAGGTTTTTACGGTGTGAAGCTAGCAATTTAGTAAATGAAGGCTTGGTTTGCTTGCTGCGAGAAGTGGATGTGCGGCATGTGACGGTTTCACGACGTTATTTTACCGTGGCTGGTTTGTGAAGCATCATGACTTACTAGTCTTGGATTTTAACTTGGCAAGTTTGATTATGCAGGAAAGCATGTGGGGTTTGTTACAACTCAAGTTGTGAACTGGTGCAAGCTGTTTTTTTCGCAGACGGTTACGAGGTCAAGTTGTGAGGTGTGTGGTGTTTTGTTGTACAGGTCCTCCTCTCCTTCAATTGCAGGTACTCGTACATGTAGTGGAAACCGGGACTTTTGTGGCAAAGTTGTGATAATTAAGGACATTGTGAGCTGGAATCCATTTTGTTGTATAGCGACACGTGAAGCAATGCTTGTCGTACGTGTGATTCTTCCGTTATGCAGGTTGTACACACACGATGCATGGCTGTGAAATGGTAATTGATGGTGTGTAGTGACTGTACCAGTGTTTATAATTCACGAAATTGCGGTGATGGTAGCTGGTATCATCACTTTTTTCCTTTTCTTGCAGATTGACTGCTTCAATATTTGGCTTCTGTAGCAGCTTTTCTGCTGACAATTTTGGAAAGCTTCAAGTGACTTGGGATTCCACTTATGGGCTGTTCTGATTTGGTTTCAAGTGGTGCAATGAAGGTCCTTGAAATATCTGATGTAATGTTTTAGGGTCTATGCAAAATACTATCAGTGCTGTAGAGGGTACATGGCTTTGTGACTTCTCCATTTGTGGACAAAACAATCTTGCAGCCTATGGTATTCGAACTGTTGTGGCAGGCGATAAGCGTTGAAGATTATTTTGTGAATTGTAGCATATTACTTCTCATGTATATCATGTCTTCTACCTTGACATTTAACTATGAGCATAGCTCAGCTAAATAAAAATGCTGCCAATTAGGCGTGATACTCCTTGTCCAAATGATATATGAATTATGCTTTGAAAACTTTGTCTCTCATTTTGAAATGCAATTTGACAACTCTATATTGTTCACTAATGATATATATTATAACATGATTTGCCATGTAGTTTGGGAAATCTCATCAAGCTTCGAAGAACCAAAACATGATTTATCAATTTGACTTGACTAAACAAGGCCAAAGTATTGTGACTTGATTTAGACCTCATGGCTTAGACACAATTGATGTCGTCTTGAAAATTTCAATGCACGGTTGGAACTTCCAAATGGGCCCAACAAATTTGCTTTTAGACATAAGTATCCTGAAAGATGAAATTATTCTTGAACATAGGTTTAGCATCTTATGACGATTATGACATAGCCCTTTGAAAGTCTACTTGCATATGCCTTTAAAGTCATTCACCCATATTTGAATCACTTCAAGCTTGGATTAAACAAATGACCAAATAATCTTAACATCACGTTGGTACGCCACTCGGACTCATCCTGAAATATGGCCCAAAACCACTAAAACCAACAAACCATGCTCCGAATTCAAACTCCTTGCAAAAGCCCATAATCAATATACACATACACAAGGTTCCATGACTTATCTTTTAGAGGACTCTGACCATAGGTCAAATGACCATCTAAAGAGAAACTGTTAATTAACATAAGTACTTGTTAATAAACAGGTAGGACAAATTTAGGGTATGACAGAGTGCACCAAATAGAGCTAAATGACGATCGTAATGGAACTGTCACGACCGTGATGGTCATGACGATCGTCATTGAACTGTCATGACCGTGATGGTCATGACGAGCGCCATGGAGCTGTGACAGTCGTCACACTCACAAAATCTGAGCGCATCAGAGATGTCACATTTTCAACTTAACAGACAACATACACATGCAAAAGATCATTTAGTAACATACGTAGCACAAAATCGGATGAACAAACAACGATACCTTGCTTAGCATCTTAATTATAAGACAACCTATTATTTTGCATCTAAACTCCACTAAAAATTCAGCAAGTAATAATTTGCATAAATTCACTAAAACAACTAGTTTTCAGCCATAAAAATCAGCACTACCGATTCATCGGTTTAGTGCGTCCAACCAACATTTGGCACTCAACAGAGGCAACCAATTTAATGAAAGGTACTTAATAAATTCAGAAACAAGGAAATCAATTAAAACAGTAGAATTAATCGTTCATCCCCCCCAAGAGTGCTATGTATCAGAGCGACCAACGACACCTTAAACGAAGCGACACTTTACTCCGGGTTACCTGCAAGTTACCACCAACGGAGGTAACATACAACGTAAAGGGTGAGATATCGAAATTATAACATAAGGCATGATAAAAGTCATGTCAGGATCATATCATAGCATTATAATTTTCGCAGTGTTCCAAATATTATCGACAACAAATGCTAGGAATTTATCATTCATATCCACAACAATTAACAAGAAATTTCAGCAACTCATCATCACTTGCAACCACGTAACGACGCGACACTATGCGACTCAACTATGCATATGCATGTGGTACCAATTTGGAGCAAAACTCCACAACCAATTTATTCGCCATTATAGACCGCCAATACAGGCACAACCACGCCAATACAGGCCAACCAGGATGATATGCTATGAGATGCATCTATTATGAACTACACACAACAACAACAACCACGCAACAAGGCATTAAGCCTACAACCAAATTGTCCATAATCGAAGCGTCACAATTTTATACGAATCATGTAACCATAATTTTCAATCAAATCAAGTAAGAACACAATAACAACATCCTCTCAACGAGTGAAAAATTAGCGCGTGTCGGCACCGTTTCCAAATATCTTCACACAGAACTAATGACATAAAAAAAACTCTTCCCGACACGGACAAGCATCATCTCTAATATTTATCAACCCATAGAAACTAACCCTATGATTCAATTCCCTTCATGAAATTGATCACACCCATAGTTATAGAATTGAACCTCACCCTTACCTTTGGATTGAGGGCAACTCTAAACTCCCGGTTCCAGTTTGCTCTCCGGTGACTCTTCTGCAACTACCTTGAATTCTCTCCGGTGGTTAATTTCCTCTGTTCTTAACTTCCTCCAGCCACATTCCTTTTCCTTTTTGATTTTTGTTTCTACTGTTACTAGTTTTCCCCACTTAGGTTACTAGTAGTTAAATTATTTTATTTTTTTTGTTAATTTTGGGCTTACTAGTAGCACCACCCTCTTTTACTATTTTAATTACTAATATTTGGCCCACTTAGATAGTTATTCATTAAAATCAACTATTATTATTATTCTCGTTCCTTTTTATTTAATTTTGCCCTAACGGTAAAATATCCCGACTAAAAGAATTTTACCCGATACACCCGAATATTACCACGATACGGCGGGCGCGGCCAACAATTCATAAATAATTAATTTAAAATAAACGGGCGTTACAATTTGGGGACGAACTAAACGGAAGCTAGTGGGCATGTAACACTTGAGGCCAAAGAGGACGGTGAGTGGTTACATGTAATACCCGAGGACGAGGGAGTGGTTTCCAGTGCACGAGGAATGACAATGAGACACTCCTAGAAACTTTTAGGGAAAACCGAATTCACATCGGAATGAGAGATATCATGATGTTGTGCAGGTATGGGACTGCATGGTTGAGTGAAGGCTTATAAGATTAATTTGTACTACATATACCAACAAGATGCATATATTTTTCAGTAGCTGAACCAATAAGAACTCCATAGTTAAGCGTGGTTGACTTGGAGTAGTATTAGGATGGGTGACCTTTTGAGAAGTTTCCTGGAAAGCGTGTGATTAAGGATAAAACAAGCTGAAAAGACTCGTGCTAATTTATGGGGTCAGTCAATAATCCTTAAAGTAGCCTGAGGCGTTACAAATGGTATCAGAGCAAAACCTCTTCCAATACGATGTGGTTTAGGGACGAACCAAGCGGAAGCTGGTGGGCATGTGGAACCTAAGGCCGAAGAGGACAGAGAGTGGTTACATGTAACACCCAAGGATGAGAGAGCGGTTTCTAGTGCATGAGGCATGACAATGAGATACTTCTAGCAGCTTCTAGGAAAAAACCGAATTCACATCGGAATGAGAGGGATCACGAGGTTGTGCAAGCATGAGACTACATGGTTGAACGAAGGCTTATAAGGATTAACTGGTACTATCTATACCAACACAATGCTTCTTCTTTTCGGTAGCCCATTCCATAAGAACTCCACAAATGGTATTAGAGTCAAACCTCTTCCAATACGATGTGGTTTGGGGACGAACCTAGCAAAAGCTAGTGGGCATGTAACACCGGAGGCCGAAGAGGGCGGAGAGTGGTTACATGTAATACCCGAGGATGAGGGAGTGGTTGCCAGTGAATGAGGCATGACAATGAGATACTCCTAGCAACTTCTAGGAAAAAAAACGAATTCACATCAGAATGAGAGGGATCCTGAGGTTGTGTAGGTATGATACTACATAGTTGATTTGTGGGTTCAGTCAATAATCCTTAAAGTAGTCTAAGGCATTACAAATGGTATCAGAGGCCGAAGAGGACGGAGAGTAGTTACAGTAACAACCGAGGACGAGGGAGTGGTTACTAGTGCACGACGTATGACAATGAGATGCTCCTAGAAGCTTATAGGAAAAAACCAAATTCACATCAAAATGAGAGTGATCCTGAGGTTGTGCAGGCATGACACTACATGGTTGAATGAAAGCTTATAAGGATTAATTGGTACTACCTATACCAATAAGATGTTTCTTCTTTTCGGTAACCCATTCCATAAGAAATCCACAAATGGTATTAGAGTCAAACCTCTTCCAAGACGATGTGGTTTGGGAACAAACCAAGCGGAAGCTATTGGGCATGTAACACTTGAGGTCGAATAGGATAGTGAGTGGTTACATGTAATACCTGAGGACGAGGGAGTGATTGTCAGTGCACGAGGCATGACAATGAGATACTCCTAGGAGCTTCTAATAAAAAAACAAATTCACATCAGAATGAGAGGGATCCTGAGGTTGTGCATGTAAGGGACTACATAGTTGAACAAAGGTTTATAAGGACAATTGGTACTACCTATACCAACAAGATGCTTATTCTTTTTTATAGTATATTCCATAAGAACTCCACAATTAAGCGTGCTTGACTTCGAGCAATTTTGGGATGGGCGACCTTCTGGGAAATTTCCCAGAAAGAGTGTGAGTGATGACAAAAACATGCTAAAAAGGCCCTGCTGGTTTGTGGGATCAGTCGGTAATCCTGAAAGCATTATGAGGTGTTAAAAATGGCATCAAAGTAAACCTCTCCTAATACGATGTGGTTTGGGGATGAACCAAGCGAAAGCTGGTGGACATGTAACACCCAAGACTAAAGAGGGCGGAGAATGGTTACATATAACACTCAAGGGCAAGGGAGTGGCTCTTATAGGAAAAACCGAATTCACATCAAAATTAGAGGGATCTTGAGGCTGTGCAGGTATGTGACTGCATGGTTGAAGGAAGCCTTATAAGGAATAAATGGTACTACTTATACCAACAAAATGCATCTTTTTTGCAGTGGCCGAACCAATAAGAACTCCATAGTTAAGCGTGTTTGAGTTGGAGTAGTATTCGGATGGGTGGCCTTCTGGGAAGTTTTATGGAAAGCGTGTGAATGAGGAGAAAACATGCTGAAAAGATTTGTGTTGGTTTGCAGGATCATTCGGTAATCCTTGAAGCATTATAGGGTGTTACAAATAGTATCAGAGTAGACCTTTCCCAGTACGATGTGGTTCGGGGACGAACCAAGTGGAAGATGGTGGGCATATAACACCCATGATCAAAGAGGGCGGAGAATGGTTACATATATCACATGAGGGCGAGGGATTGGTTCTTTTAGGGAAAAACTAAATTCATATCAAAATGAGAGGGATCCTGAGGTTGTGCAGGTATGAGACTGTATGTTTAAAGGAGGACTTATAAGGATTAATTGATACTACCTATACCAACAAGATGCATCTTCTTTACGGTAGCTGAACCAATAAGAACTCCATATTTAAACGTGTTTGACTTGGAGTAGTATTCAGATGGGTGAGCTTTTGGGAAGTTTCCTGGAAAGTGTGTGAGTGAGGAGAAAATATGCTGAAAAGACCCATGTTGATTTGTGGGATCAGCCAGTAATCGTTAAAGCATTATGAGGCGTTACAAATGGTATCAGAGCAGATCTTTCCCAGTATGATATGGTTCGGGGAAAAACCAAGCGGAAGTTGGTGGGCATGTAACACCCAAGACCGAAAAAGGCGAAGAATGGTTACATATAACACCCGAGGGCGAGAGAGTGATTCTTCTAGGGAAAAATTGAATTCACATCAGAATGAGAGGGATCCTGAGGCTGTGTAGGTGTGAGACTGCATGGTGGAAGGAAGACTTATAAGAATTAACTGGTACTACCTATACCAACAAGATGCATCTTATTTGTTGTAGCCTTAGAGTAGTGTTCAAATGGGTGACCTTCTGGGAAGTTTCCTAGAAAGCGCGTGAGTGAGGAGAAAGCAAGCTGAAAAGACACGTGTTGATTTGTGGGATCAGTCAACAATCCTTAAAGTAGTCTGAGGCTTGACAACACCTGCTTGTCATCACCTCTATCATACTTTGCTCTAAAGAGATCATCTATATATACCTTTTGTCAGGAATTCAAACCTAGCGTGAGCCTTTCTGGTTTTTTCCAACTCCCTCATGGCATCTTCTGGGTCAACTCCCAAATAGTCTACCATCAACTCGAGTGCCTCGTTATTGCTAATCCTCCTATGATCTATAAGTTTTCCCCTAATCGGAAGGTGCAACAAACACGATATATTGTCGAGTGTGGTAGACATCTCACCAAGTGGTAGATGAAATGATGATGTCTCAATGTGCCATATCTCCACGAATGCATTAAGTATCCCGTGGTTGACCGTAACATAACTATAACATCCCAGATTTTCTCCAAGATATTATCTAAAATTTCTAATAAAAATGCGGTTGTTTTTTTATTAAAAAATTATAAAATGATCCAATTATAACAATAACAAAATAGAGTTTCAAGAAATATATATTTAACAAAATTGAGCAATGGTTTGAAAGTTCCTAGCGGAAGAACATCTGTATCCGCAATTCTAAATGAATTCAGATGCTAAAATAGATGAAGTAAAATAGTGAACCACAACGACAAATATTAAATAAAGTTTCAACTTTGCTAAAACTCTGTTTTTCCCGTACGCACTTCAAGCAACACATTTACTCATGTCTTTCTCCACGAGTACCTAAAATGTTAATTGTAAATGTCAAATTCCATATCCACGTTGAATCATACTCATCATAAGAAAATATCATAAAATAATAACAAAATATTTCACCAATTAAAATATGATTTCTAACTTTTATTTTATTCTATATTATATAAAATATAATGCGACTAAACCACTATATGAGACACTAAAGATTCGAATATGTAAACTCATGCTAAAGACTCCTGCCACAAAGGCCCGAAAAACGTCAAACTTACTACTACAAAAGCTCATGCCACAAAGGCCAAAAAGCGTCGGACTCACTACGGCAACAAAAGACATTCTATATGACACATGTATGAAAGAAATATCACTAACACAACTATCTATTGGCCACTAATTTCATATGCACCTTTTTTTAATTGAGACCACACATGCCACTAGAACTATCTGTGGTAAAATATTTTGTTATTTTCATTTATTCTCAATCCCTTAGCGCGTCATATATATATATATATATATATATATATATATATATATATATATATATATATATATATATATATATATATATATATATATATATATATATATATATATATATATATATATATATATAGTGTACTATAAATTTATCAGTACACATTAGAGGGGGAGAATAACACCTGTTAATATAGTCAATTGGAAAATTAGAGGATTTGCTATGATCTTTTCAAAGTAAAGAAGTCTGGCTTTATTTATTATGTTTATTCAGTTCTACTTAGTCTACTACTCCATATTTTTAGGAGCCAAGCACACTTAGTCAATTATTTAATTTCTCTACTTGGTGAGTCCCACGTGACTCTCTAACTTACTGCTTAATCTTGTACTTATCTCATTCTCACTTGTGAATTTATCTAATTATGTTAATTAAAGTCATCATAACATGCATTATAAAGTTTTAGATGACTTTATTATATTTATTCAACTTAGTTTATAAAATCAACTACCTAACTAGAATTTTTTTTTTAAGATAATCAAGTATTGAATTTAATTTACCAAAATAACACAGTATTCAAAAAATTGTCTAAAATGACTAACAAACCAATCTTGAGTCGCCATTTAAAATGGCGAATGAGTTGAGAGTGGAATTTGGAGAAGATGAATTCGCCATATCAATTGGCGAATGAGTTGAAAGTGGAATCCATGCGCAATCCTAATTGGCGAATCAGTGCATGCTAGGATTTGCAAAAATCCATCATTCTTGCTTTTATATTTTGATTATTTTTTTATATTCATTTAATGTTTTAAAAAAAATAAAAACGATTTTTTTTTATATTTTGAATTATTAATTTTTTTAAAACATAAATATTATTAATAAACTTAAAAAAATTAGATTTAAATGTTTAAATAAATTTTTGAATTAATAAATTTAAAATAATGTGGTTTAACCTTAAAATTTATTTTTTAATTAAAAAACTTACAATAATTAGGTTTAAATAAAAATAATTTCTAATTTATTTAATAAATTTATGTTTAATAAACCAAAAACTTAAACTGGTTTAAATACAAAATAAAAATATAGTGTTGAGCAAATTTTGAGTGTATAAATGTTGTAAGGTTATTTAAGTCATATCATATAGGGTACGTACTGTTTTTTTTTACTATAAATACGACCGCAAACACATGTATGTTTTCACAACATTATATCCCAAAAGACTAAAGTGTTAGTGCAGTTCGAGTTGAGTGGAGTCTAGAATGTCTGCATTTCTAAATCAACGTTCTTCGTCGTCGTCATCAGCATCGGAGGAACCTTTTCCAAGGTTCGATCTAATGAAAAGAAATGCCCTAGTTGTGTTTTCAGCAACAAAGCCTCTGATGAAGGTGCTCCTCTGGAATACGCAGACGTTGGAGCACTTGCACAGGGAACTGAACCGCTGGCTAGAAGGAGACATTGGTCCAGGAGAAAAGATTAGGAAAATTGAGAGGCTGGTCGAGGATACCGGGAGAAACGGAGTTACTCGTGAATGGAGAAAAGTGGAAAATGATGTCGGTGTCCTTGTGATGATGTTGACACTCAAGAAGATAAAGTTGATGGTCGTGATATCATAGATGCTTTGGTGCAGTGTTCTGTTTTAGGTCTTTACGTTGTTGTTATGTTTGTTTAATTTATGTTGCCTTCGCGCAGTGTTCTGTTGTCATGTTGTTGTTGTGTCAGTTAACTATGGTTTTAATTGATTGAAACCTGGTATTATTCGAATGAAATTTGCTATTAATCTTATAAAAGTTGCTATTAATCGAATGGAATTTGATATTGATTTAACGGGACAAGATTAAATATGAAACTATGATCTGCTGCTTGATCCTACATTAGAACATTTTGTTCGATTGTGTCCTGGTTGCCGACACGAACTACACAATCTCACCAGCTTGTCTGTGGTATCCATCTCAGTTCGAATGCGCGTGCTGTTAAGCCGACCCTTCTTTTGTCTGCGCATCAAGTCATTATTGTTGCACCCTAAAATTTGCTCAACCTATTTCACTTGGTTTATGTTTCAATTGCATTAGCATTTGCATATAGAGTCATGTACATAGTCTAATCATTTGCATAGCATAGCATAGCAAGTCATCCAACCAGGGACCAAATCTCTATTCTTATCTCTATGAGACTATCAAGAGGTTATTATTCAAATTCAATCTCATCCAAGTCATCAGAGAGAAATTGAAGTCTAAAGAAGCCATTGGATCAAGCAGTGAATCTATCTCCTATCTGAGGGCATTTGAAGATCATCAAAGAAGTTGTGAGCTGTGAACTGAGCATGGAGAGTATATAGACATCATGGGAGATTTAGAAATTCATTTGGAGAAGGAGGCAAGTCATTGATATGGTCACAAGAATTTCAGTTGAAGACAGTCAACTAGGGTTTCATCTGGGGTCAACTCTAGGTCAACCCTAGGTCAATTGTTTGATTGAAAGGCATTAAGGTCTATTTGAGAGATGTGGGGTTCATCATTTGACATGTAAATAAGGATATGGTGATGTGCCAAGAAGAATTCAAGAGAAATCAAGGAGAAGAGGAGTTTCTAAATTAGGGTTTCTGTGTAAAATCCCCTGATTTAGGTCAAACTTCCAAGCAAGATAAGTCAAAATGCAAGCTTCAAATGGATCCTTGGCCAACATGAAACTTGTATAGGATCTCAAGACCTTTAATTTGAGTGGTGGAAGACATTAAGGAGATTTATAGAACTCAAGTTATGGTCCTTGCAGGTTACAGGTCATCTGAGGTATCTGAAATTTTGTCTGTAAAAGTTACTTGTCTTCCAAGCAACTTTTACCCCTCAAGGATATTTCAAATGAATTTCTGGTCAACATAAGAGTTGTTCCTAATTGTCTTAGCTTTCTAGAATGGTATGGTATGCCTTCATATGATTTGTGGAACTCTACTTATGGTCTTGGCAAGAAAAGGGTATTTTGGTCATCTGAGAATTACAGGTCATTTCAAGCCTATGCCCAAAACTCATACAAGGAAGCTTCAAATGAAAAACTTCACAACATCAAACTTGCTCCAAATGACATTTTGAGTCTAGAAAAGTGATCATGAAAGATTGTAAAGGCTCATAGCTCAAGGTTTCAAAATTGGTGAATTTAATGAATAAAAAGTGACCTAAAATTGAGATTTTTCATGATTTGGCCAAATGGGATGAAATTATAGGTCATTTTGATTGGAAAAAATGTTTTAAGAACATTAGCAAAAGTGGATTTTTGAGTTTGGTTCAAGATTTGGGAGTTATGCTTGGTTACTTACAAAAGAAGTTACATAATCCAAATCCAAGGGAATTGTGCATGGGAAGTTTCTACAAAGTTCTAGGGCTTTCCAATGTCATCTATATATTGCATTGAGTAGCTTCATGCATTGGTTGGTGATTCATTGTGATCAAAACACATAGCTATACATCATTCTTCCATTTTGCAAAACCATCTCAAACTCCATCAAATCTTCACCAATTTCCAAATTTCTTGATTCAATCATCATCTAGATCATTCAAGGATCAGAATTCACATCAGAATTTGTTTGAATTGAGCAAGGATTCGTGCCACCAACTTCATCATCCAAGGAGCAAGAAGAAGTGGCTACAAGGATCTAAGGCATTGGAGCAAGAACTTTTGCATACAGAATCAAGAATTGAGTTTGTGGATCAAATCCAGATCATTGCAAGCTTTGGATCTCAAGAGTTCTCCCTCTGTTTTCATCATCACACCAGGTTGGTTTTCTCATTCGAATTGGCTAAATTAGTTAGCATGTTATAGAATTTTAGGGTTAGAACTGTTAGGTTAGGTTAGATGATGAAATTCAGAAAGTTTGAGAAGGTTTCATGGAGGTTGTTAAGGGTGCACCAAATCTGTTAGGGTTTAGAACTCATAGAATATTGCACTATAATCTTGGATATGTAGCTTAATTTGATCAGCATGAAGTGTAGATTGTGTTAGGGTAAAGGTTAGCAAGAATTGGAAGGTTTGATATCAGTGCATAATGGTGGAATCAGAATCTTCTACCTATCGGGTTTGACATTTGAGTGAGTTTTAGATAAAGTTATTGCCATGGCTGTGTAGAGGGAAGAGAATGGATCAATTTTGCTCTTTACATCGTGTGATTTCGTTGAGAGTTGAGGGAGAACAAAAGTGTTGAAGAGGCGTGCATGGGGAGGTTTTTCTGAAAACCCTAGGGTTCCAAGGTTGAAGACGAACCCTGGACCGTTGGATGACCATGTTGACTTGGACTCAGACCTTAATCCAATGGCCATGATTCAAACGAAATTTGGAGGGAGAGGCTGTGCACAGAACGCACCGTTTCATTTATTCTTTCTGACTGGGCTTTATGATTCCTTGCTATTCGTACCCCTGATTTCCAAGGCCCAATCTATTATAACTAGTTCTATTACTATATGCACCGTTGCTTGTTTTTATTTTTTTTATGAAGTTTTCTGAGTGACTGGGCCCAGACGCGCATTGCTAGGCGCGCCCCCCAGTCTGGGCCCATCCTTTCATTTTAACTGGAATTAATTACTAGATGCACCCCTAATCCCAATTAACTCATTTTAATTTCTTTCAATTTCTTTTAATTCTTCAAAAATTCATAAATAATTGAAAATTGCATATTTTTCATTGGTTGTTTTTGCATCTTTTTCATATTTTGGTTAAGAAAATTATCACATAAAAAAATTGGTATTTCATTTTTTTTTATTTTTAGTATATTTTTCTTTTAAATAGGTGTAAATAGTGGTTTAATTTGATGCATGATATTGTTAATTTTGGTTTGATTAGATGCTTTAATATTTTTGACCCATTCTTTTTAGGTTGATTAGCTTAGACCTTTAGCTTGTATATAAAATTTAATTCATGATTTTAGGATTTAATTTTAGATGATTTGTTTAGGTGTGATTAGTGTGATCAAAACTAGGGTTTAGGAGATAACATAGGTGTGATGAATCATTTCTTTTAGGAGTTGTAGTTTGAATCTTTGGGGTATGGGACTATAGGGATTATGGGTAGCTAATAGATCCCTTAGAAATTACTAGGTTTCCCCTATTCAACTATTGCTATCAGTATAATGCTTGTATTTGCTTGACTGTGTGGTGTGCCCTCTCTAGGGTTATTTCATTTGTCTGTGTGGGGTATTGGGTTTGCTTGGGGATTGGGAGAGCTGAAGACTTGGATGATGAAGGCCATTGGAGGTCAAGAGAATGAAGTTCAACTTCCAGAGTTGATGGAGAGTATCCTTTGCTGGCAGCTGTTGAGGAGTATAGGATTCAGGAATTAGGCAGAGCCCTAGAGTAGAAAACTTGATTCACAAACATGGAAGGCCTTGTCTACCTCCATCCTTTCTCTGTGATTCAAAGTCTCTTTCAAATATCCACCTCCTTCCTTTGGAAGGATTAGTGAATATATTTGAAAGATAGAACTTTTGAGAGAAAATTGTCTGTATAATGTTAACAGTTAATGAGCCACCCTTGGTAGGCAATTGACTGTTTAACATTCAGTTCATCTTGTTGACTGATATTCATCTTGGAGATTGAGACTTGAAGAAAAGCCATTGCAGATTGAAGACTGAAGACAAAGACCTTGCCTGAAGGCTGTGGAGATGAAGACTGGAAGCTTGCTTGAAGCTGATAGATGTTTGGAGATGACTTGAAGACAGATGTTGATGCAGGGCTGCTGTGGCTGTTTATTCTTTTTGCTGTTTATTTTTCTTGATGTATTGATTGGTTTTCCCTGACTGTATTGTTTGCTGTTTAACCTGTTAGGTTGAAATTAAACCTTGTTCACTTTTGCCTATTGTCTTCTAGGTTCGAGGTTGAGTGTGACTCCCTTGCCTTGCTTGTATTGTTGCATCCATGCATTTTACTGCTTTATTGTATATTTGCTATTGTTTCTGTTTCCGTTTATCCCTTAGGATCTCTGTTTCTCTCTGTGCAAGAGAGGAGCATGATAGACATTAGGTCTTAACCCATGCATGATAACATTAGGTTAGTTTGATTCCCTTCGCAACCGTAGGTTAGAGTTCTGTCTCTTCTTTCTCAAAACAAACAGAAAAACACAATAAAGATTCCAAACACAATAAAAGACACTTCTTCCGTAAAAGAATGTGAACTCATCAAAACGTCATTTTTGTCCGCTGGGACTGATAATCAGAAAAACCTTTTTTCAGAAGGAATAAAAACAATCAAGACAGACTTGTGTCGTGTGTGGCCCGAACTACGTTTGCTCTGATCTTTCATGTTGTATGAAAGTACGTAGGCATAGGATGCGATATCCTAGCGAGCAACCTTCCCCTCCTTTCCCGTAGGTAGGCGAACTACGTTGACTCTGATTTCTCGTTCCAGACGGGAATACGTAGGCATAAAGTGCGATACTTTGCCGAGTCCTTTTATTTTCTTTTTAACCCTTAACCCTGTAGAGTAGATAGAATAACAATCCATACCCGAAAACAAGCGTGGATCCCGTCGAGTACGACGGACGTGAGGGGTGCTAATACCTTCCCCTTGCGTAACCGACTCCCGAACCCAGGTTTTGGTTGCGATGACCATACCTTTCCCGTCTTTGCGGTAGGTTTACTCTGAGCGTTTCCTTTCCCTCCTGTGGGATAAATAACGCACGGTGGCGACTCTTCTGTTCAACCGGCGCCGATTTTCGCAGTAGCGACAATTATGCCAAACAATTTCGCCTTCGTATTCAGGCCAATAGTCTTCCTTTGCCACGACTTGAAGGCTGCATGTGTAGACATTGCATAGACTCATGACTTGGTGAATTACCGAAAGAAGGTTGGTTGGGTCCTGGCGCAACTTGGAACATGCTGCTATGACATGAGAGCACGGCATACGAAATGCTTGAAACTTTCCACAATCACACTGCTCTTATCCAATTCAACACGGTAACATCCCCTAGGCCTTCCTTCGTTGTGATCCATATACTCGGCAACACTGAACCAACCAGTTGTACGGTCAAAGATTGTGACCACGTGTGTGTTGGCTTTGGCAGCTTCCTCTTTCATGAATTTCATTGAAGTATCGCTATACAACTGGCCAGATTATAATACCGAACCCCACTTCGTACGTCTGCTATCAAAGAGTGATCCTAGCCTAAAATAGGTTGCCTTTACCAAGGCAGTTATTGGGAGGTTTCGGATTCCCTTGAAAACAGAATTCATTGACTCGACGAGGTTAGTTGTCATGTGGCCCCATCGCACCCCATTGTCGTATGCCCGCGTCCATTTCTCCCTATCAATGTTGTCAATCCATCTTAATGCATCCGTGTTGTTCATTCTGATCTCGTCCCGGTAGTATCTGAATGTGGGTTCAGTTAGCGCATATCACGCGTTCACAACCTTCTTTCGCAGCGTCCTGTCCTTGATTTCGCGCATGAAATTTTGGGCAATATGCCTTATGCAATAGATGTGGGTCGAGGGAGGATCCTGCCAACCGTTGTCATGGTTGTTGTATGCACTCTCGATGGATGGGTGTCGATCGGAGATCAAACATAAGTTGGGTTGTGGAGACACGTAAGACCGGAGGTTTTTTAAGAAAAAACTCCAACCCCCAGCAGTCTCCCCTTCTACTATGGTGAAGGCTATTGGAAAAATGTTATTGTTCCCGTCCTGTGCCACTGCCATGAGAAGTGTGCCCTTATATTTCCCGTATAACCATGTTCCGTCAATTTGAATTATAAGTTTACAAAATGCAAACCCTTTGATGCATGGTTCGAACGCCCAAAAGACTCTGTGAAAAATTCAATTTCCAGCAACACAAGTCCTGTCTGGTGTACAAGCAGGCATCGTCTCCAATATCGCAACAGTTCCTGGCGAGTAGTATTTAAGGGCCACCAGGAATTTAGGAAGTTCCTTGTACGAATCCTCCCAATTTCTAAACACCCTTTCAACCGCTTTAGTCCTAGCAATCCAGGCTTTTTGGTACGAAGGAGTGTAGTTGTACCTTTGTACCATATGTGCAATTATGGTACTCACCTTCAAAGACGGGTTGTCGCTAACAACTGATAGAATCTTATTGCAAATCAATTTAGAGTTGAGTTTGCGATGGTCTTGCATCGGATTCAAAATTATACAACTGTGGGACGGACCCATTGACCCTATCTTCCAGGAATCGCTTCTCTTCCTGAAAGATGCTGTTAATCAGAATGGACACTCCTTGTTACGATAATAGATCGTATATCGCGTCGGATTTGTCCGATCGACTCTGTAGTCGGCTGAAAACTCCATGTGAAACTGTTTGATAGCCCGGACACAATCTTCTTTCGTACCAAACTCGTCACCCTCTTTTAGTTGCCCCCCTGTTGTGTAGTTGGGGTTGTAGAAAACATCCCTCGAGGGTTCATCATCACCTAAGGCGATAGTAGTCATGTGTTGAGGTGGACAATATACATTGCCAGGTTGAACTTCACCCTATGGATTGTTCACCATCTCGTCAATAGAGACTTAATTTGCTTCTTCTTCTTCGTCAACGACATCGACTTCAGGGTGTTCATCTTCCTCATCGCAAAAAACTTGAGACGAATCAAGTTGCTGAGACAGTTGTTGTTGTTGTAACGTAACATATAACACGATATCTGCGAACCCAGAATACTCGTGACTGCGGAACATGTTACGCACGTCTTCATCATCTCGCACCTTTAAAGGGAAAATTTTGCATGAATAAGGTCCGCCAAAAAATACTGGGTTTTTGTATATTATTTGCCCAACTGGACCACATTGCATTTTTTTTCGATTCTTGACTTCAGGTGTAAAAAATTAGACCTTCTGTCAATTAAAAATTTTGTAACATCCGTGTTTCTGAAATTGTATCCCGACACTTCACATTCGAAAACTTCACCGTTCAGATGAGTGGAAATCACATATTGTGGTGTTTGAGACATAGCGAAAATTGTGGTGTTTAACTATTTGACTGTTTGAGTGTTTGAATGTTTGAGTGTTTGAATGTTTGAGTGTTTGAGTGTTTGAGCGTCTGAGTGTTTGATTATTTAAAGAGTTTAAAGGCTTTATAAAATGGGTTGAGTGTTTGATAAAGAGTTTAAAGATTTTTTTACATGTAACAACAATGAACTTTGTAATTTTCACATGTATCAGTAAAGATTTTTTTCACATGAATCAATGACCAAATGACCATGCATGCAGGACACTTGTCACGCGTGCTCCACAATCAATCTCATGACAATGAACAGAACACTTGATAAGACGTGACACTGCAAAGTTCTGCTTTCACATGTGATACCGCATCAGGAATCTCTGCCTTTCACTTGTCACGCATGCTTCACAATCAATGACACACATCAGGAATCAATGACATGCATCAGAAATAAATGACATGCATCAGGACACTGGTCATGCATGTGTTTGCAACCATCAGAACCTATCATACATAAAAAAAAAACAATAACTCTTTAATTAAGAAAAAAACATAATATGCAAAAAACAAAATATGACCCATAATATGACGTGACAATGCAAAGTTCTGCTTTCACATGTGATACCGCATCAGGAATCTCTGCCTTTCAATTGTCACGCATGCTTCACAATTAATGACATGCAGCCTGTTTGATTAGACGATACAATGAAGGAATCTCCTTTTCACATGTGATCCTGCATCCACCATGCTTGATTAGACGAGACACTGCATCATGACATTAGTCCAACATGCATTTACATCACATGCATCATGACATTAGTCCAACATGCATTTACACAACACATGCATGACGACACACGTCCAACAAGCTCTTACACAACACATTCTTCAAGCCACTTGTGAAGCATACATTTACAACATATCCACTCGTTGAATATAAATATAGGGTCTTTACCCATCAAATTCTACTCACACTTAAACTCTCATACTCTCAACTCTCAAACTCTCAACTCTCAACCTCTTAACTCTCAACCTCTCAACTCCCAAACTCTCAAGTCTCCATCTCTAAATCTCAACATCCCAAACGACAATGTCTCTACTGACCATGGGTGACTCGCACAGAGGGACGGCTGAAAACATCGCTGAGTTTGTAAGTCTTTTGTTCTTGTCTATGTTTACAATTTTGTCTAAAAAAACGTTAGTAATTTTACTTCTTCTCTAATGTAACATTCATTATTCTGCAGGATGTATCAAGGTTTCGATGTCGTGTGCATGATTACATACCACACGACCCGCTCATTTCGGACTACCTTACTCATTGTGGGTTTGGTAATTTGATCAAAATCAAATCTTATTCCCTCGACATGAAATTTATTCTAGCGTTGTTAGAACGCTGGAGACCGGAGACACATACATTTCACCTACCTTTTGGTGAGTGTAATGTGACTCTTCAGGATGTTTACATGTTGCTCGGCCTACACATCAATGGTAAGGCCGTCAACGGAAAAGTTGGTGTCCTTGACAAACTTTGTGAAGATTTATTGGGCGCCCCTCTTTGTACGAACGGACCTCAGGCGGAAAGCGAGGGTCGCCCGAGGGGTCAGGGAATAAATTTAAAATACCTTAGAGAACAATACAACCATATTGTCTTAACTGATGATAGCACTGAGTTTGAGAAAATACAAAAACTCGGTGCTATATTATGATTTTATTCGGGCACTTTTTATTTCCAGATGGCACTGGAAATACCGTCCATACTATGTATTTACCATTATTGCAGAATATTAACAAAGTGTGTGAATATAGCTGGGGATCAGCTGTCCTCGCCCATCTATATAGCGCACTTTGTAAAACTTCAAAAAAAAAATTCTTGCACTTTTTATGGTTGTGCGTATCTTCTGCAAGCGTAAGGTTGGTCTAGGATGTCAATGCTTGCTCCAATAAACAGGAATTCTTTTACGTTCCTGTACGCCAACAAGTAAGTATCTTTTCAAGATTATTTAGCAACTACATATTCTTTTTCAGTTAATAATTTCTGAGATGTGTTTATTTTTTTAGGTGGTCTGTTCCAGGGATGAATTATCAGAGATGTCCAAGGCACTCTATAATTTAATACCGCAACCTAATCGACCACCTTGGGCCAGATGATGTAAGTTATTTACCATTAATTTTTTTTAAATATATATGCATAAACCTCTCAAACTCTGTCTAACTTAATTGTCCAACTTTATTGTAGTTTGTCTGGATGTCGTACGAGGGTCTCGACCATGAGCCTAGCCCCGACGATGCCGCTGTGTGGACATCAAAGACACCCATAATTAGGTTCACTACGGTGGAGATGCACTAGAGTGACCAGGTGAAACTACAATTTGGGATGCATCAGGATATTCCAGATGCTCCAGTAGACTTGGGGCAGTGGCATCAAAAGCGGGTAGACGCACAGTGGAGTGTCAGTGACTGGAAGGAGTTTGCGAAGGAGTTGCGTATACACTGGAAAAGAAGAAGGCAATACGTCTTGACCGACCGTATTGTGCATGGGGCTAGGCCAAGTCTTCAATATATGACTTGGTTTAGGTCTGTCACGACATCTCAGCCTTTCCTGTCCCAGCCAACCTATTTAACCGACCCAAGGGAACGCGGTTCTTCATCAAACCCACAACAACAGTTCAGTGCCCAAACCCAGCCTTACGAAAACCCATACATGCCAACAAATACCCCCTATCAACAACGAAAACCTTACATGCCACCACCCACCCAATCCCAGCCTCAACCACCTTACCATTACAGCTCTGATACCTCTTTTGAGCCTACCCCCTCCACCTATAGCCCAGACAACTCATTTGACCCTCCCCCTCCAACTACACCTGCAACTACCCCTCCAACGACCCCCCTAAATTATTCATTATTCGACTACCACACCCCGCAACAACCAACACACCTAGACCAACCCAACTCCATGTACACATTCGAACAACCATACCGTCCATACTCCACCCAACCTCCCTGACAATCCTTCGAAAACATGGGCATCGGGCTTGACTGCGGAAGCGCCGTTGACAATGGACCTCCCGGCTATTGGGGTCAAATGATGCAAACTCTATCTGATACGTCGGGGTCGTCCCAACCATACCCTCCTACACAACTCAACACACAGAGACCGGACACACCACAGCAACCTCGTCGTAGACCTCGTCGCAATGCACGTCTCCCACAATGTGGCACCGGTGGTCACTTGGATAGAGCCGGTCATTAGTTTTTTTCTTTTGTTAAATTGTAATTGTACTTTTCATTAGATTCTAAATTAATATAATTTGTTATTTCTATATTTTATTTTAACATTCTATACCCTAATTTTTTCTTAATTTATTTAAATTTCAATTAAAAATAAGGTATTTAAAATAAAGTATTTAAAAAATAGAATAAAACATTATTAATCAATTATTAAAATTTATTAAAAACTAATAAAAATATAAACGAAGCAAAAATGAAGACACAAAACCCTAGCATGCACCGATTCGCCAATCAGGATGGCGCATGGATTCCACTTTCAACTCATTCGCCAATTGATATGGCGAATTCATCTTCTCCAAAATCAACTCTCAACTCATTCGCCATTTCAAATGGCGACCCAAGGTTGGTTTGTTAGCCATTTTGGACAATTTTTTGAATACTGTGTTATTTTGGTAAATTAAATTCAATACTTGGTTATCTTAAAAAAAATTCACCTAACTAAGCATGGAAAATATATATTAATTACCTAAAATACCCTTTTATCGTAACTATCATTTGCACGAAGCTTTATTTATTTTTATAATTGACTAAATACTTTTACTTTCACCCACAACTTTTCAATACATTGGTAATTGGTAACTCATACTACTTTATCATTCTCATTGTTCAACCTTCAACAACAGAACCAGAAAATTCATCAGCTGCGCAGGACAAAAAAATCTCATTATTCAGGCAAAAAATACATTGGACATTTGTATGGATTTTTTTTCCTTTCAATACATTGGTAACTTATACTACTTTATCATTCTCATTGTTCAGCCACAAAATCTCATAATCTCGTCTCTGTCATCTTCGAAGAGGTCCTTCAACCTTCAACTACCTCATCTGTGTATTCTTCAAAGGTAACGTATGGCTGTTCTGAAACCTTTTGTTGCCTTTTCTGAAAGTGTTTTCTTGATCTTTTACTTGCTTTTTGAACACCAATTTAACGAATGTTTGTACTTGCGTTTTCTTCACAAGTTGCAGAATTTTCTTACAAAGCATATTAAACAAGTTTTGATTTTTTTGTATCTGAGTTGAGTTTTCTGCATTTTATGTTGTTGGTATATTTAGTGTACTATGTTTAACCCAAACAAATGCAACAATATTATTTATGGCTTTTTATGGTTTGTTGGATATTCGTATGGTAGAATGAATCTTTTTTGTTGCGTTATGGAGTTCATGTACTTGCTTTTTGAACACCAAGTTTTGACTTTTCTTACCTGCTTACAATGACTAAGTTTTTGCCTATTTGTATTTGTGTGAATAAGTATTACATCTTTTTGTTTTGAGGTTTTGTTCAAATCAACTGTTTATCATGTCAATTGCACCACTTTCTATCACTAACTTGAGGCCTAATCTAAATGTTTGAAAAATTGCTATTCGCGTTGTCGACCTTGTGTGTGCAACTTTACCATGAGATATTTTGTGTGATGTTAAAATATTGAAACTCTTTTACATTTTGGTATATTGGACAACAGCTCTGAGTATGTGTGGCTCCCTTGCATTCGAGGTCTTAGAAATCATCAAAAACCACCTTGAACTTGCCCAAAAACATGAAAAACAGATTTCTGCACAAAAATGTATTACATGTATCGACACATACACATTTCAGGTTGGCACATGTAACTCAATATTAAATCTTGTAGCTTCTGTTTTGTTTCTGCACAAAAATGCATTACATGTGTCGGCGCATACGCATTTCAGGTCGGTACATGTAACTCAATATTAAAGCCTGTAGCTTATGTTTTTTCTTGGTCGACACATACCTTCTTCAAGTCGGCACATACTGGAAGTTTCACTATTATGTGTCGACACATCTATTGTCCTAATTAAGGTTGTAGGTTTTGTTTCAGTTTGGTCGGCACATAAGTCATTTTAGGTTGGCACATGCTGTTATTTTTGACAGTATGCCCTGGCACATAATGGAGTTATGGAGCGCAATAATTGCGTTTTAGGGGAGTTGGTAAGAACAATGTTCAATGATTGTGGTCTACCAAAATACTTTTAGGCCGACGTCATGAATACAACATGTTATGTGTTGAATAGGATACTTATCCGTCCTATTCTTGACAAAATCCCATATGAATTATTAAAGGGTAGAAAACCAAATTTGTCACACCTCCATGTATTCGGATGTAAGTGTTTTGTTTTGAATAACGGAAAAGATAATCTTGAAAAATTTGACGTGAAAGTCGAAGAAGGTATTTTTCTTAGATACTCAAAATCAAGCAAAATATATAGAGTCTATAATAAGAGTTTACTTAGTGTTGAGGAGTCCGTTCATATTACTTTTGATGAGACTTGCCCAAATAGTGTTGGGAAAGTTAGTTCTTTTCTTGATGTAGGTGCATCTACGGAAAACATGCTCAGTGAAACCGAAAAAGGAAATGATCAACCTAAAGCGGTGGACATTGAGAAGGAGGAAGATGACAAACATGAAAAGGAAGATGATAAAAGTCAACAAGATAATGGTGGTCTTCAATTAGAGTGGAGAACCTCCAAGGATCATCCAATTGACAACATTATCGGTGACATCACAAAAAGGGTAACAACGCGCTCTAAGATAAGTAGTTTATGTTGCCATCGTGCTTTTGTTTCACAAGTTGAACCTAAAAATGCTAAGGAAGCCTTATTTGATGAGCCTTGGCTTTTAGTAATGCAAGAAGAATTAAATCAATTTGAAAGAAATGATGTTTGGGACCATGTCCCACGTCCACAACATCATTAAGTCATTGGCACCCGGTGGGTATTTAGGTACAAACTTGACGAGCATGGTGTGATAACACGAAATAAAGCCCGACTAGTAGCTCAAGGGTATAATCAAGAGGAAGGGATTGACTATGACGAGACTTATGCTCCCGTAGCCCAACTCGAGGCTATCTGGGTACTACTCGCTTATGCTTGTGCTAAGAACTTCAAATTATATCAAATGGACGTAAAAAGTGCATTCCTTAACGACCACATAAATGAAGAGGTGTATGTCTCATAACCTCTCGGTTTTGAAAATTTTGAGTATCATAATCATGTTTTTAAGCTAAAACGTATGTTGTAAGGTCTTAAACAGGCCCCTCAGGCTTGGTATGACCGTCTTAGCAAGTTCTTGCTTTAGCAAGGATATTCAAGAGGGAAGGTGGACACCACTCTCTTTATTAAACATAAAGGAAAGCATATTTTACTTGTTCAAATTTATGTTGATGATATTATTTTTGGATCAACTAACATGCATCTTGTCAATGAGTTCTCTAAGCTTATGTAGAGAGTTTGAAATAGTCTTATGGGGGAGCTAAACTACTTCCTTAGACTTCAAATTAAACAACTCTTGAGTGGAATATTGGTTTGTCAAACCAAGTATTTTCTCGAACTTCTAAAAGTATTCAGAATCGACAGTGCAAAGGAGATTGACACACCTATGGCAACAAACGGAAACTTGGATAAGGATGAAAAGGGTAAGGATGTTGATGTGAAAAAGTATAGAGGTATGACCGAATTTATATGTGAGGTCTAATCAATTATCTACATTTATTGATGAATCTATGCATGATTTATATGTTTCTAGGAATTGAGTCATTCGTTATTAGATTATTACAATTTGGGTGATGCAATGATTGAGTGTAGACATTGTAAGGCATTAATGTGTTATCAAGAGAGGATGGACAAACACATACATGCTGTAAATCCCAAGTACCAATTATGTTATGGTAATTGCAAAGTTCAACTACCGTTCTTGAAAAAACTGCCTACAATATTAGCACATTTGTTATTTAATCATGAAGCCCCTGAAAGTAAGAATTTTCAAACACCACTACAAACATATAACATCATGTTTGCATTCACTTCACCCAACGCTAAATTGGACAAATTCAATAATGGTTGGGATCCTCCTTCAATATAAATCCAAGGATAGCCTTGCCACCAGACTGGGAGTTTGTTGCTACTTGAAGGACAACAGCCAAAGTTTGCACAACTTTACATATATGAAACTGAAACTGAAATCGCTAATAGAATGGAAGGGATAAGGTATGATATATATTTTTAATCCCTTCCAATCTTAATATTATGCTTACTTTGTAGCTATTTTAATACATAGACATATACTAACTTCTTTTTATCATTATAGGGACAAAAGTAAAATCGATCCAAAAATCATACAAAGTCTATTTGATATGTTGTACAAAAATAACACACATACAAAGAGCTTCCTCATGGAAAGACATAGACTTAATCAAGGAAATATGAACAATTTGAAACTCATGCTTATTTCCAATAGATCTAATGATAGAAGAGTATACAACCAACCTATTGTATCTGAGGTGGCAGCTTTAATTGTTGTTGATGTTGACATAGCTGAAGAAATAAACATTATTATGTAGAGACAAAGTGGATCACTAAAACGCATTGATGAATTACATGCAAGATATTTGGCTTACCAACATCCTTTGATATTTCCATATGAAGAAGATGGTTATAGACCAAATGTTGCCCACCGATATATAGACATCTTTGATGACAACCCAAGAAATAGACTTACTATTCGAGAGTGGTTGGCATTTCGAATCCAAAATAGATTTGAAGAAGGTAAAACTCTTTTATCGTCTAGGAGATTGTTTCAACAATTTTTGGTTAATGGTTACACCATGCTCGAGGGAGAAAGGTTGAAATGGTTGCGTAACAATCAATCCAAACTACGAGTTTTGAAGTATCAGAGTCTTAACAAAGAGGAAGACCAAAGTCAAACACAAGGGTCAAGTACTAGAAAGAGAGTGGTCTTACCATCATCTTATGTAGGAAGTCTGAGATTTATGGATCAAATGTACTATGATGGCATGGCAATTTGTAGTAATGTCGGATTTCCAGACCTTTTTATCATATTCACTTGCAACTCAAATTGGTCTGAGATTCAAAGAGCTTTGCATCCTCTAAACTTAAATCCGCAAGATATACCTGATATCATTTCTAGAGTTTTTAAGATGAATTTGATAACTTATTAGCCGACGTGACAAAGAAAGGATGCTTAGGCAAAGTTCTAGCATGTAAGTTCTTACTACTTAATCTTAATTCATTTATTAACATGTTTTGTTACATTTCATATATTAACAACTATGTTTTTTAATCCATACATGTATACCATAGAATTTCAAAAGATAGGTTTGTCGCATGCACGCATACTAATTTTCTTACATCCATTGAATAAATATCCAACACCTAATGATATTGACAAAATCATATCCGCCGAGGTACCAGATCCTTTGAAACAACCAAAGTTGTATAATCTTATGAAGAACCACGTGGTACATGGACCTTGTGGTATGGAAAATCCAAAATGTTCATGCATGAAGGATGGAAAGTGTTCAAAGTATTATTTAAATAAGTTTCAAGATGTAACCATAGTTGATCAAGATGGATATTCAGTGTATAGAAGAAAAAATAACGACTATACAATTAAGAAGAATAAAATCATGCTTCATAATGATCATGTCGTTCCCCACAATCCACATTTGCTTATGAAATATGGAGCACACATCAACACAGAGTGGTGCAATCAAATTACTTCAATTATATATCTCTTCAAGTACATCAACAAGGGTTTCAATCGTATATCTGTTGTTATTGTTCCAAGTACAAATGATGGTGACAAAAATGTTGAAATCAAACAATACCTTGATTACAGGTGTATATCACCGAGCAAATCATGTTGGAGGATATTTTCCTATTCTATTAATGGAAGGAAACCGACTGTTGAAAGATTGTTTATTCACTTGGAATGAGAGAACTCTGCATACTACAAAAATTTTGAACAAATTGGAAATGTCCTTCTTAAGGCAAGTGTTACCGAATCCATGTTTACTTCTTAGTTTATGGAAAACAGAAATTATGATGAGGCTAACAAATTGACATATGGACAATTTGTGTCAAAGTTTGTTTATGTCAAGAAAAAAAGATGTTGGAAACCTAGAATCGGAAGTTACACAATAGGTCGCTTGATCTGGGTCCCTCCAACAACTGGAGAATTGTATTATTTGAGGATGTTGTTGACTGTGAAAAAAGGGCCAACCAGTTATGATGATCTTAAGACAGTTGAGGGGTTTAAACATACAACTTTTTGAGAGGCTTGCTTTGCAATGGGGTTTCTACAAGATGACAAAGAGTTCATTGAGATAATAAAAAAGGCTTACAATTGGGGTTCTGGTGTGTTTCTGCATAAAATTTTTGTTACCATGTTGTTATCAGCTTCAATAGAACATGCATGGCGTAACATGTAACACCCCCTTTCTATACCCCCAAAATAACCAATTAAATCATTTAAGCAATTAATGAAATTCCATCAGAGTACAATTATAACATGGTATAAAATAGGCGCGTCACATTATCATCGAAACGAAACATAAATAATACCTGCTCATAAAGATATGTAACAGAAGGGGTAAATCTCAACTAAAAACAAAGCATAGCGCTTAAAACCCACGTATCAACATTTAGAATAAAGCGGAAACATCTAAACATTGAAATCATTTCATTAACATAAACATCATGTACATCATTCAGATTAATTCAATTCATCAATTAAGTTTACAAAACATTCGGCAACAGATACATGCACAGATGCATCACAAAAGAATCGAACAATTCCTAACTACCCAGTGTTACATATCAGAGCCATCTGACCAAAAGAAATGAAGACTCGCTTCACAAAAGACCTCCACCATCCTACTCTGCAATGCCTCATAGAGCATTATGAAAGCAGAAGGGTGAGAAACATTACCATAACAAACAATGCATAAAATTATATATATCATAAAACACAATTATAACATACATGCAATTCACATTTCTCACCACAACTGGTTACAACACATCACCATGTACACCTACATAATCAATCACATTCACAAATTCATGTTTCACAATTCATAGCATTACACTTAAACATTGACAATTATGTTCATTTCACCAAAATATCATATAAAGATGATAATGCAACTCATAGAGACAGACTCACGACTCTATGCAGATGCAAATGCGGTACCGACTCGTTCAGCAGGTTCAATTGAAGAACCAAAATGGAACCATCGCTCGTTACCGAAGTAATTCCCCGTTTGGCCTATGATGTTCACCCATCGCTCACACCCCACATGGGCACACGATGTTTCAGGATTGCTCACACCCCACACGGGTACACAATCCGGTTGCTCACACCCTACAAGGGCACACAACTGTTCTGCAGATTCTCCACGGAATCAAAATAAACCATCGCTCACACCCCACAAAGGCACATGATCGTTTCTGCAGATCCTCCTAGGGATCAAAGTAACTAAACCATCGCTCACACCCTACAAGGGCACACGAGGTTTATGCAGATCCTACGCGGGATCAGACACACAAGAATGCAATCATGATGCTACACATGTGTCGTTACTGCAAAAATCGGCGCCGGCTATGACAGAAGAGTCGCCACCGTGCGTTATTTATCCCATAAGAGGGAAAGGAAACGCTCAGAGTAAACCTAACGCAAAGAGGGAAAGGAATGGTCATCGCAACCAAATCCTGGATTCGGGAGTCGGTTACGCAAGGGGAAGGTATTAGCACCCCTCACGTCCGTCATACTCGACGGGATCCACGCTTGTTTTCTATCTAAGGGTGTGTTATTCTATCTACTCTACAGATCTGGGTTAAAAAAGAAAAGAAAATGACTCGGCAAAGTATCGCACTTTATGCCTACGTATTCCCGTCTGGAACGAGAAATCAGAGTCAACGTAGTTCGCCTACCTACGGGAAAGGAGGGGAAGGTTGCTCGCTAGGATATCACATCATATGCCTACGTACTTTCATACAGCATGAAAGATCAGAGCAAACGTAGTTCGGGCTACGGAGGACACAAGCTTGTCTGACAGTTTTTTTATCTCCTTAAGAAAGGGTTTTCCTGATTAAGGGTCCAAGCGGACAAAAATGACATTTGAAATTTGTTTTCAGTTTTTTACGAAAGAAATGTTTTTTAGTCTATTTGCAACTTGTACTGTACTAAAGACTTGTGATCTGAGAGTGACTACGTCGCATGTCACCCTAAGGGTACCATACTAAGCAGCCAGATTACTGAAGAGTGACCTTCCAGCAACCTTTTCTCAAATAGCTTAAGGCTCATAACGTACAATACGCGTTATCCTTATTACTGTGTTTTTGAATTGTTTTGAGATGAGAGGAGAAAGACGCTCTAAAAAGCCTATGGTCGAAAGAGGAATCTACCTACAGTTATCATGTATGGTTCAAAACCTAATGTCTGTCATAATTTCCTCTTGCACAGAGGAAATCAGAGATCCTAGGGGATAAACAGCAAAAGACAGCAAGCAATTACAGTAAACAGTAAAATGCATGCAATGCAGCAATATAAGAGAGGCAAGAGAGAAAACAATAGGCAAAAGGAGACAAGCTCCACCTCAAACCTAGGGATAATTGACACAAGCAAACAGACAAGACATAGAAAAATAAAAGACACAGAGGAGGCAGCCCAAGCAGCAGCACCCAACTCCTACAGCAAACAGCAACATCAAGCTCTAAACAGCATAGTTGAAAAGACAGCAAAGTTGACAGCAAGGGCTTCATCTTCAAGCAAGCTTCTATCTTCAAGCTTCATCAATCTTCAAGCTCCAACAAGCACACTCCAAGAGGAGGATTAAACATCAAGATCAAGTTATAATGTTAAGAAACTTAATGATAACCAAAGGAAATCACTAAGAACTCAACATTGCAAATGAAAGGTATCCTCAAAGTTCTACTCACTTGGGCATACCACTCATCCCTCCTAAGGAGAGATGGAGCTTCCCAAGGAGGACTTTATGTCATTGGATAGAATAGAGGCAAACAATGCCCTCCATGTTTGAAGAAAGAATCAAAACTAAGTCTAAGGCACTTCCTAAAACCCTAATTTCCTAAGCTCCTAAAAAAGCTCCACAAGAGGAAAAATCCTTCAACTCCAAGCTCCAATATTCAATCCCAAGCATCTTCAATGAAGTCCAGAAGACCTCCCAAAAAGGATTCCAAGCCAAGCAAGCTCCAAAGTCACCAACCAAGCCAAACAAGCAAAGGTACTCAAGAGAGAACAACACAAACACAAGCAATTTGCAAAATTCAACAAAAATAGCAAACAAAATTATAAAATTCTAATTAAATTCCTGGGGGAACATACATGTTTGAACAACCTAGGGTTAAAATATTAAAGCCTAATTCAACTTCTAAGTCACCTAAATAAATTCTAGATTGAAATGTATCAAGGTAATCCATAAGTTTGGGAAGGCTCTAATCTCAACACCTAAAACAGAACCTAAAAATGTTTTAAAATTCTAATAAAAATCCTGAGGGAACATGAATATTTACCCTAAAACATACTAAAAATCAAAGCCAAATTCATCACCAATTGGAAGAACAAAATTCTACAAATCAGATGGTCAAATATGCAACACAAAGGACATTAGCACAAAAGAAAAATCATAACTAATTCAGATTAAATCCTAAAAATGTAAAATCAACGCCTAAAAATTCTTAAGACATTCAGGAACTACAGAAATAAATTTCATAATTTTTTGATGATTTTTACTATTTTTAACGTAATTAAATCAAACAGATATCAAAACAGAAAAATAAAATGAAAATAAAAAATTAAATGGAAAACGAAATTGAATTAGTTAATGAAAATACAAAGGAGAAAAATGGAAGATGCGTTGGGCAGGATTCGAACCCGCGCGCGTTTGGTCTTCCTGGCAGGCCAAAACGACGTCGTTTGACGTGATGACACGTGGCGCGCGCATGTTCATCTTCTCCGATTGAATCTTCTACCCCCCCCCCCCCCCCCCGCGCAGCACCATGGACGGTCGGAGCCTTTTCCGGTGAGCTAGTGGAGAACTTCCACTGAGCCTTTAATCCTTGATGAAGCTTCGCGAAACTCTCCAGAATCGTTCAATGATCTTCAATAAAGCTTTCTCAATTCACAATTTGGCTTGAAATGAACTAGATCTTGGACTTCACTTTTGCAATTTTCTTCACTTTTTCAAGCTTGTTCTTGATCAATTCTGCTCCAATTTCCAGAACTAATGATTTTTGAAGGTTAGAAATCTTATATACAATGGATATGGATCAAGAGAAAGCCCAATCCTTGCCCCTAGGCCCAAAATGAATTTTCAAAATTTTCACCATTTTTTGCTCTTGAAGGTACACGAAAATGGCATTGTTTTGGCTCCAAGATGATTCAATTCAACTAATAACAGCATGTGGAGTGTGAATGGCTGAGATTTGCTCCTTGTATTTGATCCAATGGCTATTTTTGATTATGTAACTTCATGGTGAAGTAATCTAAATGACAACTCCCAAAACTTGGCCTATGCTCAAAATTCTACCAATGCCAATGTTCTTAGAATGTGATTTCCATTCAAAAAATGTACTCTTATGCCATGCTTTGGTCCTCTAACTCAAAAAGTCAATTTTCCCTCCTTAATCCATTTGAAAAATTCCCTTTTTTAGGCCATTTTAAGTGACTTTTTGCTACAAGTCAAACCAATTCCACATGACCACTTGGTTGCACTTAAAATCCCATTTTAAGCAACTTTCATGTTGAACAAAAATCCATTTGACAAGTGCAAGTTGGAGATTTTGACCTATGATTGAAAATGACCTATAATCTCACTTTCCCAAAATACCCCTGACCCGCAAACCTCATAACTTGAGTTCTACAAATCATATGGAAGACTTCTAGTACAATTTAGAAATCTAAGATCATGAGGAACAACTTCCATGTTGGCCAAAAGTTCAGGTGAAACCTCCTTCTAGGTCAAAAATAGCCTTGAAGTCAGATGATTTTCACAGACAAATTTCAGAATCATCTGAGGACCTATAACTTGTCTGGACCATAACATGAGTTCTACAAATCCAATGGAGGACTTCTAGTACTCAAATTAAAGGTATTTAGATGCTATACAAGTTTCATGTTGGCCAAAGATCCATTTGAAACTTGTATCGTAACTTATGTGGCCTTGAAGTTAGGCACTAAACAGGGTAATTTGCACTGAAACCCTAATTTAGCAACTTCCCACATTCTTGATTCTTCTTGATTTGATCTTGGCACCACACCAAAAATGTATTATCACATAATTTCATTAACTCCATGACCTCAAAGTAGGCTTGAATGCTCTTCAATTGCTCAACTGATTTAGGATTAACCCAGATGAAACCCTAATTGCTTGCACCTCAACTGTGGCTCTTGCACTTGAATCAATGACTTGATTGAGCTCAAACATGGCCCTCTAGGCACTCTATGAGCTCTATATACATCTTATATTCACACCTCATGCTTCACATCCCATTGATGGTCCTCAGCTGATCAAGACCTCCCACCACCTCTTGATGACTTGGATGACTTCTCAAGCTTGGATAAGATTTCTTGCTAGGCTTCTCTTGATAATAATCACACTTGATCCCCTATTGGATGAATGATATTCCATGATATGCAAATGATAGAACTATGCAAATGATAATGCAATGAAACATAAACCAGGTAAAAGATGTTGAGCAAATTTTGGGGTGCAACAGTTGCCCCTATTCAAACGGCTTGGACCCGACTGGGTGAAGAGTGAACGACCTTCAAATAATCGAGGTAAAAGAACGGTTGAATACCAAGAAACCCGGAAATTTGCCAACCGCAGAAACACACTGCAAAAACTGCTTGGTGAACAACATTCGTTGTGCTGAACCCAGTTGTTACGGAAACAACTGATCACTCTTTTAATAACTTTATTTCAACATTAACTTCCTGTGTGACGCCACAGGCATCGAATTAACTTTACGAGAAACAATTTCGTCCACAACGGGACTAAACTTCGTCAACACGAGGAAGGACTTCAACAACAGGGGTACAATTTCGTCTATAATTGGAATAACGATCTCTGTCAGTCACAGGTAACAACTCCACTGGGGATAATCCAACGATTACGGATAATAACTCCGTCCACACGGGTAGCAATCACAGTCAACACAGGTGCAATTTTCGTCAACACAGATAACAAACTCCGGTGATTTCACTGGGACAACTCCGTCAATCACGGGTAACGACTCCGTCCATACGGGTAACAATCACTATCAACACAAGTACGATCTCTGTCCATTACAGGTAACAATCTTTTCTGACGCTTTTACTGGGGAAACAACTCTGCCAACAACACAGGGAATAACTTTGGCGACTTCCACTGAGGAAATAGTTTTATCAACAAATAAGAAATAACTCTGCCAACAGCACAGGAAAATAACTCCGTCACCACTACGGGAAATAACTCTGCCAATAATACAGGAAAATAACTCCGTCACCACTACGGGAAATAACTCTGTCATCACTACGGGAAAATAACTCTGCCAATAATACAGGAAAATAACCCCGTCATCACTACGGGAAAATAACTCTGCCCATAATACAGGAAAATAACTCCGTCATCACTACGGGAAAATAACTCTACCAATAATACAGGAAAATAACTCCGTCATCACTACGGGAAAATAACTCTGCCAATAATACAGGAAAATAACTCCGTCATCACTACGGGAAAATAACTCTGCCAATAATATAGGAAATAACCCCGTCACCACTACGGGAAAATAACTCTGCCAATAATACATGAAATAACTCCGTCACCACTACGGGAAAATAACTCTATCACCACTACAGGAAATAATTTCGAATACAGCTTTTCTGCCTATCTTTGCAGTAGCTAACTCCATCAATCAAATGGGTAACAAAATACAGGTCCAATCTTCAAAATTTTAGCGCGGATATGGCAGCAAATCTGAGAAGGACTCTACTGGGGATTTTCTGAACCCAAACTGCCAGACACCTACTTCGACATAGGCGGCAACTTCCAAAAAATGATTCACGGAATTTTTTGATACTATCATAGCAACAATTTTGAAGAAATACTCCGCTGGAGGGGTAAGAGAAACTTAACCAAGCAACTCTGTGGGGAATAATGACAAAACGAACATTATCATTACACGTCTCCCGCCGAGACCTTGCTTATCTGGTAATTAATCTGAGCAAGAGCTCCCTCCACCTGCAGGGAGAACAACACTTGAAAACAAAAGGTTAACCAACCTGGCTTATGTTTCAAAATGCGTATGTTTGACAATGGCGTAATGCTCCATTCGACATGGAAATGCTACGCGTGTGGGTAGATGCAAATATGATGATATATGCAAATGCTAACGCAGGCTCAAACTGCTGAGAAACACTCTGGTATGAAATGACTAAGAACAAAACCAACCCCGCTGGGGATGAACGGGTATCACAAAGCATTCCGGCAAAATAAATGCCGGAAACAACAACCAACCCTGCTGAGGAGAGATTAGACACCTGGAAAGAAAACACAAACCTTGCTGGGGAAAGATGCGACCCTTCTGGGGGGAAGAACTACACTGTCGGGACACAGTCTACAAACTCAGCTGAGGATAATCATCCTGACGAAAGAATGACAACCTGCGGGGAAAGGGAGTAACCATCCTATGGGGAGGCGTCCTCTGCCGGGGATATTGATTTTGACCTGCCGGGGATATCCTATGGACAACTTCCATGAGGATACTCTTCAGGCGACATTCCTGGTAATACTCTCTCAGGGAGGACAATTCCACATCTGGTAGGAATATGCGCCGTCTCCACTTTCTGGGGATAAGATACGACTTGCTAAAGAACGACGTCAACTGAAGTCAGGCCCTACGTCAAGAGACTTTGGCTGGGGAATACAATTCCTGACCGTTTGCTTCAAAGGTAAGGACCCTGCAAAACACAAACGAGACGAAACAAATCTACACAACAAAATCTATCCGAGTTAATATCCGTGACGCTCATTCAGTCAATTCGAAGTTTTAGCAATTATTGGCAAGGGCCAGCAAGTTTATGTAAGTGCCAGTTCATCAAAAACATCGGCGTTTTTCACAAACAAAACAGTAAAGAACAAGCATCAAGTACTGAATAACATGCTTTATTGAATGGGCCTGTAAATAGGCAAAGCTTTGTACACTAGAAGTAACTCCTGAAAAGAGGAAGTTACGCACAAGCAAAATACAATATATGCACAAGAAGCACAAAGAAAGATACAAAACAAAATTGATATACATGTCGGAAACGTGGTACAGACGAACACCATGAGCTGATTCTCCTATGACTCGCCCGACTCTGGCGTTTTCTCGGTACTCGATCTTCGGAAGAGATTGTTTTAGATGAATGACCCTCAGGTATTCCCAAACCACCAAGCAATGCAGTATCAAACTCGGACCGCAGTCATTTGCTTTTTCAATCCCTAACTTTTGCGTGAATCGCCCTTTGCGGGTTTTCAATTCACCGGGATATCCTTTTTTGCCGAAGTCGCCATTTTCAGGTTTTCAACTTCGCGGGTGTACATTTTTTCAATTTTATCCCTAACTTTTGCCCGAACCTTTTATTCCTTTTTTATGGTTCGCCGGGATGCCCCATTTTTGCCTGGACTCTCTTTTTTCTGTCCAGCGGGTCACTTTAAGCAAAGTATTTTTTAACTGTGTCCGAATTCACAGGAGATGTAAAGTCTTCACCATCCATGGTGGATAACAACAAGGCTCCTCCAGAGAAAACTTTTCTGACGACATATGGACCCTCGTAGTTGGGAGTCCATTTGCCCCTGTGATCTGATTGTGGTGGGAGGATCTTTTTCAACACAAGATCGCCCGTCTGAAAGCTTCGAGGGCACACCTTCTTATCGTAAGCTTTCTTCATCCGGCTCTGATACAGCCGACCATATGCGAGAGAAACCAGTCTCTTCTCATCCATTAAACTGAGCTGGTTCAGTCTATCTTTTACCCATTTTGCCTCATCAAGTTGGACATCACGTAAAACCCTCAAAGAAGGAATCTCAACCTCCAATGGTAACACTGCCTCCATGCCATACACCAATGAGAAAGGGGTTGCCCCGGTTGACGTGCGTACCGTCGTACGATAACCATGCAAAGCGAAAGGCAACATCTCATGCCAGTCCTTGTAAGTCACAACCATCTTCTGAACAATCTTCTTTATGTTCTTATTGGCCGCTTCGATAGTGCCATTCATCTTGGGCCGATAAGGAGAAGAGTTGTGATGCTCGATCTTGAAATTCTAACACAGCTCTTTCATCATCTTGTTATTCAAGTTTGAACCGTTGTCGGTGATAATCTGCTCTGGGATTCCATATCTGCAGATAATATCTCTTTTGATAAATCTGGCTACCACTTGTTTGGTGACATTAGCATATGACATTGCTTCCACCCATTTAGTGAAGTAATCAATAGCTACCAAAATGAACTGGTGTCCGTTTGATGTCGTGGGCTCAATCTTGCCAATCATATCAATTCCCCACATCGAGAAAGGCCACGGTGATGACATAACGTTCAAAGGGCTCGGAGGCACATGAATTTTGTCCGCATAAATTTGACATTTATGGCACCGTTTTGCGAACTTGAAACAATCTGTTTCCATCGTTAGCCAATATTAACCTGCCCGCAACAGTTTTCTCGTCATTGCATGTCCACCAGCATGCGTACCAAATGTACCTTCATGGATTTCTTCCATGAGCAACTTAGCCTCTTTCTCGACTACACATCGCAGCAACACCAAGTCATGGTTTCTCTTGTACAGGACGCCATCCGGATTCAAATAAAAATTGCCAGCCAATCTCCTAAGAGTCTTCTGATCTCGACTGGACGCCCCAGCCGGATACTCTTGGTTCTTCAGGAAATTCTGGATATCGAAATACCACGGTTTGCCATCAGACGTTTCCTCAATGGCGAATATGAAGGCGGGCCTATCAAGGCGAGAGATAACAATCCTGGGAGCCTCATTCCAGAAGTTAACTTTATACATTGAAGACAACTTCGCAAGAGCGTCGACCATCTGATTTTCTGCTCGTGGCACGTGATGCAATTCTACTTTGTCAAAGAAAGGCAACAATCTCCTTGCATAATTCATATAGGGTATCAGATTGGGCTGCCGCGTCTCCCATTCTCCTTTAATCTGGTTGACCACTAGAGCAGAGTCCCCGTATACATCAAGATATTTGATTCTCAAATCAATAGCCTCCTCAAGACCCATGATGCACGCCTCATATTCAGCCTCATTATTGGTAACTAGAAAGGTCAATCTGGCAGTAAAGGGGATGTGCGTCCCTTGAGGAGTAGTGATAATTGCCCCTATTCCACTACCGTAGGAGTTAACAGCGCCATCAAATATCAACTGCCATTTGGAACCCAACTCTGGACCTTCATCCGGCAATGGCTCATCACAATCTTTCATTTTCAAGTACATGATATCCTCGTCAGGAAAATCAAACCTCATTGGTTGGTAATCTTCAATCGGCTGCTCCACTAGGTACTCTGACAGAATTCTACCTTTGATAGCCTTTTGAGAAACATATTGAATATCATATTCTGTCAGCACCATCTGCCATCGAGCAATCCCCCCGGAGAGTGCTTGCTTTTCAAATACGTATTTGATCGGATCCATCTTCGAAATTAGCATGGTTGTATGGTTTAACATGTATTGTCTCAAACGTTTGGCAGCCCAGGCTAGCGCACAACACGTCTTTTCGAGCATTGAGTAACGGGATTCACAATCTGTGAACTTTTTACTCAAGTAGTAAATCGTATGCTCTTTACGTCCAGTCTCGTCATGTTGACCGAGAACACAACCCATACTTTCCTCAAGAACCGTCAAATACATAATCAATGGTCTCCCGGCTACTGGGGGTATCAATATTGGAGGTTCCTGCAAATATTCTTTTATTTTTTCAAACGCCCTTTGACAATCTTCATTCCAGGTCACAGCCTGATTCTTTTTCAACAATTTGAATAATGGCTCGCATGTAGCGGTTAGGTGAGATATGAACCGAGCAATGTAGTTCAACCTCCCTAAAAACCCACGCACTTCTTTTTCTGTTTTAGGCGTTGGCATTTCTTGTATTGCTTTTATCTTAGCAGGATCAACCTCAATTCCTTTTTCGCTCACAATAAACCCCAATAGCTTACCAGATCTCACCCCGAAGGTGCACTTGTTAGGATTCAGCCTCAGCCTGAATTTCCTAAGCCTCTTGAACAATTTCAGCAGATTAACCAAATGCTCTTCCTCCGTCTGGGATTTGGCAATCATATCATCAACATAAACCTCGATCTCTTTATGCATCATGTCATGAAAGAGAGTCGTCATAACACGTTGATATGTTGCCCCAGTATTCTTCAAACCAAAGGGCATCACTTTGTAGCAAAATGTTCCCCAGGGAGTAATGAAGGTTGTTTTCTCCATGTCTTCTGGCGCCATTTTTATCTGATTATAACCCGAGAAGCCATCCATGAAGGAGAACACGGATAATTGAGCAGTGTTATCGACCATCACATCGATATGAGGAAGCAGAAAGTCGTCCTTTGGGCTCGCCCTATTCAAATCACGATAGTCTACGCACATCCGCACCTTACCGTCCTTCTTTGGTACCGGTACTATATTGGCAACCCATGATGGATAAGTTGTAACAGCAAGGAACCCAGCGTCCCACTTTTTCTGAACTTCCTCCTTAATCTTCACAGACATATCTAGTCTGGTTCTTCTGAGTTTCTGTTTAACAGGCGGACATTCTTCTCGCAATGGCAGACGATGAACAACCATGTCAGTATCCAATCCTGGCATATCCTCGTACGACCAAGCAAAGATATCACTGTACTCTTGCAACATCTCAATCAGACCTTGCTTGATGTCGCTTTGTAGTGCAACCCCTATCCGGATGTTCTTGACAACTCCCTCGGACCCCACGTTGATAATCTCAATCTCTTCCTGATGAGGCAGAATGATTCTTTCTTCCTATTTCAACAGTCGAGTCAGCTATTCTGGAAAGTTGCTATCCTCAACAATCTCTTGCTCAGCTTGAAATACCGGGTGCTCGAAGTCAAAGCGAGTCATAGGAAGTTCGTGTTCGGTGTCATCTGAAATATGAATCCTGCAAAGGAAATGGTTAAATGCTTCAAATGAGTGCAAACAAAGATCATAACCACGTTGCCATTTATTGTTAAAATAAAAACAGGAAAAACAAGGAACACAAAATTTGTATGAGAAAAACGCCTTTATTCAATGATTAAACAGTGCATACACATAAGCAGGTGGCCCTAAAACAAAATCACTATGCCCCGGGTAGGACGCATGATTATACAATAATCAAGAAAACAAATCATTACTGTTTTGTAGTCACTAGGACAATTTCCCGGATGGACCAGTTGCAGAGACTTTGTCTTGGCACGCTAGGCTTGATCCACGCATCCATGTCGCAATCACTATCTCCGTCTTCAGAGTCGGAAATAGCATTAATCGTCTCAAAGCAGACTCCCTTTGGAGTAATCACCACTAGTCCTTTGAACTTGGGTGCTTTCTATGAAGAAGATGCTGATGTAGGGCGATACCCTAGTCTGAACTTGTCCATCTAGACAGGAATTTCCAGCACTTGACCCCAACCCTTGGTCTCACCAGTCTGAACCAACGCTTGAGCATCTTTGTACGAAGCCACAGCAACCTCTGGCACTTTGCTGGGAACACTGGACTTGTCTTTGATTTGCAACCCTTCGAAGGCTTGGCAGGGCGTTTCGTGGATTTCTCCATCCACTTCAACGTACTTGAATGATGAGAGATGATTGACCAAGATGTCCTCTTCCCCACAAATAGTAACGATGCCACCACCGGCTTCAAACTTAAGCTTCTGATGCAACGTGGACGTCACAGCCCCTGCAGAGTGTATCCACGGATTCCCAAGTAAACAGCTATAAGCTGGATGAATATCCATGATATTAAATTCAGTTTCAAATATTTCCTGCCCGACCTGCAACGACAATGTTATCGATCCAAACACCGACCTTCTCGTTCCATCAAACGCCCTCACAACCAAGTCACTTGGCGTGCAAATAATTCCCCGGATATCCAACTTCATCATAGCCTTCTTAGGCAATACATTCAGAGATGATCCGGTATCCACAAGAACATGCGACATTATGGTGCCCCGGCATTCCACCGATATGTGCAAAGCCATATTATGCTCTCAGCCTCTAGGTGTTAGATCAAAATCAGTGAAACCCAAACTATGTCCAGCATTGACATGCGCCAGTACCCCCTCTAGCTGGTTGACAGAAACCTCCTGAGGTATAAATGACGTGTCCAATATCTTCAACAAAGCATTTCGGTGAGCCTCAGAACAAAGTAACAAAGATAAGATTGAAATTTTGGAGGGTGTCTGTTGTAAGTGCTCAACAATCTTGTAATCGCTCTTGCGAATTAACCTCATGAACTCTTCTACGTCCTTGAGCAACGTGTCTTTCTATTTCGACTGGGATGGTCCACTTTCATTCACCTTGGCCTTGCCTTTAGAAATCCTCTCTGCTTCAACTTCAGGTGCGGTGAAGATTCTTCCACTACGGGTCATGCCTCCCGTTCTAACAACATTGTCAACTGCCCCTGCCGGCCGGCTATTCACCTCAATCTTTTCTCCTTAACAGTACGCTTCTAACCTATACGTCCATGGAACAACTTTTATACTCTCAAAAGGAACGGGTCCTGCTTTTGTTATTGTGATAGTCGGCCGCTTGGCGGACGCCGATATCGTAATAGTCTTCCTTGGGATCGTAACAGTTGCAATCTCATCCTGCTTTTCAAACAATGCCTCAACAGGCTTTTCAACAGCAGTCCGATCAAATTGCAAAACCCCCTCATCCATCATGGCTTGGATACCTCTTTTCAAATCAGCGCAACCCTCTGGTTAGGTCCAGCAATCCAGACAATATTCGTCACATCCGGGGAATACACCCCCTTTCAACAATCTGCTTTTAACACAACTCAACGGTGTCTTTAATTCATTCACATCCATAACCAAGTTCAAATTCTCTTCTGTTATGATAGCATTCACGCCATGATTCGGCATGGGTTGTTGTATAATATTGGGACCATCCTGACCAAAGTTAATGGCCTTACTATCAAGCAGATCTTGAACCTTATGTTTGAAAGCATGACAACCTTCAATATCATGTCCGGCCGCCCCGGAATGAAAATCACAATGTTTACCAGCATCAAAACCAAATGGAGGAGTGCCCATCAACGGGGCCATCGTTCTCTTTTCAACCAGATTCAAACCCAACAGCGTTTGAAGCAGTTCGGCATAAGTTGAAGGAGGTGCTTCAAATACTCTCTTCGGCCTACCCTCTTGAATTCTACGCTGAGCAGGGTGCATTCTCTGTTGCTGCGGCTGTTGTTGCCGTTGTTGTTGTTGTTTTTGCTGAGGTATCGGGATAGTAACACTAGCAACTTGCTGTGGCTGATACTGATTCCTTCCTCTTCCACGACCTCGACCATCATATATCGCACTGGCGTCGCCTTGTCTCCTTCCACCAAAGGCTTTCCTTGCACCTCCAGCTGAGGTGGATTCACCTGCCTGAATCTTCCCAATCTTAATTCCATTTTCAATCCGTTCTCCCATGAGAATCATGTCGGAGAAACTACCCATCGAGACAGTAAGCAATTTGTCGTAATACATTCCAGAGAATGTTCCAATAAACATATCAATCAACTCTCTTTCAACCAAAGGGGGATGAACCCTAGCTGCAATATCGCGCCAGTGCTGCGCATACTCCTTGAAGCTCTCACCATTCTTCTGAGACAAACTCTACAACTGAACCCTGTTTGGCGCCAAGTCACTATTATATTGGTAATGTTTAACAAAAGCATCAGCCAATTCTTTCCAGCTTCTAATTTGGGTGGGCTCCAGTCCCATGTACCATTCCAGCGATGGTCCCGATAAACTGTCTTGAAAGAAATGCATAAGCATCTTCTCGTCGTCAGAGTATGCAGACATTCTTCTGTAATAAGAACGTACATGAACTCTAGGGCATGTATCCCCCTTATACTTGTCAAATGTTGGAGCTTTGAATTTCAAAGGCACCCTCAGCCCAGGCACTAGTCCCATGGTAGTCATATCTAACCCAGCAGAGTTCTGATTGGCTATCCCTTTGATCTGCTCTTCCAGCATTTTGAACCTCCTGTCATTATCATTAGGCCTTTCAAATCCCACGCCTTGTCCAGAGAAAGCGTCTTCCTGGCGATCCTCGCCCCAGTTCAGATTCTCATTGCCATATCCCTCGTAACCAGCGTTACGGCCATATCCCTGTTGATTGAAAATAGGATCCCGTCCTCTGTTACCGAACCCTTGGTTGACCCCACCTAGTCTATAATCGGTGTTGAAAGGCACCATCCCAGCGTCGTTGTTGTTCATGTTACCAAAACCACCATCACCGTATCCATACCCTTGGTTGTTGTTACCATAGCCATCGTAGCCAAAGCCTTGATTGTTGAAACCAAAATTACCATCATGATTACCAGTGCCAAACCCTTGGTTATTGTTTCTGAATCCATGGTTGTCACCGAACCCTTGATTATCATCTCCAGCATTGCCAGTATCGTTAACAACATTCCCATCACCATTTCCAGTGTTTCTAGTAACAGTGTTACCAATACCAGTGTTACCATTACCAGCACCAGCGCCAGTATTTCCATTGCCATTGCCATCACCGGCACCAACTCCACCACTTGTGGGAACGACCACTGTAGGTATCTCATCCTCCCTGCGAGGAGTTCCAACAGAGTGATTATCAGTATTTCCATTCACCCGCACTAGCAGCGGTTGCACCAGAGTCTGGAGATTCTCCTGACCCTTGACCACAGTTTCCATTGCTTGCATGAAAAGTTCCAACTTCTCACGAATTTCCTGCATCTCGACTTGAACTTGATCCATGATTCTCTTGCAGTTGTTCCTGGTAGAATAACGATGCGTTCTCTGGTTGTCAATCCTGAAACCTGAGAGATGCAGGAAATAAGATACAGGTTCAAAAAAAACCGGTCATGCAATATGAGTATGCGAATGCAGATGCATAAGTATGCTACAGGTTATATTCCCCCCCGATTCTAGTTTCAGAGAGAAGGCCATCACGACAATGGAGTCCCAATCAAGCAAGCAAGGAATCATAAAATCCTCATACATAAACAAATGCCAAGAGGCAAAGTACAAGAATACAACTGAATACAACTGAAAAGACCTCGGCCAACAAGCCTGGCGATGGTCAAAATGCAAGTACAGATAACAAAAGCAAAGCAAAGATAAATCAGGCCAAATGGCGCGCTCTGACATCTTCCAATATCCTCAACGTCTCTGAATGACCTAGTCTGGAGATTAGCTCCTGTATCAGTAATGCATGTCGCTCAGCAGTGGATCTCAGCTTTTTGGCGTCGTCCTTGCAGGTTCCTTCGCTAAAACACTCGTCGAGTCTGCATCTCTTGAAGTCAGCCTTCAATTCACAACCTCTCAGCTCCTTGCCAAGGTCACTTACTCTAAGCTCAACAGCGCTCCTAAGTGATGTCTCTTCAGCAATCTTTGCATCCTGGGCTCTAATCTGCGCCTCTAGCGTGGCAATCTGCAGCTTCAGTTCATTCTCACGCTCCTTCCGCTTGGTAAGCGTGGTATTCCACAATGTTTCCCACTTGCCGAGTCGGGAATAAGCTTTGTGTAAGAGTTCTTTCTTGGAAGCAAGCACCTTGCTAACACCGTTCAAGGCTACTCCCACTTTTTCCCTCTTGTTGGTCTCTTCAGTCAAATCTGAACCCAACCTATTAATCAACTCAGTCTGTTCCTTCACAGTGAAGGTAGCTTCATTCTTCTCATGACGCAACTGGAAGATTTCTTTCTCTAACTCATCATTGCCTTTCTTCAATTCTTCGTTTTCAGCCAACAATTTGTTATACTTCTCAATCTCTACCGAAGTAGGTGCCTCAATCACTGGAAGATACAAAGGTTCCACAACAGGATATGGCATCAAGGAAATCCTAGCTCTCTCGTGGATCCAATCCAAATAAGGATCATAAGCTTTGTTGTTGCTCTTACCAAGCAAAGCTTTCCCTCTCCTATGGATGTTAGCCCATGCATGTCTCAACCTGATCAAAACAACCTCGTCTAATAAGCCCGTGAGATACAGAGATTCCTGTATCTCAACCTCAATAGGAGCATCTCTCAAGGCATAACCAAACTGTCTCACCGGCAGAGAAGGGTTATAGTTGATACAGCCTTTCCGTCCAATCAAAGGGACATTTGGAAAGCCACTGCAACTATATATAATATCAGTGCCAAGCATGCTCCGATCAAACCAAATGATGTTCTCAGCAGACTGCCCCATCAACCGGGAAGACCAATCCAAAGTATCAACAACATCAACAAAAAGCCCTGTCTTCGGAAGATGCCCCTGAAACCACCTGTACAAGAGAGGGAGACAGCAAGAAACATTCTTGCCACGACGTTTCTCATTCTTATAATGAATAGAATGATAAACATCACCCAAGAGAGTAGGAACTGGATTCTTCGAGGAAAGAATCAAGAAAGCATCTGAGTCAACAAAATCTGGCACATTGGGAAACAAGACAATCCCATAGATGCAGACAGATAGAATGGCACTGAAGGCAACCCAACATCCGCTCTTCACGCACTGTGTAGCCTTCTCAACCAGGACAGACAGGTGAAAACCATAGGCTCCGTTCAGCTTTACCAAACCTCCAGGGAACTCAGAAGCGTCTAAACTGACAATCTCAGCAAGTGTAGCCAACTCAGGCTCAGCATTAACATGTATAAAGGGCATCTGGTCTAACACAGGAACTCCCAACATAGCAGAATACTCCTCCAAAGTGGGTGCCAGAATATAGTCGGGGAACATGAAGCATCTCAGCTGAGGCTCATAAAACTACATCAAAGTATACACCCCAGTCGTCTCAAATGCTGAAGGTCTGTATAACAAACTAAGCAATCTCCCATAAGATACTCTGAATTCAGCCCTCACTCTCTCATCTGCTAGAGCAACTAATCCCAGCAAGGAACTGATATCTGGCGAATGCAACCGGTAAGCAACTGTCCTCTTCATGGACTCCATGTCTGGCCAGAAGATACACTAGAATCAGAGAGGAATGATCACGCCTACAACATAAATACACGTTAATGAAATGCAAACATGAAAATGCACATGCATATGCAAACAGGAGATCAAGTGCAATGCTGATGAACTGTGCTGCTCTGTACTGAAGTCTGAGAACCATCAAATCTTCGCCTCAAACCAAACCAACCACTCAAAAGAACCCTGTAACCACATCTCACTGACAGAGATAAACCAGGTACTCTGAGGTCAAAGGTTTCCTGCAAACAGACCCACCTACCCCTCACAGGTATGTACTTAACTCGCAGACGAGGTACGACATCCTATGCGGGTTCAACGTCACAGACTTTCAAGAGCGATGATACGATACCCAGAAGGTGTGGCATCATCATCCCTTGAAGCGGCCTCACTTAGTCGAATCCCAATTGATAGGTCCCCAGAGTCGACAATCCTCGGGTCAGACAACTTGTCGAGCCCTAAGGGCCAGGCAAGAAGCATTAAAGAGAATCTCGTCCAAGCGCAGATTTCGCGGCAAGCTGGTGCGAGCTAAGCAAGCAGGCTAACCACTACTCTCTACTTCTAAGTCTATATGCAAACTCAAGCCCAGGTCCGACTTATCTCTCAATCTAACCCTCTTTCCAGAACAACAACAATAATAGAGTACTGAAAGTAAAGGCAGAAAGGTAAATACATACCAAACCCCCAGACAGGAAAACAAGCGCTAGGATTGACTCGCATAGGGAACCGTTGGAGTCCCCAACAGAGTCACCAGCTGTCGCTACTGCGAAAATCGGCGCAGGATATGACAGAAGAGTCGCCACCGTGTGTTATTTATCCCATAAGAGGGAAAGGAAACGCTCAGAGTAAACCTAACGCAAAGAGGGAAAGGAATGGTCATCGCAACCAAATCCTGGATTCGGGAGTCGGTTACGCAAGGGGAAGGTATTAGCACCCCTCACGTCCATCGTACTCGACGGGATCCACGCTTGTTTTCTATCTAAGGGTGTGTTATTCTATCTACTCTACAGGTCTGGGTTAAAAAAGAAAAGAAAATGACTCGGCAAAGTATCGCACTTTATGCCTACGTATTCCCGTCTGGAACGAGAAATCAGAGTCAACGTAGTTCGCCTACCTACGGGTGTCATACCCTTATTTTCACCTTTAGCCTTTATACCCTACATCCACCATATCATACATCGTTCTATTGCATGTCGAGCATGTGGGTTCACAAGGTACGGATTGGATCGGTTTGTTATTTTCCATTTTTAAATGAGATAAATTTCCTATCATGGAATACATGGAAGAAAAGGTTCATCACCTAAGGCTTGATCTAAGTTGGAAAGTCTACTCACGTAGATTACTTCAAGGAAAAGTTACTTGAAAAATATTGGGATATGCAAGATAAATGTTCCTAATGAACATGAAATTCAAGGCCAAATTCAAGATTGCTTCATCCAATTTTGTTTCAAATTCTTGATCAAGTGGAGTCCAAATTTGCAAAAGCATGAGTTAAGATCACAAGTCCATAGTTCAAGACTTCATCCATTTCAAGCTTAATGGTTCTAAGAAAATCCATCATGAATTCAAGATTAGAGGCAAGAATATTACCAAGAGAAACTTTACGACATTACAAGAATGTCATTTGTTACAATATATCCAACTCTAAGTAATGATTAGAATTTATTTCTAATCTTCTTTCAAGCTCCTAATCAAATTCATACCACACCAAGTCCACCTTATGCTTACAAACATCCAAGAAATATGTAAGGATTAAATCAACATTGGATTGTTTTAAGACCAAGATTATGCATGTTAATCATAAGCAAAATAGTCCCATGCAAAAGTGAAAAATTTCCTCATGTCACAAGACCAAAGGCATAACATGTGACAATGCTTCTACACATCAGAATTTTCAAAATGCTGTCAAGAATTGGTAGCATTGACCAAGAGGAGCTGTCCAAGCACAAGCCAACAAAATGGGTGCAAGGCACAAGGTGCTGCAGAAAAACAGCATAGAGTAGTGCAGTAAAAATACAGCATAGCACCTTGCATGGAAATGGAAAGAAAGAGAGTGACATAAGGAAAGGTGGTAAGAAACATTGCCCCATGAAAAAATCTGAAGTGTGGGAAGAAGTGAAAACCCTAGAGTGGAGAGATAAGAGGAGGGGGCTGTAAACAAAAAGGGATGACTCTACATTCATTCATGACATTAATCCATTCTACAAACTTGCAAAACCAGAAAATAGAGAGAGCAAACAATACCCTAAAAAACTAGAAAAATAGGAAGCTTTGCAAACTAGAAAAAAGAGGGTGAGATAGAACCAAGAGAACCACTAAAGAGCAGAACCTTCACAACATAGAGTGAGTAGTAAAGCAAAACCAAGGAGGACTTGCAAGAAGAAGAAACTCTTGGGTATCCATTTCCTCAAACTTTTCTCTTTTTATTTCTTTGCTCTCATACTCATTTTGTTTACTCTTTATATGTTGAACTGTATATATCATGTAAGGTCCCATAAGGGAACAAGAAACCATTGTCAAGAAACTACGAAAACGAAAGAAAACGTAGAAAAAGGGAGGATTTTGGCTGTTCTAAAAGGCTAACGGTCGACCATAGCAGGTCTATGCGTCGACGCATAGCCTGCATTTTTAGACAAATTGAAAAAACTTACAGTATGCGTCGACGCATGGGTCGGCGGGCGCTTACCCGCCAGTCTATCAAGATAGTGTGCGCCGAGTGCATGGTCGACGCATGGTGTTTATGCGCCGAGCTGTGGGAAAAGGCTAAAAGCCATGCGCTGACCCTATGGTCGACTCATGGCTTCAAAACTTGCAAAAAAATGAGAAATTTCTAGCTTTGTGCAGTTTGTTATGACTTCAAATATCTTCCAAAAAAAGAAACCTCAAAAAAATTTCTCAAAGAGTTCGCACGGCGAACTCTTTGAAGGCACTTCGTGTCGTTTTTATTGGCATGTCCCGATTTTTTTTGCAACTAACTTCATATGTTTGTATGTTTTTTAGTGTGAATGTTGTTATGGTCCTTGTTGACCTTCGGTTCTTAAAACTTTTTTTCTAAAACAAACTCTCGATTTTATCGAGCCATTTTCAACCTTGTAAGTCGATTGCCTTGTGCATCGCCACCGACCTTGTCCGTATCACCTCAAATGCATTTCCATAAACAATAAACCTTGATCCAACATCAAGTGATCTTTTTTTTCTCAGAGAAATCCAAAGTACTGTAAATATATGATTATGACTATACACCATGGACTTTAAAGTGGTGGAAAAGGAATGAGAATGGAACCCTCCTACACTCATTCCGAATGTTTTGAATACAAGGCGCTTGACTTGGCCATTCGAAACATTCATTTCTATCCAAAGTCTTTTGTGTATAATCCTAATCAAGAACAATTTCTCTTAAGAAACTTAAAAATAACATCAACTCATCAAACCTATTTTCGCCTTAGGGCATCAATTCAAAAACCCTTTTTCAAGGTATAAAATCAACCAACAAACAACAATTTCACAAGCCTCCGAACTACGGAGCTCTGATTCTTCACTTCTTTTAAGTGAGGATACGTAGGCACAAGGGCCACAATCCTTGGCGAGCACTATAATAAAACCTCAACCCCTCTTTTCCTAAAACAAGTAAACCCTTAATTAAAACACCCATTCACGCGAAATAACCTAGGAGGTTCCCATCGAGTACGATGGATGCGAGGGGGTGCTAATACCTTCCCCTCGCATAACCGACTCCCGAACCCAAGACTTGGTTGCGATGACCATGCTCTTTTCCCAAAGGTTTTATCGCTATTTCCCTTTCCCCCCGTGGGATAAATAAAATCCGGTGGCGACTCTGTGTCATTTTTCGCGTAGCGACAACGGGAAAGGAGGGGAAGGTTGCTTGCTAGGATATCGCATCCTATGCCTACGTACTTTCATACAACATGAAAGATCAGAGAAAACATAGTTCGGACTACGGAGGACACAAGCTTGTCTGACAGTTTTTTTATCTCCTTAAGAAAGGGTTTTCCTGATTAAGGGTCCAAGCGGACAAAAATGACATTTGAAATTTGTTTTCAGTTTTTTACGAAAGAAATGTTTTTTAGTCTATTTGCAACTTGTACTGTACTAAAGACTTGTGATCTGAGAGTGACTACGTCGCATGTCACCCTAAGGGTACCATACTAAGCAGCCAGATTACTGAAGAGTGACCCTCCAGCAACCTTTTCTCAAATAGCTTAAGGCTCGTAACGTACAGTACGCGTTATCCTTATTACTGTGTTTTTGAATTGTTTTGAGATGAGAGGAGAAAGACGCTCTAAAAAGCCTATGGTTGAAAGGGGAATCTACCTACAGTTATCATGCATGGGTCAAAACCTAATGTCTGTCATAATTTCCTCTTGCACAGAGGAAATCAGAGATCCTAGGGGATAAACAGCAAAAGACAGCAAGCAATTACAGTAAACGGTAAAATGCATGCAATGCAGCAATATAAGAGAGGCAAGAGAGAAAACAATAGGAAAAAGGAGATAAGCTCCACCTCAAACCTAGGGGTAATCGACACAAGCAAACAGACAAGACAGAGAAAAACAAAAGACACAGAGGAGGCAGCCCAAGCAGCAGCACCCAACTCCTACAGCAAACAGCAACATCAAGCTCTAAACAGCACAGTTGAAAAGACAGCAAAGTTGACAGCAAAGGCTTCATCTTCAAGCAAGCTTCTATCTTCAAGCTTCATCAATCTTCAAGCTCCAACAAGCACACTCCAAGAGGAGGATTAAACATCAAGATCAAGTTATAATGTTAAGAAACTTAATGACAACCAAAGGAAATCACTAAGAACTCAACATTGCAAATGAAAGGTATCCTCAAAGTTCTACTCACTTGGGCATACCACTCATCCCTCCTAAGGAGAGATGGAGCTTCCCAAGGAGGACTTTATGTCATTGGATAGAATAGAGGCAAACAATGCCCTCCATGTTTGAAGAAAGAATCAAAACTAAGTCTAAGGCACTTCCTAAAACCCTAATTTCCTAAGCTCCTAAAAAAGCTCCACAAGAGGAAAAAGCCTTCAACTCCAAGCTCCAATCTTCAATCCCAAGCATCTTCAATGAAGTCCAGAAGACCTCCCAAAAATTATTCCAAGCCAAGCAAGCTCCAAAGTCACCAACCAAGCCAAACAAGCAAAGGTACTCAAGAGAGAACAACACAAACACAAGCAATTTGCAAAATTCAACAAAAATAGCAAACAAAATTATAAAATTCTAATTAAATTCCTGGGGGAACATACATGTTCGAACAGCCTAGGGTTAAAATATTAAAGCCTAATTCAACTTCTATGTCACCTAAATAAATTCTAGATTGAAATGTATCAAGGTAATCCATAAGTTTGGGAAGGCTCTAATCTCAACACCTAAAACAGAACCTAAAAAGGTTTTAAAATTCTAATAAAAATCCTGAGGGAACATGAATATCTACCCTAAAACATAACAAAAAATCAAAGCCAAATTCATCACCAATTGGAAGAACAAAATTCTACAAAACAAATGGTCAAATATGCAACACAAAGGACATTAGCACAAAAGCAAAATCATAACTAATTCAGATTAAATCCTAAAAATGTAAAATCAACGCCTAAAAATTCTTAAGACATTCAGGAACTACAGAAAAAAATTTCATAATTTTTTGATGATTTTTACTATTTTTAACGTAATTAAATCAAACAGATATCAAAACAGAAAAATAAAATGAAAATAAAAAATTAAATGGAAAACAAAATTGAATTAGTTAATGAAAATACAAAGCAGAAAAATGGAAGATGCGTTGGGCAGGATTCGAACCCGCGCGCGCTTGGTCTTCCTGGCAGGCCAAAACAACGCCGTTTGATGTGATGACATGTGGCGCGCGCATGTTCATCTTCTCCGATTAAATCTTCTCCCCCCCCCCCCCCCCCCCGCGCGCGCGCGCAGCACCATGGACGGCCGGAGCCTTTTCCGGTGAGCTAGTGGATAACTTCCACTGAGCCTTTAATCCTTGATGAAGCTTCGCGAAACTCTCCAGAATCGTTCAATGATCTTCAATAAAGCTTTCTCAATTCACAATTTGGCTTGAAACGAACTAGATCTTGGAATTCACTTTTGCAATTTTCTTCACTTTTTCAAGCTTGTTCTTGATCAATTCTGCTCCAATTTCCAGAGCTAATGATTTGTGAAGGTTAGAAATCTTATATACAATGGATATGGATCAAGAGAAAGCCCAATCCTAGCCCCTAGGCCCAAAATGAATTTTCAAAATTTCACCACTTTTTGCTCTTGAAGATACACGAAAATGGAATTGTTTTGGCTCCAAGATGATTCAATTCAACTAATAACAGCATGTGGAGTGTGAATGGCTGAGATTTGCTCCTTGTATTTGATCCAATGGCTATTTTTGATTATGTAACTTCATGGTGAAGTAATCTAAATGACAACTCCCAAAACTTGGCCTATGCTCAAAATTATGCCAATGCCAATGTTCTTAGAATGTGATTTCCATTCAAAAAATGTACTCTTATGCCATGCTTTGGTCCTCTAACTCAAAAAGTCAATTTTCCCTCCTTAATCCATTTGAAAAATTCCCTTTTTTAGGCCATTTTAAGTGACTTTTTGCTACAAGCCAAACCAATTCCACATGACCACTTGGTTGCACTTAAAATCCCATTTTAAGCAACTTTCATGTTGAACAAAAATCCATTTGACAAGTGCAAGTTGGAGATTTTGACCTATGATTGAAAATGACCTATAATCTCACTTTCCCAAAATACCCCTGACCTGCAAACCTCATAACTTGAGTTCTACAAATCAGATGGAAGACTTCTAGTACAATTTAGAAATCTAATATCATGAGGAAAAACTTCCATGTTGGCCAAAAGTTCAGGTGAAACCTCCTTCTAGGTCAAAAATAAAGTCAGATGATTTTCACAGACAAATTTCAGAATCATCTGAGGACCTATAACTTGTCTGGACCATAACATGAGTTCTACAAATCCAATGGAGGACTTCTAGTACTCAAATTAAAGGTATTTAGATGCTCTACAAGTTTCATGTTGGCCAAAGATCCATTTGAAACTTGTATCGTGACTTATGTGGCCTTGAAGTTAGGCACTAAACAGGGTAATTTGCACTGAAACCCTAATTTAGCAACTTCCCACATTCTTGATTCTTCTTGATTTGATCTTGGCACCACACCACAAATGTCTTATCACATAATTTCATTAACTCCATGACCTCAAAGTAGGCTTGAATGCTCTTCAATTGCTCAACTGATTTAGGATTAACCCAGATGAAACCCTAATTGCTTGCACCTCAATTGTGGCTCTTGCACTTGAATCAATGACTTGATTGAGCTCCAACATGGCCCTCTAGGCACTCCATGATCTCTATTCACATATTATATTCACACCTCATGCTTCACATCCCATTGATGGTCCTCAGCTGATCAAGACCTCCCACCACCTCCTGATGACTTGGATGACTTCTCAAGCTTGGATAAGATTTCTTGCTAGGCTTCTCTTGATAATAATCACACTTGATCCCCTGTTGGATGAATGATATCCCATGATATGAAAATGATAGAACTATGCAAATGATAATGCAATGAAACATAAACCAGGTAAAAGATGTTGAGCAAATATTGGGGTGCAACAACATGCAACACGACTCTAAACACTCGTAAAATGCACACATGTTTACAAACATATTCAAGCATTCTTCACATCATATAAGTACATACAATTATGCACATTCACATTAATATCACCATGCAATTCCACTTAATTCGAACAATTGCACAAAATTTCCAAACGGCCACATACACATTCCACAATTCATAATCTAGGATTCACGCCATACAGCTACCCACAGCACAACAAACCTCAGCATGATCGATGCCTCGAGCAAGAAAATAATCAAAGTTAAGTCGGAAACCCGACCTCGGATGGAAACATTAAAGAAAAACACAACCTGCCACGTTCTCCACATACTCACTTAGCGAACTCTTAGCGAGTATTCGCTACTTGTTCGCCTAGCGAACAAGCTAACGAAGGCAAACAGAAGTCTCTGACTTTGTTCGCTACTCGCTCGCTCAGCGAACCCCTAACGAACCTTCGCTACCACCATTCACTACCAACGAACACCACAACTTGCATTTTGTCCAAGTCTGGGACCATTCGCTATCTATTCGCTACTGTTCGCTCAACGAACGTTCGCGACCAGCTCGCCTAGCGAACGTGCTAGCGAGTGTCTGCGAACTCAGAATTTTCCCACTGTTCAGAATTCCACAACCTCTCCAAAACCGACCGATTCTCATCAAATCAGCTCTAATAGCCTTAGTCTATCAAACCCTGACTATTCTACATCACTTACCTCGGATTCTACCCGATAAAACATCCATTCTACCGATTAAACTCATTATGCCCTAAAATAAAAAATGGGCAAAACTCTCCCCAATCCAAAACAAAACCAACAACAACACACATAATCATACACATTGCAAGAATAATAAAGTTCCATTCCCTTACCCGATCAATCGAAAGCTTAGAAGTGGATTCTTGATGATTCTAGGTTTTTCTCCTCTTCCTTTCTTTCTCTTTTTTTTTTCTTTCCTCTTGGTTTCTATTCTCTCTATTCTTTCTCTTTTCCACTTATACTCTTTCTATTTTATTTCTCTCAAAATAACCACTAATCAAGGATTATCTAAAACACCCTCTAATTAATTCCCAAAACTCTCCAAATAATAAAATACTACAACATACACACATAAAATATTATCACATAACTCCACAATAAAATAACAATTAACCAAATAAATTAAAAGACTCAACAAAATAATGGGAAATTCAGAATCGGGGCGTTACATAACACATGGACATACTTATCAGATGGGATTCTTTTTGAACAATGACTTTTATAAAAAAAAAAATACAGGTAATATTTTATGTTATTCTTTGACTTCATTTTTTTTACAATGTATTTTCACATTAAGTTCAAATGTGCGATCTATTTACATAGCTTTAAACTTTTATTGTAGAATTATCATTGTCTGATGAAGAAATCCAAGAACTCACTTTGATGGAAATTGAGAAACATCTTCAAAAAAACAAAAGGAGCTTCAGAGAGTTTAAGCCTATGCCATATCCAAATAACTTTTTACTAGATTTTTTTAGAAATAGACTAATTTATGATGAACGACAATATGATATTTTAGCTCAGAAAGATTTGTACTAGGATTTGTTTCAATCTCTAACAGTTATTAGTTCTACAAAAATTCTTTCAATTTCCATTTTAACATGCTATACATGTTTTTTAGCTACTATGTGCATCATTATTGTTTTGACAATGTATATTGCCACTTAAATGTTACAGGCGTGATATGTTGACACTAAAATTCCCCTACACCATATGCCTTGCAAATCATTTTTAATGTGACACAAAAATCAAGAAAAGAAAAAATATTATTAAAAAAACAAAAGGTATATCTAAGTGTATATAAATACGGTGTGATTGTAAGTTTTGGTGTCATCCTAGATTTTCTCTAAATGTTATACATGTTTCTATTTCTGCTTTGATATAAATAATAGGCACTAGGGCTGGGCTGTGGATCGGGCCGGTTCGGTCCCAAAACCTCAAACCGGCTAATCCATAGGGTGGGATATTATAATATGTTTTTAACTGGATTGTAATTTCGGATTGTCGGGTTCGGTTGTATTCAGGTTCAGATTATTAAGTCGGTTATTTTTGGATTTTACAGATTTTGCCTCAATGAAAATGTATACATTTTTTTATTTGGACTAAGGATGGCCCAATTTTAAAAATGGTCAAAATACATTTTTTAAGTCATTTTTTTTTGTTTTTTAAGAAATGAGCCATATATTGGGCTTCCAAAACTTCACAATTTAAATTGTTAGAATACATTTAAAATTACTATTAGAACCCATATTTCTCTTAAAACTAAAACAAATTCAATAACATTAATACAAACAAATTGTTTAACTAAATTAAAATTAATCCTTCCAAGGACCATATAAAATCTAAATTTGAATTATTCAAAGTAAATTTCATGTAGTAACACAACCAAAGCACCATTGTGAAACCAGTAAATAACATTGAAGAACCTCTCATTGTAAGCAGCCTGCATATTCAATTATAAACACCACCATTCAATCCAATGTTAAAGCTAGTGCTTCTACACTTTGAACCATTGTTGCCTAAATCTGCATTGCCTCTCAGCATCATAGCAACAAATTCGTTGTAGTCTATTTGTCCATCCTGAAAGGATAAAAACATGAACATAGCAACAACGTCAAAAGTTGTACGAGATTTGGAAAAACATGATTGAAAATATTATGTACTCACATTATTTTGATCAGCTTCTTGGATCATGTCCTCTAAGTGGACATATTTCATGCCAAATTCTTTACAAACTTTTTGAAGCTCATCTTGAATGATGTAACCACTTCCATCTTTATCAAAATATGAAAAATCTGTAACTAAATTATCTTCCCTACCAACTTTGTTCAAATGCAATGTTGCATCTATGAATTCTCCATAGTCAATTGTGCTACTATTATCTACATTTGCCTGCAATAACAAACAAAATTGGTTAAAATGGATTATAGTATTGTGAAACTAAAATTGCCAACACGAAAGAAAACAAAGTTTTATTTTGTGACATTAAAGAAATTGAAGAAGATTTTGAACTTACAGCATTCAATAGATCAAAAATCTCAAATTCATTGAGATTGGCGCCAAACATTTTCAGTCCAGCCTTGAGTTTTTCGAAAGTAATTTGACTGATGTTGTCAGTGTCTATCATCTTAAGCAATTCTTTCAACCCAGATATTTCTTCTTTAGTAAGATTCTCAGCAATAACCTGAATGGAAAGATCACGGAAAATATTACAAAGAGCTTACAAGATGGTAATAAAAGTTCATGTTCTATATGATTAAACAATGCAACATTTTTAGTCTTGAAAATATGGAATGTGTAATGAATGTTATATTATGACATTTCGAATATGAAAATATGAAATATGTTTTACCAGTATTATAATGTAAAAAAAGTGGTGAAACTTACAAAGAACTTCATGTGTTGTTATCCTTTTACTAGGATCTCTAACAAGCATCTTCTTAACTAAGTCTTTTGCACTTTCAGAGATACTTGGCCAAGGATCCGAAGAGAAATCAAGTTCACCATGCAAAACCTCATGAAATATCTCTTGTTCTAATTCTATAATTATCAAAGAACAAAATCAAAATCCTTAATTTTATATGAAATAAAAAAGGTAAAATAAATTTTAAAAAATGAAAAGGTAATGAAGATATCTTACCACCATAAAAGGGAGCTGTTCCACATAGGAGAAGGTATATGATCACACCAGCACTCCAGACATCAGCTTCTGGACCATAACACTGTCTGAAAATCTCTGGTGCAATATAATAAGCATTTCCTACTACATCACTAAACTTTTCTCCTGTAAATGAAGATTGTTCATTAGTCATAGTCACAAACACTCTACAGATTTTCGGTTTGAAGATTGCGATAGGAAGTGTTTGAGAATATAAAATGTTGATCTTAATTGACACTACATAAGTCACATGTGAAATTGGGTTCCATTTAGTATGACCAGCTAGCAAACTAAACACGAAAAGATCATACACACATTCAAACACTGTAATTTTGTACATCATATTAAAAAAAACAGATCTTGAGCAAAATAAAACAATAGAATCATAAAAGAAACCAAAACCAGTCCTATTACCTGCATCTCTGTGAGAAAAGTGATAGTCATCACCAAAGGGACAACTCCTGATATTTTTCAAAAGGTCATAACTAGTGGAGCATCATAGTCATAACTAGTAGCGATAAACGGACCTCTCTTTCAAAAAGTGTTTGGTTGGTTATACATGGATTCATCAAAAGTTTCTAGATATTCTTTCAAAAAGTGTTTGGTTGGTTATACATGAATTCAAAATATGAGTCACTCATGACTCCAAAAAAATTCAAAAAGTGTCTGCTGCAAATATAAGGAAAAACATAAGAATACATGTTTTATTTAACAAAAACACATGAACAAAAATACAAGGGAATTGAACCTGAATATGTTTTTCAAGTACAGATTGAAATCTGTGACTGAGTATGAGAAGTAGATAATGCTCCACTTCCGACTGAAGTTTCAGTAAATCCTAAAATATATTTAAAACATAATAAGAAATTACAAACATAATAAGAAAACCTTAACTTTAACATTTTACAAACAGAATAAAAAATATCACTTAAAGAAAAATAGACGCAATACCTAGTAAAGCATCTTCAGATATCTCATAATCCTCGTTAAATTCCATGCCTTTGAATTGGTAAAAGGTAGGTCTCAACCAGTTCTGAGTACAAATTAAAGCTTCGGCCATTTTTGATTTGAGAGAGCTTCTGTATACCTCTAAAATCCTTCCACCCATGCTAAATGCACTCTCAGAAGTCACAGTTGAAACTGGTGTAGGCATGATATCTCTAACTACTTGGGACAGAACCGGGTATTGACCAGCATTATGTTTCCACCAACAAAGAATGTCGAACTTTTCTTTATACTTTTCATTGAAAGTTAAACATTTTCCAGCAATAAAACTCTGAAGCTCGTTTTCTTCTTCCACTGAATCAATAAACGTCAAATGTTCCTGAAAATCATTTTTTCTAGCTATATATGTGGGTAATTCGTCACTGGCAGCCGTTTCACCATGAGAAACAGCGGCTGCAACAGATGTGATTGAGCCTGCAGCAATGTCATGGGCTTATTTCTAAAGATCAAACATCTTTGAAAGATTGTCATTGATATCTTTTAATACGAATCTCTTAGTGTCTGAATCTTTTCCATACATATCATCAAAGCACCATTCCACATATCTTAACTTATACCGGGGATCAAAAATAATAACAAAATAAAGGAGCCGGTTCATCTTAGTGATATCAACCCAGTATTTACAAAACTTTTCCAACATGTCCCGTACCACATTTGCAAACAATCCATTAAGGTCCATGTTTAATTTCTTAAGTTCAATGTAGATTTTAGCCAAGAATGGAAAAGCAGTATGCAAAATTGCTTTTGTTGAAACAGAAAAAACCTTTGTTGCTTCATAATATTTCTTCAAAAACTTAATAAAAACTCTAACATTATCCCAATCTTGACTACTAGGGGGAATCACCGTCAAACAAATCCTTATAGTCTTCATCCCCATCTTCTAGTTTATCAAAAACAGTTTGAAATTTCTTAGCCGCATCTAACATCAAATATGTCGAGTTCCATCTAGTTGAAACATCAAGACATACTGACTTCTTACATGTAATCCCGACATATTCCTCACACTCCTTGAACTTTAAAGCTCTATGGGGTGAAGATCTCACAAACCTAATAGCATTTCTAACACTTGAAATTGAGGTGCTGGCTACTTTTAATCCATCTCTAACAACCAAATTCAGTATATGAGAACAACACCTCATGTGAAACCCAAACCCATCCATTAAAAGTCCATTCATATTTCTTACTTTCTGCTCTAACTATTTAACAACAACATCATTTGATGCCGCATTATCAACCGTAATGGTAGAAACATTTCTCAGCCCCCACTCCTTCAATACATCCTCAATCTTCTTACCAACCGTTCTACCATGGTGAGTTGAAATAACGGTAAAGCTAATAATCCTCTTTTAGTAATTCCAATCCCTATCAATAAAATGGGCAGTTAGGGTCAAATAGTTTAGATTTTAGACAGATGTCCAACAATTTGTTGTTATTGCCACCCTACTACAATCAGATTTAAAGAATGCCCTTAACCTCACTTTCTCATCAAGATATAATTGAAAACACCCCCTAGCTATGGTTCTCCTTGACGGTATAGAAAATTGGGGCTGTATTTGCTTACAAAAGTACTTGAACCCCTCTCCTTCAACTGTAATAAAGGGTTTCTCATCCAAAATGATAAAATAAGTTAACCCCTTTCTACAGCCTACACAATCAAACCTAGAACTTGTTGGAACCAACCCAACTCCCTGAGTTGTTGAAAATGTCAAGATTGTTTGGGTGGGGTCAGTTGACAAGTTTAACGGATACTTAAGGCATGTTTTCATGTGACTCTTTAAGTTTGAAGTTCCATGTTTCTTAGAGTGACACATGTACATTTGATGGCAGTATTTATAAGCAGCAGTAGGGGGGTCACTATTAGGAATAAGGTTAAAGTGGTCCCAAACCTCGGATCCCTTTCTATTACCATTAACATTAGGTTTTATTTTCTTAGGAATAGGCAGAAGATTTGTGGTTGGTTCAATAGGTGTTGCGGTTGTTGGCACATTAGGTGTTGTGGTTGTTGGTACATCAGGTGAGGTTGGAGAATGTTCATTGGTAATTGAAGTGTCTTGCTCCATAATTGAGCAAATAAGCAAAGCCAAAAATAAACACAAATGAGTAACCAAACATAGACACAAATAAGCAACTAACACAAATACTTAGAGTTTAAGCTTCATATATATCATAATTATTTCAACTCAGTCACTACCACTCAATACAAACAGAAGAACAACTTATAATATACCACCATCAACTAGTTTCATATATATCATTTGTTTTCAATTTAGACCAAGAAGATAATTTGAAGTGAGTCAATCAGAAGAAAAAAAAGTCAGACATAGAGTGGCATACCTCTAAATCGAACTCCTCAAAAGCCTAAAGTCATGTATGGTACTCCAAGCTTGAATTTGAACCTGTCAAGACAATGAATGTTATTCAAATTTAGTTACCACAATAATTTCCTCATCATACATGATTCACTTAAAACTCCATGAAATCGCCTCCGCCACGCCGCAAATCGCCTCCGGCAGCGGCGGAGGGAGAAACCAAATAAGACCTACATCGCCTTAATCGAAAAACTATCCCCTATTCTAATCTGATGTTGATTTCAGTCAAATCATCACAAATGAAGTCAATCGGAGCAAACCAGTCATGAACCCTAACTTCATCGTCTCAGATTCAACACTCACATGGAGATATTAAAGAGCAAACACGTAGGGTTAATGATCCTTAGAGGGAGTTCTACAACATAAGGAAGAATATACGGCAAAACCGATGAAGAGGAGAATGGATCTGGAGCTTACCTACTGGAGAGAGTCTGGCGCTTCTTCAAAGTGACAGATATGATGAGAAAACTAGAGAACACTCTTCAGAAGTTCAGGTATGCATACTCCTTTAAGATTGTTCTACTTTTCTTTTTCTTTTTCTTCTGTTGTTGATGTGTGTGCATCCACTTGAAGCTGTGTGTTACGAGAGTGATCTAAGATTGTTGTGGTAGAGAATTGAGGGGGGGTTTTAGCTCACTCCATTGAAGTTCCAAGAAAGACCTTCAATGGAGTTTCTTGTGATGAGCTTTTGGTTTGCGTGAGGCAAGAATTGGTGAGGGAGTGAGGACGGAGGAGTGAAAATAGGAAATGAAGAAAGATTGAAAGTAACCCTAATTATTAAGAAATTGGGAAAAAAAACGTTTTGGGCCAAAGATAGTTGTGAATCGGTCGGGTCCATTACGATCGCCACTATCCATTACGATCCAACTGGATGCTCCGTGATTACCCGCAATCCGAAGTAACCCGAACCGTTGATCAAAATTCAATTCGGTTCGGTCGGTTATTGTCGGTTGGTCTCCGAATGTCCAGCCCTAATAGGCACTACTGTTTTGGCATTTTTATGACTAACGTGCTTTTGTGTTGCTTTTTGTTTATTATGACTGACATCCATACAATTTTATATGCTACTTTAAAATGGTACATGCAAAAAAAATAAATTTTATATGCTACCTTGCTACTTTATTATGCTACATTATATGCCACATGATGCTACTGTGATTAAAATTTATAAGCTATCAATTAACATTTATATGCCACCTCATGCTGCCGTGGCATTTACATTAACTTTTATAAGAGCATCTTTAATGCAGGTTTTTAATAGTTAAATTTTTTTATACTTAACGATGATTATAAAAAATTTGCATTGGAATGGCTATGACATGACATTTAATTCACTAACTTTTAGTTTCCGACAATTATATAGCTAATGTATGCTATTTATTTTGAAACATATAATATTATTATTTATATTATTTTAAATAATTAAACTAATGGTAACTTTAATAAAAAATAATTACAATTAAAAAATATAAAATATAGGGTCAAGTTTTAGTTTTTTATAAGCAACTATCATTAAAGTAAAAACAATTCAAATCAACTATAAATTTTTTAAATCCTACAAATCACTTTGGGCCCACAAAAAATATCTTAGTTTACCCACTTAAGATACTCCCACTAAAGATGCTCTAAGCTATCAATTAACACTTAAAATTTATATGCTACCATGCTATTTACATTATGATCCGACCTGATCAGGAGGGGATCACGGGTTGGCCACACGCTGTTGGACTGCTACCTGTTCACCGGTGATGAGGAGGAGAAAAAGGGGTGTACCTGCAAGACACTCCGATGCCAAAGTAAGGAATTAGGCAGAGTGAGAGCAAAGTACAGAAAAGAGGTAAGAAGTGAATTACCTGACCCTCTTGTGGAAGAGGGTATTTATAGAGAGACCCCAGCGCTGGGCCAACGGTCACTTGTGTTGGGCTGGATTGCCAGGCCCAACCCAGGTGACTGCTAGGGCTTACGTGGCGTAGTGAAGACCAGGACGTGGTCTTCGCCCTAGTCCAACTGTCCCGTGATCTCCGGAAAGTGGGTTTGACTTGCTCTTTAGGAAGTGGGCAGTTGGTCGGTGACGTGTCTCCGCGGAGGGGGGCACGTGGAGAACGTGTGAAGGACACGTTGTTCTGCCCGACAAGGAAAAGGTTCTACCCGCAGAGGGGGGCACGTGGAGAACATGTGAAGGACACGTTGTTCTGCCAGACAAGGAGACGGTCCTGCCTGCGGAGGGCAAGGTCCTGCCCGCGGAGGGGGAGAAGGTCCTGCCCGCGGGGGGTAAGGTCCTGCCTGCGGAGGGGGAGAAGGTCCGGCTCGCGGAGGGTAAGGTCCTGCCCGCGGAGGGGGAGAAGGTCCTGCCCGCGAAGGGTAAGGTCCTGCCCGCGGAGGGGGTAAAGGTCCTTCCCACTAAGGGTAAGGTCCTGCCCACGGAGGGGGAGAAGGTCCGGCCTGCGGAGGGTAATGTCCTGCCCACAGAGGGGGAGATCCTGCCCGTGGAGGGGTAAGGTCCTACCCGCAGAGGGAAGGTTCTGCCCGACGGGGGCAGTGTCTGGCCGACGGAGGGAAGGTTCTGCCCGACGGGGGCAATGTTTGGTCGACGGGAAGTCTTGTGCTTGAAACAGATGAGGAAGGCTCCTTTGGGCCTTCTCGGTCAGGCTGGGGCCCAGGCCAGAACAGGAGCCCCCCAAGTCGTAGCTCTGAGGCGAGGGAGCGAGGACTTGATAATGCTGCGCTTAGGCGGACAAGGTCCTGCTCGACGAAGGAGAGGACAAAGGTTGGCTGGTTGGCAGCCAAGGTCCTGCGCGACGAAGGAGAGGACAAAGGATGGTGGGTTGGAAGCCAAGGTCCTGCTCGACAAAGGAGAGGACAAAGGTTAGCTGGTTGGCAGCCAAGGTTCTGCTCGACGAAGGAGAGGACAAAGGTTGGCTGGTTGGCAGCCAAGGTCCTGCTAGACAGAGCTTCTGCTCGACGAAGGAGAGGACAAAGGAGAGGACAAAGGCTGGCTGATTGGCCGTCAAGGTCCTGCTCGACGAAGGAGAGGACAAAGGCTGGTTGGTTGGCAGCCAAGGTCCTGCTCGACCGACCTTCTGCTCGACGACGGAGAGGACAAAGGCTGGTTGATTGGCAGCCAAGCTCCTGCTCGATGAAGGAGAGGATAAAGGTTGGCTATTTGGCAGCCAAGGTCCTGCCCGACGAAGGAGAGGGCAGGGGCTGGCTGGTTGGCAGCCAAGGTCCTGCTCGACGAAGGAGAGGACAAAGGCTGGCTGATTGGCAGCCAAGGTCCTCCTCGATGAAGGAGAGGGCAATGGTTGGCTGGTTGGCAGCCAAGGTCCTGCCCAACGAAGGAGAGGGCAAGGGCTGGCTGGTTGGAAGCCAAGGTCCTGCTCGACGAAGGAGAGGACAAAGGATGGTTGGTTGGCAGCCAAGGTCCTGCTCGACAGAGCTTCTGCTCAATAAAGGAGAGAGCCAGGGCTGGCTGGTTGGCAGCCAAGGTCCTGCTTGACAGAGCTTCTACTCAACGAAGTAGAGAGCAAGGGCTGGCTAGTTGGCAGCCAAGGTCCTGCTCGATAGAGCTTCTGCTCGACGAAGGAGAGGACAAAGAGTGGCTGGTTGGCAGCGAGGGTCCTGCCCCTCTTCGCAGAGTTGAGATGTCCCCACCTGACCGTCGCCGTTGGTGAAGGGGATATGCTCGGAGTTGTGAACAACGTCGTCATGGCGTGGGCTAGTCCTGATCCTGAAGTTTTGAAAGATGAAGCTTTGGTTCTCTGCTCGGAGGAACAGGGAAGCTTAGTTCCCACAGACGGCGCCACTGATCTGACCTGATCAGAAGGGGATCACGGGCTGGCCACACGCTGTTGGACTGTTACCTGTTCACCGGTGATGAGGAGGAGAAAGGGGGTGTACCTGCAAGACACTCTGATGCCAAAGTAAGGAATTGGGCAGAGTGAGAGCAAAGTACAGAAAAGAGGTAAGAAGTGAATTACCTGACCCTCTTGTGGAAGAGGGTATTTATAGAGAGACCCCAACGTTGGGCCAACGGTCACTTGTGTTGGGCTGGATTGCCAGGCCCAACCCAGGTGACTGCTAGGGCTTACGTGGCGTAGTGAAGACCAGGACGTGGTCTTCGCCCTAGTCCAACTGACCCGTGATCTCGGGAAAGTGGGTTTGACCTGCTCTTTCAGAGGTGGGCAGTTGGTCGGTGACGTGTCCCCACGGAGGGGGGCACGTGGAGAACGTGTGAAAGACATGTTGTTCTGCCCGACAAGGAGAAGGTTCTGCCCGCAGAGGGGGGCACGTGGAGAACATGTGAAAGACACGTTGTTCTGCCCAACAAGGAGACGGTCCTGCCCGCGGAGGGGGAGAATGTCCTGCCCGCGGGGGGTAAGGTCCTGCCTGCGGAGGGGGAGAAGGTCCAGCCCGTGGAGGGTAAGGTCCTGCCCACGGAGGGGGAGAAGGTCCTGCCCGCGAAGGGTAAGGTCCTGCCCGCAGAGGGGGAGAAGGTCCTGCCCGCTGAGGGTAAGGTCCTGCCCACGGATGGGGAGAAGGTCCGGCCCGCGGAGGGTAAGGTCCTGCCCGCGGAGGGGGAGAAGCTCTTGCCCACGGAGGGGGAGGTCCTGCCCGTGGAGGGGTAAGGTCCTGCCCGCAGAGGGAAGGTTCTGCCCGACAGGGGCAGTGTCTGGCCGACGGAGGGAAGGTTCTGCCCGATGGGGGCAATGTCTGGTCGACGGGAAGTCTTGTGCTCGACACAGATGAGGAAGGCTCCTTTGGGCCTTCTCCCAAGTGTATGTGGGTTGGGCCTTCCCGGTCAGGTCGGGGCCCAGGCCAGAACACATTATATGCCACATGATGCTAGTGTGATTAAAATTTATTGTTACGGTACATGCAAAACAAATTTATTGATCATTTGGGATGAGGCCCCTATGGCAAACAAATTTTGTTTGGAAGCTCTTGACAAGTCTCTAAAAGATATAATGGATGATGACAAAATTGCTTCTAAGTCTATTTTCGGAGGAAAGGTTGTGATTTTTAGTGGTGATTTCATACAAATTCTACATGTGGTACCTAGAGGAACTAGATATGATATTGTCCACTATACAATAAATGCATCATATATTAGGGATCATTGCAAAGTTTTAAAGTTGGCGAAAAACATGTGTTTAGCTACTGGTTCAAATTCTACCAATGTAGAAGATATTCAAAGATTTTCCTAATGGATTTTACAAGTTGGAGATGAAAAGATATGTGAACCAAATGATGGATATGCTGATATTACTATTCCAACAGAGTCACTTCTAACTGATTTTGTGGATCCGATAGAAAAAATTGTTTCAAGTACTTATCCTAATCTCCTTCTAAATTACACAAACATATCTTTCCTTTAAAGTAGAGCTATTTTAGCATCAACCATTGTGATTGTGGATGAAGTCAATTATTACATCACAAATCTTCTTCCAGGTTAACTGCTATTATCCTATCTTTATGCCATCTTATATACTTGAATTTGTATGTCTATAATTGTGCTAACAATATCATTTCCATCATTTAGGTGATAAAAAAGAGTATTTGAGTAGTGACTCCATATATGGATCGAAATCTAATGACAACAATGGTTTTGAGAATTTAACACCAGAATTCTTAAGCTGTTTGAAAACTTTGAGATTGGCGAATCATTCCATGAAGCTAAAAATTGACACATGTATCATATTGATACAAAATTTGAATCAATACGAAGGACTTTGTAATGGTACAAGATTGACGGCGACTAGACTAGCAATTCATGTCATTGAAGCCAAGATTATATCAGATACCCATATAGGAAATACAATTTACATTCCAAGAATGTCTTTATCGCCTTCTCAATCTCCCTAACCATTCAAACTTATTATAAGACAATTCCCCATTATTATTTCATTTGCAAAGATAATAAACAAATCTCAAGGTCAGTCATTAGACTTTGTTGGTTTATATTTTCCCAAAGATGTCTTCATTCATGGTTAATTTTATGTGGCAATGTCAAGAGTTAAGACCCATGACGATTTGAAGATCTTAATTCATGACAAAGACAAGGCTCCATTATCTCAAACAACTAATGTGATCTTCAAAGAAGTTTTTCATAATGTTGTCTAAGATTCCATTACTATTTTGTTTCTATCTATTTATTTTCAATTTCAATCATTTTTTCATATTGTTTTATTATGTTGAACTATTGTACCATTAGTGTTTTCTTCAAACTATTTCAATGCTTGAGTACTTATATTACTTTATCATTCAATGAAGAATCTATACCATTATCCTTTAATATTATTCATTTACCTTACACTTTGGTGAATACCTTACGCTTTGGTTAAATTAATTATTCTGTTAATATTATCCTTTAATATTATTCAAATAACTTATTTTCTCAAAATGGCCTTACCCGTGCGGACGCACGGGTTTTCTACTAGTTATTACAAAAACACACATAAGCTTACATTTTATAATTATATTCAACCTTATTTTTTTTAATACTCACACAAAATTAGTCCCATAATACAATTAAATTAAACATGGGTTCTGCTTAACTAATAAAAATAAAATAAAGAGTGTTATAATACCTACCCCCTTAAAATAACTTCGTCCTCGAAACTAGACAGTTTTAAAAAGATCTGGATATAGTTTACACATTTGATTCTCTCGCTCCCATGTAGCGTCACCAGACTTCTGATTCTAAATTATCTTAACCAATGGGATTTCCTTGCCAATCAAAAGTTTATTCGAGCGACCACCAATACTCATCGGAAGGGCCTCAAATGAAAGATTATTTTTCAACTGAATGTTGTCTGATGTGATAATATATGAATCATCCGCCATACAAGATCTTCCCACCTCAAAAATGTGTGTCCAAGGATTATTGCTCTGATACCAAATGTATCATCCCGGATTTTCTCCAAGATATTATTTATAGTTTCTAGTAAAAATGCGACTGTTTATATATATATATATATATATATATATATATATATATATATATATATATATATATATATATATATATATATATATATATATATATATATATATATATATATATATATATATATATATATATATATATATATATATATATATATATATATATATATATATATATATATATATATATATATATATATATATATATATATATAAAATTATATTCAACCTTCATTTTTTTAATAATCACACTAAATTAGACCCATAATACAATTAAATTAAACATGGGTTATGCTTAATTAATAAAAATAAAATAAAGTATGTTACAATAACCGATCTTGGATAAGTCTTTCATCCTAGATAGGGACAAAGCAGCCTGAAACCACTGGTTATTAGGTTGAGTCAAGCCAGCAATCTTCCAACCATGGTTAATGAATTTCAGTGAACCACGTCCTGTAGAAAAATAAATCTATGTCAGAAACTTGTAATATAATAAGAAACATATTTTAAAAAGAATGAATCCAATTATTTTTTCTCTCCGTCCCAAATATGTCTAGCAGTATTGTCCTGGTACAGAGGTGTCGCGGTGAAATTTTGATACCAAACTATTAATTAGTTTGAATCGTTAATTCATTTGCAACCGAACTTTGATTTGTCCAAAGGAAGGGATAAAGATCGAAATACCCACAATGCAATGCAAATGCAAGCTAGAGATTGTTTTAGGTTCGGGGGTTGGTTAAACTTAGGAAAGGTACTAGCATCCTAAATTTCTGTAGTACTCTACAGGAACCTCTTGTTTTATGTTTGTTTATTGCTAAGTGTTTATCTGCTTAAGGGTATGAAAGACCCTAGAGGTTTATTTCTAAGTATACTCGATAAGATGTCGCATCTTATGCCTACATATCCTTACGGGAGTGGAATCAGAGTATTTTGTAGTTCTCCTAAAGGGTTAGAGGAGCTCTTTGATTGTGGTCAAAGTTCCTACGGGTTTAGGGTAGTTGTTTGATTGATTTTAGGAGAAGAGATGTGTCTTCATTTTAAGGGAGATATAACCGCCACAGGTTGTAGGAAAATAGTCTTTGCATCGTCTTAAGAAAAGGACTTACGTACTCGGATAGGGATCAACGAGGTACACCTTTATCTCTCTTAAGGCAAAGTCCCTACGGCTTGATTGTATTGATGTGAGGTGGAGATTCTATCTCGCTTAAGATGATTTGGCATCTTTCTCTATTGTTTGAATATTTGTATTGAGTTATATTGTATTTTACTATGTTGTAAAGATTATGGTCCTTCCTATGGGGTAGGATCTATCTTAAGCGATCTACTTGAATGGGATCAAGGATCATGGGGAATATGATGCAAATGATGTGCACTACACACAATTGTTGAATCATGTGTAGGATTTTCCTTTGGACGGAATGTGATGCGTGAATATAAATGCGATAATGTAAATGCAATAAAATAAATTGCGGAAGAGTAAAACATACACATACGCATGAAAGCGCTGAAGTGTGTGAGAGTGTATGTGTCGCGAATGTGAGTGTGCCCGATTGATTTGTATTTTCGATGTTGATTGATTTTAAGCGGATAAATTGATTATTTTAAGCGGATTGGTTTTAAGCGAGAAGTTATATTATTTTTAGTGAAATATTGCGTTTGATTGATTAGTTTTGAAAAGGTTTAGGTGACTTGATTTTTAGGGAGTTTATTTGATTATTTTCCTTAGGCGGTTAATTTAAGAAAATGGTACATATTATCTTTGATTATAAGTCGATTTGTTTTGATAAAGAAAATTTGATAACTATTATTGTTGAACATAATTTTAGTTATTGAATTAATAGGAAATTGGTTCTTTGTGAAAAAGTTTATTATTAAAGTTTAAATTTAAATAAAAAAAAAGTTTTAAATGATTATCCAAGAAACAAGTTAATTAAAATAGTTTGAGTTTTTTTTTTGTTTTATTGAATAAAGTTTATTTTAAAATATGACAGGGTTTTTTTAATAGATAAAATTTGATGAATAGAATAGATTTTAAAAAAGTTTTTTAGTTGCTTAAAAGGTTTAATTAAAGTCCATTAGTTAAATTATTACGTAAATGGTTATTAAAAAAAGATTAATTAATGGTTTACTATAAAAAAGATTTGATTATTAGTTAAATAAATTAAAGAAAAAAAGAAAAGTTTAATTAATTAAATTATTAAATAAATGATTGTTTTAATTAAACAGATTTTAGAAAAGTTTAATTAGGGTTAAGTGGGTTAACGATAGATTAAGGTGGTTAATGAGGGCTAATTAGTGGGTTTAGTGGATAACCGGAGGATTAAAGGAGTTAACAGCTGGGTTAATGGAGGTCACAGGGTTCGGTGAGGCGCGTGATAGGAGGGTATACGGTAGGGCTCGATCTGGGGCGTGCAGTAGGATCCTTTGGAGATCCAACGGTACACGCGTGAGGGTGCATCGTGGTTACGGTGTGTGCAAGTGTACTGGATACAACATAAAAACAAATTAACTGGAAAAAAAACCTAAACCTAAATCACTCAACCCTAATCCACCGTCTGCCTCTCTTCCGATCTCTCTCTCTCTTCTGCGACTCTTTTCTTCCTTTCTCTAGCTTTCGTTCCGCTTCTCATAAAACCTGTCCAAATGCCAAACAAAACATTAATTATGAAACAAAAATATCAATCGAGGAAGTCTTTACCCCTGGTGAACAACGTCGCGATCGGGTTGCGACTCTGGGGAGGTAGCGATGGCGGATCGTAGTGGCTTTTGTGGCGTGAGGATTTGAAGGCGAGTTCTGCTTTTGCAGCGGCGGTTTGCGTTGCGATTTCGATGGAGGAAGATAACAAATAAGTTCCTTGGCTTTCCTCTTCTCCAGCTTTTAGGGTTTTACGAATTGGGATCCTTTGGGGGTTTTTCAGGATTGTTCATGTACTTTTTTGTGTGTATCCTCCTCCTTTATTTCCTAACTCGGTCCTCTTATATATAGGTCAAGATCCGCAGGGACACGACGTTAAAGCAAATAAAGACCCTTTCCATCTTTATTTCGGTGCCTCTTAAATGGGTCTGGCTCCAGAAGGAAACTGATGAATGTATTTTTGACCAGGAATTGATGAAGGTAAACCCCTTTGGAACATGTCGTAAATATGTTTTGATGCGCTTTTCTTATTTCCTTCTTGAAACAAGCCTGTCGCAGTTGTTTTTGGAAAGAACTTCAATGCGTCTTGATTTGCCGTAACATTTGGTGCTGCTCTGTTTTATCGATTTTGAAATCCAATGAAAATTCTATTTTTACCTCGATATGTTGATGATGTGTGTTAAAGAACTTTCTTCTTTTTATGGATTGTGTTGGAAATGCATCTCAATCACCGTTCTCGATTTCAAACAATATTGTGCCCCCTTTAATTGTAACAACTTTTAATTTATGCAGGGAAAAGGTAATTTGGCGTCACTTCGATGTAGGACATGCGACCTAATAGATGGAGATCCCCTATTTTGGAAAGGGCGGATATTGTCGAGAATATGCTTGCTTTGTTTGGAAGTGATCTCTTGATGATGTTGTTGAAGCCCTCTGATCGTGTTTAGGAAAGCTTTTAAGTCGAATTGTTGCCATCTCTAATGAAAGATCTGGTCTTCCCTCTAAGAAAACAAGTGGATTTTCCTCTTAGTCAAACCAAATATCTTTGCTCACATTCCGTTTTTTAACTGTGTGTGTAATGATTCTGTCTTGAACTTCTATGCAGGAAGATTGATGCTGGCGAAGTCAAACCGACGATATGGCTTCCCCAACTGAAGACTGGAAACCCGTATCTTCTTCTGCATTTAATACTGTTTATTCAACCTTGAATGTTCCTATCTTGATTCCCATAAATACCTGTCACATCTTCGTGTGCTCCTCAGCTATGGCTTCGTCAGCTTACGGAGTGGAGATCTATCGAGGTTGTGGCGTCGGGGTTTGAGTGGGACTCAGGCATATCACACAGGTTCGTGATGATAAGGTGGGGGTTTACTTGGAATTGAGTAATAAAAAATTGTGAATTGACTGACTTCATCTCCCTCCTAAACAACAGGACTTTGGTAGATTCCTGGCTCCGTGAATCAACCTGCTAAAATCCACATCAGCCACAACGTGGAGCTGCTCCGCCACTTAGCAGCCGTGGAGGTTATGCGGTGTCAGGATTGGTAAGAACATTCTGCTCCAAAAATAAGTTCAGCAAATAGGATAGGATTTATCATGTGTTCTTTGTGTTTCAACTTTCTTCTTCAAATTCAACATGAATATTATTGTAAGTTATTCTAAATTTGGATGATAATCATATCCTTCATCGTGAATGCAGGTTGTGAAGACTTAGAAACGTTGTTGTTCGAGTCGTGTCGGCGGATGTTTGGATCTGTGCTTCTCAGTTTACAAGCTTCTACTTGCTTATAATCTCTCAAGTTTACCCAACTGGTGTAGTGTACCATTGCAGGACATTACAGAACTTGGAAAGGTGAAACCTGGTTGCTAAAGCTGCGGTATAGACTTCCCAATACTACAACTTATGACCGGTTCGATAGCCAGATTAAATATGACAGTTACATATGCTAAATTCTGCAGGAATTCGTCACTCATTGGTTTGTCACCTACTCTTCTTCTCGCTCTAATATTAGTGTGTTTTTCCTATCTGCTCAAGTTATTTCAAATAATAACATTTGGTTTCTTCTTTGAATACTCGTTTGTAACGCCGATTCTATTCAAAAAATGAAGGTAGGCTGGACTGGTGGCTATGCACGAATTTACGAGCAAATGGAGTTGCGCAAAAGTCATGCTAATCCTCTCAGGAAAAAAAGTGCAGAAGGCAAAGATGCAGAACCATGGTAACATGTTGAGCTGGGTCTATTGCAATCCTTCTTTCCGTATTAGTTTGATTGTCTTCGAACCACTCACGTTCATAATTTGATCACTTCGCTTACTTCTTCTATTTTGCAGCTTATAGTGTTGGTGTTGAAGTGCTTGCCGATGGTGTGGAGAAACCTGCAGCGGTTGCTTGCAGCTGCGAATGCTGAAATGCTTGTTACTGCTGTTTGCTGATATTGTTATTTGTTGTTCTTCTCAAAGGTGATTGACACCTTCCTGTTATGCTTTGTCGTATTATTGCTATCACATGATAAGTCCTGAATGACTTATCTTTGCAGGTATTTGACGTTAGCCTGGAGTTTGAGGGGTCTTTGGATCGAGGATCGAGTTTCTTCCCTCAATGATTACCGATGTTCCGCAAGGTATAATTCATGAAGTTAAACTGGTTGGCTATTTTTTTTGTTTCCCTGTTTGTGGAATGGTTTGGAACAGAGCTTCTGGTTTTGCTCCTGAATCGTGCTAACACTTCTCCTTCTTCTTTCAGGAAATAGTTTAAGCTCTGAAGTTGTCGGTTTTGTGCCGTCGGGAGAAGTTACAAATTGGTGATGTAGGTGGCGGCCTGGAGACAAACATTGATGCCGTTGGCCTTTATTATAACCCTTATATGGAATTCAAGTGGTACCGACAACTTTGAAGAAAAGGGAGCTGTCAACAGGGGAATGTCCTTCAATCCTAAATCCCAATTTACAGTTTTATTGGGAGCTCAACTCCCTCCACATTCGGTGTAGCCAGTCTCATGCCCAGATAGGCCTGGCTATTGTTCTAGATCGTCACGTGGTGCACCTTAAATGTGGTTGTTTATAGATTGGTAAAGTTCACTTGGAGTAGCAAATCCTTAATTGGTTTTAAACTTATACCAGTACCCCCTCCATGTATATTTGGGGGAAATCTTTGTAAATAAATGTAGCCACCGCATGCTGAGGCTGTTGTTTTATGCCGTAATGGTAGGTTCTAGCTCATAGAACTCTGTATTTCCTTACAAACGAATAATAGCTTTTTGCAATAACTTGAATTCAAAGATTCCTGGATTCTTCCGGCATTGTAATACTGTCTTGAATTTAAAACATCGACTTGACGTACATATAGCAACTTGTGAAAGTCTGGTGATGCATAGAAGGGTAAAGTGCTAATAAATCTCATAGTGACGAACTAAGTCATGTACCACTTTGGAATGACCCAATGAGGAATTATCTTGGAAATGGAGGAGTCTTAGATGAGGTGACGGCACCGTTATGGCTCTATATAACCGGCAAATTCCGTAAATCCAGACAAAACACTTTAAGCCTAATAGTAATAAAAGGGCCTTAGGACAAAAGGGAGCTCTTGCGACTTAGTTTGTAAACTCTCACAGAGTATGAATTAAATTTGAGAGTTCTCCACTTGAATAAACAAGTTGGAAAAAAACAAGGACCAAAAGGTTGGGGAATAAAAGGTTTTGAGAACCATATTAATATGAACCTCAATCTTGAATTCAACATCATCTGGCGTGAGGAAAATTGAAAGGCCTCATTCCATGAGCCTGTGATGGTATCTCTTATACGAATTCTTTATCTTGGCAAGCCTTTCTTGATTTACGGGGGAATGGTCATAAGAACCCACCCGAGGTATCTTTAAAGTAAAATGATCATGCACATACTTATTAGTTGCACATAAAAGTAAAAAGATAACGCAAGACAACACACAAGGAGGTGGAATCTTAAGGTCAAAAATTAGGGTGCAACAGATGCCCCTATTTAAGTTACTTCTATCCGGAGATATGGAGATTGAAATCTCCGTCTCGACGAGATAGGAGGGACTTAAATACAGACATTGCACGAATTTTTTTGGCCTCGAGAAACCACCGAATGCAAATGATATGCAATGATATGGAAATGTAAGACAGACCGTCCTGTGAGGAATGATGTCACGGGAGGAACATGCTCAACAAAGCGAGACTCAAGGAAAGATAACAATCAGCATTGTGGATTCTCTAAAATGAAGATAAGATATGATAGTACCACCAGGAGTACAGTAGCTTGAACAGTGAAACGAGATCTTGAAAGTGAAGGGTAGCCCATTATCAACGTGTGACAGCCTAAACAAAGGTATCCGGTTGAAACAAGAAACGCATGTTACCGACTATCACACATATGATAGCCTAAGCCAAGGTGTTTGGCCAAAAGATGGTATATTACCTACCATCAAATGTATGATAGCCTAAGTGGAGGTAATAGTCAAAACAAGGTGTATTACCTACTATCAAATGTATGATAGCCTAAGCAAAGGTAATAACCAAAAGGATAGGTCACCTACTACCAAACATATGGCAGCCTAAGAAAAGGTAATGAACAAAAGGAAAGATCACCTACTACCAAACATATGGCAGCCTAAGAAAAGGCGTCTAACCAAAAGAAAGGTGTATGACAGCCTGAGAAAAGGTAATAACCAACAGACGGAGAGATCACTTACTACCAAACGTATGATAGCCTAAGAAAAAGTGTCTGACCAAGGAGAAGATGGTATATTACCTACTATCAAATGTATGATAACCTAAGCAAAGGTAATAACCCAAAGAAGGCAATATCACCTACTACCAAACGTATGGCAGCCTAAGAAAAGGTGTCTGACCAAAAAGGATGATATATTACCTACTATCAAATGTATGATAGCCTAAGCAAAGGTAATAACCCAAAGAAGGAGAGATCACTTACTACCAAACATATGGCAGCCTAAGAAAAAGTGTCTGACCAAACCGATACGTGTTACCTACTATCAAACATATGATAGCCTAAGAACAGGTGAACACAAAAAAAGGAAAGGCGTGTTACCTACTATCATACGTATGATAGCCTAAGCAGAGGTAATAACCCAAGATGATATGTACTAGGGATTACAAAGCTTCAACGGGGATCTTCAAGAGATGTAAGCCTGTTGATCAGCAAAATATGTTCTCTCAAATAAAGAGAGACTAGTTGTAATAAACTTCATCGAACTTTTCGGAAGAGATGCTCTTTGATGGAGTGTGATAGACTCGCCGGGGAATACATTCCTGAGGAGTATCTTGTTGTAGTTATAAAATAGGTACCCTTGTAGTGTAAGTTCTCAAATGAAGAGAAATATTTGTAATGTCTTCGATGCCTTTCTCTGACAGATTTCCAGAGGAATGCCTTTTTGATGACTTGATAATCTTGGTAAATCCACCGGGGGTGGACAAATTGTCTTGAGGAGACTGCTATTTGTCGTTTTGAACAAGATCCTGATCAAAACAAGTTGCTCAAATAAAGACAGTGCTTGCAGTCCCGATGTAAATTGTTGAAAAGCTTCTGATAACGCTGTTGGAGAAATATTTGTCTTCGATAGTGATCTTTAGAAAAATCTTCCTGGGGAACTGAGTGCAAAATAAATGCATGCTTAATCCTTATTCAAGAGTTGGAGATGTCCACAAATGTGATCATCAAGGACCGAAGTTCAATTTAGGAAATAACTGAAGAGAGACTGTCAAGCAAGACTCGACCATTGAGGCATGAGCTCAAATGGCATTTAACTAAAACAACCGTCTTCCACGAGGATCGAACTCTGTGGGGAAATAGAAGCATTGCACTTTTTCTGCCTAGGGCAGACAACACTACTCGAAGGAGAAGACACACCCAGTCATTTAGTGATAAACACGGCCAAAGTGACAGAACAAACAAAACAAAGACGCAAGATACATATGCCATACTATCTATCTACATGTTATGCGTATGATAACAAAAGAGATGAAAAACATTCCGGGCATTCAAACCAAATCTTCACAGATCAAACATTGCTTGGAGAGTGTACACTCACTTTAGGAGACCAGAGCTGTTGAATATTTTGGAGTTAAAACTTCGATCGGGGATGAAAAAAACATCCGCTTTGTTGGAGAGGTGAAGCTAGTCAGCCCACTGGGAATTCTTAGGTCACTGACTGGATATTTCTTGCGGAATTGTCAACCACCTTTGATTTTCAGATGCCCTAAGTCACAAGGTTCGCGATAAAAGGTCATCTTGAGAGGATTTTACAGAAAACATGGCGTCTAAATGCCCCACTATTTTCAAACTCTTGGAGAGATTCGTAGAAGCTCGACGTAACTGCCCCTGATTGACGGTATAACCGAGTCTTCAAACTTGTGTTCTAAGTAAAGTCAAACTTGTATGGATCAAAACCTCTTGGAAAATGACTTGCCCCAGGATAGCAAAGTCTTCAAATTTAACATGTAATGTCTACATGTAATCTTTCTAAGATATCAAGCAAATCTAGCAAGTCAGAAATGTCAATTTTGAAACTGTTAATGCAACACATATGTTTGTCTTGAAGTTTTGAAAATAGATATCGCGATAACTTGTGACAAAATCACTAGTTAGGATATTACTTTAAATTTATAATGCCAACGTCAAATTGAGCATAGCTCATAGGAGTCAGGAAATGATATTTCGTCGAGTATGCTTTTGAAATAACCTTACTTCAATTAGGACTTTGTGGGTCATGTATATGGGTTTAGTTTATGATTTGTAAAGCAGAGGGATAAAGGTCAAATTATATTTGTGCCCACCCAGATTTTGAGATGTTCATTTTTTTTTATGCCCTGCCCTAGGTTAAAAGCGAGGTTTTGATTGGGAGAGAAGAAACAGATCTTTTCTCGAGACTTAAAAGAAAGGTTGACTATTTCTGGTATTTTTAGGATGTCTGAAACAGGAATGCCTTACATCATTAGTAGGGTTTTTTTATCCAAAAGCATACAACGAGAGATCCTGCGTTTTACTTCATCATCCTCCCCCCAATTATTCACCACAGTGAGAGAATTGGGTATAGTCGGCATGAGAAATGTTTTACGAGTGAAACGAATGGATTTCTTCAAGACAAACATTTTATTGCATTAATTATTCAAGATAAACAAGCCATCTCTTGGAGTAGATTGGTAAAGTTCACTTGGAGTAGCAAATCCTTAATTGGTTTTAACCTTATACCAGTACCCCCTCCATGTATATTTGGGGGAAATCTTTGTAAATAAATGTAGCCACCGCATGCTGAGGCTGTTGTTTTATGCCGTAATGGTAGGTTCTAGCTCATAGAACTCTGTATTTCCTTACAAACGAATAATAGCTTTTTGCAATAACTTGAATTCAAAGATTCCTGGATTCTTCCGGCATTGTAATACTGTCTTGAATTTAAAACATCGACTTGACGTACATATAGCAACTTGTGAAAGTCTGGTGATGCATAGAAGGGTGAAGTGCTAATAAATCTCATAGTGACGAACTAAGTCATGTACCACTTTGGAATGACCCAATGAGGAATTATCTTGGAAATGGAGGAGTCTTAGATGAGGTGACGGCACCGTTATGGCTCTATATAACCGGCAAATTCCGTAAATCCAGACAAAACACTTTAAGCTTAATAGTAATAAAAGGGCCTTAGGACAAAAGGGAGCTCTTGCGACTTAGTTTGTAAACTCTCACAGAGTATGAATTAAATTTGAGAGTTCTCCACTTGAATAAACAAGTTGGAAAAAAACAAGGACCAAAAGGTTGGGGAATAAAAGGTTTTGAGAACCATATTAATATGAACCTCAATCTTGAATTCAACATCATCTGGCGTGAGGAAAATTGAAAGGCCTCATTCCATGAGCCTGTGATGGTATCTCTTATACGAATTCTTTATCTTGGCAAGCCTTTCTTGATTTACGGGGGAATGGTCATAAGAACCCACCTGAGGTATCTTTAAAGTAAAATGATCCTGCACATACTTATTAGTTGCACATAAAAGTAAAAAGATAACGCAAGACAACACACAAGGAGGTGGAATCTTAAGGTCAAAAATTAGGGTGCAACAAGAGGCAACCATGACAACTCTACAAGACCTCCTCCAAATTCCCGAGGTGGCACTTTCTCATCAGTGTAGATGTTTTTGATTGGCTGCATTTTATGGTAAAACATTGATGTGTGTGTAGATGTCATGATTGATGTCATGACATGCTTGTGTAGTGTTCTATAGGGTAAGTTTGGTTAGCTAGAGCAAAGTGTATTGGATGTCATACTGAATGTCATGACATCAGGTAGTTGACATCAAGGGCGCGTGTTTTAGTTTTCTGGTATATTACATGACGTAGCCCAGGCTAGATTTCAGGAAACATTTTAGGGATCCTAGTTATCTCAGGCGAAATGCTAGGCAGTGCTGAGCATAACAGAGAATTCCTATGACCTAATTAAAAGTGCGATGATTTATGAAAAGAGGTTTAACTTGGTTAAACCTAATTTATGCACTGAGGCCCAAGATCTTTTTGCTTCTTATAAATAACAAAGTAGCAATCCTAATTCAAGGGAGTTCTGGAGAGATTTTACAGAGTTTTTGGTGAGTTGTTTATGAGTGAAGAATTCAGTCTGTGTACTGTGATCTTCATGTGTGTGTTTGTGTCTTAAGATTTCTTATGAGCCAAGCAATTATCTTCTGGATGATTGCATTTGACTAGTGTGTTGTGAGTTGTACTTTGTTTGTGTCACTCTAAGCTTTTAAGCACGAGTGTTGTGTCTCTTGATTGAAGTTGTGAAGCAAGATCAAGATTTGTTTGAAGTGTGTCTTCATTTAATCTGTAACTTTAATTGGTTGATATCACTGCTGTGATTGAGGGGGAGTGAGTAGGAACTCAGGTCTAGCGTTAGGATGAAGTTGCATTGGGTAGTGTTGCACCCCAAAATTTGACCAACATTTCTTTACCTAGCTTGTGGTTACATCTCATTCACATTAGCATTATCACTTGCATTTCATTGACATGTGTGCAGGAGATCAAGAGGTATGAATACCAATCAAGAGCACCACAAGACTTTGAAGCTAGCCAAGAAGGTTATTCAAGTGTTCAAGGGTTGATATCTTTGTCAGAGAAGTTAAGAGATCCTTAGAGAGACTGGTTGAAACCAAGGTTGTATGCCTCCTAACTTGAGAGTTGTGGGAGCTCCTTAGATGATTCTGAAGCTATGAGGATGGACTTGAAGCTTTGAGAGAGCTTATGAGATGTCTTGAAAGCCATCATGAAGCCTAGAGAGGTCATTGTGCAAGTTTAAGAAGACTCAGCCATGAGTGGTATAATTAGGGTTTGACTGGGTCAACCCTAGGGCAACTGATGATTTGGAGAGGGTTGAGACCTAATCCAAGAGCCATGTGATCATGGATTGATGCATTGAGATGCTATAAGGATTATTCCAAGGTCAACTCATCATGATTGAAGAGTTTGAGAAGTTTCAAGCTAGGGTTTCTAAGGCTTGACAGTGTAAAATCCCCTAGTTTGACCCCTATCTTCAAGGCAGTTTAGCTCAAGATGTGATTGTCATCTCATCTTACCCCCAACATGAATGTTGTAGAGCTTGACCTTAGCTTTAATTTTTGTACTACAAGTCCTTGATAGGATTTGTAGAGCTCAAGTTATGGCTTTGACAAGTTACAGGTCCTTTGAGGTATGTGAATCTGGGGCCTTGAAAGTCACCCAACTTGCATCCAACTTTTGCCCAAGAAGGATGATTCCTATGAACTTTTGGTCAACATGAATGTTGTTCCTTATCTTCTTAGCTTTCTATAGAGTACTAGAAGTCCTTGATAGGATTTGTATAACTCAAGTTATGGCTTTGACAAGTCAAGGGTATTTTGGTCATTTGGAGATTATAGGTCATTTCAAGCATAAGGCCATAACTCCTAGTTCCAAGCTTCAAATGGAAAAGTCTTCAACATCAAACTTGCTTAAAATGATGTTTTAAGGCTATTAAGAAGGTCATGAGATGTTGAAAAGGCTTGTAGCTCAAAATGGTAAAAATGACCTAAAATGGAGGCATAAGTTAAATAAGTCAAAGTTGGAAATTGAAATTTCCAAGCTACACATCCAAACCATGGCATGTAATAGGTCATTTTGACTCTAGAAAGCATTCTAAAAACAATAGTTCAGCCACATTTTTGATTTAGGGTTTAGATCATGGACTTGCTTTAGAAAATGGTTGCTTGCATATTAAGGTACAAATGCAAAACACAAGGAAACTCAATACACAAGCTAGCTAAGTATCTTAACACCTCATATATCTCATCTAAGGAGATTTTCAAGTCAGAACAAGTTGCTGCAAGAGGCATAGCATGAGATGATACATGAGATGGATGGAAATCAAAAACTCATGACATGAGAATCCCAAATTCTCATTGGATGATTCCAGAAAGTTCTGGATGGTTTAGAATCATCCTATATATGGATTAGAACTTGCTCAGATGCAAGGTTGGTGAGAGATTAGAGAGGAGAGTGAGGTAGCCATTTCAATTTCTTCCATTGCAAGTTGAAATCAATTTCTACTTTCCACACCATTTCCATTGCTTCTTTCAATCCCAACACCTTCCATTGATCATACTGAATGTGTGCATACCAAATTGAGGGCAAGATCATGAAGAATTGAAGAGTTGGCATTTGGATTTTGGGAGCTGCAAGTCACCATCGAGTTTGAAGATTCAGGCTTCTTGGATCAAATCTTTTGCAAACAGAAGCTTTAACATCAATCAAGGAGTGATTCTGAAGAGTTTGAGAGGTTGAAGTGGAGGTTTGCCCTATCTGATAATCAAGATTTGACAGGTTTGTAACTTTTCTTCTACACCATAATTTAAGCATAATTAGTTAGAATTGTTAGGTTAGAATGGTTAGAGACAAGTAGGAGATGGATTCTGGGAAGTTTGAGATCATTTGGTGAAGTTTGAGTTAGTGACACCATTTTTGTCTTGATCAAGAACACGATGTATAGTGAGGTATGGCATGAGTTTAATAGCAAGATTTAACCAGTGTGAGGTGGTGATCATTCTGAGGTAATCAATTTCAAGAATAGTCAGAATTGAAGTTTGAGCATAACTTTGATCTTGGATCGGGTTTAGAGATTGATGATGATTCTTTGAATTCTAATACCATAGTTGTGATCAACATGGAATTTAGAGTAGATTAGGGTTTTGAACCATGGATTTTGGTTGAGTTTGGAGGGAATCCGAGCTAGGTATTTGAAGCTCTGTTCATGGAGCTTTCCCTCCATTTTGATGGCTGGAGGAAGAAGATAATGTTTTGGCCGTTGGATCATGCGTGGACTCATTGACTGGACCTAGATCGTGTGGATGAGATGTGATTTCATGTTTGAAGGGAAGTCTGAAGACACACCAAAACGCAACGTACCACTTAAACTGAGGTTTTGGGCTTTAGTGGACTGATTGATAATCCCACCCCCTTCCATGGCCCATTTGCATTTTGAACTGATTTTTGTTACTAAATGCACCGTGTTCTTTTCTTTTTCTTTATATTTTTTGAATTGATTTTCTGATTAAATCTTGGGCCTGGCGCGCATTGCTTTATGTACCCCCATTTCAAGCCCATCCTCATATTGAACTGTATGGCATTGCTATCTGCACCAATGTTTTCACATTTTATTTTCTTTTTCTCCATTTTATTTTAATCTTTGAAAAATCATATTAAATAGAAAAATGATGATTTTTGCATGGGGATTTTTTCTCCTATTTCATGTTAATGTCTAGAAAATTATGAAATCAAAACATTTGCATTTCATGCATTTTTAATATTTTTTATATATATTCTCTTTTAATAGCTTTTAATTCCTTTTATGTTGATGCATAGATTTGTAGAATTTTGTTTAGCTAGTTCCTTTCATATTTTTAGGCCATTATTTTTAGGATATCTAGATTAGGACTTTATCTCCCCTCTGGATTTATTCCATAATTTTGTGATTAATTTTTGATTAGTTTTGGTTAGATGACTTTAGGTTGTATAGAATTAGGTCAATCCTTAACATAGGTCCACAATAACACTAGAATTTTGGGTTTCTAGGTCAAGTTAGATATTGGGACATATAGGGTATTAAGGGTAGGTATATAGGATCCCCTAGAAATTATATTAGATTTTAATATAATAGTATACTATTTTTAATTGATTTTTGTAATTGATTGTTGTTTGTGTTGCCCTTGTGGGCTTGTATTTTGTTTTGCCTTGCTTTGTGGGTTTTTGCTTGGCTTGGTGGGCTTGGTCTTGCTTTGAGGATCATGGAGGAGCATAGTAGAAGACTTGAAGATTGAAGAAGTAGCTTGAGATCTTGAAGACTTGTTTGTTTTGTTGTTGTTTTAGGGTTAGGAATTAAGTAGAGCTTAGACCTAGCTAATTTCTTTCTTAAACATGGATGGCATCTGTCACCTCCATTCTTCCCCATGATTCAAAGTACTTCCATGGTATTCACCTCCCTCCTTTGGAGGGATAAGTGATGGTACCTAGGAAGTAGAACCTTTGAGGGAACCATTCCTTTGATGTTAAACCCTTATAGGTCATCTTGGGTGGTCAATAAGCAGTTTAACACCCTAGCTTATCCAGTTAAGTGATTTCTTCAGGTTTGAGTATCTTGAGAGATGTTGGGCTTGAGTTTGAAGATGAAGACTTCATTGAAGAGTATGGAAGAGGATGATTCCCTGAGCATTGCCATTTCAGCTGAAGCTTGAAGAGCAAGAAGAGCAAGTTGATACTTGAAGACCCAATGAAGATCCAGTAAAGACTGAATGAAGAGCTGAGGCTTAAAGACTGAAGGATGAAGTGGACACTTCTAAGTGATTGAAGACTACACTGAGAAGCTGAAGCTTATAGGAAGAGAAGACCAAGTTGAGACTGGTAAAGCAAAGAGAGTTGAAGCTTGAAGACTAAGTTGATACTTATGAGGAGGATTCAATTGAGATTGAGTGTAGAGCTGAGGCTTGAGGAATAAAGGATGGGTTGATACTTACTTTGAAGCTTAGAGATCCTGAAGGAATCAAGTTGATACTTGTGGTTAAGAGTGAAGCCTGAAGGTGGAGATGATTAAGGAGCTGAAGCTTGGAGAAGTGAAGATAAGTTGAAACTTATGTGGAAGGGTTGAAACCTGGGAAAGCAAATTGATATTTGTCAAGAGTGATTGAGGTCTGAAGACTGAGTTGCTGTTAGAAGAGCTGAGGCTTGGAGTTGAGAGAGGAGTTGATCTGCTTTCTTGTCTGTTTCTTCTCTGTATTGCTGATGTGTCTTGTTTGACTTGCTTGATGCATTAGAATAAGTCCATATCTAGACTAGATAGAATCTAGGAGCATAATTTCACTAGAGGTTGAGTTGCTCCCTCTGCTTGTATTGTTACTGCGTGGCTTTGCTTGCGGGTATTCGGTAGAGCCCAGCTCCCTTGCCCATGTGGTTTGTGATTTGCTTGATGGCATTTTATTTCATTTCTTCTGTATGATTGCAGTTTGCTATTTTTTTGCTTGATAGCATGTTGTTATTTCCTCAGTATGATTACTGTTATTCATTCTAGCTTGAGGTTGAGACGAGCTTGTGGAGGCTGCTTCCCCACACACATTTCCTCCCTCACTTGCATTGCATGCATTTTACAGTCGTTTACTGTATTACTATTTACTGTTTAAGCTTATGCTTTATCTGTTTCTGTATCATTGACATGATCCCTTAGGACTCTCATCTCCTTTGATAAGGGAGTGATGATAGAACTTTAGGTTGAAACCTATGCATGATAACTTCTAGGAGTTCCCTGTTTCGAACCTCAACCATAGGATGAATCCTTGGCATGACAACAGTAGGACTTGATAGTCTCCCCGTAGTTGAGCCTGTTCTCTCTTCTCATCTCAAAACAGCTTAAGATACAGTAATCATGAATGATTTCTTTCATACGTTACGAGGCTTAAGCTATCTGAGAAAGGATTGTGGGAGAGTCTCTTTTCCACAGTCTGGATGTTTAGTATGGTACCCTTTGGGTGACATGCAACGCATTCACTCTCAGGTCATAGTCTTTAGTGCGATTGAAATTGCAAACACATAAAAAACACTTCTTCCGTAAAAGACAGAAAACAAACTTCAAACCTTTTTACCCCGTGGGCCCGTAACCTGAAGGAAGCTTTTCTGAAGAAAAGAGTGTCGTTAAACTTCAGCGCCAACGCAAACAGGCTTTGTCCCTAACTGCTGGAACTGTTGTTTAACCCTACTCGATAAAACAGATGAACCTGAATCCCCATAGCGCGTAGTTTCCCGAACTACGTAAGCTCTAATCTCTCATACCTGTTGAGAGTACGTAGGCACAATGTTGATGTATTGGCGAGCCACCTTCCCCGTATCCCGTAGTAGGTCAAACTACATCGACTCTGATTTCTCATTCTCTGATGAGAATACGTAGGCATAAAGCGCGACGCTTTGCCGAGTCATTTTTCTTTTCTTTTTAAGCCAGCCTTGATAGGTAGATAGATAAACCAACTCGTCTAGTAAACACAACAAGCGTGGATCCCGTCGAGTACGACGGACGTGAGGGGTGCTAATACCTTCCCCTTGCGTAACCGACTCCCGAACCCAGACAACGGTTGCGACGACCTTGTCTTACCCTTTTCGTCAGGTTTTTCCGATCGTTTCCTTTCCCGCTCCGAGGGATAAATAACGAAAGGTGGCAACTCTTCTGTTTTTCCGGCACCTTATTTTCGCGGAAGCGACAACTGGCGACTCTGCTGGGGACTTGATAGTTTCCTGGGATCCAACGTCCCGTATGCGAGTCAGTTTGGGGATCCGACGTCCCCTGCGAGAGTCAATCCTATCGCTTGTATGATTACTTATTGGGTTGTGTTTATTTATCGCATTTTATTTCTCGCATTTTATTTTCAGTATGATATGATTATCTGTGCTGTTGTGGGAGGGGCATTCTGATGAGTGAGAAGCCAGACCCAGGCTTGAGTGAACATAGCATTAGTTGTGGAAATTAGTGGGTGCGTGCTTGCTTTGCAGGCACTAGTGTCTCATGAAATCCATGCTCAGACGAGGTTCTCCCGGTTGGCTTCTCTTTCAACCCTTTGGGTTGAGACGGTTGCTGGTTTGGAGGATTGTCGACTCTGGGGACCGATCATTTGTGATTCAGCCGAGTGAGGCCGCTTCATGAGCTGGTGATGCCACACCTTCTGGGTATCGTATCACCCCTCTTGAATGTCTGTGACGCTGATGAACGCATAGGATGCCGAACTTGAGTCAGTTTAGGTCCATACCTGTGAGCAGGGTTGGGTTTATTGCAGGAAACTTTGACCTTCAGACCACCTGGTTTTCTTGATAGTGGATCAGTTTTGTTGGGATCTGAGGTTCTCATCTGCAGAATATGATTGTTCTTGACAGAGCAGGTTTTTGATTGGGATCAGAGGATCTTATCATCAGATGTGTATTTGTTCTTGATAGAGCAGATTGGGATCAGAGGATCTTATCATCAGATGTGTACTTTGTTCTTGATAGAGCAAGTTGGGATCAGAGGATCTTATCATCAGATGTGTATTTGTTCTTGATAGAGCAGGTTTTGATCAGAGGATCTTATCATCAGATGTTTGTTCTTAATAGAACAGAGTTTTGGTTATCAGTTGTTTGTTCTTGACAGAGCAGATTTTTGGTCTCGTATCAGAGGTCCTTATTATCAGACGTTTGTTCTTGACAGAGCAGAATTATGGTCCTATGTATATGGCCCTATCAAATGGTTGTTCTTGACAGAGCAGAATTATGGTCCTATGCATATGGCCCTATCAGATGGTTGTTCTTGACAGAGCAGATTTGTGGTCCAATACCGGGGTTTTCTTATTATCAGAGATAGTGGTTGTTCTTGACAGAGCGGCATTATGGTTTTGTTGATACAAAATCTCGACAGCACAATTGCCTTGATCTCCTGCTGCATGATTGCATTTTACATTGCTTTGCATACTCATTTGTATTTCATTAACGTGTGTCTGTGTTGCAGGTACCGTTTTCCCCAATCCAAGATTTCTTGCCTCCTATTGTATTGTTATGGGTTCTCTGAGGAAGACCGTGGCTTACAAGTTCCCTGCCCCTGATGTGGTTCAGCTGATTGGTTTGGTTGCTTTAGCAGATGATTCTGTGAGGGATGAGTTCAGAAAATCTTACGGCAAATTGCTCAGTTTGGTTCGTAAACCTTCTGTGTTCGAGTTGAATGGGTTGCACGCTCTGCTGCAGTTCTACGACCCTCTGTTGAGATGTTTCACTTTCCAGGATTTTGTTCTCGCACCCACGCTAGAGGAATATGCTGATTTGCTAGGTGTGCCTATCAAGAGGCAGATGCCTTTTGTTCATATGGATGCTGAGTCTGATCTGGCTAGTTTAGCTCCTTCACTTCATTTGGATGCCTCCGAGTTGGTATTGTCTAGTTGGAATAAGGTTCCCGGTTTCTCCTTGCAGTTTTTAGTGGGAAAGGCTCAGCGGTGCGCCAAAGATGGATGTTGGGTCGCGTTCAACGCCATCCTTGCTCTGTGCATATATGGCATCATTCTGTTCCCCAATATGCCCAATTTTGTAGACTTCGACGCATTTCATATCTTCGCATTAGGGAATTCAGTCCCTACCTTGATAGGAGATGTCTACCATTCCGTCCACTACAAAAACGAGAACAGGAGGGGCAAGAATGTCTCATGCTGTGTGCCCTTGCTTTATAAATGGCTTGATAGTCATCTACCCAAGAGGGGTCCCTTTGTTTCGTCTGCGGCCACAACTGAGTGGTCCGAACGTCTGATGAGTTTATCTGCAGAGGACATTGACTGGTTCGACAGAGATAGGTTGGGTACTGAGATTATCTTCAACTGCAGCGGGTTTCCGAACGTGCCTTTGATAGGCAGGAAAGGCTGTATAAACTACAATCCGTCTTTGCTGGTCCGACAGTTCGCGTATGCTTTGAGAGCTCCACCGAAGGATGAAGAGGTACAGGAATCTCTGTACCTCACTGGTCTTCTAGAGGGGGATTTGCTATCTAAGCTTCAGCGCGCTTGTAATGGCATCAGTAAGAGGGGAAAGCCACTGCTGGGGAGAGGCAATAACCAAGCCTACCCTCCGTATGTGACTTGGGTCAGAGCCAGAGCAGATGCTATAGGGATGCCGTTTCCTCATGCCAAGCCAGAAAGCCCTCCAATGATTGAAGAGCCTACCATTGTGCCCATTCAGCAGCATAATCGGGTGTTAGCCGAGCAAGATGAATTGAAGCGGGCAAATGAGGAACTGGAGAGAGAATTGGCTCAGCTCAGAAGCGAGAGGAACGAAGCCGTTCATTCTTTCAAAAGGCAAACAGAGCTGGTGAAGCGGCTAGGGATAGACCTGACTAAGCAGATAGCCGAGCGTGAGCGCATGGGTCAGGACTTCAAAGCTGTCAACGACGTACTGGCTACGAAGAAGCAGCACTTGGACGAAGCGTATCGAAGGATATCCAAGTTCAACCAACATTGGAAGGCTTCCCTGGCCACCAGGAAAGAGCGGGAGGATAAGCTGATGCTACAGATCTCCAAGCTGGAAGCCCAGGTGAAGGATAGTGAGAAGAGTTTTGATGAAGAAACTGCTCGCAGATACGCCGCTGAAGGCCAGCTCAACAGAGCTCTCGCTAACCTGAAGGAGCGCAAACTGACGTTTGAGTCCAAGAAACGGAAGCTAGAAGATTGTTTCGGTGAAGGAGCATGGGAAGGTTCGGTCGAAGGACTTCAGTACACCATTGTGTAAAGGGAATTACTCGTCGAGGGGTTGCTCACTCTGCCTGATCATCCAGAAACGAAGGAGTTGTTAGAAGAGTATCGCGCCCGTGGCCGTACTTGACTATTTGTATGCCTTTTGTTTTGATCATTGTTGTATGCTGACCATCACCAGGCTTGTTGGCTGAGGTCACGCTATTGATTCATCTTGTACTCGCTGACGTTGTGTACTGCCTTGATGGGCTTTCTTTATATATGAGATTGTTATTTCCATGATTGGACTCGAACTTCTTCTTATTATCAGCACTGGCACTCAGGCACTAGGATCGGGGGAGATCTCCCTAACACACAGACACGCGTTTGCATTTGCATGAAGCATTTGCATAACGAGCATTTTGTTGTTTTTCCTAACCCTTTTGTGTTTTACAGGTTTTTTCAGGTTGTTTCAGGTGGTTCCAGGATTGATCAGAGACCTATTCACCGCTATCCGACTAGAGCTAATCAAACCAGGATCATGGAGCAAGTGCAAACTGATGTTCAAGAACTCCGCGAAAGAATAGATCACTTCATGGAGCTCATGCAGGCGGTCGCCAATGGCCAGGATCAGCTCAGAACCTTGGTTCAGCCCCTGATTTCAAGGGTCGATAGCAGTGGCGTACTCCATGGGGGGACTGTGCCTACTCCTCCACCAGTTGAAACTCCGCATAATGGTGTTCCCGTGACCGGGGGAAACGGCAGTGCCAACGGCAATGTGATGGCCAACATCGGACTCAATACGACGGGCGTCGGTAATGGGAGTCTGGGAGCTAATGTCAATGTCGGGCTGGGCAACGACAATGCAGGTGTCGGGAATCTGTTTGGGCCTAAGCCATGGCTAGAGGATCGTCAGGACGATGTATTCTCTCAGAGAGGTGCTGAAGGGGAGCTGAATGCTGAAGCACGGCTCAGATTCAAGGCACTTGAAGATAAGATGAGAGATATCGAGAATCAGAATACTTTGGGCGTTGATATGTCCAAGTTGGGACTAATTGCTGATTTCAAGGTGCCTCCCAAGTTCAAGGTACCTGACTTTGAAAAATATAAGGGCACCATTCTGCCCTCGTGTCCACCTGAGATCGTACTACAGAAAAATGTTTGCTCATTCTGAGGACGAGAAGTTGCTGATGCACTTCTTCCAAGACAGCCTTTCCGGGCCATCCCTTGAGTGGTACATGAGTCTGGAGCCTACTAGTGTGCGCACATGGAAGGATCTCGCTGAAGCATTTGTGCACCACTACCAATACAATAGCAACTTGGCCCCGAACCGAGTCCAGCTGCAGAATCTGTCGCAGAGGAACAATGAAGGGTTTAAGGAATACGCCCAGCGGTGGCGTGAGTTGGCAGCCAGGGTTCAGCCGCCGATGGTTGAACGTGAGCTCATGCAGATGTTCGTAGCCACCCTCCCAGGGGTTTACTATGAGAAGTTGGTCAGCGGTATGTCTGGGACGTTCTCAGATCTCATTATCACGGGTGAGCACGTCGAAAATGGGATCAAGATCGGGAAGATTCAAGGTGAGTCATCCTCAGCTGGAGGAGGCGGAAAGAAACCTTATAGTGGCAAAAGGCGGGAAGGAGAAGCGAGCGTTGTGACCAACGCTCGAAGGAAGGGTAAAGGTCCTCACCAGCAGGTGGCCAGTATAACTATCCCGGCAGTTCAACAGCAGCAGCAGCAGCAACCGAATCAACAGGGATATAGAAAGTATCAGAATCGGGCACCTTTGGCGAACCGTCACCTCGAGACACCGCCCATGTCGTACGCGCAACTCTTGCAGACTTTGCTTCAGCTACAGTTGATCCAGAAGAGAACGCTGGCTCCCTTGACAGGGGCACCTCCGCCAGGGTACGACGCGAATGCCACTTGTGAGTTTCATTCAGGGGCACCAGGCCACACAATAGAGAACTGCAAAGCCTTCAAGCACAAGGTGCAGGACATGGTGGATGCCAAGATCATCAACTTCTCTGATAATGTGCCAAATGTCACGAAGAATCCTATGCCGAATCATAGGGGAGGCGGAGTGAACGCCATTATCGAAGAAGAGAATTTGGATTTGTTGACTGACGTCAGAGATCTGAAGACGCCGCTTAGCTTCGTTAAAGCTAAGTTGATGAAAAGAGGGTTCTTTCCAGGTTGCGGAGAGCTATGTATGGATTGTGCCACACGTTCTGATGGATGTGAGCAGTTGGTAGAGGGAATTCAAAGTCTGATGACTGAAGGGATTCTGCAGTTTAGCCGGAGGGCTGAAAGTGGATCAGGAGAGGTAGTGCTGAAGCAAGCCGATGAGGTCGCCACCATCACCATCCCTCGCCGGACGATAACTATTTCTGCGCCCAGGCCACCCACAATTACTATCACCAGAGCTGGGCCGATACCCTTCGAGAGCACTAACACCGTCCCATGGCATTATGGGGCTGAAGTCTACTGCAACGGACAGAAGTTGGAGCTGGAACCGTTTGGGTCGACGGTGGAGAACCTTGCGGGAATCAGCGGTATTACTCGTAGCGGAAGAGTGTTTGCACCACCAGAGGTCGTGGCGGATAAAGCGGTCAGAGCTGATGCGGCCGATAAAGGTAAAAGTAAAGTCGTTGAAGAGGTCCCACGTGGGGCAGAAAAAGACTTACTTGTTAAAGATGCCGAGGAGTTTATGCGGTTGATTAAAAAGAGTGACTACAAGATTGTAGACCATCTCCATCAGACGCCCTCGAAGATTTCCATCCTGAACTTATTGCTGTGTTCCGAAGCGCACCGCAACGCGCTGCTGAAGGTGCTGAACGCCACATATGTGCCGCAGGAAATATCGGTGAATCAGCTAGAAGAGGTGGTAGCCCATGTAAATGCCGGAAATGGGCTAGGTTTCACTGACCTGGAGCTGACGCCGAAGGGGAGGAATCACAATAGCGCCCTGCACATCTCGATAGAGTGTAGGGGCACGATCATGTCGCACGTGTTGATGGACACGGGTTCGTCACTTAATGTTCTTCCGAAGAAGGCGTTAATGAAGTTGGATACTCGTGGAGTGATTTGCACACCCAGTGATCTGGTTGTGAAGGCGTTCGATGGGACCAAACGCCATGTTTTCGGGGAGGTGACCCTGCCAATCCAAGTCGGGACGGAAACGTTCGACGCGGTCTTTTATATTATGGACATCATGCCTGCCTACAACTGTCTCTTGGGCCGGTCGTGGATCCATGCTGCTGGTGCCGTGACCTCCACGTTGCACCAAAAGCTCAAATATGCTGTCGGGGGAAGCATCGTGACCGTTTGTGGCGAGGAAGACATAATGGTGAGCCATTTGTCGTCCTTCAAGTATGTGGAGATGGATGGCGAAATCCATGAGACTCTATGCCAAGCGTTCGAAGCTGTCAAAGTGAAGGATGTAGCTCTTGTGGTCACCGAAAAGCCAGAGATGACTCTCTCCTCATTCAAGGAGGCTCGGGCCGTTGTCCAAGCCGGATCTACCCCAGGCTGGGGGCGAATTTTGGAGATACCTAACAAGCAAGATAAATTTGGGTTGGGATATTCTCCCAGAGCTGAAGCTTCTTCTTCTAGCAGTGCGTCTCGAGGTAAAGGGCTGATCTAGTTTACCAGTGGCGGAATGATTTTCAAAAGCATCAACGCGGTGTCTGAAGACAGCGGAGATAGCGACTATGACCTCGACTCTTGGATCCAGCCAAGCAAGCCAGGCGAGGGCCTCAACAATTGGTCCGTCAAGGATATCATCCAGATGACAAGCGAAGAGTAATGATTTACTTTTTCCAATCATTGTACAACCCTATGTCCTACCCGGGGCATAGTGGTTTTATTGTCAGGGCCTTGTTGGATTATGTACATGCATTTTGTTAATAAATCAAAGGTGTTTTCTTCGTATTCAAATATTGTGATCTCTGTTATTCCTGTTTTATATTTGTTTTGAAAAACAGTAAAATGGCAATGAGGTTTGTGCTAACCTGCATATCCTTGTTTTAAGCTTAACCCTTGTTATTGCAGGATCCACATAACAGATGACATCGACTCTGGACCTTCTACGGCTCACTTCGACTTCGATTGCCCGATCTATCAAGCCGAAGAAGAGATTGATGAAGACGAAGACCTTCCTGAAGAGTTGGCCCGCTTGTTGAAACAAGAGGAGAGAGTTATTCTGCCTCATGAAGAGGAGATTGAGATCGTGAATCTGGGTTCTGAAGAACTCGTCAGAAATGTCAGGATAGGGGCTGCACTGCAGAGTGATGTCAAGCAAAGATTAGTCGAGATGCTGAGAGAGTATAGTGACATCTTTGCTTGGTCATACGAAGATATGTCCGGACTTGATACGGACATCGTGGTCCACCACTTGCCGCTGCGAGAAGATTGTCCTCCCGTTAAGCATAAGCTTAGGAGGACGAGACCAGATATGGCCGTTAAGATCAAAGAAGAGGTGCAGAAACAGCTTGATGCTGGCTTCTTAGCGGTCACCACTTACCCTCTGTGGGTCGCCAACATAGTGCCTGTACCGAAGAAGGACGGTAAGGTACGCATGTGCGTCGATTATCGGGATTTGAACAGGGCGAGCCCTAAAGATGATTTCCTGTTGCCTCATATCAATGTGTTGGTCGACAACACAGCTCAGTTCTCCGTGTTTTTGTTCATAGATGGCTTCTCCGGTTACAATCAGATCAAGATGGCGCCGGAGGACATGGAGAAAACGACGTTTATCACTCCCTGGGGAACATTTTGCTATAAGGTAATGCCTTTCGGTCTGAAGAACGCAGGGGCCACTTACCAACGAGCTATGGTTACTTTGTTTCATGACATGATTCATCATGAGATTGAAGTCTATGTTGATGACATGATTGCGAAGTCCCAAACGGAGGAGGGACATCTGGTCAATTTGCTGAAGATTTTTGAGAGGCTTAGGAAATTCAGGTTGAGGCTGAATCCTGACAAGTGTACTTTCGGAGTACGGTCCGGAAAGCTACTGGGGTTTATCGTGAGTGAAAGAGGCATCAAGGTTGATCCTGCGAAGATAAAAGCCATACAAGAAATGCCAGTGCCAAGAACAGAAAAAGAAGTTCGTGGTTTCCTGGGCAGAATAAACTACATTGCGAGGTTTATCTCTCAGCTCACGGCCACGTGTGAACCGATGTTCAAGCTTTTAAAGAAAGATCAGACAATTACCTGGAATGAGGATTGCCAGAAGGCATTCGATAAGATAAAGCAGTATCTTCAGGAACCTCCAATCTTGATACCCCCAGTGGCTGGACGACCATTAATCATGTACTTGACAGTTCTTGAGAATAGTATGGCGTGTGTTCTCGGTCAGCACGACGAGACGGGCAGGAAGGAGCATGCCATTTATTACTTGAGTAAAAAGTTCACAGACTGTGAATCTCGCTACTCGATGCTGGAGAAGACGTGTTGTGCACTATCCTGGGCTGCCAAACGTTTACGACAGTACATGCTCAATCACACCACCATGCTAATTTCGAAGCTGGATCCGATCAAGTACGTCTTCGAGAAGCAGGCTCTTTCGGGCAGGATTGCCAGATGGCAAATGGTGTTGACAGAATATGGTATTCAGTACGTTTCCCAGAAGGTCATCAAGGGAAGCGTATTGTCTGATTACCTTGCCGAACAGCCGATGAAATTTGAATTCCCTGATGAGGATATCATGTTTCTTAAAGCAAAGGATTGCGATGAACCGTTGCCCGACGAGGGGCCGGATAGGAAATCCCAGTGGAAGTTGATATTCGACGGGGCCGTTAACTCCTATGGAAGTGGCATTGGGGCGATCATCACGACTCCCCATGGATCCCACATCCCGTTCACTGCGAGACTGACGTTTCCGGTCACCAATAATGAAGCGGAGTACGAAGCATGCATCATGGGTCTAGAAGAGGCAATTGATTTGAGAATCAAGAACCTAGACGTATATGGTGACTCGGCGCTTGTGATTAACCAGATTAAAGAGGAGTCGGAGACTCGTCAACCGAATTTGGTGCCGTACATGAACTATTCCAGAAGGCTACTTCCGTTCTTTGATCGAGTGGAACTCCGTCATGTGCCCAGAGCAGAAAATCAGATGGCTGATGCCTTAGCCACGTTGGCTTCAATGTATAAAGTCAATTTTTGGAATGAAGCTCCAAGAATTGTCCTTTCTCGTCTTGATAGACCTGCATTCGTCTTTGCGATCGAGGAAGCCGCCGACGGCAAGCCATGGTTCCATGATATCCAGACCTTCCTTATGACTAAGGAGTATCCTGCGGGAGCGTCAACCCAGGATAAGAAGACTCTAAAGAGGCTGTCTGGAATTTTTTATCTTAATCCTGATGGAGTTTTGTATAAAAGAAACCACGATCTCGTGCTACTCAGATGTGTAGATGAGAAAGAGGCGAGTATGCTCATGGAAGAAGTCCATGAAGGCACATTTGGTACGCACGCCAGCGGGCATGCTATGACAAGAAAGATCCTGAGAGCGGGGTATTACTGGCCGACGATGGAGTCAGATTGCTTTAAATTCGCGAAGAGATGTCATAAATGCCAGATTTATGTTGATAAAGTTCATGTGCCGCCGTGCCCGTTAAATGTCATGTCCTCCCCGTGGCCGTTCTCCACGTGGGGCATCGACATGATAGGCAAGATCGAGCCCACTGCATCTAACGGTCATCGCTTCATTCTAGTAGCTATCGACTACTTCACCAAGTGGGTGGAGGCAGCCTCATATGCTAATGTGACCAAGCAGGTGGTGGCTAAATTCATAAAGAGGGACATCATCTGTCGTTACGGAATTCCCGAGCGGATCATTACTGATAATGGTTCGAATCTGAATAACAAGATGATGAAGGAGCTGTGCCAGAGTTTCAAGATTGAACACCACAACTCATCTCCTTACCGGCCGAAGATGAATGGCGCCGTTGAAGCGGCCAATAAGAACATAAAGAAGATTGTTCAGAAGATGGTTGTGACCTATAAAGATTGGCACGAGATGCTGCCATTTGCACTGCACGGTTATCGTACCACGGTACGTACGTCGACCGGAGCAACTCCTTTCTCCTTGGAGTACGGTATGGAAGCAGTCCTACCGTTAGAAGTAGAGATCCCTTCTTTGCGAGTTTTGGTTAATGTGAAACTCGACGAGGCGAAATGGATTACGAACCGACTAAACCAACTCAGCCTGATGGACGAGAAAAGGTTGGCATCGATCGCATATGGTCGTCTGTACCAAAGCCGAATGAAGAAAGCTTATGACAAGAAGGTGCGTCCTAGAAGCTTTCAGACGGGTGATCTCATCCTGAAGAAGATTCTTCCTCCACACTCCGATCACCGGGGCAAGTGGACTCCCAATTACGAAGGTCTGTACGTCGTCAGCAAGGTCTTCTCGGGAGGAGCTTTGTTGTTATCCACGATGGATGGTGAAGATTTTGCATCCTTGGTGAACACGGATGCAGTTAAAAAATACTTTGCTTGAAAGCGACCCGCTGGATAGTAAAAAGAGAGTCCAGGCAAAAATGGGGCATCCCGGCGAACCATAAAAAAGGAAAAAGGTTCGGGAAAAAATTAGGGATATAAATTGAAAAAATGTACACCCGCAAAGTCGAAAACCCGGATGGGCGACTTTGGCAAAAAAGGGTATCCCGGTGAACTGAAAACCCGCAAAGGGCGGTTCACGCAAAAGTTAGGGATTTGAGAAAGCAAATGATTGCGTTCCGCGTATGGACTTTCATTGTTTAGTGGTTTGGAGGACCTGAGGGCCGTTTATCTGAGTCAATCTCTTCTGAAGCTGAAGCGTCGGTGAAGTATCGAAGTCGAGTGGGTCATAGAAGGATCAACTCATGGTGTTCGTCTACGCCTCGTTGCCGACATTTGTATATACTGATGTATATTTATGTTTTATATTTGCGCAGCTTCCTCATTCCAGGAGCTTGCATCTGTTGTAAAACATTTTTACCCGTTCAGGGGTTCGTTATCAATAAAATGTATACTATTCAGCAATTATGTTTGTCTGTTTAAGCATTTACCTGTTTTGTTTGCGAAAAAGAACGCCGATGTTTTTGATAAAATGCGCATACATAAACTTACTGGCCTAGGCCACTGATTGTTGAAACAATGAATTACTTGAACATTGTCACAAGATGATAACCTTGATAGGTCCCTTTGAGAAGGGTATCTTGTCTGTTTGTTTGTGTTGTTACAGGTGTAGCATGTTCCAGACAGTGCGCCGTGCGCATCCCCAAGCAGGATGATTCCTCCTCCTCCAGCCAAAGTTCAGCAGCCTCTCCCCGCAGAGTTTGAACGCGAGATCGTGAGCATTGATATGTCTCCTCAGGCAGAGAAGATTCTCTCCCCAATCAGATGCATCCTGAAGGAACGTCATCTCCTCAGCTGAGTCATTCACCGAAGTGTGCAGCAGTTGATAGTTCAAGACTGAAGTCTCCAGCGGAATCGAGATTCCCCACAGAGTCGTACTCTCCCCAGCAAGCAGAATGATTTCTTCTTCCTCAGCCGAGTTCGCAGATCCCCAAGAGAGCCGAGTCCTTAGAAGCCGCTCAGGCCATGATTGGTTTTCCCCCAGTGGAGTGTTGAATAGCTGATGCCATATTTCCCCACCAGAGTCGTTACCTCCGGGGAAGTAGCCGTGAAGGCCGTGCCGGTTTATTTCCCGCGATTGACATCACTTTCCCTCAGCAGGTCCAGGTTCTCGTAGAGCTTCGTCCCCCTGCAGCAGTCAACTGAAGTTCACTTCCCCACAGCGCCCGATTGAGATTGGCGTGACCTTGTTCTCCTCAGCAGGATGATTCCTTCCCCCTATCAGAGTGGTTCCTTCTCCTTGACAGGAGGATTCTCCCTTCAGCATTTATTTTGCTGACGGGATCGCATCATTTTGCATGACTGCATAGCATTTATCATAAACGCGTAGCATTTCCACCGTGTGGAGCATTGCGCCATTGCCGAAGCATATGCATAATAAGCATGATCTAGGTCGTTACCGTTCTTGTTTTGCAGGTGTTCCGCCGCAGAATTTATTGCTCAAGATGATTCTTGAATTCTCCCCAACGAGTCGCTTGTTCAAGATGATTCTTGAATTCCTCAGCAAGGTCGTTTGCTTAAGATGATTCTTAAAATCCCCAGTGCAGTCGCCAGAGTTGGTTGCTCAAGTTGATGCTTGAAATCCCCGACAGAGTGTTTGCTCAGGATGATTCCTGAAAGCTCCAGCATAGTTATCGGTTCAGGATGATTCCTGAAGTCCCCGGCGGAGTTATTTGTCCAAGATGATTCTTGAAGTCCTCAGCAGAGTTGATTCATCCAAAATGATTCTTGGATCCCCGAAGCAGAGTTACTTGATAGTTCTCCAGAATCCCCAGCGGAGATGTGTCATCCCCAACAGGTTTCTGAATAGCGAAGTTAAAACTTCCCCTAAAGACTTGATGATTGAAGTCCGACCGTGTTAACGAAGCAGTTCTCTCAACTGATGCGGAGTGCCTGATGGCAGAAGTTTGGGTATCCCCAATTGGTTCATGATTGACCGAGAATTCTATCCCTGACTTAGCAACGAAGTCCGGCTGATGCCCGAAAGTTTTCTTTGAATGCCCGACGGCATGACTAACCTGATTGTTGACCTGATGAGTCCCGAGGAATCTTGATGCCTGACGGCATGACCGATCATGTATTACCGGTTACCGTGTGACCAATTCTCCAGCTAGTTGTCGTGCAGCTAATATTTCAGTTTTCGAAGATTTGTTCCCGTCAGAGTACCGTGTACTTGTGCAGTTGGCAAATTTTCGTGTTTGTATGTATTCAACCGTCTCGCACCTTGATTGGTCGAGAGCCGTTCGCTTCTCACCCAGTCAGGTTTAAGCCGTTTGAACAGGGGCAACTGTTGCACCCCAAAATTTGACCAACATTTCTTTACCTAGCTTGTGGTTACATCTCATTCACATTAGCATTATCACTTGCATTTCATTGACATGTGTGCAGGAGATCAAGAGGTATGAATACCAATCAAGAGCACCACAAGACTTTGAAGCTAGCCAAGAAGGTTATTCAAGTGTTCAAGGGTTGATATCTTTGTCAGAGAAGTTAAGAGATCCTTAGAGAGACTGGTTGAAACCAAGGTTGTATGCCTCCTAACTTGAGAGTTGTGGGAGCTTCTCAGATGATTCTGAAGCTATGAGGATGTACTTGAAGCTTTGAGAGAGCTTATGAGATGTCTTGAAAGCCATCATGAAGCCTAGAGAGGTCATTGTGCAAGTTTAAGAAGACTCAGCCATGAGTGGTATAATTAGGGTTTGACTGGGTCAACCCTAGGGCAACTGATGATTTGGAGAGGGTTGATACCTAATCCAAGAGCCATGTGATAATAGATTGATGCATTGAGATGCTATAAGGATTATTCCAAGGTCAACTCATCATTATTGAAGAGTTTGAGAAGTTTCAAGCTAGGGTTTCTAAGGCTTGACAGTGTAAAATCCCCTAGTTTGACCCCTATCTTCAAGGCAGTTTAGCTCAAGATGTGATTGTCATCTCATCTTACCCCCAACATGAATGTTGTAGAGCTTTCCCTTAGCTTTAATTTTTGTACTAGAAGTCCTTGATAGGATTTGTAGAGCTCAAGTTATGGCTTTGACAAGTTACAGGTCCTTTGAGGTATGTGAATCTGGGGCCTTGAAAGTCACCCAACTTGCATCCAACTTTTGCCCAAGAAGGATGATTCCTATGAACTTTTGGTCAACATGAATGTTGTTCCTTATCTTCTTAGATTTCTAGAGAGTACTAGAAGTCCTTTATAGGATTTGTAGAACTCAAGTTATGGCTTTGACAAGTCAAGGGTATTTTGGTCATTTGGAGATTATAGGTCATTTCAAGCATAAGGCCATAACTCCTAGTTCCAAGCTTCAAATGGAAAAGTCTTCAACATCAAACTTGCTTAAAATGATGTTTTAAGGCTATTAAGAAGGTCATGAGATGTTGAAAAGGCTTGTAGCTCAAAATGGTAAAAATGACCTAAAATGGAGGCATAAGTTAAATAAGTCAAAGTTGGAAATTGAAATTTCCAAGCTACACATCCAAACCATGGCATGTAATAGGTCATTTTGACTCTAGAAAGCATTCTAAAAACAATGGTTCAGCCACATTTTTGATTTGGGGTTTAGATCATGGACTTGCTTTAGAAAATGGTTGCTTGCATATTAAGGTACAAATGCAAAACACAAGGAAACTCAATACACAAGCTAGCTAAGTATCTTAACACCTCATATATCTCATCTAAGGAGATTTTCAAGTCAGAACAAGTTGCTGCAAGAGGCATAGCATGAGATGATACATGAGATGGATGGAAATCAAAAACTCATGACATGAGAATCCCAAATTCTCATTGGATGATTCCAGAAAGTTCTGGATGGTTTAGAATCATCCTATATATGGATTAGAACTTGCTCAGATGCAAGGTTGGTGAGAGATTAGAGAGGAGAGTGAGGTAGCCATTTCAATTTCTTCCATTGCAAGTTGAAATCAATTTCTACTTTCCACACCATTTCCATTGCTTCTTTCAATCCCAACACCTTCCATTGATCATACTGAATGTGTGCATACCAAATTGAGGGCAAGATCATGAAGAATTGAAGAGTTGGCATTTGGATTTTGGGAGCTGCAAGTCACCATCGAGTTTGAAGATTCAGGCTTCTTGGATCAAATCTTTTGCAAACAGAAGCTTTAACATCAATCAAGGAGTGATTCTGAAGAGTTTGAGAGGTTGAAGTGGAGGTTTGCCCTATCTGATAATCAAGATTTGACAGGTTTGTAACTTTTCTTCTACACCATAATTTAAGCATAATTAGTTAGAATTGTTAGGTTAGAATGGTTAGAGACAAGTAGGAGATGGATTCTGGGAAGTTTGAGATCATTTGGTGAAGTTTGAGTTAGTGACACCATTTTTGTCTTGATCAAGAACACGATGTATAGTGAGGTATGGCATGAGTTTAATAGCAAGATTTAACCAGTGTGAGGTGGTGATCATTCTGAGGTAATCAATTTCAAGAATAGTCAGAATTGAAGTTTGAGCATAACTTTGATCTTGGATCGGGTTTAGAGATTGAGGATGATTCTTTGAATTCTAATACCATAGTTGTGATCAACATGGAATTTAGAGTAGATTAGGGTTTTGAACCATGGATTTTGGTTGAGTTTGGAGGGAATCCGAGCTAGGTATTTGAAGCTCTGTTCATGGAGCTTTCCCTCCATTTTGATGGCTGGAGGAAGAAGATAACGTTTTGGCCGTTGGATCATGCGTGGACTCATTGACTGGACCTAGATCGTGTGGATGAGATGTGATTTCATGTTTGAAGGGAAGTCTGAAGACACACCAAAACGCAGCGTACCACTTAAACTGAGGTTTTGGGCTTTAGTGGACTGATTGATAATCCCACCCCCTTCCATGGCCCATTTGCATTTTGAACTGATTTTTGTTACTAAATGCACCGTGTTCTTTTCTTTTTCTTTATATTTTTTGAATTGATTTTCTGATTAAATCTTGGGCCTGGCGCGCATTGCTTTATGTACCCCCATTTCAAGCCCATCCTCATATTGAACTGTATGGCATTGCTATCTGCACCCAATGTTTTCACATTTTATTTTCTTTTTCTCCATTTTATTTTAATCTTTGAAAAATCATATTAAATAGAAAAATGATGATTTTTGCATGGGGATTTTTTCTCCTATTTCATGTTAATGTCTAGAAAATTATGAAATCAAAACATTTGCATTTCATGCATTTTTTATATTTTTTATATATTTTCTCTTTTAATAGCTTTTAATTCCTTTTATGTTGATGCATAGATTTGTAGAATTTTGTTTAGCTAGTTCCTTTCATATTTTTAGGCCATTATTTTTAGGATATCTAGATTAGGACTTTATCTCCCCTCTGGATTTATTCCATAATTTTGTGATTAATTTTTTATTAGTTTTGGTTAGATGACTTTAGGTTGTATAGAATTAGGTCAATCCTTAACATAGGTCCACAATAACACTAGAATTTTGGGTTTCTAGGTCAAGTTAGATATTGGGACATATAGGGTATTAAGGGTAGGTATATAGGATCCCCTATAAATTATATTAGATTTTAATATAATAGTATACTATTTTTAATTGATTTTTGTAATTTATTGTTGTTTGTGTTGCCCTTGTGGGCTTGTATTTTGTTTTGCCTTGCTTTGTGGGTTTTTGCTTGGCTTGGTGGGCTTGGTCTTGCTTTGAGGATCATGGAGGAGCATAGTAGAAGACTTGAAGATTGAAGAAGTAGCTTGAGAGCTTGAAGACTTGTTTGTTTTGTTGTTGTTTTAGGGTTAGGAATTAAGTAGAGCTTAGACCTAGCTAATTTCTTTCTTAAACATGGATGGTATCTGTCACCTCCATTCTTCCCCATGATTCAAAGTCCTTCCATGGTATTCACCTCCCTCCTTTGGAGGGATAAGTGATGGTACCTAGGAAGTAGAACCTTTGAGGGAACCATTCCTTTGATGTTAAACCCTTATAGGTCACCTTGGGTGGTCAATAAGCAGTTTAACACCCTAGCTTATCCAGTTAAGTGATTTCTTCAGGTTTGAGTATCTTGAGAGATGTTGGGCTTGAGTTTGAAGATGAAGACTTCATTGAAGAGTATGGAAGAGGATGATTCCCTGAGCATTGCCATTTCAGTTGAAGCTTCAAGAGCAAGAAGAGCAAGTTGATACTTGAAGACCCAATGAAGATCCAGTAAAGACTGAATGAAGAGCTGAGGCTTAAAGACTGAAGGATGAAGTGGACACTTCTAAGTGATTGAAGACTACTCTGAGAAGCTGAAGCTTATAGGAAGAGAAGACCAAGTTGAGACTGGTAAAGCAAAGAGAGTTGAAGCTTGAAGACTAAGTTGATACTTATGAGGAGGATTCAATTGAGATTGAGTGTAGAGCTGAGGCTTGAGGAATAAAGGATGGGTTGATACTTACTTTGAAGCTTAGAGATCCTGAAGGAATCAAGTTGATACTTGTGGTTAAGAGTGAAGCCTTAAGGTGGAGCTGATTAAGGAGCTGAAGCTTGGAGAAGTGAAGATAAGTTGAAACTTATGTGGAAGGGTTGAAACCTGGGAAAGCAAATTGATATTTGTCAAGAGTGATTGAGGTCTGAAGACTGAGTTGCTGTTAGAAGAGCTGAGGCTTGGAGTTGAAAGAGGAGTTGATCTGCTTTCTTGTCTGTTTCTTCTCTGTATTGCTGATGTGCCTTGTTTGACTTGCTTGATGCATTAGAATAAGTCCATATCTAGACTAGATAGAATCTAGGAGCATGATTGCACTAGAGGTTGAGTTGCTCCCTCTGCTTGTATTGTTACTGCGTGGCTTTGCTTGCGGGTATTCGGTAGAGCCCAGCTCCCTTGCCCATGTGGTTTGTGATTTGCTTGATGGCATTTTATTTCATTTCTTCTGTATGATTGCAGTTTGCTATTTTTTTGCTTGATAGCATGTTGTTATTTCCTCAGTATGATTACTATTATTCATTCTGGCTTGAGGTTGAGACGAGCTTGTGGAGGCTGCTGCCCCACACACATTTCCTCCCTCACTTGCATTGCATGCATTTTACAGTCGTTTACTGTATTACTGTTTACTGTTTAAGCTGATGCTTTATCTGTTTTTGTATCATTGACATGATCCCTTAGGACTCTCATCTCCTTTGATAAGGGAATGATGATAGAACTTTAGGTTGAAACCTATGCATGATAACTTCTAGGAGTTCCCTGTTTCGAACCTCAACCATAGGATGAATCCTTGGCATGACAACAGTAGGACTTGATAGTCTCCCCGTAGTTGAGCCTGTTCTCTCTTCTCATCTCAAAACAGCTTAAGATACAGTAATCATGAATGATTTCTTTCGTACGTTACGAGCCTTAAGCTATCTGAGAAAGGATTGTGGGAGAGTCTCTTTTCCACAGTCTGGATGTTTAGTATGGTACCCTTTGGGTGACATGCGACGCATTCACTCTCAGGTCATAGTCTTTAGTGCGATTGAAATTGCAAACACATAAAAAACACTTCTTCCGTAAAAGACAGAAAACAAACTTCAAACCTTTTTGCCCCGTGGGCCCGTAACTTGAAGGAAGCTTTTCTGAAGAAAAGAGTGTCGTTAAACTTCAGCACCAACGCAAACAGGCTTTGTCCCTAACTGCTGGAACTGTTGTTTAACCTTACTCGATAAAACAGATGAACCTGAATCCCCATAACGCGTAGTTTCCTGAACTACGTAACCTCTGATCTCTCATACCTGTTGAGAGTACGTAGGCACAATGCTGATGTATTGGCGAGCCATCTTCCCCGTATCCCGTAGTAGGTCGAACTACGTCGACTCTGATTTCTCATTCTCTGATGAGAATACGTAGGCATAAAGCGCGACGCTTTGCTGAGTCATTTTTCTTTTCTTTTTAAGCCAACTGTAATACCCCAAATTTTACCCTTACATTTAGTCAGTCATTTCGCATAGCATTTCATTTTGAATCCATTAACCACTAACCAGTCATGGAGCATAATTTGTTTGCAGGAATTACCCCAGGGGCATTTTGGTCATTTTACATGGAAACCGCAAGTTTTGAGACATCATTCCTGAGGCATTTATTTGCCACGTGGGTCAAGGTGCCTGTATGTTTTTCAGAATTAACTAGACTTGGGCCGTTCCTTGCTTATGGTTTTTGTTTAAGACATTCTTGAGCAGTAATGCGCAATTTTGGTTTGAAAATGGAGTGGATATTGTCGGGTTTGTTTTGAGAAGTTATGTGACCAGCGAAAGTTAGTTTGAATTTATTCAGGGATTAATCAGGTTGTTTTAGAGAATATTTCAAACTCAATTCATAACACGAGTTCTCCCTTTTGTTATCATGTCTTGGAACGGGAAATTGAGGTTTTAGGGTATGTTCAAATATTCAAAGGCGATGGGCATAAATGGTATCTTTATTGCATAACAGTGAAAATATTTCAAAGTTCATGACTCATGAAACATAAACCATTAAAGGCATAAAAGAAAATTGAGAGAAAATTGAATGGAAGGGAAATATTGAATTTTATTTCATTTGAACTCTTTGTTTACAAATTACAAGAGAATCCTAGTTACATTATTTTTCTGTCCTAAGACATAAGCCTAAAAAGCTAAAGTCTTCAACCTTGTTCTCAATGATTTCCGTTTCCGGTTACCTGCACATCAAAACAGAACAAACAGAGTAGGAAAATGTTAGATGTTTTATTCGACACTCTCAGAACAATGTCATCATCGAGTGCTAGGGGTGGCACAACCGAAGCTGCGTCCTACCCCCGTTACCGATCCGCGCCGTGGGCGTCAGATCAGGTAATACAAGTTCTTATCAATATGGGACATCCGAGAGATAGAAAAAATAAATGAAGTGGGACTGATTCGTTTTGCCGCGATTGGATTTCCAAACTGATACGAGAATAAGGCAACATAGGCAAGTTCTGACTCAGACCCGGATGCTGGCAGGTCTGAGTCGCTTTTGTTTCAAAACTTCCCACATCTGAAAAACCATAAGCATCATCAGAACTCAAAGCATAAACAAAACTAGGAAGGGGCTCGCGCCAATACAGGTATGAATATTCACCAAAGAAACAAATCTGTTACCAAACAGAATGAAAATCAAGTCCAAAGCAGAACAAGAGAAACCAAACTATGGTATCAAGCTGCATCAGTTCGAACAGAACAGAGACACAAAACAAGCTGCGTCAAAATTACATAGGACAAGGTATCAAAAAGTCTCAGCAGCATCAGTTAAAGATAAGGCCCCGTCCGAACCAGTTTCAACGGCACGCAACACATAAGCCCTGTTATCAGACAACAATAGCCAACAACAAAAATCTGAATATCAGGCCATCAAACTTGGTTCAAGATCAAAGCAGATAAGTTACAATGTTAGCAGCAGCTCTGAGATCAAACAAGTAAGAAAAGCCAATCAAACCAAATCAGAGCTAAACTGCATCAAGCAACTGGTGTCTCAACACAAACTATCGATCATCAGGGAAGTACACCAGCAACATCAATATCTGCAAAGCAATATCAAGAGGTTTCAGTATCAGGCATCACGAAAAACATAAGAATGGGACTACTGCTAAAATGTCACAGAAAAATCCATTTGCTGGAAATCTAAACTAAGCCATCAAGACGGGTCACAAACATCATAGAAAAACAGACGTTTGCAAGCTAAGAATCATCAGCAGCGAGACAGGAATGACCACACTAAACTGAACGTCAAAATGAATCCACAAGTTTAATCACAATAAGAAAGCAGGGATTCACGCCACAATCACGCATGAGATACCAGGCCAGCCAATCAGTTCAAACTGCATAAAAACAATGGACAACGAAGAAATTCAAAGTTACATCAGCCCTCAGCTAATCATCATCGGGCATAAGCGTTCGCGTGGCTGGGAGAGCCACGGCCGGAGCCGCTACTACTTCCCTACCAAACATCGAACTATGGGACATACGGTAATTGTTGTTCACGCCGAAGGTCATTACCACTAAAGCATCCAAATCAACTGACTCAGACCCTAAGGTCATCATCACCGATACCCTTCATTCGGCCGCTCTAGCTTAAGTCGAAGCATCAGCATCCATTCTCTGAAAGAAGAAGAGAAAAAGCTAACTGCACAAGAAAATCAAAACAAATCAGTTCAGACTACTAAAATTGAATCAAATCGAAAACGCATCAGCATAGTCCAGATTGAATTCAAGTAGAACAAATGAACTAATCCAGATATCAATCAGATCAAATAAATTCAGAGGTAATCCAAATGATCAAACAAAGCCGAAGCTGGAAATGGAAAGTTTCGAGTCAGACCCAAATGCATCAGGAAACATCTCCATTGGAACCAATCTGAACCAATCTGAGCCAATCTGAATCAATTTGAGTCAATCTGAATCAATCAGACAAATCAATCAAACAAGTCAGCCAAAAACGAATCAGTATAGAGCAATCAAGCAAATTAATGAAATCCAATCGAATCAGAAGATCATATCAGCACAAAACCCCAATCAGGTTCCAAAAGAAGAAACAAGATCCTAATCGTATCAGAAAGCATCATATTTGAATTCAATCTGGAAAAACCCAAACAAAACCAAATCAAATAATATCACTATAGAATCAAATCTCAGTTTAAGGCCCAGAAAGAGAGATAAAAAGAAACTATAAAAAGGGGAATACAACCTGATGCAGGAAGAGGGGGAAAACCCTAGAACGTGACCGCGAGAGAGAAGGACTGAATACCAAAACCCAAAACGGCGAACCCTAACAAAGAGATCGAAGCATGAATCGCTAAATCCAAATCACCATTCGTACTCCTCATCATCACAAATCATTGAAGTCAAACGTGAACGGAGCGTGTTGGACCGCCGCCGCCGTTCGAACCAACCGACGGGCAATCCCCTCCTCGAGGCTCAGCAAACATCATTGCCGCTAGATCGTTAAAAGGTAGAACGAAAACTCTGAATCGTGTGTTTTAATCATGTTTGTTGTATGTTTCAGGCAGGATCAGAGGATGAGATAGGTGGGGATGATTCGAGAACGAGGCATGCAAGAAGATGAAGCAAATCGGCCATTCGAGGAATGAGGGTCTCAAAACCCTAAAGATGTCTGGCCATCCATCATAGTGGGTTGGGTCCGGGTTGATCACCGGCCCAATTTCCTTTTTATTTACTTTTTTTATTTTTTTTCTTCTTATTATATTTTTAATTTTATTATTTTTTTTGAATCTTATTAGGTTATTCATTTAAAAATAAAATAAAATAAAGCTTTTAATTAAATTAAACTTTTTTTTTCTTTTTTATAATAATAAATAAAGACCTTTTTAAAAATAAATAACTTAAATTTTTTTTTTAATAATAAAAATTAAAACTTTTTCTTAATACAAATTAAAACTTTTTTTTTAAGGTTAAAATTAAAGTATTTTTTTAAAAAAACTAACATTGCTCTTTCTTTTATGGATTAAATTAAAATCTTTTTTTCAAAACAATAAAAACTCTAAATTTACATCTTTTTCTGCACTATCTCATTATCCACTGTATTTATGCCTAACCCTGCTAACATCCTCTTGTTTTTTTGTTGTTCAACTGATCGTTTTAAATTCGTTTATCATTGACTAAATTTTTCATTATCATATTGTATCTGCTCCTATCATGTAACCTCGCGAATTTAATAATCGCGCTTTAAATTTCTGCCTTTAAATTTCTGTTTGTATGGCTTTAACTTCTGTCTTTATTCCCTGTTTGCGATTCAATCATCTCACGCATTCATCAATTATTCCAGTCACACTACACACATCCGAAGGTTAGGTCTAGCTTTTGGCCGCCGTGTCAATAGTCCTCAACTTCAAACCCTAATTCTCACAAATGTCTCGCCGCAGACAAAGTCACCATGTTACCCCTAGCATTAGGTCAAAGAGCCGCCGCGCTCATTTTAGGGTTTCCCGCCGTGGAATCCCTAATTTAACCCTAATTACAACTTAACAATTCAACATAGAGATCGGAGTTTAAGACTCCACGTAAGCATGTCCTTAAGACATGTTTATTCCCCTTGAGACCTTGACCACAGTCAAGAAGTCTCTAACCTCCCTTTTGAGGGGAACTACGATTACTCTGATTCCACTCCCGTAAGGATACGTAGGCACAAGATGCGATGTCTTGCCGAGTAAACTTAGAATTAACCCCTTAGGTCTCTCTTCTCACTTTTAATCCTTTGTACATATACCTTAAGCAAATAAATAAAGCGAATAGTAAACATTTGAACAAAAGGTTCCTGTAGAGTACTACAGAAGTTTAGGGTGCTAATACCTTCCCTAAATTTAACCAACCCCCGAACCCTAGATCTTTCCCCGCATTGTGTTTACGATGCAAAAATAGGTTTTCCCTCTTTTGACCTTTTCCTTCGGATAAATCAAAGAGCGGTTGTGAATTGAATTGCGATTCAAACTCATTAATAGTTTGTGATCCTATTTCCACCGCAACAGAAAATGGCGACTTCACTGGGGACTCCTAACTTTTGAGGGTTATCCCTAACTTTTTCATATTTATTACTATCTGTGTTATTATTCATTTGCATGTATATATTTGTGCTTTGATTGTGGGACTGTTCCTTGTGCTGTGAGATGAGTCCTACACCCGGATCTAGTGTACCTTAGGTAAATGGCAATAGACCAAGGAAACTGTACGACGTATATCGATACGGTTGATCTGGTGGCCATAGTTAGTGCGACTTCTTGGTTGGTGCTTATATTCCTTAAGTCAAGTTGAGGATAATATTGAGGCTGCCATATGTTGTCAATGCACTAACTGACTTTTAGAACCCTAGTTAACTCATCTTGGCCTTTAGAAAGTAGTGAGGTAACCGGCTTTGGTGCAGACTGAAGTTGGTTGACACTCGATACTACGCTCATTGAGATCTTAAACTTGGAGGGTTTTGGTTGGCAAGTAAGTTGCCTTCTGAACAACCACCCTTGTGAAGGATCAATGATATTGAGATCCCTTAGAACCTGGTTACTTTTGTAGGACAGGATGAACCATCTAACTTCAGGGGAGGGTACTTGCCTTTGAACTTCATGAAATCTTCATCCACATTTTAGCATCATTTACTTTTTTGCATTGCATGTGTCTCCCGATTTCTCACACTCGGTTCTCTCACCTTCCAGTTTCGTCACCCTGAGTTCTCGGCACCAATACAACACCAGAGCTCAAACTCGGAAAAGAATGGAGGATCAGGCAAAAGAGATTGATCGCCTTAGCAATGAGCTTGAAGACCTTCGAGGGGGTATGGGGCGTATGATGGAATTGTTACATGTCATGAATGCTAAGATGGATACCCAGCCCACTGTTGTTTCTGAGATTACCGGCGTTACTGTGGACCCTCCACCAAGTGTGACCGTAGCAAGGGACCCACCTTATGGTCTTGCTCCAGGTTTTGTGCCTCCTCAAGCCACTGTTCCGATTAATCAACCTGTTCAGCAGGCCGTGCCCTTGTTTTCTGAAGTTTCTAGGGGGGCTCCTATCTTTGCACCACCTGTTGTACACACTCGTGCGCAACCGTACTTCAATGAGACAGTTTTTGATGATCTTGATGAGAATGTTGAGGGTTATGAGAAACATGATAAGCTTCGTGAGGAAGTAAACACTATCGTCCAGAGATTGAAAAAGGTAGAGGGTGATCAAATTTTTGGGACTGCTGCAAGGGATGTTTGTTTGGTCTCAGGTTTGGTTATTCCCCCGAAGTTCAAAACTCCGAACTTCGATCGTTATGAAGGTGCCACCTGTCCTAAGAGTCATTTGATCATGTATTATCGCAAAATGGCTGCCCATGTTGAGAATGATAAACTGATGATTCATTGCTTCCAAGACAGTTTGAAGGGTGCTTCTTCCAAGTGGTATTTAACTTTGGACCAATCCCGCGTTAAGAGCTTTCAAGATTTATCTGACGCTTTCATCAAACACTACAAGTACAATATGGATCTGGCTCCTGACAGAAGACAGTTGCTGAGTATGTCACAAAAGAATTCTGAGTCATTCAAAGAATATGCTCAAAGGTGGAGAGAGACTGCTTCGCAGGTAGAACCTCCTTTGACCGAGAAAGAGTTAGCTGATTGGTTTGTCGACACGGTCCGTCCAGAATTTTACGAGAGAATGGTGGGTAGTGTGACTTCAAATTTCTCCGACATCGTTGCTGTGGGTGTCAAGATTGAATTGGGTATGAAGAGTGGTAAAATGACAAATAATCATGGCGCTTCTAAGGATCAGCCGAGGAAACCTCCGTATAGCTCCCAGAAAAAGAAGGAGAGTGAGACTAATGCTATATCCTCTGGTAGACCAAGGGAACGCTTTTATCGGCATCCGCAAGGTTATGCTCAACCTCAAGGGTACCCAGTCCAATATGCTCAACAACCCTATGTGGCAGCTATTACACCTTCTTTCAATCAACAGGTTCCCATGTATCAACCTATGCAACAACCTCCTGTTTATCCGCCTCCTGCCAACTACCTGCATGCACCCAATACTCCTGCTCCTCAACAGCCAAAGAGTCCGGCTCCTCGCCAGAATATGCCGAACAGAAGAACGTATAAACCTTGTCCGCCGATTCCAATGACTTTTACCGAGTTGTATCCCTCTTTGGTCAAGCAGGGGCTCATCACCACTCGGGCTTTGGGACCGCCTCCTAATCCTCTACCCGCCAATTACAACGCCGCCGCTCATTGTTTATTTCATGAGGGTGCGCCTGGTCATGATCTGGAGAATTGTTATGCTCTCAAAAATATTGTCAGGGACCTATTGGAAAAGAAGATTTTGTCATTTGAAGATCCTCAACCAAATGTTAAGAAGAACCCTTTTCCTAACCATGAGAGTGTCAATGCCGTTAGTGTTGATTCGGGGGATGGTTATGCCCTTGACGTTGAACAGATTAAGACTCCTCTCAAGATGTTCCATTCGAAACTGTTTGAAGCTGGTTTAGTAGATACTTCCCACGTTGCATGCGTAAGTTGTGAAGCCAGTATTAAGGGTTGCATGTTGGTTCAGAATGATGTTCAGAGGTTAATTAATGAGGGTGTTTTACAAGTGACAAGCCAAGCCAAGAAGGATGTAGTCGCTGTGGTTGAGCCTGTCTTCCATCAGCCTGAATCAAAGGGTAAGGTACCAGTGTTTAATTTATCAGGGGCAGGCTCCGCCAACCTCGTGTTCGATATACCGAGGTCGTATATCCCTGAAGTGAATCAGCCTAAGCCTATAGTTATTCGAAGACCGAGTCCGTTTCCTTTCAGTGATCCTAAAGCTGTGCCTTGGAAATATGACGTGACGATGATTGACAAGGAGTCCGGGAAGGTTATTCCAAATGAATAGGTTAAGGGCACGGTGACCAATATCGCAGAGGTAAGCAGGATGACTCGCAGTGGCCGTGTGTATACTCCCCATTCCAATGAGGTCCCACCTAAGGAGACCACTAATATCCCAGTGCCTGCCAAAGACAAAGGTAAAGGAGCCGTCACGAATGATGAAGATGCCGAATTTTTGAGGATCATCAAGAAAAGTGACTATAAAGTCATCGATCAACTTCATCAGACTCCTTCCAAGATCTCGATTCTATCTCTGTTAATGAGTTCACCCGCTCATAGGATGGCCTTGCAGAAGGTTTTGACTCAAGCACATGTGGATCAAGATATTAGCACCAGTCGGTTTGATAGTGTGATTGCCAATTTAACCGCTTGTAACACCCTCAGTTTCAGCAATGAAGAGTTACCGAAGGAGGGTCCGAACCATAATCGTGCTTTACATATATCGGTAAAATGTCAGGAGGACAATTTAGCGAGAGTGCTAGTAGACACCGGCTCTTCTCTGAATGTTCTACCCAAGAGGGTTCTTGATAGGTTGGCTTGTAAAGAGACTGCGCTGAAACCTACATCTTTGGTTGTCAAGGCTTTCGATGGCTCTCGTCGATCGGTAATGGGGGAGGTTGAGCTACCTATCCTGATCGGTCCGCAAGTTTTTAATATCACGTTTCAAGTCATGGACATTAATCCCAATTACAGTTGTTTACTTGGAAGGCCGTGGATCCATGCCGCTGGGGCAGTGACCTCAACGTTACATCAAAAGATGAAATTCGTGATCGATGGAAAGTTGGTTATTATACACGGTGAGGAGGATCTGATGGTCAGCAACCTGTCCTCTTTCCGTTACATCGAGGCCGATGAGAATGCTTTAGACATTTCCTTTCAAGCACTTGAGATCGCCAATGCTGTTCTGCTGGAGGTCGAAGAGACAGTGGGTCAGGGTAATCCATCTTTTGCATCTCTGAAGAGTACCAAAGCAACAATTGACAGGGGCATTCCTGAAGGTTGGGGAGAGGTAATCGATGTCAAGACCAAGACTGATCGCTCTGGGTTGGGTTACAAACCAACTCAGAATGGAGCTGCCACAACCGTTGAAGGGCGTCCGAAGGTTATCCAAGAGGTATTTGTCAGCGGAGGCTTCCAAGTCAATGCCATCAGTGAATGTGAGAAAAATGAAGAGCTGAGCAACCTGGTGTTTAAGGGTGATGCAGTTTTGAACAACTGGGAGGCCGTAGAGATCCCTGTTATCTTTCCCTTGTCAAAGTAATTGTTTTTTTAAAAGTTTCATTTACATTTTCAAATAAAAACCTGTAGCTCTGCCCAAGGCTGTAGGGTCGTTTTATCGGGCCACCTTTCATTTCTAAAAAGATATTAATAAAAGCATTTTGTTCAATTCCACTTTGGTTCATTTGCGTTTTTCGTTTTCACCTTTAAAAATGAAATTGGCAACCTTTTTCAAAAAAAAAATAATAAAAAAAACAGCATTTCATTCTTACATATCTGCGAGCATTTTAATTAAGTAAGCCTTCCATCATGCAGAGATATCGTAAACCTTGTTGGATCCAATGACTCTGCTGACACTCCTGACTGGGATGCACCCATCAATCAAGCTGAGGACGAGGGTGAAGAAGATTTTGAAGTACCCGCGGAACTGACAAGATTGTTTGAGTACGAGTACACAGAGCTTCAACCGCATAAAGAGCAGGTGGACCTAATTAATCTCGGTACAGATGAGAGAAAGAAAGAGGTCAAGATTGGTGCAATGCTGGGGACAGAGGTTAGGCCGAGGTTGATTGAGTTGTTAAAAGAGTATGTTGATGTGTTTGCGTGGTCGTATCAAGATATGCCGGGCCTAGACACGGATATTGTTGTTCACAAGTTGCCGCTTAAGCCAGATTGTCCGCCTATCAAACAAAAGCTTCGAAGGACGAGACCCGACATGGCTTTGAAGATTCGAGATGAGGTTAAAAAGCAGTTGGATGCAGGTTTCTTGGCAGTCGCGAAATATCCAGATTGGGTTGCCAACATTGTGCCAGTGCCCAAGAAGGACGGTAAGGTTAGGATGTGTGTAGACTACAGGGATCTGAACAAAGCAAGTCCAAAAGACGACTTCCCACTGCCACATATTGATACACTTGTAGACAATACAGCCAGTTTTGCGTTGTTTTCATTTATGGATGGTTTCTCTGGCTATAATCAGATCAAGATGGATCCCGATGATCGAGAGAAGACTACTTTCATTACTCCTTGGGGAACCTTCTGCTACAAAGTCATGCCCTTCGGTTTAAAGAATGCAGGGGCAACTTACCAACGTGCTATGACCACTCTTTTTCATGATATGATGCACAAAGAAATTGAGGTGTATGTGGACGATATGATAGCCAAATCTCAGAGTGAAGAGGAGCATTTAGACCATTTGGTGAAGCTGTTTGAACGACTCAGGAAATATCAGTTGAAATTGAATCCTGCAAAATGTACCTTCGGTGTCAGATCCGGAAAATTGCTTGGTTTCATTGTTAGCCAGCGAGGGATTGAGGTGGATCCTGACAAAGTTCGAGCCATTCAAGATATGCCGGCTCCGCGAACCGAGACGCAAGTTAGGGGTTTTCTGGGACGTCTGAATTACATTTCCAGGTTTATCTTTAATATGACCGCTACTTGTGAGCCGATATTCAAGTTGCTTTGCAAGGGGCAGACAGTTGAGTGGAACCCTGATTGTCAGAAAGCGTTCGAGAAGATTAAGGGTTATTTGCAAGATCCCCCTATTCTGATCCCGCCCGTACCTGGAAGACCGTTGTTTATGTACCTTACTGTTCTCGAGAAGTCTATGGGTTGTGTGCTTGGACAGCATGATGAGACTGGGAAAAAGGAACATGCAATTTATTACCTGAGCAAGAAGTTTACCGATTGCGAAAACAGATACTCACCATTAGAGAAAACTTGTTGTGCATTAGCATGGGCCGCTAAGCGCCTTCGGCAGTATATGGTCTGTCATACCACGTTATTGATTTCTAAAATGGATCCGATCAAGTGTATTTTTGAAAAACCTGCTCAAACCGGGAGGCTAGCCCGTTGGCACATGTTGTTATCCGAATATGACATCCAGTATGTACCCCAGAAGGCGATTAAGGGTAGTATCTTATCTGATTACCTTGCAGACCAGCCAGTTGAAGATTATGAACCTCTTAAGCTCGATTTTCCCGATGAGGATATTTTGTTGATTAAAAGAGATTGTGAAGAGCCAGATCCGAGCGAAGGTCCAGAACCAGGTCTTTGGTGGAAGATGATGTTTGATGGCTCCTCGAATTTCAATGGGTATGGTATAGGCGCCGTTTTGATGAACCCAAAAGGCGGATTCACTCCATTTACAGCAAGATTGGACTTTGAGTGCACTAACAACGTCGCAGAATATGAAGCATGTATCCTCGGCCTCGAAGCGGCGATTCACCTCCGAATCAAACTTCTTAAAGTAAGTGGTGACTCAGCTTTGGTTATTCACCAAGTACAAGGCAAATGGGAGACGAAGAATGAGAAGTTGATCCCTTATAAGGACTACATTATTGAGCTGATCAAGCATTTCGACGAGATAGAATTCGAGCATGTTCCTAGATCCGAGAATCACGTAGCTGATGCTTTAGCCATGTTAGCATCTATGTGGAAAGTTAAATTCGTTAATGAAGCACCTCTTATCCATATTGAGCGCAAGGTTGAGCCCGCTTATTGTCAGATGGTCGAAGAAGTTGAGGTGGATGAAAAGCCTTGGTTTCACGATATCAAGAACTATCTCGTCAAGCAAGAGTATCCCGATAGCGCTACTGGCCTGGACAAAAAGACATTGAGAAGATTGGCGTCCAAATTCTTTATCAGTAACGGTGTGCTATACAAGAGAAATCACGACATGGTCCTGCTCAGATGTGTTGATAAACGGGAAGCGGACATGTTGCTACAGGAAATTCATGAGGGGACCTTCGGAACCCATGCCAATGGTTATGCTATGTCCAAGAAGATGTTAAGGGCTGGGTATTACTGGTTAACCATGGAAGCCGACTGCATCCGATACGCTAGGAAATGCCATAAGTGCCAAATTTATGCTGATAAAATGCACATACCTCCGTCACCGTTGAATGTGTTGTCTTCACCATGGCCGTTCTCTATGTGGGGCATTGACATGATTGGGGCAATTGAACCGAAGGCTTCTAATGGTCATCGTTTTATCCTTGTTGCTATTGATTATTTCACCAAGTGGGTAGAGGCTGCCTCCTACACCAACGTGACCAAGCAAGTGGTTGCCCGATTCATCAGGAAAGAGATCATCTGCCGTTATGGAGTCCCAAGCCGGATAATAACTGACAATGGCACCAATCTGAATAACAAGACTATGAAAGAGTTGTGTGATAGTTTCAAGATCACTCACCACAATTCTTCTCCGTACCGTCCTAAGATGAATGGAGCCGTTGAAGCTGCAAATAAGAATATCAAGAAGATCCTGCAAAAGATGGTTGTGACTTACAAAGATTGGCATGAGATGTTACCGTTTGCTTTGCATGGATACAGAACCTCGGTGAGAACTTCGACAGGGGCAACACCTTTCTCACTGGTATATGGAATGGACGCCGTGCTCCCCATCGAAGTAGAGATACCTTCGCTAAGAGTGTTAATGGAGGCTGAACTTGAGGAAGCTGAGTGGGTTCAAGACAGATTGGATCAGTTGAATCTCATTGACGAGAAGCGTTTGACAGCCATGTGCCATGGGCAATTATATCAGAAACGGATGAAAAGAGCGTTTGATAAGAAGATTCGTATCCGTGAGTTCCGTCAAGGAGAGCTCGTACTCAAAAAGATCTTACCAGTACATAAAGATATGCGTGGAAAGTGGATGCCCAATTATGAAGGCCCATTCGTTGTAAAGACTGTCTTCTCCGGAGGGTCTCTAATACTTACGACAATGGACGGTGAAGAACTAGCACATCCCGTGAATTCTGATGCAGTCCGAAAATATTATGCCTAAAAACCCGCTAAGTCGAAAACCTGCAAAAGGCGACTTAGGCAAAAGTAAGGGTTGAAAAAAAAATAATAATAATAAAAAGCTCGCTAAGTTGAAAACCCGAAAGGGCGGCTTAGGCAAAAAAGAGCGTCCCGGTGGATTGAAACCCCGAAAGGGCGGTCCAGGCAAAAGTTAGGGACAAAGGCATTTCATTGCATCAGAGGACACTGATTATCTCGAACACACTTTCCGCATAAGAGCCATGTTTCAGTTCTTTCATCCTCGCCCAAGGCAGGATTCTGGATTAGTCTTAGTTATTAGTGTCAGTAGGTGTCATTGGATTCGATGTAACCTTTCCCATGTTGCCAATTGTAAAACATAATCATTTGTGGAGCTATGCCTTCAGCGAGCTACCGCCCTTTAAATAAAAGAAACCATCTCGTTACTTACATTCTTTGGTGCATTGCTCTTTATTTTCTGTTGTTATGCAAAATGCGTTTATTCTTAAAATTTGAAAATGAAAGGTGCATTGTAGATTTTTCAAACTGTTTTTTCAAAAACAAAACGAATTTGAAATGTAATAAATTACTTTGACTAGTGGAAATTCCGACAGGATCTCTTCATTCCCCGGAAATATCATTATTGCAGAAACACTTTCAAACCATTGCCCAGTGATAGTCCCCAGAGAGACTATAAGCTGACAACTTTTTCTTGGGTAACTCAAAAGTGTCCCTCAAGTTTTCCTCTCCCCATGTGAAGACAGGATACTGTGCACTCAAGCAGATTACTTTCTCTCCAGAGAATTCAGAACTTTAAAACCAGATGTGGTTCTACCATTGATCTTTCTTACCCATGATTGACGTATTGGTTGCAGAGAACGCAGGGTATCTCCGTCGGGATGTTTATTTCATCTCTCGCCTCTAGTCTGTTTTGTCAGCATACGCAAGGGCATAAGCATCACATGCCTATTTCATTACATATTCATTACATATTCATTACATACTCATTACATACTCATTTCATAACATCTTACATACATAAACATTAACATACATAGACGTTAACATGCATTCGCATTAACATATGCATTAACGTATGCATTAGCATTCACAGGTTCATTGTGTTTCACCATCATTTGGTTGTTACCGCCGAGTAACTGGGTTCGTCCATTCTCTCCAAATAGATTGTCAGCCCTAAGCATAAAATACTTACTTGTTTCCAGCTTCCCCACAGAGCTCGATCCTCGTGGATGACGGTTACTTCAGCTATCTTTCCTCACCAGGATAAGATATTTACCCTCCGAGATCATTCCCTCGATGGAGTCTTGATTACCAGTTTTCTTTCTAGCTCGATCCTAGATTGAATCTCGGTCATGTCGGTAGTCAAGCCCAACCGGACGTGCATTTATTTTGCACCTTCTGAAGGTTTTCACCATACCATGACAGATACGCGACTATCTCGCTTGAGAGGTTTATCACTGTACCCGGACGTGCATTTATTTTGCACTATCTTCAACTACAATCATTTACAGATACACGCCAGTTCACGCCTGGAAAATCCACCAGTACAACACTTTACAATCCTACATGTTACAACACTTTACAACACTTTATAATCTTACATCTTACAGCATCAGTATGCAACATTTCTCGCCTGAGAAGCCAAATCCTATCTTCGTTATGACTCGCAGCAAATGGCCACCTCCATGGAGCAGTTGGGCTTCCATTTACCTGTCGTCTTGAAGTATAGAGAGGTTTGAACCAAATCATATTCAGGAGAGCACGATTCTGAAATATGAGTATCTTCAGTCATCCAGTTTCATATTCAGGAGAGCACGATTCTGAAATATGAGTATCTTCAGTCATCCAGTTTCATATTCAGGAGAGCACGATTCTGAAATATGAGTATCTTCAGTCATCCAGTTTCATATTCAGGAGAGCACGATTCTGAAATATGAGTATCTTCAGTCATCCAGTTTCATATTCAGGAGAACACGATTCTGAAATATGAGTATCTTCAGTCATCCAGTTTCATATTCAGGAGAGCACGATTCTGAAGTATGAGTATATTCAGTCGTCCAGTTTCATATTCAGGAGAGCACGATTCTGACGTATGAGGAAGTTTAGTTTACCCGTTTCATGTTCAAGAGAGCACGATCTTGAAGCATGGAGAAGTTTATTTATCCTTCAGTAAGAGAAGAATCAGAATCGTATTCCAGGCGCCGACCTTAAATGCGAGAAGATTTATTTATCAGATAAGCAGCAACCTCTTTATTTGAGTGCTTATCCATTTTTGCACATAAGTCCCTTCCAACGATAAGTGACAGTTCTCCCGAGAAGCTTATCAGGGCATTTCCCATCAAAGTCCATTTATTTTGGCATACAGTCGGTCTTTACCTTGTATATTTGATACGGATTTCCGAGAAGTTCGTTTGATCCTGTCACGAGAGATAGTTCACAGAAGCTTGGATGTTATTCTTTGCTCAATGCTCCAGCATTCTGTAAGCGATCTTGCAATCGTACGCGATCCAGTTTTTATCCTTTAGATTCCCCAGTGGAGGCCGTCTTGTAGGTACCATCTCCATTTGAGGATCTCGTTCCTTTTCTAAAAGTGACAATTGGTCATTCGCACCAGTTGACTATCATTTTTAGATTTCCCCAGTGTTGTACTGTGTCTCAGCGCATCATTTTCCCCAGTGAGTTATCCTCGTGGCGTCTGTCCCGGTGTCGTCATGTTCGTCAGCATTTTCGCATTCATACGCATCATACCATATTCATGGCATCATCTGCATTAAGCTGTTTCCGTTTTGTCCATAGCATGGCATATCGCCGCATATAAGGGCAAAATTTTCGGTTATCTATATTTAAATCTCTCCACCACGATTTCTCGAGTCTCTGTCACTCAAATCGTCGGGTGTAGCTATTTAAATAGGGGCAACTGTAATACCCCAAATTTTACCCTTACATTTAGTCAGTCATTTCGCATAGCATTTCATTTTGAATCCATTAACCACTAACCAGTCATGGAGCATAATTTGTTTGCAGGAATTACCCCAGGGGCATTTTGGTCATTTTACATGGAAACCGCAAGTTTTGAGACATCATTCCTGAGGCATTTATTTGCCACGTGGGTCAAGGTGCCTGTATGTTTTTCAGAATTAACTAGACTTGGGCCGTTCCTTGCTTATGGTTTTTGTTTAAGACATTCTTGAGCAGTAATGCGCAATTTTGGTTTGAAAATGGAGTGGATATTGTCGGGTTTGTTTTGAGAAGTTATGTGACCAGCGAAAGTCAGTTTGAATTTATTCAGGGATTAATCAGGTTGTTTTAGAGAATATTTCAAACTCAATTCATAACACGAGTTCTCCCTTTTGTTATCATGTCTTGGAACGGGAAATTGAGGTTTTAGGGTATGTTCAAATATTCAAAGGCGATGGGCATAAATGGTATCTTTATTGCATAACAGTGAAAATATTTCAAAGTTCATGACTCATGAAACATAAACCATTCAAGGCATAAAAGAAAATTGAGAGAAAATTGAATGGAAGGGAAATATTGAATTTTATTTCATTTGAACTCTTTGTTTACAAATTACAAGAGAATCCTAGTTACATTATTTTTCTGTCCTAAGACATAAGCCTAAAAAGCTAAAGTCTTCAACCTTGTTCTCAATGATTTCCGTTTCCGGTTACCTGCACATCAAAACAGAACAAACAGAGTAGGAAAATGTTAGATGTTTTTTTCGACACTCTCAGAACAATGTCATCATCGAGTGCTGGGGGTGGCACAACCGAAGCTGCGTCCTACCCCCGTTACCGATCCGCGCCGTGGGCGTCAGATCAGGTAATACAAGTTCTTATCAATATGGGACATCCGAGAGATAGAAAAAATAAATGAAGTGGGACTGATTCGTTTTGCCGCGATTGGATTTCCAAACTGATACGAGAATAAGGCAACATAGGCAAGTTCTGACTCAGACCCGGATGCCGGCAGGTCTGAGTCGCTTTTGTTTCAAAACTTCCCACATCTGAAAAACCATAAGCATCATCAGAACTCAAAGCATAAACAAAACTAGGAAGGGGCTCGCGCCAATACAGGTATGAATATTCACCAAAGAAACAAATCTGTTACCAAACAGAATGAAAATCAAGTCCAAAGCAGAACAAGAGAAACCAAACTATGGTATCAAGCTGCATCAGTTCGAACAGAACAGAGACACAAAACAAGCTGCGTCAAAATTACATAGGACAAGGTATCAAAAAGTCTCAGCAGCATCAGTTAAAGATAAGGCCCCGTCCGAACCAGTTTCAACGGCACGCAACACATAAGCCCTGTTATCAGACAACAATAGCCAACAACAAAAATCTGAATATCAGGCCATCAAACTTGGTTCAAGATCAAAGCAGATAAGTTACAATGTTAGCAGCAGCTCTGAGATCAAACAAGTAAGAAAAGCCAATCAAACCAAATCAGAGCTAAACTGCATCAAGCAACTGGTGTCTCAACACAAACTATCGATCATCAGGGAAGTACACCAGCAACATCAATATCTGCAAAGCAATATCAAGAGGTTTCAGTATCAGGCATCACGAAAAACATAAGAATGGGACTACTGCTAAAATGTCACAGAAAAATCCATTTGCTGGAAATCTAAACTAAGCCATCAAGACGGGTCACAAACATCATAGAAAAACAGACGTTTGCAAGCTAAGAATCATCAGCAGCGAGACAGGAATGACCACACTAAACTGAACGTCGAAATGAATCCACAAGTTTAATCACAATACGAAAGCAGGGATTCACGCCACAATCACGCATGAGATACCAGGCCAGCCAATCAGTTCAAACTGCATAAAAACAATGGACAACGAAGAAATTCAAAGTTACATCAGCCCTCAGCTAATCATCATCGGGCATAAGCGTTCGCGTGGCTGGGAGAGCCACGGCCGGAGCCGCTACTACTTCCCTACCAAACATCGAACTATGGGACATACGGTAATTGTTGTTCACGCCGAAGGTCATTACCACTAAAGCATCCAAATCAACTGACTCAAACCCTAAGGTCATCATCGCCGATACCCTTCATTCGGCCGCTCTAGCTTAAGTCGAAGCATCAGCATCCATTCTCTGAAAGAAGAAGAGAAAAAGCTAACTGCACCAGAAAATCAAAATAAATCAGTTCAGACTACTAAAATTGAATCAAATCGAAAACGCATCAGCATAGTCCAGATTGAATTCAAGTAGAACAAATGAACTAATCCAGATATCAATCAGATCAAATAAATTCAGAGGTAATCCAAATGATCAAACAAAGCCGAAGCTGGAAATGGAAAGTTTCGAGTCAGACCCAAATGCATCAGGAAACATCTCCATTGGAACCAATCTGAACCAATCTGAGCCAATCTGAATCAATTTGAGTCAATCTGAATCAATCAGACAAATCAATCAAACAAGTCAGCCAAAAACGAATCAGTATAGAGCAATCAAGCAAATTAATGAAATCCAATCGAATCAGAAGATCATATCAGCACAAAACCCCAATCAGGTTCCAAAAGAAGAAACAAGATCCTAATCGTATCAGAAAGCATCATATTTGAATTCAATCTGGAAAAACCCAAACAAAACCAAATCAAATAATATCACTATAGAATCAAATCTCAGTTTAAGGCCCAGAAAGAGAGATAAAAAGAAACTATAAAAAGGGGAATACAACCTGATGCAGGAAGAGGGGGAAAACCCTAGAACGTGACCGCGAGAGAGAAGGACTGAATACCAAAACCCAAAACGGCGAACCCTAACAAAGAGATCGAAGCATGAATCGCTAAATCCAAATCACCATTCGTACTCCTCATCATCACAAATCATTGAAGTCAAACGTGAACGGAGCGTGTTGGACCGCCGCCGCCGTTCGAACCAACCGACGGGCAATCCCCTCCTCGAGGCTCAGCAAACATCATTGCCGCTAGATCGTTAAAAGGTAGAACGAAAACTCTGAATCGTGTGTTTTAATCATGTTTGTTGTATGTTTCAGGCAGGATCAGAGGATGAGATAGGTGGGGATGATTCGAGAACGAGGCATGCAAGAAGATGAAGCAAATCGGCCATTCGAGGAATGAGGGTCTCAAAACCCTAAAGATGTCTGGCCATCCATCATAGTGGGTTGGGTCCGGGTTGATCACCGGCCCAATTTCCTTTTTATTTACTTTTTTTATTTTTTTTCTTCTTATTATATTTTTAATTTTATTATTTTTTTTGAATCTTATTAGGTTATTCATTTAAAAATAAAATAAAATAAAGCTTTTAATTAAATTAAACTTTTTTTTTCTTTTTTATAATAATAAATAAAGACCTTTTTAAAAATAAATAACTTAAATTTTTTTTTTAATAATAAAAATTAAAACTTTTTCTTAATACAAATTAAAACTTTTTTTTTAAGGTTAAAATTAAAGTATTTTTTTAAAAAAACTAACATTGCTCTTTCTTTTATGGATTAAATTAAAATCTTTTTTTCAAAACAATAAAAACTCTAAATTTACATCTTTTTCTGCACTATCTCATTATCCACTGTATTTATGCCTAACCCTGCTAACATCCTCTTGTTTTTTTGTTGTTCAACTGATCGTTTTAAATTCGTTTATCATTGACTAAATTTTTCATTATCATATTGTATCTGCTCCTATCATGTAACCTCGCGAATTTAATAATCGCGCTTTAAATTTCTGCCTTTAAATTTCTGTTTGTATGGCTTTAACTTCTGTCTTTATTCCCTGTTTGCGATTCAATCATCTCACGCATTCATCAATTATTCCAGTCACACTACACACATCCGAAGGTTAGGTCTAGCTTTTGGCCGCCGTGTCAATAGTCCTCAACTTCAAACCCTAATTCTCACAAATGTCTCGCCGCAGACAAAGTCACCATGTTACCCCTAGCATTAGGTCAAAGAGCCGCCGCGCTCATTTTAGGGTTTCCCGCCGTGGAATCCCTAATTTAACCCTAATTACAACTTAACAATTCAACATAGAGATCGGAGTTTAAGACTCCACGTAAGCATGTCCTTAAGACATGTTTATTCCCCTTGAGACCTTGACCACAGTCAAGAAGTCTCTAACCTCCCTTTTGAGGGGAACTACGATTACTCTGATTCCACTCCCGTAAGGATACGTAGGCACAAGATGCGATGTCTTGCCGAGTAAACTTAGAATTAACCCCTTAGGTCTCTCTTCTCACTTTTAATCCTTTGTACATATACCTTAAGCAAATAAATAAAGCGAATAGTAAACATTTGAACAAAAGGTTCCTGTAGAGTACTACAGAAGTTTAGGGTGCTAATACCTTCCCTAAATTTAACCAACCCCCGAACCCTAGATCTTTCCCCGCATTGTGTTTACGATGCAAAAATAGGTTTTCCCTCTTTTGACCTTTTCCTTCGGATAAATCAAAGAGCGGTTGTGAATTGAATTGCGATTCAAACTCATTAATAGTTTGTGATCCTATTTCCACCGCAACACCAGCCTTGATAGGTAGATAGATAAACCAACTCGTCCAGTAAACACAACAAGCGTGGATCCCGTCGAGTACGACGAACGTGAGGGGTGCTAATACCTTCCCCTTGCGTAACCGACTCCCGAACCCAGACAACGGTTGCGACGACCTTGTCTTACCCTTTTCGTCAGGTTTTTCCGATCGTTTCCTTTCCCGCTCCGAGGGATAAATAATGAAAGGTGGCGACTCTTCTGTTTTGCCGGCACCTTATTTTCGCGGAAGCGACAGGTAGGTCTTAAGTGAAGAGTGCAAACTGGTAGTTTGGCTCTAAATTAACACTGCTTATAGTGGATTTCCTTACTGGCTTGGTAGCCCCCAAATGTAGGTGTGATTTGCACCGAACTGGGTCAACAATTCCCTGTGTTATTTACTGCTTTCAGTTCCTGTTTTCTTTTAAGTTAATAGTCTGTTCAGTAGTGGATGTCATAACATCCACTGTCTATTACTAGAATTTCAATTGGCATCAGAGCATGCACCTTGCCTGTTATTTTCTGGGTGAGATCTAGGGAAGATAAATTCTGGTACTATGGACAAGGATATAGGATTCACAAATAGACCACCAATTCTGGATGGTTCTAACTATGACTACTGGAAACCTCGTATGATAGCTTTCTTGAGGTCTCTGGATAGCAAGGCTTGGAGAGCAGCTAATTCAGGATGGGAACATCCAGTTGTCGCACCTCAAAAATTCATTTCGAACATATGACCCTCGCGCGAAAGGCGCGAAAAATGCGGTTCGACAGAGTCGCCACCGAACTTTATTTTTCCCGAATATACAGGAGAGGAAAATATCGAGAAAACCTCATAAACGTGGAAGGAACACGGCCGTCGCAACCATATTCCTGGGTTCGGGAGTCGGTTACGCGAGGGAAAGGTATTAGCACCCCTCACGTACGTTGTACCCAACGGGAACCTCTTAATTCGAGTTAATGGATGTTAGCTAAACTTAATTCTTCTCTTCTCACTACTAAATACTATAATGATAAGGGGAAAGGGGATAGTTAGAGGATAGGGTGCTCGCCAAGGATTGGGGCCCTTGTGCCTACGTATGCTCATTCGGACGAGAATGAGAAATCAGAGCATCGTAGTTTGACTACGGGAAAGGAAAGGGGGAAATGGAAGATGGAGGGAATTGTGCTCGCCAAGATCATCGCAATCTTGTGCCTACGTATCTTACATTCAAGAGTGAATGAAGAATCAGAGCGTTCGTAGTTCGTGGTAACGACCACGAAGGAAACGGGATTTGAATTGGTTTGAAGGTGGGTACGGATGACGATTACTTGAAGCTTAAGAAAGACTTCTCGGACCCAAGTAATCGGGAAAGAGAACCAAAGGCTTGGAACACTCTCTTTTTCATCGTGAAGGAATGATGTGTTCGAATGGTGTTTGAAATGATGACGATTACTTGAAGCTTAAGAAAGACTTCTTGAACCTCAAACAATCGGGAGAGCGAACCAAAGACTTGGAACACTCTCTTTTTCATTGCAAAAGAAGTAGTTTGAAAGGATGAGTAGTTGGAGATGGTTGAATGTTGTCAAGTTGTTAATGTTATTTAAAGGCGTCAATTGCTCACACACGAATAAGATAACTCGCATATAAATAATGGAAAGCAAGATCAAAGACTTGAACCTACTCTTTACACCTTGAAAAGAATTGAATAATTGTTAATTGATTGATAGTTTGTTACGAAAATCCACTTGACGTTGGATCAAGGGTTTGACTTATTATCGTGTGCAAAGCGTGTTGGAAATGAAATGGTTTGGAAAAAAAAGAGACCGCCTTGACTTACGCATCAAGGGTCGAGTTGTAATAGGTTGACGGCGAATGCGTATGAGCACTCGACTTACGAGGTTGTTTGAAAGTGGCTCGATGATGAATCGAGAATTAGTTTGAAAATAGTTTGAATCTGCTCTAGTCCCTATGGGTGCTCCTAGGAGATAAACTAATAATCAAAGAAATGCGAAACATACATCGGAATGGGGAAGGGATACATGTAAGTTACACGGGATTGCACGAAATAAAGGGGTCTCATTGTAAGGTAGCCCAAGAGAAAGCCGTGTGTGTGCATTTGTGTCCTAAACTACGGCTTGAGCAAAGTCGAGCACGACTCAAAGTTAGGATACCTGCAAATGACCAAAGATCCAACAGTCCACCAATTTGGCTTTTAGGAGTTTCGATAATTTATTAGGTATTTTCGAATATGGGTGAATGAATATGAATAATGAGATATGCTAATATGAATAATAATATGACAATAATATTCACAATAATATTTAACGGGAATTAAATTTAATGGTTAGCGAATCGAATCGGGACACGAAAGAATGGATCTCGTCTTAATCGCAAACATAATGCCGATTAATCGAAGGTAGCCTATCACGATCCCAAAGTACGGAAAATGACCCCAATGGAGATTCACCATAGATTTGAAATCGAGAAGGTTATCAACTTCGATATGCGACGCTTACGAATAAAAGACTTCATCGATCCAAAAAAAGTGAATAAAAATCGAAAAAAGAAGGTGGTCTCAGATCCTTTGTTTCACGCCAATAATTTGGCGGCTAAACGGTGGTAATCTCGTCATCGACCCAAAAACACGATGGAAATGAATAAAAAATAAAAGAAAATACAACCAAAAGTAAACCCCAAATTTATTTACTAAAGAACTCTTATAATATTAGTTGAAAATATTGACAAAAGAAATATATACATAAATGAAATCTTAATAGAAGTTATCAAAATTCTTTTAAGAAAATCAATTATAAAAACTTTATTTTAAAACTTTTAAAAGAAGTTCAAGAGAGAAGGGTGGGGGTCCTGGAAAAAAAAAAGAACTAAAGATTGTGAAATGATGAGATATGTGGTATCAGATGGGCCTAAAGCCCATGTCATTTACCAACATACACGGGTGCAAATAAGGAAACGGAGGTGCTGATAGTATGCAAAATGGGCCCATAAACCCAACGATAAACTCAATCCCTTTTCTCTTAAAACAAAACAAAACAACAATCCCAGCCCCCCAATATCTTCCAATCTTTTGAACAAAAGAGACGAAAAAACAGGACATCGACAACGAACTGAAATGAGAGCGAAGAAACATAGGACACGCATCACAACGTTTGGTCCAACCTTCTCCGTTTCAGAACCGCTATTCATATTCTTCATGTTTCGAGCGATAAAACAGGGTTTAGAACCGTCAGTATTTGTCTCGACCTCTCGATCCGCCTCACACTTTGGCTCAATCAATCCCGTTCAAAATCCAGGTTCATTGAATTCGTTTTGAGGCATTTTTCTCTGTTTTCATTTCCTCACCGTGTCGACGCAAATCTTCTTCTTCTCTGATTTCTGGTTTCGTTGTGGATTTTCTGCTTTTTTCTTGGTGATTTGAACTATGGCTCCGAAAACAGGTTTGGAAGAGGGTTCCGATTTTAAGCTAGATTTGGAGGAGGTTTAAGGTTTATAGAAGTTTGGGGATTTTGATTTAACGGTGGATGTGGTGATTTCAGAGATGGATGTCGAGTGGAGGTTGTCGATGAGTTTCGAGCAACGATTTTCTTCTAGGTTGTTGAGGATTTTCGGTGGAGATTAGGTTTGAACGAAGAAGAAATGTCAAAGGGATAAAGGCGGCTTGTTGGGAGTTTGTGAAGAAGCTGGTTTTGAGGATTAAATCTGGAGATTTGGAGGTTTTGTGGTTGAAGATTTTCAGGTGTTGAAATGGTGCGGTTGAAGGTTAAAGATGGATTCGTTGTTTTTTTTTCCAGTCCCGTAGAAAATGATGAACAAGGATGATGGTGAAGATGTTTGAGGATGGACTCTGGGTTTAGAGAGGTGAAGGAAACTGAATGGGGTTGAGGGTTTGTGTTGTCTGGAGGTGAGCAGCTAGGGTTTCTCCTTTTTTGTTGGAGCCTTCTCACATGTTTTTATATGTAGAGAATATATGGAGGACTAAGGGTAGAAAAGGACACGATTTCTGAATGGTGAGTTGGGAACCAAATTTGGTAGTACAAATCCTGGGCTCAAAAGAAAGGTTGTTGTGTTTTGTCGTTTAGAAGCACGTTGGGATGTTGGGGATTCACGAGTTGTGACTATCAAGAATCATGAAATGGTGTGTACTTATGGTTTTATGCTTTGGCTATGTTTTTTTTGAATTACTGTGGTGAGTTGTTTACTGCTACATTTGTGTTTTGCAGGTTTATCGTACTACATAGCAGACAGTGGTATTGGAAAAACTCTGCGTGGAGCTTGCAGCTAGTTTGGACAGTGTGGGGCCTGTAAGCTTTTGGTGGATGGGGTGTAATATACTGAGGGCTTTTTTTGAGAAAAAATGTTTTTGATATCAAAAGAAAATATGCAGGTGACTATTATTGCTTTTTTCGTTTTCTCTCCTCCTCCCTAATTTGTGATTTGTTTCTTCTTTTAACAGAAATCAAGACTCATGGCATCAATTTTCGGACTGTATCATTGTAGTAGGACTTGTTTGTCGTGATTCTTTTTTGAAATAATTTTGATGCCTGTGCAGGTGAATCATAAGCTGATGCAGAAGCCCAAATTATTGCCGGTTAGAGATGTACTATAGGGGTGGCTTGCATCTGAAGATAACTTCCATGGTTTTTCAAGTTACGGTTGTGATCGTTGGTTTTCTAAAACTCCTCTTTTGCATTTTTTATTGTCCATTTTGTGATAAGATTGGCCTTCATTTGTATGCACGTCGCGCAGGTACGGATGCGGCACTTTATGTCTCAGGGAGACATTGATGCAGAAGCTGAAATTCCATAGCCGGTGTATACAATTGTGTGTGATGGGCTCTGCTGTTATGTACTGGAAACAAAAGCTTTCCTTCTCTTTTTTCTCGCTGACTATAATGAAACCAAAACGATTTCTCAAGTGCTGCCATTGCTGCTTGGAGAGTCCTTTTTATAACTCTTTTTACAATTTCTTTTGTGTGGTTAGATTGTAATTCAAACTGTGAGTTGGTGTGAAATGGTGCAGGCCGCCGTATTGTGGAATTTGAGGAATCAGAACAGTGCTGACGTATTGCGGCTGGTGGTCTTTGGTTCGATAGCAGCAGGTTGTTTGGGTAAGAGTTGAAGGCACAACTTCGAGTGTGGCGGATTTATGGTTCACCATCTTTGTGCTCTGCAAATTTCCCTCATCTGTTGTGACAAAACCTTTATGCAAGTCGGGCCGTATCGTGTGCAGGACCATGAAACGGCAAGTTGGTGCATTACAAATTGCTGGCTGATTTGGGATCGAGTTGGGTGAGTGAAAGTTCTCTTACAATTCTGACTCCTTTTTTTTAAATCCTCAAAACTGACACAATTCTCCTTCCGCTTTTCTAACAAGTTTAAATTTGAAACTGGTGCAGCTGAATCATGAACACAATGTCGTAGTGTTTGAGTACTTTGATTTATCAGACAATGTCTTCCTCAGATGAAAACCTCATCAACATTTTTCATATGGCTGCCATTTTAAATTGAACTTGGTATGTCACAGGTTTGCAACTTTAATAACGTCTACAAAGTGATATTCGACCCATGGCTAGACCACGTAATGACTTGCAGCAAGAGTTGCGATACGGTATGTATGACTCGTCCTTGAAACCTTGGTATCTTACTCACGCTCTCCTGGTATTTAATAGCATCTTCCTTTCATTTGGCAGTATGCCATATGTGATGCGGCGAAGCTGAAGCTAGTAGTATACGCTCACGCGAATCCAAACTTGGTTGTCTGCTCTACGTAACTTTGGAATTAGCCACCACGGAACTCCTAATTAATTCACTTGGCCATCAGCCATCCGTGCTAGCACACTTCTGTCAAAAACTTCCTAGTCTGCTGCTTGTAAATGAACTTGGCTGTGCGCGATATTGACGGTTTTGCTGTGTTGGTAACTTGGTGTATCCATGGTAAATTTCTCTTGTCTAAACCTGCTCCATTGTTTTTTTTTCAAAGCTTTTTCAACTGATTTTTCTCATTTCTTTTTCATGCATGACCTGTAAATTCAGAGCGAGACTTGAGCAACTTGGAGGGCACATTCTTGTGTGTGTCGGGTGCAGAATATGTCGGCTGTATGGGAACCGTCATAGGTACATCACTGGTGCCTTTGCGGTTAAGTCATGTCTCGCCTCGCATATTGTTCATAACTCGGTTTGTTAATCTTGTGTTTTATTATTGCAGATCACACTGCTGTCTTCGTAGCATTGAGACATTGATGGATACAAAAAGTCCTCTGCAGAAGTCGGCACTACGGATTGACGAGAACTTCAAAGTTGGCAAAATTAGCTTTTGTTCTTTAGCATAACTTGTAATACTGACTTCAAATGCTAGATTTTAATTCCAATTTCAAATCAAAAACCACCATCCCTGTCATGTTTGTTACTTCTGTCATGTTTGCTTTTATGGGATTTATTATTGTGTTGTCAATATGTGGTAAGCATGGATGTATGAAGGCTAATGAATTATCTTAAGGGCTTGGGCCCACTGCAGGTGTCACGGCTTTGTATGATGTACCGCAGGATTCAATGGAACTTTGTTAAATTTTCCAATAAAACCTTGCTAGTTTTATTAGTCTCCAACTTAATCCACCTTAATATAACACGACAACAAGCACAACAAAAGGTTGTTTTAAATCCATGAATTCCTTCGTCATCAAACTCTTCTCTAAAAATGAAATGATATCACCTCTCTTTGTCATTTGGAACAAACTCCCTACATGGCCAGACTTTCCACATGAATTGATGATAATACCACCTTAATATCCATTTTCAGGTGCAACTCACGGGCATCTAATAATAGTCTTGAACTATTCTCGAACAAAATTTTTTTAAGTATGGACAAAATTAGATCAAACTCTGAAATCTTATTGCACCATGGTCTGCTTTGAAAATTAGAGAATTAGAATTTGAAATATGAGCCTCAGTTCAATGTCCAAAACCTTAACTAAGAAAAACCTTATGAATTGATTTATACACGGGTGATTTGAATTGGCATAAAATCAATTACTTAGAACCTCAAACGCACACCATTCGAAATCATGCAAACCCTGACCTGACCATGATCAAACTTTCTCCTGACCAAACCTCAATCAGAATCACCTGAACTTCAATCATACCACACACATTTTTTGACAAATAATAAAAAACATGTAAGACAAATTTGGGGTATGACACCAGTGAAAACAGATAAAGATGGAGCAATTGTGCTAATACCTGAAGAATAGTGGATCAAAGAGCAAAAAGCCTTGGCTCTTGGGAATTCTAAGGCCCTGAATGCTTTATTCAATGACATAGATAAGAACATATTCAAACTTGTGCATCATTGTGAACTGGCCAAAGAGGTTTGGGATACTCTCAGAACAACTCATGAAGGCACCTCTAAGGTCAAGATGTCTAGATTACAGATGCTGACTACTAAGTTTGAGAATCTGAGAATGAAGGAGGATGAGACTATTCATGAATTCTACATGAATATTCTGGAGATTGCCAATACTTCATGAGCTTTAGGAGAAAAAATGTCTGAAGAAAAGCTTGTAAGGAAGATACTCAGATCATTGCCTAAGAGATTTGCCATGAAGGTTACTGCTATTGAAGAGGCTCAAGACATAAGCAACATGAAGGTGGATGAACTTATTGGTTCTCTCCAAACCTTTAAGAAGGGAATGTGTGGTCATGCTAAGAAGAAGAACAAAAGCATAGCTTTTGTGTCAAATACTGCTGAGGACTCAGATGAAGACAATGGTGGAAGTGAGGAGAATCTATCAGAAGCTATAACTATGCTTGGAAGACAATTTAACAAACCGATCAAAATAATAGATCAGAAGACTAGACCTAATGTCAAGAACACTTCCTCTGACATCAGTAGAAGAGGTAAATATGAAGATAAGACTAACCAAGGCAAAGGAATTTAGTGCCATGAATGTGAAGGATATGATCACATTAGAGCTGAATGTCCCACTTACCTCAAGAAGCAAAAGAAAGGTCTAAATGTCACTTGGTCAGATGGAGATTCTGAGAGCGGATCAGAAGAAGAATCTGTAAAACATGTCACTGCACTAACTGGTGTATGTGTATCTGATGATGATTCTAGTGAAGATGAGTTGACTTTTGATGAGTGATGACGCGAAAGTATATCGTTTATTTGAATCGATTTACATGAATTTACTTGCGATTATTGTTAATTTATCTTGATTTATGTTCTACTATAATGTTAATTCCCTATGTTTTGCAGATTGTGGAGAATTAGGATTAAAGAAAGAAAAGAAGAAGAAATGGAAGGAAAAAAACAAGAAGAAAGACATAAAATGGGGAAAAATACAGAAAGCAACAGAGAAACAAATTGTGTGTGTGCGACGCTTGTCACAACCTTCACGACCGTCACAGGTCCCTCACGCTCGTCATGCACCTCACGTTCATCTCATTTCCCTCACGTCCGTCATGACTCCAATATCATAATAACATCAAACACAGAAGTGGCCACGAGCACGTTCAACTTAATTTCTTCCTGCACTTTCTCCACTAACTGCCCACTACAGGAAGTTACTCCCACTTTTTCCATAACTCACGCATGATCTCTAGAAGTTGAGAAATGAAATATCTCCTATAAATAGGCCAGAGATTCACAGAACCAGGGGGTGGATTCTACGTCCCGAAAGGCTGCCAAAGTTCTATTGAAGCTATTTTTCTTGTTTCTTTTATTTTCTTCCTTTTTTCCTTTAGTTCAGAATATTGTAATTTCTTTCTGCAATACTATTTCGCCAGAGTAGAATCCTGTCGACATTGTGGAGGACTATTCTTCAATTTCAGTACTACTTTCCAGGTTCTTATTAATTGAATTATTACTTTATTTTCTGTCATAATACATATTTTATTACTTTGTTGTTTATGTTTATTTCCGTTTGCATTAATTATCATGTCTAGCTAAATTAGTTTTATCGGTATGTAACCGAATTAGTAGGATGGGATTCAATAATATCCGGTGCACCTTCCCTTTTACAAACACCTTGTTTGGCCGTAGTTTTTAATTAAAATCTTCTAAATAAACCTTCGTCACGAAAGCGAGAAATTATTTACAATAGTTTTGCCACGAAAGTGGGAAATTCATTAAGGCACGAGCCGGCACGCGAAAGCTGGGGTTCAAACCGGATAGTAAGAACTAGGCATTGATTTTAAACACAGCGAAAGCGCTTTAAAAGAAATCAGAATTTATTTGTTTTCAAAAAGTAGTTTTAACCCCGAATGGGACTGCGAGAGCGTACATTCCGCCTTAGAATTATGACCCGAGTCAACAACCATCGTGAGGCAAAGGTCTTTAAACGAGTATTTTCTCCTGAAAAGTATTTGCAAAGACTAAAAAGCACCGACGACCTGTCGAATCCCCGAAAACTAAAGCAATACATACCGATATCCCTTTTCCGCTCTTCCTTAAACTAAAAATCTTTATTTCCATTGTATTTAATTTCATTTGCATTTAACTTTCCTAATTCCATTAGCCTTAGCTTTACGCCGCGACAATAGATAACAGTAGGTTGACATTGGTCTCTGTGGGTTTGACAAATCTATTATATTACTTCGATATTTTCGTGCACTTGCGGACGCATCAAGTTTTTGGCGCCGTTGCCTTAGTCTATACTATGCAACAACGGAATCACAATATTTACTGTTGGTCCCCGGCAACGACGCCAAAAACTTGATGCGTCCGCAAGTGCCCGAAAACTAAAGCAATACATACCGATATCCCTTTACTGCTCTTCCTTAAACTAAAAATCTTTATTTCCGTTGTATTTAATTTCATTCGCATTTAACTTTCCTAATTCCATTAGCCTTAGCTTTACGCCGCGACAATAGATAACGGTAGATTGACATTGGTCTTTGTGGGTTTGACAAATATTTTATATTACTTCGATATTTCCGTGCACTTGCGGACGCATCAATGAGCTTGCAGCTTCATATAAAAAGTTGTGTATCAGAAGTGCTGAGGTGTACCAACAAGGGGAAAAGTAAAAGAAACTCATAAGGGAGTTGAAAGCTGAGAAGAAAGAGAACCTTGCAACCATATACTCACTCAACAGTGAGGTCAGCTTGTTGAATTCCAAACTTGATCAGATGTCAAAGTCTATCAGGATGTTGAACAATGGAACTGACACTCTAGAAGAAATTCTACAAAGTGTTCAAAAAGCAAGAGACATGTCTGGAATAGGTTATGTTGGTGAACAAGGACCCATCTTGGGGTTTAAGAGGCCAAAACCTGAAAATCATGGGCCAAACTGGATGTCACGACCAATGTCACAACATCAGGGGAACAGAAGGAAGAACCAGATAAAAGGAAAGTACCAATGGTGGAGGTGTCACTACTGTGGAAGATTTGGACACATAAAGCCTTTTTGCTTCAGGTTGCATGGATTTCCCAGCCACACTCATCAAGTCAAACCCAAACAAGGAGCTCATATCAAGGAACAACAATGGGTTGCTAAGGAGGTTGCTCTAGTAGCTCATACCCCTCTAAGGGTGCCAACCAAAGAAGATTGGTACTTTGATAGTGGATGTTCTAAACATATGACTGGAATAAAGAACCTCTTGGTGGACATTAAACCTCATTCCACGAGTCATGTAACCTTTGGTGATGGAGCTAGAGGAGAAATTAAAGGTATTGGAAAACTAGATTGTCCTGGTGTTCCAGAACTGGATAATATCATGTTGGTTGAAGAACTGACTGTAAATCTTATCAGTATCAATCAGCTCTGTGACCAAGGACTCAGTGTCAAATTCACTAAGGGTGAATGTGTTGTCACCAATGGAGAAGATGAGGAAGTCATGAGGGGATCTAGAGCTAAGAATAATTGTTACTTATGGGAGCCTAAAAGTAACTTCAATGTCTGTACCTTGACCAAAGAAGGAAAGGAGGATCAACTGTGGCTTAAAAAAGGTAGACATCTTCAAAGGGTAAAAAGGACCATATCCAAGGAAGCAGTAAGAGGAACTCCAAAGTTAACCCCAGATGAAAGAATAGGCTGTGGTAAATTGCAGGATGGTAGGCAAGCCAAGATGGCACATCCAAAGAATGGACATCATAGAAATCTAGATCTGTTATACTGGAAGTTGATGGAGTCCATGAAAGACGACCAGCATAAAAGGAGCAATGTCACTCAGGATGTCATGACATTGTACTGTGACAATCTTAGTGCTATCAATATTTCTAAGAATCCAATTCAGCATAGCAGAACCAAGCATATTGATATCAGACATCACTACATAAGAGACCTTGTGGAAGACAAAGTGATTACCCTGGAGCATGTGGCCACAGAACTACAGCTAGCTGACATTTTTACAAAGGCTCTAGATGCTGCTCAATTTGAGAATCTAAGAGGAAAGTTGGGAATTTGCATGTGTGAGGACTTATAGCAATTACTGGAAAGAAGGAGTTTTCAGTTTAAAATAAGCCTTATTGGGGAAACTTGTTCCAACCCCCAACTTTAATGCATTCAACGCCCTTGACCACTAAAGCTCTCTATTCCACACAATCGTGTTATATCAATATACCTACAATTATATCCTTTTTGCCTACTCCTCAGAATACGCCTCATCTCTTCAATTGTTCTCTTATCAACAACAAAATGTCCTTCAATCAAGATGCTTCTCCATCCAAGAACCATCCCAAATCCGTTGAAGATGCTTCTGGTACGACATCTTCCCAAGTTGGAAATTCCAATCAACACTCCCAAGGTAATTCTTCTCCCACTGCTGATGACTTTGCTAGAATGAAAAACAGGGAAGATTCTGCATATGTTGACAGATCCATTAGGGAACTTGTCACGAAAGTTCTCCAGAAAGGACGTATAGTGCGTGGTATCTCCACCCTCTTGCTCGCATTGATCCACCTCACAGTTTAGATAATATCCATGGCACCAATAATGCAACTATGCCAGGGGAATAGTCTGATGATAGTGATGAAGATGTCTCAACAGATGTTGAAGACATTGCCTCCAGTTCTTCTAAGGAGGAAGATTAAATTGTCTGCCTTGATAGTGTGCTAATGGCGTGCTGATGCTGATGGTCTGTTGTTTTGGCTAGTATTTCCTTTTGGTTAAGATTTTTGCTTTTGGTGTCTGCCTTGACAGAATGGGATATTTTGTTTTATTTTGTAATTTTGGGTTTCCATACCCTTAAATTTGTGTTTCCAACTGTGTATGATCAATACTAATTCCTTAGTTATGATCTAATTTTGTGGCTAAAAAGGGGGGGAAGTAGTAGTAGAACTAGCAGGTTTAGTTGTTTGTGCATCAGCAGGTGTGTTGATGATTTGTTGCTACAGGCTTAATTGTGGTTAGTTGTTGTCCTTCACAGGTGGAAGATAAGTTTGAGGTTTGCTGTTGTGCATGTTTGCACTGAGCAGGTTTGCAGGTGTGCTGATGATATGTTGCTGCTCTGAGGTGTGTTACAGGTGTGCTGAAGATGTGCTGAAGGTGTATATGTGTGAGTAGGATGATGATCTTGTGTGTGTGTGTGGTTATTACTGTTAGGTGCTTGTGCTTGGAAGTGTGTATTTCTGTAGGTGCAGGTTGCTTGCAGATTGTGTTTGGTTGTGCATCAGTTGAGGGGGAGTATCACAGGATGTTTCACTCAATGTTGTGACATCTGTAGTTTGAACTAGCAGGTGGTATTTTGTGCTTGGAACAGGTGTTTTCAGGATGATGTCTGGACATTCATAATCCAGAACAGTCTGTATGATTGTGTGAGATTGGTAGTGTAGTGAATCTGTTTTGGTAGTAGTGGTAGTATTAGCTAGTAACTATCCTGCATGATTAGATGTGTTGTGAACTTTTTTGCTGCTTATGTTCTCTGATATGGTGACAGATTGTTTTAGCCAAAAATTTTGCCAAAGGGGGAGTTTGTAGATGTTTTTGATTGGCTGCATTTTATGGTAAAACATTGTTGTGTGTGTGTAGATGTCATGATTGATGTCATGACATGCTTGTGTAGTGTTCTGCAGGGTAAGCTTGGTTAGCTAGAGCAAAGTGTATTGGATGTCATACTGAATGTCATGACATCAGGTAGTTGACATCAAGGGCGCGTGTTTTAGTTTTCTAGTATATTACATGAGGTAGCTCAGACTAGATTTCAGGAAACATTTTAGGGATCCTAGTTATCTCAGGCGAAATGCTAGGCAGTTCTGAGCATAACAGGAAATGCCTATGACCTAATTAAAAGTGTGCTGATTTATGAAAAGAGGTTTAACTTGGTTAAACCTAATTTCTGCACTGAAGCCCAAGATCTTTCTGCTGCTTATAAATAACAAAGTAGCAATCCTAATTCAAGGGAGTTCTGGAGAGAGTTTACAGAGTTTTTGGTGAGTTGTTTGTGAGTGAAGAATTCAGTCTGTGTACTGTGATCTTCACGTGTGTGTTTGTGTCTTAAGATTTCTAGTGAGCCAAGCAATTATCTCCTGGATGATTGCATTGGACTAGTGTGTCGTGAGTTGTACTTTGTTTGTGTCACTCTAAGCTTTTAAGCACGAGTGTTGTGTCTCTTGATTGAAGCTGTGAAGCAAGATCAAGATTTGTTTGAAGCGTGTCTTCATTTAATCTGTAACTTTAAGGTTGATATCACTGCTGTGATTGAGGGGGAGTGAGTAGGAACTCAGGTCTAGTGTTAGGCTGAAGTTGCATTGTGTAGGTCTTAAGTGAAGAGTGAAAACTGGTAGTTTGGCTCTAAATTAACACTGCTTATAGTGGATTTCCTCCCTGGCTTAGTAGCCCCCAAATGTAGGTGTGATTTACACCGAACTGGGTCAACAATTCCCTGTGTTATTTACTGCTTTCAGTTCCTGTTTTCTTTTAAGTTAATAGTCTGTTCAGTAGTGGATGTCATACCATCCACTGTCTGTTACTAGAATTTCAATCAGCCTCAAAACCCTTAGATGGCCCTAGCTCAGCAGCTTCATCAGTCTGAGGTGGCACTAGCTCATCAGCATGAGGTCTATTTGGTGCCTGTGGTGGCACTTGTGTCTTAGGTACCTCTGGTGACTTGGGTACCTCTGATGCCTAAATAGGTGAAACCTGGCGCCTAAAATTATTATTCTAGTCATGTGCATGGTGATGTATTTTGCTAGTGATGTTTGGTTGTCTAAGTGGCGGAATTACATTATTAGTTTCATCGTGCATGGCATGTCATATACATTGTGTGATTGTCTTAGCGGCAGATAAAGATCTTTGTGCTATTGCCTTAGTGGCAGACAAAGATCTTTGTGTAGCGGCGGATAAAGATCTATGTGTGATTGCCTTTGTGGCATTTAAAGATCTCTATGTGATTGCCTTTGTAGCGAATTGCCTTTGTGGTTGGTTGTCTGTGTGGCAGTTTATATCCGGATCATTTAGATTTAAAAGCATGCATAGTTTGCATATAACTCTTTATGGTTGTTGTTGTTGTTGTTACTCTTGAGTTAATTATTTCATGTGAATTCTGTATTGGTTACAGTTCGATATTAACAACTTTGGTGGATTTTTCTTTTATTTATTTCTCTTGGACATGATGTGTATATCTATGTTTTTTTTCTAATTTTTAACTTTGGTTTAGTTTATTTTTGACATGGATGTGGTTAATGAAAACTGACCCTTACAACAACATTTTAGGTACAATGTGGAGTTTCAAGATTGATTGATGTTTGCTTGTCACAGGATTGTGGGGAAGAAGAGGTTTTTCAAAATAAAAATACTTCAGTAGTTGTTTGCTTGTCGCAGGATTGTGGGGAAGAAGGGTTTTTCAAAATAAAAATACTTCAGTAGTTGATAAACTGATTTCATTATATTTTAAGTTATTTATTTATTTCCCTTCAAATGGATTAGAAATGCGGTGATTTTCTGCTTATGATTTTGAATTGTCGCCAAGTTGGGTTAATTTCAAAACCTTTTATTTTTAGCTTGACATAGTATTTTTAATAAAAGGTTTTGAAATTTCGGGACGTTACGTCTGACGCTTAAATAGGTGAAACCTATCGTCTATGGGAAGATGAAGACGTTGATGTGTCAACAGGTGATGCCTGTCTCCTACGATAAAAAGAAGATGGAGAATCATGAACCGTAGAAGTCGATGCCTCTGCATGAACCGAGTTAGAGTGAACAGGAGCCTCTGAAACCTGACTATTCTCCATTCAGACTGATGCATGCTGTAAAATCCTCTCGTGCCTTAGCCTGTCGTCTCTATTAGTCATAATGCATGTAAGTAAACAAGACAAGTGTTTGGCAATTACTACAATCAACCCTACAAATAAGAAGAAAAAAAAGACAAATAAATTACAGAGATGCATCTCCGGTTACTGACAATTCAAACGTTAAAAAATTCTGGAGATGCATCTCTGGAATTTTCTGCAACTTTCAACTTCATCAATGACGATAATGCAGACCACAAAACACAAAAAATAATGCTTTAATTGTTACTTTTAACAATCAAACACATTTTTCAATATGTATAAACTATCAATCATGCAAAAATTATCTATTTCTTAACCTAATCATCAATTCCTACTCATTTGTACAAAAACTCAAAAGCTTACAAAAATAAAAAACTTACAAATTGAGAATTTATTTCGGTGTTGAATGATGTCTTTGATATTGATGGAAGAAGCTTTAAATTTAGTTGATTGATTTTGAGAGAATATGAGTTCAGAGAGTTTGAGAAAATTTTTAGAGTGTTGTTTTAGAAGTGAGGAAAGAGAAGTGTTCTGACGCGTTTTAAAACCAATACTGTTCGAAAATGCATTTCTAAAGTGTTTTAACGTCAAATCAAAATTCTATTTACTTGGAATGCGTATTTGAAAAGAATTTAATTGATATACATCGACCATGTAAATTTTTTTTTACATTATCAGTTAGTCGCGACCGTTAGATTTTAATTACAGTTTGACTTTGATTTTAATCATTTATAAAATAATATTTATGAGTGGTTGTGATACAATGACTGTGTAAAATAATTTACACTAACAATCTATAACAATTAATCTCATTCAAAAATTCATTTTTATATTTTTACATGATGCTATATATTAAAAAAAAAACTCATAATATTTTTTGAAATAAATAAATATATACAAATCCATAACTATTCGGGCATACCCGAGCCGGATCCATTGTGATATCACCGTAACGCCATTGAAGTCTTTGTTGCAGAGAAACCAATAACCAAAAACGATGGAACACAAAGAATTGAACCTTCTGAATGAATCCTTAGGTCTTCACAGCAACAACAACCTCTACGGTCGCTTCGTGCTTGTAGAAGACACTGTTGACACAAGCGCTGCTTTCGTTCTTCACCATATCCTCAAACGCACCTTCTCTTCTCACCCTTCTTCGTCTGTTATCTTCCTCGCCCTCTCCAACCCTTTCTCCCACTACGATCGCATTCTCAGGAAAATTGTAACTTCCTCATTTCTCTCTCCGCATTTCCATTTTGTATTGTTATTATTCAGTGTTTTGTCACAATAATTTTATTTTTTAGGGTTTTCTGTTTTAGGGTTGCAACTTGGCTGCTCACAGAGATAATAATAGATTCTTTTTCATTGACTTGCTTATGTTGCAGTTTCCAGGTGAGAAATTCAGGTATCTTTCATTTCTTTCATAGTTTGTCCTTATCATTTGCTTGACAAAGTTGAATAGAGCAAAGATGTTTTATTTGAGATAATATTCAATCGTTACTTTCTAGTGTGTTGTTTCTTAAATTTAGTGCAAAAACTGTTTCAGCTAAGTATAAACTACAATAAAAAAACATAAAATTACTATCTGTAAGTACAACTCAAATAGTAAAAGAATGCTGGGACATTTGATATTAAGGTTTTAAATTACACTTGCGGCCGCGTAAAGGCTTTTGCCACAATTGTGATAGGAACTTGAGTATTATGGGGTGCCCAAGTCCCACAATATGGGGATGCTTTGTGGGAGTGTTTAAGTGGATTGGTTCTTCCCCCTTGATAGCTAGCTTATAATGGAGGGTTCTTCAAGTGCTTGGTAAGTATCAATCGAGTGCCTTGTTATGAGTGGCTCAATAAGGTTTATTTACGAAGGGGTTGATGAGAAAGGCTGAAAAGAACGTCGTAGAGACCGTTATGATGTTGGCTCTCAGAGGCGGTGTCGTGATAGGAACATTGGCATTATAGGATATGTTCAAGTCCCCTGCTGAGTAGTATAGATGCTAGGTGGAGTATTTAAATGGTTTTCTTCTTCACCTTTGAAAGTTAGATTTTAAGGAATAGTTCTCCAATTGCTTAGATATTGATCAAACTAGAGGCCCATTTCTATACATTTACCTCACTTTTATCTTTGACTCTATACATTCCCTTTGTCATTCAGGAAAAGTTGTTACAACCTAAATCCTTAGTATCTAGTACTTGGTGGATTCACAATTATCATAAATGCAAAGTGAAATGATGCAAGTAGTATTAATTAGAGGATGCAATTGAAAAAAAGTAATTAATATTGCATGGAAAATTGAAAAGGGTCATTCATTTTAGGACAATTTTGTTTTATACAAAATGGGTCACTCATTGTAGGATGGAGGGAGTAGTATTTAGGAGAAAATTCCTTTTTTTAACAGCTTAGATTGCAATTAACTTTGAGGGTCTGTGATTACATGGCTTCATATGTCCAAAAGGCTCCATCACTTTCTCGAATGACTAGATAAGTTATCTCTAAATCCATTATCTTATTTATACACATATTGGTAGGAACCTAAATAAAAAATTGAAATGTGTATGTAATGGAATTAAGGGCAGTATCAAATTGATAAGAGACTTGAGCAAATAGAGAAAGAATATAATATAGACTTAGGCGGTATCAAATATAAAAAAGAAGATAATATATACTTAGGCAAATAGAGAGTACCTCATCTCTCCCAAAAGCCCTAACCAATTCCAGCATCCCTTCTGTAATTATTACTCCTTAAATATAGCCCTGTCTTCTGAATCACAACCAATACTTTCCTACTTTTCTAGAATGTGACTCTTTTTATCACACCTCTTCTTTCACCTCACATCAACACTTCTCTCCTCAGAACTTCCCTTGTCCTCAAGGTTACTCTGTAAGGACAACAACCGGCAACAGAAAATCTTCTCCCCCAAGAGCTATTATAAATGACTAACTTTAAGAGCAAGCCATATTAAATAGTGAAATTATTTCATTCCATGCATAACTGCTGTAAAAAATGGATAGCTGCTAAATTAATATTTTGTAATTTTAGTTGGTGGTAGTTTACCAAAAAATGTTGACATTTCATTTGTGTCTGAGGATTGTGTACTTGACTGAGTAATATCGTTGTTATATGTGACTAGATGAAGGAAAATCCAATCAAAATGGTTTTGCTGCTGTATTTGAGAAAATTGAAAGAGTGATCAAGGCATTACCTCAAGACAACACGAAATTTGTCACTATCATGATAGATGATATCTCTTTTCTTGAAGTTGCTGCCAATGGCTCTTCAAATGATGTTTTAGACTTCCTGCATTATTGCTATACACTAACATCAGAATATGTAAGATAATATCATTGACTTGACTGTTTTTCAAATCGATTTCAATATTTCTCTTGTTCTTCACTTATCTGTTCTTATCACAGGGTTGTGCATTCATTGCACTTGACCATAAGGATATTTATTTGAATGAAGAGAAGCCTGACATTATCTTAGAGATGGAACACCTTGCTGACATTTTGGTCAAGGCTGAACCATTGGCCACTGGTTTGGCAAAAGATGTGCATGGGCAGGTATATTTCTATCATTCAACTTAATAAGTTCATTATTTTAAATTGAATATATGATTCGACATTTTTTGAAAATATTAATGGCGTAAAATCTTTTCTTTTTTTTAAAACTGAACTGAACTGGGAATAGACCAACTTGCTTGTGGGTCTAATTCTAGTTGGTTCAACCGTATTTTAATAGATTAAACCAATTAAACCATGACCCGGAGGGCTCACTAGTTTCATCTCTGGTCCGGTTTTTAAAATATTGAGTAAAATAATATTTAAAATAGAACGACCTCTCTTTGACTTCCATTTTTTTGGAACTTGATCCTCTCAATCAGTCTATCCGGCCAATCTCTCTCAACATCAAAACCTGGGCATTAGATTGATCTAATCGCTCAAAATCTAAAAGTCCAAATCATTAAAAATAAAATCTGACATAAAATGAAACACAGTCCAAACACTAGTGCCGAAAATGTCGCCGACCACCTATCTTCTCTCGTCAATGAAGGTATCTTTAGTAATCAAATGCCGATCAATTGCTTCTCACTATCAAATACCATCACTTTGCCTAGCTAGGGTATGTCTACCATCACAAATGTTGCTTTTAAACTCTGGAACTTTTGCTCTGAGCCTTTTCAATTATTGCTTTGGTTCTTATACATTGTTATGAGACAAAAAAGGTTCTGGTTCAGACAGTCTAGCAAACTTTGTAGATGCTAACCAGTGTGTTGCAACTTTTTCTTCACAACAAAAGACAATGCCATCAATTTAATTAATACAATCAATCATACTATCTAAATGAGATGAAAAATATATACAATTAAAAATGAAGTAAGGAGAATTGCGCAGTAAAATTTGAATGTCCATTCCTACTTCAGAGCTGTGTAGAATGCCCAAGAAAAAGAAGATTTAAATCGCACAAAATTTGACACATCTGCCATCTTCTCTTGTTCCTCATTCCCACCTTTGTTGCGATGTGATATCACTGATATGGCAATGCCAAGCCGCCGTCGTGGTGATGCTAGGATGCCGCCGTCGTGGTGATGCTAGGATGCCGCCATGGACGGCCACTTGCTTGATCCATCACACAATTTACATCAGATATCCTATGTGCATTGAGTTTTTTTAATGTGTTTCATTTCATCATTTGAGCTTTTGGTCTTCCAGCCATTAGATTAAGCTAAAAATTGGGTTTTTCTGTTGAGAAGAGGAAGGATCCAATTCTCACTTTTTTAGAGATTGAGTCATATCTTTCCACCATTCATAGATCTGACTTTTGAACCTCTGACAAAACCAACATTTTGATTGGACAAATCTTGTCTCTACTTTTCTTTACTCAAGCATGAAGCTAAGAACGGGTCCTTGTATTTAAGCTTACAGTTCTTGTTCTATGAAATTTCTCTTCAAGGGCATATCTTTTGAAATAATTGGCCCCTGATTCCTCCTGGGATTTGGATACAAATGTAAATGACTCAGCTCTTCCCTTCTACCAATTGTTGAAAATGCTATTCAGATTTATAAATTTATACTGGTAATTGAAGAACTGATATCGGACATTTTTATCAAGAAAAAACAATATTAGCCTTGAAATAAACGACAGTTTTTTGTTCTTGTGCAAGTTGTCTGTTTCTCATGTTTTTTTGTACTTCTAAATCATGTCTGAGCCACAGTTCCACTCTTCCAGTTTCTCATTTTAATCACTCAAATTATCTATCATCAGTGGCGTTGTTAATGCATGTTGCGGTTGCTACAAAATAAATCTAAAGGGAGAAGAATAAGTTATTTTTGTTTATCTTTCAAATGTTGAATTATGTTGTAGTTGTGATACTGCAACTGCAAATATTTCATGCTTTTGTTTGCACTGATTCCAGGGGTTTATCTTTATCTTGTCTTAAGATTGATGTAGCAAACTAGCAATCACTGTCTATAGCCATGGATTATCGATTAAATTGGATTGCATAAACTTACTCTGATCATGTTTTGTTTGTCATCTGATGCAGTTGATGGTGTTACATAAGCAACATGGAATTTCACCTGTTAAGATTCATAATTTTCACTTCAAGATCAAGGAAAATAGCATTGAGTGTTTTTATCCTGGCACAAAAATTTAGTGCTCTCAAAATTCTTGTACAAACAGTTGTGTAATCTAGAAAGGAGAGAATGATAGCACATCTTTGTTGATGGTTCCTGCATTTTAAAGAATGCTGTTCTTAATTTTCAATTCGGAACATATTTATTTTAGTGCAAAATTTTCAGATTCATTCTAAAACATTTTTACACATGCAGTTTTTTCTCATCTACCATAATCATAATATTTTTTAAGAAAAAGCTTTTTATTAAACAATCCGATTATGGATCAAATTATTATAATATAAATTTATTGATCAATTTATAAAAAAAGAACTTTTTAACATAATTAAAACTCCTTATAAAACATAAAAATTAATTTAAAACTGCACAGCACACGGTTAAACTAAAAATCATTCACCTGCTGTAATATGAATTCTGAGTTATTTTGGTAACTGACATTTTTTTTTTAATTTAAATTTGTGTTACAACTTATAAGTCTTATACTAGAATATAATTAAATTAAAATATTTTAAAATGATTTTGTTTAAAATATTTTGAATACCTCTATAATATACTAAAATACTAAATTTTGCAAACTACTGATTTTGTGATTTAATGCTCTACAACATGTAGTCTGAGTGAAACACAAACCAAATCTTGAAGCTAGATTAACAGACAAGAAGTTTCCTGTTTGCACTCCAGTTAATAACTTAGTAATAAATGTAGTGCTGTGCATGAGGTTTGAGTTCGTGTCAATTAAATAGTGGACAATAATAATAACACAAAATAATGCAAAATATTACTACTAGTTTGAAAAGCTAAAACTCTTTCTTATGTGAATTGATCGCAAGTGATGATTTTCATTCCCTTTCTCTATATTCTTCAATAATAGTTTCATCCTTTTGTTTAGAAGATTCTGCATAAAATGGACGGGATACAAACTTTTAATAATATGACAAAGAGATCAATGAGAATTGTAATATTAAGCTATTTCTCTAAAATACTTTAAATAATATCAGTTGACATCAAATTTTTATATGCTCTAAAAGTTATAAGTAATAGTCTAAAATAATTTAAATAATATCAGTTGAGATCAACTGAAATTGTTATATACTCTGAAAGTTATAAGTTGAGATAATTAGAATAATTAGTGAACTCAGATCGACTTAATTAATATTACTTGAGACTGACATTTTATTAATTGATACAATTGAGACATTTTGATAACATTAATAATGAGTCAGCTGCTCTAGTAGAACAAATATTAGGTACTGTGACACTTAATATTTATGTTACTATTAATTGTTTCATTTTTTTTACCACAGGTTGGTAACAACCTTATGACCACACAAGCCACGAAGTCTTACCAACTTTCTCTATGTGATACTTCTAAGTATCATTTCACTTCTTTTTCTTTTCCAACAAAGTAGGAGGATTATGAAATTCTGGTAACAAATACTAGAAGTCGAGTAAGATGCCACGATACTAGGATCAAGACAATATAACAACGCTAACAATTATGAAGTTAAATTAAAAGCTTGAATATAAATAACACAGTCAATTGTTAATCCAGTTTGGTGCAACCTCACCTACATCTGGGGGCATCCAAGGCAGGAAGGAAATCCACTATAATAGTATTAGTTTGAAGCCTCAGCAAACAACCTCTGGTTTACAACTTCTCACCTAATCAATACCCGTGCTATTTCTACCTAGGAACTCCTGGATATGAGACTCCTCTCACTTCCCTCAATCACATAACAATGATAATCAACAAAAGCAATCAAAGAGGAAGACACACGTCCAAAGACACAAAATCCACTGTTTGCTTAAAAGCCTATGAGTGATTATAACTCACAACTCAGTCTAATTCAAGCACCTAAGTGGTACATGAATGACTCACGAATAACACAAAAAATAACACAGTCCAACTCAGATATCAAAGAGATATATGAGTGGATCACAAACAACAAAGACACATTAAACCCTAATACTCTCTTTCAATATACGATCTTTTTTCAATGCATTAGGTTTAGAGCTGCTCGTTTTATATCTATTGAACAACATGGGCTTGGGCTCTTCAGCTAAATAATTCGCAAATCCCAAAACAACAACTTCAAATCTTCTCCAAGATCTTCTACACAAAAATAGGAACTAAAAAAACAAGTTTCCTAAAAAGTCTCTAAGATTCTTTTTATGAAACAGATGCACTTCTGGCATAGACAGATATTCCTAAAATATCTCTCCTTGGATTGCGACAGAGTGAGAACTAAAATCATATAGAATCTCACACTTTAAATAACAAATCTTCGAAAACAGAAAACCCTAAACTTCTAGTATAACATGTCATGACATCAGGTAACGACATCGTGCTGACCATCAGTGAAGTCTGACCAACATGTCAGCACATCTGACTCAATATTACAGAACTTACAATCTCCCCTTTTGTCAAATTTTGGCTAAAACAACTTTGCATAAAATACTAGAGAAACAGAAAACAAACACACAAAAATAAGAGGCACAAACAGCGGAAATTAAATGAATCAGAATCACACTGAGAGAAATAAAGTCTCACACAACAAGAACCACAGGAACTTCCAACACAAATGAGGCACCACGTCAAAACATCATGTCTGGCATTACATTAGTAGCAACAAACATATGCACCACACACCAAAGAACTAAACTCTCCCTGAATTTCACGACCATCAATTCATATGCATATAGCTCCCACTGTCACACAGAACCGCATCTACTCACCCTCAAGGTAAACCAATCACATGAACAAGGGTGCCGTGTTACCCCTTCATACACCATCTTAAAACAACAGTAATGCATCTGAATTGATGGTCGTGCAATTTAGACCTTTGACAAGGAGAACATTATCAAGACTAAGGAATCCAGTACAAGCTAGTCTTCCAACTCCCTGAATTTCACCTTTGGCACCATCACCAAAAGTGACATAACTGGTAGAGTGGGAATTAATGTCTACCAGAAACTTCTTTACTCCATTCATATGTCTAGAGCCATCCGCTATCAAAATATCAGTCTTCTTTACCTGAAACTCTAAGAGAAGTCTGAGCAATAAGTGAAGTAGTAATTGTGAGGGCAAAGCCTCATATATAGATGTGTTTGTTTCGATGATGTCAAAACTCCGTTCCACAGAAGAACATATGTTGGGTGTTATCACCATGTTGCATTTACATGTCTTGTTTCTCATAATTCAAATGCTGGCATACAATATCGCGGTTGTTGCATATAGATTCTCAAAAACATGTGTCATATGAGTTTGACTTTGTTGGTGTGGTTTGCCATATCATAGATGTCATCAAAAGTGTCGAAAAATATGAAAATATGCATTTTTGACAGTTTCAGGGCTTCGAGTCGACCAAAGATCTATTTCGGTCGACTCACACTGTAAGTCAGTTTTGTGTATTTGCTTCAGGTGGGCTCGCGTCGACCCATCGGTCGACTCATACTGTAAGTATTTTAATCTGTCTAAAAATGCATGATATGCGTCGACGCATACCTTGTTCCAGTCGACGCATGATTCTGTGATTTGCACAATTTTACAATCGGGTCAGCTCAGGTCGACCCTCTCTTCTGCATAGGTCGACCGCTCGTTGTTTTATGTCAATTTTCTGTTATGTCAACTGTCTTTGTGAAGTGGTTTTGTTTGTTATGTCAGTTATGTTTGGTATATGAGTCCAGTTGCTACTTTCACTTCACAACATTGAGAAAAACAAGAAAAGTGAAATAGGTGTTGATTTGGTTCTCATCATCTTCATTCTCTTCATAGCATATCACAACAATTACACATAATCATCTTTGTTGTGCATTGTGCATTGTTAGAGGTGATAACGTTTAAAGCCGAAGATTTGGTTATCTGGTTCGGGTTGAGGAATCGACAGGTTTTTCTTGAATAAAACCTCTAGGGTTTTTCCTTCCAAGATTCTTTGAATTTGGGGTTTTTTGCATGATTCGTCTCATCACATATTCAGCTGAGTGAAGGTAATCGAGGAGCTGAAGGTTCCGTCGATTTAGTAACGGTAAACGGATGATTATGAGTGGGAGTTTCGGGTTCGACACGCGGGTGATTGAAATCAGCCGGGCCAGATTTTGAAGACTGGAGGTTGTTCAAAGATAGTGCCGTAATCAGAGGTTTATTCACAGCTGTCGAAGTACTTGATTCGACTCGAATCAAGGGGCAAGAAGAAATAGGATCTACAACAACAATAGTGTTCGTTTGTTTGATAGCTATTCGCTTCTTGTATAAACTTTCAATAACAGGTTATATTTATATATTAACAGGTCTCAATTCTATTATTATAATTGAGGGCAGACGTACCCCGAGCGAGGACGACGGGGGAACTGCCTCAACAAATCGTTGTGTCTTTTGCTTTACATTTATATTGCTTAATATCTGTGTTTTTAGTGAAAACGATTATATCAATCTAGGTCTGGTTTAAGTAGTGTTAAATTGATTTCCTAGTACGATCATTGATTGTAAGAGGAAACTTGAGCAATTCACTCTCAAAACAGAACTCACTTTTAGTGCTCTGCACTCCAAGTGTTTGATAAATTGTCTGAACTAAAAGCCTTATGTGCTGTCTTTTCATAGTGTTAATATTTTTAAGGAATTGGAGCTAGTCACACCATATAATGAGCTGAATCAAATTGATAGTGTGATTAACGTAGTGATTCTCATATCTCGTTATCGGATTCCATAGGCTTAACGCATATCCGGTTTTCTAGTAACTATTCGTTTTAGACGTGTATAGTTCCTCGGCCGCTTCCGTAATTAAACAAATTTTAAAAAACCATTTTTATTGGTAGCGCCGACTCTTTTAAGCAAGCGATCTATTCAACCCCCCCATCTTCTAGATCTGCGTCATCGTCTAACAGTAACTTCCCTGGGAATCCATTTATTTTTAGTTTTAACCACACCTTGATTAACCCTAGGCTGGGTTGTACCTTTTGGATAGCCATACAACTTGAAGAAGAAAGGCTAGATATGACCAGCTTTCCCACAGTAATGACATCTTCAATGCAAGGCCTTGCTTTCAGCTTGAGTATTCTGATGTATGACACGATTTTGAAACATTTTTGTAGACATCATTTGCTCAGGCTTCCTTCTAGGAGAAACAAGCTTTGTTACATGGGTGTCTCCTTTCAGAGATTGATAGTCAAAGCCTATACCTTTCAGGCTTCCCCCCTCTTTCCAACTTGAAGAATTTCATCTAACATATCAAAACTATTGTTCAGTATTCTTACAGATTTGGTCATGTTTTCAAGTTTAGAAGTCAACATAGTTACCTCCTCTTGCAACCACAGATGGTTGATACATATTCTTCCTTTTCAATCTGAAGTTGAGAAATAGTTTCCTTTTGCTTGTCACTTCTGATGCACAGATATTTGTAAGAAATAACCATACCAGCATAAGGAGTTTCTTCATCACATGAATCTACATCAGATGCCCACATTCTAGTTAGAGCAGTTTCGAGTTTAGCAGATTCATCCTCAGTTTCACTTTCGTAATTAGACCAAGAAATTGACAGCCCCTTTTGTTGTTTCCTGAGATAGGTAGAACACTCTGCTCTAATATGTCCAAAGCCTTCACATTCATGACATTGAACCCCTTTACTTTGATTAAACCTTTCTTCTGTTCTTGCTTTTCTTAGAGAATCATAGTTCTTGCTGATGTCAGATACGATGCTCTTGACATTAGGCCTTGACTTTCTGTTCATTCTCTTTAGTAACATGTACCAAATGTCGAGTAAGATGTTACGACAGTAGGATCAGGACAGTATGAGAACACCAACAATTATGCATTTAAATTAAAATCTTGAATATAAATAACATAGTCAATTGTTAACCTAGTTCGGTACAACCTCACCTACATCTGGGGACATCCAAGCCAAGAAGGAAATCCACTATAATAGTATTAGTTTGAAGCCTCAGCAAACAACCTCTGGTTTACAACTTCTCACCTAATCACTACCCGTGCTATTTCTACCTAGGAACTCATAAATATGAGACCCTTCTCACTTCCCTCAATCACACAACAGTGGTAATCAACAAAAACAATCAAAGAGGAAGACACGCTTCCAATGACACAAAATCCATTCTTTGCTTAAAAGCTTATGAGTGATTACAACTCAAAACTCAATCTAACTCAAGCACCAAAGTGGTACATGAATGGCTTATAAATAACACAAAAAAACAACACAGTCCAACTCAGATATCAAAGATCACAAAAAACACAGACACATTAAACCCTAATACTCTCTTTTAATATACGATTTTTTTCCAAAGCATTAAGTTTAGAGCTTCTCCTTTTATATCTATTGAATATCAAGGGCTTGGGCTCTTCAGCTAAATAATTCACAAATCCCAAAACAACAGCTTCGAATCTTCTCCAAGATCTTCTGCACAAAAATAGGAACTAAAAAATAAGTTTTCTAAAAAGTCTCCAAGATTCTTTTTATGAAACAGATGCATTTCTTTCATAGACTGATGTTCCTAAAATATCCCTCCTTGGATTGCGACAGAGTGAAAACTAAAATCATATAGAGTATCACACTTTAAATAATAAATCTTCCAAAACAGAAAACCCTAAACTTCTGGTATAACATGTCATGACATCAGGTCACGACATCGTGATGACCATCAATGAAGTCTGACCAACATGTCAAGACATCTGGCTCAACATCTTGCTGTGAAACTTGTTTTAACAAAATTGCTGCCAATCCCGATATTATAGAACTTACAGATTAGAAGAGAAATATAAAAAGAAATAGTAGATGAAAGAAGAAGAAAACCTAGAAGAAGAAGAAGAAGAAGAAAATTGAAAGCCTTCATCATCCCTCATCAACATCATCACATCTTCATCAGTCAACAACTTCTTCTTCCTCATTGCAAGGTGAGTTCTAGGTAGAAACTTTAGGCTGAAAGAAATAGAGATTTGTAGATAGAATTGATGGTTTTGGTTTGTGATATATTCCTCCCATTTCTCATGAGAATCTTATGATTTTATTGTTATTCATGTTGTTGTGTGTTTATGTGTCGACCTTCTTGTTGAGAATGAACATGTATGAGTATTGGTGAAACCCTTTCATTCGTTGTCTTACTTATGCAGAATTTTTACAGAATTCAACGTCGTCACTAAGCGAGCTTTGACGAGCCCGTGGCGATCTGTTTTCTGCTAGCGTCGCTGGACGAGCCTCGACGAACAGAAAGCGAGCTACCTCGCTGATTTCTCGCCAGGCGACCATGATGCAGTTTTGGTTCTATTTGCACCTCGCTTGGGGTTCGTCAGACGAACCAAACGCGAGCCAACCTTGCTGACTGCTTGCTGGACGACCGTGACAGAACTTTGAGAAATTGCTTTGTTAATTGTTTGGATTGTTTCACATGCATGCTTGGCTATATTATGAGTTATCTTATGTTAACTATTACGGGTTTATGCATGTTTCTCATATGTGAATGGTTGCTTGTGATTTATTGATAACATGATTGAAAAGTTATAAGGATTGATGAGGAAACCCTTAATATCAATTAATGAAATGAATTAGCAAGATAATTAGACTATAATGAATTTCATAGATGGCAATGCTTGTGCATATGATACCTAGGTGTGTGTCATTGGTAAGTGGTTGTCTATAGTTGAAAGGTGATGCATTGTGTGGAACATGTATGTTGTTGTGAATACTAAGGTGTTGTGGTCGCCTTGTGGTTGTCGAATACAATCACAATGTCCCTTATTTAATCACGTAGTCAGAAACAACCTTTGATCGTGTCGTTCCAAGTCATGGTACTTTTATAGAGTAAGATTGAGACGAATGCACCGATACTTCGCATTAACCAAATGAGTTAGATTCCCATATGTTCAAACAAATGGGTTAAAATTTCCATATGTTCAACCAAATGGGTTAGATTCACATATGTTCAACCAAATGGGTTAGATTTCCATAGAAGAATTGAAGGTGCTCAAGAATGTCGAAGTATGATACAAGGATTTATGACCCGTGTTGAGAATTCTAGACGTAGGGTTGATCGGGGAAAGGTGCCTTGGTATGATTTCCGATTAGTGATTGTTTGAGTTGATAAACTCATGAGGCATGTCTCCATAAAATGTGAGTATTATGAGCTTGAGTCCATTTTCCCCCTTAAGACTTGAGTTAGGCTTGATTAGGACCTTGTAGAGCTGAGTGGACCCATAAGATAGGGAACCCATTGCAATTATCATCTCACCCCATGTTTGTTGATTATTTTCATGTAGTTCTGATTCGGCGAAGGGTAATGACAAAGTAGCATGATGTCCTAGCTTCTTTTGATATTTTGGATGGCGTATCTGTTGTGCAATTATTTTGGAGATCATCTTGCAATGATCTAGTTCTTAGTTTTATATTTTGGACACCCTTGTATATGAAGGTGTGAAAAGTACACAAGAAGGAGGGGGTTGAATTGTGTTTCGTGTTTTCTTATTATTTAGTTTCCGATTAGAGTTTTAGAATCAGAACTGATGTTCAGATTCTGACTTAATTCGGTTGACAGTGGATACAACAGAAGTAAATAAAATAATAGCAGAAGACACAAAAGATTTATATTGGTTCCTCCCTTAACTGAGAGTAGTCCAGTCCCCTTGTCTCACAAGAGCTTTTCATTATAATCACTTCATGATTACAACCACTTATACTTCTGCATAAGACTTTTATAACTGCTCAGACCAACTGTCTGAGACTTCCCTTACTTAGAGCACATGTCTAAGACTTTCTTTTTTCTCAATCAGACTAGCTAAATAAGACTTTCACAACTCAAGCACTTTTGAATATTTAAAATGATTTCGGAGGTGCATCTGTAAAATATGTCAACATTTATTCAAAACTAAGTACGTTCGAAGATATATATCCGAAATTAAAAAATTAGCGTAGTGACGAAGAACTCTCTAATGTATTAAGAAATTTTCATAAAAAATTATGTTTAGTCACTAACCTTTTAAGTAGAAGAAATTGGTTCGACTATACTATACCCCACAAAAAGAACATGATACTTTTATTTTTGAATATTTTGTGAAAATTATTAAATGCTAAATATTCGACCATGCACATTTAAAATTATATAGAATAAGAAAATCTGACGTTTTACATATTGAGGTAGAGATGACGGCATTACAGATACACCAATTCATATTATATGGTTTTTAATATGGTTATTAAATGCAGATTTTAATTAGAGCTTCAGTTTGTAAACGGATTGTAGTTAAGTAGACAAATTATTCTGTTGCATTTTTATCATCAAAACATCACTCAGACAGGGTTGCTCAGCAACTGATGTTGCTTTTTCAAAATAGTACATAGGACTAGCTTCACTTTAGTCATCACCATTCAAGGAAATTTCTTGTGTGAATTGATGGTAGTGATGATTTCTATTTGTTTTTTTTATCCTTGAGTAGCTTTATTCTTCTGTTGAGAAGTTTCTGCATAAAACGGAAGAATAAAATTTCTTAATAATATGAGAAACAAGAGGTGAATAGGATTAAAATGAAAACTAAACATCAATTAGTCTTACTTGCAGATGTTGGACGATCTGTGTTGTCTTCATTTGTTTTTCTAAAGATGTGAACTTGAAACGTCATGTTAGTTTTAAGAATGAGCTCAAAATTACAAACATCGCCGACTTTCAAATTATAGTTCTTTGAGAATTTTGTCCATCCTCTTGTCACTTCAAACATTATTCTTCTTTCGGTCATCCTGATTGCGTACCGTGCAGGCCAAACTCTTTCATCATCCAACACCTGAAAATAAATGTTTCCTATCTTCTTTTCCATGTCAAAATGTCTCTTACCAAATTCACAAGGAATTGTCTGCCAAGCAAGATAAAAGGTAAATGTTAATGAATAGAAACTTCACTAATTTCTCTTACAGTTGTAAACTACTCTAAACATACTTTATTCTATATCCTAACAGTAACTGTGTAAAATAGTTTTACTAACTTGTGCGCTATATTATTCAAATTATTTTACAACGTTTCTTTGCTACTTACCAAGAGAAACCGGCTTTCAACATATGATGTACGCATGACAAGAATAAAGGATGGATTAGATGTTTTGAACTCTTTTTCACTTTCAAGTGTTGTATTCACTTGTTTTCCTGCAAAAATGAAACATCTCAATATAGTTCACAATCATTTTTCATGTTAATAATAATGTATGTCACTTCCTAATGATTTTACTAGACATATCAGACATGAATTGAAGAGAACAAAAGCTTAACTTATGTTAACATGTAAAAAGAATCTTAATTATACCTTTGCTCCTTTTGTGAGTATGATGTTTCTCTTACTTGTTCTACAATCTTCTTCATTGCTGGACACCTTTTCAGCTTGAACTCTTTTGAGAGGGTAGTCTATCTCTACCCTAGTATTGTCAAAGATATCTCCGTGAAATTTGGAATGTCTTCGATATTTGAAAACCAGAAAATGACCATGAGATAAAGAATGATATTCTACAAATTCTTTCCAACCCTTTTCAAACCATATTTTGTCATCCTTCTTAACCAAATTTACTTTCCAATCTTTCCCGTCCGGAGTCTTTAAACATATAACTTTTCCTAAACCTTCTCCATATTTCTTCACAAACTTTATTGGTAAAGTCTGTCAAATAATTAAAACTGATTAATAAGCATATAACAAACAGACCGAATTGAGGAAACAAGTCGGATCATACAAAGTAAGATGATCTTAAAAGATACTTACACAAGGTTTTACAAGCTTTTCTTGTTGATGATTTTCAGTAACTATGATCGTGAAAAACTGGGAGACAGGCCTTGACATCAAAGGTAGTAGATTGATGTTAGTAGTTGGAGAAAAAAATGGAAATAAAGAAGTACACACAAATCGTGAACCTAAACAGAAACATGAACAGCATACACACAAATCTTGAACAAAATACACACTAATACTTGAACAGCATACACAAACCTTGAAGCTGTGACACTTGAAGAAAGTAGAAATGTGTAGTTAAGTGAAAAACACAAATAGAGAATGAAAGTACACAGTTGAAAGAGATGAAAAATACAAATGAAACCGGGAAATGCAAATGAAGCTGAGATGTTAAAACATTAAAGCTTCAACACAATACACACAAACCTTGAACATAAACAGAAACATGAAAGAGTGAGAAACAGAATCATGAAAATGTAACATGAAAGATTCAGTATTGCAACACACATATTGTGCTTGAACACAGGATAATCGTAAAAACAAAGCAAAATATAGAGTTAGTGGACAAACCTCGTAGGATGAAGAAGACGATTGATGAAAGTGTTTGTGAATGAGAGAGAGAGTACGTAGTAGTTGAGTGAGGGAGAGTATGTTTTGTTGAGTGACTGACTGAAAGTTGACAGCAAATAAAGTAAAAGAATTCAGTAGCTAGCTAGCTGCAGTAAAAGCTTCAATAGTAGGTTAAAAATTGCAGGTGATGATGGAAGCAAAGCAGTGTTGAGTTTACAAGAGTGTTGAAGCGTGTTATACAAGTATGTAAGATGTAATTTGAAACATTAAAATGGAAAGAAAGAGAAAAATGATAAAGTTGAAAATTAGTTAACACCAAAGAAGGAGATTCTTCAGACAAAATGTTACAAAAAATAAAATTCTTTTTATTATATGTCATGGTATTATAAAATGTTGAAATAAGGTAGTATGGTTTTGTGGAAGCAAAATACAAAGTAAGATGATATGAAGAAAGAATCTAAATGAAGGACTTACACAAGCTTTCCTTGATCAAGATTTTCAATAACTATGATTTTGAAAAACTGAACCAGCTTGTTCAGTTCAGGATAGGATATTCAGTAGCCATAGTGAGCTTGGTTGATAAAGTGATAGGGTGAAAGTAAATATTGCAGAATCTCCTGATGTACTTTTCCTCATAGTATATATCAAATTATATCAGGTGCACTTTTAGCTGAGATTAAGGTTTTAATAATCAAATATATCCAAAAGATATACTATATTTTTCAAATATTTCATACCAATTATGAGGTCCCAACTCTTTTGCATAAATGATAGACAAGTGACAAAATGGAGAAGAGAAATGATAAATAAAAAACTCCACAATTATTACACTTCAGATGGCAAAATAGCCACATACCCTTCTGACATACAATGAAAGCATCAATGCAAAATCATCTCATCTGCCACATACTTATTATACAATATATTCATGATAACTTCCAGCAAGCAAATAAAGCTTCTTTCTCCTACTTTGAATTATTGGCATCCAAGACATGCAAAGTTTGGGACAGAATATCAGTTGCTTGCTCAATCTCCTGTTCTGTTATAATCAATGGTGGAACAAGCCTAACAACATTACCATGGGCTCAGTTGCTTTAACAAGTAAAGTGCAGTATAGAACACCTTTTGAACCTGTTATGCCCGGAGTGAACTTTATAGAGTACGGAAATGCATCAGCTGCTGTAGAGTTAATTCGGCAGGGCAAAATTGCTGCTGTTTTTGTCGAACCTATCCAAGGAGAAGGGGGAATATACAGTGCTACAAAAGAATTTCTACAGTCTCTGCGAAATGCTTGTGATGAAGCTGGGACACTTCTTGTGATTAAGCTGCGAATTTCTACAGTCTTTTTAAATTAAAATGCTTGTGATCAAACTATCCGGTAAAATTGCATGCGCGTGCACTTTTACCGGTTTTTTAATTTAAAAAGAAAAACAGTTGAAAAAATGCATTTTAATCGGTTTTTCAAAATAGCTAGTAGAAAACATGCATTTTCCTAAGTTTTTTTCAAAATAATTTGTAGGAAACATGAATTTTTAACGGTTTTTCAAATTAACCTGTACAAATTATGCATTTTTATCAAGTTTTTAAAAAAAATTGATAAAAATGCACGAGACACGTGAGTTTTTATCGGATATTTCTAAAAAAAACTAGTAAAAATGCATGTTTTCTTTAAAAATTCAGAAAAAATATACCTTATTGGCCTTAATTCCAGCAGAATGCAAGAAAAATCCAAAAAGTTCGAGAGCTTTGAAAAAATTCAAAATGTTACAATGCAATAGTGAAATGACTTTAATTGCCAAGGTAAATATAGGCAAATGACACTGCTATTTGGGGTGCGAAGCTTAATTTAAGGGGGCCACAAGTAAAATTCTCCATTTTCTAGCATTTGAGAAGTATTTTAAAGGGTCAAAAATTTCAAGCCTAAAGTCATAGCCTCACTTGTCTTTGGCTAGGACCAATTCCGAATTTTTAATGTGATCTTATGTTTTATAATTTTGGTATCCTCCCTCAATTTTAAAAAACAATTGAATGGGATTTTTCAATCTTACTTACAATTTTATAATTAATAATCTTATTATTTTCATCTGATCTTATGCAAGATCTCGATCTTAAATCTTGCTAGGAATGCTCCAAAACACATTATCGTATATCATGGTCAGGGTCTAGAACAAGTGGTTGGTGTGGGATGTGTGTGCAAGTGATGTAAACCCGGGATATACTATCATCATGCTATGAATGATAAGAGTACTAGCTCGAACTAGGACTCAAATCCCACTTTTAAGAAAGATTTGGAACACCTATTGATGTGGAGTAAATTAGCATAAAACCAATTCTTTAAGCAAATGAACATTCAAACTTTCTTCTCCAATACACACAAACATGAACAAGTGAATTTGAGATTATACATATAATATAAAATTGTTCACCGATACAACATTGGAAATTACAATGGTTCCATTAGTGATGGATTGAAATTTATAGCAATATATTCATAGAATTACAAGCGATTAAGAAGTGGGGAGAACCTTATTTACAATGTCCTGGCTAAGAGCCGAAATCTGAGAATCAAGAGCCTTAATCGTTTCTTCCTTCTGCTTTTCCAAATTAGCAAGCGCCTCTTGCAATTCCTCGTCCACTTTCTTCCTCCCTTCCGCAATCTTCGCTTCAACTTCAGCCTGTGTCTCTTTCTTCATCTGATTCAGCGCCACCGCGATCTCCGCACGCGAGGCTCTCAAAATAGCATTCGCCTGATCTTCCAGCTGCTTCACTTCCGCCGACGTGTCCGTCACGCTGTTGAGTTTGGCTCTGATGTCAGCGTCCCTTTGGTCCATGAAATTCCCGAGAGGCGTGAAGTAGAGTTTGTCTAGGGCGACCATGAGGAAGAGAAACTCGACGACGATGATGGGGAGAGTGAGGTTGAAGTCGAAGAGTGCGGCTTTTTCGAAGGCCAAGGAGGGCGGCGCGAAGGCGAAGGAGGCGAAGGAGAGGGAGGTTGTGGCTAGGGTTAGGGATTTGAGTTTTGAGAGATGGAGTTTGAGTTTGGGGGAGATGGTTGGGAGGGAGAGATGGAGGGAGGGGAGTTTGGGGGTGGTGGTGGGGAGGGAGTTTGTGGGGATTCGGATTACTGGTTTGGATGAAGCTATGATCATTGTGGCCATTGCGGTGGTGATTTTGGAGGTTTTTTCTTCCCTCTGTGAGTTTTTTTTTTTTGTTTCACTGGTGAGTGTGGTGATTGGAGAGGAGAGAAAAGTAGGATTTGGGAATGGAGTTCTATCTGAATTATCTGCCACACGATTTCATGAGTTTGTGTGATAGTCTTAGAGGTAGAGTTTGTAGGATGCTGACAAACAACATTTTATTCGGGTTGGCCCTTTAGTCCATTAAATTTCTTTCACAAGAGTTTTTCTTTCCAGAAAATTTTATTCCATATCCCATCATTTATTCTCATACTTCTACCTTATATATTTTTTTATCAAAATATCCTCATATAAATAATTATAAAATTTTTTTCATTTAATTATTTGATCTAGAATTTAATAAATAAATTTATTTTTAAAAATTACTTTATTAATATTCTCAGCAAACATGACAAATATTATCTATATCTATTATATAATCTTATAATGTTTCCATCCAAAATTTTCTACTAAATTGTTTTTATTTAATTAATTAATTAAATATAAATATATTTATTATTAACTCTATCATTTAAAACTTCTGACTAAGTCACATTCTTATATTTTAAATAATAATTAATTAACAAATGAAATAAAACACGTCCTGAATTTTTTTTAAAATGCAGTCACCTACCAATAATATATTTACTATAGTAACTACTTAACATAACTTTTCTCTTCATTCTATTAATTAATCTTTTATTATTAATAATTAAATATTATTATTATTATTATTAATTTAATTAAAATATTTAACATATTTATTTCTCAAATTTCTCTCCACTCAACCCTCTCTATTTATATCATAAAAACAATTAACATCTCTTCACCCATAACATCTCTCTACCCCACAATGATAGAACATATAGTAATATTAAATTTTAAAAAAAGTAAATAAATTAGATATATAATGCAAATCTTAAAATTACTTAATACAAAAATAAATTAATAAATATAAAGTTAAAACAAAAAATAAAGGCAAAGATTAAACTAATTATAATGCAAATTTTTATTTTATTTTTGATTTTCTATTTTTCTTATTATTTCGTTGATTACTCTTTTTTTTTTAAAAACTTTGTCTTTTTTCTTAATTTAGAAAAACTATGTTATCACTAAAACTTTTTAAAATTACTAAAAAAACTTTAAAATGCTATTGAAGTTTTTTTAAAAATAGAAAACCAACCAAACAAACAAAATACTCTTATTTTTAAAAATACTCTTATTTTTTTTTAACTTTGTCTTTTTTTTTAAACCACCAAACAAACAAAATTAATATTTTGTAAGTATAAAATTAAAAATACTCTCATTTTTTCTTAACTTTGTTTTTTTTTTTTTTTAACTTCAAGAGCATTTTTAAGTTTTTTTAGTAGTTTTAAAAAGTTTTAGTGATAACAAAGTTTTTCTAAATTAAGAAAAAAGACAAAGTTAAGAAAAAACAAGAGTAATCAAAGAAATAGTAAGAAAAATAAAAAACCAAAAATAAAATAAAGATTTGCATTATGATTAGTTTAATTTTTGCCTTTATTTTTAGTTTTAACTTTATATTTATTAATTTGTTTTTGTATTAAGTAATTTTAAGATTTGCATTATATGTCTAATTTATTTACTTTTTTTAAAATTTAATATTACTATATGTCCTATTATTGTGGGGTTAGAGAGATGTTATGAGTGGAGAGATGTTAATTGTTTGTATGATATAAATAGAGAGAGTTGAGTGAAGGGAAATTTGAAAAATAAACATGTTAAATATTTTAATTTAATTATTGTGTAAGTATAAAATTAATATTGTGTGAGTATAAAATTAAAAATACTCTCATTTTTTCTTAACTTTGTTTTTTTTTAAACTTCAAGAGCATTTTTAAGTGTTTTTAGTAGTTTTAAAAAGTTTTAGTAATAACAAAATTTTTCTAAATTAAGAAAAAAGACAAAGTTAAGAAAAAATAAGAGTAATCAAAGAAATAGTAAGAAAAATAGAAAACCAAAAATAAAATAAAGATTTGCATTATGATTAGTTTAATCTTTACCTTTATTTTTAGTTTTAACTTTATATTTATTAATTTGTTTTTGTATTAAGTAATTTTAAGATTTGCATTATATGTCTAATTTATTTACTTTTTTTAAAATTTATTATTACTATATGTCCTATTATTGTGGGGTTAGAGAGATATTATGAGTGGAGAGATGTTAATTGTTTGTATGATATAAATAGAGAGGGTTGAGTGAAGAGAAATTTGAAAAATAAACATGTTAAATATTTTAATTTAATTATTATTTAATTAATAATAATAATATTTAATTATTAATAATAAAAGATTAATTAGTAGAATGAAGAGAAAAGTTATGCTGAGTAGTTATTATGGTAAATATATTATTGGTAGGTGACTACATTTTTTAAAAATTCAGGCCGTGTCTTATTGCATTTGTTAATTATAATTATTTAAAATATAAGAATGTGACTTAGTCAGAAGTTTTAAATGATAGAGTTAATAATAAATATATTTATATTTAATTAATTAATTAAATATAAAAAAAAATTAGCGGAAAATCTTTGATGGAAACATTATAAGATTATATAATAGATATAGATAATACTTGTCATGTTTGTTGAGAATATTAATAAAGTAGTTTTTAAAGACAAATTTATTTATTAAATTATGGATCACATAATTAAATCAAGAAAATTTTACAATTATTTATATGAGAATATTTTGGTGAAAAAATATATAACATAGGGGTAGGGGAATAAATGATGGGGTATCGGGTAAAATTTTCTTCTTTCAATCTCCAAATATAACCTGCACCCTCGTATGAGCAATGGTTTTACCATTATGCTCTTGTTTAACAATTCTGGTTTTTTTTAAGATACCGTCGATTATAATTTTTAGACATAGTATCAATTTTTGTTTAACAACCTATTTTTACTGTTTAACTTTTCACTTTGCCCATTGTCTCATTTTCTTTGCAACGTAAGATCATAGAAAGCACAAAACAAAGCTTTTTGTTGTTTCCATTCGGTAACTTTTTTCAATTTCTTCATCATATTACATATGATACATTGTTTCTCATCTTCAACTTGGTTATAAGTTATAACATCCATTTTCATAATAGGGATTTTTTTGGCTTTATGGCTACAATGACGTCACATTATTTTCATTTTAGAAAGATATGTTTCCATTCTTTGCATAAAATAAATGTTATGTGTTGTCGCTACTCGAAAAATGCATCGTGCAACGACAGGGAGGCGAAAAAGATAGACAGAAGAGTCGCCACCGAACTTTATTTATCCTATGAGGGGAAAGGAAAATATCGAGAAAACCTTAAGAAAGCAATGGATAAGATGGTTTCGCGACCAAGAACGGGTTCAGAAGCCGGTTATGCGAGGGGAAGGTATTAGCACCCCTCGCATCCATCGTACTCGATGGGAACCATTTGTTTGTCGACGTGTGAATTTATTTTCTTAAATATTATGCTATAAAAAGTGTTCCAAAAGAAAGGGAGAAAAGGGTTAGAAATAGGAGAGAGAGAAGTAACGGGGAAAAAGAGAGAAAGAACAGACTCTGTAGGACTTCGCGGTTCTAGGCCTACGTATTCTCAAAAGGTATGAGAAAGTCAGAGTTGACGTAGTTCGGGGAACTACAAATATAGGGGGAATGTGCTCGACAAGGATTGTAACCCTTGTGCCTACGTATCTTTACTTAAAAGAAGTAAAGAATCAAAGCAACCGTAGTTCGGCCTACGGTTTGCGGATGAGTTCTGGTAGACGATGCTATCGTGCGCATTCTAGCAGTTTAGGTGTTTTACTGCTCGCATGTGAGGAGACTTAAGCGTTACCTGTTTGCGGTAGAATGGACGTAGCATGCCTTTCTGGGAAAAGGGTGAAAAAGAAAAAATGGTGCTCGCTAGGATATCGCAATCCTATGCCTACGTATTCTCAATATGCATGAGAAATCAGAGCAACGCAGTTCGTGCTACTACGGATAACTGGTGTTTTGTGGATGATGCTATCGTGCGCATTCTAGCAGTATAGGTTTTTGCTGCTCGCATGTGAGGAGACTTATGCGTTACTTGTTTGCGGTAGAACAGACGTAACATATCCTTTTTGAAAGACTGGTTTTCACCATGCGAGGCAAGAAGTCATGTTTGATTGGTTGAATTGTTTTTAGGGCGAGATAGGTCCTCGGATAGTAACCCCTTGCGGGTAGTACCCAATTCTTTATCTCAAAGTTTTTGTTATGAAAATGGTGTGGCGAACGTAACGTCTTCGTATTGAAAGACGAGTATCAAGACCACACACACTACAGTGAGTATCCTGACACTCGGAGAGGAAGAAGTCTACACTCAATCCTCTCTCTTTAATTCAAATGCAAAGAGAACTTCATTCTCTTATTAAATATGTTTTTGGTTTTGAATGGTAAGTGCTTTACGACAAAGAAACCTACGGCAAATGTCAACACTCGGGATAGAAGAAGGCCTACGCCTAACCACTCCACGACCATTCAAGCTTTTGTTGTGAAAATAATTTGAAAATGCCCTCGGTGCGGGACCGAGGTTTTAGGTGAAGAGGTTGTGGAAAGAAGTTGTGAAAAGGGAAAAAACGTCTTCGTATTGAAAGACGAGTATCAAGACCACCCACACTACAGCGAGTATCCTGACACTCGGAGAGGAAGAAGTCTACACTCAATTCTCTCTCTTTAATTCAATACAAAGAGAATTTTTATTAAAAGGGTTTGAAAATGCGCTCGGTGCGGGGCTGAGGTTTTAGGTGAGAAAGGTTGCGGAAGGAAGTTGTGAAAGTGTGAGGTGGTGAATAAAGGCGCGTCTTCGTATTGAAAGACGAGTATCGAGACCATCCACAGTACAGTGAATATCCTAATACTCGGAGAGGAAGAAGTCTACACTCAATCCTATCTCTTTAGTTCGACACAAAGAGAAATGATTCCTTTATTGAAGATGGTTTTGAAAATGAACTCGGTACGGGACCGAGGTTTTAGGAGAAAAATGGTTTGAAAATGTACTCGGTGCGGAGCCAAGGTTTTTTAGGAGAGAAGGATATGGATGAGTGCGGAGAATACAAGCGTCTTCGTATTGGAAGACGAGTATCAAAACCACCCACACTACAGTGAGTATCTCGACACTCGGAGAGGAAGAAGTCTACACTTAATCCTCTCTCTTTAGTTCAATACGAATATAACTCGATTCCTTTATTGAAGATGTTTTTGAGAACCTGCAAAGAGATGAAAAACAGAGATAGATATATACAGGATACAGATAAATAAACAGTCCACCAATTAGGATTTTACGGTTTGATATTTATTAAGTGTTTTAAAATAAGGTACAAGTTAGTTGAATATTTACAGGATAATAATAATATACAAAATATATAATATGTACAAGAATGTAAATGACTAAAAAATAAAGCAATTAATATTTGACAGAAATTAAAGCAGTTGTATATTGGTTAGTGTATCGAATCGGGACACAAAAGAATGGGATCTCATCTTAACCGCAAACATAATGTCGATTAATCGAAGGTAGCCTATCGCGATCCCAAAGTAGGGAAGAAGACCCAAATGGCCATCCTCCATAGATTTGAAATCGGGAAGGTTATCGACTTTGAAAATCTGACGCTCACGGATACAAGAGTTCATCGATCCATAAGTCAAAAATAAAATCGAATCAGAATAAGAAAAAAGGAGAGAAAAGAAGTGGTCTCGGATCCTTTATTTAACGTCAATAATTTGACGGTTAAACGATGGAAATGTCGTCATCGACCAAAACAGAAAAATGCAGAAATAAATTCAAAGATATATAAAAACACCAAAATCCAACTTTAGAAATATATATTAAAAATTTTAAGAGATGAAATTAGAAAGAAAAAAAAATTATATAAAAAAATGCAAAATAAAAAATACGAAAATATTTACAAAAGCTGACGGGCAAATTTAGGGTATGACATGTGTGAGTTTATGGGAGGCCTTGTATGGATTAGTCGACTTTTAACCATGACAAAACAAATCGAGACCCTATTTAACTACGAGTTAACCATAACAAACATTTTTTTGAGGTCCTTAAATCCATTTTGCACACCCTTAAAAATGACCCTGATGAAGTTCTGACTGTGCCAACTTAGCTTCAAGAAAATAATTGTTCGTCAGAGCATATTTCCTCATTCATCATACATATGTGATAAACTCAACAAACTGTGTTTCAAAGCTTTAAAGATTTATTTTTGCAGTTAGAGGCATTTATTTTGGTGAGAGTGAGTCTTAATTTATTATTCAGTTGCTATGCATTGATAATGATATTTGATAATGTTTGGTTATGCAGAAATTTAGTTAGTTAATATAGGAAACTCTTGTAAACATGGAGTTTGGTTCAGCTGCATCTGGCTTTCGAACACCAAAGGAAAATCCTTATAAGAAGCATAAGGCAAATGAAGTTGAAGATTTAACCAAGCTACCGAAATTGCTTATAACTCACATTCTCTCTCTTCTCCCTACCAAAGATGCAGTGCGCACAAGTGTGTTATCTAGGAGATGGATGTACCGTTGGATTTCCATCACCAAGCTGGATTTAGATGATTGCCTCTTCTATATTCCCAAAAGGAAAACAAGTGGAATTCAACACTTTAAAAACTTTGTCAACAAGACGCTTCTTCTTACTAAAGGTTCGAACCTGGATAGTTTTTCTCTTATCACGAGTAACAAGTATGATACATCCCTTCTAAATACATGGATCTCTTGCGTCTTGATCCCACAGAAAATTAAAAATCTTCGTATCCATTCGAAACTGAAATGTGCATGGGCCTTCTCTGTCCTTGCATCTCAAGCTCTTTTCAACTCAATCTTCTTAGAAGAATTGGTGCTCAATATGTTTTCTTGTGATATTGAAGTTCCAACCATGTATGTTTTCTTTTGGCTGCCTAAAATTCATTAAGTTAAATGGAATTGCGTTTATCGAAGGCTCCTCATATGGCTATCTCAGGTTGAATCTACCACTCCTCAAAAAGTTTGAGACAATAAACTGTGATTGGTTATGTGCAGAGGAGGTCTATGTAAAAGCACCTCTTGTTAAAAACATTTGTATAGTGCAAGACCGTCTTCCGTATGATGATGATGATCGTAGTTGTGAAATCAAATTTTTTGATTATCATCTAAACGAATTTACTTATCGTGGTTATGCTATATCACAACCGTTTGTTCTATCAGATCCCATGATAGCTAAAAATGCCCGCGCTAATCTTATTTTACGTAAGTGGGAGGATGGAACTCCTGAAGAAGGATTGCGTGAATTTGCGCTTCTCAATCAATTCAATCAAGCCAAATCTATCAATTTTGACATGTCTGAGGTAAGCATGTTGTTCAATCTTTTTAACACCGAATACATATGTGATGCCAAACCTTAAAAACTTCATATTTTATAATGAAGTCAAGGAAATAGTGTTTTCATATGATTTTGTTCTGAATGGAGATTGAAGCTGTATTCCATAATTTTCATATGTTGCAATGCTCAAACAAGTTTCTTTATGACATCCAGGTTCTCATTGAACCAAATGTGGTTGTTCTACCTCAATTTTCAATGTTGAGCCATTTGGAGCTTGGCTTAACTATGTGTGAAGTTTTGTTGGGCTTACTTCAAAGGTCACCATTGCTCAAAACTCTAAGTTTCAAGGTTGGTAATTAGCAATGCTCTTCTGGTTGCACTATATTCATAATAGTTCCTTATTCAAACTACATTGTCTTGTAGATTTTTGATTGTGACTTATTCTGTGTATTTAGTCAATTACCAATTTTTCTTCTAAAAGTCTTATAGTTTTCCTTTGCAAGTCTAGTTCATGCTTTGTTTGATGTTTAATAATCAGGGAATATCAAAATTTGATCAGGAGCTTCTGAATTCTACTGTCGTGCCCGATTGTTTGGCATCAACACTTCAAGTTGTGAAATTTGAAAGGGTTAATGGTTACGAGCATGAGTTGTGTTTAGCTAAATTTTTAATGGAAAAAGGTATCGTGCTTGAGAGGATGAGTTTCGTCCTTGCTAATAAAGCACTAGGAAAATTAAAGATGATGGAAGAATTTAAGGAGAAACTTTTTTCATTTAAGAAAGGTTTCTCTTTTGCTATTGTTGAATTTTCGTATAATTAGGTTACAAAGGCAAGTAGTATAAATTAACAATGTTTTTTGCTGGCTGCATATTATTTTAGCTACATAGGCAAGTGGCATGGTCTTATTGCAGTCTGAATTTGTACCTACAAATAATTGTTCAGAAATGGTGTTTATGATATTTTCAAGTACAATGGTAGCAATATTTGTTCATGTGTTTTACATAGAAGTTGTTGCTATTGGAGTGTGGGGTTTAAATTTTTTTTGACAGAAAATAACTTATGCATTAGATAAAAATGACAAAGAACAAACATGAAACACAATGTGTTAAGGACATTTTCCATTCACATTTTAACAACAAAACTAGTAATAACTAAGCCCCTGAAGAGTTGGACATCAATATCCTTTGAAACTTTAAAAAACAATAGAGCATTAACAATCCAATTCCTTAATCCAAGCACCAAACAAAACTCTTCCACACATTATAGCTAAGTTGAGGAATCACGATTTTTAAATTTATCCAGTTACGGATTATTTCTTTAACTTTATGACACACTGTTCAATCATACGGGTTCTTGAAGTTGGTTAAACTCATCAAGTGTGAAGGAGTCCTTTGTTGAGAGGAAAAGAGAATCAGATTTGCATCAACTTTTGTTGGATTTTCACTCATAATCACACTTTCATCATCCACACCTCTTTGGGAGATTTTAACAAACATCATGACTACAAACTTAAAAACCATTAAACTTAAGAACAACAAACAAATATGAACCAAACAAGAGTACATGATAACAACAACAATAACAAATACACCAACACAATATCTTAGTGATTTTGTATCTCCTAATGGTGGAGGCTACGGTGGGGGTCGATTTCCATGTCCGCGCAACTGTGAATCCTTTATTGGTGCAAATGATTTTGGATTTGAGAGCACATAAGCATACTTGATCATGACAATGAAATTTAAGTGGTTGTTGATGGACATGAGACAGACCATAGTGGAGGTTGGTGATGAAACTAGATATGAGAATAAAAGAGGTGAGTGATTTAAATGAGTGTTAAGGAGAGAAGAAAAACTCAAAATGGGGGAGGAACCTCCACTAGGGAGAAGACAACCTCCATGTTGGAGGGGAAGAGCTCAGATTGCAGAGAGGAAACCCATACGCGGGGGGAGGGAGGGCACCAACATATGGAGGGAAAAAAAACCTAGTGTCGCTACTGCGAAAATTGTGGTCGGCAATGACAGAAGAGTCGCCACCGTGTGTTATTTATCCCAAGAGAGGGAAAGGAAATGCTCAAAGAAAACCTAACGAAAAGAGGGATAAGATCAGTCATCATAACCAAATCTCAGGTTCGGGAGTCGGTTACGCAAGGGGAAGGTATTAGCACCCCTCACGTCCGTCGTACTCGACGGGATCCACGCTTGTTGTCTATCTAAAAGGGGTGATCGAAACTATCTGACTACAGACTTGAGGACAAAAAAAAAAAGAAATGACTCGGCAAAGCAATGGCGCTTTGTGCCTACGTATCTCATCTGGAATGAGAAGTCAGAGTCAACGTAGTTCGACTAACTACAGGTGAAAGGGGGAAGGTTGCTCGCCAAGACATCGCGTCTTGTGCCTACGTACTTTCATCTGGTATGAAAGATCAGAGTAAACATAGTTCGGGCTAAGAGGGAACACAGGTTTGTTCAACTGTTTTTTAGGCCCGAGTAGGGTTAACAAGTAGTCCTAGCAGTTGGTGTATGCAGCTCGAGCATGGGAGACTTAGGCATTACCGTTTGCGGTAGAACTAAGAGTTAACAACACTCTTGTTTATGAAAGTGATTTTCCTGATTAAAACCCCAAGGTGAAAAAGGTTTGAAATGTTTTTGTGTTTTTTAGGGAAGAAGTGTTTCGAATTGGAGTGTTTGTAATACATGTTGTACCAAAGTCTAGAACCTAGGATCGAATGTGTCGCATATCGCCCTAAGGACGTGTACTAAGAACTCTATGCAATTGAGAGGTGGCCCCTCAACTACCATTTCCCAAGTATAAGGCTCATGGCACAACATCCATTATCATCATTAAGTGTTTTATGATTGTTTTGAGATGAGAAGAGAAAGGACACTAAAAGGGGGACTAAATCCAAGCCTAAAGTTGTCATGCAATGGTGATCCTAAAATTGAGATGAAGGGGAATGAAACTATCCTAATATTATCATTCATAGGATTGAACACCTAATGTCTCTCCTATTCACATCCTAAACGGAGGGACTAGGAATCCTAGGGGGATCATGGCACAAGGCCAAGTAAACAACAGATAAACCAATCGCAGATGAAATGAAAAGAAAATAAATGATAAAATGAAAATAAAAAAGATGAAATAAGATAGAAAATAAAATTAAAAAAAACACGGAAAATAAAATAATATATTAAAAATAATAGACAAATGATTTTTTGGGTTTTTGGATATTTAAAACTATTTTTACAATAAATAAAACAAGAACAAGAAATAAATAAAAAAAGAAAGAAAAGAAATAAATAAGTGCTTAAAAAAAGAAATGTTCACACTAGGATTTGAACCCTTGACCTTGGGGTTCCAAACATAAAACTTAACCAACAAAGCAATGAACACGCGTGTGATAAGGAAGGGAAAAGAAACATTAAATGCAAAACATGAAAAATGAAAGAAATAAAAAAAAACAAAACGCCCTAAGCTGGGCTCGAATCGTGGGCATGATAATGAAATGCAAGGCAAACCACTGGGGTGGCGATACATCCAAGTATTAATGCCACCCCATGTATTCATATACCAAACAAGCGTGATTTCTGGGCAAGCCAAGGTGGGCAAAACACAAGGTAACAGCATAAAAACAAGAACATCGTAACTTACTCAAAGCTCAATCATTTTCAGCAAAATTTAGGTATATTCTGGGTGAAATTCAACAAGGAATGCAATGGAAATGTTAGTTTTTCAAGATAATGCACACAAACCAAAACACGAATGCAACTGCCATGTGATTGTGTGATATGTATTTTGAAATCAAGGGACCAAACCAGATGCATTTAAGGTCATGTAATGGCCTGAGCATGTTTCAAATATGTTTTTTATGGAATTTAGATGCCAAGACCAGATAGAAACAGCTCCAATCAAAAACTGATATGCAAGTGGTAAGGTGAAGTTTGAAATTGCAATTTGAAAGCCACAACTCAAAACAGAAAGAAATATGATCATATGGAGATATGCACAAGTTGCAAATACATGGTTCATGGATTCCTGATGCAAAAATCATACAAAAACAAGTCCAATCAAAAACTGATGTGTAAGTTGCACAAATTGCCTTGGAAATGCATTATGATGGCCATAACTCAAAACAGAAGGGATCATGGTTAAATGAAGGTGTGCACAACTTCCAAATATGTTAATCAATGATTCTATATGCCTAGATCAGTCAAGAACAGCTCCAAACCAAAACTAGTATGCAAGTTGCACAAATGGACCAAAATGCTTGATGTGTGGTTTTGGAAAATAAGAACAGTTCAGCATACATACACAATTCAATCACCATACAATAAAGGATTCTCAACTGTCAAAACATGAATTCAAAGTATCTTGCAAGACCAAAATAGATGGCACATGAATTGGAAGCATAAAACAGAAACTAGCAGCAACTTGTGCTTGTCAAAACAAGACTTTCATGATCTCAACACAAACTAAACAAGACATGATTAAAAGGTTGAGCACATGTATGACAGCAAGTCCATGGTTATCAAAACAACATGCATACACATCAAGACAATTTGGACTTTAAACAAACTAAATATGATGACTGGTACAACAATCAAAGAAACAGAAGCAGCCCCAAACACCTCAAATAATTCATGCCTTGCAATGGAGGTTACAACACCATAGTAATGGATACAAGCAAGCCTAGCATTAAAACTTAGTTCTAGCATGTTAATCAAACAACATGTTCTGGTTCACAACAGATCAAGACAAGCAAGATAGGCAAGGGTTGAAAACAAAACATGGCAGCATAGTGTGTGGTTCAAATAGGGCAGTCATGACAACAACATATGACAATGCTAGTACAATCACCTTAATGCTCCTAATGCACACAACAAACTTGCAAGTTTATGACAAAGGCTTGAGTTTGACAGCTATAGCAGCAACATGATTTTTTATAGGTTCTTGGCACAAACATACTAAACAAGTCCAACTTGTATGGGGGGGGGGGGCAAAGATAACAAGTCAGTCCTCAAGTCTCATGACAGCAAGAAACAAAAGCAATAAGGTCCACACATAAAGGGTTCATCAATTCACAAATTCAACAAGGAAGCTAGACCTAGACAGTTAAGCAACAACCCTAGAGTAAAATTATGATGACAACCTAATAAAAAAGCAAACATGACAAGGGTAAAGATCAAGTTTCAAGGTAAAGCATCTTATGACAGTCACAAGCATTTAAGACAGCAAAAATGGTATTGGTCATCAACATCACATGAGTCATCCCAAATCCAACAACACCAAAAAAACTTACAAGCATACTCCAAATGTGTCATAAACCAGGTTTGAGCACAAAAATGATTCAAAAGTAAGCTAGAAATGAAAAGGACCTATGAGTTGAAAAATGTACATGATTTTGAACAAGGCCAAAACAGAAATGGGCAGATCAAGCATAATTAGTTTCAAATGAGATCAACACCACATGGATCCAACATATAAGTATTTCCAAGTCAATATGCTAACAAACATGTCAAAATCTAAAAGAGTTGCTGCAATAGAAGTAGATAAACATCTTCCAAGCAGAAACAGAATCAAAACAACACTCATCCTTCAAAACAGTTGCAAGCCAACTTTCACATGTTCATACATGACACTTAATGGAATTTTAAGAGAAACTCCAAGCATGAACACAACAACAAACTATATTGCAATGATGATCATAAGAGTAATACACATTAATGAGCAAACAAGCAAAATGGGACAGATTCATACATAAACTACATTGTATTCAAAACACATTGTAACCACTAATGCACATCAAACACATTCATGACAATTTAAAGGAGGATAGTAACCACCAACCTCTTGTAAACCTCCAAGCAAGTTTGTGCAGTATGGAAAACCTTGAAGCCTCCAAATAAAATCCAATCCAAAGCCTTGATGAAGATGACAACCTTTCTTGCACTTGAAGTAAACAAGTGAACCTTTAAGGCAGAACTTGAAACAAGTGACGATGATGGTTTTTTAGGTTATGGAAAGTTGATACATCATAAACTAAGGGTGTTTGGAGGCTTACAATGATCAAAACAGGCCTGGTTAGTGTTTTGACAGATTTTGTATGTGAAGTCAAACTTTCCTTGGTTGAAAGTTGACTTTTGGGAAAATGAGGGTTATGAGTGGTTTAAGAGTTTGAACACCTCCCACACATCATTTGTGGATTGTGTGGATGGTTTGTGGTGGTTTTTGTTGGGTGAAAATGGTTTTGGAAGCTGTTTTGCTCAAGACAGATTTTTGATGTATTTTGGATGGTTTTCTTCACTTGTAAGAAAGTGCAAAGCAAGATGAGAGCAAGGGTTTTCTCTTGGGTTTTAGAGTGCTCTGGTGTGTGTTTCAACATAGAGGAAATCTCTATTTATAGGCAAGGAATGGTTTGTGGCAGATTGGTACTTTGGCACTTTTGGAGGGAGTTTTGAAAATGCAATCTTGCTTGAGATTTGTTGCAGCTGCAAGTTCAAGTCTTTGGCTCAAGCTGATGCATTACTCAAGTGGCACGAATGACATAACAGTGATTGAAGTGTGGCTAGGTAGTAGGAGGGCTGTTGCTGCAAGATTTCCATAAAGTTTCTCTTTCTTCATTTTCTTTGATTAAAATAATACCAACTTGCCTCCAACTTGCAAGACTCATCAATCCTCTTGATTTTCTTCATTTCTTCACATCATACTCTCTAAATAATAGATAGAAACATGATCCAATGGTTGAGAATGGTTCAAATGATCAAAAAGTGAGTTTGTGAAAAAGTGAAAATGTTGAACTCAAGTGTTAAAACCTTAACTTGCTGAATTCATAACTCTCAACTCATAAGGGCTGTGGAGGAGTTCTAGTACATTTTGGAAAGCCCTCATGTATCTCTACAACTTTCATGTTTTCATGATCTTCAGATTCCAAATAGAACTAGGTCAAAATTCTACTCAAAGTTGCTAAAAACATGCCTAAAAAAGCCAATAACTTAGAATTTTTTAAAGTTATTTTTCCCTCTTGTAATGAATTTGGCCATAACTCCAAATCTATGCATTTTATGCTCATGGACCACTGTGGGACTTTTGTAGGATTTGTCAAGAGCTTTCCAATGAGCTTTGAACCAACTCAATTGGATGTGTGGTTAGGGAGTTATGGTCTTGCCCCTTTCAAAATCCTAATTTCCCGATTTTTCGATTACTCCTCCATCCTTGATCCAATGGTCATGAAACTTCATGGATAGGTGTAATATGGCATTAGGAACATTTTTGCTTCATACTTTGAGGTCAAACTCCTTATGATTGCAGAGTTGACTTTTCGGTCAACCGAACGATCGATCGATGACTACCGAGTCGACTGTTGATGTTCCGGGTCTTTTGAGGCCTTGAAACGTCTTGAGTAGACTTATCTAAGCCATGTGAACTTCATGGACCATGATCCCCCCATTGGAACACCATTTAAATCAAAAATGAAACTACAGTTGACTTTTTCCCCCAAATCCTCTGATTTTCAACTGACTGATCAATTGAAGCTCTTATGATTAAAATTGATGGTCAATATCTCATCCTCAAACACCTTAGGACACATGTAGATCCATGGAAACAAGTTTTCTTGAAGAAACAAACTTTATTCTGATTAAAATCGAAACCCTAATTCCAACCTTTTCAACTGTAGCCACTTGCACTTGGTATAAACGCTTGGATGAGCTCCACAATGACCCTCAAGGTCTCCAATGAGCTTAAATGATCATCTCTCTCCATGGGCTTGTGATCCTCAGATGACCTTAAATGGCCTCCTAAACAGGAGGTGAACCACATACACTTTTCTGCCTATCCAAAGGGCTTTGACTTGTCTCTGATGATGATAACCACTTGACAATTTGAATATAAACCCTTGATTAGGTTTAGAACCCTTGGCAAATTCCTCTTGTTATGCACACGTCTCTTGATCCCCTGTAAATGCAAAATGCCATGCAATGCAACATGCTAGAACAATGAAACGAAACAGAAGTCGGCCAAAGAAAAAAGGTTGGGCAAATTTTAGGGTACAACAGCTGCCCCTATTCAAGCGACTTAGACCTGAATTGGTGAAAAGCGAACGACTTTCAAACAATCAAGGTAAAAATCGGTTGAATACCAAAGAAACCCGAAAATTTGCCAACCGCAGAAATAAACTGCAAAACACTTGGGGAGAAAATATCCAGAAAAACTTCACGTTGGTTTGGTAACACATTTTATTTATGTTTTCTTCTGTCCCAAAGCAAGTTGGTGTAGAAGTAAGGGTGCAAGTAAGTCAAAGCTTATATTTATTTCAAATAGAAAATATTTATTACTATGTTTTTTTTTTTATAAATTTATTTAATTAAAAAATCAGGTCTCAGACCATAAAAAAAGGTTTCTTAAAGTTAACACACATCTATTTAGATAATAATAATAATAATAGTATTTCAAATCTTTCAGTCCTTCTGTTGCAAATGGGTCGGGCCCACGCTCCTCCAAGAAACATTAGGTTCATCCTTTAGATAATGATTTCTTGTGTTTGATAAATTTATCCAAGTGTGCCATAGAGGAAGAAATGGAAACTTTGGCATGATATATGCGGTGAGCTTCTACTACTTTGGCTTTTAGTGGAACTGGTTGCTTGAACGCCTTTTAGTCTGACCAACAGCGTGAGGAGAAGAATCAACTGGAATAATATGTTCTTAGCTCGACGTTCCAAAGGGATACATACATGAAAGAAACATAAGAAGCTTTCACTTCTCTTACCGGGGTAAGTGATGCTTTACGTCCCTTTGGTCTCCCTGACTCTCTTGCTGAATAGGTGACCTGTTTGATAAGGTTCATGGTTAGGAAGGTCAAGTATCTAACTTTTACACAGGACATTTTGAATTCTACTTAGGTGCTCTCGCAGCAGCTCAGGGAGAGCTAGAGTCTTTGTGCCTTGATAATGTTTCTCTAACTCAGCGCTTGACTAGATGTATGGCCTCCAACCTTGGGGAGGTTTCACAGTCTTTTGAAAACTCCTTGCAACAAGTGGATTATTTTCCACATTCTCTACATATCTCAATGGCGTAGATTCGTCCGAATCAAATTTTCCAAGTCGGGGATATCGTCTCCTTCTTGGGGTAGTCTTGTCGGCCTTTTTTTTTGCTTCCTATGTAATGTATGTACATTACCTTGGTAATAGAAAATATATGTGCATATTTTTGTAATGAAGTGATCTTTTATCTGCATGAGGCATATTTGTGTGATGTCGAGTGCAAATCTTTGGATTTCGTGCAAACTTACGAGGTCTTCTCTCGAAGTTTTATTGGAAATTTTTGGGGTTGTTCCCGACCAAAGGTCGGTTCCTCTTCCCACTCCCAGGTGAAAACTAGATCTGAGGTCGACGTGTGGCCAACTCACCGCAACTTCTTGAGTGCTAGATGCTAGAAGGGGGTGGGTTATTATTTCTTGATGAGAATTGATTGTTGTAGTTGCACGCACAAGGCATTTGCGCCAACACCCTTGACTGTAGGGAATTGATTTCTATAGTTGCACGCATGAGGAATTTGCGACAACAACCCTGATTGTGAGGAATTTGCGACAACAACCCTGATTGTGAGGAATTGACTGTAATTTGTTGTTGGAGTCGTATTTTTATAAAGGCATGACAGTTGGAATTCACCAAAGTGTTTGGTTGAAATACCACAAACTATGTTACTGTCTGTTTGCAAATTCTTGGTCTTATATTGAAGGGTTCTTAATCACTTTGTCTTGAGTTGCTTGGTGGAGCTATATATGTGGTTTTGGTAAGAGCATGGATGCCTTACTGCTGAACTATTTCCACAATGTTTGAGTTCTATTTTGCTGTTGTCTGGAGGTTGTTGTGATGAATATGTTGAAATGACCCATTTGACTGTTGGAGCATTTGGTGATCAACACTGTTATGTTGATATTTGCCATTTGTGAAGTCATAACTATCAAGCTTTGTTCTTACACATTGGTTTTAAGGATGCAATCTTTTGGTTAGAAGTGCATATTAATAGATCTTTGGACAACACCAACATGATCATGTTCAAAATTTGTGTTTTGGTTATGTCAAAATCAATTTTCATTTGTTTGAGTTGGATATTTCACATGGCTTTCAGTTTACTCTTCATTGCTTTGCTTATGTAATTGGAAACTGTCATTGACATTTGTGGAATTTGCAGTTGTTTGGCATTATAATATCATAATCTTATTATTGCCTAGTGCTAGTGCTATACCTTTGAATTATGGTTTTAGACTGTTTAGGTTTCAGTTGATTGGTTCAAGTTGGTTTTTTGGCATATCCAGGCCAGGTTCTGCTATCTTTATTTGTGTTTGAGAACTGAGCTTATCAACTCAAGTTTAGTTGCTATCAGTTTAGCTCTCATGATAGAGGAGTTGGTTATTGTTGTGGTTGCCACCTAAGAATGTTTGGTTTGGAGCAAAGATGGAGAACCGGCTTTTTGGTCATGAAAATTGTGGACTTTTTAGTGCAGACAGTGAGAGTTTAGCTTGTGTGCCTCAAGTCTGATGAACATTGGTTGGTGTTATAAGTAAGCTAGTTGATTGTATCTATGTAAGTCTCAGCTTGTGACTTTCCAACAATTTTTTAAGTTAGACCTTTAACAGTTTTATGGCTAGGTTGTTTAGACTAGTTTAAAATGATGTTTGTTTGTGCTAATTATGTGTTTGCATCCCATTACAATGAAGTGTGATGTTGTTTCTTTCCTCAACAGAATCTCTGCAATCAGGTTTTTACATTGAGAGTTTTTGCTTTCTTTTCTTTGAGTTGCTGGCATGAATGTATGTTTGCATTGCTTTGTGGCTGCATTTGTAGGATTTTAGGTTCATATCTATTTTTGATTAAGAAAGTTGAGGTTTTATAGCAGTTCATGGAATGAACTGAACCTTGACAGCTTTGGTTGTTAGGATTTGGATCCAGATGCGTGTGTGAAACTTTTGACATGTTTAATTTGGCCTAGGCTTGATGTCTTGATCATCATGTTTGAACACTTTGGTTAGGACTAGGCTGTTCACTCAAACACCAACTTTACCAACTTAGCAACTTACATGCTAATTTCTTATTTTGGGATCTTTTGACAAATTTATTTGTTAGAATTCCTTCCATAGCATATTTAGAGTTTGTTTAAACCATTACATGATTTTAAAAGCATCTGCTCTGATCTTTGAATATCAAAATGCATCTCAAAAGTTCATCATGGCATTTTCATTCGAATTTCAGTATGGGTGAATACTTTCATGATGTTCCTCTTAAAAAAACAAGTGATTTAGACTAAAATTTCATGAGATTTGGTGGAGAATTGAAAGAGTTATGATGAAATCGTATTTGGCATTTTTCACTTGGTCTTGCCTTGCAAATGCCCAGTCTGTGCGCCTTGTTTTGGTACATATCCAAATGGGGTGGCTTGATACAATGGATGTATCACCATCCCAGTGGTTATTTCCATGCCCATAAGTACTTTGTGATTCGCGTGAACCTGTGTTTGACCCTCAGCGAGGACATTTTTTTGGCATTTTCTTGATTTTCCATGTATTTGGTATTTTTACTTGTTTTTCCATTACTTGCCGTGTGCGTGAAAGTGGTTGGTTTGGAATAATTTTGAGCCTATGACCCCAAGGTCTTGGGTTCAAGCCTTGGGTGAGGCACTTCTTTATATTTTAGCATTTGGTTTATTTACTTTTATTTAATTTCATTTAATTTTCAACTTATCATAACTCCTTCATTTTTAAGTGATTCTTTTTTCCAAATTCTTGTATTAATGTATATTTTCACATGATGATTAAAGAATTCTAAAATTTTTTTTAGAAATACTTTATATTGTGAGAGAATTGTAAACCATTTTAGGGTTTTCACCCTCCTACCTCTCATTCCGTCATTTTCAAAACTTTGATTTTATGCTTCTTTGAGTTCTTATTTGAAGAGGACATAAACTTGGATTATTGGCTTCCTTGTGCATTTAAGTTTGAATTTCAACTTTGTTTGTACGCATTTAAGTGGCTCACCTTTAAAGTTGTTGATTATCCCCTTGAGGTTTTTGAACCTTTTGTTTACATTGTTGTGACATTGTTGGTTTATGTATGATATCCTTTACCTTTACTTTTTATCCTAGCCTTAGGATCTGAGTCGTCGTACTCACGTTTAGCGTCCCCTGTGGACATCATTTACCCCTTCATCCTAGCCTTAGGATCCGAGTCGCCGTACTCACATTTAGAGTCCCGTCGTGGACATCCTTTACCCCTTCATCCTAGCCTTAGGATTTGAGTCTCCGTACTCATGCTTAGCGTTCCGCCGTGGACATCCTCTACCATAAAAATCTCAACTTAGATCCAGGAGTCGCAGCACATCATGTAAGTACTTCTCTATGAATGCTCACATCCCTTTGGAACCTTGACCATAGTCAAGAGTTCCTCACCCCTAGTTAGGGGAACTACGGCTGCTCTGATTCCATTCCCGTCAGGATATGTAGGCATGAGATGTGATGTCTTCACGAGCAAACTTTGTACATACTTTATATACTTTAGATCTTTACCTTAGCAATTTCCCTTTACCAAACACAAATACTAACAAGAGGTTCCTGTAGAGTACGACAGATGTTTAGGATGTGAAATACCTACCCTATGCATAACCAACCCCCGAACCTTTAGATCTCTCTTTGCTCAGCTTTAGGCCTTGCCTTTTGCTTTGCATTTTTATAGGTCTTTCTTTCATTTAAATCTTTCCTTTTTGGATAAATTACAGTCCGGTTGTGAACTTAAGAATTAAAGATTCAAGTTAATCAATAGCTTGGTATCACGATTCTCACCGCAACAGCTACGCCTATATGGAATATCGATTAAGATGAGAAACCGAATCAAAAGTTTGAACACAAATCAATATGATTTTATTCACTCAAAGTTGTTCAATTTCCAATGCCTTATGAAAAATAAACTCAAGTTGAAAAACAACCCAAAATGTTTGTGTTCAAGCAATTTGTCGAACACTTGGTGTGCGAGGCACTCCAAGTAAAATTCACTAAGTAAATGTAATGCTAAGCTTTTCCAATTACAGTCAAACGAATTGTAATGAGTTTTCTAAATACGTTTCAACACTACAATGAACTAGAATTTTAATCAAGCAATTTGATTGCACACAAATGTAAAAATTCAGAAATGAAAAATAACAAAAAGAGAGAACAACACCAATTTATTGAGGCAGTTCCCCCGTCGTCCTCGCTCGGGGTACGTCTGTCCTCAATTCTATGCCTGTATAAAACCTGTTGCAATTTGTTTGTAAAAGGGAAGCAATAGAAATCAAACAATCAATCCTAGTTGTTAATGTTGAAACTATGCCTTCTCTCCCCTTGATTCAAGATGCATCAAGTCCTTCAAATGTGATGAGTAAACCTCTGATTCCAGCTACACGTTTGAACCAACCAACAATATTCGAATCTTTAGCCCGACTGATTTCAATCACCCACAATTCAAACCCAAATCTTCCTTCTAGAATCCTCCGGTTACTGCTACTAAATGGACAGAACCACCTGTTCTTCAATTACCTTCGCTCGGCCGAATCTGTGAAGAAACAATTTGTGCAAAACCCTAAAATCCAAGATTTTCGGAGGACAAAATCCTAACGGTTTTATTAAAGAAAAATCCACCGATCTCTTAACGCAAGCCCGATACAACGATCCTAAATTAGAGCTTCAATGTTTTCACATTTTTTTCAGCCTTGAAACGCAAAAAATAGCATGAAAACGTTGTTTCAAACAAACAAAGAAAATTCTATGTGTTACAAATTGTGAGTTCTCCAAAAAACTAAAGAAAACTTATATTATAAGTAAATATAAACCGTCTACAATTTCTTCAATCAAAATTTTTTGATTATATTCTTTTATTTTTCAGTCTTCTACTTTTTCCTCCAAAATAAATCTTTATTTTTAACACGTGTCTAAAACCACGAAAGTTGTAACTATTCTCGTCTTAAAACGAAACCCAAAACCACACACACAAGCAAAGCAAAGGATGGAACCCAAAACCTAAAATCGCCAAACCTCAAACTTCGTAAAAACACAAAAAAAAAATTGATACCATGTCTAAAAATTATAATCGACGGTATCTTAAAAAAAATAAGAATTGTTAAACAAGAGCATAATGGTAAAACCATTGCTCATACGAAGGTGCAGGTTATATTTGGAGATTGAAAGAAAAACTCTTGTGAAAGAAATCCAATGGACTAAAGGACCAATCCGAATAAAATGTTGTTTGTCAGCATCTTACAAACTCTACCTCTAACGACTATCACACAAACTCATGAAATCGTGTGGCAGATAATTCAGATAGAACTCCATTCCCAAATCCTCCTTTTCTCTCTTCTCCAATCACTGGACTCACCAGTGAAACATAAAACACAAAAAAAAAAACTCACAGAGGGAAGAAAAAACCTCCAAAATCACCATCACAATGGCCATAATGATCATAACTTCATCCAAACTAGTAATCCGAATCCCCCACAAACTCCCTCCCCACCACCACCCCTAAACTCCCTTCCCTCCATCTCTCCCTCCCAACCATCTCCCCCAAACTCAAACTCCATCTCTCAAAACTCAAATCCCTAACCCTAGCCACAACCTCCCTCTCCTTCGCCTTCACACCGCCCTCCTTGGCCTTCAAAAAATCCGCACTCTTCAGCTTCAACCTCACTCTCCCCATCATCGTTGTCGAGTTTCTCTTCCTCATGGTCGCCCTATACAAACTCTACTTCACTCCTCTCAGGAATTTCATGGACCAAAGGGACACTGACATCTGAGCCAAACTTAACAGCGTGACAAACACGTCGGCGGAAGTGAAGCAGGTGGAAGATCAGGCGAATGCTATTTTGAGAGCCTCGCGTGCAGAGATCGCGGTGGCGCTGAATCAGATGAAGAAAGAGACGCAGGCTGAAGTTGAAGTGAAGATTGCGAAAGGGAGGAAGAAAGTGGACGAGGAATTGCAAGAGGCGCTTGTGAATTTGGAAAAGCAGAAGGAAGAAATGATTAAGGCTCTTGATTCTCAGATTTCGGCTCTTAGCCAGGACGTTGTGAATAAGGTTCTTCCCACTTCTTAATCGCTTGTAATTCTATGAATATATTGCTAAAAATTTCAATCCATCACTAATGGAACCATTGTAATTTCCAATGTTGTATCGGTAAACAATTTTATATTATATGTATAATCTCAACTTCACTTGTTCATGTTTGTGTGTATTGGAGAAGAAAGTTTGAATGTTCATTTGCTTAAAGAATTGGTTTTATGCTAATTACTCCACATCAATAGGTGCTCCAAATCTTTCTTAAAAGTGGGATTTGAGTCCTAGTTCGAGCTAGTACTCTGATCATTCATAGCATGACGATAGTATATCCCGGGTTTACATCACTTGCACACACATCCCACACCAACCACTTGTTCTAGACCCTGGCCATGATATACGATAATGTGTTTTGGAGCATTCCTAACAAGATTTAAGATCGAGATCTTGCATAAGATCAGATGGAAATAATAAGATTATTAATTATAAAATTGTAAGTAAGATTGAAAAATCCCATTCAATTGTTTTTAAAAATTGAGGGAGGATACCAAAATATAAAACATAAGATCACATTAAAAATTCGGAATTGGTCCTAGCCAAAGACAAGTGAGGCTATGACTTTAGGATTGAAATTTTTGACCCTTTAAAATACTTCTCAAATGCTAGAAAAATGGAGAATTTTACTTGTGGCCCCCTTAAATTAAACTTCGCACCCCAAATAGCAGTGTCATTTGCCTATATTTACCTTGGCAATTAAAGTCATTTCACTATTGCATTGTAACATTTTGAATTTTTTCAAAAGCTCTCGAACTTTTTGGATTTTTCTTGCATTCTGCTAGAATTAAGGCCAATAAGGTATATTTTTTCTGAATTTTTAAAGAAAACATGCATTTTTACTATTTTTCTTAGAAATATCCGATAAAAACTCACATGTCTCGTGCATTTTTATCAATTTTTTTAAAAACTTGATAAAAATGCATAATTTGTATGGGTTAATTTGAAAAACCGTTAAAAATTCATGTTTCCTACAAATTATTTTGAAAAAAACTTAGGAAAATGCATGTTTTCTACTAGCTATTTTGAAAAACCGATTAAAATGCATTTTTTCAACTGTTTTTCTTTTTAAATTAAAAAACAGTAAGACGAGAATAGTTACAACTTCATCACAAGTATTTCGCAGCAAACATGCATTTTCCCCTTCTCCTTGGATAGGTTCGACAAAAACAACAGCAATTTTGACCTGCCAAATTAACTCTACAGCAGCTGGTGCATTTCCGTACTCTATAAAGTTCACTCTGGGCATAACAGGTTCAAAAGGTGTTCTATACTGCACTTTACTTGTTAAAGCAACTGAGCCCATGGTTCTCCCATGGAAGCAATTGCTAAAAGCTATGAACTCAGTAGTTGGCGCTTTCCCTTCAGTACATGCGTGTTTCTGATATTTTCTTGAAAAATTTAATAGCTGCTTCATTTGCTTCAGTTCCAGAATTTGAGAAAAATACACGGTCAGCAAAAGAAAAAGCTACTAAACGCTTTGCAAGTTCTACCTGCATTAGTTTAAAAAAAATACAGATATAGATTAAAAAGAAAAGCACTATTGCAACAATGTACAAACATATAACTACAAGATATGAAATCATAGAGATTAATGAACCCGACATATATAATATTCAAATAAAAGCTGCATGGAACCAGCCAGAGATTCTTAACAGGTCTTTCTCACAGTATTCTAGTTTTCCTTCTGGTAATGGAAATATAAAGAGTGGAGTACGAATACATAACCCTAAAGTGCGACACCCTTAAAAAAAATTTGTCCACCTAAATTTTCTTAACAAAAACACAAAACAACCCTCACTTAATAAAGTAGTATGTTTTATGTAGTTTTTAGAGTGGGAAAAATAGAGGAAAGTGGGTAACAACTTCTATAAAATGGGGTCTTGAAAATGTAATGCTAGTAATATAGTGTAGGCTTTGTGTGATGAAGTGATGGCACAAATAATGAGGAAGGAGGAAAATATGGAAAAGTGGTTTTGTACATGGGAACTCAAAAAAGTCATTTTTCATGGGAACTCAAAAAAGTCACTCTTCATTGGAACTTGAAAAAGTCACTCTTCATGGGAACTTAAAAAAGTCACTCTTCATGGGAACTTAAAAAAACCACTCTTTATGGAACTAAAAAAAACCACTCTTCATGAAAACTTAAAAAAGTCACTCTTCATGAGAACTTAAAAAAATCACTCTTAAGAAACTTATTTAAGAAGTTTTCTAAAAACTAATAAAACAAAAATTAAATGAATAAAATAAAAAATAAATAAATAAATAACAATAAAATAAACTATAATGAAAGTCTAAAATAAAAAAAATAGATTAACTAAAATAATTATTAATTAAAAAAGCAGTAAAAACGAATAATTGGACCGGTATCGAAGTGCACAAAAAAAACAAAATAAATAAACCAAAACGATCAATGTAAAATATACTATTGGAAAAATAAAGTGTTTTGTCAAACTTTGAAATAAATTTTACCCGTTAAGATGGCTTAAACTGTCCAAAAATGCGACTGAAAAGTGGTTGAAAAATTTAAATGAGCACGCCAGGTTAAACTACGTGAAACGCAAATTAATATCACTAACGTTTGCAGGCTCGACTTAAAAAATTTTCGTCCATTGATTTTACGCGCAGTTGACTCTTATTTGACCGATTCAGCTGTAAATCTGACAAGTTTATTTTAGCTGATAAATTGGGTATTATGTAAGATGACAGACATGATATGCTATACAGAAGATCAAAGGATCTGAGGGTAAAATTTAGGGTATGACAGTTGCCCTTATTTAAATATTTGTATCGGATGACATGAGTAATGAAAAAGACTCATGAAATCATGGTGAAAGGCATTTAAATACAGATAATTCAAAAAATTGTCCTTAGATACCGTGACATGCTATGCTATGGACGAAAGAGAAAATGCAATACTGACATGCAATGAACACTAGCATGATGAAAATGATAGGATGATAAAATTGCAAGAATGCAAACAAAACGAAAGCCAACAAGGATATAGACTACACAATGAGTAACCACTCGCTGGAGAGAGGCAGCACTACGGAAGCAACAATCATCATTTGTGAACGAAACTGGATGGAAAAGAGACACACCATTCAGAAGATCATTGAATGAGGTGAGGAGAAATTTGGGAAATATATGAGGGACATTGAAACAAATATCATAGGCATTCAGAAAAACATTGAATGGACTCTGGAAACCACAACAAACATCAGAGATATTCGGAAGAACATTGAATAAACTCCAAAACACACCAGAGATATTCGAAAAAAACATCGAATAAACTCCAGGACACATCCAGCCAAGTATGACGAGGAGAATGAAAACACACTTGAAAATATTCATCAGTCGCTAACCAAAGTCAGAAACAAATTGAAGACATCTAGAAGAGCGACAAAGATTCTGAAGATACATCTGAAACATTTAGAAAATCATAAAATATACAGAAAATGAGAATCTTGAAGAGATATTTGGAAGAACGTCAGATAAGCAACAAAGGAGTTCTGGAAGAACATCAGAACAAAATTCATATCCGAAAAAGCATCAGATAGACACAAAAGGGCTCTGGAAAAACATCAGAGAGAGAAAAAAATCCGGAAAAACCTCGGATAGATTTTGGAAAAACATCATAATCAAATGGAATATCTGGAAAAACATCAGATAAGTTCTGGAAGAATATCAGAACAAAGACTTAGTCTGGAAAAACATCAGAGAGAGAAATAAATCCGGAAAAACCTCGGATAGATTTTAGAAAAACATCAAAATCAAAGGGAATATTTGGAAAAACATTAGATAAGTTCTAGAAGAACATCAGAATAAAGACTCAATCTGGAAAAACATTAGACAGAGAAATAAATGACATCCAAGAATGGAGTTGGATAAAAAAGATACCAGACATCCAATAATGGCTTTGAATGAAAGGTATAAACACACTATCTAGGAATGGTATTGGATATAAGAGGAACAAACATATTCGGAAAAACAATCGGATAAGAAATGTCATATCTGGGAGAACGTCAGATAGACACGACAAAATCTGTTTGGTAGGTGCCAAGTGAGTTGGAATTTGACCACAAGGTAAGAGTTTGTTAACGACGCGACCTCGGGAGAAATGCAAATGAGGATGAAACACTCATGTTATGCATATGTATATGAATTATGCAGATGATATGTGATCAAATGCAAATTCAAACGTCGACGACAAGGCTTGACTCTTTTGGTGAGAAGATAAAACTAGAAGACTGATTCCTCAACACAGAGATTATTTTCATTCTACTTGGAGACTAAATATGCTACTGCTGAACACATCTCTGTCGCACTGATAAGTTGTACCAAATAGATGATCCTTGTAGGAAGGATGAATAATTGCTTGGGATTCTTCAAGTAAACTGCCCCAGTTTAGCTGTTTATTATAGATGAACTGATAATTGCTTCAGCTTGTCTGATGTTGAAGATGAATGATCCACTGTGTGCTTGGAAAGCTTGCCCCAGTCTAAGTCTTGAAATATCTTCTGGATAAACCAAATATGAGAAGACCTTGCCCTGAACAAATATTGAACTAATTCTTCGACAGGATGTGAAAAGAACTTGCCTCTGATAGGATCACCGACCAAGTTTCTCAACTGTTTGAAAATTTCTTGAGAGGAAAGCCAGTTTGCAAACAAAAGTATTCATACAAACATGGTAATGCAAAGTTCATGAAACTTTTGAAATCAAAATCATTTTTGAAAGATGCAAAATAAATGAGTCATTGGTCAGAACGCAGCGGTTCAAGACACTCAAAGTTTAAAGCAAAGGTGTACTGCCAAAATGATTAATTTGCAAAGATCTTTTGGAGTCAGTTTACGCAACCTTGCTGTAGTATGCTTTCAAAATAACTTTGCTTAGGTTAGGTCTTTTGAGGGTTGTAACGTGGCCTGGTTCTCGTTTCAAGGAACAAAGGATAAAGGCTCAAAGTTTATTTGTGCCCACCCAATCTACGTGATGATCTTCAGTCGTATGCTCAGCTAACTCAGAATATACACTCAGGTTCCTATAGGAATTGCGCTGATTATAGCCACGGTGATGGTTCAGAATTCCAAGGACTCTTGAGACGACAGTCACTACTTCCCTATAACATTTGGTTGTTTTGACATTGAGGATTTTCAGGGTAAAGATTTAAAGATCTCCTCTTTTATTGTCTCTAACGTTTGCCTGAACTGTTTCTTTTGAAGCTTACAGTCAGCGGGATGCCCCAGTTTTGCCTAAGTCTCCTTCATAGTTTTTGACTTAGCAGGCTTTTCTTTTGATTTTTTTTGAAAGAAAGAGAGTGACTGTCTGGCTTTAATGATTACGGTGAACCATCATTGGATTTTGACTTGAAAGGCATCTTCGACACTTGCTTGCTATGCGCGAAGGAAGAATTGTGGATACAACTTTTATATGAAAGGTGTCTTGCATGAACACACAACCAAGTTAACTGAGAACTACCCATCCCAAGGTTAAAATTGTGGGTTTTTGTAAAGAACGAAACTCCAACTTCTAGGCTCGAATGGGTTGACAAGTGAATAACTTCCTTATTTTTCCAGTGTTTGGGAGTTGAAACAATGCCTTACATCGTCAACAAAGTTTGATTGAAATCATACTGACAATAGTTATGGGTATAACGTTTTCATCATCCTCCATCAAATATTTGCATGTCAAAAGTTTGTACAAAAGGTGCATATTTTAAAAGATAAAGCATAAAGATGCAAATGATGGACAAAACGAATTGAATCAAAAGTTGTAATGCTCATTTTATTAGTACGAAAGTACAAAACACAATTTGAATACAAATAGCTAGTATAAAATAAGGGAAGTGCAAACAATAAGAAACATGGCCTAGTGACTAACCAGTAACAAGGATGAGTTGTTCTGTCTAAAACACTAGCTTTTAGGAAGATAGGTTGCTGAGGTTACTCTCCTCTGGCAATCAGGACTTGGAGCATCTCGGTGAGCTTAGTCATGCCTGATTTTAAATCATCAATCTCCATTCAGATTTCTACATTGTGTACTTCTTGCTCTAACATCTTGCGTCTATAATTAGCTCTAGTATGATATCGGTGTCGAGGAATCAGCTTGACGACTCAAAGGCATACTGGAAGATGAAGACAGTTGGAGATGAGCGACTGGAAAAATAGATGGTATGCAATGGACCATGCAAAGATGCAAATGCAATGCAAGATAGGATGCAAAACATGCATAGCAGGATCAAAGGTTGAAGATCACAACATGGGGTCTGGGTGAAGAACCAACCACGGGGTGTGTACTATGGGTAAAGCACCTGCACAACGGGTTCCAACAAAGTTCCCAGAGTCATAGTAAATCCTTCGGATATTATCAACCAACATGACTACTCACGTGAGTCAAAAATATTCTCAAGATAAACTTGTCTGAGAGCTTCGCGTGACAACTGTTAAGGGGATACTCCCTAACAGTTTCCGCACTATGTTCTAAAAAGGCCAAGTGGGGTAAAAGTGTTACTAAAGGTCCCCCAACTTCATAGACTCTCAGGTTGAAACAATTAATGAATACACGACTACTCATGCATCACCAATCATCTCAAGGAGGTCTCCACTGAACGTGATTACATCATATGTCAGACTTATTGGGACTACTCCCAACAACCCAACTATTGATCCTATCATAATCCTATCTCATGTGTCACTCAAATCCGGATTAGGATTTATCTCACCACTCTAAGGTCACAACCCTGCACACAGCAAAAACCCAAGCACAAACAGATATATGTACAAATATATACAAATATACAAGCAAGCAAACATCTAACAAACACAAATATAAACAAGGTGTGCTTAACCCTCTTAGGGGATATCCCCAGTGAAGTCGCCATTTCTGTTGTGGTGAGAATCGTGATACCAAGCTATTGATTAACTTGAATCTTAATTCAATAAATTCACAACCGGACTTTAATTTATCCGAGGGAAGGGGGAAAGAAAGAATAACCCATAAATAAAAATGCAAAGCAAAAAGCAAGGCCTAAAGCTAAGCAAAGAGAGATCAAAGGTACGGGGGTTGGTTATGCCTAGGATAGGTATTTCACATCCTAAACATCTGTAGTACTCTAAAGAAACCTCTTGTTAGTATTTGTGTTATGCTAAAATTTCTTACTAAAGGAAAAGTACTAAGGTAAAGATCTAAAGTATATACAAAGTATGTTCGCCAAGACATCGCATCTCGTGCCTACGTATCCTGACGGGAACGGAATCAGAGCAACCGTAGTTCCCCTAACTAGGGTTGAGGAACTCTTGACTGTGGTCATGGTTCCAGGGGGCAAGTAAATTTCTTCGGTGATACACCTACATAGAGTGTGGCGACTCTAAACTAAGTTAAGTTAGCAAGGAAGGGAATGTCCACGGCGGGACGACTAAATAGAGCACGGCGACTCCAAGCCCTGTGGCAAAGGTAAACACGGGAAATGTCAACGGCGGGACAATTACCTGGAGCACGACGACTCCAATCCTAAGTTGCAAATGTTAACAAGAAGTTATTTGTTAGTAAGCTCGCCAAGACATCACATCTTATGCCTACGTATCCTCAAGAGGGACTTGAGAAATCAGAGCGTCCGTAGTTCGTGGAACTACGAGTTGCCAAGTTCTAAGAACCAAGAACAACTAAGACAAATAAGCAAGGGACATGCACAATGACAATAAGTCAACACACAATCTCTTCCCTTGAATTAGGTCAACAAGGAATAGAAGTAAAGCAACATGTACATGGAAGAAAATCAGTCACAAATAGAATCAGGCAACAAATAAAATTATTAATCAATTTAAATATAAATATTTAACAAGATTAACTAATAATTTAATTAATCAAATTAAATACAAATATTTAAATTAATTAATAATTACAACATATACTTTTGGAATTTTAAAATATTTAACAAATAACTAGTAAAAGATACATTAATTAAAAATTCTTTTTGTCTTTCCAAATACTTTACAAATTAAAATAAACTAAATAAATAAATAAAGTAAAAGAAAAGAAGAAGAAAAATATGATAAAGATTAGATGAGAGAGTATTGTGTCTAGATGGAGGATGATGTTTTATGTGAGGTTAGAGGTACCATAAAGAAAAAGAAAATGTAGTGGTGCTTTATTATTGAAAAAATGAAGGTGAGTTATTCATATCATGGAAGATATTGTGTATGAAAGAGTGATGATAGAATATGGTGGATAGTGAGTTTTTTAGTTTATGTGGAAGGTGGTGAAGAAAAGAGCATGAAGTGTGAGAGTATTTTTGTAAATGTGAAAAAAGTAGTATGGTTTATGTGGTTTTTATAGTGAGAAAAGTAGTAGAAAGAGGGTAACAACTTCCATAAAATGGGGTCTTGAAAATGTAATGCTAGTAATATAGTGTAGGCTCTGTGTGATGAAGTGATGACACATAGCATGAGGAAAGAGGAAAATATAGAAAAGTGGTTATGTACATGGGACTCAAAAAAGTCACATTTCATGAGAACTCAAAAATGTCACTTTTCATGGGAACTCAAAAAAGTCACTCTTCATGGGAACTTAAAAAAGTCACACTTCATGGAAACTTAAAAAGTCACTCTTCATGAGAACTCAAAAAAAAAATCACTCTTCATGGGAACTTAAAAAAGTCACTCTTCATGGAAACTTAAAAAAGTCACTCTTAAGAAACTTATTTACAAGTTTTCTAAAAACTAATAAAACTAAAATTAAATGAATAAAATAAAAACAAAATAAATAAATAACAATAACAATAAAATAAACTATAATGAAAGTCTAAAATAAAAAATAGATAACTTAAAATAATTATTAATTAAAAAGCATTAAAAACGAATAATTGGACCGGTATCGAAGTGCACAAAAAAATGAATAAACCAAAATGATCAATGTAAAATATACTATTGGAAAAATCAAACGTTTTGTCAAACTTTGAAATAAATTTTACCCGCTAAGATGGCTTAACCAAAATGATCAAAGCCATCTTAGGTGTTGATCGGCAGACGAGGAAGAAGGCTCTGACGGAGGATCTGGCCGCGGTGATGCGGGTCTTCGAGACGACTCTGGTCTTCAACAATGAGGCTTACTCTTCAGCCGACCTCTCTTAATTGCAGGATGACCTTGCGAGGCTAGGTGTATGTCTCCGTGCTTTTTGCATTTGTCACACTTCTTGACATGCTTTTTAGCGTCTTGTGTAACGCCCCGATTCTGAATTTCCCATTATTTTTTTGAGTCTTTTAATTTATTTGGTTAATTGTTATTTTATTGAGGAATTATATGATAATATGTTATGTGTGTATGTTGTGGTATTTTATTATTTAGAGAGTTTTGGGAATTAATTAAAGGGTATTTTAGATAATCCTTGATTAGTAGTTATTTTGAGAGAAATAGAGTAGAAAGAGTATAAGTGGAAAAGAGAAAGAATAGGGAGAATAGAAACCAAAAGGAAAGAAAAAGAAGAGAAAAAAAGGAAGAGAAGAGAAAAGAGGAGGAAGAGGAGAAAAACCTAGAATCATCAAGAATCAACTCCTAAGCTTTCGATTGATCGGGTAAGGGTGTGAAACTTTATTATTCTTGCAATGTGTATGATTATGTGTGTTCTTGTTGGTTTTATTTTGGATTGGGGAGAGTTTTACTCATTTTTCATTCTAGGGCATAATACGGATTTAATCGATAGAAACCGAGTTTTCGTTGGTGAAAGTGAGATTAAGTAGTAGCATTTATGTCGGGTGATGTTAGGCTAAAGTGCTGGAATAAGTTGGGACTTAATCGGGTGAATCCAATAGTTTTGGAGTGGAAGAACAGTGGAAAAATTCTGAGTTCGCAGACACTCGCTAGCACAATCGCTAGGCGTGCTGGTCGCGAACGTTCGCTGAGCGAGCATTAGCGAATAGGTAGCGAACGGTCCCAGACTTGGACATAATGCATATTATGGTGTTCACTGGTAGAGAATGGGGGGTAGCGAAGGTTTGCTAGGGGTTCGCTGAGCGAGTGAGGTAGAGAACGAAGTCAGAGGCTTCTATTTGCCTTTGCGAGCTTGTTCGCTAGGCGAACAAGTAGCAAATACTCGCTAGGAGCTCACTAAGCGAGCAGGGTGGCGAACGTGACAGGTTGTGTTTTCTTTAATGTTTCTGTTGTACCCCAAATTTTGACCCCTTAGATTCTCATTATCATTTTAGAAGCATGATCATGAATTATCTAACCCTAAATCAGTGCAAGTTCATTTTTGTCAAGTTACAGATGAATCAGGGTTTTCGCACCGACAAATTCAAAACAACCAAGGAATGATCAACCAATGATTTGGGCTAATTCAATCATGGAATGAAATCAAAGATAATATCAAAGTCAAATGAGAAGTCAATTTGAAGAAATCAGTTCAGAATCAAAGACAGTGCAGTCGGGAGGCCCCGATTAGGGTTTTTAACTAGTGAAAAGTCAACTGTGGTTTGACTTTGATGTTGGAAGATGTTGTAATGATGGGATTGAGGCCCCTGAAGTTCATGCAGCTTACTAAAGGTCATCCAAGAAGTTTCAAAGTCTCAGGATGTCCAGAATATCAACACGCAACTCAGTCGGCACCGATCGATCGTACGGTTGACCGAAAAGTCAACTCTCCAAATTTTATGAATTGGACTTCAAGTTGTGAAACAAAGTTGTTCCTTATGTCGTATTGGACTTGCATATCAATTTTTATGATCAGTGGATCAAGGATGAAGGAGTAATCGAGAAATCGGGAAATTAGGGATTTGAAAAGGGCTAAACCATAACTCCTTAACCACACATCCAATTGAGTTGGTTCAAAGCTCATTTGGAAGCTCTTGACAAGTCCTACAAAAGTCCCTGAGTGGTCCATGATCAGAAAATGCATAGATTTTGAGTTATGGTCAAGTTCATTTCAAGAAGGGAAAAAGACTTAGGAAAATTTCCCTTTTTAAGCTCATTTTTAGCAACTTTGGAGGGCTTTTTGGCCAAGTTCCTTTGAGAAATTGAAACTCATGAAAACATGAATGTTTTAGATCTATGTGAGGGCTTTCTAAATTGTACTAGAACATCTCAAGAGGAGTTATGAGCAGAAAGTTACATGTGTGCAAAGTTGGAGATTTCACACTTTAGTCCCACATTGATCAAAATTGCAAAATCATCTCTTCCATCCAATTGGGCCAACTTCAGCTTGTCAAACTCATTCTAACTGATATATGGAATATGTGTGGCATGTTAGATCAGAAGTTATGCATAGAAGTATCATAAAATTAAAGATTGAAGTTTCATTGCCATAAAGTGAAAGTTGCCATTTTTGACTTTTCCAAGCATGAGGTGTAAAAGCCAATTCTGAACCAGCCACTCTACAAAGCTTCTAGCCTGCAATTGCATCAGTAAACCATCCATTTGCTTGCCCTTTGGGAGAAAGAATGGCCAAGGAATCCAACAAGTGGGATGGTGGATCAAAAATATCAAAGATTACTTCATGGTGAAGTTATGTCTCTAGCAAGCACCTCCCTTCATTTCCCTATAAAAGGAGAGCTCAATCCCCTCATTTAAAAACATCAACATTTCAAAAAACACAAGAGAAACAAACTACTCTTGCTGTATTCCATCCTAGCATCAAAGTTGCAAAAATCACCAAAGTTCACAAAATAGCCAAAATTCTGTTTTGCACTTATGCTGCCCATTTCATTTCTCTACACTCCTACACCACAATAGCCATCTATACACTCTCTAAATATTATATGGAAGGTTTCTAACCCTTTGAATCATCAAGAAATTCTCAGAATTCAAAAGATCACCTTTCATACCACCTCACTTTAAGCAAAAGCCACACAACTTGCCAAATCTTGGTTCAAGTTGTTTCTTGATGTTTTAACACTTATAACACCTCTTATATATATATATATATATATATATATGTATATATATATATATATATATATATATATATATATATATATATATATATATATATATATATATATATATATATATATATATATCATATTGTGACTGTCTAAAACCTCATAAACCAACTGGAAGTAGTGCAACACAAACTGGTGTGAGTTTGGCATTTTTGCAACATTCTTGCAAATTCCATAATCTTGCAAAGAAAGGAAGAGCACCTCTGGTTTTCTAGGAGTATTCTTGCTATTTCAAAGTCATCATCACAGGTATGTAGCTTATGAACTTTGCTCTTGCATTATTTCACATGTTTTGCATATTTTGGTTTTGTAAAAGGAAACATAAAACATAAACATGTGAGAGTTTCTTTATGATTTTTACTTGTGGTTGGCTTACTTGTCTCTAAATGACTACACATGTTTGTTGTTGCATAAAAAGAATGTGTCTGCTCTTAATTTTCACAATGTCTCCTTGCTCAAAATCAATGCCCTGTTGCTGCTACTGTATTCTTGATGTACATGCTTATTTCCATATGCCAAATCTGCATTTTGTAGGTGTGTGTTAAAACTAAGGTTTCTAACAGTTTTGTTATGTTATTTGTGAGATGTATGCATGATTAAATGTGTTGTTTTACATGGCATAAGTCATTTCATTCCAAGTGTGTGTTTTTGCCAAATATTTGCATTTTCATGGTGATTCCACAAACTGTTGTTTTCTAGGCATATGTGATGTTTTGAACTCATTCTATTTGATTTATGTAAGGTGTAGAAGTTGTGGTTTTGAGTAGAATTTGTACATTTCATGTTGTTCACTTTTGAAATGCTCCCTTTACTCATTTTCAAGCATACTCATACCAGTTTTCAATTCTGATGCATTTCCATTCAAACCATTGTTTAGACACTTCAAATATGTCATTTAAAAGATGTTCCAACCTTTACTTGAGTGTTATAATAAGTGGTTTAAGTTTTGGTTTTCCAAATGCAATTTTCAAGTGTATCTTTGCAAATCTCTTACAATTTTCTCAAACTGTTAATTTCCATGGTATTTGAGGCTTTAGAAACATTTCATATGACATATAAGAGTTGTAGGACCATTCAAATTGGAGAGGAAAAGCCTGAAACAGAACTGTCAAAAATTCATCTTTGAAAATGCTCACTTTTTGCTCCAATTTGCAACAGTCATGCTATTCTTCATGTTAATCAATTTCTCACTCAAGTAATGGTTGGAACACTTCATATTTGTCATTTGTAAGATGTCTACATGATCATTTCACTATGAAACACACTGTCTCAAAATTTCATACTTCAAATGGCCACTTTTCACATACGCATTCACATCACAAGCCATTTTTTGCATAAACTCATTTTTCACTCAAACCACATCACACACACTTTGTATTGAACATTTATGAGATGTTAGAATGGTCTTTTTACACAAAAACATACTGTCATGAGAATTAACTTTTCAAATGCTCATTTCTTCATAAGGAAACACATCAATATACTAATTCTTGAAAGAGCTTGTTTCTGACTAAAATGACTGATCTAGCATCTCATACTCATCAATTATAACATGCTTACATGGTCACTTTGCATCAAAACATACTGCATCAAAATCTCACTCTTCATATGCTTATTTTCATCACAAAGTGACATAGCACACACCAGTTTTTGCATTATCTTGTTTTGAATTGATTTGCTTGCTCTAACAGCTTACATTGGTCATTTGTAATGTGTGTGTATGATCAAAAGACTTTGAAACTACCTGAACACAAACATACACCACATAATGCACATTTTCACATCCTTGCATCTCAACATGTCACTTTTCATTTCTGCATAAACTGAGTTGATATAAGTTGATAATATCATTGCATATCATATAAGAATTATGTGCATATGTTTACCTTGGTTTAAGAGCACTTGAGTTGGTTTGAAAATCTCAAAATGCATCTCATTACACTTTAATACAGCAGCTGTCGAATTTTGCAGTAGGTTGAGAATTTTCAAAAACTGAGACCACCATTAGCTTCCTTGTTTGATTCTACCCCAAATCCATATAAATTTTGTTCCATTCCGATAAACGGTTAGGGAGATACGATACAAAACGTAAATGCCCGGTTATGTGTTGTTTTTGCCCAGCCTGGTGCACATTTTACCCTTATTAATTAAAGGGGTGGCTTATACAAACGGATGTATAGCCACCCCAGTGGTATGACCATGCGCCTTGTACCCTCTTGTCCTGAGTTCAACCCTTGAGGAGGGCAACTCTTTTATTCTTTTTTGCTATTTTTCGTGTAAACTTCGAAAATTCATATCTCACTCGTTTCTCATCATTTTTTGTCCGTTCTTTTTTTGTTGTGTTCGTATTAATGTGTACTTTCATGCCATGCTTTTATTTTTTATGTTCGCACATTTTATCACCAAGTTTGTTTATATGCAAGTGTGCGTGTTTACGCGATCGTGTACGTAGTTGCAGATGAATGTTTATATGGTTCCCTTCAATATTTTTCTCGATACTTGTTTGAAACCATGTACATACATGTTAGTTAACATTCTAGGATTTATTTCTTAGTTTTTACCATTTTTATCTGATGATTTCACCGAGTGCGAACTGCCGCCGCAATACCCGTTATTTTCATCTGTTAAAGGTTATCATCATATTTCATTCTCACCATCTCTTAATATTTAATTGGTTGTAACTATGATTATGCTTTACCTTGATTTTCATCTTGTCTAGCATTCTATTTTCTTTTATCCCGAAGCGACGAAACTCGTTAGTTCTCGTCCAAGTCGTCTCCCCGTTTTTCCTCCAAAGGAAGGTCTGTCCACCTGACCCTCAATGTCATGGACAATTCAATCACACCCTTGACTTTTTCAAGTCATTTTCAACCTTAGATTAGAAACCTTAGACTTTTCTTAAGTCTAAAAGACCCACCCGTACTAGGAGCGTTCTTCAACTAGAACCCTAGGAAAGAGTTCGTCAACTCTGTGTAAGAATCATCGTCATGATCTCTTACTTTCCCCTTTTTTGGCAACTTTAGATTAGGGAGTTTCGTCAAACTCCACACAAACATAGTCATGTTTGTTCCCCTTTGAACCTTGATCGTCATCAAGTGTTCTTTTCCCTTGTGAGGTGAACTACGATTGCTCTGATTCTATCCTAGTCAGGATACGTAGGCAGAAGACGCGACGTCTTTGCGAGCAAACTTAGGAAACCACATAGGACTTTATTTATTTTTATCTTATCCCTTAACCATAACACAATTCACAAACTTAGCAATCAATCAAACAAAAGGTTCCTGTAGAGTACTACAGATATTTAGGGTGCTAATACCTTCCTTAGATATAACCAACCCCCGATCCCCGAATCTCTTAAGCGTTGTTTACATCGCGAAAAAGGGTTTTCTTTCTTTAGACCTTTCCTTTGGATAAATTAAAGATCGGTTGTAAAAGAATTAAGATTCAAGTTAATTAATAGCTTGACATCCAATTTTCACCGCAACAGTTTCCATCCGTGGTCGGATTTCCGACTTAACTTTGATTATTTCCTTGCTCGAGGCATCTATCATGCCAAGTTATATTGTGCTGTGGGTAACCGTATGACGTGAATCCTAGATTGTGTGATATGGTCGTTTGGAAATTTCGTGCATTTGTTTGGATTAAATGGGAATGCATGGTGATATTAATATGAATGCGTATATTTGTATATACTTGTATAATATGAAGAATGCATGAATATGTTTGTAAACATGTGTGGATTCTAAGAGTGTATTGAGTCGTGTTGCATGTGTAGCATCATGATTGCATTCTTGTTTGTCTGATCTCGCGTAGGATCTGCAGAAACCTCGTGTGCCCTTGTGGGGTGTGAGCGATGGTTTAGTTACTTTGATCCCTAGGAGGATCTGCAAAAACGATCGTGTGCCCTTGTGGGGTTTGAGCGATGGTTTATTTTTGATTCCATGGAGAATCTGCAGAACAATTGTGTGCCCTTGTGGGGTGTGAGCAACCGGATTGTGTGCTCGTGTGGGGTGTGAGCAATCCTGAAACATCGTGTGCCCATGTGGGGTGTGAGCGATGGGTGAACATCGTAGGCCCGACGGGGAGTTACTTCGGTAACGAGCGATGGTTCCATTTTGGTTCTTCAATTGAACCTGCTGAACGAGTCGGTACCGCATTTGCATCTGCATAGAGTCGTAGGTCGGTCTCTATGAGTTGCATTATCATCTTTATATGATGTTTTGGTGAAATGAACATAATTTTAAATGTTTAAGTGAAATGCTATGAATTGTGAAACATGGATTGGTGAATGTGATTGATTATGTACGTGCACATTGTGATGTATTGTGACAAGTTGTGGTGAGAAATGTGAATTGCGTGTATGTTATAATTGTGTTTTATGATATATATAATTTTATGCATTGTTTGTTATGATAATGTTTCTCACCCTTCTGCTGTTTTATAATGCTCTATGAGGCATTGCATAGTAGGATGCTGGAGGTCTTTTGTGAAGTGAGTCTTCATTTCTGTTGGTCAGATGGCTCTGATATGTAACACTGGGTAGTGTCGCGGTGAAATTTGGATACCAAACTATTGATTAGTTTGAATCTTTAATTCATTTTGCAACCGAAATTTGATTTGTCCAAAGGAAGGGATAAAGATCGAAATTCCCATGATGCAATGCAAATTCAAGCTAGAGAGTTTTAGGTTCGGGGGTTGGTTAAACTTAGGGAAGGTGCTAGAATCCTAAGTTTATGTAGTACTCTACAGGAACCTCTTGTTTTATGTTGTTTATTGCTAAGGTTATTTGCTTAAGGGTTAAAAGACCTAGGGGTTTATTTCTAAGTATACTCGATAATATGTCGCATCTTATGCCTACATATCCTTACGGGAGTGGAATCAGAGTATCTGTAGTTCCCCTAAAGGGTTTGAGGAGTTCTTTGACTGTGGTCAAAGTTCCTACGGGTTTAGGGTAGTTGATTGATTGATTTTAGGATAAGAGATGGGTCATCATTTTAAGGGAGATTTAACCGCCACAAGTGTAAGAAAGTAGTCTTGGTATCGTCTTTAAGAGAAGGGCTCAAGTACTCGGATATTGATCGACGAGTACGCCTCTATCTCTCTTAAGGAAAAGTCCCTACATATTGATTGTATTGATGTGGGATGGAAGTTCTATCTCGCTTAAGATGATTAACATCTATTTCTCTATTGTGTTCGAATAATTTGTATGAGTTGTTTTTTTTTTGTTGTAAAGTAAAGGTAAAGGTCCTCCTATGGGGTAGGATCTGTCCTAAAAGATCGACTTAAATGGGATCAAGGATCGTAGGGGAGAATGATGCAAATGATGTGCACTACACACAAGTGTTAAGTCATGTGTAGGTTCTTCCTTTGGACGGAATGCGATGCGAGAATGTAAATTGCGATAATGTAAATTGCTTGTAAAATAAATTGCGGAAATAATAAAGGGCAAATAAGTAAAGCATACACATACGCATGAAAGCGCTGAAGTGTGTGAGAGTGACTTGTGAAGTGGGGTGCACGATTGATTACATTTTACGATGTGAGCCGATTTTAGTCGGTCGATTTTAAGCGAGCAGTTGAATTGATTTATTATCTAGAACTTAAGTGAGATAATTAATTTATAAAATTAAATCTAAAGCGAGGAAAATATTATAATAAAAAGAGTTGTTTTGTTTCTAAAAGATTTCGATGTCTAATTAAGTAAAATAGCACTTAGATGTGAATTATAGAAGATTTTTAATGAATAAACATGCTAATTAATAAAAGGTCATTATTATTATTTTATTTTTAAGAAAAAGATTAATTGATGATTTTAGGTGAATAAAAGATTTAAAGGTCCTAATTATTAAGAGTTTAATTTGTATTAGTTAAATAGAATAGTAGAATAACTAAATTATTAAATAAAATACAGTAATTAAACCTAGGAAACTATAATTAAATTAAATAAAAAAAACTGATTATTAGAAGTTATAAAGTTATTAAAAAAGATTAGGAGATTAATTAAGTTGGGACAAAATAAATAATTATTAAACATGGTGAATTATTTAAAGACTAATTAATTAAATAACTTAAAAGATAGAACTAATTAATAAAAAGATTATCAATTTATTTAGAAAAATTGGTTAATTAATTAATAAAAAGAATAAATGTTGATTAGAAAAAAAACTGTTGGTTAATACGATAAGAAAAACTGATTAAAATAAAGAAAAGGCAGATTAAAGGGTGAACTAGGGGGGTGATTAGCGATCGTGGGAGAGTTTATGTGATAACATATAGTGTTGTGTGTGTGTGAAAAAAAAATCATAAACGACAATAACAAAAGGCAGCAAGAAAGCAAAACGGCGGAAGCTGTGAACCCCAAATCCTCCGTCTTCCCCTCTCTAATCACTCGATTCTCTCGCTCGTATCTCTCTTAGATTCATTCTTCACACATCTCTCTTTAGCTTTCGTCCTTCTGTATAACCTGAAACACAGTGAAATAAATCAGTGAGTTCAAACAATTATACGAGAAAAGGGGTTTTACCGAAGGTTGATGGTGGTGGTGCCGGAGACGATGCTTCGTCAATTTGTGCTTGCGGCGGCCGGAGACGATCTGGTGAACTGAAAAGATAAGTTCTCCTTGCTCAATTTCTTAGGTTACGAACTCCTCTCCCTTTTTTCATCTGGAATCCCTCCTTTTTATAGACTTTACTGAGAATCTCCATGTTTAAACTTGGATTAAACAATCTTGAATGCTTGATTTGGAACTTCCTCTTTAGTTTGGACAGATTTTGAAAACCTCCCTTTTTCGTATGATTGTGTTAACATGCATTAAACAAAAATCCCAATCTTGCGATATTGTGTATCAATCTGTTAAATATTTTATCTGTCCAGATTCAATGTCTTGGATTTGGATTAGATATTTCAACGGTATATTCTCCAAACAATTACTAATTTGTATTTGATATTTTGGTAGGTGTAGAAAGTGAAGGAGTTGGGCCAGAAGATAGACAGCCCAGGGTGAATTCCAAGTAGCTGGTGTAAAGAAGTCTGGTGCGTCCCAGGGCCAATTGCTGGTGGTATCCTTTGAACACGCGAATCTCCTCAAGTTGAAGTCTGAGCTTGCTCGAATTATCTCTGTCATGGTTAATAGTTGTATTACCGTGGATGTTTGTCTGCTTCTGATATTATTGTTGCTGTTTTCCTTTTGCGACTGATATATTTGGTGTTTGCAGCTAGCATTGTTGAACTACTGTGGTTTTGTAGCTTGAGGAAACTTTGCTTTGTTCGGAAAGAAGCACGAGATTAGGTAAAAAGCATATACTTAAGTATCATGTCTGGTTTTGTTGGAGTTAACATGTAATTTACTTGTTCATCTCTCAATTTATTCAACTGATGAAGTCTATAATTGCAGGGCGTATACCAGAACTGGTGGCATGACAAACCAATGCGGTTCCCTGTTTGTTACTTTCTTCTTTCAGAAATTTGGGTTAATTATTGGTTTGATGCTTGATACTCTCGCTTGACTTTATTTGATGCAGGTCAGTTGTGCTTTCATGGTCTGAACGAAAGAAGAAAGGAGCAATGCATCCCAAATTTTCTGTCAAGTGACGGCGCGGTACTGGTGCGGTTTGGTTGCGTTATAATGTTCATTTGGATCGTTTTATCAAGGTCAAGAGAGGATAACTCATATACTGCTGTTTCATACTCTATTAGTCCTAGAATTCACCTTTCCAAGCAAATCGTTCACTTCATTCTCCAATTTGGCTCTCGTCTCAGGTGAAAGATTATTCCTCGAGTTTTCCAGCACTGATACATCATCTGCAACTTGCTCGATAACCAGAAGGGGAGGAGGTGCCTCACCAGACATTGACATAGAGATAGATGGCTGAGTTGGAGTCCGGAAGTGCTCCGATGGTGGAGCCACCACAACAGGAGGATAATGGAGCCTTTAGCCCACAAGATTTGCACCAAATGGTTTGTTATACTCTAAACTACATAATGCTTCAGTAGCATCTGGGCTGTTAACAAAAAAAAATTCGAACACAGGTGTTGTCTTTTGTCAAATGAGTTTCGGTTGCTTTCAAAGGATCAAACTGGCGAAATGTTTTAAACAAATCCCCGTTTGATAGGATATCAACTCTTGGTCCTTGCGCAAATTGTAGGAACAGAAAGGTTCCGGGTGATTCTCCAATGATCTCCACTCTATCAAGGTTTACAACTTTGGTAATTCTCGAACAAGCAGATAAACCTCTTGGGTGTTGTGACTCTATCTCTGTTCTATTTATTGAGACAATATCAACATCTGATGTAGTATCACTGAACAAGTTGTGATTGGTAATATTGTGATTTCTCTGATGCAGGCCTGCTGCTCTTGCTGCCATAACTGAATGTGGGTGTTAAACAGAGCTGTGTCGTTAGATATCCTCCTCTTTGGTTGCAGGACCGTGAGTTGTTTTCTTCTTCGTATGCGGCACAATGCTGTCTTGGAGAAAGTTGTCCCATTTTGCAAAGTAAGTTAGAGACACAAAACTGTCATGGCTTCACCCGTATTCTTCCGGTTTTAATGTTGTTTTATCTTGTGACAGTTGGTAACTTCCCTTGTTGAAGTTCTCTAAAGCTCCTGACAGGTTGGTCGAAAATGTCCCGGTGCGCACCGCCAATTTCACTGAATTGTGCGCGAGTATATTGCTTTGAAATTTCCCCTACGGATTGCGCTCTGAATAGGTGACGCCATGTTTTCTTAGTCATGAATAATTCCTCCTTTTATAACTATGTGCTAGAATTGAATTATGGCAGTAGAAGGTTTTAGTCATGTCTGATATGGTTTTGCGAGCTAGTTGAATTGACTTAAACGTTGGCTTTATTCTGCCCCGGTACACTAGGACTTTGTTACAGCAATTATTGTGTTCTGAAACTCGGTACTCGATAAGAGATGTCAAAATACTGTTATGTGGCAGCAGCTGATGAATTTATGAATCTTTCTTTATTAGTGTGTTGGTTCATATGGGAAAGTAGAACCTAAGCTTGATTATTTGCAACTTATTTTCAGCTAAATGTGTAATTCGACTTTTGGTTGGCGAAGTTACTGACTGTCGCTCTCTTGTTGTGTTATGCAAGTAGTTTTAAGGACTGAAATTGTTACTTGAGTCCAAATGCAGTGCTGTTATGGATAATTTGGTTTTGGACCGTTCTGATGAATGCCGACACGGAGAAGTTGGAGGTTCCGTTGAAGTCGCAGCTCAGTTCAGTGTGCCTCCGCCGAATTCTCGTATTTCGGAAGGTTCCATTTATGAGATCTAAAGATGTAAAACCTGCTGCATAGCTTCTCGATGATGTAGCTCCTGACATGTTATCAACAGAAACATAATCAATCAATGTCAATTCTTTCACTTGTTTCATCCTTGTAAATTGCAAATTCTGTATTTCTTTATCGTATTCTAGGTAGCATACACAACCATCTGCTCTAATCTGAACTTGAATAAAAGTCAACAATTGGAATTAGAGAAGAGCATGTTCATAATGATCGTATCTCAATTTGATTGAAACCAAGCTTAGTTACAGCAACGCTGGAGACGCTTGAAATCCCATGAACACCTTTAAAATGATTTACTGGGGTATTTTCATCTTTTGTGCAACAGATTTGCCTAACACCCGATTTTTAGCAAGGGAAATAAAACTATATTGCCATGTAGATCTCCACAAGCTAGGACCTCATCCTCCAAACATGCGTCCAAACACATGATCCGCATTCCGTAACTTGATATGAACTCTGCTGTATGTGACACAATGCTATTCCTCATGGAGCTCTGACTATATCCCAAGGATTTGTACCAACAAGTACTTAAAAGCATTTGGATTATTTTTTGCCTTGAATTTTGAATATGGAGGGATCCAAATTCTTTATGCTTATACTTGTAATTAAATCGTAAGTTGCCTTGAACTTCATAAACACGGAGCCAATGACTCCTAGAGAATAATGTACTTAAGATTAATGCTCCTGCATACACTCGTTAGCCATAATAAATACGCACACAAGAATATAAAGATAATACGAGCAAAAGCAATAAAAAAAACAAACGGGATCTTAGGGTCAAAAATTAAGGTGTGACAGATGCCCCTATTTAAGTTTCTCCTATCCGGAGATGTGGAGATCGAAATCTTTGTCTCGACGAGATAGGAGGGACTTAAATACAAACTTTGCACGAATTTTTGGCCCTAAGATACCACTAAATGCAGATGATATGCAATGATATGAGAATGCAAGATGGGACGGTCCTGTGAGGAAAAGATGTCACGGGGGAGAAACTAGACACAACACACGAGAAGAACAGGCTCAACAAAAGAAGACTCCACGGGGACAGGAAACAACCACCAATGGGAAATCTCCAGAAGTATAAGTGTAACTCATACACCAAGGATATGGCGATTTAGACAATATGTGAGAAACTTGTGATCGAAGGATAGATTTACTACCATAATGTAGTGGTCGGTAATAATCCAAATGAATTTTCTTGATCGAGTCAATAATTCAGTTTTGTTCGTATTCTTTTTCTTTTTTTTTGAAATCCAACTGGAAATAGTAAAATGTAAAACTTCCCCGAGCGTCCTGGCATGGGAACCATGAGCTGGTCTCAGTCTCTGATGTAGAACCTCCCTGAGCGTCCTGGTATGGGAACCATGAGCTGGTCTCAGTCTCTGATGTAGAACCTCCCCGAACGTCCTGGTATGGGAACCATGAGCTGGTCTCAGTCTCTGATGTAGAACCTCCCCGAGCGTCCTGGTATGGGAACCATGAGCTGGTCTCAGTCTCTGATGTAGAACCTCCCCGAGCATCCTGGTATGGGAACCATGAGCTGGTCTCAGTCTCTGATGTAGAACCTCCCCGAGCATCCTGGTATGGGAACCATGAGCTGGTCTCAGTCTCTGCCCGAAATGACAAAAACTCGTGCGAGCATCTTCACAGGGATTGCAAATTTTGTAGTTTGTAGAATCATTGTAGATTGTAGATGTTGTTGTAGATTGCAAAATTTCTTGGCTGTGAGCCATAATGTATTGGAGATTGTAAAACTTCACCGGGGATCTTCGGAAGAGATGTAAGCCGGTTGATTTGTAATGTATGTCTTCTCAAATAAAGGGAGACTAATGTGATGAATTTCCTCGACTTCTCTTGGGAGATGTCATTTGATGGAATTAATCTTGTGCAATGAACTCACTGGGGGATATATTCCTGGGGAGTGCCTTTGTTGTAGCCGTAGAAGTATATATCATTGTAGATTCTCAACTAAAGAGAAATATTTGTAGTGGGAACTCTCAAATAAAGAGAAGTGTCTTGTAATGTCTTTGGCGGACTTTTCTGATGGATTTGCAAAGCGATGTCATTCGACGAATTGATGATGTTGAAGAACCCACTGAGGGTGAATGAACTGTATTGTAGAAACTGTCATTTGTCGTTTTGAATAAGATCCTATTCAAAACGAGTTGCTCAAATAAAGAGATGTTTGTAGTCCAAATGTAGATGGTTGAAAAAAACCTGTGACGTTGTTGGAGAAATATCTGTCTTTATAAAGATTCTTCGAAAATATTATTCCTGGGGAATAAAGTGCAAAATAAATACACACCTGATCCATGTTCAAACATTGGAGATTATCCACACTGTGGTTGCCAAGGACCGAAATTCAATTCGGGAAGTATCCGAAGAGAAAACTATCAAGTAAGACTCGACCATTGAGGTATGAACTCAAATGGAATGTACTGGAATAACCGTCTTCCACGAGGATCGAACTTCATGGGGAAAGTATAAACATTGTGCTCTTTCTGCCTAGGGCGGACAACTCTATTTGGAGGGATGAGACACACCCAAGCGCCTGGGGATAACCACGACCAAAGCGATAGAATAAAACAAACACAAAGAGATGCAACAAGATGTGCATGCCATGCTATCTATCTATATGCTATGCGTATGCTGACAAAACAAACGAACAAAGGCAAGCGGAAATGAAAAGAACATCTCGAAGCAAACATCCGACCAATCTTCGAAGATAGAAGCACCACTGGGGATAGACGGAGAACTAAATATGGGATCACAATCTTGCTTCAGGGCTTCAAAACTTCTACTGGGGAATAGAGATTAATCCACTTGGGGATGTAACATCTTGATAAGTCTGAAAGGTGGTCCTGTTGAAGATAAGGAAAAGGATCTTCATGGATAAAATAAATATCCATTTCGTTGGGGAGGTTCTTGCTGGAATTGTAGATGGAAATATCCCAAACTGAAGTTTTACAGGGGATAAAATAAATATCCTCTTCAGATGAGATACCTGTGTCATTTTAGCTGTTGAACACGTCAGAGTTGAGCTTTAAATGGGGATGAAATAAACATCCGCTTCGCTGGAGAAAACCGGTGTTGTAGAAGATCCATTGAGGAGTAGAATAATACCTAATTCTTTGGAAATGTGAAGTTTACGGCAGTTCACTGGTTTTTTTGCATTGAAAAGATTCATCGGAGGGTTTTGATGAAATTCGGGGTTGATGTTGTCAAATCAATCCTCAAGTGCCCCAAGTCATCTGGTTTACGAGAATCAAGAGTTTTCAAAGAGGATTTTACAGAAAACATGGCGTCCCACTGTTTTCAAACTCTTAGAGAGATTTGTCGAATCTCGACGTAACTGCCCCTGATTGACGGTGTATCTGAGTCTTCAAAATTTGTATTAGAACAAACCACTTGGAAACAAACTTGCCCCAAGCCAGCAGAGTCTTCAAGTTTCAATAGAATAAACTTATTGGTGCTTATGTGTAATCTTTCTAAGATATCGAACAAGGTTAGCAAGTCAGAAATGTTAATTCTGAATTTATCAATGCAACATACGTTCGTCTTGAGGTTTTGAAAAGAGATATCACGATAACTTGTGACCGAAATCACTGGTTAGGATATAAATTTGTTTTATAAAGCTAATAAAACTGAGCATGGCTCATAGGAGTCAAGAAACGATATCTCATCAAGTACACTTTTGAACTAAACCTTACTTCAATTAGGACTTTTGAGGGTTGTGTTTGGGTTTAGTTTATGATTGGTAAGCAAAGGAATGAAAGGCTAAAATATATTTGTGCCCACCCAAAATTTGAAAGGTGTGTTTTTTTTATACCCCACCCCAGGTTAAAATGAGGGTTTTGGTTTGGGAAAAGAAACAAAATCTTCATCTAGGTTCCAGGAAGTTTAAATATTTCTGGCGTTTAGGAGGTTGAAACAATGCCTTACATCATTAGTAGGGTTTTTTTATTCAAAAGCATACAACGAGAGATCCTGCGTTTTACTTCATCATCCTCCCTCCAATTCTTCACCAAAGTGAGGAAAGATTGGGTAAAAGTTGGCATTATAAAATAATGAAAAACATTTTAAGAGTGAATACAAATGGATTTCTTCAAGACAAACATTTTGCTGCATTAATTATTCAAAATAACGAGTTCTTACATGCCAAATATGCTTTTAATCAAAGAAACGAAAACACAAAAGCAAAAATAAAGTGAAAAGCCACACAAGTCCCTTTCTTGGGTTTTATTACGCCTTGAATCGTCTGATATGCTTTCTAACACTATATTGATATGAGTTTCCTCGAATAACCTTAGATCACGTTCTCGAAGGACGAACCATGATGAGGTTAGGATTGGACTCTCTGAAGGATAAGATTTTGTCCTTAACCAACCTTTGAACGTCTACCTTCAAACCGTAGCAACTTTCGATATCGTACCTCAGGGCACCTTGATGGTATGGGAAAAATTTGTCAGCTTTGTACCAGTACGGAAATTTCTTGGGTACCTTAGGTGGAGCTCTTGTCTGGATGTGACCTTCACAGATCAAGACCGGGAACAAATCAGCATACTTCAAAGGGATGGGGTCAAACTGACGAATTCCTTTCCTCAGAATATCCAAAGCTACCTTCTGATTGCGAAACCGTTTCCGAAACCGTCGATGCTGCGGTCGATCTGGAGAGGCCAACTTCCGCTTGGGAGGTGGTTGCTGTTTGTGTTGAGCAGGAGTTGCAGATTGTTGCTGAGGATGAGGTACTGGAACTATAAATTCTCTAGAAGGTCCATTGTCATCTTCGTTATCTGGAGCTATACCCAAATTGTAATTATATTGCTTCACAAAAGCAATGGCTAAGTCTTCCCAAGACTGAATGTGGTTACTTTGCAGCTTTATGTACCATATCAAGGATGCCCCACATAAGCTTTCTTGAAAGCAATGAATCATCAGTTTGTCGTTGTCAATGTAAGCAGTCATCTTTTGACAAAACATCGTCAAATGGTATTTTGGACAGCTGACACCCCTGTATACCTCGAAGACAGGCATCTTGAACTTTGGAGGAATAATTACTCTTGGAACTAAACATAGGTCGTGAGCATCAAGGCCCGATGCATTAGCTCCTTTCATCATCTTCACTTGTTCTTGGAGATCACGAAATCCTTTCTCAATTGCTGCAATTCTAGGATCATCCACTTCCTTCTCAATATGAGTATTCTGAAAATCAACAAACAGGTTGTCTTGCACAGGCTGAGGTTGCACAGGAACATACATTTGTTGAGCAAAGTCGTCGGAAGAACTGTCAAATGTCAGATTGGTCCTTACTATGAAGCCAGTCATGCGATCCATATCTTTGTTCTCCTTACTATCCTTCAATAATACTTCAAGCTTGGTAAAATGGTAGAGACGTCGGCTGGCGAGACAAAGACAGGAAGACGGATGAGGACACAGCGGAGAAGAGACACATGCACATGCTAAAATGCTAGATGTTATGCAGAATGCAGGATGAAACTTCAAGAAACTCAAATTGTTTTTTTTCCAGGTATTATAACGTTGGATAAACTTATTTTTTTTATTTAGAGAGGTATTACAAAGCAAAGTACTCTTTTAAGAGCTTATTACATTGAACCAAAAGCTAAAAGAGAAACTCGGAGATCTACTCCCTATGTTCCTTCTGTGCATGAAGCTCTTCTTCTAACTGGTTGATGCGTTCTTGTAATTCGGCCTTCTCATTGATGAGTTGATTGACACATTCTTTCCAAGCCACATCAGCTGGGGGAAGATCATCTCTGGCGACAGTTCCGGAAGAGGTGTGAGAAGAAAATAAATCCTCTCGTGCCTTTCTCTTCTTTGCAAATTCTATCTCTGGCAGCTTCTGGGACTTCTCTTTCTCCACTTTGAGGGTGAAAAACTTGTTCCTCCAAGCGGCTTTCAGTTTCCGAGCCTCGTCCAAAGCGGCCTTCAATTGATCTTCTTCACCCACATCAAACCAATCTGGATCATGAAAAGCCAAAACCATAGGTTCATGAAAGGGAAACGACATCTTGAGGTCGAGAGCCCTTTCTCGCATCCAATGTAGATAGTCTTCAGAGACGTCGTCATTAGGGAACCCTAAAGCAGTTGTTCCTTCCTTATTGATGTATCTCCACGCGTAAATTATGACAGTCTTCAAGTCTGGATCTTCTCCTTCCCTGAGAAAGATCCCTTCTAGCAGAGCTTGGTCAGGTACTTCGGTCATAGGATGCCCAAATTGTCTATGAGCCAAGGCGGGATTGTAACTTATGCATCCTTCTCTCCCAATAAGCAGTATGTTAGTAAATCCTCCGACGCTGGGAATCATACATATACCTCCATACGTAGGGTCATACCACACAATGTCAGAGTGAGTAAGGGCCATAACTATCTCGAACCAATGGGGTGTTTCTACCTCATCCCAAATAGACGGATGTCGAGTTAGGCGAGCAATAAGCCATGAATACAACAAAGCGGTACAACAAACGATACGTCCTCCTCCTTCAGCATTCCTTGAGTGTATTGAATGGTATGTGTCGGCTAGTAAAGTGGGAACTGGATTCTTAAGTATGAACAGTTTAATCGCATCCATATCAACAAAATCATCAATCTTAGGGAACCAGAAAATCCCATAGACGTTGAAGCAAAGGTAGCTTCCAAGATAAGGACCTCTTTTCTTTCAGCATGGTAACGGACTTTTTCGATCAAGAAATCAGCTGGGAATCCAATGACTCCTTCCTTGGTAATTAAGTGCGCTTGAACATCCGCTAGGCTAAGATGAGTAGCATTGGAAATTTCTTGGTGACTGGGTACGTCTTCCTGGCCAGTGAATATGGGTCGGGCCGTCACAGGCATCCTCAAGAAATCAGAATACTCTTCCAGGGTCGGCATTAACTGGTAATCTGGGAAAGTAAAACAGTGGTACAGCGGATCATAAAACTGAACAAGAGTCTCCAACAACCCTTCTTTCATCTTGAGCTCGAGAAAATGGAAGACTTCTCCATATTCTGTTGCGAAAGCGTGACGGTTCTCGATGAGATCTGCTAGCTCTCTTAAGCTTTCAATGTTAGGACTCTGAAAAGTGTACTCCAATGCTTCTCTATTGAAGTCCATGGTTACAATACCTGTGAAATAAAATTGAGTTTCTTGACGTGAAGAATGCAATGCAAGATGAATAGGACTTCATGGGATCCCAACTATTTATAAACATTGCGGTAAAAGAAAAACTTTTTATTAATTTTGAAACGGATTACAAATAATTGCTTTTAAAAGTCCCAAATAAAAGCTAAATAAAAGCTAGTAAAGACACTAAGGAAGTTTTGAATTCTGCTGCTTGAGCTGCTCTTCCAACTGAGTCTTTTCACGAGTGAGATTGTCCACAATCATCTTTCAGATGGTACACTGAGAATCGGAGGAAAATAAATCCTCCAAAACCTTCCTCCTCTTGTAGGGTAGTAACTCATCATCCTTCAATTGCAGTTGTTCCTGAAGCTTAACAATCTGTCTCTGAAGTCCCTCGTTCTCTGCAACAGACACTTGATACTTGTTCTTCCACACTTCTTATTCGTGCTGTGACTTCCTCAAGGAAACCCTTAACTTCTCAGTGTCAGACATAAAAGTATAAGTAGGTTCTTCCCTCGGAGGTATAGGATCTTGACGAGAATAAGGCATCCTCAGCTTGATCGCTCTATTCCTAACCCATTGAAGATACGGTTCCAAAGACACACAGTTGGGCCTTCCCAAACTATTCCTATCTTTCTTATGCAAATATTTCTAAGCTTCCATAATCTTCTCTCGGAGCTCTTGGTTATCCTCAAAGAAAATACTCTCAACTTGTATGCTCTTAGGAGGTCCTTCCAACGGATATCCCAACTGTCGACGAGCTAAAACCGAATTATAACTGATCCCTCCACCAAAGCTGAGCAACGGTATATTAGCGAAATCTCTACATCCATCAATGATTAGAATCCCATCATACTCACGACTATACCAATCAATGTCAAAATGAGTCAAAGCCATAATCCTTTCTGACCAACGCTTATCATTAAGATGCCAAAAGGAAACATACTTAGGCAAGTGCGTACGGAACCATTTGTATAATAAGGGCACACAACATGTAATCATTCCTCCGCCATGAAGGTTTCAGAGATGTATAGAGTGATAGGTATTACCCAATAGAGTCGGCACTGGATTGTTCTTCATGAAGATCTTAATTGCATTAAGGTCAACAAACCCTTTAAAACTTGGAAATAGAAATATCCCATAAACAAGCAAAGCGAAGATTGCCTCGAACGGAGCCTTGTTTATAAAATCAGTATAAAATGAAGCCTTCTTGAATAAGAAATCTGTAGTCAAACCAAAAGTCCCACTTTTAACAACCATGTTGGCCTTGACGTCAGAGACCTTGAGATAAAGGGCCTTAGCGATGTCTCTTTCTTCGGGGTCCTTTTCCAAGAAAGGAAAAGGAGATTCTTCTAGAATAGGCAAACCTAACAAAAAGGAGTATTCTTCCAAAGTTGGCAACAACTGATAGTCTGGAAAAGTAAAGCAGTGATACATCGGATCATAAAATTGTAATAGAGCGGAAAGGAGGTCCTCATTTGCCTTACGTCTCAACAAAGATAGTAACTTCCCATATTTACCCTTGAACTTCTCTTGGTCTTCGATCAAAGCT